>CM061551.1:138553395-139975895 GCA_030864225.1 Capsicum baccatum var. pendulum | reverse complement strand
ATAAATTCGAAAACTAGCCATAAGGTTCAACACATCTATAAATACTCAAAATACAGAAAACTAAATACTAATACATCCGACATCTATCTGAAAAGCCTCATACTGTCTGAGCTATGGAATTGATGGAACAGGTCCCCAAATAACTCCGTCAACTAAAAATAAACAAAATCTGAAATAATAATAGTAAACTGAGATTCGTTCTCAAAAAAAGAGGATTCACTACTACTGCTGCCGACAGGGACTGAACTGCTGAGGATAATCTAGATCCTGTGCCTCTGAACCGATGGTGTCAAATAAAACACCATAGCGCAAATGCGTCAGTACAGGAATGTACTGAGTATGTAGACGAGGTAAGGCTAAATACAAAGGCTCATGTGTGTATAATATCTAAAATGAATAATCATGAAAATTTTGCACGAGAACACATACATGAATGTACAGACCATAATCACAATCATCACAATTCTAGATACTGAAACTCGGATACCACTTTACTGCAGATTGAACTCACTACTGACACTGAGATACTGAATCACTGACTCATCTAATACTGATACTAAGAATCTAGATGTACCTACATCAAGGACTAAATTCTGAGCTTTACTGCTTTCGATTGACAGGATTAAAGATCAACCTTTCTAGCGGATGATATTTAGAAACTATTATCAATGATAAGAAATATGATTATATCTGAATCTGACAACAAGGATACCTAATAGAATCTGAGACAGTGAAACAAGCCTACCTAACGGCTTATCTCTGAATATGATATCAAAAAACTGTATATGTGACCAAGCCTATCTGTCGGGATGGTCCCTGAATCAATAGAACTATCTGAGTTCCTCATAATGATAGATGACTGTATCTGACAGTCCTGATTTTTGAAGATTATACTGAAACTGAAACTGTGGGAAGTAGTTACTTAACTGACATGCCCCAACCTACCATAGGTGGGGTCCAACCTATGACCCCAGCTAGAAGGGCGCCAATACCGTGCCATGGGTAAAGACTCACTCTCTGGTCAAGCCTCTCTGACGGGATGACCCTCGTAGGAAGTCAACCCGAGGCAATATAATAGTCAACCTCTCTAACGGTGATAACCTCTACTGAAGGGGACTCCTGTATCCTGCGATGGCTACGCAGTTCTGGAGTTCAGGGATTGCTACTAACGACTCCGACCTCTCTCTCTGACGGGAGGAATTTCTATCTCTTCCCTCGCTCAGTGCTAGTTTCTACTCCCAACTGAAGAACTCTGAACTGAACTTTCAACTGAACACAAATTGGGTGAATCTGACACTGATCATATTTCTCAAATAATTCGACTGCGTTAAACTGAATTCACATGGTTCCGTATCTGAAGCAATACTACTGAATCATGGTATCTGACTGATGATATAAAATTTGAATAGATTACTCGGTCATTACCAAGGCCAGAGCTGAATACTGGAATACTACAAGATCTGAGTTAAGTACAACACTAAGGCTAGATTACTAACGATACAGAGAATACCGAGATAACAGAGATTTCTGAGATTTCTCAAGTTCTATAACTGTCTAAGGATATAGAGTTTCTGTAGTTCACTGAGTTCTAAGAATCAGGGCTCGACTGGAATTATTGTGAAACTAACATGGGCTCTAGACAACAGCTCTATTGTCGGGTATAAATACCCCCAGGACTCGATAATATAAAATAAAGCATAATCATTACTCCATTCATATTCATTATCATTAAAGCATCTCTTCAAGTATTTAGGAATCATATCATATGTTCATCCTCACAATCACTAAGAAATCACTTTGAGCATTTAGGGATTATAAACATATAATAGCGTAGGGAAAACATGCTACTAGATCATACTCCATTCAACAAGGTCTTTCCTCAAGTACTTCACACCTAAATCAATCTTGACATGTATTTGGACATCATATGATTTTGGGGAAAACTTCATACTATCATGTCTCAACTTACTTGCTAACCATTTGGCATGTATTAAAAGTTTAGCATATATCATAGAGCACATAATTGGGGAATTTACTATCATCACATCTCCACTTGTTCACTAAGGTCCTTCAACAATCACTAGACACGCATGGGTTCATACTTATTTGGGTATTTCCCACTATCATGGAATAATTGGTCCACTTGGACATTTTATCAAACACTGGGCATGCATAAACTAACTCACAATTTGGGGTTTCATCTTCAACATACTACAATGGCCCTTGGGCTTCACCTAAGCTCTTTATCAAACCTATGGGGGACATGCTTCGCTTATTCAATCATTTCTACAACCGAAGTGTCATGAACACATCACACAAAAAATAACATAAGGAAGATTCATCACAAATATCACATGGATTCCACATACAAGGGTCAAAGCTCATGAATCTTGTAAACAAACATGAATCAAAACTCAACAACACATGAAACATCAATTTCAACTCACATAAATCATTAACAACTCATAAACATAAAATCTTTAGGTTTTAGAAAAGGGTACTTGAACTTCTTTGATGAAAGGAACCCAACAATCAACATCTACATGCCTTGTGGAAACTCTTTTCTTGAAAGCCTTTGAAAGACTTCTTGGTTTCTCTTGATTCTCTCTTGATCTCTCTTAATTTATGGAAGAAGGAGAGAGGATTTTGGAAACCCTAGTTTTTGGGTGGAGGAAGAAAAAATGAGAGTTGAAAGCCCTTAATCAGGTATATATAGAGGGTGGGGATAAAGTGAAAAGACCAAAAAGCCCTTGAAGATTTTAAAGTGAAAAATCCTGATTTTTGGCCCTGGCGTGACACTCTGGGATCGCAGTCCTTCACCGGATTTGTACAATTGGGAAATTGCTCATTGGCGCGACGCAGTAGGGATCATTTTGGCAACTTGTTGCGAATTGAAACTTCACCTCGACGCGGAGGAATCGTGGAGGTCCACTAAAATTTGACGACTGCCATTTTAGCTAACTCCACGACGCGCTAAGGTGACAGGTGGCACACTGTCTCACTAAAATTGCTCTAACTCTTCACCCGAGTGTCCAATTTGGGTGAATTTGGTATCGATGGAAAGCTTATTCAATGCTCTACATGATAAAAAAAAGTAGAAATTAGGGAAATTCTACACGATTCAAAGTATTTCATACTTGGTAAGATATTCCTGAAACATTTTGACTCGGACTTTCGCTTTACCAAATACGCTCTAAGGCTAAGACTGGAAGAGGACTTTGCGGGGTATTACACCATCACATAACAAATTCTCAATGAATCAGCAATACAACAATAACAGGTCAAACAGTGCTCACAGACAAGCCACATAACCATCAAGAGTATCAACCATACTGTAAATATCCACAAAATCAACATAAATATGTACACACATGCTATGGGACTTATTTTTGCCCAAATAATCATGACCTGCAGGGAACAATCTATGTTCATGTACCGTACCGACGTGGTGCATGATCCAACATAAATATAAACATACCGGCGTAGTACCCGATCCAACATAAATATAAACGTACTGGCGTGGTACCTAATCCAATATAAATATAAATGTACCGGTGTGGTACCCGATCCAACATAAATATAAACGTACCGGCGTGGTACCCGATCCAACATAAATATGAACGTACCGGCGTGGTACCCGATCCGACATAAATATAAATATACCGGCGTGGTACCCGATCCAACATAAATATAAACGTACCGGCGTGGTACCCGATCCAACATAAATTTAAACGTACCAGTGTGGTACCCGATCCAACACACACGCGTCTGCCACGTCAGCACCACATCAGCATAATACGAAAAAAATAATAAATTTATTATTTTCATAAATTTTTCTTTTTTCTTTTTTCTTTTTAATTTAATTTTTTTTCTTTTTCTTCAATGTCTAAAACCTCCATTGTCATGAGATCATGAACACCATATTCACCACAAAAAACTTTATGCCACCAACAAAATTATCATAACAATTAATTTCTTCTAGCCATGTTCTTCATCCGTAACCTATCATCTTTTTTTTAAAAAAAATCTTCTTCTTTGCAGAATTTTTGGTGAGATAAAGGCAAAAAAAAAAAATTCTTTTAGAATGAAGAAAGAGATATGTGGAATAAAAATACCAAAAATATTAAAATTTAAAATTATATTGTCAAAGATTCTATGCAGCCATCAGTGCTAGAACTCCGATATTGAAGAGGGAGACGTTTGGTGATTGAAGCTTTGAGTAGTAGCTATGGTGGTTCCATTTGGGTGTTTCGAGTGGTTATCTGTGGTGGAACAAGAGTGGCGCTATAGGTCAGGAAGATGGAATGAGGGTGATGATGTTGTGGCGGTTATGGATCTGTGATGGAAGTGTTACACAAACCTGCTGGTCCACAGCTGAGTTGAGGATGAGTGAAATCAGCGTCGATTCGGTGGGTGTGGAGGATGGGGTGTGAAGAAATTGCATTATTTGTGGGTGGGGTTGGAGTTTGGGGGTGGGGGTGATGAAGAAGATATGTTGGTTGGGGTGGGGTTGGAGTTTGGGGGTGGGGGTGATGAAGAAGATGATGATTTGGGGTGGGGGTGATGAAGAAGATGATGATTTGGGGGTGGGGGAGGGGAGATGGATGTTGGGGGCTGGAAAGAGAGTATTTTAAATTTTTCTTTTATTTTCTTGTTTTAATTTTTAATTTAGACGCTCCTTTTGTTATTTAAATAATTATGTTTTTCCTCGTCAGAGTTAGGGTGTAAAAAATATCAATTTTATATAGTTTAGGTGTGTAGTAGGTCACTATGATAGTTTTGGTGTGACCTAAACTTTTCGAGTATAGTTTAGGGTGAAAACGATGACTTTTTCCTTAAAAATATAAAGGTAAAAGCCCAACAACAAAACTAATAATTATTTAATATTAATAATTTATTATATTTAAAATTGAAGAGGAGCAGGGGTGGGGACAATGGTTAGGGTTAGATTTTTTTTTTTAAATTACCTTTTTATTGATAAATAATATGATACTTAAATATTTTTTAAGGTAATAAGATTTAACATACTGGAACGAGATATGTCAATACAAAATAATTAAAAATATTATTTTAATATTATTCGTGCATCGTACGAGTACGTATACTAGTATTATTAAAAAAAAGGGACAAAGCCTCTATATTAAGTCAAGTGGCAGCCTTAAAGATTGAAATATGTAGTTTTATAGGCAAAGTTAGTTAATTAGTTAAGAATTAATTAGTATTTATTTTATCTTTTACAGATTTTTTTTCAAATTCAAATTTACAGTTACTTTAATTGTTAATTAAGTTTTACAGAATAAAAAGACCAAAAAAATAGGAATTTTGAAATTAGAACTATTCCGCTAATTAAGCCAAATCGTATTTAGAGATTTGACATAATCTTATCCAGTTGAAGATTTTAAATTTTAAACAGATTGCAACTTCTACTTATGGTTTTACAGTTTCAACTTTTCTGTTTTCTTTTTTTTTTCTATTTTATATAATATATATATATATATATATATATATATATATATGTCAACGCATCCGGGAAAAAATAATTAATCTCTATCAATAGATCTGCTAAAGCCCCGAACCATAACGTACTTAGTACTGGTGCCACAGAGAGATATGTTTTTAGATCTCGCATTGAAAAACCTCCTTCTTACTCCTAAGTTTATAGTAGTTTTTTTACCTTATTAAGGTGCTTAACTTTTGAAGATAGGAAGAAATGTACAAGCTACTTTTTCATGATAAATTTGAGAGATTATCAAATATATATATTCTCATAGAATGTATTCTTATTTATTTTTTATTTTGTGTTATAGATTGGAGTTGTTTGTACGAGAAATACATAAATTTATATGATTTCATATTTCAAACAATCAAGATAATTTAAAATTACTTTTTAAAATATAGGCCACGCATCGCACGGATACGAATACAAGTTATTTATAAAAATAAAAGTACCCAAAAAAATGATTTGGATCGGAAAATCTAATTGGTGTTTGATTGTTCTGTGATTAATAATTATAATTTAGCTGTATTAGGTGTCAATCCTAAAATTCAGCACATAAACGTGAATAGGATATGCTGCTGGTGCATGCTATATTAGGATTTGTTACTCTACTTGTTTGGGTATTATTGGGAATAATCATTATATTCTTTGGATGTTATTGGGAATAATCATTATATTCTTCTAAAACTAAATCTTTAAAAAGATTCTACCTGAGGGATCCTGCTCTTTTCCATTTTCCGCAAGTCTCCCTTCTGATTAATGATATATGACTTAATTAAAATGAATGATTAAAATTTAATTTATTTTAAACTAAATCTCCAACCATGGTTAATAAAATAAATATATTATATTAACTAAAATAAATTGCTTATTCAATATTTCCTCTCAATTATTGCTCTTAAGTTTTTTCATTCCCTCCAAATTTATCAATTACTAAAAAGAGTCGATTATTTGACTACCTTGTCTATTATTTGCCTATTTTGCCAAGTAATCTGCAATCATATTAGTTTCCTTTTGACAGTAAATTTCTTTAATGTTAACATGTTTCATCATTTATTGAATCTTCTCAGCAATGTAGTTAAGTTTTTAGTTGCATTGTCTCTCTCTGAATCATCTAGAAAATGATTAGTGAATCAATCTCCCAAAGAAAATTGTTCAGGCTTCTTTTTCAAACACACTTACAACCCTTGTCAAACAATTATGCCTTCAGTTCTATGCTGCTATCACACATAATAGGGGGGATAAAATTCATAACAAAATCATATGTATCAGCCCTCAAAACACCTCCCATGCCAGCTCTTCCAACAATGATACAAAACCTGTCAATAATTCACTTATAAAGATTTTCATTTTCATTTAATTGAACTTATTTTGACATCAGTTAACTTATAAAACAATGATTCAATTTGGCTGGATAGAAAAAAAATTCAAGTCTTAGATGATTTTTTTTTTCTTGTGAATTTAAAGTGGTGTTATGAATTATGATATTTTTTGTTTACGTGAAGATGATATTTGGAGAATAAGACAAGTAAGATGGAGAGTAGAGAAATAGGTTGACCAAAGTGGAAATATATTAAGAAACAATTATTAAAAAAAGTTAATTGCATAGCTTTTGATAATGAAAATTGCTAAAGTGAAATTGAAAATTACTTTTGGTGATTTGGATTCTGGAGGGAATGAGAGAATTTAGAATTAATAAATATGGAGAGAATGAGAAAGAGTTAAGAGCAATAATTGGGAGGGAATATTGGATAAGCAATCTATTTTAGTTGATATAATATAAGGGAATATTGGATAAGCAATCTATTTTAGTTGATATAATTTATTTATTATATTAACCATGGTTGGGAGTTTAGTTTAAAATAAATTAAATCTTAGTCATTCATTTTAATTAAGCCAAATGCTATTAATCAAAAGGGGGACTTGGGGAAAATGGAGAGTGTCACACCCCCTTTTCGCTTGAGAGGCTCGAGGTCGGAGGGTTTTTCCAATTAAAGTGATGGTATTGAATAGAGATTAATTTTATTTACAGAGTCGCCACTTGGAATTGAGTTTTGGTGTTCCAAGTCACCTTTTTTGAATCCCTAATCAAAAAGGAAATGACTCTTTGTTGGTCTGCGAAAACAGAAGACCGAGTAAGAAATTCTGTTGACCGAGGGAAAGATGTGAGGACCCCTCGAGTCCCGTGGTTCTAGCACGGTCGCTTTTATTGACTTATCTTGACTTGAACTATTTTGATAATTATGTTTGTAGGCCTAAATTCGCTCATTTTTATTAGAGCAAAACTGTTTATATATTTATATTAAATCGATGAAAGTTAATTTTAGAAAAATATTTATCAAGGTGCATTTATTGCATCCTTGAATTTTTAAATGTCTCATAAAGATGCGTACGTCGCATTCTAATTAAGACAAATATTTTAAATCATGTTTAAAATTTATCTAGCATCAAAAGACATTGATTTATCTTTTATAAATTCAAAACAATTTATTTATTTTTTAAAAAATATTCAATCTTAATAATATATTCTTAAAAAAATTCAATTAAAATGATTAATTAATTAAATGAATAATGATTAAACCTTATTAATGATAAATAATATATAAAAATATTAAAATAATAAATAATATAATAACTAAGAAAAAGTATACAAAGTAATTATACTTAAACTGTTAAATAGCATAAAATCATTAACCAAAACGTGAAATTTAATATATTCATATTCTATTCCATTGCTTACCTTCTTAAAATAATGAAACATTAGATCTATACACCCTGCAATTACTTCGTCCATTTTCTGACAAACTTTAGCTGGAATCGAGACTAGTTGGGTGTAATATGGTTTATATTAGTAAAATCCAATTGGAATCGGGACTGGTATCATTGGTACTACTTCGTTGAATATTTTTAACAGATTTTGAAGGCACAGCGAAGTACCGGCGATGGTCGGTGACGAAAAAGGGGAAGGGGAAAGACGGGGTGATCAGCGCGGGGAACTTCACCGGAGAGGGAGAAGATCAACACCGGTGACAGCCGCTGATGTCTATTTCTGTCGGCTGGAACAACGGCAACATTAGTTTTATATGAATTTGACCAAATTTGTAGAGGTTTCCGGCGAGTTTCCGGTGAGGGACTTATGTAAAATTCAAGAAAATTAAACAAACAAACAAAAAAAATCTTTATTTATTCTTCATCTCTTAAATCTTTTATCATATTTTTACACTATATTTTTTTTATTCTATCCTTTCTTACTGTATCTAAATATATACATAAAACAAATAGTCAATGTATTTTGGATGTACGCATGAATGATGAGATGAAAAACTGAATATCTATATTTTTAAATCTATGAATAGTAAAGTGTGTATGGAAAGATGAGTAAATAATTTTATTCAATTTTCATTCTATAAGAAACAAGAAAAATCACATATTTTATTGCATAATTAATTTTTCTTTTACTATTAATGGTTTATACAATATACGTACACTATAACCAACTCATACGTATTACTGAAAAAAATTCAACAATCAAGATATAATTCAATTTAACAACAAAACTGATGAAATAAAATACAAAATTTAAAAGAAACCTGACTAACTTAGACTGAACAAGAGGATTCGTCACCGAAAATTTTGAACAGAATTTCAACTTCGATTTCTTTCTTTTCTCTCTTTTGTTTGATATTTTTCTCTTGATAATTTTCTTTGTTACACTTATTTTCTCACTTTTTCCTCTCTGGTTTTCTTTTTTGTCTTTTTCCTCTCTGGTTTTCTTTTTTGTCTGATCTTGTAGAGTTCAAGTGGGTCAAAAAAATTCTAAGGGGAAAATCCTTAAATAATGGAACTCTTGGGGGAAAATTAAAGGGAGGAACAGTTACTTAGGATTACGAAGAGTTTTGAATTTCAAAAATAATTAATTTTTTTTAAATAATAATAAATAAATAAGATAATAGGATAATAATAATAATAAATATAAATAACTAATTAATTTTTATGTTTTAAGAAAATACAATAAAATTTATAAATAACAAAAAATAAATATAATAAAATAGTGTTAAAATTACAGATTTATTTATTAAAAATTAGAAAACACAAAAATATTTTTAATTTTTGTATTATTTTTTAAAAATATAATAAAAATAATAATAAATTAAAATATCTTAAAATTAACTTATTTAATTACTGATTTTTTAAATTAAAATTAAAATAAAATAAGAAATTAAATAATATTATACTAAATATAGATATTTACTATCAAAAAATAAATTAAAATTCGAGGAGGATCAAAAATTACGTGTCCACATTTTTGCCCCTCTTTGTGTGAAATCTCAAAGTGTTTTCATACAAAGAAGCAGACAAGACATGATTTTTGACCCTCCAATTATTTGAAAGGTAAGAATAAGAATAAAATAAAATAAAAATAAAAATAAAAATAAAAGAAAAAATGACCAAGTCCTGTTTTTGGACATCCTACTTATCCCGGGTTATAAGGGAATCAGATCACGAGTAGTTCAAAGGTAATTTGGTGATAGAGAAAGTTAAAGTCGAATGAGATTCCGTCGAGTTTCCGGTTAACCACTCCTGCTTTTACAATCAAATGACTAAAAAAATGAAAAATTACAAATGAAAATTGTAATCTCAGAATCTTGATTCTAATCTTCACGACGTGAATTTGAAAATTCACACTATTCTTCAGGCGGGCTCCTGGACTTTCTTTTTTCTTCACCCTGTTCTTCAGGTGGGCTCCTGGATTTACAACTTCTTCACCCTGTTCTTCAGGCAGGCTCCTAGACTTACAATTTCTTCACCCTATTCTTCAGGCGGGCTCCTGAACTTGCTACTTCTTTACCTTATTCTTCAGGCGGTCTGCTGGACTTACAACTTCTTCACCCTGTTTTTCAGGCGGGCTCCTGGACTTTCAATTTCTTCACCATGTTCTTCAGGTGGGCTCCTGGACCCAAAGCAAATAGTGAAACAGAAAAATAACATCCCATTCTTCAAGAGGGTCTTGGATAAAATAAATTTCCATTCTTCAGGAGGTTCTTGAGCATAAAAATAAATTCCCATTCTTTAGGAGGGTCTTGAGCATAAAATAAATTTTTATTCTTCAAGAGGGTCCTGTCCCATTCTTCAGTAGGGTCCTGAGCATAAAATAAATTCTCATTCTTTAGGAAGGTCCTGAGTATAAAATAAATTCCCATTCTTCAGGAGGGTCCTATGCAAAAATAAATTCCCATTCTTCAGTAGGGTCCTGAGCAGAAAGTAAATTCCCATTCTTCAGGAGGGTCGTGAGCATAAAATAAATTCTCATTCTTCAGGAGGGTCCTGTCTTATTCTTCAGGAGGGTCCTGAGCATAAAATAAATTCCCATTCTTCAGGAGAGTCCTGTCCCATTCTTCAGGAGGGTCCTAAGCATAAAATAAATTCTCATTCTTCAAGAGGGTCCTGTCCCATTCTTCAGGGGAATCCCGGGGATAAAAATAAATTCCCATTCTTCAGGAGGGTCAACCTATCCCATTCTTCAGGAGGGTCTTGAGCATAAAATAAATTCTCATACAACACATATAAAAACTTTGCCCCAGCTTGTACTGAAAAAATTTATGTGTCACTGGATCTTAATATATCTTGCAAAGAATAAAGTTTACCATGACCGAGATCCAGCATCGGATTCTGTAATCATGCTTCTTGCATTAAGAGAAATGTGAAATCGTATCCTTTATCTGAAAACAATTATTTCATCTCTGTTCCAAACAAAGAAAATTTTTGAGTTTTTTAAAACATGTGGTGGTTGGTTTGTGGAATTTGGCTTTTGAAGTGGTCGCTCTCGTACTTGCCATGCTCAACTCTTTTCCAATCCATGATAATATTCATTGAATTGTCATACTTCTGACTCAGAATTCTGACTACTGAGATCCTCAACTCAAATCATATTTCTATTGTATGATGCTTCTGATTTTAGCTTCCAATACATCCCTTAGATTTTTACGAGTTTAAAATGGTCAAATCACAATCATCTTGAGTACCTTACTTTTACTTTGAAACGTTATCTCTGTGAATCGACCCTTTATCTTGCATTGTACCCTTAAAGGAGTTGGTAGCGAGTTTGGAGTCCTTTCTCACTCGACCTGAAGTGAATTTGACTCAAAAGACAACAAATTTTTTTCGTTTGATGACAAGGACACAAAAAATAAAAAAATAAAATAAAACAAAAAAAAGACAATAGGCATCTCTTTTTCAAAACAAAAAGAAAACTTATCTGAATGTGGAAATCGATTCTGGTGATTATGACATGCATTTTGAATCAAACAACCAGATCTACCCATACCAATCATTACAATTTTTGTCCACTTATTGATCTTGAAATTAAGCCAATCTTGAACTTGTTCCTTCTTGATAACAACCTTTCTTCAGCTAGTGGCACCTCAATAGGTTCTTGCCAACGAACCTATCTCCTTTTCATTTATGTCTCAGCTCACAGTCGTTTTATGGTGCCCGAAAGGGTTTTCACTAATAAGACTCTCTCATTTTATTTTTTTATTTTTTTAAATAAACACCCAAAATATGAAATGTCATGCACTCATAACATGTTTAGCCTTGACATTCTCAAAGATTGATCCGAAGGTCTTTCTTTGGTTGTAACTTGGCTTTTGGATAGGGTTAGAAAGAAAAGTCGGCATGAGGCTCAAAAAATTTATATAACATTGGGTGAAACATACAACTTTTGGAATCGATTCTTTTAAGAAAATAAATTTTTACCCCAGTTTTATTTCATTCTGGGTAATTTGAATATTCTTTTGGTTAGACCGAACCCCGGAGTAGGGCTGCCTACGTATCTTGTCATAGCAAGAATCAGGTCAAACGTAGTTCAGGCAAATTTCTTTTGCTTGATTTTGGATTTTTGATTAATTTCTTTTTTTTTCAACTTTTTATTTTTTTTAAAAAAAAATTGACTTTAATTTGATTCCAAAAGAGGGATACGAAGAAAGATAAGCGCACAAAGGGGTAAGCAAAGGTTGATATATTATTCGGATAGTAGAACAAAATGTCTTCATCATTTCAATCTTTAAAAATGTAAGTAAAAAACATACATAATGTAATTGTACATAAATATCATATGTAATATCTTTTAACTACATCAGCATTGACCGACATTCCTTCCATTTTGCCTTCTATGTCAGTCAGATATAACGCGCCATTAGGTAACACTTTCTTCACCATGAATGGTTCATGCCAATTAGGAGAAAATTTGCCTTTGGCTTCAATCTGATGGGGTAGGATGCGTCTTAGTACTAACTGACCAACTTCAAAATGTCTGTGACACACCTTTTTGTTATATGCTTGTGCCATTCTCTTCTGATATAGTTGTCCATGACATACTGATAACCCAACAAAGCAAAAGGTAACTTTTCATGCCATTGTCGGGAACCCTACACTATCTTGTGAAGTATTTTCTTTAAATTCTTGTTGGCAGCTTCTACAGCTCCATTCGCCTTTGGACGATAAGGAGTTGAATTCCAATGCATAATCTTAAATTGCTGGAACACTTCTTGCATCAGATGGCTATTGAGATTCGCATCATTATCTGTGACAATTATCTTTGGAATGTCGAACCGACAAATGATGTTGGAGTGAATAAAATCAACCACTACTTTTTTGGTCACTGACTTGAAAGTCGCTGCTTCTACCTACTTCGTGAAATAATCAATGGCTACCAAGATGAACCTATGTCCATTCGAGGCCTTTGGTTCAATTGATCCAATTACGTCCATTCCCCAAGCCATAAAAGGCCATGGAGCAGTCATTGTATGCAACTCAAATATAGGGGAATGTATTAAGTCTCCATGTACCTGGCATTCATGACATTTACGAACGAAATTGATGGAATCTCGCTCCATGGTGAGCCAATATTAACCTTCTCGAAGTATTTTCTTTGCCAAAATATACCCACTCATGTGTGGTCAACAAATCCTAGAATGTACTTCAGTCATTATTTTTGAAGCTTCTTTAGCATCTACACACCTCAGAAGTCCCAAATCAGGAGTCCTCTTATACAAGATTCCTCCACTTAAGAAAAATCTGCTAGACAAACGTCGAATGGTTCTCTTTTGATTACCATCAGCATGTACAGGATATTTTTCAGTCTGAATATATTCTTTGATATCATAGAACCACGACTCCCCATCAATTTCTTCTTCAACCACATTGCAATATGCATGTTGATCATGAATCTGTATATGCAAAGGGTCAATATAAGTTTTATCAGGATGTTGAAGCATCAAAGATAAGGTCGCCAAAGCATCAGCAATCTCATTATGAGCTCTGGGAATCTGTTTGAACTTCATTGATACAAAATGTTGACAAAGATCATGCAAACAACCTCTATATGGTAGGAGTTTCGAATCACGAGTCTCCCAATCTCCTTAGATTTGGTGGACTAATAAATCTGAATCTCCTAATACTAACAGTTCTTTAACCACCATGTTAATGGCTAATCTCAATCCCAGAATGCAAGCTTAGTATTCTGCCATATTATTGGTACAATAGAATCAAAGTTGGGCTGTTATAGGATAATATTATCTTGATTCAAAAATAAGAACTGCTCCTATCCCCACTCCTTTTACATTAGCAGCTCCATCAAAGAACAACTTCCATCCTGAATGACAATCATCAGAAATAAATTTATCAACATACAATACCTCTTCATCTGAAAATAAGTCTCCAATGGCTCGTACTCCCCATCAATAGAATTTTCAGCCAAATGATCCGCCAAGGCTTGAGCTTTCGTTGTAGTTTGTGTCACATAGACAATATCAAACTCTGTGAGTAACATCTACCATTTTACGAGTCTGCCTGTGGGCATAGGCTTCTGAAAAATGTACTTTAGAGGATCCATACGAGAGATAAGGTAAGTAGTATAAGATGATAAGTAATGTTTCAGCTTTTGGGCTACCCAAGTTAAGGCACAGTATGTCTTCTCAAGAAGAGTTTACTTAGCCTCATACGTGGTAAACTTTTTGCTGAGGTAGTAGATGACCTGTTCTTTTCTACCTGTAACATCATGTTGACTCAATACATAGCCGAAAGAATTATCTAACACAGACATGTACAATATCAAGGGTCTGGCTGGCTCTAGAGGAACCAAAATAGGTTGATTCGACAAGTATTTCTTAATTCTGTGAAATGCCTCTTGACATTCTTCAGTCAATTCAACTTTAGCATTCTTCTTTAATATCTTGAATATTGGCTCAAAGGTTGTTATAAGCTGAGCAATAAATCTACTGATATAATTCAACCTTCCAAGTAAACTCATCACCTTCATTTTGTTCTTTGGTGGAGGTAAATCTTAAATAGATATTATTTTTGAAGGATCTAACTCAATGCCTCATCGACTGACTATAAACCCCAAGAGTTTTTCCAATGGAACTCCAAATACACATTTCGCTAGGTTAAGTTTGAGATCATATCTCCGAAGCCTTTCAAAAAATTTTCTCAAATCTTTGACATGGTCAGACTGCTCTCTTGATTTAATGATCACATCGTCCACATAAACTTCAATCTCTTTGTGCATCATGTCGTGAAACATTATAGTCATTGCCCTCATATCAGTTGCCCCAGCATTCTTTAATCTAAAAGGCATAACTCGCTAATAATATGTCCACTATGGAGTAATAAATAATGTCTTTTTCGCATCTTCTGGATCCATAATGATCTGGTGATACCCCGCATAACAATCCACAAAAGACGCAAGATCATGTTTGGCACAATTGTCTAACAAAATATGGCTATTAGGAAGTGGAAAATTATCTTTAGGACTCGCCTTATTTAGATCACGATAATCAACACACATCCAAACTATGCCGTCCTTCTTTGGAACAGGGACAATATTTGATAACCAAGTGGGAACCTGGCCACTCAAATAACTTTATCCTCGAGTTGCTTCATGACTTCCTCTTTGATTTTTACACTCATGTCAGTTTTGAACTTTCTTAGCTTTTGCTTGACAGGAGGAAAAATAGGATCAATTGGCAACTTGTGAACTACAAAATCGGTGCTCAAACCAGGCATATCATCATAAGACCATGCAAAGATGTCTTTATACTCATGCAAAGCTTCAATTATAGATTTTTTTTGTTGCGGTTGAGCATGTACACTTATCTTAGTGTCCCTAATATTTTCATGATCTCCTAAATTGATCACCTTGTTTTCATCTAAATTGGTATTTAACTTATTCTCAAACTGTTTGAAATCTTTATTTATATCCTCAAATGCTTTTTCATCAAACTCAACTTCTTTATTCATTATTTCATAATTAGATTGGGGTTTTAAATATGGTTGACAATTCTTCATACATGTCATATCATTAGAATCGATATAGAAAGAACTGTATGATATAAAATAAATAAATAAAAATCAAACTCAAAATAAAATGAAGGGAAACTACGCTTTATTAAAAACATAGATAGAAAGAGTTTTAACCTAAAATACCAAGTTTAAAGTTCTGAATTACAATCCTAGAATGATTCAAATTACAGGAGTAAAAACAAACAAACTACTAAGACCGTAAGAAAAACAAAAAAACTACCAAGACTCATTTATAATAGGGAGAGAAGTGACCTCCCAATTGTTAAGCTGGACATCAGGGCCGACAAACTGCACATCTGCATTGCTGGTACTTTCCCTAATTTCAACCATATCAGCTTCAATGAATATATTCTGAAAAAGGTCAATCAACTCTGTATCATCATCATTCATTGATTCTGCAGTAGGTAACTTGGAGGATCCAACAACACTGAATTTGATGAAAGAATCGTGAAGTGGCGATATCGGCTTGGTAAGTTAACACGACTCTTTCTTACGCATTTTAGCCTTCTTTATATCTTCAGTAGTAGGCTCGTATCCCAAACCAAAAGTACCAAATTTCTCATAGAGGTTTACCGAATGAACTATGCCTTGCAAAAACATCCCTAGACCTTTTCCTGGTTCGAAACCATGCTTCAACATTTCATTCACTACCATAACAAATGTAGAGGACAATTATGGTCTTGTGATGAGATTCCTCTCGAGGATATGCTCAACAGCCACTACCTCAAAAGCTTGATGAATTAACACATTGGTAGTAGCTGCTTCGATAGAGGAAACAGAGTAGGCTATATACATGGATAAGTCTCTTTCACCATGAACAACTATCTCTTGCCTGTCACATTCAAATTTGACCATTTGATGCAACGTTGATGCGACTGCTTTAGCCCCATGAATCCATGGCCTTCCCAATAACATATAATATGAAGCATCAATGTTCAGTAGTTGGAAATCCATAGCAAAATCTACAGGCCCGATTGTCAATATGAGTTCTATTTCACCAAGGGCATCAGTTTTTTATCTATTAAAACCTTTGATGCATACATTGTTAGGTCAGATTCTTTCCTCATTAACATTAAACTTTTGCAAAGTTGACATAGGACAAATATTAGTGCCTGATTCTCCATCAATTAACACTCGAGTGATGACGAAATTCTCACATTTCACAGAAATGTACATACCTTTGTTATGCTCAATACCTTCCATAGGTAATTCATCGTCTGAGAAAGTAATTTTATTTGCTTCAAAGATCCTTTCAACAACTTTTTCTAGATGATATACTCTAATATCATTGGGAACACATGCTTCGTTAAGAATTTTCATTATAGCCTTGCGGTGTTTCTCCGAATATATCAATAAAGACAACAAAGGAATCTATGCTAGTGTCTTCTTCAACTGCTCCACAACAGAATATTCTGCCAATTTTATTTTCTTTAAGAATTCTTCAGCTTCTTCATCAGTGACAGGCTTCTTGACTGTCATTCATTCTTCACCGCCTTGTTTATTCTTTCTTAACTCTACTTGAGCATAACATCTTCCAGATCGAGTTAATCCCCCTACTTCATGTACATCTTCAGTCACTTCTTTCCCCTTGTATATCACCACAACGCAATCATAATTCCAAAGGACAGCCTTGGTATCAACCATAGGCAGCTGTGACACTGGTTTAATAACAATAGGAGCTATGGGAGCTCCTTTTATGATTAAAAGAGGCTTATTGGATCTTCTGGGAATAATGAGTTTTGGCTTTATTTGACTTGACCCAATATTTTCTGAAATCTCTTTCCCTATCACCAAGGGAGCATTCGATGATTCAGATTTTGCTATCACCACCTCCGTTTCTATAGGCTTTTCCTTTGTCAAATCCACAACATTTGCTGATTTTTCTGAATCAGTTTTAATTTTAATAATCGGATTAAAGGACATCGTAGCATCTTCATCAATGAGTATCACTTTGAGCATGTTTGTTTCATTATAATCTGGCAGCAAATTTTGATTGACATTTGGAGCGTCTGGACTTTCTACCATAATCTGTTGGGTATTAATAAAATCTTGAATGGCTTTTTTCAAATACCAACATTTCTCTGTGTCGTTCCCTGGGTCATCAAAACAGTATTCACATATTCTAGAATAGTCCAAGTTCTTCAGAGGAGGATTCGGGATCCTTCTCTCAATTGGGTTTAGAACATTGATTTTTCTCAGCCTGTGAAATAAACTGGTGTAAGATATTCCAATAGGAGTGAAATTATCTTTTACCATGTTATCTCTTTTGAATTCTACTCTAGGCTGAAAATTAGACCTAAGAGGGCCTCTTTGAACTTGCAGGGCCATTGAATGATTTTGGATTACTGGTACACGCCACTGCAGGTAAGAAGGAGCCCGAGCATATGGTTGTGCATTGTAAATAGTATATTGGGGGATGAAACGAAATATAATGGATTTTGTGCGTATAGTTGACGCACACCTCTCCAATTTTGTCCTAGACCTGTCACAACAGTTGCTACATCCTCTTTTCTTTTCTTTTCCTCAAAACTTCCTGCACCACTTTGAATTGCCTGTGTTTTTACTTTCAAAGCAGCCTAGCTGATGATCTTTCCTGACTTTATTCCATTTTCTAGCATCTGTCCAACTTTGATAACTTCGACAAATATGCTTCCGATAGTAGAGAGCAAGTGATGGAAATAATCAGGTTTTTGTGCTTGCAAAAAGATATCAATCATTTTAAATTCCTTTATTAATGGTCTGACTCTTGAAACCTTCTCTCTCTATCTGATAGCATATTCTCAGAAACTTTCAGTTATCTTTTTTCTCATGTTGGCAAGCGCAGTGCAATCTGGCACTATCTCAATGTTATATTGAAATTGTTGAACGAAATCTCAAGCCATGTCATCCTACACGTGCCAATGGGAAATGTCTAGCTCAATGAACCATTCAGAAGCTATCCCTGTAAGACTTTCTCCAAAGTACGCCATCAATGATTTTTCTTTTCCTCCTGCTCCCCTTAATTGATTGCAAAACCTTTTCAAATAAGCTACAGGATCGTCGTGTTCTTCATATTTGTCAAATTTTGGCATTTTGAATCCTATCGGTAAATGGACATCAGGAAACATACATAAATCCTCGCATGAAACACTTTTTGGTCCACCTAATCCTTGTATATTTATCATGCTCTGCTCTCGGCTTCTAACTTTTCTAGACATCTCTTTCTGTTCCTCATTCTTAGCAATTATCGTGTTGATAAACATGATAATGTGGATTTTGGGATTTGAAAGTCATTTCAGGAGGACACAACATATCAGACTTGGTTTACCCGTATTTTTTGATACATCGGTTGAGTACCCGCAGTAGCTGGTGCTACAGAAGTAAAACATGGGTTATTTATGACAGACGAATTTGGTGGGTGCATGGTAGAAGTACTAGCAACTCCGATCATATTAGCAAATGGGCCAAATCCTGGTGGGTAAAATGGATCACTAGTTTGAGCTGGGTCAGAATTTGGATCATTTGAAGTCGAAAGTTTAGGGATTGAAGAAGGTGGAGCTTGTCCATTCAACCAAGCGTGGTACATCTCCGCCATCTATTGTTTCAATGATTTTATTTCTTCCATTGATGCTACTTCCTGTGAAATCAACTAATTCTACTCTTCTTCACTATCAGGACCTATACCCTCTCTGCGGGTCATTCTTCTTTTACCCTTGTATCTGGTGTTATACGGATGTGATGCCAGTTTAAACCACAAACCAACCTCCAATTACTTTATCTTTCTGTGACCAAGTAGAAAACGGATGAGTGTTATATATTTAACACATTATAATGCCACGTTATATGTCATGCTTCTATATGCATTTTTCAACCTATCATGGAAGCTTTGTGTTTCATCCCGACTTTTCTAGGCATATTTTTTCAAAAGTTATGATCGAAACCTTTGTAGGGTTGCCTACGTATCATGCCAGAACATGAATCAGATCTTGCGTAGTTCGGGAGGAATTTAACAAAATTATTTTATCTTTTTTTTATTGAAGAAAATATTTAAAGTAAGTGAAGTAAAACATATGTAATATATATAGAAATAAACAGTCAACTTCATTACATTCTATAATATAAATATGACAAAATAACTGACCAAACTCCTAAAATAAAACCTCCTAACTAACATCTGAAAACTAAAAAACATAACATCTAAACAAGAAGTTTTAAAACTGAAAAAAGAAAAACTATGACAAAGAAAAAAACTATCTATTTAAGGAGACTTCGGCTTAATATGTCCTCCCAAGCTCAAGTATATGTCCTCCAATGAAGTAGTGAGACGTTGTGCAAAAGCTGGTACTTGTGCCAAAAAGTCCTCACGATCCAACTGCTGATAATCCAAACCCATTCTAGCAGTATCCTGTGCTACACGACGGACCTTTCCTCGAAGGCCTGATGCCATTCGTGGGCCTGTCGATCTCGTAAATCAACCATCTCTCTTGCATGCAGTTCACGAGCAGAAGCAACCTCCAACTGTTCTCGCAATATTCCTCTTTCACGGATCCACTGGGATCTCTCTCGATCAAATTCTTCTTGCATATTCTTTTTAACTTCTTGCAGTTGTTGTCGGAGAGATACAGCAAGTTCTACAACGTATGACCCCCTGGTGGTAGCAAGCTTGATTTATCCCTGAAGTGCAACCTCAATATCTGTTGACTTAGCTTGATCTTCAGCAAATTCCCTTTGTTGTTTGTCTATTTTTTCCCTGGCATGCTCTAATTCTGCTCTCAAAGCTTGGTTGGTCTCATGATGTTCTCGCATATCTCTCTCAATTCCTATCCTGATTGCAGCTTCCTGATCTATAGGTCCCCTAATCGATCTTTCTTGTCTGACTGGCGGACTCAACTGTTCTTCAAACCATTCACGGTAATCTAGGTGCACTTCTCCTTTCTCACGCTCTATGACCATCGTTTCAAACTCCATAATACAACAACCCTCCCAAATCTACTACGCCAAATCTTCTGGAAGTGGAATCTCTGGTCTGACCTCAAATACAAACTCAGTCATGTTTTCCGTTATGAGAATTATTTGACGCCTGCCTAGCAGACATAGAACCCTCAATGGAACATACGGTTGAACACCTCTAATACCAATTAATAACAAGAACGGACAAATGACAGAACTATGTATGACTTGCCTCCAAGGGAACCAATAGAGATTCCAAGTGATTTTATCTGCTGTCAAAGAACGAAAAAGCTAAACCCAATCTCCAATTTCTTTTGGACATTTATATTTCTCCATTCTTTCCTCGTAATTGTTGATGCGATTAAATTGCTCGGGATCGAACCTTGTCATTGTAGGACGTTGATAAAGATGCTCCACAATCCACATCTGTAACAAGATATTACATCCCTAAAAAAACTCTTTCCCTTCTGACAAGCAGTCAGAGCACGGTAAATATCGGCTAGGATCATTGGTACCATAGTGTAATCTTTCTTAATCAGTATCTGTACCACTCCCGTTAAACGAATATTAATTTTTTCTTCTCTTATTGGGAAGACCATAGTGCCTAAAAAGGCTACCATGAATGCAAATCGTCTGTGAATTTTCCAAGCCTCAAAACTCCCCTTATTACAAAGTTGTTTATTGTACTTTTCAAACCCCTCTTCCCTTCCATATCTGTCATACAAAAACTACAAGGAAACCCAACCTTTTTTCATTGATTCTTCTTTTGTATTCCGTATGTTCATGAACTTGCAAAATTTGTTTATCGAAATAAGTCTTGGGGCTATAAGGTTCTTCCGATGCATATCACCATATCCAACATAGCCCACTATCTCCTCTAAAGTCACTGTCAACTCAAAATCTGAAAAGCGGAATACATTATTCCTCGGATCCCAGAAATTTAGTAATGCAACAATCACTTCCCTATTAGGGTTGATTCTCATGATACTCGTCCAAAAAACCAAATACTTATGTATCTCGCCATAATAAAATGTATCCATTGTATTCCACCATAACCAAAGCTGTAGAGGGATTTCATCAACAACTTGAAGTGGTACACTCTCATCTCTCTTTCTCTTTTGACATTTTCCATGAACTGAAGGAGATATTTTATACCCATTGATAAGGATGTGAGATTAATAAATATCTAGACTTAGGCAGAACTTAATTTATTAATTTTGAAAGAATTTAATCTTGACTCGTGAGACCTAATGCGACCATTATTGGGACTTAGTTGTAAAGAACAATTTTATCAAAGTGAGAGAAATATGACTGATAATATTTTTAGGAAAATCATTTATTTAAATCGACTTTTTTAAAAATTTTGCAATAACAGACTTCTAGACTAATTTAAACTATATGTTTGAAGACAATACTCCTAAGTATACTTAAAAGAACAAAAATAAAATAAAATGACTTAGAAATAAAGAAAAATAAGAATGATTGTTTTATGCATGAAGTTGTATAAAAAATTTAGCCTCACGACCCCTAAAGGTTCAGGACTGTTAAAATATATGTTTACATATTTTATTACTTTGTCTAAAGTCAGTCAACAAATAAATAGCCTTCCAAGCAAATGTCAAAGAGCATGTAGGATGCACATGTTGGTCTTTATAAATTAGGTTACCTGTCCTAGACAGATCCGGCCCCTGTCCCGAGTCCCGCTAAGTCAAATGCATATGATGAAAATAAAGTGGCACCTAATAGGGATAACCAGATTCTGAGTTTTCAGTTCTTCTAAGTTTATGCCTAATAGGGATATCTGTCTAGACTGGCTTACCCGAGCGGACACTCAAGTCGGGGAGGGACAACTTGGTCAGTAGCAGGGCAACACCGCCTTCGTTGCCGATCCGAACCCCGCCTAACATGTGTAACTATATCCTTCACCATGTGCCTTGACACTCCGGCTATCTCAAAAAGAAGGCGGGATGTATATGTTGCATTCCCTCTATCCTATTTCAGAGACTTAGAGGGGGTACGCAAGATAAGACAATATATAATATAGTTCAAATAATATCAAAGCGGTAAATAAGCAACAAGTAGCACATAAGGCCAACAAACACAATAGCAACAATAATTAAAGCAAGTATAAGTCAATATAAAAAACTCGAATTCTTATTAGTCCCCAGCAGAGTCGCCAGAGATGTCACACCCCTTTTTCTCTCGAGGGGCTCGAGGTTGAAGGGTTTTTCCAATTAAAGTGATGGTATTGAATAGATATTAATTTTATTTATAGAGTCGCCACTTGGAATTGAGTTTTGGTGTTCCAAGTCACCTTTTTTGAATTCCTAATCAAAAAGGAAATGACTCTTTGTTAGTCTGCGAAAACGGAAGACCGAGTAAGGAATTCTGTTGACCGAGGAAAAGGTGTGAGGCACCCCTTGAGTCCCGTGGTTCTATCACGGTCGCTTTTATTGACTTATCTTGACTTGAACTATTTTGATAATTATGTTTGTAGGCCTAAATTCGCTCATTTTTATTATAGTAAAACTGTTTATATATTTATATTAAATCGATGAAAGTTAATTTTAGAAAAATATTTATCAAGGTGCATTTATTGCATCCTTGAATTTTTAAATGTCTCATAAAGATGCGTACGCCGCATTCTTATTAACAAAAATATTTTAAATCACGTTTAAAATTTATCTAGCATCAAAGACATTGATTTATCTTTTATAAATTCAAAACAATTTATTTATTTTTTAAAAAAATATTCAATCTTAATAATATATTTTTAACAAAATTCAATTAAAATGATTAATTAATTAAATGAATAATGATCAAACCTTATTAATGATAAATAATATATAAAAAATGTTAAAATAATAAATAATATAATAACTAAGAAAAAGTATACAAAGTAATTATACTTAAACTATTAAATAGCATAAAATCATTAACCAAAACGTGAAATTTAATATATTCATATTCTATTCCATTGCTTAACTTCTTAATATAATGAAACATCAGATCTATACACCCTGCAATTGCTTCGTCCATTTTTTGGCAAACTTTAACTGGAATCGAGACTAGTAGGGTGTACTATGATTTATATTAGTAAAATTCAATCGGAATCGGGACTGGTATCATTGGTACTACTTCGTTGAATATTTTTTAACAGATTTTGGAGGCGCAGTGAAGTACTGGCGATGGTCGGCAACGGAAAAGGGAAAGGGGAAAGACGGGGTGATCAGCACGGGAAACTTCACCGGAGAGGGAGAAGATCGACGCCGGTGACAACCGTTGATGGCTAGTTCTGTCGGCTGGAACAACGACAACATTATTTTTAGATGAATTTGACCGAATTTGTAGAGGTTTCCAGAAAGTTTTGGATAGTTTTCGGCGAGTTTTCGGTGAGGGGCTTATGTAAAATTCAAGAAAATTAAACAAACAAACAAAAAAAATCTTTATTTATTCTTCATCTCTTAAATCTTTTCTCAGATTTTTACACTATATTTTTTTTATTCTATCCTTTCTTACTGTATCTAGATATGTACATAAAACAAATAGTCAATGTATTTTGGATGTACGCATGAATGATGAGATGAAAAACTGAATATCTATATTTTTAAATCTATGAATAGTAAAGTGTGTATGGAAAGAGGAGTAAATAATTTTATTCAATTTTCATCCTATACGAAACAAGAAAAATCACATATTTTACTGCATAATTAATTTTTCTTTTACTATTAATGGTTTATACAATATACACACACTATAACCAACTCATACGAATTACTAAAAAAAATTCAACAACCATGATATAATTCAATTTAACAACAAAACTTATGAAATAAAATATAGAATTTAAAAGAAACGTGAATAACTTAGACTGAACAAGAGGATTCGTCACCGAAAATTTCGAACAGAATTTCAACTCCGATTTCTTTCTTTTCTCTCTTTTATTTGATGTTTTTCTCTTGATAATTTTCTTTGTTACACTGATTTTCTCATGTTTTCCTCTCTGGTTTTCTTTTTTGTCTGATCTTGTAGATTTCAAGTAGGTCAAAAAAATCCTAAGGAGAAAGTCCTTAAATGATGGAACTCTTGGGGGGGGGGGGGGGGGGAAGGAATTAAAGGGAGGAACAGTTACTTAGGATTAAGAAGAGTTTTGAATTTAAAAAATAATTAATTTTTTTTAAAATAATAATAAATAAATAAGATAATAGAATAATAATAATAATAATAAATATAAATAACTAATTAATTTTTATGTTTTAAGAAAATACAATAAAATTTACAAATAACAATAAATAAATATAATAAAATAGTGTTAAAATAACAGATTTATTTATTAAAAGTTAGAAAAAAGTAAAATATTTTTAATTTTTGTATTATTTTTTAAAAATAGAATAATAATAATAAATTAAAATATCTTAAAATTAAATTATTTAATTATTGATTTTTAAATTAAAATAAAAATAAAATAAGAAATTAAATAATATTATACCAAATATAGAGATTTAATATCGATAAATAAATTAAAATTCGAGGAGGATAAAAAATCACGTGTCTACAGAGAGAGTGGAAATAGAAAGGAGCCGGATCTGCAGCTAGTTACAAAATTTATTTCAAATATTTTTGCTGGAAGTTTAGTGTTTCTTTCGTTTTGCTATTTCTCAAAAAACAATTGTCTCTTTTGACAGTTTTGCGTTAATAAAGGCTTGTTTTGATTTTAGACTCACATGTAAAACCCCGAATTATTTGTTGTGTTGAGCGTGTGTTTGTTTGTTTTTACTGTCCCTTTGGGCATGACTCATGAGGTATGGGAGACATTGCTCGTTGCCTAGTAGTTACTTTAGTGAAAAATATTATCAAAATTCAAAATACACACTCATGAGTAAATGTTTGTAATTTACTGCCTGAGAACAACCAATGTAGATAGTAACAATGTGGCATTAAAACAGTGAATAATTCAGGAGGAATTTCTCTGGTATTGTCTAAAATGTGTTTACACATTAATAATGACATGTCTTGTTTGCATGATTTTAACTGTGTGGGTTACGTTTTAATCAGTTCCAAATATCAAACACATTATTTTCAAAGAGTTGTAGTCTGTTAGCGGATTTGAGTTACACAGGAAATAGTTTGAAATGATGCATAAGAATCTTTTGAATTATGGCAAAATTATTAATTATTTATTTCAATTATACGCAAGTTTTATTATTTTGTTGAATTTATTTTTCAGTATTATTTACACCTATAAATTATTTTGATTCAATTTTGTTGCAATTTAAATGAAATTTTTATTCAATTTTTTTTTGTTGTTCTAATGCACCTTACGCTGGATTTTTAGTATAATTTTGGTTGTTGCATTGGTGGAGTATTTTTCAAAATTTTAATTCTGTTATGATAGATAACATGAACAAAAAAAAAAAAGCTTGCAATTATTTTACATTAAATAAACAAAGAAAATCTAAACAAAATATCATCTTTACAAATATGGCAACTTCATAAATGAAAAAAACTTGTGCAAATATAAAAAATAATGATATAGATATCAAATAAGTAATGCAGCTTCATAGATACAAAATCAGTGCAAAAGTTCACTTGCCTATGCAATAATGTCTTGTTAATACACTCAATATATAGGCTAAGCACAAAAAGCAGTGCAATCTTGATAATTAAGTTCAAAGGGATTTAGAACCTCGATATAATTTAGGAGTATAAACAATACAAAAAATTGAGTCGGGATGGGGTGGAGCTAGTAGGACCCTCACATAATTTAGGTGTGCCAGGCAATTTTGCCATAGTCAAGAAGGTCCTTATGCTTTATCCCAATTAATTATGAGAAAACATATGTATTATTTTATTCATATTTTTTTTATTTATGTTATAATTAGTTATTTTATCTTCTATTATATATAATATAATATATAAATTTACAAATAACTTATACATATATTAGTTATGAATTTGTAAATAGAAAATCAAACATCATATTAGGTGCATTAATACATGAATGACTTAACTTCTGAGTAGTTATCAAACGAATCCTTAACACTTATACATAATGAAATCTTGATTGGAATTGCATTTTACACAAATAATTCTATTATTCACAATTATTATTTTTTGAGAGATTTTAAATATAATTTAACTTCCATATATTGTTTACACCAAGCGAATTTTATAAAAACATATTAACAAATCGAATTTCATATAAGCAATAGTTGACATTCCATGCAATTGAAAATGAGGGCACTCAATGAATCAATTAATTTGTGTTGGAGCTCTAATTTTTCTGATTTATCAAATATTATAACTTTCAACCAAAGCACTGTGATGTAACTTACAATCATGAAAAGAAAAAAAAAAAAGAGAGAGAGAGTACAATATATAGATACGTGCAAGTTTCTGTAGTAAATTATAAATATCAATATCTAAAACAAAAATGAATATCACATATTTCCAGTGACTTTTTTTTGTATTTCAAATATCCATAAATGGACCCCCCAAAATACTAATAGAATCCATGGCTTGAACTAAGACTATTTTGATGTGGACACTTTAACATATTGAACGGGGAGGGGGGAGGATTTTATTTTTTTTTAGGTATCCCCACAGTCGGCAGCCGACTAATTCTCTGTTCCACGGTCAGCGCACTAACCAGTAGAGAACTGGCCACAGAGTTTTCTCCATTCACCAGAGGTGGGGATCGAACCTCCAACATCTTGCTTAAGAGGTGAGGCGCTGAACCACCACACCAACCCTTGTGGTTTGGCAGGGGTTGATAAGAAGGAAAATATTAAATATTTTCATGTTTGTATGGTTTGAATACTTAGAAAAATGTTTCCATGGATTTCTATTTCTTCAATTTAAGAAAATAAATTCATTGCATAAAATAAGGAAAACTTTATTAAAACTCTCTTTCGCCTCAACATCCGATCTTGATTCATAATCTTCACTCGAAACCCAACTTTTAACTAGACTACCAACTCTAAACCAGACTCCTAATCTTCACCCGAAACCTAACTTTTTACCAGACTCCCAACTTTGAACTGAAAATCAAGACATGACACGACCTCGACATCAAGTCAAATCTTTACTTGAAACAAACTCCCGAGTTTGACACTTAATTTTGACTTACTATTGCACCCTACCTATTTTACTTGAAATACTTTTGACATATTTACATTGTCACAAACTACTTTAACTTAATTTTGATTTTTATAACAATTTTATCATTTTAATAATATATATTTAATTAACTACATATTTTATCATTGTTGTCACACCCCTTTTTTTAACCAAAAATGTTGATTTTAAGTTTGAAAGGATTTTCATTATTAAGTGACAAAAGAAACAATTTGTTCCAAAAAGGACTTTTAATCAATCAAAATTTAGAGTCGCCACTTAGCATATTCTGGTGTGCCAAGTCACCTTTGAAAATCCTTTTCAAAATAATTTTTTGACTCTTCCAAAACTGGTCCACGAACAGAGATTCGGGTTAAGGAATTCTGTTGACCGAGGGAAAGGTGTTAGGCACCCCTCGATCCCGTGGTTTGATCACAGTCGCTCTGCAAAGTATATCAGCTAGTATGACACTATGAATATATAAGCCACATAAAAAACACACAATAATCAATCAAACAAACAAAAACAAAACAAGTCCAAAAATATAATGTCCAGTCCAATTATTACAATTTGAAAAAATTACTGAAATAAACCTACGCTAGCCTACACTAGTCCTACACTATGCTCTACCCGATGCCTTGGGCCTTGATCACGAACATCCTTTGTGTACAAGATACTTCGGGGCATACCCTGATGAATAAGGACAAATGGCCTCGGGGCATTCTCCGGCTAAATAAATACATTTTCCAATTTCGTGTGATGAAATGAAACAACCTCAAACACAATAATTCAATCACTCAACAATCATCAATTTCTACAATTTGCCTATCCATTCTCGCCCTAAAACATAATACATCGAGCTCAACAGAATTAACATTCAATTCAAATCCAACAACAATCTATGAATCAAAGCACAACAATATTCACTTTTATCGATTTTTAGTCCTTCTCAAAATTAAGATTTTCCCTAAAATGAGTTTGAATCATTCAATTACTCAATTCAAACGAATCAATCAACCAACGTCAACCAATATTTATGATCCAAATATCACAAAATCACATGAAACAAACTTCACACAATTTGAATTTGTGACACATAACATCAAACAATAAAATTAAACGAGAATGAGATGAGAAATGGACCTTAACGTCGCTTTCAATTAAAATTTCTCCTTTCAACTAAAACCACAAATGAAATCTCAAATCGAACCTCAACGAACGAACAAGTCCAGCCTCGATCTAACCCTTTTTTTTCAATTTTTCACCAATCCAAACCCAAATTCATATCGAGACTAGTCTGTCTCATCCGTTTCTGATGGGTTTTTGGTATTTTTCAATGGACTGCAGTCGAAACTAGAGGCAGGTCAGTCGGAGTTACTGCTTTTTGCGTCACCGGAGCTTCGATGAGCTCAAGCAGTGGCAGAGAACATAGAATAAGTCAGATTTTCTTATGGTTATGGAGATTCCGATAAAACTTCACCAAAAAATTAAAGACCAACCTATTTTTCTCTTTCCTGATTTGAAAATTGTTTTCCATTCTCCTCCTCTATGTTTTTCTCTTTATTTCTCTCTCCTTTCTCCTCTTATTTTCTCTCTGTAAGTATATGTGTGCTCTATGGAAGATGAATCCCCTTCTTTGGTATTGTTGTGCGTCAATGTGTATATGTGTGTAGAGTGTATATATGAGTAGTAAGAATCTGGTGAGATGTGTGTATGCCTATATTGTAGTTGTGTGAGTGCGTGTATCTATACTATGTGTGTGTTTTTTAGCAGTGAGAATGTGTTAATGGCGTCTTCTCCCTATTTTTGTCCATGGAAAATGGAGTCTGTGTGCGTGTATTTTCATATCATGTCCTAAAAGTTCTAGTACAATCTTATTATTATTTGTTATCGAGTCCTAGGGGTTTGAATACCCAAAGTTTAGCTTCTTACCTAGTTTTTAGTATTTATAAAATGGTTACAAAATAGTCACGAGCCCTATCATTTCATTCAGTATTTTAAATAGTTAAGCATAGTCAGTCCAATATTTTGGGTCTTTTAGTTGGGAGTAGGATTTAGCACCGAGCAAATGCAGGGATGACGGCTTTCCCGTTAGTTACGCAAAGTCGTTAGTGGCAGTCCTTGAATTCCAAAACTACATCGCCAACATAGGATATTAGGAGTCACCCATCAGTTTAGGTTTGACTCCGCCCAGGTGTCACCCGTCAGTTTAGGCTTGACATCTTGATTGTTTAGTAGCTTAGTAGATCCACGCAGCCATGGGTTGGTACACGTGGCATGGTACTGACACCTTTCCAACTGGGGTCACAGGTTGGACCCCAATTAGCTCTTTAGGGCATGTCTGTCAGATGATAGCTCATGTAGTCTCAGTCCAGTATTCAGCTCAGTAATCAGTTTTTGTTTTACTGACCATAGCATACAAATATAAGTTATCCATTTATCAGTATTCAGTATTTCAGTTTACAAATTATATTCAAAACATATGTTATGCTTGGTCATGCATTCTCAGTCTTTACAAATTTTGTACATTCAACTCGGTACTTCATGATATTCATTCAGTCAGTTATTACTAATGCACATGAAATCATACATATTAGCCTAACCTTATTAGCATACCAGTACATTCAAAGTACTAATCGAATACTTGTTTCTTCCGCTATGATGTTTAATATCATAGGTTCAGATGCTCAGTTCCCTAATCACGCATAAATATACCGGATTATCAGCTGTAGCAGTAGTGAGTCCTCATACTTTGAGGACATAGTTTATTTATCTTAGTTTACATTTTCAGTTCAGTATTTTCTATTCAGTCAGAGTTAGTTGGGGGGTTTGTCCCATCAGCTCCACAGTCAGTCAGTAGAGGCTTTTCAGACTAGTACCGACAGTTAGTCAGTTTTAGTCATTTTATCAGTGTTGTTAGTATAGTTTTACAGACATTATCAGAACTATATTTTAAAACCTTATGGCATTTTTCAATTAAATTCTGCATATGATCTTTTGATATCAGTTATACTCAGTGCTCAAGGAAGGTACCGCTATCAAGGGTTAGCTTATGGTCACTTATGACCGTAGCCATCGTGTAGCGCCCAGGGTTACTCCCAGAGCATTACAAACATAGTATCAAATCCTAAAGTTTTAAAATATCCTAGGGAGTCTGAAAGCTGCGTTAAATAGAGTCTTGTTCATGGGTATGAAGCGCGCCACACTTATGGGCAAGAGTCTACATAACATTTTAGAAAAAGTTTTCCTTTTTCAGTGTTCATATCATGTGAATGAGCATGATATCAATTTATACTCTCTGTCTAATTCTACCTTTCTTCCGTTTATAGAATATGCCTCCCAAAAAGTCTAGTAGAAGAAGAAATAAAAATCAGCTAGCACCTCCGCCCGTTCAGGAAGATTCCCTGAATGAGTATGTTTTTCATGCAGAGTTCAGAGCTACATTCACTACTCTAGCTCACTCTGTAGCAGCTCAAAATATTCGTCCATCTATTATTCAGGCAAGCCTAGTGTCCAATATTGCCGCAGCTAGGATTCGGGACTTCACCCGAATAAATCCTCCTTTATTTTTGAGATCCAAGTTTGAAGAGGATCCATAGGAATTCCTCGACATGGTGTAGAAGGTAATAGATATTATGGGGTGAATTCTAGTGAGAGTGCTGAATTAGCTTCTTACCAGCTGCAGGATGTTGCCTGTACCTGGTTTAAGTAGTGGAAAGGGGATAGGGGTGTAGATACAGGTCCTATAGAATGGGAGGAGTTTGCTACAACCTTCTTAGATAGATTCTTCCCATTGGAGCTGAGGGAAGCTAAAGTGCTAGAGTTTATCAACTTGAAATAGGGAAACATGAGTGTGAAAGAGTATACCCTCAAGTTTACTCAGCTATCCAGGTATGCTCCTCATGTAATGGCTAATAACAGGTCTAGGATGAGCAAGTTCGTTTCTGGAGTATTGATGTGTGAGCAGATGCTAACATATTTAAGGAATTTAACTAAGAATAGTTGCAAAGTATTAAGCAACTTTGTAATTTTTTATTGTTTTCTATTTGATATTGCAGTAAAAGTCAAGATGCAAGAGAACCAACAATAATGGAAGTAAAAGAGTTATTTTCTGAGCAAGTAGAGAGGAAAGTATAGTTGACAACTTTTCTGATAAGTCACTAGCCTTGTGATAAGCTATCAGAGTTGTCGTCATCCTTAGACAGAGAATGAGATTCAGCTAAAATTTGTGATGACATCTATAGTAGGTCGTGAGAAGTGTGATAAGCCGTCAGGCTCGTTGTTTGGCTTAGACAGAGAATAAGCTTCAGCCAGAATTTATGATGATATCTGTGATAGGACATCATAAGTATGATAAGCCATTAGGATCGTCGTTAGGCTTAGGCAGGAAATGGTATTTGAAGTGAAAAAGCTGACGACATTCCTGATAAGTCGTCAGACTCCTGATGAGTCGTCACATACGTCGTCTCCTGTCCAAGAAAATACTGTGATCTGTGATTTTTTCCATAATTAGGATGAAGTATTTAAAGCATATGTTAGGGTTTTCTAACCATACAAAAGGGGATGAACATCTTGATCATCTAAAAACGGTTGGAACTTATTCCAAATGAGACACCTCTCTTTGGGGCTCTAAACTTAGAATTCAATTTTCAACTCTTTGATTTGGTTGTAGGAATTTTCTCTTGAACTTAGAAAAGAATCAACTTCAGACTTCATCTTTTGTATGCTTAATTACTTTAAATGATGAATAAAATTATTGCTATCTCTTTCTTCCACATGTGGCACTAAAACCCACAACTAGGGTTGTGAGAAAATCTTGATAATTCCTTTGTTATGATTGTTATTTATTGGTTGCAAATAATAAATCCCGTCTTATGTTGATTTGCTCGAACTGAGAAATAAACTAAAGTGGCGAATTATCAACAAGGATTTGGGAAGGTTAAGCTCCTATCTAATGATTAATGTTGTAACAAGATTGATCAACTTGAGATAAAATCAGTAAGAATAGAATGATTTCCTAAGTTTGAGAGAATTAGGGAGTTCAACATCTAGGCAGGTTGAGAAACACTTAGATGGACTGTCAAAACTAATAATTTGGTGTTTCCCGTAAGTCATGAGAACCCACTGCTACAGTTATTATTTAATGGGAATTAGTAATCATAGTGATCACAACCCTAGTTTTTCTTTATCATTGATTTGAACGATTGAAATTTTGGATTTAAGTTCTGAAGCAAGTTACAACCTTAACATTTGTTTGATCATTGAAAACCCCTATTTTATCTTTTTGTATCATTTTTTTGAATTACTCTTATAGCTTTAGTTTCAAATTAGTTTAATCGCCACTCACATTATTCCCTGTGGATTCGACCCTGACTCTAAAGTTGGGTAAATATTGGACGATAACCACCTTGCACTAAATTGATGTGTAAGTTGAGCGTTATCAAAAATAGCGCCGTTGTCGGGGAACAATTTGGCGTATTGAGTTGATTTGAAAATTTAACCTACTTGCTTGAATTCAAACTTAAAAATATTTGTTTTTTGTTTTCTTTGATTTCTTGTGTTAGGTAGATTTTTATTTTAGTTTACTTATTACTATGGCATCGTGGAATGAACATGAGCTTGGTGGTTGGAAATCTTATCTTGATGATCCATGTTCATATTGTGATGGACCTCACTTTTGGCAAGATTGTAGATATGCTCCCTGGAGAGAGATGTGTGCGCCATCTTCATCCTACCAGGAGTATGATTGTTCTTTATGTGGTGGTCAAGATGGACATTGGAGTGATTGCCCAAATTCCCCCTCCCCCTATTGCACTAACCTAAATTCTAGTTCTTCTTATGAGTTTGATAGGTCTTATAGTCAAGAAAAAAAAGAATGAAGCACTGGGAAAAGTGGCATTAAAGCTATGTTTCAACAAATGTTGGATCTCCAGAAAGAAATGTATGATATCGTATGTCATAGGTGTCAATACATGAAGCCAATCATTCATGAGGAGATGGATATAGAGGTCAATCATTTGAAGCATTCTTCTATATTATGTTTAGATGATATCTTGTCTGTGGAATCATTTAAAATAATGAAAGAGTGTGAAGATGAGGAGAAAGAACCCTATATTGATATTGAGCTTGATGTTGAGCAACCCTCAGTGATTTTCCAAGATTGAGGACATAGTGCTAGAGGCAAAAGAAGAAATAAAGAAAATCTCTAATAAAGACTCTAGCCCAATTTGAAGTGAAGATGTCGAGAAGGTGAATAAAGGTGAGTGTGTAGTAGATAGTGTAAATTTTGAAGTAGGATTGATTGGGCCTCATTCGAAACACTTTTCTACATTATGTTTAGATGATATCTTGTTTGTGGAATCATTTAAAATAGTAGAAGAGTGTGAAGATGAGGAACAAGAATCCTATATTCTTGATTTTACATTAGACAAGCAACATAAAAACACACTCAATTTAAGGCCGAGTGGTTTACCACGCTCAATCCATTACTCGGTTTCTTAATTTTTGTACCACCCTTATGATTGAGGCAAGAAGATGGACTCTAAGTTGGGGGTGAAATTCATATCCTCAAGGTGGAGGAAAAATCTGAGTTAGGTCATGCCGCAACACTAAATTAGGCACTTCTTGGGAGGCCACCCAAGGTATTTTGTTGTTTGTATTCGTATTATATGATTGACATCAGATCTTCGCACCCATGGTACCACAGGTATGTTTCTAACTCTCTTGTTTTGGTTTGATGCATTGGGGACATTGCATGATTTTAAGTTGAGTGTGGGGCTACTTGTGGGTGTTGATGTCCTCTTGGGGTTTTTACTGTCGTGCCTCTTTTCCCTGGAGTCTTGTTCCTAGTAAAGCTGGCATGTTTAGACGTATTGTGATTTGTTGTAAAATACTGTAGTTGACTAGGAGAAATACAAGTACCTTAGGCAGTTAACATGTTTTTGTTGATTTTTTAACACCCTTCCAATGGTCTACTTATAACTGTGTGATATGCATTTATATGTGACCATTGTGCATCTTGTTATGGAATTAGTACCAGTGACATAATAACCATTGCTAAACAATTGCATGAACCAAATAGGTAGTAGCTTGTGATGTACCTTTGTGTCATGTGTATGAGAGATACTACCTAGTTTTCATTGTGTGTTAAATTCAAAACTGTCCCGGTTGGTCTTGCCTTAGTTATAGAATAGCGGTTAAGAGGGGATCATAGGCCATTATTGATATTAGTCCACTTTTAGCCTAAATGACCTTCTATGTGTGAATAATATCCCTTGATCCTAATTTTGAGCCTGAATGCCTATTCTTTTTATTATACCTATCACCTTCCCATTTGTATCACAATGAACCTATTTTGGCCCTGGTCCTCCTTGGACATTATGCACTTTAATTAGGAAAATAGCCTAAGTTGAGGGTGGCTACCATAGGGTTGCGTGATGTAAAATGAGTATGAAGAAAGGTAGAATAAAAGAAAAGAATAAAAACCTGGGTGCAGTGGAAAAGAACAAGAAAAGAAAAGTTGTGAAAAATAAAGTGATTGTAGAAAAGACCGTACCCATCCAGAGTATGTGTGATCAAGAAAGTAGAGAATTAGGTAAAGGTAAATAAGTGAGACCCCAAAAGTTAGTGTAGTGCCAAGGAGTCTTAGTCACCTTAAATATCATCGAGTATTATACCAGCCCTTAGCCTACGTTACAAGCCAAAGAAAAAGACCTATAGTAATCCTAGCTTACCTATCTTAAAACCTTGCTAATGAAAATAAAGGCAAGCTTATGGTATTCAGCATACATTGACTGGAACTTCTTTATGAGAGTGAGTGTCTCTTGACCGTCCCCGCATTGACGTGTTTGAGTTCACATATGAGTAAGGAGGGACTTTTTTGTTGTAAGGGAACACTGGTTATGTTGCTAGTTGCTAACTTATTTGGGTAGTTTAATATTGGTACATGCATGGTTGTTGTTGCTAAGTTGATGCCATATCTTGATTTCTGTGTGTCGCATTGTTGTTCTTCAATAATATACATAGTTGTTTTTAAATTAATTAACCTTGGATATGGTGAAGATGTTTTGAGATAATATGGATGGTTGACTGCCGAATGTACTCTGTATCCTGTTGGTTGTGTTTTAGTTGCTTGAGGACAAGCAATTGTTTTAAGTTGGGGGTGTTGATGTGTAAGAAGATGCTAACACATTTGAGGCTTTTAACTAAGAATAATTGAAAAGTCTTATGCAATTTTTGTCATTTTTGATTGTTTTCTATTTGATATTGCAGTAAAAGTCACTATGCAAGAGAACCAGCAATAATGGAAGTAAAAGAGTTGATTTCTGAGCATGTAGAGAGGGAAGTATAGATGATGACTTGTCTGATAAGTCGTCAGCCTTGTGATAAGCTATCAGAGTTGTCGTCAGCCTTAGGCAAAGAATGGGCTTCAGCTGGAATTCGTGACGACATCTATGATAGGCCATCAGAAGTCTGATAAGCCGCCAGGCTCGTCGTTAGGCTTAGACAGAGATTGAGCTTCAGCTGGAATTCGTGATGAAATCTGTGATAGGCCATCATAAGTGTGATAAGGCATTAGGCTCTTCGTTAGGCTTAGGCAGGGAATGGTATTTGAAGTGAAAAAACTGACAATATTCCTGATAAGTCGTCAGACTCCTGATAAGCCATAACACACGTCGTCGCCTGTCCAAGAAAATACTGTGATTAGTGATTTTTTTCCATAATTAGGATAAAGTATTTAAAGCATATGTTAGGGTTTTCTAATCATACAAAAGGGCTGAACATCTTAATCATCTAAAAATGGCTGGAACTTATTCCAAATGAGACACCTCTCTTTGGGCTCTAAACTTAGGATACAATTTTCAACTCTTTGATTTGGTTGTGGGAATTTTCTCTTGAACTTAGAAGAGAATCAACTTCAGAATTCATCTTTTGTATGATTAATTACTTTGAATGATGAATAAAATTGTTGCTATCTCTTTTTTTTTTCATGTGGCACTAAAACCCACAACTAGGGTTGTGGGATCTATGATTATTCCTCCATGTTCTTAATAATTGGTTAGGGTTCGAGTGATTGTGGGAACATCTTGATAATTCCTTTGTTATGATTGTTATTTATTGGTTGCAAACAATAATTTCTGTCTTATGTTGATTTGCTCGAACTGAGAAATAAACTAAAGGTAACGAATTATCAATAAGGATTTGGGAAGGTTAAGCTCCCATCTAATGATTAATGTTATACAAGATTAATCAACTTGAGATAAAATCAGTATAAATAGAATGATTTCCTAAGTTTGACAGAATTAGGGAGTTCAACATCTAGGAAGGTTGAGAAACATTTAGATGGACTATCAAAACTGATAATTTGGTGTTTCCCGCAAGTCATAAGAACCCAATGCTACAGTTATTATTTAATGGGGATTAGTAATCATAGTGATCACAACCCTAGTTTATTCATTATCATTGATTTTAACTATCGAAATTTTGGCTTTGAGTTCTGAAGCAAGTTACAACCTTAACATTTGTTTGATCATTGAAAACCCCCATTTTATCTTTTCATATCATTTGTTTGAATTCAACTTATTGCTTTAATTTCAAATTATTTTAATCGCCACTCACATTGTTCCCCTTGGATTCAACCCCGACTCCAAAGCTGGGTAAATATATTGACGACGACCACCTTGCACTAAATTGACGTGTAAGTTGAGTGTTATAAAGTATCTAATAGTGTGGTCAAGGAAGGAGATGGACCTATCTAGGTTGATGGTCCATGCGCAGTAGATTGAGGAGGAGAAGACTAAAGTGAGAGAGAGAGGGAGAACAAAAGGGATAGAATAGACAACTTTAATTTTTCTCAACCGAGGTTAGAGAGTGCTAATAATCCTCAGTTCCTTCAAAAATCTTCAGTCCCAGCTCCGTCTTCAGCCAGTGCTCCTACGCCAAAGTTCAGAAATGATAGTCGAGATAGGGCGGAAGGATCTAAGTCCCACGGTAGTATAAACAGTGGTCACATAAATCTTCTCTTTCAAAAATATGGTAGAAACCATCAAGAATAGTGTATGGCTGACAGTGATGTATATTTTGGGTGTGATAAGCCAGGCCATAGGATTCGAGAGTGTCGAGTAGTTGCACAGAAGGAAAGGGATGTGCGCCAACCGGGCCAGTTTCATCAATCATCGGCTCTAGCCGGTCGCCCAACTCAGCAGAGCACCACTTCCAGTGCTACTAGCGATCAGCGTCCGAACAGGTTTTATGCACTTCAGTCCCGATAGGATCAGGAAAGTTCTCCTGACATGGTTATTAGTACATTGCAAGTCTTTTATTTATATTTTTATTCTTTGCTAGATCCCGAAGCTTCCCTTTACTTTGTAACCCATTATATAGAGGTCAACTTCGGAATCAGTTTCAAAACCTTAACAGATCCCTTTTCAATATCTACCCCAGTGGATAAGTTTATCGTAGCCCAATGGGTATACACGAACTGCCCGGTTATAGTGTCTCATAAAGTTACTTTAATAGACCTTGTAGAGTTAGAAATGACGGGTTTTGACAACATTATCGATATAGATTGGCTCCATACATGCTATAATTCAGTAGATTGCAGAAACAAAGTTGTTCATTTTCAGTTTCCAGATGAACCAGTCCTTGAATGGAGGGGTAGTACTACAACGCTTAGGGGTCAACTTGCTTCGTAACTTAGAGCAAGGAAAATAATAGACAAAGGGTGTATTTACCATCTTGTTTGAGTCAAAGACTCTAATTCTGAGATCCCTAATCTTGAGTCGGTTTCAGTAGTAAGGAAATTTCTAGATGTGTTTCCTGAAGATCTTTTCGGAGTTTCTTCCAAAAGGAAAATTGACTTTGAAATAGACCTTTTTCCAGATACCCAGCCTATCTCTATTCTTCCATATAGAATGGCTCTAACCAAACTCCAAGAGTTGAAAGATCTCCTAGATAAGGGATTTATTAGACCCAGCATTTCCCCGTGGGGTGAACCAATTCTCTTTGTGAATAAGAAAGATGGTTCTCTTAGAATGTGCATCGACTATCGTTAGTTGAATAAAGTCACAATTAAGAATAAATACCTACTTCTCATAATCGATGACTTGTTCAACCAACTTCAGGGGACCAGTTATTTCTCCAAGATAGACCTCAGATCCGGCTATCATCAACTTAGAGTCAGAGAATGTGACATTCTAAAAACAGCTTTCAGAACTCAGTATAGTCATTTCGTGTTTCTAGTCATGTCCTTTGGTCTCATAAATGACCCAACAGCCTTTACGGAATTAATGAACTGAGTGTTCAAGCATTACTTGGACATGTTAATCATAGTCTTCATTGATGACATACTTGTCTACTCCCGTAACATAAATGATCATGCAGACCACCTCGAAATAGTATTGCAAGCTCTTAGAGCCCATCAGTTGTTCACCAAATTTAGTAAGTGCAAATTTTGGATAAGATCAATAGCTTTTATTGGCCATATTATCTCTGGTGATGACATTAGAGTTGATTCTCAAAAGACCGAAGCGGTGAGAAACTGGCCTAGACCCATCTCTCCATTTGATATTAGGAGTTTCTTGGGTTTGGCTGGCTATTACAGGTGGTTTTGTGAAGGGTTTTCATCTATTGCATCCCCCATGTCCAGATTGACTCAAAAGAAAGTTAAGTTTCAGTGGTCAGATTCTTGTGAGAAAAAATTTCAAGAGTTGAACACTCGACTCACCACAACCCCAATTTTGACGCTACCAGATGGTTCAGACAGGTTTGTTGTGTTCTGTGATGCTTTCAGAGTTGGTTTAGGGTGTGTTTTGATGCAGAAAGGTAAGGTTATAGTCTATGCCTCTAGACAGATTAATCCCAATAAAAAGAATTACCCCACCCATGATCTTGAACTAGTAGCTATTGTGTTTGCCTTAAACATTTAGAGGCACTATTTGTATGGGGTGCATGTTGATGTGTTCACAACCATAAAATCTTGAAGTATGTGTTTCCGCAGAAGGATTTGAATCTGCGTTAGCGAAGATGGTTAGAATTGTTGAAAGGTTAACATGAGCATTCAATATCATCAGGGCAAGGCCAATGTACTGGCAGATGCCCTCAGTAGGTTGTCTATGGGTAGTATTGCTCATGTTGAGGATGATATGAAGAAGTTAGTTCAGGAAGTTCATTAGCTTTCCAGATTAGGTGTTCGTTTAGTAGACTCAGCTGAGGTTAGTGTATTGGTTCAAAATAGTTTGGAATCTTCTTTGGTTGCCGAAGTAAAAGAAAAGCAAGATAAGGATCCCAGACTGGTTAAGTTGAAGGAGTTAGTTAGAGATAAAAAAATAGAGGTTTTCTCCTAAGGGAGAGATGGTGTGTTGCATTACCAGGGTAAACTATGTGTGTCGTATGTAGATGATTTAAGACAGTGAATTCTTGCAGAAGTGCATGGTGTGCGTTAATCCATTCATCTAGGGGCTACGAAGATGTACCACAATTTGTGAGAAATCTATTGGCGGGGTGGTATGAAGAAGGATATTGCAGAGTTTATAGCTAAGTGCTCTAATTGTCAGCAGGTTAAGGTTGAACACCATAAGCCTAGTGGCATTATGCAAGAGTTCAGCATCCCCACTTGGAAGTGGGAAGTGGTGAACACAGATTTTGTAAGAGGTTTACCTTGTATGTGTTGTCAGCATGATTTGATATGGGTTATTATCGATAGGATGACCAAATCAACCCACTTTTTGCCAGTCCATACTTCTTATTTAGCCGAGGACTATACCAAGATCTATCTCAGGGAGTTGGTTAGGTTGTATGGAGTTTCGTTGTCCATTATTTCTGATAGAGGTACCCAGTTTACCTCTCACTTTGGAAGGCATTCCAGAAGGGTCTTGGTACCTAAGTTTATCTCAGCACAGTTTTTCACCCTCAGACTGATGGGCAAGCAGAGAGGACCATTCATACCTTGGAGGACATGTTGAGAGCGTGTGTTATTGATTTTAAGGGAAGTTGTGATGATCACTTGCCTTTGATTGAGTTCGCGTATAATAACAACTATCATTCCAATATTTAGATGGCTCTGTTTGAGGCTCTATATGAGAGGAGATGTAGATCTCCAATTGGTTGGTTTGAGGTAGGTGAGACTACTTTGGTAAGACCTGATTCAGTGTTTAATGCATTGGAAAAAGTTCAATTGATTAGGGAAAGGCTTAAGACAACCAAAAGCCAACAGAAATCTTATGTTAATGTGAGGAGAAGGGATCTTGAGTTTGACATTGGAGATTTTATATATCTGAAGATCTTTCCTATGTAAGGAGTGAAGAGGTTTGGTAAGAAAGGGAAACTCAGTCACCGATATGTTGGCCCTTATAGAATCTTGATCCACTTTGGGAAGGTATCTTATAGGCTTGAGTTGCCCACAGATTTAGCCTCAGTGCACCCAGTATTCCATATCTCTTTGTTGAAGAAGTGTATTGGTGACCCAGCTATATTTGTCCTTTTAAACAGCGTAGATATTCAGAACAACCTTTCTTACGAAGAAATTCCAGTTGAGATCCTTGATTGCCAGATTCGTGGACTAAGGAACAAAGAAGTTCCCTTGGTCAAGGTTCTTTGGTAGAACCAATTGATTGAGGGAGCCACTTGGGAAGCAAAAGCAGATATGCGGACCAAGTACCCTCATCTTTTCTCTGCAAATCAGACTCAGCTTAAGGTGACAATTTTCCCTAGAATTTCTCTTTTCCATGCTCTGTTCCAGCTAAATATCATTCTCATATCATTCATGCATTCATGAAACTAGTTCTATCATGTGTCATGTTTCAAACTCGGTCATGTAACCACATTTTTATCATGTATATTCAGCATGTAACCTCAATTCCTCAGTTTTCTCAACTTAACTAACCTCATTCGAGGACGAATGTCCACAAGAGGGAGATATTGTAATACCTCAAGAATCCAAACCAATATTAGAACCATGCTTCAAGATCATGAGAAATAAATTATAGTTCTTTGTTAGTTTTATGAGAGAGTTTGATGTATATTAAGGCCTCAAATAACTCCTAGCTATTAGACGAATCAAAATATCCCTTACCGATGGTTCTTTAGAAGGATGTTGCTATAGTCAACTTCAAACAAGCATATCTTTCATTTTACTAAGAATTTTTGAGCTCATAACCCATCAACTGACATATAATTGAATTATCTTTTCAACGATACCAATTTCTCCTTAATTCAATATTGGGGTGAAAGGTTATGCCCATTTTACCAGAGAGTTATCCGATTGCCGAAGTGCGACAGCCAGGTTGACGGACCGTCAAGACAGTGATAGACCGTCAAGCCAGGCCATCAACTTCAGGTAGTAAGCTCATGTTTTGGCCATAAACTAACGGATTGAATGATGGTCCATCACCCAAACTTTCAACCAAGTCCATGGAGCGATGTAATATTTTTTTATGAGATTTTTTAGTATTTTTTCACCTTTTTTAACCCCTAATTCCATCAACTTAAACAACATAACTCCTCATTCATCCTTAACATCAAAATTAGGGTGTCTTTCAAGATCATTCCCCAAGAACAAGATTCAAACCCTTCTTTAAGAAAACTCAAGAATCCAAGCGTCTCCATTCAAGAACCTTCAAGAAAAGTTATTCTCCTTCAAGATTTATGCTTTTGAGGTATGTTAAATGTTTATCCATGGGTCCCTTCTGCCCATAGAGTTCAAGAACTAAATTTCAAATTCAAAGTTGTGATTTTTACAAAATATTATGATTTTAACCATGAATCCCCATGAATTTTGATTTTATACCAAGTTTACATGTAATTGTTGTTGTTATTAATCCCCACATATTTAAATGGTGTTGTTCACTGAATTAAACCTTAATTGGTTATTTTATTAGGGAAATCATGCTATTACTACAAGTTTTAAAACTATTCCCATGCTTAGCTTAAACCATGAATTACAAGTGATTGATGAAATGCCTACCAGAAGGAGTTTTGAATAAATGCTTACATATCATGTCCTCAAAGTTTTAGTACAATCTTTCTATTATTTATATCGGGTCCTAGAGGTTTGAATACCCAAAATTTAGCTTCTTACCTAGTTTTTAATATTCATAGAATAGTTACAGAATAGTTACGAGCCTTATCATTTTAGTCAGTATTTTAAATAGTTAAGTATAGTTTGTCCAATATTCCAAGTCTTTCAGTTAGGAGTAGGATTTAGCACCGAGCGAATGCAGGGATGATGGCTTCCCTGTCAATTAGGTAGAGTCGTTAGTAGCATCCTTACATTCCAAGACTACGTAGCCAGCGTAGGATATGAGGAGTCACCCGTCAGTTTAGGCTTAACTCCAACCAGGTGTCACCCATAAGCTTTGGCTTGACCTCTTGGTTTCTTAGTACCTTAGTGGATCCACGAAGCCATGTGTTAGTACCCATGGCACGGTACTGATACCCTTCAAATTTGGATCACAGGTTGGACCCCAATTAGCTCATTAGGGCATGTCAGTTAGATAATAGATCCTATAGTCTCAGTCCAGTATTCAGCTCAGTAATCAGTTTTAGTTTTACTGACCATAGCATACAGATATAAGTTATCCATTTATCAGTATTCAGTATTTTAGTTTATAGATTATATTCATAACATGTGTTATGCTTGGTCATGCATTCTACTCGGTACTTTATGTTATTCATTCAGTCAATTATTACTCATGCACATGAAACCATGCATATTATCCTAACCTCATTAGCATACCAGTACATTCAAAGTACTAATCACATACTCGTTTCTTGTACTATGATGTTTAATATCATAGGTTTGTTCCCTAATCGCGCATAGACATACCGTATTATCAGCTGTAGCAGTGGTAAGTCCTCATACTTTGAGGACATGGTTTATTTATCTTAGTTTGACTTATCAGTTTAGTATTTTCTATTCAGTCAAAGTTAGTTGGGGGGATTGTCCCATTAGCTCCACAGTCAGTCAGTAGAGACTTTTCTGACAAGTACAGCTAGTTAGTCAATTTTAGTCAGTATCCTTAGTAATTTTATCAGTGTTGTCAGTACTGTTTTATAGATATTATCATAACTATGTTTTAAAATCTTATGGCATTTTTTAATTAAATTCTGCATATGATCTTTTGATATCAGTTATACTCAGTGTTCAAGGCAGGTACCACTATCAGGGGTTAGCTTATGGTCACTTATGACCGTAGGCACCATATAGTGCCTAGGGTGTACTTTCGAGGCATTACAGTTGTTTAGTTAATGACCCTAAAATTGAGGTGCTTCCATATACCTATTGCACTCATAGACCCCATTCGGCTAGTGACACCTTGAAGGGTTTTCACAAACAAGTCTCTTTCTTTCTCTCTACTCACCATTTCTCTATGGTGTTCATGAGGGTTTTCACCAATAAAACTCTCTTATTTTCATTTCTCTCAACTTAGTATCACCTTACAGTTCCTATGAGGGTTTTTATCAATAAGACTCTCATTTTTATTTATCTCAACTTACCATCGCCTTACGGTGCCCATGAGGGTTTCCACCCAAAAGACTGTCTCATTTTTGTTTCTCTCTTCTTACAATCATCTTACGGTGCCCGTATGATTTTTCACCAATACGAATCTCTCACTTTTATTTATTTCCTGATTTCTTATGCTGAGGAAGATAAGTAGTACCCAAAATTCGTCATCATATTCATTGCATGCTTAGCCCTAACATTCTCAAAGATTGATTTGAAGGTCTTTCTTTGGTTGTAACTTGGCTTTTGGATAGTGTTAGAACTAAAGGATAGTATGAGTCCCAAAATGACACTTGAAGTGAGGCGGGACTTACATTTTTTGGAATTGACTCAAAAAACAAAGATTAACACATACCCCAGTTTCTTTTGACTGGGTAATTCTAAATTTTTTATTTGATTGGATCGAGCTCAGAGTAGGGCAGCCTACGTATCTCACTCTTGGGAGAGGAGAATCAGGTCATACAGAGTTCCGACAACTTGTTTTGCTTAATTCTGATTTCTTTTTTTTCTCTTTTTTATTGACTCTTTTCTCTTTTGTATTTTTTCCAACTCTATTTTTCTTTACACTCATATCTTCTCATCTTTTTGAACACATTTTTCTCCTTTTTTTTGAAACTTTTCTGACTTTATTGTTTTTCTCGACACCTTTCTTTTAAACTTTGCTTACTCTATCTTGTTTCCAAAAGAGGGGTATGAAAGAAAATATAACTAAAGCTCAAATGGGGTAAACAAAGGATGACACAATGTTTGGATAGCAGAATGAAATGCCTTCGTCACATCAATCCTTGACAATGCAAGTACACATTATGCAATATAAAGTGAAAGATGAAGATCATTTATGATACTTTAACAATACTAACTTTAACTAAGCATGTGTGCCACTTCTTCTTATACAAACACACAACTCCACATTTGTTGTACATCCCTCACATCGAATGACCCATGCTTTTGTGAAGTTGATTTTATTTCTGTGCCTCTTAATATAGGATCACACATCCACTGTTTGACCTAATTGAGATTTTCCTTTTAATTAATGACCAAGTTATTCTTATGATTCTCAAAATAATTAACTTGATTTTTAAGGAAGACTTTAACTTGATCACCAAATGCTTCAATACTCTACCTATTTTCTCAGATGACTTTTTTTTATAACTTTAGCCCTTTGATTCAATGCTTCATGATTAAACTGGATTTTAAGATCTAGCTGAAAATTTTTCCAGCATATCATATCACTAGAACCAACATAAAATGTACTGTGTAAAGAAAACAAACAAACAACACATATTTAAAACACAAAGGAAAAAGGAACACTTCATTTAGCTGAAATAAAAAATAGAAGGGTTTGAACATAAATGACAAAGGGACAAAATAAGATAGATCTTGAACTACAACCTTGAAATAATTTGGTTAATGAAAAAGAAATCAAAACAAACTACCAGAACTCTTCCTAGTAGGGAGAGGAGTGACTTCTCAATTGCTGAGCCTAAAATCTTAGCCACTGGTTCGCATATCAGCATGACTAAAGCTTCCACCACTGTCAGACACATTCTCTTCAACAAATAAATTCTGGATCTCCATACTTAACTCATTGCTTCTCATATATGTGCATTACTGTGCATTGATGAAAGATTCTGTGTGACCTTTGTAGTGTCAATATTTTGCACTGTGATCAATTTTTCTTGAATCATCTTTTTTATTTCTATTTTCAAAGAACTACAACCTTCAACCCAAGGAGAGGAGTGATCATGTCTAACTCTCTCAATATCTGGAATAAATAGGCATACGACTCCCTAATTGGTGTAAAATTATCCTTTGACTTCCTCTTCTTTACAAACTCCGGCCTCAGTTGAAACTTGGACTTATAAGTTCCATGGTAAATATGTGGGAGTCGAGGATGATATTAAAGGATGGGTGCATGCCATTGTGGATAAGAAAGCAGATGAGTATACTGTTGTGTATTGTTCAAAAGATATTGAGGAACTAGAATGGAATATCTTGGATTTTTCAAAGAGGAACCTTGTTGCAGGTGAGCATGTAGATTTTACATGTAAGCTCAGGATTAATACTGATAATATTGCTGAGTTAGACCTATCGAGCTCTACTTTGCCCCTAGAACGACGATAGGTATGGTTTCCTTCTTCTTCCTTTCTGTCCCCCTTAACTGATGACAATATCGTCCCAAGTGTTTTACAAAATCCTCGTACCCATTATGTTCCTCAGATTCTAATACCTCAAAGTTAGGAGTGAGTTTAATACTTGAAGACATGCCCCAGTCCTTATATAAAACATCTTCATAATTTGCAAGTCCTAGAGAATTTTTCATAACCTTTTCTACACTCTTCATTTTCCCAGCCATTTTCTCTTGCTCTTTAGCAGATTGGAGAAGCACAATCATTGGATTGATAGCCAAAGTGGAGGACTCATTAAAAGGTTGAGCAATAAAAGCACAGATGGTATATGGTGGTGTGAATATGGTAGGCTTATACCGAGGAGCTAAAGAAAGAATGGTGGAAGTATTGGGATGCATTTGACGTGGAATGGATTTTGAGGCATGCTGTGGTGCATCAACAACAGTAGAAAACCGAATTTGCAATTTTGATGGAAATCTCAAGGTATTTGTGGGGTCAATAGTGGGGAATGGAGGAGCAGGCAGCCCACTGGCCCAAGCTCGATACATTTCCATCATTTGTTGTTTTAATCTCACAATCTCTTGCTTTAAATTCTCATTTTTCTGACTCTTTGTTTGATCCATGATGTCACTCTCTATATCTTTGTAGGACATAACTAACCCTTCCTTGAATTTGGTGTGAGGTGGAGGACCAGTTAAAATGCCACAAACCAACCACCTTAAACTAACTGAAAAAAAGATAACAAATGCGTTAGAGTTTAACACTTTCTCAAAATCTTTTTCTTTTTTTTTTAAAAGATCACCAAACCCAAGAAGGGGGCCTAGTATCTCACTCCTGAAAGAGGAGAATCATGTGTGCGTAGATCATGAAGTTTGGCCAAAGATGGCCAATAAAACTCTCTTTCTTTTCTTTTTCTTGAAACTTTAAGAAGAAAATAACAAATTGACTAAACTCATTTTTGAAAATTTTCAGCTTTAAAATCCCTATACAAAATGAAACCTATGATTACCAAAGAAAAATCTTTTGGGGTTTTCAATTTTGAATTTCATACTAAAATAAAACTTGAACCTATTGAAGAAAAAATTTTTTTGTGGTTTTCTTTTAAAGATGTATATGAAACACCTACTCTAAATGAAGAGTGCAGAAAATCTTTTTGGATTTTTTAAATAAGATCACCGAACCCTAGAAGGGATGCCTATGTATCTCACTCCCGAGAGTGGAGAATCAGGTGTGTGTAGTTCATCCAGATTGGAAAATTAGGGATTAACTAACAGATTGACTCTAACTTAAGAGACACGACCAAAAATAGATAATGAACAACGCCAGTAAAATCTTTTTTGGGTTTTTAATTAGACAATTCACATAAAACTAACACCAACAACTATGAAAGAAAAATCTTTTTTGGTATTTTCATTATATGAAATGTACAAAACTTCTACCATCTTTTCTTAAAATTTTTCTTTTATAAAAAAACTCCTATTGAAAAAAATCTTTTTGAAATTTTCAAATTATGAATGTTTGCTAAAGAAAACAAATGCAAAATATTTTTGATGTTTTTTTTTTAGTAAATGAGTGCAAAAGGTAAAAAAAATCTTTTTGAATTTTTGAGTTGTGAAAAACAAAAGACATAAAGAATACTAAAAACTACGAAACTCTTTTTTTCTTGACTCACTTTTCTTTCTTTTTTTTTTGAACTTTTTCTTGCCTACACACTTTTCTTTAATTCTAGTATATGCTTTCCCCAAATCAGTTCATTGAATGATCCTATAACCCTAAAAGATGCAATAATTAGCACAGAGGATGATTTAGGGGTGAGTCTCCTACAAAGGACCAAGTGGGTTCGGCTAGGTCTCAATAGGATGCAGATAATCATGACCTAAAGGCTGACCTAAGTTGGGGTCTACTAACAAGGCTAGTCGGGGGAGCTTATGATCGATAGTGACGGTGATAGCTTTCCACTCACTCCATACCAGCCGACGGCTCCCCCTCCAAAAATAAGGGTGACTCAACTAGAGGTCATGTACACAACGTGTACTATGGGACTTGTTACGAAAGAAATGACTCAGGCTATGCATATGATGCTAGATATAAAATGGTAACACATAAGAGAAAAACTGTAAACACGTAGCACATAGGCACTCAACAATGATAAAACAAATACAAATGATAACACAAACAATGTTTATACACCCATAATGTCAAACTAAGCCGATACAACTCCAAAAATAAGCTCAAATTCTGAGTTAATCCCCAGTAGAGTCGCCAGTGCTATCACAACCCCTTTTTCTTAACCAAAAAGATCAATTTTTAAGTTTGAAAGGGTTTTTTTAATTAAGTGACAAAAGAAAATAATTTGTTTCAATAAGGACTTTTAATCAATCAAAATTCACAGTAACCACTTAGCATATTCTGGTGTGTCAAGTCACCTTAAATCCTTTTTAAAATCACTTCTTTTTGAATCTTCCAAAATTGGTCCACGAACAGAGATTCCAGTTTAGGAATTCTATTGAACGAAGGGAAGGTGTTAGACACCCCTCGATCCCATAATTCGACCACAGTCACTCTGCAGAGTATATCGGGTAGTATGACACTATGAATGTATAAATCACATAAAATACACAACAATTAATCAAACAAATAAAAACAAAAGTGGTCCAAAAATATAGTGTCCAATCCAATTATTACAGTTCGAAAAAAATACTGAAATAAACCTACACTAGCCTACACTAGTCCTATATTATGCTCTACCCGATGCCTCAGGCCTTGATCACGAAAATTCTTTGCGTACAAGATACTTCGGGGCATACCCTGGTGAATAAGGACAAATAGCCTCCGAACATTCTCCGGTTAAATGAATACATTTTTTTAATTTCCTGTGATGAAATGAAACAACTTCAAACACAATAATTCAATCACTCAACAATCATCAATTTCTATAATTTACCTGCCCCTATCATTTCCCTATCCATTATCACCCTAAAATATGATATTATCGAGCTCGACAGAATTAACATTCATTTCAAATCCAACAACAATTGATGAATCAAAACACAACAATATTCACTTTTATCAATTTTCAAGTCCCGCCCCTAACTAAGATTTGCCCTAAAATAAGTTTAAATCATTCAATTACTCAATTCAAATGAATCAATCAACCAATATTTATGATCCAAAAATTACAAAATCACATGAAACAAACTTCACACAATTTGAATTCTTCTCACATAACATCAAACAACAAAATTAAATGAGAATGAGATGAGAAATGGACCTTAGCATCGCTTCCTTCCGACTAAAACTGCGATCGGAATCTCAAACCAAACCTCAACGAACAAACAAGTCCAGCCTTACCATCTTTTTCAATTTTTCACCAATTCAAACCAAAATTGCAAATAAACAAAAGACCCGAACCCGAATTCATATCGAGACTAGTCTGTCTCATCCATTTTTGATGGGTTTTTGGTGTGTTCCGATGGACTGCTGTCGGAAATAGAGCTGTGTCGGTCGGAGTTACTTCTTTGTGCGTTGTCGGAGCTCCGACGAGCCCAAGCAGTGGCAGAGAACAGAGAATGAGTCAAATTTTCTGATGGTTATGGAGATTTTGGTGAAACTTCACCGAAAAATTAAAGACCAGCCTATTTTCTCTTCTCCGATTTGCAAATGTTTTCTATTCTCCACCTCTATTTTTTTCTCTCTATTTCCTTCTTATTTCTCCTCTTATTTTCTCTCTGTAAGTGTATGTGTGCTCTGTGGAAGATGAATTCCCTTCTTTGGTATTGTTGTACGCTGATGTGTATATGTGTGTAGAGTGTATATGTGAGTAGTGAGAATCTGGTGAGATGTGTGTATGCCTATATTGTTGTGTGAGTGTGTGTATCTATACTGTGTTTGTTTTTCAGCTGGTGAGAATGTGTTAATGGCGTCTCCTCTCTGTTTTTTCCATGGAAAATGGAGTCTGTGTGCGTGTATTTCCATATGTGGGTGTGTTTATATGAGAGTGTGATTATGTTAGCCTCTGTGAATTGTGTGAGGTGAAGCCGTGTATATGAGAGAGTGTGCGTCGTGTATTGTGAGTGGGGTGGGTATGTGGGTAGAAGGGGGTATGGGGTGTGAGGTGGCAAAATTAGTTAGTGTGGATGGTGAATTTGTTAAGGGTTTATTAGGAAAAGGTGGTTATCAATTTGATTATTTTGTTCTTTTAGGGGGAAAATTATGGAATAGTATGAGGTGTATGGTAAGGTAAATGACTAAAATTGATATCGAGGAGGAATAAAATTACGTGTCTACAATTATTTCTGTAATATTTATAGTATCTCAAATTCCCAATCATTACTCACAATAATTTTACAAATGCATTTATCTTATTTTTATTTTAAATCATGTTAATATAATTTATAATTAATTATTTCTTATTTCAAAACAATTTCCTCACCTTTTTTTATTATACTGCATAGTTATTTATCACTAATTTTCTACATAATTAAATAGTATTGGATATTATGCTATATATCAATAGTTTCTATATACGACATTATTAGTTTTTTATATCAAATAGCATTGTATTTTACTTATCTTACATAACATTTATTAATTCAATCATATTATATTAAAATTAATATTCTTTATATTACATTATTATTATTATTATTTATTATTATTATTATTATTATTAAACTTAATATTACAATTTTAGTTCTCACAAAATTACATATGCATTTATTATCCACTAGTTTAATTAATTTAAATAAAAGTATTTTTCTATGAAATGTATTGTTACAAATTATTTTTATGATTTTATCAATATCATTTTATATTATTGTGTTGTATTTTCATATTAAAATAATAATTCTAAATACAATTATCAATTTATTTTAAAAAATAACCAAATTATGCCAATTTTAGCCAAAATTTGCATATGATTTCAGCTCCTAAATTGATCCAACTCACGACCCATCAAAATTCTCAATATCTTCAATTATTGATGTAGCCTTTAGTCGATATTCTAGTTTTGTCGCTGCCTACTGGATACCTAGAACCCAATTCATCAGATTCTTTTAATTACCGTCGTTCGTTTAATTTGATCTGACGATCTAAATATTATTTAAATCCGAAACATACATTCTAAACCCTAATTCATTTCAGTTATTTCCTTTTATCGCTTTCAATTCTCTTTTTTCTCTCCCTTTCATCCTACAAACCCTAACAGCCTCCTTCAAGAACTGATTATTTTGCATGTGAATTCATATATCTTTTCCACTCCTGACTACTTTTTTCACTATTTTTTCCTTCTTATTCAGATTTTACTTATGCGATTTCACTGGATATGTTATTGATGTTGTTTGTCCATTTACGACAAACTTTGGATCATAAAGATGAAGATTTTTGAAGATTTTTCATCAAAATTGATCCCAAAAGAAAATGAGAAGAAGATATCCTGAAACATGGACAAAACATTTTCAACCAGTAAAATGGGGTAACACTATTTATTTTCTCTTTAGATCTTGATTGACTCGTTTTTAATTTTGTATGACTCATTTTAATACAGTATATATTTGTCTATCCCCATACCCTTGTCTCTTGTTTATTTTTAATAGGATCTATGATTAAGTTCAATTATGAAAACCTTAGTTTAAAATTTTTGTAACCTCTATTTCCCCACCCTCAACCCCCAACCTAAGACCTACTCTCAATCCCAGATTGGCACCCAACTCTGATTGGGGGCTTGAATTCCTACCTCAATTGGAGACCCACTCTCGACCATGATCTCAAATAGGGACCTAACTAGCAACTCCAAACCTTAACCCAATCCAAACCCCAACTATGGATCCTGAATCCCAACCCTAATCTCAAGCTCAAACACGATACTTGAAATACTATAGTTTTTGGACCTTAGAAAATTTTCTAAAATTTTGATCTTAGGACCTAATACTACTCATGGGTACAAGCCGTATATTAGGGTACAGGTGGTATGGTCCAGTCGTATACTGACCAGTGCTGATTGGTGGGATAGATTTTAGATACTAGAATAGATACGACTTAAGGGTATGAGTTTTATTGGTGGTTATGGATCGTTTGGTTACTTAACTTAATCTTAGACTTGGTTACTTAGGTTGGATCTGAGTGCGAGTGGATCACCACGAGCCGTAAGCCAGGGCATGAATCGTACCAGGGACTCGTATAATAGCTAGTGGTAAATCCTCCTGGTATTTTATTTTTCCAGGAATACGGGTCATGGATATGGATCGTATACTTTGGATATGACTTGGTTGGATGAGTCGTATACTGGACAGTGTTTGATCTAAGGGTTGGGGACAGGATACTAGTGAGGATACCAATCGTATTGAAGGGTACAACTCGTATGGGTCAGTCGTATTCCTGTGACGGGATTTTGGTGAAACTCAAGTAGGGGTATTCAGAATATTTTTCTACTTATCGTAATAGGGTACCGCGAATTACAACCTACTTTAGAGGTGATTTATCATATTATTCTATTCATTAACACTTAAAAACTCTCCCTAAATACTCCATAATTCTCTCAATTGCTTTTGGGCAAGGAGAGCTAGGGTTTCAACTAAAGGATCAATTTGGGGCTTGTCTTGGTGATTTCTTTCCGTCATCATCTTGGTTTAAGGTATGTTCTCTTCCCATATTGTTTATTTTATTTAAAGGCATGGTTTATAGGAATGTTGTCATGGTTTTACTGTTATATGATTTTGTCTTTCAAATATGATGTGGGGGTTTTGATGTTAAATGGTTGGTTTTAGTTTTCCATGGTTTTAATTATGTTTTTACACACATTAATGGTGGTTTTGGATAATTGGATTAAATGGGAATGATTTAATGGTAATTGAAATTGGTTTTGGTCATATTATGCCTCCAATGTGTTTGATAAAATACTTATAAAGATATGTTCATTGCATTAACTTCTTTTAACAAAACTCTTGCATATTTTAAACTTGGTAAGGGATTTATGCATGGTTTAAATGGCTTAAAATGGTAAAAGGATAATTGTTTATGCTTGTGGGGAACATGAAAGTCTCCCAAGTGGTTTAATATGGTAAATGGAAGGGCACTTGAAAGTCTTCTTAAACCTATAAATGGTTGACTATGGATGATACTTACAAGTAAGGGTTGGTATGATGATACCAATATCAATGTCCTTAGTTAATAAATGGATAATGGTTTGGTTATTTTAAAATTAGTTTTGATTGGGCAATAATGAAGGGATATGTAGCAAAGTCGTGGAAGGTGTAGGTCCCAGGGTGACCCAAACTGGAAACTTATATTTTTCGATATAAGGTTGGTCTTGGTGACCGTGTGAAAGATGTCATACTATATTTGGGGGATGTACTAGTCATCCCATAGAATATTTCCCTGGTCGTGTGGCTACACATACTGGGGCCCTTTCAAAAGGGGGAGCTGAACCCATATAACCCGTGGGTGGTTTAGGATGACAAAGCTACCTAACCCAGGTAAAGGTTTTAAGGCATGCTAAACTTGGTCTTTTTTCCCGACATAGTTTTATATATGTATGGTTGTGTTCATATGGACGGTTTTACTTGGTTTTATAAATGAAATTATTTTATCCTTACCCTGAAATCATGCTAGCAGTCACTCGCTAACCCTGTCCACTGGCGGATGTATACCCACGCTATGCAGGAGTAGGCCATTCTACTTTTTCTACATAGAGATTGACCTGGGGATAATATTTGGACTAAAGTGGTGAGCTTCCATCCTTTTAAAAGGCTTCATTTCATATTATGGATATTTCTATACACGTTGATTTAATTTTGGACGTTGGTTCCCAACCAAATTTCATTACTCTTTTGGTTAGTGACTTTGTGGTACTGTTATGGGTTGGAATGGACATGATCGGTATAGTGTCAGCCTTGGCATTGGAATAAGCTGGGAGGATGGCATCATCGGATATAATTTCTCACTATTTTCATAATACTTCAGTTTGGTATTAATTATATTATATTTTGAAATGCCTTTGCTTATGGCCTTTATGACCTTTGTTTTTGTATGGTTTGGTAACGTTGGATTATTGGTATGGGATGGTAGGAATCGGTTGGATTGGTCATGATTTCTATCTATTCCTAGATTCTTTACATGACTTGTTAAACTATCTTGTTACATGCTTAAAATTTATCCAACTCAAGGTAGGCGGCTGAAGGTTTGGTGGGTGTTTTCCGATCTCGGTCGGACTTGGGACACCAATTATAATAAGACCCCAGGGCGGGTCATGTCAAGTTAGTATCTAAGCCTTGGTTTATGGTCAATTAGGAGTCCACTAAGTCGTGTCGAGTAGAGTCTCTTTTAGGGGTGTGTAGCGCGCCACACTCATAAAGGAGAGGCTACAAGGCATTTAGGAATGTTTCACTTTATTGGTATTCTATTTTCAAGCTTAGAATCTCAGTCCTAGAATCTTGTCTAATCCTTGTTTGTTCAGCTTTTAGATCAAGCCTCTTAGATCTGGAACACAAGAAAATTCTTCTATCCCATCAGGGGGTAATACTGAAGGGGTGCATCCTACTTTTGGGGTTCATCTTCAATCTCATGGTCTTATCCCTGATAATTTTGGAGTTCCATCGGTTGGTACTAGTTCTCCTCAAGGCAAGGTGACAAATACAAAATTTTGTCAATCTATTCATGCTATTGTGAAATTGGTTACTGCTCAAGCTGAGCAGGATGTGTCTGGTGCTTTGTCTGCTAAGGCCACAAGGGTTGGCCAATTTATGAAGATGAATCCTCCCACTTTTTTTAGAGTGAAGGTGAAGAAGGATCATAAGGTTTCCTGGATCACATGGAAAAGATATTTTGGGTAATGCAAGCCACTAATATGGAAGGGGTAAACTTTGCAGCTTATCAACTTAAAGATGTTGTATATCAGTGGTATAAAGAGCAGAATAAGGATAAAGGAGTTGTGGAGGAGTCGTCCTTATGGGATGTCTTCTATGGGGCTTTTCTGGATTATTTCTTTCTCCAAGAGTTGAGGGAAGCAAAGATGGAAGAGTTTGTGAATCTAAAGCAGGGAAGAATATCTGTCAAGGAATATGCCTTGAAGTTTCACCAATTTTTAAGGTATGCTCCTGATTTGATGGCTGACATGTGGGCTAGAATGAGGAAGTTTTCTTCTAGGTTAAATTAGGATCTGATTTTAGAGAGCAAGACTTCCTTGTTGATTAAAGATATAGACATCTCTAGGTTAACTATTCCTATCCAGTGGGTAGAGAATGAGAAGAGGAAGCAGGCAGAGTTTAGGGATAGGCAGGGTAAGCGGAGCAGGTTTTTTTATCAGAGAGGTGATCAGTCTCAGGGTGGTCGAGATAGTGGTAAATGGCAAAAAAAAGTGGGGGAGTTCTGGCTCCTACTCTTCTACTAATGTTTCTTACCAGTCGGGTGATAAGCGTCATCATGGTGGTGATAATTTTTTGGCACAGGATGCCCAATCTCAAGCAAATGGAGGTCATTCAGTTTTTTCATGCCCTCCTTGTTGGTTCTGTAGTTATCCTCATAGGGGTTATTATAAGAAGGAAAGAACAAACGCTTCAAGTGTGGCCAGGTAGGCCATCAGCTTTGGAATTAACCGATTAATAAGGTTTCTATGGGGCTAATAAGATTTTTGTGGCTTCATCTTCTACTTCTATGCCTAGTGGTTTGGCATCTGCTTCTATTACTGCTCCTGGTTCTAGTGTTGGTTGGAATAAGTTGTATGCTTTGGCGTCCCGACAAGAATCCAAGGCATTACCTAATGTCATTAGTGGTACGTTACAGCTTTTCTCTCATGACATATTTTGTTTGCTTGATTCAGGGTCTACTTTCTCCTATGTGACTCCTTATATGGCTGTATTTTTTGGTTTTAGTCCGAACGTTATTTCAGATTCTTTTTCTATTTCTATTTCTACCCTATTAGGTAACTTAGTTATTGCTAAGAGAGTCTATAGGGGGTGGTATCTATTGGTGGCAAGCAGACCTTGGTGGATTTATTTGAGTTGGATATAGTGGATTTTGATGTCATTCTGGGGATGGACTGGTTGTATTCTTGTTACACATCCTTAGATTGTCGGACCTGTAGGGTTATCTTTAGGTTCCCTAGTGAGCTGATTATAGAATGGGGGTGTTTCCTTAGCTCCTAGGGGGAGTTTTATTTCTTATGTTAGAGCTCAGAGGTTAATCTCTAAAGGTTGTTTTTATCATATGGTTTGGGTTAAAGATTCTATAACTCATAAGGTCCTTGTTTTCAATCAATTCTAGTGGTTAATGAGTTTCTAGTGGTTTTTTCAAACGATCTTCCTGGTGTTCCTCCGAATATAAAAATAGAGTTTGGTATTGATCTAATTTCGGACACTCATCCCATTTTTATTCCTCCATATAGAATGGCTTCGGCTGAGTTAAGGAAACTCAAGGAGCAACTTAAGGATATTTTAGATAAAGGGTTTATTCATCCTAGTATATCTCATTGGGGTGCATCGATATTGTTTGTGCATAAGAAGGATGGTTTCCATCGAATGTGCATTGACTACAGGCAGTTGAATAAGGTAACGATCAAGAACAAGTATCCTCTTCCAAGGATAGATGATCTATTTAACCAGTTGCAAGGTGCCAAGTTCTTTTCTAAGATAGATCTTCGGTCTGGGTTCCATCAGATAAAGATTAGGGAGGTGGATATCCCTAAGATGGTTTTTTATACTCGATATAGGAACTTTGAGTTCTTGGTGATATCATTTGGGTTGACTAATGCTCCAACGGCATTTATGGATCTGATGAATAGAGTTTTTATCAGTATTTGGATCTCTTCATTATTGTGTTCATTAATGACATTTTGGCTTATTCAAAGAGCGAGGTGGATCATGTAAATTACCTCCGTGTGGTGTTGTAGACCTTAAAGGGACAACAGTTGTATGCCAAGTTCTCCAAATGTGAATTTTTGATTGAACGTTGAAAGGATCATGGTGGATCCGCAAAAGGTTGATATAGTGAAGAGGTAGCCCAGGACCACGACTCTATCCGACATTCAAAGCTTCTTGGGTTTAGCTTAGTATTACAGGCGGTTTGTGGAAAGATTTTCGTTAATAGTTGATCCTTTGACTAAGTTAACTCAGAAGAAGGTCAAGTTTTTGGGTCAGATTCTTGTGAAGGTAGTTTTGAGAATTTGAAGGATAAGTTAGCTTTGACTCCAATTCTGAATTTACCGGAAGGCAATGATGGGTTCGTGGTTTATTATTATGCATCTCGAATAGGTCTTGGTTATGTGTTGATGCAGCATGGAAAGGTGATTGCCTATGCTTCCAGGTAGTTGAAGGTACATGAGAGAAATTATCTTACTCATGATTTGGAGCTGTTGGTGGTTGTGTTTTCTTTGACAATATGGCAGCATTATTTGTATAGTGTTCACGTGGATATCTTTTCTGATCATAAGAGTCTACAGTATGTGTTCACCTAGAAAGAGCTTAATCTCAGGCAGAGAAGATAAATTGAGAAACTCAAGGATTATGATATGAGTCTTCACTATCATCCAAGTAAGGCTAATATGGTTGCTGATGCTCTTAGCAGGTTATCCATAGGGAGTTTGGCTCATATGGGGGAAGGAAAGTAGGAATTGGTGAAGGATATTCAATGTTTGGCTAATATTAAAGTTTACCTCTTGGACTCCAAGAATGGTAGTATAGTGGTACACAAAGTGGTTTGATCGTCTCTTGGTGCAGAGATTAAGGAGAAGCAAGTGTTAGATCCTATCTTGATGAAAATCAAGAGTGACATTTGGTGGGAAAAAAGTAAAGGTGTTTGAGATCAGTGGTAATGGTACTCTACTATACCAAGGGAGATTATATGTTCTTGATGTCAACGGGTTGTGGCAAAGGGTTTTAGATGAGGTGCATGAGTCGCACCATATTGTTCATCCCGACTTAACTAAGATGTATCATAATGTCAAGGAGATCTATTATTGAAATGGTATGAAGAGGGATGTGGCTGATTTTGTGGCCAAGTGCATGGTGTGTCAACAGGTTAAGGTTGAGCACATAAGGCCAGGCTGGTTGTATTAAGAAATTGATTTTCTCGAATAGAAATGGGAAGTGATCAATATAGACTTCGTTAGTAGTCTTTTTTGGTCTCTGAGTCAATTTGATTTGATTTGGGTCATTGTGGATAGGATGACTAAGTCTGCGCACTTTTTTCCAGTGTGGACTACCTTCTTGGCAGAGGATTATGCGAAGCTGTATCTTCAGGAGATTGTGAAGCTGCATGAGATTCCTGTTTTGATTATTTTTTATCGTGGCACGTAGTTTACATCTCACTTTTGGCTGTCTTTTCATAAAGGATTGGGGACTAAGGTGAGTATGAGTACCGCTGTCTATCTATAGATGGATGGACAATTGGAGAGAACTATTCAGACACTGGAGGATATGCTTCGGGCCTATGTAATTGATTATGGTGGCAATTAGGTTGAGCATCTACCTTTGGTGAAGTTTGCTTACAATAATATATATCATTCTAGTATTGGTATGAGCCTTTTTGAGGCATTGTATAGTAGGAGGTGTAGATCTCCTATTGGTTGGTTTGATCTTGGTAAGGCATATATGTTTGGTCTCGATTTGGTTTACCAGGCTATGGAGAAGGTAGAGGTGATTTGGGATAGGCTTAAGGCTGCCCAAAGTCGCCAAAAGTCATATGCGGATGTTAGGTGTGGAGACTTGAAATTTGAGGTTGGGGATAAGGTTTTCCTCAAGGTATCTCCCATGAAGGGAGTAATAAGGTCTGGAAAAAAGGAGAAACTCAGTTCCCGATATGTGGGTCCTCATGAGAATTTGTGAAAAGTTGATAATGTTGCTTATGATCTGGAGTTTCCTTCTAGCCTGAGCTTGGTTCATTCGATCTTTCATGTTTCCATGTTGAGGAAGTGCATTGGTGATCCTTCTTCGGTTGTTCCTTTGGAAGGGTTGGCTCTCACTGATTCGTCGTCTTATGAAGAAGTCCTAGTTGAGATTTTGGATAGGAAGGTTCGTCAGTTGTGGACCAAGGATGTGGCTTCGGTTAAGGTTCTTTGGAAGAACCATAAGGTGTAAGAAACTACATGGGAAGCGGAAGAGGACATCAAGTCCAAATATCCTCAATTGTTTTCTTCTCCTAGGATTCTTACGGAAGGTATGCGTCTTCAACACGCCTTTATTTTTTGAGTTTGTTAAAGGAAAGATTTATGTCTTTGCCTCTTTGTTTTTGAACCTTTTTAAAGATTGGGAATATGTTTGATAACATAATGCAAATGACTCTTATGTGTGGTTACCCCTACCTTGTTCGTCATTCGGGGATGAATGTCCCTAGTGGGGGAGACTGAAACACCCTAGTTTCTGGATCTTAGAAAATTTCCTGGAATTCTGATCTTTGAATCCAATATGAATCATGGGTACGAACTGTATGTTGGGGTACAGATGGTATGGTCCAGTCGTATACTGACCAGTGTTGGTTGGTAGGATGGATTTTTGTTACTGGAATGGATACGACTTAAGCGTATGAGTCGTATTGGAGGTTACGGATCATTTGGTTCCTTAACTTAATCTTAGACTTGGTTACTTAGGTTGGATCTGAGTGCAAGTGTATTACAATAAAGCCAAGGTACGAATCATATCAGGGACTCGTATGGTAGACAGTATTCAATCCTTCGGGTATTTTATTCTTCCAGGAATACGGGTCATGGATATGAATTGTATTCTTTGGATATGACTTGGTTGTATGGGTCATATGCTGGATAGTATTTGATCCAAGGATTGAGGCCAGGATACTAGTGGAGGATACCAATCGTATCGGAGGGTACGACTAGTGTGGGTCAGTCATATCCCTACGATGGGATTTTGGTGCAACTTAAGTGGGGGTATTCTAGACATTTTCCTACTTATCCTAATAGGGTCCCACGACTTCTAACCTACTTGAGAGGTTAGTTGATCTATTATTCTATTCATTAACACTTAGATACTCTTCCTAAACACTCCATAATTCTCTCAAGAGCTTCTGGGCAAGGGGAGCTAGGGTTTCAACTAAAGGATCAATTTGGGGATTGTCTTGGTGATTTATTTTAGTCATCATCTTGGTTAAGGCATGTTCTCTTCCCTCGTTGTTAATTTTACTTAAAGGAATGGTTTATATAAATGTTTTCATGGTTTTACTATTACATGATTTTGGCTTTCAAATATGATTTGAGTGTTTTGGTGTTAAATGATTGGTTATGGTTTCCCATGGTTTTAATTATGTTGTTACATGCATTAATGGTGGTTTTGGATAATTAGATTGAATGAGACTAGTTTATAGGTAATTGGAATTAGTTTTGATCATATTATGCCCTCAATGTGTTTGACAAAATGCTTATAAAGATATGTTCATTGCATTGACTTCTTTTAATGGAACTCTTGCATGTCTTAAACTTGGTAGAGAAATTATGTATGGTTTAAATGGCTTGGAATGGTAAAAGGATAATATGGAAGTGTCCCAAGTGATTTAATATGGTAAATGGAAGGGTACTTGAAAGTCTCTTTAAACCTATCAATGGTTGGCTATGGATGATACTTGCAAGTAAGGGTTGGTATGACGATACCAATATCAATGGCCTTGGTTAATAAATGTATAATAGTTTGGTTATTTAGAAATTGATTTAAATTAAGCAAGAATGGCGGAATGTGTAGCAAATCAGCGGAAGGTGGAGGTTCCGGGGGGACCAAAACTAGAAATTCATATTTACTGATATGAGGTTGGTCTTGGTGACCGCGTGCATGATGTCATACAATATTTGGGAGATGTACTAGTCATCCTATGAGATACTCCCCTAGTCATATGGCTACACACACTGGGGCCCTTTCAGCAGGGGGAGCTGAACCCCTATAGCCCGTGAGTGGTTTAGGATGGTAAAGCTACACAGTCCAGGTAAAGGTTTTAAAGGCATGTTAAATTCGATCCCTTTTTCCGGCATGGTTTTATATATATATATATATATATATAAATGGTTGTGTGCATATGGATGATTTTACTTGGTTTTATAAATGGCTTTATTTTATCCTTACCCTAAGATCATGATAGCAGTCACTCGCTAATCGTGTCCACTGGCGGCTGTATACCCACGTTATGCAGGAATCAAACGTTCTACTCCTCCTACATATAGATTAACTCATGGACAGATTTGGACTGAAGTGGTGAGCTCCATCCTTTCGGAAGGCTCTATTTCATGTTATGGATATTTCTAGACACTTTGATTTAATTTTACACATTAGTTTTGGCTATGGTTTGGGGCATGTCCCAACCGGATTTTATTACTCTTTTGGTTAGAGGTTTTGTGGCACTGCTATGGGTTGAAATGGGCGGGATCGGTATTGGTGTCATCCTTGGCATTGAAATAAGTTGAGAGGCTGGCGTAATCGGACATAATTTCTCACTTTTCCGTCATACTTTTTTTTAGATTAATTATATTATGTTTCAGAACGCCTTTGGTTATGGCCTGGTTTATGACCTTTATTTTACTATGGTTTGGTAAGGTTGGACTATTGGTATGGGATGGTTGGAATCGGTTGGGTTGGTCACAAATGTGATCTATTCCCAGAGTCTTTATGTGAGTTGTTACACTATCTTCTTACATGCTCGAAATTCAGCCAACTCAAGGCAGGCGGCTAAAGGCTTGGGGGGAGGGAGGGCTCCGGTCCCAGTCGGACTTGGGATGCCCATTACGACAAGACCCCAGGGCGGGTCATGTCAACACTCGACTCCTGACTTTTGACCACTAATATTGATTGGTAATTCGACTATCTAGCTTTCAACCCTAACCACAACTCGAGAACCCAATCTCAACCTTGCTTGGCTCAAAATCAGTTCTTCTATCTATGTTGAAAATTAGGGTCGAATTAGGTGCCGATTCAATGCTGGTTCTCGAGTTATAGCATTGTAAGTTAGGGTTAGACTAGGATTTGAGGATCAAGTTCTGAGTCATGATCGAGTCGGGGTCAGGTTCGAGACCCAAGCACAAGATTATAAGAAAATAATATTTCTGATTAAAATGAAAACATCTTGTAAAAAAATTAAAAACTAAATTTTTTTGGTAAAATACTAGAAAATAATTCCCTCCCCCCCCCCCCTCTTCATTTCTCCTTCATCTCTTCTTACATGTAATAGATAAATCCAAAAACAAAATTGCACTAAAAGTATAAGAATTAGTGACTTATACATCAATTAAGCTATTAAATGCCGAAATCATTTTGTACTTATTAGCCTGCAAAATATAGCAAAAACAAAACACCAATATACATGAACCTAGAGTTTGATAGGATTTATTGATCTTACTGTCTCAACATTAATGATAAAGGGTAAAATGAAAACTTGAAATTAAATTATTACTTACTAAATATGAAAGAAGTTGTTTCCATTATAAAACAATTAAAAAGGAGAGTATATCATTTAAATTGAAACAAAGAAAATTACTATTTAATTCCTAATTCATATTTGAAAATGTCAGGCAATAAAATCTCTAAAATCCAACGGATATCATTATAACTTATCAAGTCCTATCATAGCGTAAATATCACAAAAACGTTACCCTATAGTTCCTCTTGCATACAACTACATTATATGAAGTTATAGTATATAAACTAAACAATGAAATGCTTTAAAGTATTCTGTTTAAAGATAAATATGAAGTCTAGTGATGGCAATATTCTTTAAAGTCTTAAGTGTAATATAGAATCCAAATTTATTAAATTCATACACATACACAAAACCAAAGATACACACGTACAACAACAAAACCATGAGTCACAAGTAAATGATATAGAGAGAAGGAAAATTGAGACCCACAACTCTAATGTCTTTTAGAATGACGCTATATGACAAAAATTTCAAACAAAATGTATTCTCACTACAAGAAAATCATCAATTTCCCTATAAGTATCCCCTTTCACTTTGCTAATTCCCTCCATCCTTTCATTTCACTTCCCTTCAATAGCCAAAAAAACACCCCTATTGTTTTTCTCAATGGCTGAAGAATTTCAGGAAAGCGACATGCTTTTGGGCCAAGACAATGACGAGGTGGTTAAATAATCAGCTGATAAAGATTCAAATGACTAGGCGGATCAACAATCAACTGATGAAGAAGAATGAGAAGAGTACGGCTTCCAAATTCGCCATAACAACAACAATGTATTTACAATAAGGGAAGTAACCATGAAGCCAAATTCCAATTCCATTCCACTGAAACTTGCTGAGAATGCTTCATGAGTCAAGTATGATGATGATTTTAATGGCGATGACTAGGATGAAATAGTGTCACCCCACGTCCTAATTAGGCAGAGAATTGCTAGAAGAATGATGGCATTTTCAGTTTGCATAGGATGGAGGGATTTATTCAATTAGGGAATGCATTTCTTAGAATGACTGGTTTTCTAGAAACTTAACTTTAGAAGTCAGTCTTTATTATTTTTTGTTACATTAGAAGAAGCGGAAAAAGTCAGCAAAGACAAAAAAATAGTTGTAGTACTAGAAAAGAGAAAAAGATGTGTAGTCTTGATCGGTGGAGTTCCAATTTCGTTCCTCATCATTGTAATAGAAAACCAAAAAATAAAAGAAAAAATGAAATTGGAATTCCACCAATCACAACTACATATCTTTTTTTCTTTTCTAGTACTACTATTTTTTCTACTTTCCGAACTTTTTCTGCTTACTTCTTTTGTAACAAAAAATGACGAAGACTGATTTGTGAAGTCACGCTTCTAGAAACCAGTCATTTTAAGAACGGCATTCCTCAACTGAAATAAATCCCTCCATCCTACGCAAACTGAAAATGCCATCATTCTTCTAGCAATTCTCCACCTAATTAGGACATCTGGTGGCATCATTTCAATATCGTCATCGTCATTATACTTGAAGCATGAAGCATTCTCGGCAAGTTTCACCACAATGGAATTGAAATTTTGTTTCATGGTTACTTCCCTTATTGTAAAAATGTTGTTGTTGTTACGACGAATCTGGAGGCCATACTCTTTTGATTCTTCTTCATCAGCTGATTGTTGATCTGTCTCATCATTTGAATCTTCATCAGCTGATTTTTGGACCACCTCGTCATTGTCTTGGCCAAAAAGCATGTCGGTTTCCTGGAATTCTTCATCCATTGAGAAAAAAATAGGTGTATTTTTTTTTCCATTGAAGGAAAATGAAATAAAAGGATCGGAGGAATTAGAAAAGTGAACAGGGATATTTATAGGGAAATTGATGATTGATTTGTAGTGACAACACATTTTATTTGAATTTATTGGGAAAGCATTCTCGCGAAGTTTCACAGGAATGGAATTGGAATTTGGCTTCATGGATATTTCTCTAATTGTAGAAATTTATTTTATTAAATTAACTTTATTAATTATATTTTGAAAATCAAAATTTTGAATATTGGTTCTAAGTATATGTAACATCTCAGGTCCATTGCTTATCCTTCAGGAGCAATATCATCCTTTTCTTTTTATCTTTACTCCAAGTAATTAAAACTCTTTTAATTTATCAGTTGACATACATTTTTTTCCTACAACGTTATTTTCCCAGCCATAAAACATCCCTCTATTTTCTATTAATTATATGCATTAAAACAAGTCCCTCTGTTTTCCTCCAATTAACACGAAAAAAAAAGCCTCAGTTTTCAAAAGATTTCCATTAGCTAATGCCCTTTTCCTTCTCTCAATCACAACACCTAATGAACACAAAAAAAATTGGTGAGAATCACGTTCAAATTGCTTCATTCAATTTCAAGTTCTTTCAATGTTTAAAGAGGTATATAGAACTATTTTTCCTGCACGAATTTTGTAAGTTCCCTTCACATAATATTTAAGTTTTATTGTTTCTCCCAATTCAAATTACCCATAATATATTTAGGATCAAAAGAATTTTTTCATCTTTATAATATGAACCCAAAGCGAAAAACTGGAAAACTGAAAAAAAAAACACTAGAAAAGAAGAAATTAACATGAACCCAAAATCTTTTGATAGGTTTCTGGAAAACTAGAAATTAAGTTTCTGAAAAATATTTGAAATCTCCCTAATCCATAAATAACTTTAAATTAAGTATAGTACTTTATATACAAGACTTGGCATCAGTTGCACTGAATCTTCTAAACTTAAACAATCTGAATCCATAGTAAATTAGTTATTGGTAGATCATGATGCATTACTTAATGATGGATCTACATGTATTTGTCTACTTACTGTGAACAATAAACTTACGCCAACTTTTGTCAACATAGTTTACTGCTTGTAATATGTTTTGTTGCAGTAGATACGTGACCATCTTTTGTGATTCTCATAACCATGCTTGCTATATAAAATTGTCTTTTAAGTTACTTGCTAGGTGATGTACTGGTTTCTTTATAACTTTATCATGAACTCTTCGGTTTTCTTAGCAATAATGGATATGAATTTTATCTGTTTGTTAAGACTTCATGACTGGAAAATATGAATTTTGAGATGAATTATGCACCCTAACTAAAATACATCAAGTTGTTCCTTAGTTTCATTATGTACGATTCAAACTGTGATACGAAATATTTTAATAAAATAGCAATACTTTGTTGTTCATGACACTCCAAAAGTCCCTAATCATTGTATTTATTTAGTACATATGAACCTAAAAGTGGTTGAATTTCCAACATGAGCCCAAAAAAGCTAAATTATGTACCTGAGCCTAAAATGGCTAAACTATAAACATTAGCCTAATAACGCACCACTTTGAACATAAATAAATAAGATAACGTTATAAGCATAAGAGAGTAATTGGATGATCGAGAAGGCATAGGTTCAAACTATAAATGCCCAAAACTATGTTTGTCGACATAGGATAGAGATTATTCCACAAGTTAGATGACTCCTTCTTTTTCATATGTCCCTGAAAGGGGCTAACCATGGAAACTTTCTAGAAAATCATGTCATGTCATGTCCTATGCTCGACAAGGTGTAGGATGGCTTAACTGATCAAGCCCAGATCAGATTTCATGCGCTCACTTGGTGGTTTATAATGGTTCACTACTTTCACCCACAAATAATCAAAGAAATTAACTTTACCTTGGTTAATGATAAATTTAGTTTATATTCTTATTCCTTTTCGGTTATCCCCACTTACATTTGAATTTTATTGTTATTTATAATGTCTTGTTATTCTATCCTCCTGAAATGGTTTTACATACCAATACATTCCACGTATTGGCCGTCTTTGCTATTACACCATTTTATAATGTAGGTTCTGACTCTCAAGATCGCAGTCAAGAACCTCATTAGGATCTCTACCTTCTACCATTAGTAAGCCTCTTTCCTACCAGAAGGCTGGACGAGATTTGATGACTTCTTTATATTTTTTTTCTTTCAGTATTGACACTTATTGGAGGCTTCACAGGCTGGTAGTTGTCAAATAAACTGCATAATTGTCAGTCTTTATTTATTATAGCTATTAGTATTGTTGGACACTATGCAGTGCTCATAAACTTTGGTGAAGTTTGTCTCGTGTGGAAATCATAAATACATTTTATATTATTATTTATTTGTATTAGCAGTATGCTCGGGTGATAAGCCAGAACGTTTGCTAATACTAAAGATAGTATTGAGTGTATTCCACGTCCAAGGCCCCGACTCAGTCATTTCTAACTTGGCATCAGATTTCAAGTGTCTTAGGGTGTTTGTGAATTCGTGTCTAGTAGTGTTGCTTTATGGGTGTGAAGCGCGCCACACTTATAATTGGTGGGCTATAGGGCATTTAAGAGATGTTTCTCATTCTTTCATACTCTAGCTCATTCGATAAAGTTCAACTCTATGAAATTTCTCCAATTCATTCTTGCCGCTTGTTTCAGATTATGCCTCCAAAAAGACCTACTACCCAGAGGACCACTACTAATACTGGGGCTCCTTTCGATGCAAACACTAGTAATATGCCCTCGACTCATGTGATGCATACCAGAAATGAAGCTTGCAGTTTTGGGCAGAATGTTATTGCTAATTCACCTCCTATGAAATCTACTCCAATAAGGGGACCTAGAACATCCTTTACATAACCTCTTTGGGCTGATGCTACTAATTTTGAGTTTAGATAGGCCAGTCAGATACTCACACAACTTGTAGCATCTCAGTCCAGTCATTCTAGCCCTACCATCTCTAACTCCTATGACTCCTCCAACACCTCTAGAATCCATATGTTCCTAGATATAAATCCACCTAAGTTCACAAGATTCAAGGTCTATGAGGATCCCAAAAATTTTATTGAGGAAATTCAAAAGATCTTAAAGATTATGCATGCTAGTGACACAGAAGTAGTTGAACTTGCGTCCTACCAGCTGAAGGATGTTGGGTATGATCAATGGGAGCTTTTTAATGGTGATGATGCACCTCCTGCAGTATGGGATAATTTTGTGGATTCTTTTCTTTACCATTTCTTTCCACAAGTGTTAAGGGAGGCCAAGGTACAGGAGTTTGTGAATTTAAAATAGGATAAGATGAGTGTAAGGGAATATGGTCTCATGTTCACTCAATTGTCTTGATATGCTCTAGAGACGGTATCGACAATGAGGGATAAGATGCTAAAATTTGTGTCCAAGCTTGCAAAATTTGTAAAGAAAAAGTGCAAAGCAACATTGTTGGTTAATGATATGGATATGTACAAGTTGATTATGTATGATCAACAAGTTCAGGAGGATAAACCAAAGGATAGGGAGGAATTCCAAAATAAGACGGCTAAGTCAGCAGGTAATGAGTACTAAATAGCGATTAGGAAACGAAAATAAAAAATTCTTTCACAAGAGGTTATTCGGACTTGCCCCTTCTTTAGCTAGTGCATCTATATCGAGTCCTATGATCGAACTTCATTTTCAGATAAATCAAATTTCAGGGTTTAATGTTCTTAGTCATAGAGAAATAAAAGTAAGTGGGTTTCATCATATCCTACTTGTACTAATTATGAAAAGAATCACCAAGGTGAGTGTCATTACGACAAAGGTATATGTTATGGGTTTGTCAGTGGGGTCACATGCAAGAGGATTATCAATTGGAAAAGAGAGGTAATAGGGCCAACAAATCCCAATATTCTGCTTCAGTTGCTCTAGTAGGACAGGGCACTACCCCAGGGACCGATAAAATTCAGAATTATATGTATGCTTCGGGAAATTGCCAAGATTTAAAAGTTTCTCCTGATGTGGTTACTGGTATGTTGAAAGTATTTTTTCATGATATTTATATGCTACTTGATCCTATTGATTCTTGTCTTTGGTGACCCCATATGTAGCCAGGAATTTTGGTATTTTCCCTTGAATCCTACAGTTATTTTCTATTTTCACTTCTGTTGGTGAGTCTATTATTACTAGATAGATTATTGAGATTATGTATTTTTCATCCTCCATAAAAAAACCATCATCGACTTAGTTGATTTGGTCATGATGGATAGTGGAATTTGATGTTATTTGGGTATCGACTGATTGTATTCATGTTGTGCTTCCGTTGATTATAGAGCGAGGGCAGTCAAGTTTCAGTTTCCCAACAAACCAATTCTTTAATGGAAAGGTAGTCCTGTCATGCCTAAAGAAAAGTTCATATCATATGTTAAAGCCTAAAAAATGATATCCAAAGGGTTTATTTATCACTTGGTTTGAGTCAAAGATTCTAAGTAAGAAATACCTTTACTCCAGTCTGTTCCTATTGTCAAAGGGTATATGAGATGAGGTTAGGCTGAAATTCATGGGTTATATGCATGAGATAATGGCTGACTGAATAGCATGAGATAGCTGATCATAAATGCATGAAAACTGTAAAATCTAAGAATACATGACCAAGCATAAAATATCTTCTGATATGGTCTATAAACTGAAATACTGAAACACTGATAACTGAATAACTGATAGCAGTATGCTATGGTCTAACAAACCTGAAACTGAACTCTCTACTGAGACTATGGGAGCTAGCTATAACCGACATGCCCCAATGTACTATCAGGGTCCAACCTTGAACCCTAGTTGGAAGGGTGTCAGTACTGTGCCATGGGTACTAACATTGGTTGTATGGATCTACTAATCTAACGTATCAAATGACAAGGGTGTCATGCCTAAATGGCGGGGGACCCCTCAAGGTCTACAATGGCATCGTAGGTCTGGAACCTAGGGACTGCTACTAATGTCTCATGCCTAATGACAGGGGAGACAAGTGCCTCGTGCCTACTAACGGGAGAGACGCCACCCCTACGTTCACTCGGTGCTAAGTTTTACTCCTAACTGAAAGACACTGATTCTAAACTGAACTAAACTCAACTGAATAAGCAATTGATCATAAAACTGAATGAATGACAATGTTTATGGTTTATCTGAAATTATTTTGTAATTACTAAAAACTATGTAAACAGCTAAATTTTGGGTATTTATAACCCCCAACACTGAATGGAAATAATAATTAGGACATATGAAATCTTACAAAAAAAGCATAATAGGGATCATTGTTCCAAAATTTGACACTTAGACATTTCATCAAACACATGAGGGTCATGAATTAAAGAATGAGAATAGTTTAAAACATGTAATAATCATATGGCTACAATACAAAAACCATAATTCAGGGATTTAACATGAAAACATCATCATTCCAATATGTAAGGTTTAATTCCACCGAAAACCATTGTAAACATGATGTGCAATCAAAATTCATAACAATTCATGGGGATAAGTCATCATAAAACATATAAAATCTCATAATTTGATATAAAAGAAGGATCCTTGAACTCCATGGGTGGAAAGGGCCCATGGATGAACATCACACATACCTTTAATACTTAAATCTTGAAAGGTAACAACTTTCTTGAAAGTCCTTGGATGGTGAAGCTTGAATTCTAAAGTTTTGTTGAAGCAAAGAGGATTTAATTTGATGAACTAGGGGAAAGCTTAGGGTTTATTTGAGAGTAAAATTGGGGAAAGTGGGAAAATAATGCCTTAACTGAAAGTAAATCCTGTGTTATTAAAAATTGGGCGAGAGGAAATGACAAGACTGCCCTGTGGGATTTAAATTCATAAATAGAATGCTGATTGGAAGACTGGCGTAATGCAATGAACCCTCATCACTATACCCACCGCGAAGCAATGCAATCATGGTGAGGTGTTGGAAAAAAAATCCAAACGTGACTCAATTCTAGTCCAAAAAATCTGAAACTTCCCTGAGACATGCTCCTTACACCCCTGAACATGAATTAACTCAAAAAATTGTGTCTCGGGGTCGGAAAGGTCACTTTAAAAATAAAAAAAATAAGAGGCCAAAAATAAAACTAAGTCTCCAACACTTAGCTAAATTTTTAGGTTTTTAAGCCTCTTATGCATGCATTATAAGCTAAACTGAACTAAGACTAAAACGGGGTATTACAATATCTCCCCCTTGGGAACATTCATTCTCGAATGAGACTAATTAAGCTGAGAATACTGAGGGGACTGAAATCACATACTGAACATGCATAACTGAAAACATTGTTACATGACTAAGTGTAATACCCCATACTTCTACCTAGCTTAAATTCATCTCAAAAATATTAAAGACTTTCTTTAAAGTATGAATCCACTTTTATACACGTGAAATTTTCGAGATTTTGACTTTTTGTTGTGTGAAAAATTGAATAATCTTTCCATCGATACCAAATTCGCCTAAATCTGGTATCGAAGTAGAAAGTTATGGCCGAAATATATAAAGTAGTTTGAACCGCCCAAGTGCGATGGAAAGGGCATACGGACCATCGATCTCGTCGTAGCAGAGGTAGTGAGTCGACCTTCTGGCCAGGCACGACGGAGTGTTTGATGGACTATCAATTTAGCAATGTACCATCTCCCAAACCATCGCAACCAAGGCAGAAAGGTCACATTCTGGCCTAGTACGATGGGAAGGTCAACGGGCCGTCGAGCTAGCGATGGACCATCGCCCAAGCCATCGCAGACCCCATTCAGAAATTCAAAGACACTTTTAAAAGGGGTTTTTTGATCTTTTACCACCCTTTTAATACCTAATTATACCATACCAGAGCTCATAACTTCATTATTCATCTACAACACCAAATTAGGGTTTCTCTCAAAGATCAATCCCCAAGAACAAGATCCCAACCCTTCTTTAAGAGACTAAGAAATTCAAGTTCTTCAAGTCCAAGAACTTCAAGAAAATCATAATCAAGGTATGTCAAGTGTTGATTCATGGGTCCCTTTCACCCATGAATCTCAAGAATCTCTTTTGAAATTCCAAAGATTGTGTATTTATGAATGTTCATGATTTAGTTGAATTGGAATTCATGTCTATGCTGTTGTTGGGTTTTGATTCATGTTTTGAATTACATGTTCCAATGATTGATCCTAGTATGTGATGATTTGCATAATATTAATGATAAACCCTTCAAATTGCAAATTTATTTATGCAACTATGATAATTAGATGCATTGATGATGGTATAACCGAAGTATGCTCCCCATATATTTGATTAAATGCCTATGTGAAAGAAAAAGTGTCATTATAGTATGATAGTATGAAATCCCCATTCCTGTACAAGTTAATGCATGTCAAGTGTTTGATGAAATATCTTAGCCAATGAATTATGGATATATGTGTAGCCATTGTTATGCTTTTGAACTTGTGTCATGAATTGCTTTTATGCTATCGAGTCCTAGGGGTATTTATACCCGATAATTTAGCTGTGTGCCTAGATCTAGTGTCAGTTTCATGCTAATCTCAGCCACGCCATGATCAGCAGAATTCAGTCGGTTACATGAGTCAGGAAAACTCAGAAATCTCATGAACTCAGTCAGGTAATAGAATTCAGTAACATTCATTCAGTCCACGAAACTCAGTAAACTCAGTCTAGTTTATCTCAGTATAATTAGTTCAGTGTCAATTCAGTTAGGAGTAGGATTTAGTATCAAGAGAACCTAAGGATGAGGCACACACTGACGTTAAGGGTGTGACACTTAGAAGCAACCCTTGTGTTCCAAAACTATGTAGCCAGCATAGGTTGAGAATCAACACTGACAATTGAGGGTTGATGAGGTGGATTAACACATCCAGTTGAGGGTACCACCATTCTCCTTTGGTGACACTTCCAGATGAGGGTCACACACAGCTTGTCCTTACCAATGGTGCGGTATTAACACCCTTCCAATTAGGGTTATAGATTGGACCCCAACTCTATACAAAAAAGGGGTATGTCAGTTAGATGACTACTTCCCACAATCTCAGTCTTAGTCTTAGTAAAAGAACTCTGATAGTTCTTCAGAATCAAGACTGTCAGACACAATCACTTAGTTAATAGTATATCATTTATACAAAACTCATGTTATCAATATTCAGACTCAGTAGTCAGTATTATCAAGATCTCATTTACAATTACGTATTCATGTATGTATTCTCACGTTCATATTATTCATCCAGTTAGTATTGTTCATGCATATAAACCCCATGCATTCAGCCTACCTCACTTTGCATAGTAGTATATTCAGACGTACAGACACATACTTTTCTTGTGCACTATGGTGTTTTATACCATAGGTTCGGACGCTTAAGTTCCCAATCGCACTTAGTTTCAGATTCAGCCAGCAGCAGTAGATTTGCAGTGAGTCCTCATCATTTGAGGATCACATGATTATTTTATTACTTTATTACTTCAGTTTTAGTAGACAGAGTTATTTGGGGACATGTCCTATCAACTCCATAGTTTTCAGACAGTTTAAAGGCTTTTAGACTAGCATGTTCAGACAGTTTATTTCAGTTTTGGTATTGTTATACCGTGTTTGTAGATGTTATATTTTATCAGCTATTTGAACCTTATGGCCTTTCGGCCATTTTATTCTACATTTATACAGGATATTATGCAGTGCTCAATTACAGATATCAGTCGTGGGTTAGCTTGTGGTCCTTCAGGATTGCTAGCACCGTGTAGTATTCCAGATATCAGATTCAGGGCGTTACACTAAGTCTAAAACATGATACTTGACTGGACTAATTCTTGAATGAATATAATGATAGGAAGATGATTATATAGTTGGAATTGGGAATAGAAATGAGATAATCTAAGGAATACTATTACCTTAGGCTGAGTTTGAGTTTGCAAAGAAAATATTAGGGTACTTGGTCTGCATATCTGCTTCTGATTCTCAAGTGGATCCCTTAATGGAATGATTCCACCAAAAAACCTTGACAAAGGGAACTTCTTTGTTCCTCAGTCTATGACTCTATCGATCAAGGATTTCAACTGGGATTTCTTCTTAAGAAAGGCTATCCTGAACATCTGTACTTTCTAAAGGGACTACTGCAGCTGGATTACCAATACATTTCTTTAACAAGAAAACATGGAACACGTGGTGTACTGATGCGAAATCTACAGGCAACTCAAGATCATAGGCTACCTTTCATAACGACTTAAGATCCTATAAGGGCCAACATATCGGGGACTGAGTTTTCGCTTCTTGCCAAACCTCTTCACCCCATTCATGGGAGAGATCTTCAAATAGACTAAGTCAACAACCTCAAACTCAAGATCTCTCCTTCTAACATTTACATAGGATTTCTATCTGCTTTGGGTTGTCTTAAGTCACTCTCTGATTAACTGAACTTTCTCCATCATATCAAATACTGAATTTGGCCCTATCAACACAGTTTTACCTACCTCAAACCAACTAATAGGAGATCTAAATATACTCTCATAAAGAGCCTCAAATGAAGCCATCTGAATACTAAAATGATAATTGTTATTGTAGGAAAATTCAATCAAAGTCAAATAATTATCCCAACCACCCTTAAAGTCGATAACACATGCTCTCAATATATACTCTAGGGTCTGAATGGTCCTCTCTTCCTGTCCATCTGTCTAAGGGTGAAAGGTTGTACTGAGATGAACTTGGGTACCAAGACCTTTCTAAAAGGCTTTCCAAAAGTAAGAGGTAATTGAGTACCTCTATCTGAAATGATAGACAACGAGACTCCATGAAATCTAACCAACTCTCTAATATAGAGCTTGGTGTAGTCCTTGGCTCTATAGAAAGTATGAACTTGTAAGAAATATGCTGATTTGGTCATTTTGTCTATGATAAAAATATCAAGTCATGTTGATGATTCAAACGGGAAAAAACCCATCACAAAGTCCATGTTCAATTCTTCCCACTTCCAAGTGGGGATACTGTACTCCTACAAGGTGCCACTAGGCCTCTGGTGCTTAACCTTAACCTGCTGACAATTAGGACACTTAGCTAAAAACTCTATAATATCCCTCTTCATACCACTCCACTAATAGATTTCTCCCAAATCGCGCTATATCTTAGTAGCCCCTGGGTGAATAGAGTAACGCACACCAGGCGCTTCTGTAAGGATTCACTACCTTAACCCATCTACACAAGACACACACAGCCTACCCTAATATTGCAACACACCATCTCCCCCTTAGGAGAAAACCTCTACCTTCTAATCTCTGACTGACTCCTTCAACTTAACCAGACTGGAATTCTTATCCTGCGTCTCTTTTACTTTGGCAACCAGAGAAGATTTTGAACTATTCTAAACCCATACACTACCCTCACCTGAATCCACCAACTGCACACCTAATATAGCAAGTGATGAGCCTCCCGAACTAGCTTTTTCTTATCATCCTCAATATGAGCAACACTACCCATAGACAACCTACTAAGGGCATCTGCCACTATATTGGTCTTGCCCAAATGATACAACATGCTTATGTCATAATCTTTCAATAATTCTAACCATCTTCTCAGATGGAGACTTAAATATTTCCATGAAAACACATACTACAAACTTTTGTGATCCGTGAACACATCAACATGAAATTCATACAAATAATGCCTCCAAATTTTCAAGGCGAAAACAACAGTTGCTAACTCAAGATCATGGGTAGGGTAATTATTTTAATGGGGTTTAAGTTGTCGATAGGATTAGGCTATGACCTTACCTCTCTTCATCAAAATACAACCCAAACCAACTCTAGAAGTATCACAGTAAACAACAAATAGATCTGAACCATTTGGCAAGGTCAACACTAGGGTTGAGGTGAGTCGAGTCTTCAACTCTTGAAAACTCTTCTAACAAGAATCTGACCACTGAAACTTAACTTATTTCTGAGTCAATTTGGATATGAGGGATGCAATAGAATAAAACCCTTCAACAAACCATCGGTAATAGCCAGCCAAACCCAAGAAACTCTTAATATCTGATAGAGAGATGGGTTTGGGTCAGTTTCTCACTGCTTTGGTCTTTTGAGAGTCAACTCTAATGCCATCACTAGAAATAATATGGCCAAGGAAAGCTACTGATCTTAGACAAAATTCACACTTATTGAATTTGATGAATAACTGATGGGTTCTAAAAGTCTGCAATACGATTCTGAGGTGGTCTACATGATTATTTTAATTACGTGAATAGACAAGAATATCATCAATAAAGACTATGATGAATATGTCCAAGTACTTCTTAAACACTCAGATCATCAAGTTCATGAAGGCTGCTAGGGCATTCGTTAGACCAAAGGAGATAACTAGGAACTCGTAGTGACCATACCGAGTTTTGAAAGTTGTTTTCAGAATGTCACCTTCTCTGACTCTGAATGATGATAGCCGGATCTGAGGTCAATCTTAGAGAAATAACTGGCACCCTGAAGTTGATCGAACAAATCATCTATTTTTGGGAGTGGGTACTTATTCTTGACTGTGACTTTTTTCAACTGATGGTAATCGATGCACATTTTAAGAGAACCATCTTCCATTTGCATGAAAAGGACTGGAGCTCCCCATGGAGAAATGCTGGGCCAGATAAAACCCTTATCTAAGAGATCTTTCAACTCTCTAAGCTTATTTGGAGATATTATGTAGGGGGGAATAGAGATAGGCTGGGTATCTAGAAGAAGGTCTATTCTGAAGTCAATTTCCCTCTCGGAAGGAATGCTAGGAAGATCCTCAGGGAACACATCTGGAAATTCCCTCACTACTAAAATTGACTCAAGACTGGGAAACTCTAAACTAGAGTCTTTGACTCGAACAATATGGTAAATACACCCCTTGGATATCATTTTTCTCGCTCTAAGTACGAAACAAGCGACCCCTAAGAGCTGAAGTACTACCCCTCCATTTAAGGATCGGTTCATTCAGAAACTAAAAATGAACAACTCTGTTTCTACAATCAACTAAAGCATAGAATAAGTAGATCCAACCCATGCCAAAAATGACATCAAAATCAGTCATCTCTAACTCGACAAGGTCTACTGAAGTGACTTTTTGGGATACTATAATTGGGCAATTTTTGTACACCCATCTGGCTATGACAGATTTGCCCACTAGGGTAGACAATTTTTGGGACTGACACTAAAATTGATAGTTATATAGGGGCTTACAAAATAAAGTGAATCCTAGGATCTAACAAAGCATAAACATAAATATTAAAGACTTGTAACGTACCTATAACAACATCAGGAGAACTTTCCAAATCAGGAGAGAACTGGAGTGCATACAATTTGTTCTGGCGTTGACCGTTGGTGGCACTATAAGTGGCGCCCTGCTGAGTTAGGCGACCTGCTGGTGGTGCTGAAGAGTTAGTTTGACACTGCTGGTGATCATTCCTACCTTTCCACATACCTGTCGGACATTTCCTAAACCTGTGGCTTGGCCTACCATTTCCAAAACACACATCGTTGCCAACCCTGTATATATCTTGATGATTCTAACCACACTTCTGGCAAAGGGGATTAGTCCAACCACTGTTAATACTACCCTAAGTCTTAGAGCCTGGCACCCTACCCTGATTACTATTTCTAAACTTTGGAATTGGAGTATTAGCTGAAGATGGAGCTGAGGCTAAAGATTTCTAATGGAATTAAGGACAGTTACCACTCTCTGACCTCGGCTGAGTAAAATTAAAGCTACCTATCCTAGCTCTCTTATTCTCTCTCTTCCCCCTTAACCTTCTCCTTCTCAATCTACTGAGCATAGACCATAAGCCTAGACAAGTCAATCTCCTTATCAACATTACGGTCCTACACTTATTAACTACACTATCAGCTACCCAGAGACAAACTTACTAATCCTATACCTATTATTAGCCACCATCGAAGGAGCATACCTAGCCAACTGAATAAACTTAAGCAAATACTCCCTCACACTCATATTGCCCTACTTCAAATTTATGAACTCCTGTACCTTAGCTTCTCTCAACTCTAAAGGGATGAAACTATCTAAAAAGGTCATGGTGAACTCCTCCTACTTTATAGTCCCTGCATCTGCGACTCCATTCCCCTTCCACTACTTAAACTAGGTGTGAACTACATCATATAATTGGTAAGCCACTAACTCTACACTCTCACTTGACGTGATACCCATAATATCAGTCACCTTCTAAACCATGTCAAGAAATTTCTATGGATTCTCATTAGACTTAGATCCCAAAAACTGAGGAGGGTTCATTCGAGTAAAGTCTCAAATCCTAGCTACAGCGGTGTTAGCCACTGGATTGGCTGGGATAGTAGTCTGTTGATTATTATGAGCTCTTACTGAGTGAGCAAAAGTAGTAAATGCAGCTCTGGACTTGGCATGAGAAATATTCTCATTAAGGGAGCTTCCTGAACAGGCAGAGGTGCAGGCCGATTTCTATTTTTTGTTCTATTATTCTTTCTGGGAGGCATGTTCTGTAAACGAAAAAAAGATTGAATTAGAAAAAAATGATTTTAAATTGAGCTCATGCTCATTTGCACGACATGAATACTGAAAGAAGGGAAACTTCTTCTAAAACATGTTGTAGCCTCTTGTCCATAAGTGTGGCGTGCTTCACACCCATACACAAGACTCTACTCATACGGCTTTTAGACTCCCTAGGAAAATTTAAAACCTGGCTCTGATACCAAGTTTTGTCATAACCCAAGGCTACTCCCTAGTCATGATAACGATGCTTAAGGTCCCAAAAGACCACAAACTAACCCATGAACTGATACCTGCTATGAGCACTGAATAATATATTGATAATGAAGACATATGTGGAAAATTAGTTGATAATGCCATAAGGTTTTAGAAACTGAAAGCTCTACTAAATCATAACTCTAAATGTCTGAAAACATACTAAAAATACTGATAAAACAATTGATAAACTAACTATCTGTCTGAATGTCTGAAAGCCTCTAAAATTAACTGACTGTGGAATTGATGAGACAAAGCCCCAACTAACTCTGACTAACTAAATAACTGAACTGCTGACATAACTAAATATAAGATAAACCCGTCTTCAAAGAATAAGGACTCACCACTATTGCTACTACTGAGAAGCTGATATTCCTAAGCACGGTCAAGGAATTGAGCATCCAAACCTATGATATTAAACATCATAGCACAAGAAATGAGTATGTGGTCAGTACTTTAAATGTACTAGTATATGAGATAAAGTTAGGCTGAAATACATGGGTTATATGTAAGATATAAATACTAACTGAATAGTATGATATAGCTGAGTATAAATGCATGAAAATTGTAAAATCTGAGAATGCATGACCAAGCATAAAACATGTTTTGGGCACTCGTCCAATTTCTATTCATCCGTATAGAATAGCTCCGGCTGAGTTAGAAAAACTCAAGGAGCAAATTAAGGATATTCTAGACAAAGGTATTATTTATCCTAGTGTTTCCCTATGGGATGCACTGGTGTTGTTCATTTGCAAGAAGGATGGTTCTATTCATATGTGCATCGACTAAAGGCAGTTAAATAAGGTAATGGTTAAGAACAAATATCCTCTCCCTCGAATAGATGATCTATTTGACCATTTTCAAGGTTCAAAGTTCTTCTCTAAGATAGATCTTTGATATGGTTACCATCAGTTGAAAATTAGGGAGGTGGATATCCCTAAGATGGTTTTTCGCACTCGGTATGGGCATTATGAGCTTTTGGTGATGTCATTTGGATTGATAAATACCTCGATAGTATTTATGGATCTAATGAATAGGGTGTTTTGGTAGTATTAGTATCTATTCATCATTGTATTTATTGAAGATATTCTGGTGTATGCGAAGAGTGAGGTAGATCATACTAATCACTTCTGTGTGGTGTTGCAGGCCTTAAGGGAATAATGGTTGTTTGTTAAGTTCTCTAAGTGTGAGTTTTGGTTAAATGTTGTGACTTTATTAGGTCATATCATTTCAAGTGAAGGGATCATGGTGGATCCACAGAAGGTGGCTGTGGTGAAAAAGTAGCCTAGACTCGTGACTCCATCTAATATTTGAAGCTTCTTGGGTTTAGTCGGGTATTATAGGGGGTTTGTGGAGATTTTATCATTGATAGCTACTTCTTTGACTAAGTTAACTCAGAAAAAGGTTAAGTTTTCTTGGTCAGATCCGTGTGGAGGGAGTTTTGAGAAATTGAAGGATAAGTTAACTTCGGCTCTAGTTCTGACTTTGCCAAAAGGCAATGATGGGTTTGTGTTTTATTGTAATGTATCTCGGTTTGCTCTTGGTTGCGTGCTAATGTAGCATGGGAAGGTGATAGCCTACGCTACCAGGCAGTTAAAGGTGCATGAGAGAAACTATCTTACTCATGATTTAGAGTTATTGGTGGTTGTGTTTGCTTTGAAAATATGGTGGCATTATTTGTATGGGGTCCACATGGATATCTTTTCTGATCATAAAAGTTTATAGTATGTTCTCGCAAAAAGAGCTTAATCTCAGGAAGAGGAGATGGCTTGAGCTTCTCAAGGACAGTGATATGAGTCTTCACTACTACCCAGGTAAAGCTAATATGGTTACTGATTTTCTTAGCAGGTTGTCCATGGATAGTTTGGCTCATGTGGAAGAAGGAAAATGGGAATTGGTGAAGGATATTCACTATTTGGAAAATCTTAGGGTTCATCTCTTAGACTCCAAGGATGGTGGTGTGGTGGTGCAAGAAGTGGTTAGATAGTCTCTTGGTGCGGGGATTAAGGAAAAACAAGTGTTGGATTTTGCCTTGATAAAAACCAAAGGTAGCATTGGTGGGCAAAAGGTGGCAGATTATAGGATTAGTGGCGATGGTACTCTGCGGTACCAAGAGAGGTTGTGTGTTCCTTATGTAGACGGTTTGAGGAAAAGGATATTGGCTGAGGCGCATGAATCGCACTATATAGTTCATCCTAGCTCTATTAAGATGTACCATAATGTCAAGGAAATCTATTGGTGGAGTGCCATGAAGGACATGGTTAATTTTGTGTCCAAGTGCATGGTGTGTCAACAAGTTAAGGTTGATCACATGAGTTCTGGTGGGTTGTATCAAGAAATTAAGTTTCCTGAATGGAAATGGGAAGAGATAAATATGGATTTCGTTATCAGTCTTCTTTGGTCTTGAAACCAATTTAATTTGATTTGGGTCATCGTGGATAGGATGATGTTCTGATATTTTTTGCTTGTGCAGACTAGCTTTTCGAGGGAGGATTATGTGAAGCTTTATCTTCAAGAGATTGTAAAACTGCATGGGGTTTCCTGTTTTGATTATTTTCGATCGCGGTACATAGTTTACGTCCCACTTTTGGCGCCCTTTGTAGAAATGGTTGGGGACTAAGATGAGTCTGAGGACGACTATCCACCTACAGTCGGATGGGTAGGCGGAAAGAACTATTCAGACATTGGAAGACATGCTTCAAGCCTGTGAGATTGATTATTGTAGAAACGTAATTTTTTCCCTCCCCAAAATCATTTTTTTACCATTTTTTACCCTGTCTTACCACGTACTTTTACCAATGTGATGAGTTTGACACAATAATAAATCCAACAAATTCATAACAACTTGGGACACCGCACCCTAACAAAAAATAACAACCTATACCCACTGCCCCATATATCCCCTACCATGTGCACACCACCCTAATTCACATTACTCATATACATACTCACATCACTGATCGATATATGATAGCATTCACCCACTCCTATATTCCATACATAGATCATGCACACACACAGCGACACTAACATACCAGAAAACACACACAACACTAACATCAATACACAAATACTCTCACAAAAAATAATACATACACACTCTCACAGGCTGGAAAACTCATGCGCACATAGAGAAGGGAGAGAGAAAATCAAAAAAAAGGAAAAGGGTTTGAATGGAAGTGAAGTTAGAGGTCGGCGAGAGCAAGAATTGAGAAAAAGGCACTTCTCCAATGAGTTTATGCCTAAAAGCCACCGAAATTGCCACCATAAACATTGAAAGTCACCGTTTGGCTACTGTTCTGTTGAAACCCACTGGAAAATAGTACCATCAGCTTTATTTTGATCCAAAAATCACACCAAAATCTATTCTCGACCCGTTTTCAGTTTAAATACCACCGAAAAATATTGATTCCAGTCACCAAATCATCTGAATCGATCATTTTAGGATGACTCTGGCAAAGTCTCTCTAGAAGTTGTCATACAGGGTTTCTGGTTTTCTCTTTTAAATCTTCGATTTCAGATTCGGCTTTCATTTGTTATTCGTGGTGTTTTATTTTAAATTGGATTTCAGGTTTATCATGTTTGAGCTGGTTCATAATTGATTTGCGAGTCGAGATTTTGGTATTCGTTGAGACAGGACAGCTTTTTATTCCCTTCATAAATTGTTCAAAAATATTCAAGAGGTCCAATTCTTCAACTCTTGCTCTTCATTTTATTTTTTGGATTGATGTGTTGATTATGGGTCTTGATTATTATGTTTGGTTTATTTTGTGAATATGAGGTGATTGATTAGTTGAACATGGTATGAGTTTAATGTTAATATGGGTGGATAACTATGTTCATGTGAAAATTTGTGTGCTAAAAAAAAGAGATTTATGGAGGAGTTAAAGTGAATCTAGTTTAATTTTGATTCATTAACGATGTTGAATGTGTTAGAATCATGATAAATCAAAATTGGTAGGCAAACAGTAGGCTCGGGTAGGAAAATTTAGAACTTGTGGATTGTGGAATGTTTAGAATATTTGTTGAATTATTTTGTTTGCCACATTTGGATCAATTGTATTCATTTAGCAGGAGAATGCCCCGAGGCCATTTGTATTTATTCACCGGGGAAGTTAGTGATGATGGCCGGAGGCATCGGGTAAAGCATAGTATAGATAGTTAGAGCAGTTTAGGTTTTAATTTAAGCATTTGTTATTTTCGGTTTGTAATAAATTGGACTACACTCTTTTGCAGTTTTTTTAACTTTTTGATTGTTTTATTTTGTGAGTTGTATATTTTTGTTTTGTTTATGCATTACATAGTGTCGTACTAGCCAATACACTCTACAGAGTGATCGTGGTCAAATCACGGGATCAAGGGAGGCCTAACACCTTCCCCTCGGTCAATAAAATTCCTTAACCAAAATCTTTGTTCGTGGAATAATTTTGAAAGAGTCAAAAACCATTTTGAAATGGATTTTTCAAAGGTGACTTGGCACGACAGATTATGTCAAGTAGCAACTCTAAATTTTTATTGCTAAAGGTCCTTTTTGAAACATATTATTTTTCTTTTGTCACTTAATAATAAAACCCTTTTGAAACTTAATATCATATCTTTGGTAAATAAAAAAGGGTGTGATAGCTCTGGAGACTCTGATGGAGAATTTTTCAGAATTCAAGCTTTATTTTAAGTTGTATCAACTTAGTGTCATACTATAGGTGTATAGACGTCTTGTTTGTGTTATTGTTTATGTTGTTGTTTTATCATTGTTAAGTGCCTACGTGCTACGTATTTACAGTTTTTCTCTTATGTGTTATCGCTTTGTATCTGTCATCATTTGTATAACCCGAGTTATTTCTTTCACAACAAGTCTCATAGTACACGTTGTGTACATGACCTCTAGTTGAGTCATCCTTATTTTAGGAGGGAGAGCCGTCGGCTGGTATGGAGTAGGTGGAAAGCTATCGTAGCCACCATCGACTATACGCTTCCCCGAATAGCCTTGTTAGTGGACCCCCAGCATAGGTCAGTCTTTAGGTCATGCTTATCTGCATCATATTGAGACCTAGATGAATCCACTTGGTCCTTTGTAGGAGACTCACCCCTAAAACATCCGTATGTGCTAATTGTTGCATCTTTGAGGGTTACATGATCATTCAATGAACTGATTTGAGGAAAACATATGCTAGAATTAAAGAAAAGTGTATAGGTAAGGAAAAGTTTGAAAAAAAGAGTGAGTCAAGAAAAAAAAGAGTTTCGGAGTTTTTAGTGTTCTTTATGTCTTTTGTTTTTCACAATTCAAAACGATATTTTACCTTTTGCACTCATTTACTCAAAAAACGAAACATCAAAAAGATTTTTCTTTTGTTTCCTTTAGCATGAATTCATAATTTGAAAATTTCAAAAAAAAAATTCAATAGAATTTTTTCTATAAAAGAAAAGTTTAAAAAAAGATCGTAAAAGTTTTGTTCATTTCATATAACGAAAATACCCAAAAAAAAAAAATTCTTTCCTAGTTGTTGGTGTCAGTTTTATGTGAAGTGTCTAATTAAAAACCAAAAAGAAAATTATTGACGTTGTTCATTGTCTGTCTTTAGTTGTGTCTCTTAAGTTAGGGTCAATATGTTAGTTAATCCCTAATTTTCCAATCTGGACAAACTACGCATACCTGATTCTCCTATTTCAAGAGTAAGATATGTAGGCAGCCCTTCTAGGGTTTGGTGATCTTATTTAAAAATGAAAAATATTTTCTTTACTCTTCATTTATATTGTGATCAAGTGCTTTTACAAAAGTATGAGCAAGTACCTCATTGGACTGTTGGTGATGTGGACTGTCCCGAAGAAGAGCCTTGAAGCATTTCCAAGCATGATATAGATTTTACCTGGCTTGTATTTGAAGCTCACTATCTTGTTGTGAAGTCTCGCAGTCTTTCCAAATGGAAAGAATCTGATGAGGAACTTTCGATCTAAGTCATCCCATAATGTGATTGAATTGGTTAGCTTCGTATTCAATCACCTTTTTTCTTCCCCAAACAATGAATAGGGAAATAGTGTTAGCCTCACATAATCTATATTCACACCAGTTGTAATGAATATGTCAGTAAGCTCAATGAAATTATACAAATGGACTTATAGATCCTCATGTGGAAGTTCTGCAAATTGTCCGTTGCTGATTAGAAGTTGCACTAAGTTGTGCTTTAACTCAAAATTCCCCTCAGCAGCTTGTCTTTGAATTGGGAAAGTCAAGTTTGTCGGAAGTGGGACTGCCACTTTCCTAACTATCCTTAGAGTTGCTTGTTATTTTTCCATAGAAGTAGGATTCTCTTGGTCTTCTTAGATATGCAGAATTTGAGGGAGAAGGATTGTTTCTCTCCTTCATTGATGAAAAATTTATTCCGGTTCAGGGCTTGGTTCAACCAATTCCCGAGCCTTTGCCAGCTTCCTACTTTGAAAACCCGTTTCCTGTAAAAACAAAGCCAAGACCAAGCGTAAAAACACCAAAGAAATCTACAATTAAACTAAAATAAACAATTTCCAAATTACAAGTCCCTGGCAACTGCACCAAAAACTTGACAGCACCCAAGCGCACACGCAAGTATACGTGGTCTATCAAGTAGTAAAGTGGCCTTCAAGAAAGCCGGATATCAATCCCACGGAGACTTGATCTAACAATGATTCCATTTTATATTAACTTCTAAGATAAATTTGATGCAATGGTAACCAAAAAAGTTTGGACTATTGTAAACTAAAATAAAAGAAACAATGCGAAAAATAAAGTCTTGAAACAATCAATGGAGTAAAGCCCAGGGTTAAAGTACTTTGAACAATCATACTATGTATTGAACTTTATTCATTAACTTGCTTATCTTGGTTGTTGATTCGTAGGGTTATTTACATGATCATGGTCTCCCGACCTCTAACTGTTTACCTAATTTAGACCTTACAACTGCATCGTTGAGCGAGGATGTAATAATCCAATTAAGTTTTTTAAGCTATCATCCTACATTTGAATCAAGTAAGGAATCTAAGTACATCCCTGTCCTAGAGACTAATTCAAATTCCTTATTTTATAAAGAAATAAGAAACACACTTTATTTATTTCCATGTTCTATCTCCCTATTCCCTCTCCCGAGATCACAAGGTAGACAATAGATATATTCTAAAGGTGGTCAAGCCTCAAAATAATTAAATCAAGAATAAACAAACAACAAATAATGATAAGCAAAATTTAACGAATTTAGTCCAAAATAATAGTACTCATGTTCTTAGCTTTAACCCCGAAAAGAGGGCGTTTAGCCACGCATAGTCATAATCGTAATCACAAGATTGTAATTTACAACTAAGAACATGAATGAACTAAATTAAAACAATAAAAACCTAAAATATGAAGTTTTAGCAGCCCTCAATCTGCAAAATATGTCCAAAGATGTCAAAAAACGTGTACGATGTGTATATATATATATTTAGCCAATCCTTAGCCGTGTAGAAGTTGGATTTCACGTTAAAATTCAGCATGGGTGTAGAGGGGGTGCCACCCTGGGTATTTCACCACTCCATATGGAGCTGATCCTACTGTAGAGTGCCGCTCCATCTTGGGTGCCGCCTCTCATCTACATGGTCTCTCTAGAAGTTGCTTCCTAAATTTTTGCCAAGTGTTGAGTGCCTCCTTCCATCCCTTGTCTTGTAGTGTTGTTTTCATTTAATTTCCAGCTTATTCAACATCAAAATATCATCATATTCAGATCATAATGCTTTTTACATAATCACACACCACGAATTAGTGATCATAACAACACAATATCCTCAATGATGAATCAAAACACAATCTAAGACTAGGTAGTTCAAGTTGATTTTCAACTTATTATTCCACCCCTACACTTAATCAAATTGAACTTTGCACATTACCAACAAGTTATTCCACTCATAATTACACATTGAAACCATTTGAAATCCTAAAAACACAATAGAATCCAACGGGATCGACTATACAAGCACCTAGCTCAAGCTAATAATGCTAGTTTTCTCGATTGAATTCTAAATGACTCATTTAAGTACAAACATTTTTGGAATTCACTTTGAACAATGAAAACACGTCCTTTGACACTTAGATTCACACTAACCTCCTTATCAACCCATTTAGCATACGAATCATCTTCAAAACAAGGCTAAAAAGACTAGAATAGTGACTCTAAAGTGCATAAATACACCCAACATCAAGAGACATGTCCTACAAAGATATAGAGAGTGATATCATAGATCAAACAAAGAGTCATGAAAATGAGAGTTTAAAGCAAGAAATTATGAGACCAAGATAACAAATGATGGAAATGTATCGAGTTTGGGCCAGTGGGTTGCCTCCTCCTCCATTCCTCACTATTGACCTTGCAAATACCTTGAATTTTCCATCACAATTGCAAAGTTAGTTTCCTACTATTGTTGATGTACCATAGCATGCCTCAGAATTTATTCTACATTAACTGTATCCCAATACTTTTGCTACTCTTTCTCTAGCTCCTAGGTGTAACTCCTAGGTGTAAGCTTACTACATTCACAACATCGTATATCGCTTATGATTTTGTTGCTCAACCCTCTACTGAGGCTTCAATTTCTATCCATCAAAGGTTGTCCTTCCTAAATCTGCTAATGAGTATAGGTTCAATACTATTGATGATCATTTCTATACTCCTAAGCCTACATTTAAATTAACTGGACCACCAAAATTTCTTACCAAGAAGCCTAGCATGCCATAAGAGCAAGAGAAAATGGTTGAAAAAATGAAGAGTACAGAAAATACTATGAAAAGTTCCCTAGAACTTACTGATTATGAAGATATTTCATATAAAGACTGGGGCATGTCTTTAAGTGTCAACCTTTCTCCAAGCTTTGAGTGATCAAAATTTGAGAAACATCATGGGTACGAGAATTCTCTAAAACACTTGAGATTATATAGCCATCAGTTGAGGGGGCTGAAAAAAAAGAAGAAGAAAAATATACCTATTATCATGTCAGGGCCAAAGCAGAGTTCGAGAGGTCTAACTCACTAATACTGTCAGCCTTAATCCCTATCTTACAGATTAGATCCACATGCTCACCTGAAATAAGGTTCCTCTTTTCAAAATACAAGATATTTCATTCCACTTTCCCTGTATTCTCTGAACAATGCACAACAGTATACTCATTCATCTTCTTATCCACAATGGCGTGCACTGGTCCCTCAACATTGTCCTCAACCCCCACATATTTACCAAGAAACTTCTAAGTCCAAGTTTTAACCGAGGTCAAAGTTTGCAAAGAGGAGGAAGTCAAAGGATAATTTCACACCAATTGGGAAATTGTATGCCAGTTTATTTCAGAGACTGAGAGAGTTGGGCATGATCACTCCTCTCTTTAGGTATACCCCTGATCAATATTCAAAAAATTTTGATCCTTATGTACGATGTGCAATCATTATGGTGTTCAAGGTCATAGTATTAAAGGTTGTAGTGCTTTGAAAAGAGAAATAGAAAGGATGATTCAAGAAAAATTAATCGTAGTGCAAAACATTGACACTACAAAGGTCACAGAGAATCCTTCATCAACACATGGTAATTTACAATATGTGGAAAGCAAAGAGTTAAGCATGGAGATCCAAAACTTATTTGTTGAAGAGAATATTTCTGACAGTGGTGGAAACTCTAGTCATGCTGATATGCAAATCAGTGGCTAAGATGTCAGGCTCAGCAATTGAGAAGTCACTTCTCTCCCTATTAGGAAGAGGTTTGGTGGTTTTTTTTGTTTTCTTTTCTGTTATCCAAATTATTTCAGGGTGATAGTTTGGGATCTATCTTGTTTTATTTCTTTATTGTCTTTGTTTAAACCCTTGTATTTTTCCTTCCAATGAAAAATGGTATTTTTTTTATTTGTTTTATTTTAGTTTATTTATTTGGCTTCTTTACACAATACATTTTATGTTGGTTTTAGTGATATGACATATTTGTGGAGTTTTCAGCTAGATCTTCTAGATTAGTTTAATCATGGAGCATTGAATAAGAGCTTAAAGTTAGGAAAAGTATCGGAGAAAATAGAAAGAGGGTTGAGACATATAGTGATCAGTTTGAAGCCTTCCTCAAATGAATAAAGGCAGTCATTTAGAGAATCACAAGAATAACTTGGTTATCAATTGAAAACATCTCAGTCATTCTCAATTAGGTGAAGTACTGAATGCATGATCTCCTGTCAAGAGAAACAAAAGAAATTTATTCCACTAAAGCATAAGTCATTCGATGTGAGGTGTATGCAATAAGGATGGGAGTTTTACATTTGAAAAGAGCGGAAGAAGAAGAAAACACATGCTCAGGGCAAGTTGGTGCTCTAAAACATGTCACAAATGATCTTCATTTCTCATTTTCATATTGCATGATATGTACTTATATTTTTCAAAGATTGATATGACAAAGGCATTTCATTCTGCTATCTAAATATCATGCCATCCTTTGTTTACCCCATTTGAGATTTAGTTCTATTTTCTTTCATACCTCTCTTTTAAAATCAAGATAGAGTCAGCAAAAAGTTTTAAAAAAAAGCGTCGAGCAAAAAGAATAGAGTCAGAAAAAAGTTTTTAAAAAAATGTGTGTTTCAAAAAGAAATAAAAGATAATATCGTCACGAAAATTAAAAAAGAAATCCCAAGAAGAAAAGAGAGATTCAATAAAAAGAAAGAAAATAAATCAGAGTTAAGTAGAAGAATGATTTGCCAAAATTACGTTTGACCTGATTCTCCTCTTTCAGGGTTGAGATACGTAGGTATCCCTACTCTGGGTTTGGTCCAGCTAAATAAAAAATTTTGAATGACCCAGTTAAAGAAACTGGGGTATGATTAATTCCATTGTTCAAATCGATTTCGAGAGTTGTGAGTAGCCCTACTCGGGATTTGACCAATCAAATGAACAATTTAGAATTACCCAGTTAAATAAAACTGGGGCATGTGTTAATTTCTATTGTTTGAGTCGATTTCAAAAGTTATAAGTCCCACCCCACTTCAAGTGTCGTTTGGGCCTCATGCCATCATTTCTTTCTAACCTTATCCAAAAGCCAAGTTACAACCAAAGAAAGACCTTCAGATCAATCTTTGAGAATGATAAGGCTAAGCATGCAATGCATATGATAATGCATTTTGGGAACTACTTGTCTTCCTCAACATAAGAAATCAGGAGAGAAATAAAACTGAGAGTCTTATTGGTGAAAACCCTCACAAAACCCGTAAGGCGAAAGTAAGTTGAGAGAGATAAAAATGAGAGAGTCTTATCAGTGAAAACCCTCACAGGCACTGTAAGACGACTGTAAGTTGGGAGAAATGAAAATAAGAGAGTCTCATTGGTGAAAACCGTTGCGGATACCATAGGGAAATGGTGAGCTAAGAGAAAGAAAATGAGAGAGGCTTGTTAGAGAAAACCCTTCAAGGTGTCACTAGCCAAATGAGGTCTCTGAATTGCTAATTACCCTAAGAAAGTAACTTTATTTCAAGGTCATTAACTCAACAATAATTGGTGAAAGTTGGATGGAAAGATCATACAGCTTAATCTAAAATGCATGTCATAATCATTAGAGTTGACTGTCACTTTCAGATAAATTTAGCTTTTCTCCATTTCAATGGAGACATTCATTATTTGTTCTTTCTTATTTACATTTTTATTTGTGTTTTCTTAAGTCAGTTATTCGAATGGAAAGTAATTTTTCTTTTTTCTTTGAGTCAAATCAATGTCAAAGCAAGTGAGAAAAGAGTTCAAAACTGGCTACCAACTTCTTCAATTTCACAAAGCAAGAAAAAAAGGCCAGGACATGAAAGAGACATGATTCTAAGATGAAATAAGGCATGCAAAAAGTTTTGAAAACAGACAAGCCTGGGAACTCATGGAAATACCAAGGTTCAAAGGGTTTATCTGAGGAGCATGGCAAAGCAGAGATACTGTGTTTGTTTCAGAGCCACTCTTAATGATCTGAGTTTGGGTCAATGATGTAGCAAGTCAGTGACATATACTAATGGTTGGAAGCAAGATTAAATGTGACGAGAGAAAGAGCGATTACTGCAAAAGCTAAAGCCACAAATCATCCACCATGTTTTTAAACTCAGAAATTTTCTTTGATGAAATAGAAAACATTTTACCTTCAAATCAAGGACTTTAGAGCATAAATATCAAGGGACGCAATGCCTCACTTCTACAAATGCAGGAAGCAATGTTTTTGCACAGGTTTGATAATCAAATCATGGTAAAAAATCATCATCCTATATCCCTCGAAGACGCACTTCCTTATCCATGTATTTTAATTTTTAATTGCTAGGTGATACACTTCTTAAATTGAACCTTCACTCCTAGAAAATGTACTTTCTACTTCTTAAATTGAACCTTCACTCCTATAAAATATACTTTCTAGTCAAGTCATTCCCCTTGACTCCTAGAAGATGTACGTTCTAGTCGAGTCATTCCCCTTGACTCTTAGAAGATGTACCTTCTAGTCGATTCATTCCCCTTGACTCCTAGAAGATGTAACTTCTAGTTGATTCATTCCCTTTGACTCTTAGAAGATGTACTTTCTAGTCGAGTCATTCTCTTTGACTCCTAGAAGATGTAATTTCTAGTCGATTCATTCCCCTTAACTCCTAGAAAATATACTTTCTAGTTGAGTCATTCCCATCGACTCCTAAAAAAATTACTTTCTAGTCGAGTCAGTCCCCTCGACTCCTAAAAGATTTACTTTCTAGTTGAGTCATTCCCCTCGACTCCTAGAAGATGTACCTTCTAGTCGAGTCATTCCTCTTGGCTCCTAGAAGATGTACTTTCTAGTCAATTCATTCCCCTTGACTCCTAGAAGATGTACTTTCTAGTCGACTCATTTCTCTCTACTCCTAGAAGATGCATTTTCTAGTCGAATCATTCCACTTGACCCTTAGGAGACACACTTCCTTGGTGGGTATTTAAGTTTCACTTGTTAGGTGGTTCACTTCCTAACTTAAGCCTTTACTCCTAGAAAATGTACTTTCTAGTTGAGTAGTTAACCCTTAGGAGGCGCACTTTCTTGTCAGGGTAATTTAAGTTTCGCTTGTTAGAAGACGCACTTCCTAACTTAAGACTTTACTCCTAGAAAATGTACTTTCTAGTTAAGTAGTTAACCCTTAGGAGACGCGCTTTCTTTTCAGGGTAGTTTAATCTTGGCTTGCTAGGTGACAGACTTCCTAACTTATGCCTTTACTTCTAAAAGATGCACTTTCTGGTTGAGACCTTCGATGTAACCCCTAGGATATACACATCTTTATCTGAGTAATTTAGATTTCATTTATTAGATGTTGCACTTCCTAAATTGAACATTCGCTCCTAGAAGCCATATTTTCTAGTCGAGCCATTATACTTAACCCTTAGGAGACGCACTTCCTTGTCAGTTTTCATTTTTCAGGTAACACACTTCTTAACTTAAACCTTTATCTCAAGAAGATGCACTTTCTAGTTAAAATTCCTCACTTTAATTCTTAGGAGATGCACTAACTAGTCTTGGTCATTTAATTTTACTCTCAAAAGATGCATTTCTTGGTCAGAGTCTTGATTCATCATTATAACATGCAAGTAGCTGTGATTGGGTTTGACACCCACAAAAGTTTTCTTATAATAAACTAGGTAGAAATTTAATTCCTGTTATTTGGAACTTAACTTTTGGACACTCCTAGAAAATGGGACTTTACTTTTCTGGCAAATGGAATCTCTCTTTATAATAATCTTTGTTTAGAATAATTTTATTTCTAGTTTTGATGTGATTTCAGGAGCCTGCCAGAAGAACAGGGCGAATAAATAAAAAGTCAAGCAACAAGGTGAAGAAGTTGAAAGTTAAGCAACAAGGTGAAGAAATTAAAAATCAACAGATTCAAGAAATAGCACGTCAGGAGCCCGCCTGGAGAAGAGAGTAAAGAAATTGAAATCCAGGCAACAAGGTGATGAAATTGCAAGTCGGGAGCTCGCTCGGAGAACAGAGTAAGAAAATTGCAAGTTAGGAGCTCGCCTAAAGAATAGGGTGATGAAATAGCAAGTCAAGAGCCAAGAAAAGCTGCATAGATAGGACTTTTGTAATTTTATTTATTTTTTTAACTTGTAATTTTAGTTTTTGATGTAATGACAGAGCCGCGGACCGGAACCTAGGCAAGACCTCACTCGAATCTCTAACTCGATATAGTCCTTCTCTTTCTAACCCTTTGATATACATGTGACTTAATTTCATCATAACTGGGGTAGGTAGGATGTCCTAAATCAATACTTGGTGGTACTTGGTGGTACTTGGTCCTTCTTTTTCTTTCTTTTGAATAAGGGTCGGGTCAAAATTTTGTCTCGTTATCTACTTCTTTGTCTAAAAATACTTTGTGCTTACACCCAAAGAGGGGCATGATGTAGACAAGTAATTTTGTCCATCCCCAAAATTATTTCTTTATTATTTTTTACCCCGTCTTACCATGTACCTTCACTCATGTGATAAGTTCCACACAATAATAAATCCAATAAATTCTTAACAACTTGGGACACCTCACCCTAAAAAAAATAACAACCTATATTCCCTACCCTTACATACCCCTCACCATGTATACCCCACCCAAATTTACGTTACTCACATACACACTCACCTCACTAATCGATACACAACAACATTCACCCACTCCTCCATTCTATACATAGATCACATACACACAGAGCGAAACTCACATACCGAAAAACACACACATAACCATAACAGTAATACATAAATACTCTCACAGAAAATAATACATACACACTCTCACAGGCCAAAAAACTCACACACACAGAGTGAAGGGAGAGGGGAAAATAAAAAAAGGGGAAAGGTTTTGAACAGGTGTGAAGTTAGGGGTCGGCGAAAGAAAGAATTGAGAAAGAGGCACTTCTCCGGTGATTTTTCATCTTAAAGTCGCTAGAATCTCCACCAGAAACATTGAAAGTCATGATTTGGCTACTTTTCCGGTGAAACCCACCAAAAATAAATACCACCAACTTTATTTCAATTCAAAAATCATGCCAAAAGCTATTCTCACCCCATTTTTAGTTTAAATCCCATCGAAAAACATTGATTCTACCACCAAATCATCTGAATCGATGATTTTAGGCTGACTCCAGCAAAGTCTAATAAAAAATTATCATACAAAGGTTCTGGTTTTCTCTTTTGAAGCTTTGATTTTAGTTTTGGGTTTTATTTGTTCTTCATGAAGTTTTGTTTCAAATCGCATTTTGGGTTTATCATGTTTGATCTGGTTCATAATTGATTTGGGAGTCAAGATTTTGGTATTCTTCGGAACTTCTGGGATAGCATTTTTTTCCTTTCATAAATCGTCCAAAAATATTCAAGAGGTCCAATTCTTCAACTCTTGCACTTCATTTTATTTTTTGTATTGATGTGTTGATTATGGGTCTTGATTGATATGTATGGTGGCTTTTGTGAATGTGAGGTGATTGATTAGTTGACCATGGTATAAGTTTAATGTTAATATGGGTGGATAACTATGTTCATTTAAAAATTTACGTGCCAAAAAAAAATTTGGGGAGGGGTTAAAGTGAATCTGCTTTAATTTTGATCCACTGATGACGTTGAATGTGTTAGAATCGTGATAAATTGAAATTGGTAGGCAAACAGTAGGCTCGGGTAAGCAAATATAGAACTTGTGGATAGTGGAATGTTTAGAATATTTGTTGAATGATTTTATTTACCACATTTGGATCAATTGTATTTATTTAGCCGGGGAATGCCCCGAGGCCATTTATATTAATTCACCGAGGAATGCTCTGAAGTATCTTGTATGTGAATGACATTCGTGATGAAGGCCTGAGGCATCGGGTAAAGCATAGTATAGTATAGTTAGAGTAGTTTAGGTTTTATTTTCAACATTTGTTATTTTCAGTTTGTAATAAATTGGACTGGACGCTCTTTTGAGTCTTTTTTACTTTCTGATTGCTTGTTTTGTGTGTTCTATATTTTTGTTTGGTTTATGCATCTTATAGTATCATAGTAGCCGATATACTTAGCAGAGCAACCGTAGTCGAACCACGGGATTGATAGATGTCTAACACCTTCGCCTCGGTCAACAAAATTCCTTAACCAGAATCTCTGTTCGTGGATCAGTTTTGAATGAGTCAAAAACCATTTTGAAAAGGAATTTCCAAAGGTGACTTGTCATACTAGATTATGCCAAATGGCGACTCTAAATTTTTATTGTTAAAGGTCCTTTTCAAAAAAAACTATTTTTCTTTTATCAATTACTAATAAAACCCTCTTGAAACTTAAAATCATGTCTTTGGTAAAAAAAAAAGTGTGACAATTATGGTGGTAGTTGGGTGGAGCATCTACCTTTGGTAGAGTTTGCTTACAACAACAGTTATCATAAGAGTATTGGTATGGCTCCTTTTGAGGCGTTGAATGGTAGGAGGTGTAGATCTCCTATCGGTTGGTTTGAGCTCGGCGAGGCTGACTTGTTTGGTCCAGATTTGGTTTATTAGGTGATGGAGAAGTCCAAGGTGATTCAGGATAGGCTTAAAGCTGCCCAAAGTCACCAAAAATCTTATATGGATGTTAGGCGTAGAGACTTGGAGTTTGAGTTTGGGGATAGGGTATTCCTCAAGGTGTCTCCCATGAAGGGAGTGGTATGATTTAAAAAAAAGGGGAAACTCAGTTCTCGGTTCATTGGTCCTTATGTGATTTTGCGGAGAGTTGGCAATATTGCTTATGAGTTGGGGTTTCCATCTAGCTTAAGTTTGGTTCATCTGGTCTTTCATGTTTCTATGTTGAGGAATTATCTTGGTGATCCTTCTTCGGTTGTTCTTTTGGAAGGATTGGGTATTTCGGATTCTCTATGAAGAAGTTCTAGTTGAGATATTAGATAGGAAAGTTTGTCGGTTGTGGACCAATGATACGGCTTTGGTTATGGTTATGTGGCGGAACCATAAGGTGAAAGAAGCTACTTGGAAAATGAAAGAGGACATGAAGTTCAAGTATCCGCAATTGTTTTCTGCTCCTGGGATTTGTGCGGAAGGTATGTGTCTTGAACACATCTTTATTTTTTGAGTTTGTTAAAAGAAAGATTAACAACTTTGCCTCTTTATTTTCAAACATTGTTTAAGGGATGTTTGATAATGCAAATGACTCTATGTATGGTTACCCCTACCTTGATCATCATTCGGGGACTAATGCTCCGATGGAGGAGACTGAAACATTCTGGGTTTTGACCCTTAAAAAATTTCCTAGAAATCCGTTCTCCGGAGCCAATATGACCCATGGGTCCGAACCGTATGTTGGGGTACGAGTGGTATGGTCCTGTTATATGCTAACTAGTGTTAGTTGGTGGGATGATTGGTCACTGTAATGGGTACGACTTAAGGGTATGATTCATAGGGTTTGGTACAAGTCATATCAAGGACCCGTACGGTTGGCAATGTTGATTCTCCTAGTATATCATTCTGCTAGGGATACGAATCATGGGTACGGATCATATGCTGAAGTTATAACTTGGTTGGATGAGTCGTACACTAGACAGTGTGTGATCCATGGTTAAGGCTTGGTTACGATTGGGTGGGGTCCAATCGTAAGCTAGGTTACGACTCGTAAGAAGGTCAGTCATGACACTGTGTTGAATTATTATGAGATTTAAGTGGGGGTATTCTAGACATTTTCATACTTATCCGAATAAGGACCCACAACTTCTAATACACTTAGGAGGTTATTTACCTTATTATTTTATTCTTAAACACTTAGAATCTCTTTCAAAACATATAATAATTCTCTCAAGAGTTTTTGGGGCAAAAAGCTAGGGTTTCAACTAAGGGATTTCTTTGGGGCTTGTCTTGGTGAATTCTTTCATCAATCTCCTTGGTTTAAGGCATGATTCTCTTTCTTACTTGTGATTTCAATTAAAGGCATTTCATGGTTTTACTCTTGCATGGTTTTGGTTTTTCAACGATTGATTTGGGAGTTTTGATGTTAAAGGCATGGTTATGATTTCTTATGGTTTTAATTATACTTTCTATGCATTAATGGTGGTTTTGGATAATAGAATTGCATGGTAATGGAATTTGGTTTTTGTTATGTTATGTCCCTAAGGTGTTTGATTAAATGCTTATAAAGATATGTTCATTGCATTGGCTTATTTTAAATGGAACTCTTGCTTGCTTACAGATTATATATGAAAGTATAAATTGTTTAAATAGATTACAAAGGTTAAAGGATAATTAGTTATGCTTGTGGAGAACATGGTAGTCTCCCAAGAGGTTAATATGGTAAATGAAAAGGGCATCGAGAGTCCCCTTAATCTAAATGGTTTGGGCTATGGATAATGCTTACAAGTATGGAGGTATGACGATACCACTGGTTTATTAAAAAGCCTTGGTTAACAAATGGATAATTAAATTGGTTATTAATGGTTTTAATTGGGCATTAATGGCGGAAAGTGTAAGCCAAGTCGTGGAAGGTGGCGATCCCGGGGGGAGCAAAACCCAAAACTCATATTTGCTGATATGAGGGATCTTTGATGGCCACGTGTGAGTGTCACATTTATATTGGAGGGATGTACTAGTCATCCCAGGTTTATTGCCTGGTCGTACGGCTATACACACCGGGACCCTTTCAGTAGGGGGAGCAGAACCCATATGGCCCGTGGGTAGTAGGAAGGCTAAGTTACACAACCCAGGTAAAGGTTTAAAACGGCATGATAAACTCAGTCCCTTTTCCCAGTACTTATATATATATATATGGTTGTTTGTATTGGATGGTTTTTACTTGGTTTTGGTAACTTTCATTACTTTATCCTTACCCCGAGTTTCATGGTAATGTTTCACCCACTAACCTGTCTACTGGTGGTGGTATACCCACGCTATGCAAGAAACAGACATTCGACTCCTCCTTCATAGCATGTGATTCGGGGATATCTTATTGGACTGAAGTGGTGAACTTTCATTCTTTCAGAAGGCATTATTTCATGTTGGATATTCTTAGATGTTTTACTTTATTTCTGTATATTAGTTTTGGCCATGGTTAAGGGCATGTCCCAACCGAATATTTGTATTCTTTTGGATAGGGGCTTTGTGGTACTTCTGGGGGGTTAGAATGGGCAGGATCGGTATAGGTGTCAGTCTTGGCATTGAAATAAGCTGGGAGACTGGCATCATCGGACATAATTTCTCACTGTTCTATTGTATTACATTTTGGGTTTGATTATCATATTATGTTCGATATTATTTTTGGTATGGTATGGATGGTTGATTTGGTATGGTTAGACTCGATTGGGTCAGTCACGGTCGTGATCCTATCCCAGAGTCTTGATGTGAACAATGACGCTATCTTGTTATATGTTTGAAATTCAGCTCATCTGAGGTTGTGGAAAGTGGTTGGATTGGGTTAAAAAGGTGGTCCCCGGTCCTAGGTGGACTTGGGATGCCCATTACGACAAGGCCTCGGTTCGGGCTGCGTCAACTTTCTCTTGGATATGCCTTCTAATTGTGACTGAACTCTTGACTGGTTCATTCATCAAAATTTTGATGCAAATCCGTGCATATCTCCCCCTAAGTGTGGAGGAGGTGCATGTATCGATCTTTAGAAAAGAACCTATTTTCCTACCTACCTTTTCTGAAATACCTTTATTGTAGTATTCAGTAGGTAGCTGCGACAGTCGAACCCTGATCGCCGTGTGGGTTAGTGTGAATTCTTTTGGGGTAAAATTTGGCTCCCATTTCTTGACTGAGAGAAAACCCCCAAGGATGAACCACGGATCATCATGCAATGCCCTGTTCATATTCTCTTGTTTATCGAATTTTGAATTATGAAAATTGTACCTTGGGTCAATTAGTTTCAGGTTTTCTATCGGTTTCCAAATCTCCGTCAGCTTCTCCTTTAAGTATTGATAGGATATTTTCTTCCCTGTGAGTTTGATGATTACGGAGAATCTCCACGGCTGGTAAATCCTTGCCCGTTCTTCTTTCGATATTTGAATTGGTTCATCATATGTCTCAATGTCGCTTGGCGAATTGGGGGTTTCTAAATCGTCATAGGAGCAATTTAGGTGTTTCCTCTTGTCTTGTAGGATTTCTTTGAAGGACGGTTTATCTGGTTTGTCAACTTCCATTTTTCTTTGGTCTAGAGGGTCCGGTGGTATTGTGAGCGGTGGCGCTGAGATTTGGTAAGGGTTTCAGGCATGGTCTCCAGGGGGTGTAGAGAGAGAAAAGTTTTCTTGTCTTTGCAATGATTAACATCATAATTATTACTATCATTATATCTATTTTTATAATTTTTAATTACATTTTTAGTTCTCACAAAATTACATATGCATTTATCATCCGTGAATTTAGTTAATTTAAATAAGAGTATTTCTATATGACATGTATTATTACAAATGATTTCTATGATTTTACGAATATCATTTTTTATTATCATTGTAGTATTTTCATATTTAAATAATAACCCTAAATACAATATTTTTCAAAAAATTAGCAAATTGTGCCAATTTCTGCCGAAATTAGCACCTGATTTCAACCCCCAAACTGATCCAATTCGTGATCCATCAAAAACCCCTAAAATTTTTAGCTATTGATGTGGCCTCTTGTCGATATTATTAGTATTCTCTCTACCTACTAATACCGAAAATCCATCCATCCGATCTTTTTAATCACCACCGTTCATTCAGTTTGACCTAACGATCTAAACACTATTTAACTCCCGATACTACATTCTAAACCTTAATTCATTTCTGCTATTTTCTCCGACCGCCCCAATCTTTCTTTTTCTCTCCCTTTCATCCTACAAACCCTAACAACCTGCTTCAGGCCCTGATTATTCTACCTGTGAATTTCTATATTTTTTTTATTCATTGGATCCTTTCTTCAATGTCTTTTTTTTTCTTTATTTCGATTTTACTGATTTCACTGGATATATTATTGTTGTTTGTTCATTTATGATAAAATTTGGATCATAAAAATGAAGATCTTTGAGGACTTTTCATCAAAATTGATCCAGAAATGGAAAGGAGAACAAGATATCACAAAATATGGAGAAAAAATTTTGAATACCAATAAAATGGGGTAATACTGTCTATTTCCTCTCTGAATGTTGATTGATTTGTTCCCATTTTTTAATGAGTTGTTTTAGTAACTATATTTAGTCTCTGCTATATTATGTGCCCTCATTTCCTTGTTTATTCTACCCAAATATTGATTCACATTGCAGATCTTGACTCTCTGACCCAAACCCCAAGCGTGAAACCTGACTCTCAACTCTTGACCCATGACCCCGACTCGGTATCTGACTACCTAACTCTTACTTGAGATTAGAGCTCGATCCTAAGTTAGGATCAAGATCTGATCTCAGGTCAAAGCCAGGTTTTTTATCTAAGTTTGAAATTAGGGTCGAGGTTAGGTCTTGAGTTAGGGTTAGACCTTGAACGGGTTATGGATAAATTTTGATGTGAGTTCAAGATCAAGGTGAAAGGTTAGGTCTCGAGTCAATATGGGAGGTTTGGGTCCAGTATAAAAGGTTGGGTCCAGGTTTAATGTCATATAGTATTTGCCTGATTATATCTGGATCTTAGGTTAGGGTTAAGACCTAAATCATGTTGACAATTAAGTTCTAAACAAGGCCGAGGTTAGGGATGAGAACAAAGTCCCGAGTCAGGGTTGGAGGTTCGGGTCTTGTTTATAGGGTGGAGGTCTGGGTACAATGTCATTTGTATTAAGTTTTAAGGCGGGCTCAAGGTGAGGGTCGGTCCCAAGTTGGGATCGGTGATCGGGTTTGGGTTATAGGGTAGGAGTCTCAATCCGATGTCATATGTTAGGATTAAGACCCAGACCGAGTTTAGGATCAAGTTCTAAGGCGGGTTCGAAGTTAGGATTGGGAATCGATCTGAGTCAAGGTCGGAGGGCCATAACTGATGTCATAGTATTTTCCTGATTATCCCTAAATACTCATGAGATAATACTTTTTTTATTAAGCAAACACCAAAATATAAATAAGAAAAACACTTAGTTTCTAGGAAAATATTTTCCTTCCCCAAACACACCCAAAGTATTCCTTCATTTCCACTTACTTGTCATATGATAATACCAAAAATGATTTGCACAAAAAAAGATAGAACTTGTGATTTATACATTAATTGAAGCTAGTGAATGCTAAAATCACCTCGTGCTAAATAAGTTGAACCTACATTGTATAGCAAAAACACCTATATACACAAACTAGCGTAGGTTCAATAGAATTTATTGATCGTAGTGTATTAACCTTAATGATGAAATGTAAAATGAAAATTTGAAGTTAAATTATAATTATTAAATATAGAAAGATGTTTTTTTAATTAATTAAAAATAAAAAAATACCATATAAATTGAAACAAAGGAAATAACAATTTAATGTGTAATTCATATACAGAAATGTTAGGCAATAAATTTTCTAAAATCTAAAGGATACCATGAATTATGACTTACTCAAATACATCGTACAACTACATTATGAACTTAATTTATATAAATTAGGGGTGTCAAGTGGGCCGGGCCAACCCGGCCCTCGTACCTAACCCGGCCCGGTAAGCCCTAGGGCTTTAGGGTTCCGGGTCCCGGGCCGGTTATTTTTTAAAATGGCCCGGCTAATCCGGCCCGGATAAATTTAAAAAAAATAAAAAAGATATTTTGGCTTTTGGGACAAACTAACCGTTGGCCCAACGGCTATATAGCCGTTTTTAGGTCCAAACGGCTAGTTTGGGCCCATTTATTAAAAAAAAAAAAAAACTTTAAAAAATATCTTTTAATCCCCAAAAAAAATCTATAAATACCCTACAACTTCAAATCATTTTTCACACAATTTTTCACTCTCTCAAATCTCATTCTCTCTCAAATCTCAAGTCTCAATTCTCAAATATTTAATATATTTAATTTCTTAAAGTGTTCACTTTAATTTTTTAATTTTTCGTTTACAAAGTACGAGCGGATGTTTCTAAAGTCGCAATCTTCGGATACTTCCAAAATTTGATATTGTCGTTCCATCTCTTACGTTTAATTTTTATTTATTGTATTAATTGTTTAATATTTAATTTTATTATATTTGTGTATTTTGAATATTTTTAGTTTAATTTAATTTATATTATGGATAAATTAAGAAACCTCGCTACTAAAGGTGTTAAAAAATTTTGTTCCAGAAGCGGTAGTGGTAGTAAAAAGCGAATTACTAGCGGTAGAGGTAGTTCAAGTAGTTGATATACCCGTGTACCTTCACCTCCGGTACCTCTTGGTACACCTTTTGAGGAAGAAATAGGTGTAGGTGCTCACGATATGGATTATGTTGAAGCTCAGGAAAATTATGGTATAGAAGAAGAAAATGAAGTAGATGCGGTTAATTTAGACGAAGATAATGAAAATATTGCTGAGACACCCGCAGTAGGAGATGCTAACGTTAGATCTGAATCAATTAATCTCCCTTCCCGTCCTCCCAGTGCCCCAAAACCTCGTAAAAGAACTAGTATTGCATGACAATTTTTTGAACGTATATCAGATATTGAGGTGCAATGCAATATTTGTCAACAAATATATAAGCATAGAAGTGGAGGCAAGCAAGGGGGTACGGGTACGTTAATGAGACATGTAGCTGAAGATCACAAAAGAGAGTTAAATATTGCAAAAGGTGGTGGGGATGTTGGTGGATCAACGCAAACTAGAATGGACCCAGCAACCGGTCACGTAGCGAAGAAGTATAATAAATCGAGGGACAGGGAAGAAATAGCTAAAATGGTAGTTGTGGGTTGTTTGTCTTTTAGTTTTCCTTCTTCTGATGCCTTTATTTGTTATATACAAGCAATTTATAATCATATGTTTAACGGTATTCCTAGAACTACTTGTCGGTCTGATATTTTTAGACTCCATTCACAATATTGTTTTTATTTATCAACATTGTTAAAAAATATTCAATGTAGATTGTCCCTAACTTCTGATCTTGGTCGTGCTGTAAATAAAAATGATTATTTAACCGTTACTTGTCATTGGATGGATAGTAATTTCGTGATGCAAAAACGTATTCTTGCTTTTTTATATGATGAAGATCGTAAACATACTGGACAATTTATTGCTGATTCTATTGTTAAAATTGCCGAATATTATGATATCGAAAATAAAATTTTATGTATTGCTTTTGATAATGCTTCTAACAACAAGGCTGCTATAACAAAAATAAAATCTACGCTATCTCCGCCCTTGCCTGAAATTTTTCATATTAAGTGTGCATGTCATATATATAATTTAATTGTAAAAGATGGTCTTGAGTTTTTTGAGCTTTATATTGAAAAAAAACGTCTTGTCGTTGGTTTTATTCAAGGAAATAATCGTAGATCGAGAATTAGAGAATTTAAAGTTAAATGTCAAGAAAATGGACTTACACCGATTTTGATGCCTGAGAAAATTGATACTAGATGGAATTCTACGTATAAATTTTTAAAAACTTGTTATAAATATAGAATTCCTATTACATTAGCTTTTAACCAACATTGCGGTTCATTTGTTGATTCTGCTGATTGCATGCTACATAATTCTGATTGGGTTGTAATTAATGATCTTGTTAAGTTTTTAGAAAAATTTTATGTAGCTACGGTTGAATTTTTCGGTGCTTATTATCCTACTGTTTGTAATATTTTGGCATATATAGCCGATATTTCTTGTTTGCTCAATGAATATAAAAATAAAGAAGGTTATAAAGAAATTGTTGGCCCCATGTTTACGAAATTTAAAAAATATTTTTTCCCGATTCCCCCTATTTATTTGGTTGGTACTATGCTAAATCCGTGCATGAAATATAATCATATGTGTCACTTTAGTACTTTTGTTTATACTAACTTAGAAATAAATACTAACCGTGATTCTGAACAAGTACAACCTGATTTGTGGACGGCTACGGCTGATGCAAAGGATTACATAGAAAAATTATAATCACTATGCTGATTTATTTGATTTAGCCGTACCTACAAATATCACTCCAACTGTCGCTCATCATCCTCCCGAGGAGCCATCATCTTCTAAAAGGCCAGCACATAGTGGTTTTTCTGATTCGTCTTATGATTTAAATTGTTGGAACAGTGTTGATGAGAGAACTTACACATCAACTTATCGGGAAGAGCTGAAATATTATCTTCGGACGGCACCAGAGGATCGCAGACGACGAATCAACACGTTGGATTGGTGGAGGAGTAATGAAACACAATATCTTGTGCTTTCAAGATTAGCTAGAGATATCTTGAATGTTCCAATGTCAACTGTTGCATCAGAGAGCGCCTTTAGTCAGGGACGACAGCAGCTTGGAGACAACCGACACTTATTAGGAAGCAATGCAATGAATATTCTAGTTTGCCTCAAAGATTGGATTAGAGCGGAAAGAAGAAACCAAGGAATGGAACCGGAGCCGAGCGACGACTTGAAGAAATTATGACTTCACGGGAGAACTCAGCAGAATCAAGTCCAATGCATGGTTTTGCCCCCGTTGACTTCGACTATCCTATGCAAGTTCCCATTAATATTAACATGAATGAGTTGGAAAAAATGATGCATAATTTATAGATTTTTCATTCATGTAAATTATAAATTTTAGATCATTTTGCAATCAATAAAATTCCCCAAATTCATTCACTCCTTAGTCCTTGCTTTTTATTTTTTTCCATTTAACGATTTAAAATTTTAAAATAAATTTCTAGTTTTCTACTTTAAATTAAAAACTTACTTCTAATATATTATTAATTTACTACCAAATATTATTAATTTAGTATATTAAGCAGCATATGTTTTGTATATTTGTGCATATATCTTCTATAGAAGTGTATATTTAACGTATACATGTGTATATGTTTTATAAATTAGTATATAAGTATATCTATATATATTGTAATGTATATATAATGTAGTATATTTTATAAGTAGTAGTATATATACATTGAATGGTGTGTATACATAGAATAGAGTGTATATATGTGAATAGATCTTCTATAGACGTGTATATTTAACGTATACATGTGTATATGTTTTATAAATTAGTATATAACTATACAAATTATATTGTAATGTATATATATTATAGTATATTTCATTTAAAGTATTTCATATACATAAAATTGAGTGTATGTATGTGAATGGATTTTCTATAGACGTGTATATTTAACATATACATGTGTATATATTTTATAAATTAGTATATAACTATACAAATATATATTGTAATGTATATATATTGTAGTATATCTCATTTAAAGTATTACATATACATAGAATAGAGTGTATATATGTGAATAGATCTTCTATAGACGTGTATATTTAACATAGACATGTGTATATGTTTCATAAATTAGTATATAACTATACAAATATATATTGTAATGTATATATATTATAGTATATTTCATTTAAAGTATTACATATACATAGAATAGAGTGTGTATATGTGAATAGATCTTCTATAGATGTGTATATTTAACGTATACATATGTATATGTTTTATAAATTAGTATATAACTATACAAATATATATATTGTAATGTTTATATATTATAGTATGTTTCATTTAATGTATTACATATACATAGATTAGAGTGTATATATGTGAATAGATCTTCTATAGACGTGTATATTTAACGTATACATGTGTATATATATATATAATTATATATATATTGTAGTATATTTTATTTAAACTTTAAAGTTTAAAGTAGTACATATATATTTGGATGGTGCATATATATGTGTAATTGTGTATATGTGTATATATTTTTTAAATTCTAATGTAGTATATACTATATACTATATATATAGTGTATATATATTGTTTAACGTATTTATAATGTATATAGGTGGGTATATATAATGTATATTGAAAAAAAAATTATATTTTTGACCGGGTTTGACCGATTTTTTAAACGGGTTTGACCGGATTTAGGTGGGTTTGACCGAGTTGGATTAAGTGGGCCGGATTAGGGTGGTTTTTGATTTTTTTACTGTTGGGCCCGGCCCGGCCCGGACCACTTAGACCCCAACCCAGCCCTGGCCCGGCCTTCAACCCGGTTAAATAACACGAGCCGGTTCCGAGTTGGCCCGACCCGACCCACTTGACAGACATAATATAAACTAAACAAGAAAATGCACAAATACGAAAATCTTGTGCTAGCTGGAAAGATTCATTAAATCCTTACACACACAAAAAAAAAAAACCATAGATATACACACAAACAAAACCGCTAGTTACAAGACTAACTGATATGGAGAGGGAGAGAGAGAGAATTTTTAAAGATAAAACAACTGATATAGAGTTATAAAGGCGAATTTGATAGTCGTATTCTTCTTCATAGTGCCAACTGAACTGATTTTGAACATCTTCATTGTCAGCTTGTTGAATAAGTACTTCAGTTTCCTGTAATTCGAAAGTCATTGAGTAAGAAACTAACTTAGATGTATTTTCTGGTATTTAGGGGAAAATGAAAGAAGTAATATTGAATGAGAAAAAAAGATAGGAAAAGAGTTATATTTATAGGAAAATTGAATGATTGATGTGAGACTTTTTTATTTGGTTTTCGTCATTTTAGTGTCACTCTAAACAGCATTGAGTGACCCTAAAATGACGAAAACCAAATAAAAAAGTATCACATCAATCATTCAACTTTCCTATAAATATAACTCTTTCCTATCCTTTTTTCTCATTTAATATTCTTTCTTTCATTCTCCCCTAAATAGCAGAAAATACATCTAAGTTTCTTGCTCAATGGCTTTTGAATTACAGGAAAGTGAAGTCCTTTTTCAACAAGCTGACAATGAAGATGTTCAAAAATCAGTTAGTGTTGAAGAAGAGGTTCAAACATCAGTTTGCACTGATGAAAAAGAATACGGCTATCAAATTCGCCATTATAACAACAAGGTATCAACTATCAGAAAAGTAGTCATGAAGCAGGATTCAGATTCAGAGTCCATGCCAATGAGCATTCCCTGTAGACGATGACTACATGGAAAAAAGATCCAGCTTTTTCAAAGATGACTACATAGATGACGATGACGATGGTGAAATGGTGCCTCCCCATTTGATAATTAGAAGGAAAATGGCCAGAAGAATGATGGCATTTTCCTGTTGTGGTGGATATGAAAGGACGCTCAAGGGGAGAGAATTGAGTCACATAAGGAACTCAATTCTTCGAATGACAGGCTTTCTCGAAACATAGATATTCTTTTTTAGCATTAGAATAGTCAGCGGAGTAAAAAAAAATGTATTAGAATCATTATATTCTTCTAAAACTAAAAAGATTCCACCTGAAGGTAGTTTCAAATATTTTCGTTGGAAGTTCAGCAATTTGTCTGTTTTGGTATTTCTCAAATATCATTGTCTCTTTTGACAGTTTTGCATTAACAAAGAGTCATTTTGACTCTAGACTCACATGTAACACTTCGAATTATTTATTGTGTTGAGCGTGAGTTTTTTTTTTTTTACTGTCACTTTGGACGCGACTCATGAGGTATGGGTGGACGTTGCTCGTTGCCTAGTAGTTACTTTAGTGACAAATATTATCAAAATCCAAAATACTGAAGGTTTGTAATTTACTGCACGAGAACAATCAATGTAGAGTGGCATTAAAGCAGTGAATAATTCAGGAGAGATTCCTCTGGTGTTGTCTAAAACGTGTTTACACATTAATGGCATGTAGATTTTAACTGTGTGGGTTACGTTTTAATTTATTTTGAATATCAAACACATTACTTTCAAGGAGTTGTAAGTCTGTTAGCAGATTGAGTTACACAGAAAATAGTTTGAAATGATGCATAAAAATCTTTTTGAATTATGGCAAAATTATTAATTACTTATTTCATTTATACGCAAGTTTTATTATTTTGTTGAATTTATTTTTCAGTATTATTTACACCTATAAATTATTTTGATTCAATTTTTGTTGCAATTTAAATGAAATTTTTTATTCAATTTTTGTTGTTGTTCTAATGCACCTTATGGTGGATTTTTAGTATAATTTTGATTGTTGCGTTGGTGGAGTATTTTTCGCAATTTTAATTCTGTTTTGATAGATAGCATGAACAATAACAAAAAGCTTGCAATTTTTTTACACCAAATAAATGAAGAAAATCCGTACAAAATATCAACTCTACAAATATGGCAACTTCATAAATAAAAAAACTTGTGCAAATATCAAAAATAAAGCATAGCACGCATTTTCGGTGTGCCCTTCCGACCACTGAGTTATTCCATTACTTTGTTATGGGTTCTCACCTGTTAATATTTAAATCTATTGAGAATTTTTCTAATGTAATTATAAGCCTTACGGTAGCTGGTGGGAGTTCCCGGGAAACCCCACCCTGATACGATACAAACAAAGAATGCACCAAACACACTCCAAAACAGTCCACAAATCTCAAGGATCCTGGGACCAATTGGAGACCACTCTCGGATTCAATAATAAGAACAAGAATGAGAAGATAACAAGGTATTTAACACCTATTTTCAGCCACCACAAACTATATTACCAACAACAATATGACGAACAATGATGAACAACAACAATGTTATAACAAGAACACCACACGGTTTACAATAACAAGATACAAACTACTACAAGATTGCAAGAAAGGTAAAGATAGATAGTGTGACATACATTATCACAAGAACTAAGAACCCTAAGATGTCTCAAATCTAAGAACCCTTAACTAATATAATAAGAACACCTACACTCTTCAATGGACACAAGAGAGACCTCAATCCTTCAAGCACCTAAAGTTCCAAGCAAGAAAACAACACAAGTGATTCCACACTTTGTGTTCCTAGTTTCGGCCAAGTCTCCAAAGTGAGAGAGAACTTGTCTTTCAATTGTCTATTACAATATTCAATATCCAAAAACTAATGAAAGAAACCCTACAATGTTCTTTATATAGTGATTACAAAATATAAGTTAAAATGACCAAAAGGCCCCTTAGTGAAGAGGTGCCCTTATAGTGTATGTAGTTGGCTGTTTTGATGTGCATTTAGGTCCTCTTTCGCCCTTCAATTGTACGCACACCAAGTCTCGGGTCCAACACACTCTCATAAATCCATCTATATGATCGTACCCGTATCACACCCACTACCATAGGCATAGATCCATCCCTATTTAAAACCCTGATAAAATTTAAGAGTATAAACAATACAAAAAATTGAGTCGAGGTGGGGTGGGGGTAGTAGGAACCTCGCATAATTTAGGTGTGTAAGGAAATTTTGCCATAGTAAAGAAGGTCCTTATGCTTTATCTCAATTAGTTTTGAGGAAACATATGTATTATTTTATTCATAATTTTTTTATTTATGTTATAACTAGTTGTTTCATCTTCTATTACACATAAATAATATATAAATTTACAAATAATTTATATATATATTGATTATGAATTTTAAATATCAAATCAAACATCATATTAGATGCATTAATACATGAACAACTTAATTTCTAAATAGCTATCAAACGAATCCTTAACACTTGTACATAATGAAATCTTGATTGAAATTGCATTTTACACAAATAATTCTATTATTCACAATTATTATTTTTTGAGTGAATTTAAATATAAATATAATTTAACTTCCAAATATTGTTTACGTCGAGCGAATTTTATCTAAACATGTTAACAAAGAGAATTGCATATAAGCAATAGTTGACACTCCATGCAATTGAAAATGAGGGCACTCAATGAATCAATTAATATGTGTTGGAACTCTAATTTTTCTGCTTATCTTACAAATATTAAAACTTTCAATCAAAACACAGTGATGTAACTTACAATCATAAAAAGAAAATAAAATAAAGAAAGAGAGAGTACAATATATAGACACGTGCAAGTTTCTATAATAAATTATAAATATTAATATCTAAAACGAAAATGATTATCACATACTTACGGGGACTTCTTTTTTTTTGTATTTCAAATATCCATAAATAGACCCCCAAAAAAAATATATAGAATCCATGGCTGGAACTACTATTTTGGTGTGGACACTTTAACATAATTTTTTTTTTGTATGTGTGGAGGGGGAGGGAGGATGATAAGAAGGAAAATATTTCAAAAAAATTAATATTTTCATGTTTGTATCGTTTGAATGCTTAGAAAATATTTCCATGGATTTCTATTTTTTCAATTTAAGAAAAATAACTTCATTACATAAAATAAAGACTTTATCAAAACTCTCTTTCGCCTCAACATTCGATCCTGACTCATAATCTTCACTCGGAGCCCAGCTTTTAACCAGACTCCCAACTTTAAACCCGACTCCTAATCTTCACCTGAAATCCAAATTTTTATCAAACTGTCAACTTTGAACTGAAAATCAAGACATGACCCGACCTCGACATCAAATCAAAACTTTACTTGAGACAAACTCTCGATTTTGACACTTAATTTTGACTTACTATTGCACCCTACCTATTTTACTTGAAATAATTTTGACATATTTACATCGTCACAAACTATTTTAACTTAATTATGATTTATATAACAATTTTATCATTTTAATAATATATATATTTAATCAACTACATATTTTATCATTGTTTCTGTAATATTTTTTTGGTAAACAAGGAGTGCATTAAGATATAAACAAAAACAACAAGTTCGTGAGCCTAGCCCGGCCCGAGTACAAAAACTGTTGGGCTGCCCAGCCAAGTCCAATTGCATAGGTACATTTCTAGTGTAGCAAGTTCCTACATTGTCCGTCCAAACATCTCGAACTACAAAGGTAGGGGGGAATTTTTCAAAAATTTACAAACTGCAAATTGGTTTTGCCTAAGACCTTCTTTCGCCAAAGCACCAGCCACCCGATTTTGTTCTCGATAGCTATGGTGAATAGGTGGTCCTCCCAGTCTTCTTATCATGGACCTGCATTCATCAAGAATGAGGTTATATAACAGGTTTTCTTCCTTCAACATTTGAATAATTATCAGGGAGTCAATGCAAATTTTCATTGGATAGATATTGTGAGTTAGAGCACAAGTAAGACCCCTATGTAAAGCTAACAATTTCATAAGATTATTTGTAGCATGACTAAAACTCTGAAAGAAGCCTAAAACCCAACTTTCATTTGAGTCTCTAAGAAACCCCCCCCCCCCAACCTCCCTTGCTAGGGTTACCGCAGCAGGCTCCATCAGTGTTGAGCTTGTAAAAGTGAAGACGGGGAGGGGTCCAAGATACAAAAATAGAGGAACGATGGCTAGAAGCTCTAGGAGTATTCAGATAGTAAAATTCAATTGCTTCAAAGTAGGCATCTTTAAAGCTGGGATGGTAGTTTAGATTGTTATGTAGGCTACCATTTCTGCTTTTTCATATGTGCCAAAGGCAGTATGGGATTAGAGTAGACTAAGGCAAGAAACTGTCAAAGAAAGAGTTTTGAATATACTTTCAGGTGCTTGTCTAGTGGTCAGTGGAGAAGAGCTGAGGGGTGAGAGTGAGGGTACCCCTGTAGTGATGGAGAAGGTCTGCCCAAAGGGAGTTAGCATAGTTTCAGGAAAACAAGATATAAGGAATGTCTTCTAAAGGATGGGTGCACCTCATGCAGGAAGGATTAATATCAATTCCTCTATGGGCTAGAGTAGCTTTGGTGGAGAGGATGTTATGAAGCATTAACCACAAAAAGAATTTGAGCTTGCTAGGGATACAAATTTTCCATATCCAATTCTAAGAGAAAGAGGTGGGAATTGAGCTTGAAACTTTTTTGTGGAGGAAGGAATATGAACTTTTACAAGAGAAAGAGCTTGTGCCAGTCAGGATCCAAATAGGAGAATTGTAATACCCCATACTTTTTCCTAGCTAATTTCATTTTAATAATGTCTAGTATTAGCTTCTAAACTGAATGATGGTTATTCCATGAGGAATTTTCAAGATTTTCACTTTTTGTTATGTGGGAAATTCAATAAGATTTCCATCGATATAAGATTCGTCCAAATCTAATAACAGAGTCAAAAGTTACTACTATTTCAAGTTTTTATTGTAAAACAGCGCCATATTAGTCAGTGGCGCGCAACTAGAGAAAATGGCATTTGGCAAATTCCAGTAGGGGTTCGCGATTATGGCACGTCGCGCTAGGGCCCAAATTCAGAATTGTCCTTTTCTAGTGTCTTAAAGTGATTTCCTCCGCGTTGCGCCAAATTTCCAGGTCGCAAAAGAAGGTTCAACATGATGGCCTCAGTTTCCCAATTGTCAAATTCCAGTGACACGGAGCGATAGCGCCATGTCGCTCCAGGGGTTCAATTCAAGAAAAATTTACTGAAATTACAAGACGCGTCCAGGGTTAAAAGGGTCAATTTCCCACCCCTATTTAAGCCCTTTAACACGTGATTCAGCTATTTTTCACCCAAACTATACTAGTTTCTCTCACATTTCTCTCAAGAACAAGCTAGGGTTTTCATAAAAGATCCAATTTCAAGAAGGTTTCACCATTAATCTTCATAAAATCACGAACTAAGGTATGCATAGTGTTCATTCATGGACTCCTTTCGTCCATGAAGTCCAAGAATCCCTTTTCCAACTTCAAGTTATGGATTTTCTTTATGATTTCATGATTGGGTTGTTCTTGTTCATGTTGATAAATGAGAAATTGAATTCTACTCCATGTTGGGTGATAATTTCTATGTGGGTTTAATTATTATAGATATAGATTCATGCAAACCTATGACTAGACCCTTGAATGATAATGAAATTAAAATGTGACCATGATGTTTAATTGTTGTACAATGAAGTTACATGTACCATGCCAACATGTTTGATTTAATGCCTAAATGAAGGAAAAGTGCCTAACTAGCATGTTGTCATGAAATCCCCATGTATGCACAAGCTTATGCCTATCATATGTTTGATGAAATGCTTCACTAAATGCATTATGGTGATTATTATGTATTCAAGCAAGTCATATTTGGTCAGTTTCCTTCTATCGAGTCCTGGGGTACTTGTACCCAAAATATTAGTTGTGTGCCTAGAGCCATGTCATGTTTTCACGATACTCTCAGTCGCTATGATCCTTAGACTTCAAACAGTCTTATGACTCAGGAAATCTCCATGATCTCATGAACTCAATCAGTTGTCAGATATCAGTAGTATTTCAAAGTCAACGGAATTCAGTAACTTAGCCCATGTTCAATTCAGTAAATCATGATTCAGAGTCTATTCAGATGGGAGTAGAAATTAGCATCGAGTGAACCCAAAGATGGGAACACACACTATCAGATGAGGGTGTGATTCTTAAAAGTCATCCTTACGTTCCAGAACTATGTAGCCAGCATAGGTTGAGACATCAACACTGTCTGATGAAGGTTGATGAGATGGATAAGCACTGTCAGATAAGGGCCCCACCATTCTCATAGGGGACACTATCAGATGAGGGTCCCCTACAGTTCGTCCTTACCAGTGGCGCGGTATTAACACTCTTTCAATTGGGGTAACAGATTGGACCCCAACTCTGCCATAATGGCATATCATGGGCATGTCAGTTAGATATTTACTTCCCACAATTTCATGTTACAGAATCAGGACTGTCAGACACAGTCAATCAGCCTCAGTATTAGAACTCAGATAGTTCTTCAGATTTCAGGAATGTCAGATACAGTCAACTTAGATATAGTACGGAACTCAGATAGTTCCATCAGATTCAGGACTGTCAGATACAGTCACTCATGTTATCAGTTATATTCAGATTCAGTAATCATGTTATCACAGTATTAGTGTCATTTGCTATGTCTCATGCATGTATTCTCACGCTCATGAAAGTTAGTCAGTTATTATTATTGTTCATGCATATGAACCCCATGCATTCAGCCTACCTCACATGCATACCAGTACATTCAAAGTACTGACGCATTTGTGCTATAGTGTCTTATACCATAGGTTCAGAGACACGAGCTCCAGAGCAATAGTAGATTTCAGATATCCACAGACAGAGTTAAAAGTGAGTCCTCATCTTTCAATGACATGATTATTTTTTCTATTATCTCATTAATCAGTGTATTAGTTGGAGTTAGTTGGGGACATGTCCCATCAACTCCTTACTCAGTCAGTTAGAGGCTTTCTAGACTATCATGTTTCAGACTTCAATATTTTCAGTTTTGTTTTAGGTATTCTGTTACCCCACACAGATGTTATATCATTTAGATCATGTTCAGTATTGAACCTTATGGCCTTTCAGTTCATGTTTCTGCATTATAAAGTATTTTATGCAGTATACAGATACAGATATCAGTCATAGGTTAGCTTATGGTTCTTCGAAGTCATGAGCACCATGTAGCATTTCGGGTACCAGATTCGGGGCGTTGCGGGAATCCACTCTAAGTTTTGGGCTAGGAAAGAAAGTATGGGGAATAGTATTCTTCATATCAATGGGGATCTCAAAGGGGATAAGGTCCAGGTTCCACACACCATTATTCCAAAGATGGGAGAGCCTGAAAGAAGTGCAAGGGTGGGGGAGAGGGCCTAGATGATTTGGTTCAAAGGTGGGAGGTTAGGGACCCACCTATCCCTCCACACATCACCCTTAGTACCATTATGGATCATGTTTCTGTAATATTTATAGTATCTCAAACTCTCAATTATTACTGAAAATAATTTTACAAATACATTTATCATTATTTTATTTTAAATCACATTATTATAATTGTATAATTAACTATTTCTTATTACAAAACAATTTACTCACTTTTTATTATACTACATAATTTTTTTATCACTAATTTTGTACAAATTAAATAGTATTGGTTGTTATGCTATATATCAATAATTTCTATGTATGACATTATTAGTTTCTTTTATATCAAATAGCATTATATTTTAGTTCTCACAAAATTACATATGCATTTATCATCCACGAGTTTAATTAATTTAAATAAATGTACTTTTCTATGCAATATATTATTATAAATTATTTTTTATGATTTTATCAATAACATTTTATATTATTGTATTGTATTTTCATATTTAAATGATAATCCTAAAAAAATTATCAATTTATTTTTAAAAATAATTAAACTGTGTCAATTTTAGTCAAAATTTGCATCTGATTTGAACTCCTAAATTGATCTAACTCACGACCCATCAAAATTCTTAATATTTCAACTATTGATGTGGCCTCTAGTTGATATTTTAGTCTTTTCGCTACCTACTAGATACCTAGAACCCAATTCATTTGATCATTTAATCACCGTCGTTCATTTAATCTGATCTGACGGCCTAAACATTATTTTAACCCCAAACCTACATTCTAAACCCTAATTCATTTGCAGTTGTTTCCTCTGATCTCCTCCAACTCTCATTTTTGTCTCCCTTTCATCCTACAAACCCTAATAGCCTCCTTCAAGTCTTGATTATTTTGCTTGTAAATTTATATATCTTTTTCATTCCTGATCCCCTTTTTACCGTCTTTTCCCCTTTTTCAGACCTTTTATAGAATTTTGTTGGATATGTTGTTGCTGTTTGTACATTTATGACAAATTTTGGATCATAAATATGAAAATATTTGAAATTTTTTTATCAAAATTGATCCAAAAAAAAAAGATATAAAGATATCTCGAAACATGGACAAAATAGTTTCAACCAGTAAAATGGGGTAACACTATTTATTTTCTCTCTGGATCTTGATTGATTTGTTTATATTTTTGTACGAATCATTTTAATACAGTATATTTTTGCCTCTTCCCATATTATGTACCCTTATTGCTTGTTTATTTTTAACAGGCTCTATGTTTAGTTTAAAATTTCTGTAACCTCTGTTTCCTCAACCCCCTGACCTAAGACTTACTCCCAATCATGGATATATCGAACTCCCAACTCTAATCGGGTGCTTGACTTTCCACCTCGACTTGAGACCCATTTACGACTATGATCTCAAATAGGGATCCAACTAACAACTTCAACCATAAACCAAATCCCAATCCGAACTATGGATCCTGAATCCCAACCCAAATCTTAAGCTCGAGCCCAATCAAACTATGGATCAAGTTCTAAGTCGGGATTGAGTGTGAGTCAACTTGGGGTCAGGTTCGAGTCTCAAGCATAGGATTAGAAGAAAACACTATCAAAAAATCGCTTGTTACCCACAGTTATTTAGCCACGATTTAAAAAATCGTGACAAATTTAACAAAAAAATAAATTAGCCACGTTTAAAGGATTGGTACTAAAATATCGTGGCAAAAATGAGGCGGGAACATAAATTTCACTCCATCCCATTCTTTTTCATTTTTCCCCATTTATTTAGGTTGAGATAATTTTTATTTTTAATTTTATATTATCTCTCTCAACAAAAGTACCTTTACCAAAGCAAAAATGAGGAAAAAATTTACAGCAGCCAAAACTTTCTACAAACCTCCGATTACTTCCCTATTTCAAAGTTCAATTATTTCGAATTTCACCAGAAAATGGTCATTTTTAGGTAATAAATCTCAGCTATTCAGATTTTCATGTCATAATTTTTGTTAAATTATTGATTTGTAGGATTTCGATTTGTGCAAAATTTCTTTCACCTTTTTGTTCGATTGTTAATAATTGTTGATTTGTGGGTAGCTATTGTTTTTAATTTATTTGAATAATTGATATTATAGTCTAAGTACTTCCCCGTAAACCAAGAGTTTTAAGCAAAGAGTACATAAGTGGCCCAAATAGTTAGATTATATAGGATCTTAAGATTTTGATAAGGTCCTATTCAAATCAATGTCGGAAGTCGTTTTTTATTTCAGTTATCTTATTTATTTTTAGTTTTACCTTGTGCTGCTGATTTCTCCCCATGATTATGCAACCTTGAAGTGCATATTGCAAATCTAGCAGCCATGAACGGAAATAATTTGCATGTTTTACTAGTTCATTGATATATTCAAGTGGCAGTTTTGCATTGTCAGTCTATAATATCGCATGAATATGTTTAAAGAATTTGATTATAACAATTTGCATGAAAATTCCATAATAGCTTTTCTATGTCCAAGAAATAAAGTTCGAACCAGTTGTCATATGTGATAACATTGATGAGAAATCCACTTTTCAATTAAGCCAGGTATGTTTAGATCACACTATAATGTGTATAGTACGCCAGTATACACTTCTTATGATGATTCTTTGTTCTTTTTCTGTGAAGCTTGAGAATGGTGATATAATATGCTTTCAAAAAATTTTAACGGCTGAAAGTCAACAACAATTTTGTTATCCCGATGTTCCTTCATTCATGGAGTATGTTCACGGTCGCCAGGTATGTTATGTGTTTTGTTGTTTTTGTTGTTGTTGTATTGTATTGTTTCATTTGCTATTTTTTATTTTTTAAAAAAGAAATTCCAGAAAAATCGGCCACAAGTGGTTGTTGGTATTGTGATCATTTAAGAAAACAAATGTTTTTGGAAAGAAATTTTTCTTTCTATTATCTTCCTATTCGTTCAATTTCTTTGTTTCCTTAGAATTTTTTGTTTTGCTAATAGTATTGAGAGATCTTTAGTTGTTGATTGTTGGTATTGTGTTCATTTTTAGTGCTTGGTGTATTAAAATTGAAAATAGTTTCTTTCTTCATTAGATATCCTCTTATATCATCTGTAGGTATTAGTTAATAGCTTAAGTTTGTTCAGCTACGAACCTTTTCTGGTTGTGAAAAATAGGTGCTAACAGGAAAATTCACTTACTCCACTCTATGAGAACTCCTCTCCTCTTTGTCATATATTACTTTTGAAAATGTGCTGAATAGAAAAATTAAATTATATGGAATGAGAATCACACTTTATGAAATCCTTGCTAAGATTCAAATCTTATGAGTCATAATAAAAGAAATTTGATGTTATGGAATAGGAGGGTTGAGAGTTCATGTTGAAGAAATGTCAAGAATCATTCAATACCTTTCACTATAATGTGGAAGTATATTGAACCTAAGAGACAAAATTTGGTATTCCAATGAATCATAGTTTACTTGGAATGATTCTTACGTGTTAGCTTCTTTTTATGTCATGGCAACAAATACAAGTTTTAAATTTATATAGATTCATCTCCTTTGTTTATTTGAAATTGCGGGTTAACTTATTATTGACTAAATGGATGAATGATTTGGAGAAGATATTTTACAGTAATATTGTTGCTTAAGATTCTGCCATGATTCTTGAAGCTAAATAGGATGAGTTGCAAAATGTAGTAGGGAGGTAACGTATCTGAATTTGGGATTAAGCTTCCGCTGCAAGATCTATAGAGCAACCGTTTTGTACTGTTTGTCTTGGTATTTTACCTAATCTAATTTCAAAATGTTTTATTCTATTTTGGAAATGACATCATTTTGGAGTTTACTTATTCAACCAGTGAGCGCATCAAAAGTTAGGCCTTGAGAATATCATATTTGTTTTCTTTATCATATAGCTGGATAATATGATCTTTGAAGATCATAGAGATAAGTTTTTTGTTGGTCACCTGTATCTTTTAGTTAAATATAGAGTTCTAGTATGGTCTACGTACGCTTTATCCTCCCAGACCTCAGTATGTGGGAATACAATGGGTACGTTGTTGTTGTTGTGTTAAGACTCTTTATGGCCCTTAAAGTTTTGATATATTTTGTTTTCCTTTTTCGATAATTGGGTGATTTCGAGTATAATTTTATCAATTACATCTAACCTTTATACTATTAATTTTAAAGGAGTCACTAGAAATGAAGTTAAAGATGAGAAAAAAATGAATCAAAGAGCTAGCACATGTTTGAAGCAAAAAACAAAGCAACTCCCCTTCTAAATAAGAACCTGAGTTCTCTTACTCTTTTCATTTCTTTCATTGTTCTGCAAACACTCTGCACTCTCCTTTCTTTAATATCTGTTGTGTCTTTTTTTTTTGTAGTTAATCTATTGCATATCAATGATTGCTGCCCTCAGTAATTTATGTTGCTCGACATGCGTTGCATTGCAGTCCTTTTCGAAACGAGATGTTGGAGCTGCATATTGATCTTTTCAGATTCTCAGCTACTGTGAGTACAACAAAATTTAGTCATTGTAATTCTTGTGTTCTTTTCCTCAAATTTTTTTCAATATATTTATATTTTTGTAATTGTTTTTGTACCAGATATTGTGCTAAATTAAGTTGCTGGTTAGCTATCACATAGAAGCAGATCACAAGTTAAAGGTGATTTACAAGTATTCAAGTTCTCATAGAGATGTTGCACTAAAATCTTCAGTCATTTTTCTATTGGCTCTTCATGAATACATTAGTAGTGAATTGCCTACTTTCAACTTAAATTCTTTTTAGCCTTTAGTATATTTTGGAATTACCATATATCTGGTACTTAAATTTTTTGCATTCCATTATACAACCATTATTGTAGTATATATCTTTTGTGAATATTCAAGGCGTGAAACTTATATTTTGTTAGTAAATCATTGTAAACTTTGATTATTATAACAATGGTTTGTATATTATGTGAGTGAATTGGTGAATGTGTATCAACTAAATGTATTGGTACCGAGATTTGTGAGAAATAATTATATTTTAAAATAAAAAAATTGTGTAATTTAGCCATGGTTTGAACCGTGGCTAACATATTAGATGAATTAATTATGTCTTAAAGTAGACACGGTTTTGGTGTGGCTATTTAAAAATTTCAAATATATTTTTTTTATTTAATTCAAATTTACCAATGGGAGAACCGTGGCTATTCACACACTAAACCGTGGCTAACGAAATGTTACCACGGAGGCTAAAACCATGGCCAATTTCGTTGCCACACCCCTTATGCGCACACTAATGACCGTGGCTAATGAAACGTGGCTAAGACTACTTAGCCACGGTTCTGGTATCATTTAGCCACGGTTTTGATCGTGGCTAAACAACGTATTTTTTTGTAGTGAAATGAACTTTCCACATTTTTAATAATGTAAAAATGAAGATATCTTGTAAAAAAAAAATATAAAACTAATTTTTTTATAAAATACTAGAAAATAATTCCTAACAGCCCCCCACCCCCCACACACAATTGCTCCTTCATCTCCCGTTATAGTTATATGTATAGGATAAATCCCACAAAAAAAAAAAAAAAAAAAGTTGCACCAAAAGTATAAGAACTAGTGATTTATACATTAATTAAGCAATTAAATGCCGAAATCACTTTGTACTAGATAAGTTGGACGTGCACTTTATAGCAAAAACAAAACACCAATATATATGAACCTAGAGTTCGATAGGATTTATTAGTCTTACTACCTCAACCTTAATGATAAAGGATAAAATGAAAATTTGAAATTAAATTATTACTTACTAAGTATAAAAAAAAGTTGTTTCCGTTATAAAATAATTTAAAAGGAGAGTGTATAAAAAGAGAAAACTACTATTTAATGCCTAAATTCATATTTGAAAATGTCAGGCAATAAAATTTCTAAAATCCAATGGTTACCATTATAACTCATCAAGTCCTACCATAGTGTAGATATTCCAAAAACATTACCCTATAATTTCATTTGTATACAACTACATTATGAAGTTACAGTATACAAACTAAACAATGAAATGCTTTAAAGTGTTCTCATTAAAGATAAATATGAAATCTAGTGACAACAAAATTCAGTTAAGTCTTAAGTGTAATCTAGAATTCAAATTTATTAAATCCATACACATACACACAACCGTAGATACACACATACAACAGCAAAACCATGAGCTACAAGTAACTGATGATATAGAGAGAATGAAAATTGGGACCCACAACTCTAGAGCGACGCTATACAACAAAAGTTTCAAATAAAATGTGTTCTCACTACAAATCAATCATTAATTTTCCTATAAATATCCTCTTTCACTTTGCTAATTCCTTCAATCCTTTCATTTCATTTTCCTTCACTAGCCAAACAAAATATCCCTATTTTTTTCATCAATGGCTGAAGAATTTGAATTTCAGGAAAGCGAGTGCTTTTTGGACAAAACAGTGATGAGGTGGTCCAAAAATCAGCTTATGAAGAATCAAATGACGATGTGGATCAACAATCAGCTGATGAAGAAGAGTCAAAAGGGTACGGCTTCCAAATTTGTCGTAACAACAACAATGTATCTACAATTAAGGAAGCACGCCCATGAAGCCAAATTCCAACTCCATTCCCGTGAATGACATATCATGGTTCAAGTATAATGACGATGTTAATGATGATGACGAGGATGAAATAGTGCCACCTCATGTCCTAATTAGACGGAGAATTGCTGGAAGAATGATGGCATTCTCAGTTTCTGTAGGATGGAGGGATTTATTTCAATTGAGGAATACAGTTCTTAGAATGATTGGTTTTCTAAAAGCGGCCTGACTTCAGAAATTAAATTAGTCTGCCTTTTTCGTTTACATTAGAAGCTGCGGAAAAAGTCTGAAAAGTAGAAAAAATAGCAGTAGTACTAGAAAAAAGAGAAAAAGATACGTAGTTGTGATTGACGAAATTTCAATTTTGTTCTCCATCCTTTCTATTGTTCCACCTCTTTCAATTACCAAAAAAAACTAACTACTTCCACTTAATTATATACTATGCCCTAATATATAATGATTTCATTATTTCATCATAATGGTTTAAATATTTAATATATTTTATTAATTTATATTAATTAACTATAACTACATATTGAAAGAAATTTTATTTATTTATTTAATTGTCTATCATGTTCAAAATTAATTTGTTACCACAAATTACAATAATTAATAACTTAAAATATTTAAAAGACATATAGAAATTTTATTGTCTCTTACCAGAAAAAACTCTCTACTGTCACTTAATTACATACCATGCCCCAATATATAATAATTCCATTGTTTCATCATAATAATTTAAATATTTAATAATCTATTAATTTATATTAATTAACTATAACTACATATTGGAAGTAAAAAAAAAATATTTATTTAATTAGCTATCATTTCAAAACTAATTTGTTACTACAAATCACAATAATTTGTTACCACATATAGAAATTTGATTGACTCTCATTATTGTAGCAATGTCACATAAATTGGGATAAAAAAAAAGTACTGCAAATCATAATAATTAACAACTTAAAATATTTAAAAGATATATAAAGATTTTAGTTGACTCTCAAAATTGTATCGAAGCCACATAAATTGGGACACAAGTAAATATATTATTTAATAATTACGTAAAAATTATTATAAATCACAATAATTAACAAGTTAAAATACTATTTTAAAAATACATAAAATTTCTATTCAACTCTCAAAATTTTATCGGTGGAGCATAAATCATGACAAAATATTATCTTAATTAATAGCAACTAAATATTTAAAGTAAATAAATTTTATTATTTTAACTGACTTTTATATGGAAAATTAATATTTTTATTTATTTATTTATTTTAGTAAATTTAACTTTTAAAACTTAGCTTTAAATTTTTAAAGTAAAAAATTAATAAATTTAATTTAATAAAATAAATTTCTAATGAATATTTTCTTAGAATTTGTGTTGGGTCAATATGTATCAAGTAAAAAAAATATTTATAGTAAAATTTTATTATTGTGAAAGATAAATACAATGCACTATCCAATAATGTTTAATAATACCATATTTTACATATGCAAATATAGCATCCCGTATTTAATTAATATGTTATTTCGGTGAATTATAGATGATTACTATTGGATATGATAAAATTATATTAATTTTTATAGTAATAACATAATCAGTCGTTCTTAATTAATTATTATGAGTCATCTAGATATTAACAAAATAATTAATATTTCATGAAAAATAAAATAGACATAAAATGCGAAATTAACTCTTAATATTTTAAATTAAATTTTTGTCCTTCGAACGATGATTTTACTATATCACTCCTTATTATAAGTCATTTATGTATTAGAAAAATAAGAATAACAAAATGATATGTCAACACAAAAATATTTGATTTACTATCAAAATTATATTAGTGCCACATAAATTGGGACGGGACAGAAGAAGATATAAAGCAACATATATTATTTGAAAATGAAATAAAAAGTACTGTAAATAACAATAATTAACAATTTTTTTAAAAAAAATTGACTGATTTCTGCTTCATCTGCTTCAGTCGTGATTTTACTAGATTACCCCTAATTAATAATTATGATCATTTAAGCATTGTGCCACATAAGTTGAGATAGAAAAATATTATAAATCATAATGATCAAAAATTTAAATTATTTAAAAAACATAATTGGCTATTATCAACACAAAACTCTGGACAAGGAGAGTAACATATATTATTCAAAAATTACATAAAAAGTATTATAAATTACAATTGTAAACAACTTAAAATATCTAAAAAAAAAAAATTAATATGTTATATATTTCAAAAAAATTACATGAAAAATACTAGAAATCGCAATAATCAACAACTTAAAAAATTTAAAAGATATAAAATATTTGGTTGGCTCTTGAAAGTATATTAGTATCACTGAAATTGGAATAGAAGAAAAGTATTATAAATCACAATAATTAAAAACTTAAATTATTTTTAAAATATAATTGACTATCAATGCCACAAAAATTTGGACAAGAAAAGTAATGTATATTTATTTAAAAAATACATTAAAAATATTATAAATTACAATAGTTAACAACTTAAATTATCTAAATACATATTAAAATATATATGATTAGATTCTCATTGGTACACATGAGTTTGTATTTAGTAGCTCATTCTACTATACATTTCGTTTTAAAATAAATGACATTTTTATCCTTTTCAATTCATTTCAAAACAAGTAGTGTTTCACTAAATAGAAAAGACATTAATTTTTCTTCTAATTTTATATCCTTATTTAAATAAATATAGATTATATAATGAGCAGTTTCTTTGTTAAGGTATTTGGTTATGGGTAAAGTAGTAAAATACTTCTCACATTTTAAGAGTGAGTAGTTTTCTTAAGGACGTGTCAAATTGAAAATATATATCACTTGTTTTGAAACGGATAAAGTATCAAGATCAAACCATTTTGAGATAACTTGTAATTGATGATTTTACACTGTAATTTCTTAAAAAAATATAGTCAAAACAAATGGAAGTAAGAGAAAGACAATATTTGAAAGGTTCTTAACTAGTAGTACTCCTTCAATTTTATTTTACTTGACACTCTCTTAAAAATATATTTATTATAAATTTATTTTATTAAATTAAATTTATTAATTAAATTTTATAAATCTAAATTTTGAATATTGGTTCTGAGTATATTCCTTTTTAATAAAGTCCAACTAAGTAAAATAACTTGTGTAGCCTCTGTTATGAAAAGAACTTCAAAACGAAATTTTCAAAATATTTACTAACTTGTGCACACTGACATTAATGTAATACTGTAAAAATTTTACACAATTAATATAATTGAGTTGTTCATAGCAAATAGTAGAACAAAGATCAGATTATCCTCCTAAATTGCAAAAAAAATAAAATTTTGCTCTCTATTAAAAATTTGCAATATCCATGTCTGTTGTCTTCCCTATGAGTATAATTTTATCTTGAAATTTCCCTCACTCACTAAAAACCATAACAATGTTATGTACGATCAAGAGGGATAACAAATAAAATTACAACAATATTAAAGAATAAGGCAGAAAAAAGATCATAGTTGGATCAAATTATCTTAACCATACCGACAAATTCAAACTTTTTCCTTCACTTCATTAGATATGAACTACATCATCATGTTCGGGTCAAAATTATAATGGCGAGACCATAAATGAGATAAATTTCTATGAAAGCAAAATTAGACATTTTCGCAAATTGTAAGAGCAAAATTTGAACATCTTTTCCTATATTAAAATTCATTAACTGAATTTTGTAAGATATTCATTCATGCTTGTTAATTATGACAAGTTATTTATATTGACTTTTAAATTCGGGCAACCTAAACTGACTCTTATTACTTTTTTTTTTGGTATATAAAGTCAGACTTTATATCTATACTATTTTCAAATTTACTCACACGGTCGGATCAAATAAAATACATTCACGTTTCATTTAAACATGTTAACAAGCGAATTTCACATAAGCAATAATTGACATTTCATGCAATTGAAAATGAGGTCACTCAATGAATCAATTAATTTGTTTTGGAGCTCTAATTTTTCTGAGTTATCTAATTACAAAGAAAGAAAGAGAAAGTACAATACATACACACGGGCAAAATTCTGTACTAAATTATAAATATCAATATCTAAAACAGAAATGAATATCACATATTCATAGTGACCTACTTTTTAGAAAAAATTAAGTAACATCGTAACTTATATTTATCAAATTACATAACATACCGACCTTTTTTATTAATTACCTAAATTATTTTTATCTTTAAAACTGACGAATACATTCACAAACCCATAAATTTTTGGATACATAATTTTAATTATGTATCTCCCTTTGATTTAGTTGATGTATTATGTGTTGGTGTATATGCATTTTATTATTAAATTAATATATTAAGTGCATATGTAAGTGGGTATAAATCGTGTATTATGAGTATCATTACTTACATTTGTTAGTGGAAGAATGTGGTAGTGGGTTTCTTGAAACTCCTATAACCACTAAGTCTTTATTTGCCCATTATACTATGTAATTATGCTTGTAACTCATGTAACATCCAACCATTCATGTACCCACTTTACTACAACATATTCTTCCTATTCAATACAAGGATGGATACCTCACCTATAAATAGAGATGGTCTTGCATGCTATTGCAAGTACAAGAAAATATGATAAGTGTGGAAAAGATTATAGTGTGTAGTAGTGAAAGAAAGAGTTGAGACAAAGAAAATATTCTAAGTATTTAACTATAGTCACTATACAAAGAGAGTAAATATATGTTGAAGGAAGGTGTTCTTATAGTGGAGCTTTGGACTCTTCAACTAATCCAGAGTTGTTTGAGTTATACATCGTTGATAGACTGTTGTATTCGGGAGGGGACAAGTCACGAGATATACCGTAGGATCGGTGTAAATTATGCCGCAGTGGGCTTGAATCTCCTTAAAGAGAGCGAGATATCCGTGCCTCAGCCAAGAAGAAGATTATTTTATTCTTCACTTTTTGTTCATTTGATTTCAACTGTAATGATTATTGTAATTTGTGATATATTACACCAATAATCTTAAGTAGATTCATGTTTTGATATAGTTTGAAAAATTGTGGATATCAAGAAGAAGATTATTTTATTTTCTTCACTTTTGTTCATTTTATTTTCAACTGTAATGATTATTGTAATTTATGGTATATTACATCAACAATTTTAAGGAGATTCATGTTTTGTTACAGTTTAAAAATCGCGGATATCAAGATGAGAGATTTTAACATCTTAACATCACGTCTCTTCAAGAGATGGAAGAGAAGAGATAACAAGCAAAGTATCTTTCTACTTGCTCAACTCAAGGGGATGAAAGGTAAAAAACTTTTTTGCTTGTTGTGGAGAAAAGGTAAAAAAAAAATTATCTAATCTTTTATTTTGAATAAAACGATACTACTATTCATAAACATAAGTGGTATTTCAAATGCTCAAAATAGTGGAGGCTAATGAAATGAGAAAAAATCACCACAAAATTGTGACATTTTCACTTTTGAGAATGTGTTAAGAAAAAGTTACAAGTGCATATATTAGTCTTGGAATAAATCACATTTTACCATTTGTATATTTATTGATGTCTTTGGCTCTAACATGCATGTTATCAAATAAATGATAAATTGAATAGCTAATTTGACATTAACTATTTGGGTGAGGTAAATTTCATTCTAGGAATGAAAAATACCTAAATTATGTGATGAACTTTTCCTTGACATGTCACATTATGGTGAAAAAGAAAAATTGTGAAATACATTTTATTGATTATATAAGTCATGCAACTTCTTTTGATTCAAATATGTGAAAGTGATGTGAAAAAAAGAAGTTTACTAGCCTAACAAAATATGAGACATGTGGCTAGTTGCACTTTACTTAAGCAGGTTATTACAAGCTCATTGGGTATATTTACTTGAAAAAATTTGTGGTTTGTTTTATTAAAATAAATTCTGTTGTACTTAAAAGTATTTTTGATGCAAAATGAGGGAAAAAAATAACTTAGTACTATTTACTGAAATGAGAAATAAATTATGATTTGCTAATTCATTATGGAGGTTGAACTAACTATTTTAGCTTCAACTACTGAAAAAGAAAATTGATCAATCACTTTATGTTGAGAAATTGATTTCTCTAATTTTGAGTTATGTGATAGCACCAAAAATTTATTGATAGTGTATAAATCATTTTTATAATGGTAAATTCAGACCATATGGAGAAAAACGCAATATTGTGAGATCATACTGATCAATGGTATACCAATATTAATTATGTTAACCTTGTGAAAATCTTGCAGATTCAAAACTAAGGCCTTAGCAAGAAAAGGGTCTGAAATGCTTCGAGAGGGGGGAATGAAGCCTATAAAAAATCATGAGTCATATATGAGAAACCCCAACTTGGAGACTAGAGATCCTATAATCAGGTTCAATAGGAAAAACGAATCATATGATGGCGTGATGTGAGATGCACTGTTATTTAATCATTCCTATGATGTGAGTGCATTTTGTTCCTATAATGATTTGTGAAGGTTAAGTCAAAAAAACTCTTAATAAAAATTATGTATCTCGTATGAGTGGAGTGTCGAAATTACAGAACCACCCTTGACAGATTTGACCTATGTGGGTGTGGAAGTAGGCCGCTTCCTATGAGAATGAGGCTTATTCTTAAAAACGCTCATGAAAAATTGGGATAGCACATGGCCATAATGTGTTGGCTATTAAAGCTTATGTTAACACCTTGACTATTGTGTGTAGGCAGTAATACTTTATTTCCCTTAAGCAGTCATAGTTCAAGTCTAAGACCACTACTGACTCTGGAGTAAAGGTTATTGTTTTACTAAGTGGAGATTCAATGCAGAGCACACCTTCATTATGCATAATAGTCTACCTTCAACTAAATTAGTGAACTCTCATAATTTAATATTAAAATAAGCAAAAAATGTTGGTGTATATGCATTTTATTATTAAATTAATATATTAAGTGCATATGTAAATGGGTATACATTGTGTATTATGAGTATTATTACTTTCATTTGTTAGTGGAAGAATGTGGTCGTGAGTTTCTTGAAACTCCTATAACCACTAACTCTTTATTTTTCCATTATACTATGTAATTATGCTTGTAACTCATGTAACATCCAACCATTCATGTACCCACTTTACTACACCATATTCTTCCTATTCAATACAAGGATGGATACCTCACCTATAAATAGAGATGGTCTTGTATGTTATTGCAAGTACAAGAAAATATGATAAGTGTGGAAAAGATTATAGCGTGTAGTAGTGAAACAAAGAGTTGAGACAAAGAAAATATTTTAAATCTTTAACTATATTCACTATACAAAGAGAGTAAATATATGTTGAAGGAAGGTGTTCTTATAGTGGAACTTTGGACTCTTCAACTAATCCGGAGTTGTTTGAGTTATACATCGTTGATGGGTTGTTATCCTGGAGGGGACAAATCACGAGATATATTGCAAGATTGGTGTAGATTATGCCGCAGAGGGCTTGAATCTCCTTAAAGAGAGCGAGATATTTGTGCCTCAGCCAAGAAGAAGATTATCTTATTTTCTTTACTTTTTGTTCATTTGATTTCAACTGCAATGATAATTGTAATTTGTAGTATATTACACCAACATTATGTATCTCGACCAAATAGTTGAAGTAATAGATGTATCTCAGTAATCAAAATTATGTATCTCAACTTCAAAATTATGTATTTGAGAAAAAATGAAGTACTTAATTGTTACATTTTTAAGTTCAAAATCATGTATCTCAAATTCAAATCTATGTATTCGGATGCTAATTATGCATTCCAAAATTACAAAATAAGAGATTATTTGTAATTTAGTAAAGAGTAGAGATCAGAAGTAATAGAGATAAACTTGTTAGAATTTATGTAAGTTTTACTTTTTTGTATGCCGACTATCCATAAATAGACCCAAAAAATACTAATAGAATCTATGACTGGAACGAAGACTATTTTGGTGTGGACTCTTTAACATATTGATACAAGTACGACCACGAGGATGGACGAGTGAAAGTGTAATGAACCCGAGGCTTGGAGTGTGCAAGAAAAATGTAAAAAAGGGCCTAAAACACACACCAAAACCGAACCTACACTACACTCCATGAGCGGCATTTTGAGGTTTTTCATTAAAGAGACTTTTAGTCATTTTGTATTCTATTTGTGACCTAGTATAAATAGAACATTTTAGGTCATTTTGTGGTAGATTATTCATGATATTGTGAGTGTATAATACTTTGGGAACACAAGTCCTCTTTCCTTGAGGCACAACCCGAAATTAGGTCAAGAGAAGTATGAAATCACGCTTGTTGGATTCTTGCTTGGAACGTTGGGTACTCGAGGAGGTTGAGGTCTCTCTCTTGTGTCCACCGAAGAGGTAGGTATTTTTTTAGTGTAGTGTTTAGGGTCCAAGTGTAGAATAATCTCTTGGGTTCTTAATATTATACATTCACTTTGTCTATCTATCTATCCCTTTGTTTCATTGTAATCGTATAGTTTGTGTTGTTGTTATTGTAACCGTTTGGTTGTTGTTGTTTCACATTGTTATTATTCTTCTTGTTCACCATCTTATTGTTGGTTAACTTAGTTTGGGTTGGCTGAAAATAGGTGTTGAACACCTTGGATATTGTCATTCTTATATTGTATTCTTGAATCCGAGTGTGGTCTCCAATCGGTCCTAGGATTCTTGTGATTTGTGGACTATTTTGGAGTGTTTTTTGTGTATTTCATGGTTTTATTGTATCATTTAGTATCAGATCCATCTTTTATTTTGTTCTGACAAGATCAATCTTGGGCTTGAGAGTTTAAAGAAAAAAAGTTGAAAACTGAAAATTCCAAAAAATGGAGCAATCTGTCCATTTTGTGTTCTTGGCCGAAAATTATGTTTTTTTTGTGTCTTGGCTAAACTTTTTACTTGTCTTTGTTGTCTATAAGTGTTAGTTTTGTTCCTCACTAACACATTGAGTCTATATCTTTATTTGAGCTTGTATTTTGATGTTGTTGTTGTGAACATAAACTTGGCCCATCGTTGTGGTGGACTGTTCTTGGCCGTGTGGTTTCGCCTTGTTGTTCTTAAGCTTGGCCATGAATGTTGTTATAAATTGGTGTCTTAATAACCTTTTGTTGAAGTTGTTGTTGAAAGGTGGAACTTGATAAAGTGTTGATTGAAGTGTGAGACCAACTTGAACCTTAGACTCCAAGATTCAAAAGTTTGTGTTCTTGGTGTTCTTCATCAATCTTCATCTTTTACTGAAATAAAAGTTGATGTTAGATCTAAAAGATTGGAGGAAAAAGGTGTAAAGTTTGTTAGTCTTGAAAGACTCCTCAACCACCAAAGACTTTAACAACCACTTACCAGCAACTTTTCATGAATTAAGGGCCATGTTTTGAGGAGAGAGAACAAAGAAAGTCAAGTCTTCCTTTTTTAAAAAAATTTGAAAGAGGATTTCAAGACTTATTTTTCCCTCCTTAACAAATTCCCACAATTGTAAAATTGGACCAAGATTTGACATTGGAATATAAAATTTTAGAAACCACAACCAATTGAGGGCCACATCATCAAGTTACTGTTCACACGTTAATTTTGGCTCAAATTTTAGATTTCTTAGTTTCTTATTTGTTGATCCTTCATTTCATTTAATTGATCCTAGTACTAGTTAACAAACTATTAAACTTCTACTAGGTAGTCACTTAGTTCTTGAATCCATTGTTTGTGTCTATGTTCTTTGTGTGCTTTTCTCTTTTGTAAATTCATTGTATCTTGTTGGTTCAAGTCTGAAACAAATTTTCTTTGAGTTAACTCAAACGAAAATCTATTCCGGACCAAGATGGACTCATCCCTCAATCACTCACGAAGTACAATCCGACTTTCAACACTTGTGAAATCAAGTGTGAGGTAAAAAACTGAGAGTGGGAGTGTGGTGAGCCTAATTTGAGATAACAAACTTGTTTGTTTGTTTGTTTGTTTTGTTGTTGTCTTTCTTAGGTCCCATAGATGACGGTACTTTCAAATTTGCCCTTGAATATGTCCACCTAAACCTTGAAAGACTACGTCACATACTCGACTCCCCAAATCCAAAACCATTAATCCAACCTCCACTTGACAAAGGAACAACGGCCCATCTTGAAACTATACTCCGTAATTTAAAAGATGAGAAAAGGTGTGGATGTCATACAAACCACTATATCAAAGGCTCCTTTGTGATAAAAACTTGCCAAAGGCACAAGTGGGCTGCCATGACACACATCAAAGTGAAGACCGTAACTCATGCGAGTTACAAGGTAAAAATACTAATCCCCACACTCTTACAAACTTGGAATATTGTGAAGTGGCTAGTAGTAACCAAATGGTAGTGGTTTCGGGTTTGCATAGAGTAGAAGTGCATGGGTCTTTCTTTTGTGATATGGTACTGTTAGGATTCATGACAACTAAGTTCTTGTTGTAAGTAAGCAAGCACTAGTTGATCCTTTAGATGACAAAATTAATTCTTCTCGTAAGAATGATTTATGTCCATCTAGTGCAAGAACTTGTAACTTGAATAAGGTTCCATTGCCGTGTATTAAGAGTATTCACACACATTAGTTAACCCTTGTGAAAACCAAGGTGAGTTTAAGTTGGTATGTCAGTTGCCAACAACCAGTGAGGATGTGAAAAATAATCAATCGGGTGACGATGACCTTGACGTGCTTGAATGTCTAGTCAACCTGATTAGTGTTTGTTCTTGTGATGTTGGTTTTGTTTGTGCTCCCTTTGCTGTCCATAATGGTTTATGTCTATTTAGTTACTACTCTCTTGAAATAGAAAGTGTTGCATGCCTAGAAATGTTATCTACTTCTTCTTCATGTGTTTCCTATGTTGAACTTGCTAATAACAATGAACTTGAAATTAGTAAGTACTTTCATGAGGACACCATAGTTGGAGTTGACTCGTGTGACACCTTTTCCTACTCACTTTGTGCTCATGATATTTTCCATAGTGATATAAAGAGTATGCCTAATTTTGAAGGTGGCACCTTAGGGGAAAGTAAGTATGGCCGAAAACCATGGCCATGGCTACTTCTCCCGTTTCATCCTGGTACCATCTTAGGGTGGAAAAGAATTATGCTTGGCCTATTTTCCTTTTGTCTTGATGCTTGCCCGAGCCACCTCCTTTGTAGCATTTGTACTAATTTTTTCATGATTAAAACAAAGAACCCATGGCTATACTTTAAGTTTGTTCCGCCTCGGCATGGCATGTTGATGTATTATTTTTTTGCTAACCTTAACCCCTCATGTCATAAGGATGTGTATTTATTTGTCTTCTCTTGATTTTGCAAGGTACAGATTCGAGGTCGAATCCTTTTCAAGAAGGGGAGGATGATACAAGTACGACTACAAGGATAGACGTGTGAAAGTGTAATGAACCCGAGGCTTGGAGTGTGCAAGAAAAATACAAAAGAGGGCCTAAAACACACACCAAAATCGAACCTACACTACACTCCATGGGCAGCATGTTGAGACTTTTCATTAAAGGACCTTTTGGTCATTTTGTATTCTATTTGTAACCTAGTATAAATAGAACATTGTAGGTCATTTTGTGGTAGATTATTCATGATATTTGTTGACACCTAATTTTTGCCCTCCATGACTAAATTTAATCCTGAGTTTCTTCATTTTTTAATAAAATTGAACTATTTATTTCATCCGAATAAAAAAATTTCAAAATATTTTTTGTACGTAATTTTATCATTTTAAGTAGCGATTATATATTATCGTGTTCAGTTATACGAGATTATATAATTTGATTACTTAAATATTTATTCTATGGAATATTGAATTTTAATTAAGGATTATTTTAAAAATAAATATAATGATTAAAATCTTGATTTTAATATAATTTATTATCAAAATAATTTATTTAGATAAATATGCATTTGATTTTATTAAATCAAGAAGCTCGGAATTAAAAGAAGTATTAATCCGTATCCAATTTCAATTTAATTTAGCCAATCTATTATATTTGGCCATAATTTCTATGCAATCCATCAATTAATTTTTAATTTGGTCAAAATTAAATGAATATTGCTAAATTTTAAATCCCAATTGGAGTTATATTTTAAACAACCCCAAAATTTCCAAAAATTCTCATAACTTCTACCTAATTTCCACCAAAAAATAATTTTAAATTGTACTATATTATACTATTTCCCCCCAACTTTGTCATTTCCCAATTTTGAAATTCAAAAGTTGTACTATATTGTACAATTTTCCCCCACATTATCTTCCACCTCACCTTATCTTCAATTTTAAAATTTCAAAAACACCCTTAATGACTTTTCTCCCACATTGGTGGATGACAAGAAATAAATCTTCATCCTTTCCTATAAATACTTTTCTCCCACATTGGTGGAGAGAAGAAAAAAAAACTTCATTATCTCCTATAAATACTACCACTACTTTGGTAGAAAAGGGGATGGAAAAGTAAAAAAAAAAAAAATCTAGAAAGGTGAAAAAATCTTTTTGAGCAAAATAGTTATTTTTATTTAGTAAATATTTTTGTTTCATAGAGTTGGTCGGCTAATCAAAATTTTTGACTTACCGACGACGTTTTTCGGTGGTGGTTGATTCCGACGAAGATCGTAGTCTCGTTTTGCTACCCCCAAAAAGGTAAATACACCTTTCCTTTTTTTAGTTTTATTATCGTTTTCTTCTTCATCGTAATTCGTAGTTACAATTTTGTTTGCTGGGATTGTTTGTTGTAGATGGCCTTGAAAGCCATAAGACATTGTGGATTGACTTTATAAGCCATATAAAAATGAGCTAGCAATAATTGTACGTGTCTTTTTTGACTTTATTCTTTGATTATTATAGATAAAGTTTCAATCTTTGCTTAAAAGATGTACTTATGTTTTGTTTAAACTCATTGTTGGTGGATATATTTATTTTTAGCAAGTAAAGTTATTTTATTTATGTTGAAAAGAATAGTTAATATTGATTATTTCACCTTTTGACCTTATTCTTTGATTATTTTGGATAAAGTTTAGATCTTTTCTTGAAAAACATACTCATGTCTTGTTTAAACTCATTGTTGGTAGATATGTTTGTTTTTAGCATGTAAAGTTATTTTTTTTATGTTGAAAAGAATAGTTAATATTGATTGTTTTGCCTTTTGACCTTATTCTTGATTATTTTGGATAAAGTTTAGATCTTTGCTTGAAAAACATACTCATGTCTTGTTTAAACTCATTGTTGGTAGATATGTTTGTTTTTAGCATGTAAAGTTATTTCCTTTATATTGAAAAGAATAGTTAATATTAATTGTTTTGTCTTTTGACTTTATTCTTTGATTCTTTTGCATAAAGTTTAGATCTTTGCTTGGAAAACATACTCATATCTTGTTTAAACTCATTGTTGGCAGATATGTTTGTTTTTAGCATGTAAAGTTATTTCCTTTATATTGAAAAGAATAGTTAATATTGATTGTTTTGCCTTTTGATTTTATTCTTTGATTGTTATGTATAAAGTTTTGATCTTTGCTCAAAAGACGAACTTATGCCTTGTTTAAATTCATTGTTGGCGGATATGTTTGTTTTAGCATGTAAAGTTGTTTCTTTTATGTTAGAAAAACTGTTATTATTGTTTGTTTCACCTATATAAAAATAGTAATTAGTTAAGTCAAGAATTTGTCATTTACTTGCTAATTATTTCAATGAATTTCAAAATCCTCATATAAGAGATAAAGTGCTAGCTTTATTTTCTATCCAAGATGTTTATTTCTCTTTTGTTCGCATATTATCTTGTCAAACTGATGAGAAAGTTCGGACTTTTGTGGCTAAATAGAATTATTTGAATATTTTTAACTCATGCATAGTATGATTGTTGAACGATATTTCACTTTTAGAGATGCTAAACTTTTATTCTTATTTTCGTACTCCGAATTGTTATATGTGCTCTTTGTGTGTGTAAAGACTTGATTCATGTCTCTCTTTTATTCGTAATATCAAAAGAGAATCAACAATGTCTTAGAAATATAAATTATAGGTCGTTACAAGTTTTTTCATAAAATGTTGGTTGTAATTTAGATGTATGAATTTTCGTTAATGTCACCTTAATTGAAATTTAAATATTCTCTTTCTTAAAAAGTTAACCTTTGTTTGTTTCTCGCATTAATTCATTGAATGTGGCCTTCTTTCTTTTACCTTTATTCATTCTTAATATGAACATAAGTCATAAGGCATGCAAGTGGATGTCTTTGCTTTGCATTTTATCTATTGACTCTCACTCTTGTTATACGTGTGCAAGTATGCACATCATTGTAATTCAAAAATTGATTCTTGATATTTTCTTTTGCTTTGAAATATGTAACTAGTATGCCTTGAACATATATTAATTTCTTTATCTTTTCGTTGCATGCAAAAAATATCTCGAGTCCAAATGAGCTCCTCTCCTTTTGCATTTCGTAATGGGTCAATCATGCCTACCTCTTCGAGTCGAGTTTGCAGTTTAAATCCAAGGTCCACTACATGGTGAGCGGGTGCTAGAAGATAGACGAAGAAGGAAAATGGGTCAAAACCCATTGATGAGGTCACTAAGAGACTTGAAAAGTCTCGATTTTTATTTTTGTCTTCTTTTTATTTATTCATTTAGTCATTTATGTATTCATTCATTTGGGCCTCAAATCCAAAGTTGTATTTTAATGGGCAAAATTTAGAAATGGCATACTTATCCCCTTAATTATAAGTTTCATAGCAACAATTTCATAATTACATAATATAGCAAGTTGTATTTTGTATTTTTGCAAACTGTTGCTACAAAAATACAAATACATATGATTTTTACTACCCTTATGATCGATATGTATTTTGTATTTTTGCAAACTGTTGCTACAAAAACACAAATACATACAAATACATATGTTACAAAATGTAATTTGATAAAAGTGTTGCTATTTTTTATAATTTAATACTTAAGTATGCTACTTTATGTATTTTTTCCTATTTTAATACAGGTGAGGCGGATTTTGGTCCTCAAAGGTTTGAAAACTAGATTAGGATAGGTTGTGGGCCGAAAGCCCAATATATAAAATTAGGACAGGTAAAAACGGGTCAAAAGCCCGATTAGACTAGGACAGATTTCGTTGATTTGGACCCAATGGCCTAAGTCTTTTATTTTCTTCCCTTTTTCCCTTTTATGTGTTTATTTGCTTATTAGTTTTGTTTATACTTAGTTAAAATCCCTATTAAGTCGCCTAAATCTATTTTACACAAGTCTTTTCTAAAAAAATTGATCACTTTTCTACAAATCAATCTTATCGGAGTTAGTCAAAAGATGTTTTTAAATAGTCCGGATAACCACAAGTTAGCGAACATTTTAGGTGCTTTAAAAATCCTCCTAAAATGTTAATAGGAACCGCTTACTCAGAATCTTTAAATTTAAATGATTTTTCTGTTTTGGATCATTTAAAGTAACTTTATAAAAGTTTCTTAATTCCTTTTCAAAATTAAGTGGCGACTCTCTAAAATTTAAAATTTCCGCAAAATAATATTGTGAGTGTATAACACTTTGGGAACACAAGTCCTCTCTCCTTGAGGTACAACCCAAAATTAGGTCAAGAGGAGTGTGGAATCACGCTTGTTGGATTCTTGCTTGGAACGTTGGGTGCTAGAGGAGATTGAGGTCTCTCTCTTGTGTCCACCGAAGAGATAGGTATTTGTTAAGTGTAATACTGTTAAGGGTCTAAGTGTGGAATAAGATCTTGGGTTCTTAAGATTATACATTCACTTTGTCTATCTACCTATCCCTTTGTTTCATTGTAATCATGTAGTTTGTGTTGTTGTTATTGTAACCGTTTGGTTGTTGTTGTTTCACATTGTTATTGTTCTTCTTGTTCATCATCTTATTATTGGTTAACTTAGTTTGGGTTGGTTGAAAATAGGTGTTGAACACCTTGAATATTGTCATTCTTGTATTGTATTCTTGAATTCGAGTGTGATCTCCAATCGGTCCTAGGATCCTTGTGATTTGTGGACTGTTTTGGAGTGTGTTTTGTGTCTTCCGTGATTTTATCACATCACATATAGTGTGTGTGTGTTTTTTTCTTGGGGGGGGGGGAGGGGGGAGGGGGGGTTAAAGAAAGAAAATATTTTGGTGCATTTGAATACTTAGGAAAATATTTCCATGAATTGATATTCCTTCAATTGAAGAAAAATGACTTCATTGCATAAAATAAGGAAAACTTTATCAAAATTTTGTTTCGCCTCAACATTCGATCCTGACCCATGATCACCACTCGGAACCTAACTTTTTATCAGACTCCTAATCTTCACTCAGAACCCAATTTTTTATGAGACTCCCAACTCTAAAGGGAAAATTAACTATATAAACTTATTAGATTAGTTATTACAAGTTATAGCAAAACTTTTAAGTTGTCAAGTTATAGCAACTTTCATCTTAAAAAAATATATAAAAAATATTTTTTTTTGTTGAAAGTACAAAAAAGTACTAATGAAAAAGGAAAAGTAAGATTTAATACAATTAATATATAATTTACCTTCCTTAAAAATAGTTAACCTTAATTACTGATATTTATCCACCCCAAATCCCTCTAACCGTTTATTTTTGTTCCTATTTTAATGCTTGCATTAAGAGTCCCATCTTCATACACTACCTTCCTCTTTTACACGATTTCTCTCCGTTAGTACACAAAAATAAGCGATGTTGACTATAATTTGAAAGAAAAGCAAAAACAAGTATTTCTTTAGATAACAAATATGAATTTTGTTAATTTGCATTCAACCATGATATGTCATGGAGGGAGATGGGATTTGTCAGGATTGTTAATTTTTTTTTACGCCTTCTAAACGAATCTAAATATTTTTTTTGTGTGTGTTTCTTCAATTATTTGTTTGTTACATTATTGAATTTTGGATGTTTATCAATTGCATGAATACTAAAATTATGGTATAAACAGGAATACCGAGTGACTTTGGAATTGATGGTATAATGTAGATGCAATAACAAAGTACAAAGGATTAGTAGAAACAATCGTAACACAACTGATGATAGACACATCTGCAAAAAAACTTGAAATTCGATACATAATAAGTGATATATGCCCAACTATGGTCATACACAATGATACAAGTGTGCAAGTGTATCTGGAACAGAAGAAAATGGTTGTTGATTTCTTCTTAAAACATCCATTGTACGTTACAACTTTGGATAAATCGGACGGTGTAATTAACTAAACTGAAGGAGAAATTGTTTGTGTTGGGCAACAGTGTTCTAATGAAAATAATGAACAAAAGAGAAGTCTATTTTCAAAAGATTGTGTTCGTTTGATCGGAATAAGTTCAGATTTCAAAGAATTTGGAGAAGAACGTGTGGATATAATTTGTGATGTAACGAATATCAACATAGCTTTAGAAAAGACTTACAAGGATAAACAAACACTGGCTAATGTTATGAAGTTGCACGCATTTATGAAACAGTTCTCTTATCGAACTGAAAAGTAAGTGGAAGCAGGTAAAAACGTTTTTTTCTTGTGTATTAAATTAGATATTTTAACTGTATGTTAATCAGATATATTTTTTTTTGTAAAATTTTTTTTAATTAAACAGCTACTATTTGGTTTTTGTGGTGGAGGACTGTACTTGGTTTCTTCGTTCTTCCAAAATTAACAAATCAAAGATTTTTAAGATAAGAAAGTATTGTGACATTCATACATGCTCAATAAAGGATCAAGTTTATGCAAGGTGTCAAGAGATGACAAAAGTGGTAGACGTACTGATCTTAGGTAATTATGTGGACACCAAAAGAATTTACACTCCTAACGATATTATTTCTGACATGATGAGGGAGCATGGGATTTCACTAGATTATCATCAGGCATGGCATGCAAAAATCAAAGCAGTTAAAATATTGCGCGGTGATCCTACCGAGTCATATCAAAAGATACTAGGTTATTTGTATATTTTGAAAAAGCATTATCCTGGATCTGTTGTTAGTTGGGATAAAATCAAAGAAAATAAATTCTTGTATGCGTTTGTTGCATTGGACGCTTCAATTCGTGGATGGAAATATTGCAGGCCGATTGTTGTAGTCGATGGAGCATCTCTAAAATCTCTTTACGGTGGAACTATGCTGACTGCAAACACGGTGGACCCAGGAGGTAAAGCTTATTTTTAAATATTTTTTTTAAAACAAAAATTATATCAGAATGTTAAGGTGTTGTATAATATTGGTATGTCATATGTATATATTTTGATTGTCTTGCTAAAAAGTAAACAATCAGTAAATTATATGAAGTATGTTATGATTGTAGGTCATATAATACCCTTTGCTTATGCTTTGGTTGATTCAGCAAATATTACATCTTGAACTTGGTTTTATGATAAATTTAAGATTGCATTTGGGAAAAGGGAAGGTATGTGTATAATGTCCAATAGAAACGACAGTATTTGGAAGACAACATCCACAGTATATCCAAATTTATCACATCATGCTTATATTTAGCATTTGTGGTGCAACATAAAGGTAAACTTTTGTAAGAATCTTGAAGCATTGCATAAACTTTTTTTTACAATGGCAAAGGCATATACTCTACAAAAATTTGAACAGTTAATGAAAATGGTGGACCAAATAGATAAGAGAGTTAGGGGGTATTTATTCGAAATTGGATACCACAAATGGGCAAGGGTTCATTCTATTGTCAAACGGACTTGGACAACAAAAGATCGCTTGACCGAACAGATTAGCCCCCTGATTGAATCGGAGAAGGCACACCTAGTTCGAAGGTTGTCAAATAGGTCGGGAAGAAAGAGTCTGAGGTCGGGTCAGACGACATACATCTTGGTTGGTTCCACCACCACTAGATATTGGACATATATATAATCATTCTTCTAAAAAAGGATTCTTATATATATATATATATATATATATATATATATATATATATATATATATATATATATATATATATTTTGAAACGATGACATCAAACATAGCGGAATCCATCAACAACACCAACAGAATAGCTAGAAGATTACTCGTAGTTTCAATAATGAATTTTATGAGGTTAATGATTGAATCATGGAATACAAAATAGCATGAGGAGGCAACAAACACGTTAACAGAGTTGACAGTCAAATATAATGATATTTTGACAAATAATCATTTGCTTTCTCAAAAAATAATAGTAAGTCCTTTATCCATTACTTTTTATATGACTTAAATTTTTTGTTAATTGGTTTGTGTATTAAAGTTGCTTTTGAATGCAGGTAAAAGCATTAAATGAATTTTTGCATACTGTAAGTAACGGATCAAAAAGATTCATTGTTTGTTTGCGAAGTCGAAAGTGCAGCTGTGAAGAATTTCAATTCGACGAAATACCCTGCTCTCATGCTATGACTGCGATTACGTATAGAAACCAACATGGCGAGAACTATTGCTCACCTTACTACAGCAACAAAAATTTCAAAGATTCTTATGACATATCAGTTGAATCTCTTCCTTGTGAAAGTACATGAAAAATACCACGTGAAGTGTTGGATGAAGTTGTATTGGCACCTGATTCAAAACTACCTCCAGGAAGACCATGTTATGAAAGATGAAAAGCACTAAATGAAGACAAGTGTAAACGTTCAAAGGTTACATATAGTGACTGTCATCGTGAGGGGCATAATAAAAGGACTTGCCACAAACATGCACCACCTGCTTAAGATGGAATCTGTGTTTCTTACTTTTTATCGATGTTAATGTTTTTTCTTAAAACGTTTATGATTAATAAATTCAAGTGTTGAGATTTGTGCTATTTTAAGTAATTTTTCGTTATGAATATTTATTTTTATTGATTTGAAATAATCAAATGTTTGAGATTACACGTATAAAATGTTGCAAAATAACAACATACACCAAAAATGCACAGTAATGTGCAGTAGTTGCAAACTAGGACTCCTACCCATGTAAGATAGTGATAGATATTTACCATCCTATTTTGACTAATAGATTACAATCTGTAGAATCATATTTGGATTCATGTAATGTGCAAAGATAGAGATAAGGAGAAATAAGCAGGTAGGTCACTTATGCATTGTATATAAACCATGTTGGAGCAAACGTTTAATACACAAGAAAAGAATCAAGAAAAAAATCTAATAAACTGCTTATTATTTTTTTATTTGAATCATAAAGTTTTACTTCTTTTTATCTTATCTAAGTTTGTCTTTGATTAATATCTGTGGGGTTGCCAAACTTTGATTGTCATTAACACAATGTTTTTTATTTCTTCTACATCTAATGACCTCTAAAATGGGTGCTTCTTTTTGACATATACAAATGAAAAATTTTATAAATTTTATAAATTAATTAAAAGCGAATATTCAGAGCATGATTATGTGTTCCATCTTTTTTTAAAATATTCATCTACATAAGAAAGAGGACTGCTAAAGGATGTTGAATTATCATAATTAACGTTAACGATGTTGACTGGTATTATCGTGTCCTTGAACTTTCAAACTGCTCCCTAGATCTTTTGAAACCACCATACTTGCTAGTAACATTTTTAGTTGCCTCACTTTCACTGATTGCTCCATCATTCTGCTTCCGTCTGGCATAATCCCATAGTAGTGCACCATATCTGAGTCAATGGTTGACAGCACCAAAAAGTCTATTAGAGATATCAAACATGTCATGACTAACATACTCAGCGAAGGCACATACAAACATACCACAGTCACTGTAAAAAAGAAAATTAGACAAATCACTTATAAAGCAACATATATATTAATATAAATACATAAAAACGTAATTTAAATGTAACTTACTTAGATTGAGGTCCTTGCTGTGGTGTATCCTTCAAAATGACATACTCCAAAGGTTCACTCAGTGATTTATCAATGTATGCAGCTTACCGATACCAGTCAATATATGATTGTTTTCCGTAAAAATTAGTGGCAACAAAAAACATAGGTATCATGGTAGAAAGAGATTGAACATGATCTAAAATATTCTTTGAATGGACAGCACCTCCCATCATTGAATCATAAACATATAGACACCTATATCTAATTCGAAAAATAATCAATATCCAATGAAATGACTCACTAACATTCATGGAAATGATGATATTATCAACTGAATCCCTGAAAACATTGGCAAGCAGTTTGTAACCCCTAATGTACTGGCTAACATGATGTTCAGGAGTGATACAACTCATTTCTTTATTCAAACTCAACCATTATTGATAAATTGAACGTATCCGTTTAATAAAGAAGACATCTGTAGTGATGTATGTAATAGGCTTCACAACACTGTACTTTGATTTTGTCCTAAAAAAAAAGACAAAAACAATTCACAATACTTTTACCATGATCTAAAAATATATATTTTATTATGGTAACATCTTTGTTTTTTGCATACTTAAAAAAAATAATTCTCAAAACTTTTGCCATGAATGTAAAAAATATAATGCACCAACTTGTTTCACAATTACAAGTTATATTTTAACTAACAATCATTAACAAAAACAAAAGTGGCATTTCAACTTTCAACCATAACAACAACAAAATTGAAATTTTCAACTTTCAACCAATAACAACAACAAAAGAGATATTTTAACATAATCCGAACAGTAACAAGATCAAGAATTATATTTCAACTTTAAACCACAAAAATTCAAAAATTAATAAAGGCTAATTTACATGCATGACATTAAAAAAATTAAAATTAATTTAGTATCAATTTAACCAATTTAATCCAAAAAAAAAAATCAGATTACACTAACCTTGCACACATTTCTTGATTTCTTTTTGTCAGACTTCTTATCATCCATTTTGCCAACACTCACATTGACCTTAGACCTTGTAACTCTTGCATTTTCATTAATAACCTTCAACTACTTTTTTGTTGTTCTTTGATTTTGGAGATGGCGTAAAGCAGCCCAAATCAAACGATGGTCTTGAAAGATTAATAGGACTATTTTGTTGTATAATTCTAGAGCTTTTTCTACTAGGAGTAGAATCAAAATTGATTTTTTCTAACATTATCTCAAGAAAAGAAGAAAAAGTTTAAGATATTAATGCAACCTCAATGGTGAATGGACATTGAGAAATCAAAGATCATACTGAAAAGAAAAGAAAATAAGTTGAAAAGAGTAATGAGTTGTGTAGACACGTGATTTTGTCCTTTTAAAGTTCTATTTTATTCACTTTTACCCATTTTTACTTTATCCTACCGTGTACCCTCATCCATGTTATTATACCCTCACAAAATACAAAAAAAAAAATAATAACAAACTCCCTACCAAATTCTATCCTATCCTAACCCCTTTACATCTTATCCTAACAACCTAGCCAATCAAAATAAACCACATCACACCCTACCCCTACCCCTACCCCCACCCTCACCTCACCACCCCACACCCTACCCCTCACCCCTACCCACGTGTACCTACTGCCCCACCCCCTCTCATAATTGACTCTACTTAGTAATTCACACACACAGATGAGGGGAGATAAGAATAAGAACACTCACAGAAAGGGGGGGAATTTCATCGGCTTCACCAAAAAAAAAATATATTATCATCATCTTCATAGAGACGTCATTTTTGGCTCTTTTCTTTTCTTCTTTCCGCAACACACGCACAGAGACACCCTCAGTCGCACTCACACATACACACAGAAATCTACAGAGAAAGAGAGAGAGAAACGAAAAAAAATAGAGAAAGAGACAGATCGAGAGAGAGGTACAGAGAGGGTGAGGTTATTCCGATGAAAAACCTCACCGGAATCATCACCAGAAAAAGCACCGCCAGCCACCCACTTTCTTTACACGTCACCCAAAAACACTCTCTCTCACCGGGAAACACGCACACATGGATATCAGTGAGGAAGGGGTCGAGAAAAATGGAAGGAGTTTAAGATTTTCGGCCAGAAACAGTGGAACCGCGAGAAGTTCGATCTTATCGAGCTTTTTCCGGTGAAACTTTCACTGGAATCGATATCAAGCTCGCCGGAATCGACCTCGAGCTCACCGAAACTGGTTTCTCTTTCATCATCTGATTGTTACCATCACAAAATCCCCAAAACTCTTTGTTTTTCTTTGATTTTTTGGGGTGAATTCGGTCAAGATGTGTTAGGGGGTCACCGAAATTGGTTTTCGTTCGTCAATCGGATCGGTTTAAGCTCCCCCAAAAATACTGAAACTAGCGTTGGTTCTAGGGATTTCTATATGGGTTGGATCCTTTGGAATTCAGTACGGGTACCTCTCGTTTCTTTACAAGATTGACTTTGTTTGGTTTGATATTTTTTTCTTTATTTCTGTTCGAAAATTGGGTTTTTTTAATCGGACTACGAGTTCGAAGTGGATATCGAGTTGGGGGTTTGTAGTTTGAGGTTCAATCGGGACATTTCGAATCCGGCTCCATTTTCTAATCACACAATCCTACATATAAAAATCCATTTAAGGTCCAACTCTATCTCTTCTAATTTTACTTTAGTATACGTGTTTGATTTGCCTGATATGTGGTTGAATTTTGGTGACATTAATTTGGTGTTCGATTTTGTTGAATAGATGGTTGTGGATTGTTGAGATAATTGTCTTGAATCATTGGAATTTGGTATAAAAATGAAATAAGTGGGGCGAGAATTGAAAACTTGATATAATTAGTGAATTTTGATTAGTTTGATTCATTAGTTGTTTGACTTGAAATAAACGTTAATTGAATTTGGTAGTATCAAGATACGCCGATTGGAATAGGCAAGACGTAGGTCGGGTAGGCAAAATCTAGAGATTGTGGGTTGATTGAATGTTTGAAATTTGATTGAATGGTTTGATTTTATCACTTTTGAATCAATTGTATAATTTGGCCGGGGAATGCCCCGAAGTATCTGTATATATTTATTCACCGGGGAATGCCCCGAGGTATCATGTACCCGGAGAATGTTCGTGATGAAGGCCCGAGGCATCGGGTAGAGCATTAGTCCAGAATTAATTTAGAGTAGGATTTATTTTTACGCATCCTTTTATTTTTGGACTATATAATTGGACTGGACACTAAATTTTGGATTGTTTTATCTTGTTTGCTTGATTGATTGTTTTGTGTGGTTTATATATTCATAATGTCAAATTAGCTTATACGCTCCGCCAAGAGACCGTGGTCAAACCACGGGATCGAGGGGTGCCTAAGACCTTCCCCTCGATCAACAAAATTCCTTAGCCGGAATCTCTGTTCACAAACTAGTTTTAAAGAGAAACTATTTTGAAAAGGATTTTTCTAAAAGTTAAAATATATATTGCGTATGAATAGAAGTTTAAAAAGACAAAGAAATAGACTTCTATTGGTAATTAAATACTGTAAAATATAAAAAAATGTATAATCTAGTTAGTTGTTCAAGTTAATAAAAATTATGAAATCAGTTCTTAAATTTATAAAATATATTTACCATATATAACTCCTTAAATTGCGAGCAAAATTTGATATTTAATTATTAAAAGAAAATATTGATACCTTAACTTTCCATAGTTATTCAAAATCATTAATTAGGAGTGATAAATGTTAAATGCTAAATATGAGGAAATAATACAAATAATACATATTTAAAAATTAATTTTCAAAAATTTAATTAAAATATGTTTTTCTCAAAAGTTGTTATAGCTTATAATTATTTCTTAAGTCTAGTAATTAATGAAAAACTATGCTAAAACTTGTAATTAACGATCTAAAAAGTATATTTGATATAATTTTCACAACTCTAAACTGGCAACCAAGACATGACCCGACCTCCACGTCAAATTAGGCTTTTACTTGAGACAGACTTCCTATTTTGACACTTAATTTTGACTTACTATAGCACCCTACCTATTTTACTTCAAATATTTTTGACATATTTACATAGTCACAAACTATTTTAATTTAATTATGATTTATATAATAAATTCTATCATTTTAATAATATATTTAATAAACCACATATTTTATAATTGTTTCTGTAATATCTATAGTATCTCATATTCTTAATCATCACTCACCTAATTTTATAAATACATTATTCATTATCTTTATTTAAAAATCATGTTATTATAATTATATAACTAATCTTTCTTACTACAAAACAATTTCCTTACTTTTTTATTATACTGCATAGTTATTTATCACTAATTATGTACATAATTAAATAATATTGGATATTATGCTATATACCAATAATTTCTATATGCGACATTATTAGTTTTTTTATACCAAATAGCATTATATTTTACTCATGATCTTACGTAACATTTAATACTCAATAATACTATATTTAAACTAATATTCTTTATATTGCAGCATTATTATTATTATTATTATTATTATTAATTATAATAATAATAATAATAATAATAATAATAGTATTACATTTTTAGTTCTCACAAAATTACATATGCATTTATCATCCATGAGTTTAATTAATTTAAATAAAAGAATTTTTCTATGACGTGTATTATTACACATTATTTTTATGATTTTATCAATATCATTTTATGTTATCGTGTTGTATATTCATATTTAAATAATAACCCTAATATAATTATCAATTTATTTAAAAAATAACCAAATTGCGACAATTTGCATCTGATTTCAGCCCCTAAATTGATCCAATTCGCGATTGTAATATCCCAGATTTTGAACTCTGAATATTTCTGAGTTTTGAGCTCACTGTTATGACTTAGGTGATGAGTTGTGAATATTCCTCACGAGTCGTAAGATGTTAATCGTTGCCTGGCCAATAAAGTTGTTTATGGTTTCTGTTGAGGTCACGATTGGACCTCACGAGTCGTAAGGTCTGATCATGAGTTATGGGGTGGGACTCGTGACCCTAGCAGTAAGGTAGCCGTGAGTCACTGTCCAAACTACAAGTCCAGACGACGACTCGTATCCAGTCATGACGTGACCCCTAACGACTGGCGACAGTTTTTCCTATGTTTTAATTGGGGGAGCTTTGATCATTTTCTTTCATCCCCAATTATAATCCATGATATAAAACACCCTAATTAGGGACCCCATAACTCCTCATTACTCAATCAAATACACTTCTCTCTTCTCTCAACTCCCCACGTCAAGAACAATTAGGATTTTCTGAGGATTGGTCATCTAGGGCTCAAGTATGGTTTCTCCTTCAAAATTCTTGGTGTCTCTAGCATGTATCTCTTCCCTAAACTTGTCGTTTAACATGGCATACAATGATTTGTTATTTTTATGATTTTAATATTTGGTTTTGAAATTTGGCTTGAGGATTTTGAATGGCTATTGTCTAAATGGTATTTCCATTGTTTGTATGAACTTGTTATGCTTTGTTGATCGACTTCGAAACTCATTGGGGTTCACGGGCATGGTGGATATGATGGGGGTCGTGGATTCCCCCAAACTTATGAATTTTGGTAATAAAATTGATAATAACATCAACCCACCTTATGAAATTGGCTTTGAAAATGACTATATGCATAATTCAACCACTTTTGAAACTATTGCATTGCATGAAAGGTTAATGAAATATAAATTGGTTTTAAATTAGAGTTTGGGGATCGTGGATTCCCCCAAGTTGATGGATAACTGAAATGGCATAACGAATTTGGCTTGCAAGCTTTTAATTGGTATGACGATACCATTAAAAATGCCTTAGTGGATGATTCTTTGGGTAAATGGATGGATTTATGTGCAAGTATTTTAATTGGGTTGTGTATCTCATCGTTGAAGGTGGAGGTCCCCGAGGTACCGATATTAGAACCACGTTTGTCGGCGTTAAGGTTTTCAAGATCGTGTGCATAGTTCACATAATACATATACTTTGTATTGGTGTGGGGTCGTGGATTCCTTGGACTTTCCTTGGACTTCTTTGATTCGTACAGCTAACAAAAACTGGGGCCCTTTCGGTGCAGGGGGAGCCGGACCCATATAGACCATGGATGCTTTTAAAACGATTAGAGCTACATAGTCCAGGTTAAAGATTTTAAACCTCATGCTAAACCTTGTTCCCCATCCCAGCATCAATATATATTTGCATGTATATAGAAATGTACATTGAGTTTGGATTTGATTTTTTAAATGGCATTACTTTATTTCTATCCTGAGTTACATGCTAGTGCCCACCCTGCTAACCGTCCTAAAATGTTGCATTATTTTATAATGTAGTATCCGAGGATACCTCTTTTACCCCTGTACAGCATTAGGTGATCCGAGTTTGTTGGTTGGCTCGCGGTGAAGTGGTGAGCTTTCATCCTCTGAAAAGCTTATTCATTCCATCGATTTCTTTTGATATTTTAGAATTAAAGAGTTCACATTAACATTAACATTATCATTGTCATTGTCATTGTCATTGTATTAACATTATCATTGTCATTGTCATTGTCATTGTAGGGGGTATGTCCCGACCTAGTTTGATATTCGAATTGATTTAGAGGTTTTTGTGGACAACATGTGTGGGTTGGATGGTGTTGTTGACTCTTAGAGCTTATTCTTGAGTTGCATTAACTATTTTATCTTTATTATTTGGACGTATTCCGCTTTGTTATTATTTGGAATATTTTTGGATTGGACAGGCTATGGGGGTGGTCTCCAGTCCTTTGTGAAGTTGAGATACCCTGCACGACTAGATCTAGGATCGGTTTGTGATAGCGACCCATCAAAATTTCAAAAACTTTCAATTATTGATGTGCCTCTAATCGATATTATTATTCTTCTCACTATATACTAGATACCTAGAACCCAATCCATCTGATTCTTTTAATCACCGTCGTTCATTAAATTTGATGTGACAACCTAAACATTATTTAACCCCTGAAACTATATTCTAAACCCTAATTAATTCCTTTCATTTCCTTCGATCGCCCCAACTCTCCTCTTTCTCTTCTTTTCACCCTACAAACCTTAACGCCCTCCTTCAAGCCCTGATTGTTTTCCTGTGAATTCATATATCTATTTCATTCATGAACCCTTTTTTTATTGTCTTTTTCCGACATTACTTATGGTATTTCACTTGGTATGTTATTCTTGTTTTTCAATTTACAGCCAAATTTGGATCATAAAGATGAATGTTTTTCATCAAAATTGGTCCAAAGAGGAAAGAAGAGGAAGATATCCTTAAACGTGGACAAAGCAGTTTCATTAATACTAGTAAAATGGGGTAATATTACCTATTTTCTCTTTGAATCTTGATTGATTTGTTTCTATTTTTGTATGACTCGTTTTAATATAGTATATTTTTGTCTCTTCCCATAGTATGTACCCTTGTTTCTTGTTTATTTTTAACAGGCTCTATGTTTAAGTTCAATTATGAAAATCCTAGTTTAAAATTTTTGTAACCCGACCCAAGACCTACTCCTAGTCATGGATCGAACTCTCAAATTTGATTGGGGGTTTGACCTCCTACTTCTAATTGAGACCCACTATCGACCATGATCTCAAATTGGGACCTAACTAGCGACTCTAATACTTAACCCAATCCCAACCCCAACTATGGATCCTGAATCTCAACCCTAATCTCAAGCTCGAGCCCGATACTTGACTCCTGAATTTTGACCTCTAATATTGACTGGGGATTCGACTATCTAGCTTTCGACCCTGACCACAACCCGAGAATCGGACCTCAACCTTGCTTAGCTCTAAATCAGTTCTTCAATCTATGTTCAAAATTAGGGTCGAGTTAGGTGTCGATTCAACGTTCGGTCTCGAGTTATAACGTCTAATTTAGGGTTAACTAGAATCAAGTTGAAGATCACATTCTGAGTCGGGATCAAGTCTGAATCAACTTTGGGGTCAGGTTGGAGTTTCAAGCACAGGATCAGAAGAAATGATCTTTCCGGATTATTTATAATGTACGAATCAAGATATCCTGTAAAAAAAAATACAAAACTAATTTTTTTTTGTAAAGTTCTAGAAAATAATTCCCCCGGCCCACCTCAATTGCTCCTTCATCTCCCTTTACATGTAATAGGAAAAATCCCCCCAAAAACAAAGAATTGCACCAAAAGTATAAGAACTAGTGATTTAAACCTCAATTAAGCTATTCAATGCCAAAATCACTTTGTACTAAACAAATTGAACCAGCACTATGTAGCAAAAACAAAGCAGCAATATACATGAACCTAGAGGTCGATAGGGTTTATTGATCTTACTATCTCAACTTTAATGATAAAGGGTAAAATGAAAACTTGAATTAAATTATTACTCACTAAATATGAAAAAACTTGTTTCCATTATAAATTAATTAAAAAGGAGAGTGTATCATTTAAACTAAAACAGAGAAAATTATAATCTAATAGCTTGTTCATATTTGGAAAGGTCAAGCAATAAAATTTCTAAAATCTAACGGATACCATTACAACTCATTCGAATTCTACATAGTGTAAATATTACAAAAACGTTACCCTATAGTTTCTCTTGCATACAACTACATTATGAAGTTACAGTACGTAAACTAAACAAGAAAATGCTTTAAAATGTTCTCTTTAAAGATAAATATGACATCTAGAGATGGAAAAATCATTTTAAGTCTTAAGTGTAATTTTGAATCCAAATTTATTAATTCCATCCACATACACAAAACCATCGATACACACATACAACAACAAACCATGAGCTACAAGTAACTGATATATAAAGAGAAGAAAAATTGGGATCCACAAGTCTATGCCTTTCAGAGTGACGCCATATGAAATTTTTTTTATATAGCGTCGCTCTGAAAGGCATAGAGTTATGGGTTCCAATTTTCCTTCTCTCTATATATCAGTAAAATTGGCTCAGCGGTAAGCTTGCTTACCGTGGTGTGCCAGGGTCGGGGGTTCGAAACGCCCCTCCAGCGAAGCTGGGGTGAGGGCGCGTAGGTCAGGCCCGGAGTGGTCCCCCTCCCCGACACCTACGGAGTAGGTATGAACCGGGTCGTCCCTTTTGTAGCTCATGATTTTGTTGTTCTATGTGTGTATCTATGATTTTGTGTATGTGTATGGATTTAATAAATTTGGATTCTAAATTACACTTGAAGACTTACATGAATTTTTTCATCACTAGATGTCATATTTATCTTTAAAGAGAAAGCATTTTCTTGTTTAGTTTATGTACTGTAACTTCTCTCTATTTCAAGAGTGGCGCTATATGACAAAGATTTTAAATAAGATGTGGTCTCACTACAAATCAACCACCAATTTTCCTATAAATATGTCTGTTCACTTTGCTAATTCTTTCAATCCTTTCATTTCATTTCTCCTGGATAGCCAAAAAAGAACCCCTATTTTTTTCCCAATGGCTGAAGAATTTCAAGAAAGTGACGTGCTCTTTGGCCAAAACAATGACGAGGTGGTCCAAAAATCAGCTGATGAAGATTCAAATGACGAGGCGGATGAACAATTGGTTGATGAAGAAGAAACAAGAGAGTGCGGCTTCCAAATTCGCCGCAACAACATTAACCTACCTACAATTAGGGAAGTAACCATGAAGCCAAATTCCAGTTCCATTCCAGTGAATGCTTCATGGCTCAAGTATGTTGACGATGTTAATGACGATGACGAGGATGAACTGGTACCACCTCATGTCCTAATTAGGCGGAGAATTGTGGCATTCTCAATTTGCGTAGGATACACCCTAAAGGGGGGGGGAAGGGGGGGGGGGGATTTATTTCAATCAAGTAGTGCAGTTCTTAGAATGACTGGTTTTCTAGAAGCATGACTTCAGAAGTCAGTTTTTGTCTTTATTGGTTACATTAGAAGCAGCGGAAAAAATCCGAAAAGTAGAAAAAATTGTAGTAGTACTAGAAAAGAGAAAAAAGATATGTTGTTGTGATTGGTGAAATTCCAATTTCGTTTTCCATCATTGTAATAGAGAATCAAAAAGAAAAAAATGAATTTTAAAAAGAATTCCATTACACATTTGTTTATGTTTCCTTTGAGTTATCTAACTTTTCAGATAGAGCCCAACACAAACAGATGTTCTTAAGTGTGGACACAAATTTGATTTCTTTTAGAAACTTTAATAAATTATGAATTGTGGAGCAGCCAAACAAATGGTTTGATTCTCATTGATACACATATGAACTTGCATTTAGTAGGTCAATGTACTTCCTATAATGACATACTTCTTCTGTTTTAAAATAAGTGGTATTTTTGCTTTTAGTGTTTTACAAATCGAAAAAGATATTAATTTTTTTCATCCAATATCTACCCTTATTTTTAAGGTTTTGGTTAAGGATAAATTATATTTTTGAAATTAAAATTTTAAATATTGATTCTGAGTATATTCCTTTTTAATATATTCCAACCAAGTAAAATAGCTTGTGTACCCTCTGGCCTCTGTTATGAAAAGACTTTCAATACGACATCTTCAAAAAGCTTACTACTAACTTGTACACATTGACATTAGTGTAATATTGTAAGGATTTTACACAGTTAGTATAACTAAGTTGTTTATACCTAATAGAAGAAAAAAGAACGGATTTATCCTCCTAAATTACAAAAAGATTTAATTTGCCCTCTATTAAGAATTTGGAACATCCATGTCTGTTGTCTTCACTATGAGTATAATTTTATCTTGACATTTCCCTCAATCGCTAAAAACTATAACAATGTTATGTACGATCAAGAGGGATAGCAAAGAAAATTACAACAATATATATTAAAGAGTAAGGGAGAAAAAGGATCATGGTGAGATCAAATTATCTTAACCACAACGACGAATTCAAACTTTTTTCCTTCAATTCATTAGATACGAACATCAAATTTGAGTCAAAATTATAATGGTGAGATCACAAATAAGACAAATTTCTAATGAAAAAGCAAAATTAGACATTTTCACAAATTGTAAGAGCAAATTTGAACGTCTAATTTTCCTAGATTAAAAAACATCAACTGATTTTGTAATATATTCATTCATACTTGTTAATTATGACAAATTATTTATACTGACTTTTAAATTCGGCCAACCTAAACGGACTCTTATTAATATTATGAAAATTTATAGTGCAAGTGTATATAAATCAAGACTTTATATCTACTCAAATTTACTCAGTCAGATCAAATAAATACGTTCACATTTGATAATGTTGAAGTTTTTCTTCTTCTTTTTTTTTGCCTCTAAATAATTGTCTAATCCATATATATTTCCATGTTTCCATGAAATAATGGGAGTTTATCCGAGTGTTAAGCAACAGTACAGTAGATTAGGATCATAATAGGGAGAATTTTTTCCTTAATTTCCATGTGAGAAACTGACATGAAATTATACAGATAGTATAATAGTACGCTATATTCTTAGTAAGGAAAAGGCATGTTAGTCGTTTGGTACGTGTAATAAAGATAACAATTCCGAATTATATTATTCTACAATTTATATTAAAATAGTAAAATTACTATTACATATAAAAATGGGATAAATTAAACTCATGAAATATCCCTATATATATTTGAACCTATCCTTACTTATTTTATCCCGTATACCAAATTAATCAAGTGTTTTGCCAAATAGATCTTTGCGCCACTATTAATAAGTTACTGATTAATTCCTTGATTAATAATATTAAGATTCTAACATAAGGCACCGAGTATATAGTATAAGAATCATTAATTAGTTCAGTTTCTTGCTAAATATAATAAAGACGAGTTAATACACAATCAAAATTTCAGTAACAATATATAAAGAAAAAAAATGATTTGGATCTCTAATTAATCTGATAGGTGTTTGGAAGATGCTTAATTTCGTGACTGTTCTGTGATTAATAATTATAATTTAGTTGTATTAATTAGTTGTGAATCCTAAAATTTAACACATAACAAACGTGAATCTGATATGTTATTTCATGTTTTGTTAGGATTTGCTATTTTACTTTTAGTTTGGATGTTATTGGGCATAATCGTTAGACTCTTCTAAAACTAAAAAGATTCCATTTGGATGGTTGTTACAAAAATTTGTTCCAAATAAAATCTATGTATTATGTATATTAATTAGATATTAGTTGTATCAGTATGATAATGATAACAATACACAAATGGGAGGTCCCTAAGTTTAAAAGATTTCTTTTTGTTTCCAATTGATGTATTGTTTTTTTAAATTCAGAATATTTAATTAATGATAAAGATATTTTATTTATTTCACCACAATATTTGATGTTATTTTTTCCGTAACGATCTAACAAAGTATCATCTCATAATATTATTCAAACGTGTTTCATAACCATGGATATAATTGGCTCATTATCTATCGTTTGCCCATAAATAAACGATGAAGATCAGAGGGTCCAAAATCTATTATATTTATAGATATACTCCCTTCGTTCATTTTAGTTTGTGATTTTTTGCTTTTTGAAAATTAAATTGTATAAACTTTGATCAATATTTTAACATATACTTTTTCATCATAGTAATATGAGAACGATTACAAGTTATAACATTTTTCTTATAATTTTAAAACATCTAATTTTAAATTTAAAATATTAATTAAATTAATTTTTATAAAGCAAAACATGAGAAATAAAAATATATATTTAAAATATAAAACAACTTAGACCTTTTATAATAGTACAGTATATTTTTTTATTAAAAGGGGTTTAAATAAATTTCGCATAATTCTTGTGCCATGTGCTCAATGATGAGCAAACTCATTACTCAACCTTTGAAAAATAAAGACAGATCTATTTCACATATTCTATGACGTGACATTCTTCTAATCCAGTCAATTACGTGTCTCACTTTATACATCGTTATTTCTTATTTAATTTATCTCAAAAAGAATATCATTTTTCTTATTTTATAATTATTTAAAAATATAATTTCACTTTTATCATTATTAATTTCATTTATAAGATTCGACTTAATTAAAGATAATAGTAATATATTTTTTAATAAAAAGTAATTTAATACACATCACCGTCTTTCCTTATTTCTTAAACCCCATGCCCGAGACAAAGGAAGTACTATATATTTTTCTCGAATTTTTTTTTTTTTTTTGTAAATTCTACATGAATAAATAATCCCATAAATAAATATATAGACCTACGAAATGAGAGTATTTAATATGGAATTTTATGTGCCTCAAAACTTCCAAATAAAGAAGAAAACTAGTCGTTATTATTTTAACGAAAAAGGGTCAAAAATATCCTTGAACTATGTGAAATGGATTAAAAATACCCTCATTAGTTTTTTGGCTCAAAAAGACCTTTTCGTTAAATATTTTGCTCAAAAATATCCCTCCCTCTAATAAAATTCCACCAATTATGTCACATGTGCAAAAAAAGCCACGTGGACATGCCACATCATCGTGCACATATAAAATCCCCTCTTTAATTCCATCAACCAATTTAAATGGGATAACCTCATCAGTTTCATTACTACACATCTTGACGGAACAATCTAACATAACATAACAAGAATCTAGGAGAGGCAGGTGGATGGAATTGAGGAAGTTATCTCTGTCTGAACTTTTAAACAACAAAAAATTCAAAAATAGCAGCAACAATCAGAACATGTGAATGTTTGATTCAGATAAAGAAAGAGATCCATCCATAAAGAAATCAAGAATGTTGTTTTTCAAGCCAAAGTTATTGGCATACAGAGAGGAAAAACGGAACAATCTTACTATAGTCATCTGCCAATGTTTGGGTACAGTACTGTCAGGTTACCGTGCTTCATGCCAGATAACTTGATCAAAAAAGTTGCAGAAAGATAAGCTATTATCGTGTTACTGTGTACTTAATAGTGAAGTTGACTGCACATTTCATTTAAACTGCCCGTCCTATAAGAAGCCCCAAGAATTTTCTTCAACTCTATATTTTGTATACAGATTGAGAACTTTCTTCAGCTCTTACATAGAGCAACAAGAAATTTAACAAGCTTAATCAAAGAAAATGAATAAATAAACTAGAACCGGCACATCAAAATCGATAAAAAAGAAAAATGTCCTATTTTTCAGTCCAATCAGCTCCAACGAAAAGTTGTAGGTTGTCAATGAAATGAGGAGAAATTTAAAACTGGAGTAAGCAGATTAAAGAAGAACATCTCATGTTGATGGTAAAAGTGAAACATAGCATAATATCCAAATACAGTCATCATACAGGTTATTTCTACCCCAAGGAAGGAGAAAATAAGATTTCACATCGAGTTATTCTAAAATTATGATGCATGAATCTAGTTACTGAAATACTTATTCTTACGAATGGGTCCACAGAGAAAAATCACAGCCAAATGGTTGCAAATAAAGAGTGAATTTTACATGTGGACGATGATGTGGCATGTTCACGTGATTTTTTTTATACATTAGTTTAGAATACATGCGTTGCACGTGTATTAAGAGTTAATTAAATATATATATATAAAATAAATTATTGTAAGTATATTATTTAATTAAGTACGAAAATTTTAAAAATATAACACTAAATTTTAATAAAAATAGTGTAGCGAACTAAATAGGAACATGAAAAATTATTGTCATACTAATATTTAAGGAGCAAAATTAAGTGTAGCCAAAAGTATATACTCAATTTAAATTTATATTTTATAGTCTAATTTTATAAGTTTAGATGGACTGAACTGATGAAAATAAGAGTTTACACACTCTAAATAGTTGTCTTTAGTCATTATACTTATTTCTTAATTCTAAAAGCACTATGTTTTTAATGGAGAGTCATTTTTATTCTGCTCCGACTATCAGGAGAAAATTTAAAACTTAAAATATTTAAAAGGTATATAAAAAATTTGAATGTTTGACTCTTAAAATATAAGATGGTGGTTTAAATTGTGTCGTTCATGGCAAATTTTCTCTTTTCATAATTTTTCCTTTTCTATGTAGACCTCATAATTGATATTCTCTGATCCGATTGAGGTGTGTTATTTGCAGAGAAAAACAACGATAACAATAACATATTCAATGTAATCCTACAAAATATATATGGGGACGACAGTGTAAAGCAGACCTTACCCCTACCTTAGAGGTAGAGAAGGTGTTTTCGTAAGCAGATATGTTGATCTATCTCGAGTAAGAAAAAGCTAATACATAGATCTAACCTACTTTGTCTAGTAAAGAAAGAACTAAAGGGTGCACTCTATTGACACGGTTTATTCACTCAGTTACCTGCTAGTCCAATTGTTTCTCTATTCTTAGTTTTCACCTTTTACAGATTAACTCCTTGTCCGTACCAACATTTAACAAATTTCTTTGGTAGCTTTCGTACAAGCCTCATCATTGCTGAAACACGTGCCACTGTTGCTGCTAACATTGACTCCAGTGGATTAGTCTGGCAGGATACAACGGTCTTATCAGAAGAGGAGTGTTGCAGTTAACTCAGGGAACTATCTTGACAGAAACCAAATTATGTTTGACTGCTAAATCAAACTAACCTCGACTCTTTTCCTATACGACATGGGATCTTCAATTATCACTTCTTATCAACATGCAGGTAGGCACTTCTACTTATTCTGGTATGTGATCTCAAGTTCTGAAGGATTTTCCTAGCTTTCCGCATCTCTTTAAAATATATAGGACTTTATGGAGCATTATGCTTGCTCTACATTGTGTATTTTTTGTCAACTAATATTCAAGAAAAGTTTGTTTCACTTTTTCAACTCCAACAGGTTACGTGATACATGTATTTTACTGTACCAACATCACTAAAATGCTATACATATTTGAGAAGGTGGGAGTGTATTTTAGGGGTTTAGAGGACTCTAATAGGACACTATGAACGTGTAGACAGGGCCAATGAGTCTTTACAGTGCTCTTTCGAAAGTTTGTTATATTCTTTTGCATATCTTTAATTCTTTTCAAAATTGTCTCACTAATACATGGAATTCGAGATGTAACTAGTTTTGTTTGCTTTTGCTTACCTGATTGTGTACTTGTGAGTTTACTTTGCCAAATATTCTATCACAAAGACTTAATGTCTATTTCTCAGGTGGTGTCATTGGAGTTCCGCACATCTTCATGGTGTCTTTTCTCTTCAATGGATAGTTAAAGTCAACGGAAAACCAACACCTAACCAGTGCTTTAAGGTCTGGAAAGATTTTTTTTCAAAATGATGCTTGTGTTCTTTTAAATTTGAATGTTTGTGTATGATTTGTGATATCTTAGGTTGCAAGTTGGGGTGCATATCTTTTCAAGAAGAATGTTATAACCATGCCGGAGACTCGCATGAAGGTCAAGTTCAATTTGCTTTGGGAAGAGGTGTTCCAGCAGTTATGGGTAAATTGTCATATTCATCTAGAGCTTTTGATATGGTGCATTGTTCACGTTGTTTGATTCCTTGGGGTGCAGATGGTAATTCTTGTCCACTTGTAAACGTAAATTTGTAGCTCCTCTTGCAATAGTTACGGAAATGTAGGATAATATCATTTATTGTACCATGTATTTCTTTGTTATCATATACTTTTAGGATTCTTTTAATACCATATATTTATGAAGGACTCCTACGCTAGTTTTAGATTCCTACCATGTTTAGTTTATTGAAAATATTACATGCAGATTTTATTTTTTTCTTTCATTGTACCATGTTTTTCTTTGTTACCATATATTTTTAGGCTTTTTTTATTTCAAATATTATTAAAAATATAATATAATAATTAGAGAAAATAGGTGAAAAGATAATTTTGTCTATTGAGGGGACTTTTAATGAAGGACAAAAAATTCGAATCACTTTTCTAAGGGTCTTCACACTTTTAATATATTATAGATATAGATTATAGATTATAGATGTGGCATGCTGGAATTTTGTTAGAGAGAGGGACATTTTTGAGCTAAATATTTAACGGAAGGGTGTTTTTTAGCCAAAAAACTAACGAGGGATATTTTTTACTCATTTCATATAGTTCAGAGGTATTTTTGACCCTTTTCTGTTATTTTAATAAGATAGAGCATGACAAATGTCCACATATTCCTTTTAAAAGAATGTATATATTGAAATACATTTTCAAAGAATAATTTTTTTAATTAAGAGTTGTAATGACACAATCAAATCTAACTGAAGATAAGAATTTATAAGCATTTAAATAATAAAGATACATATTCATCGGTAAGAAATTTAGATCAAATATTGAGTGGTTGTTAGGAAGCAAGAATGCACATCGTGCTACATGGCAACTTATTGTAGATAATTCATGATCTCAAGATTTTAGCACATTTCATTGTAGATTAAGGCGGGCAGTGGAGGGAAGCCTTGAAGTAATAATAAAATTATTTTCATGTGATTTGTCGATTTAATTTTGATTGTGATGTGAAACAGTGGTAGAAGGAAAGAAATTAAAAGAGAATAGCGTATAACTAAAAAGCTATTGCATAGTATTGGGAGTTTTATAAGAGGACGTATCATGGTCCACTTTGCTCAAAGAACTTCTCTAAGTCTTTAATAAAAAAAAAGGGACAAGATCTCACAATATTATTAAGTTAAAAAAAATAAAATCGCTTAAGTAATTAGGACAGTTGTTCGACAACTGCATTAATAACTATCAAAGTTGTTCGACTTTGATAATTGTGGAGACAACTTCTATAGTTGTTGAGACAACCTTTTTAGTTGTTGGAGCGAAAATGTTAAAAAAAAACTGAATTTTTTTTGTCTCTTTTACTTAATTTTTAAAACTTAAAGATCCTCACTTAATTGAAAAACTTATTTGTCCCTTTTAATTCAAAGTATCAAAGTTCCATGAACTATTTTGCAAGAAATAATGACATTTAATTTGGACCTAACTTTTGTTTTGACTTCATCGTGTCAACTTAGATTTGAAAATCATTTTCAAATCTAATAATAATGTCCTGGGATAATTTTCTACTTATTTAATACATCTTAATCACACCTTGTTGATATTACAATTTTTTGCATATATGTTCTATACTTGCTTTGATATTAGTTGTCAAGTTTTTATTCCTAGCATTTTCTTCATTTGTATTGATCACTACTTTGTTTTGCTTCAACTGAGCCCGGGCCCTTTCGAAAACAGCTTCTACCTCATGGAGGTAGTGGTAACATCTACGTAGACTCTACCCACCCCTAACCCCACTTTGTAGGATTTCACTGGGTATGTTGTTGTTTGTAGTTAGAAACCCTGCAAATTATAAAACTGTCCAGCGTAATTTTACTAGCAATGGAACACCTAATGATTTCTGAATTATTTTTTCAATCAAACCAATTCCAGAAAAGTTCAGTCCTGAAAACACCTGTTAGTTTTAAGTTTTTTTAAAAAAAAAAAAACTTGTTTTGATGATTTTCTTGTGAAACATTTTCCAGAAAAGTTTTTTCAGCTTTTACCAAAAAAGGAACTCTCCCCCAAAACTTACATTTGTTTATTCACCTTACTATCAGAAAAAGCATATATACAAGCTACACACAATTCATATCAAATAAGAATACCATTCCTAATGTACAGATACAATTTTTGAGTTGTTTATAGGTCTTGACCCTATGAGAAATGCAATTGCGAACCTAAATGCATCTCACATATGGTCAAATATGGGAATTGAGAATACGGAAAATATAAGGTGGAGAAGAATCACAAAAAAAATGTACTGTAATAAAAAAATCGAAAACCAAAGTGAAGTTAACCTTCAAATTTCAGGTGGCCAAAGAAACAAAAGAATGGCTTCTTGACACGATTTCCCAACCAGAGCTGATCCTGAATCAAACAAACTGTGACAGTTCTACTTACCTCGAAAATGGAAAGGAAAAAAAAGAGAAACTATGACAAATTTGGCCAAGAAATGACCACTCACCTATAAAATGGACAAGAAAGAGACTTGCTGCTGAAAGAAACTCGTAGTTATCAAGTTGACAATTGCCGAATACAGTTCGTACAAATGCAGGCAGTAGTTGCAAGTTTTAGACCTTACGACGAGCTGATAATTGCTTTTGCTTTGTTGGCTTGTACACAAACTTGCTTAGATCCAAGTTACTAGTGGACCTTCAGTCAAAAGGTAAATTTAGAGATGGCAGCCTAAAGCAGACAAATTCTTGAAAACACAAACATAGATGTAGAAATAGCAATACCTATTAGTGCTGGTATTCTTAATATCTTTTAGAGGGGCTCGGAGCCCACTGGCTCGAGAACCATTTGAGGTGTATCTAAATGAAGATATGACTGAAACAAAGTTTTCCATTGATTTCTCTGATATTTGAGAATATTTCCCTAAATGAGAGATGTTCGAACCAAACTTCCCTTGTCCGTCCTTTGTCTCCTTAGTTGAATCATCTAGATCAGAGTTGACGCCTCCTGAAATAGAAAGATGTTTTGATGCCTCTCCTGTAAAGAGATTCTAGTGAAGAACTAAAGGTAACCAACAAAAGCTTAAGGATGAAGGAGATTCTTGATAATTCTATGACAAAGCCTGTTCTCTGTAAGAAGTGGCAGAGAGAAAAAGATGAGAGCTATCAAGTGGTCAAATTATCGCATCGCATGGAACAGAACTGCAGTAGCTTGAGAAGCTAAGAAAATTATCTGATCCTCCAAATAACTTGAAGAGTTAGGTTATGGGAAATTGCAACACCGTCTAATGAAATACCTCCAATCTAGAATATCCCAATTACCCTTATCCTAGTTGCAAGCACAATCAAATGTTTAACGTTCCTCAGGATAAGAATAAAAAAAGAATCTTTAGTTTACACACAAGATCCAAAAGATTCAATATCCAAATTACTGTCAAAAGATAAATACATGCCTTGTGATTACAGGCAACAAATCATTAGGATATAGAATTCTGCAGCATCTTCTAGATTGTAGCATGTCATTAAGGTTTAATTCCAACATGCACCCCTAGGCTCTTTCTAATTTGGTTCAGGAAAGCTAAAATAATTTCAAAACAAAATGTTTCTTAAATCACAGTTCAATAAAATATTTTCATTAACTATTTTATTTGTAAAAGTTGTGGTTAACAGTTCTTTTTATCATACTCTGAAACATTGAACTTATATTTCTAAAAGAAAGTCAATCGATGTCAGAAATTAGTAAAGTAAACAAGGTTGCTCTTTTTTGGTGAGTATCGCATTCTACTTGCTGCTTTGGTTGTTGCGAATTACTCTTTATTCCAAAACAAAGAAGCCAAAGCTAAAATTCTTAGAATCCATGACCACTCCGAATAAGAAAAAAATGAATTGTGCTAAAGAATCCCAAAAGAATCCGAAAGGTTTAAGCAAAGCAAGTCCAAGTTAAACAAGAACTTCCATCCTGACTGTGAAAAGGTTAGAACTATAGTAAATTTGACGAGAGATAAAGACATGTACAAGAAAGAAGTGACTTCAGCCTAAAAGTTCACCCGTGATAGAATAATAAAGAGAATTTCATTAAAAATGATAAAGTCCTCTAACATGCCCTTGAGATTTCTAGTCATTTACTGACATCTTAAGGACTAAACTGAGCAAAAGTACTTGAACTGCATTTCCTTTAACCTCCTTAATCTCTCTGCCTCGAATTCATTATACTCTCAATCCACAATTGAACCATGTAATAGTAAGTCAGAGAAAAGTCTATTCCTGTCGAACCTCAATTAAGCACCGCATTCCTCGCCTGTATTAGCCTGAAACCTCCCCACTCAAACCTTTCCTTCTTTTAAGGTGGAGTTCCTGATGGTCCTTTTGTTTGACTTAGCCTCTTCTTTTAACTTCTATAGGTAGGCAAAACATCTTTTTCTTATACTTTGATTCATAAAACTCTGATCATCATTATTTGTTAACAACATAAACCTTCTTCTTACTTTTTTCCTCTTTTTAGACACAAGCAAGCTGGAATCCAGCTTTATAATCATTATAAGAGGAACAAAACCTTTGATATTCCTAACAGGGGAATTGCATCAGTTCCACATATATAACATGCAGCGGTAATCATGACTAAACTACACGTGACTAATACCAACATGTATGTTCTGCTTTTGGGTATTCCAAAAGTTCCAACTCCTTTACTACTAGAGCTCGATTGTAGGATAATTAACCACAAAGCTGATCCAAATTCATACATCAACCACAACTTTATTTCTACACTCTACAGTTTTAGGGTTTCCCTTCATTCAGTGGTGGAGCCACCGCCAAATTAAGGGGTTTCAATCAAATCACCATCATTGGCAAATTGGACAGTGTAAATAGAGCAAAAAACAACATTTTCATGCATATATAGACTTTTGAATCCCCTTGACATAAGGAAAGTTTTCATTGTAGTGGAAAAGGTAGTTCAAACTTTGTTTTATGTGTCAGACTGGAATTTTTTGAATCCCCTTTAAAATTCCTGAGCCTTAGCCTTCATTAATGTGTTCACTAACCTGTTAGTTGATCTTTTAGTTCCCGCTTTACAATAAAGTACTGTAGTATTTTGTTAGCATACCCAGATACATTTGCTGCTTTGGAAAAGATAGTGCACAGCTCCAGCAATTTCAGCATAAATTAGGATTATCAAATGTGGATAGACAATGATCGAAGTAAAATTATTTTCACATCTCCATGAGTTCAAAATATTGCTTATGGCCTTGTACATACCTTGATTGTCAGAAGTGTCAGACTCTAAACATTCAACACTTGCATTTTCCTATTAAAGAAGATCACATTAGATTAAACAAGCCACAAATTTGACTAAATTTTGCATCAATTTGAAATGAAAGATGAAAGGAAAACATATCACTGGAAAACTACTTACAGTTTGAACAGTGTCAATGAAGGTAACCTTCCTTTTCTTTAATCTCCTTTCAGAGCAGTCATCTCCTAAAGAAGTCTTAGGATTGGTATGCTCCAGCTCAGCAGCAACATCCAAGTTGCCCTGAGAATTATCATTTGCCAAGTTCTTCTGAAAATAAGAACTCCTTACTATTACTCTTTTGTTCTCTTTCTGTTCAGTTTCACCTGCAGGAACTAAAAATCAGTTTATTGTCAGAGGTAGCATCATCCTTGATAAAAAGCTAGAACCATTTATGTACTGACCATTTCGTGCTGATGGTTTATGCTGAAAATAAGAACTTCGTGGATTGGCATTTTTAACTGCTGCTATGACTGCTCCGTTCCTTGCATCCGACATAGAATCATAATCATTCTCCCGAATGCTGCTATGAGATTTATCATTGGCAGCCTCATTTATCTCACTCTTATCATCCTGAATATCTTCCTTTTTGGTATTCTTCAGAAAGTAGCTGCTCCTCACTATTACATTTTTTTTTGGTGCTCGTGTCTTGCTCTCACTTAAATCCAGAGAACGCTCCTTACTCAGTGTGATGCAGGGTTTACATATTGGATGCCGTAGTGGAACTGGTTGCAGTCCTAGGCCGTTTTCAATTTCTTCCTCTTCCAGTAGTCCTGCTAGGAGAACACAAGGAAAGGAAGTGTTTAACTGCACTTATTGATGCTCAGTAAAATTTTGTATCTTTACCTGGACTTTTTGACTCCAAACACTTGGAAGCTTTCAAGAGAATATCATCATCCACCTGGACAGAGGAAACTACTATTCAGTAAATGCTATCAGAATTCCAATATGATACAACAATGTTATTTTCAGAGTATTAACTGCAAAACTATCTTTGCTCACCAGACCAGAAGATACGCCCAGAGGATCAGGCGAGGACACTGACAAGCTCTCAAATTTATAAGAATCGGCTCCCTTTCTACTGTCTGCCCAAGGGCTTGAAACTCCAATCTTTGAATTTGGAAGAATAGGGCTAGTTCTTGGGGCCCTAAATTTCTGTTTTGCTTCAAGAGACGCAGTGCCTATAAATGTTAAGGAACACACAGACCTACCAATAAAGTATCAGAGAATCATTTACTATTGTGCCTATATGCAAACAAAATATAACTTCACATCTCTCAACAATTACACCTCAATGGCTCAATCCCAGACTAATCTGACATCAGCTATGTGAATCCTACATCCATTCCACTCTATTTGGCCTAACATCTAGCACCACATTCGAATGATGATGGGGTGGGACTAACATAACTCTCATCGGAAAAGGATTTTACAAAATGTAGATTTACATAATTCTCATCACAAAAAATGATTTTACACATAACTTTCAAAATTGTGTCTGGATGTAAGTTCTCCATTATAGCTGGAAAAATCAACTAAAATTACTGTATTCAATCTAAACTAATTAGATATCACTATATGAACCCTCTATATTCATTCAGCCTATTTGGGCCAATTTGATTAATAAAAACTTGACCAAAATCACAGGTTCTCAAAGTCTCATACTTATTGGTACACTGATATACGTCTTTAACCAGCCAAGAGACTCTTGGCAAACATCAAACCTAATATAATGTTGATAACCTCTATTCAAAGAAGAGAAAAAGAGAGATATTTGCAAAATACAGATTTATGCCGTAAACAGGAGGAAGATAAATGATGTACATTCAGATACATTTAGGATTCTCCTCCTAAATATGTAAGGTACATTGCTAAAAAAGTTGTTTTGTAGTAAACATATCCAAAAAGAAAGAGAGAGTCACTGTTAATGATGATTTGAGCTCCCAATGACACTAAGAAGTGTAAAGCTAAGTACTTGTACAGTAGGATACAGAAGTAGTTGGTTAGGAGATTTTTCTGTGCAGGCAAATCAACCTTCCTCCTTTCACCTTCCACTCTGAAGTCATTCAGTTCGTAAGTTCCGCTATGTACCAGTTCAGCAGCATTGCATTCTTTCTGGTGAATTGTAATTCTATAACTTAGAGAAACGTAGACTTGATATGAAGCATATCTAGGGTTAATAAAAGGAAAGAAATGTTTTTCAGAAGTTACAGAGTGGCACACTATCTTCATCAAATTTTGCATAAGGTTGCAAAGAAAATTTTCATTTGCATTGAACCAGATGAAGATCTAGATAATCATAAAAAGAGGAAGACACAACAAGAAGCAAGGCGTAGGGAAGGTGTTATGCATGAAGAAACCACTCAGAATGTGGCTCTATATTCAATTACTCCCTCTGCGCCCTTTTAATTGCCTGCATCAACTTTTGCATTGTTCAAGAGTAAGTTTTAAGGGGAATCACCTATTTTGAGTTTGGCAAAGAAGGGTTTTAAAGTACTTATAAATATAAAAAGGTAGAGAGTGAGTTAGAAAGTTGTCACATCAACTTTAAATTAATACATAGTATTCGTGTATTAGTTAAGATTAGTGGGAGAAGAAATTGTTGTATTAGAAAGAGGTCAACTTTTTAGGAGGGACGAAAAAATAAAATAGGTCACTGAAAGTGGATAGATCATAGGAGTGTTTTACTAAGATGGTTAACCATAGGCTGCCTCGAGTTTCCTTCAAACCTCAGTTTATCGGGAACATATATTGCTGAAGCTAGAGCACAAATACAAATAATGACGTAGATTTGAAAGGAATGTAGGGAATAGCACTCAAAGTAAATGGTTTTCTAACCCAAGAGAACGGAAAGCAAGAAAGTTCATTAAAGAAAGGAGGACTAGAATTAAGTACCTGAAATGGCATCATAGTGAAAGGATCAATATCACCTTTTGCTATTCCTTGAGCTACTTCTGTGGGTATCAGCGTTCTCCTGGTTAAGGAATGGATCATAGAAAAACCTCCAACTAAAATAAAGAAGATTGATTCGTACAAACATTCATCATGAATAAATTTGTAAGGATATGGGCCTAGGAAATCTAGATCTTGACCACCACAGTCAGAGAGGTCGGACAAATGAACTAGATCTTCAGTCATGAGATCATAAACTCGTTGATGCTGGAAGGTCATAATTGCTTTTCTGAAAGATTCTTCATACAGAGGAGAAACTGCGGCAGTGTTGTACCTCAAGTGCTTAATGACCTGTAAGCAAACAAATTAGGTTCTATTATCATTCTCATGTAAGTGCTCCAGTACCAAATGTAGGTCAATAGATAAGATACGCAAATTGAGGAAGCAAACTTTGGCAAAATGAATACAAATCTTTCTAAGAAACGAACTTTTCTAATGCTCCAATAATAATACTCACTTTGTCATAACTCCTGAACTTTTTTATTAGTGCATGAGCTTTTTTGAGGCCCATTCCAGGCAAGGACTGCAAATAGTCACAACCGCTCAAGATGCACATCTCAAGAAGCATCTGCCTTGTGAAACCTGTTAAATTCAGTTCTTTATTTTGGTCCAGCTTGGAATACCGAAACTCAAGACCTTGCCCGAACTTATCCATCTTGTAAATGATCTGGATTCAACAAACAATTACCAGCACTTCCATAAAAAAGTACAAAAAGATTGTAACATCATAAAGGAGAAGGTTTTTAACAAAATTTGCCAAAAAATCAGCCAAAAGCTTACCCTAGGACAACCAAATGCTATTAAATCTGAGTCCTCCGTTATAACAGCATCTACCTGTTCGCTGATGGCCAAAAAGGTCATTTGGGCATCAGCTTCATACGGAGCCACCACGTAACATACATTTTCCCTCTTTAGGACCTTCAAATGCAAATATTAGGTTATGAGAAACAAAAGGATGACTTGTTGGCACTAGTGAAGTCATGATTGATAATTGATTTCGATACCTGTATTAGATCGTGAGCCACTGAAGGTGATATATCAACAGCCTTCTGGTAGCACTCATAAGCAGCAGTCATGTTTCCATTAGTTTCATGCTCTATTGCACGAGAAAGGTTTTCCTTCCTAGACCTGCAGGAAAATGTATGAATCGCTTTACCAACCTCATTTTGAATGGCATGCTTGCAGAAAAATCTTCCTCCTTTCCACTCAAAATTAAGTAAAACATGTACTATTTATTTTTTTTGAGAATGTAAAACATGTATTATTTTGAGACTACATACAAATCATACATCAGCTTCTCAAATAGTTTTTTTCAACAGAGGAAGATGAAGAATTGTGACTACTAAAATTGCATTGAGCAACTTCTCAAGAATGACCATTACTATCTTAGACTCAAATTTTGTGATATACACTCATTATAAAAGGAAAAGTAAAGGAAAACCATGCCAAAGAATATGAATGTAATGAAGGCCAGCACCAGATAATCGAAACCATTAGAGGACCTGCAAGTTGAAAAGACTTGAGAAGTTGGAGATATAACGAGAATCTATCTATATATTCAGCGGTGCAACTATTACTGATTGAAGATGGAGCCAAATCACAAAAGAGACAAAGCGAGATCATAAATTCAACAAGTTATTCTTGTTAACCTGCATTTATTTGCTTACAGATAACCAATTCAAAGAAAACGGAAGTCTGCAGGAAAACATTGCAGACATTAAATCATCTCTTTCAGTTGATGTGTGTTCCCTTTAAAATTATAAACCATAGAGGTTGTTCAAAAACTGAACCCAATACATATTGTACTAGTTGAAAAGTACAGCATCTTCCTGCACAACACATAGAAACCATCTTCTTGAGTAGATATGTCATGTGATGGAGTTATCATGTATTTTTTTTTTTTTGCACCTTCTGTATATTTCATCTAAAGAGTTAGTTTGACAAAGGATCCTTTGAACAATCAAACTTTTTTGAGAGTCAAATTTTTCATTACTAAATACCATGTCGGTCTCAAAAGTATGTACAAGCTGTCTATGTGACTTAACAGGAGTCATGAACAAACATCTCGCAAGTTTGCCTCTGGTTGTGAGAGATGCTCCGTCTTCTCTAAGAACCCAATACAAACTCAAAACTCTGGCAATCAGCTTTTCACTGAGGCGACAACACTTTCTCTTCAAGATTGATCCATTTGACACAGTAAACTAAGCAAGGAAATACTGCAACCAGAAATACTTATTGATTCCACTTGCAGATAAGAGATGTGGAGAGAGAGAATATATATTTCCTTGCCAGAAAAAACCCTTTAATCTAGCCAACATCACTGATAGTCTGAGCTGGTTTAAGCAGAAAGAAGAAAGAATTTCATTGGCAGGTTGATGGTAGATGGATGTCATTCTGAGGTTGATCATACCTACAGACGGATTGTTGTCTCTCTTTTACCGGAACATGTTAAGAAATGTGATGTATCAAAAGAACAAATATGATTCAGCTGCCAATCCTAGATTACTTCAACCTCTTCGGATCCCCTCAGGAACCTGGATTAGCATCAGTATGGACTTCATAAGTATTCCCAAGGTCTCGGGGAAAAACTGTCATTTGGGTGGAAGCGAACAAATTGACTAAGTATGCCCATTTTATAGCCATTTCACATCTTTATTCTGTAGTCGATGTTCTCAAGCTATTATTCATGGAACACATATTTAAACTTCATGGTATGCCAGAGGATATGGATATTGTAAGAGACAAGGATTCACTCTTCACAACTAAGGTGTGACAGGTGTTGTTTGCTATACAAGGAGTGACTCTGAATACCTCTATTTTTTACCATCTGAAGCCTGATGGTCAAGATTAAAATAATTAATAAGTGTTTGAGACTTATTTGAGGTGTTATTGCACTGACTGTCCGTCAGATTTGCACACTACTTGTTCTTTGAAAATGTTGGTATAATACCACTTTCAACTCAGACCATTCCTGATGAAGCTTTATATGGGCAACTACCACCACTGCGCCTGCCTTATGTTGCAGGTGATTCTGAAGTAGTTTTGATAGACAAGATATTGATAACTGGGGAAGTCAAGCTGCAGTTATTGAAATTCCATTTAATCAGATCACAACAAGGGATGGTGGAAGCCCAATAAAAGAGGTAATATAGGAAGTTTGGGGTGGAAGATTAGGAGTATCTCAACATTCAACCATGAAGCCAAATGACTGTGTCCGGTAAGCACTTCACTGAACTTTCTTCCGAGTGTTATGGACCTTATAAAGTTGTTCAGAAGGCAGGATCTGTAGCTATGATTGTATAGTCCCATATCAAAATCTATCACAAGCTGCATCTTGGGACCATATGGAGAAGAGGAACATAAGTGCAAAGGAGGAAGTTTCATCACTTGTCCCAACCATAATTGCCATGTACGTAAACCTGTGTCGGGGAAAATCTTTGTAATGAAGATCAGTTTTAAGACTTTATTGGTACCTTGAGTTTTACAAAGGAGCCAACACTATCTCCTTTTTTCTTTTGTAATTTTCATGCATCCACTAGATGCAATATATCAATAAAACTCCTAATAGTTAATAAAAGAAATTAAAAAGAACCCACAACTATGACCAATCAAAAAGAGAAGGAACTCACAATTAAGAAGTTAGAAGTTTATAATTACCTTCCCCGCTTGTTCTCCTGTTCATTCTTCATTGGTAAGGGACCTCCATCAAACACAAGAATAGGTTTGACACCGTAATGGCGCAACAAATTTACTCTGTGCATGCAATAATCAATGTGCCTAAAAGAACATACAATGAAATGCATTGTCACGGTTTATATGAAGCTGACACCAAAAAAATTATAATCTTTAGTCTTTTCAGCAATCAATTAGACTACCATTTTCAAAGAAAGAGATTTCAAAACCATTCAATACGGTGAAACATGAAAAAATTGTGTACTTCTCTAGGGGTAGTCTGCTCTTTGTGATCTCAACTAAATTCAACCTTGATGTGAAATCAACAATATTTTGGGAGTATAATAGTTCCCTAATGTGATCTTAACATACAGTAAATCTTCTCTAAAGAAGACAATACAATGTACTTTCCTTCCAACAGTATGTAAAGCTTGTGTGATCTTAGTTCCATATGAACGCCAGTTACCAATATCAAGCGAAGAGATGAAGAATGATATAAAACTCATAGCAACAATCCTGTTAAACCCAGCAGCAATGCCAAATACAGAAAGCAACATTCTTTGCGAAAACATCTTGTTCTGGTATAAACAAAAGGACGGAGATTTATATTCCCCTTGCTGGTGGGAGGTGGCGGGTATCCCGTGTTAATAATTAGTTGAGGTGCACGCAAGCTGACCCAGATACCCCGATTATCAAAAATGTCAAATATCTTCCGCAAATTACACAACAAGAAAGGGGGGTTAAAAAAAAAAAGTAGCAGAAATGAGTGAAAAATGAGAGAAAGAAAGGTGAATACTTGGTAGTAGGAATGCCTTTACATAGCTCTTTGCTACAAGAAAGAGCACCCTTATGCAGCCAAGAATAGGTATCAACAGCAACAATACAGCCCTTCAAGTCTTTGATGTTAATGGGCAACATTATTGATTTCAAGAGAGGCAAAAGCCCTTGTATACCCATTGTATCAAGAATTTCAGCAATTTTGAGAAATGGATTTCAGCTAATTTTGCTGTTTAAGCCCTAATTTCTGAGCATTTTTTACCCCCATTTTAGTATAGAGGAGGGAGAAAGAGGGATGGCGGGAACTGCTAGTATTTGAGAGCACTAATTTGGTGTGTTTTTTTCCAAAGTCTCGTTCTCTTTACTTTTAGGCGGGGCGGGTACGAGTTATTCAGGTGGGTTCGGGTTTTCATTTAAGATTATTAGGTTGATTTTTACAATAATAAATAATTTTTTATTTTTTGACAAATAATATAAATCCCAATAATTTAGACTTTAATTGTAAAAAAAATAATATTTTGCATAATTATTAAAAATTTAATTTTGGATCTATCGAGATATATTATTAGCTCTTGATACATCTAATGAAGATACATTTTTTTTTCCTTATAAAGATACATAATTAGCTTTCGATATTTTTTTTCTTTTGATTTTGGGTTTGGGTTTGTCGATGCATTAAAATATGTTAAACTCAAAGGTATTTTAAAGTCAAGGTTAATGGATGATATTTTTTACCAAACTCGATAGTTTAGTGGTATTTTTGTAGGCTTTTTTTTGTTTAAAATGATGGGTTTTTATATGAAATATAAATTTATGTATCAAATTTTATATTTTTTAAAAAAAAAATCACAATATGAATTTTCATTTTTTTTTGAAGAAGAAGAATTTGAGATATGAAATCATAATCTCAAATCATAAATACCTGCTCAGATCTCAAACATATGCCCAAGAAATCATAATCTCAAATCGCATACTATCTGAAGTCATAATCTTAAATCATAAATATCTGCTCAGATCTCAAACATATACCCAAGAAATCATAATTTCAAATCGCATACTATTTGAAGTCATAGTCTTAAATCATAAATACCTGCTCAGATCTTAAACATATGTTCAAGAGTATGACTCTATGAAAATGAATTAAGAAACATGTTTCAAATTTAGATCTCAACAAAACTAAATTTACTAGTGCTACTTCCATTTCGTATTAGTTGGTTTAGACTTGACACATTTATTAAGAAAAATATTAATTGAGTGTTTATTTTATTAAGTTAGTCTTATTAGTCATGCTTTAAAAATATAAATGTTAGTTATACACTTTATGTAGTTATTTAATAATAATAAATATAATAAAATTTCTTTGATTTCATAAATGATATAACTAAATTAAAATAAATATTTTTAGCAAGAATATCAACTAATATAAAAAAAAGGAAGTAATTGCTATCCTTCTATCGTAACTTAATTAATCAGACATGTGAAAAGCCGATATAAATATAAAACTACAAAAACAGACACTACAATTATAAAAAGATAAATAAAAAATAGTAGCCCGCATTCGTGAGATGTTACTTAAAGGTTAAATTTATTGTGAGAAAAAAATTGTTAACAAATAGTAGTTCAATATACATTGGTAACACGTTGACAGGTAACAACAACCAATAAGATTTGTAGTAGTTGGAATGCCAACAAAGCACATTTTCCATACTAATAAGTCAGAGTGACTATGTTTATCACGTGGTCAACTTATTATATGGTTAAAAAAGTCATTTTATATCTAGGTTAGTTAGTAATCACAAAAAGTGATGAGGAATATTCTAAGCACAAATCTATTGAAGTGTGTATATATAATAATTAGTCAAGTGTACCTTTTTTGTATTAAATAAAATTATATAAAAAAAAATAAAATTATTTAAAAATAGTAATAATATTATATCTATTTAAAAAATATAATTTGACATTATGAGTATTTCATCTTAATCAATAAAATTATATATATATATATATATGTAATAAAAAATTTAATGAATTAAAAATTTCTGCTCACCAAAAAAAAAAGATGTACAGAAAAATTAAGCTATAAAGAAGCGTTTGTCGTACCTAAACGTCATATTAAATTTAAATAAAAATATTATTAGTACTTTACAATCCATTTTAAGGTTGAGACTAATATTCATGATAGAAAATATAACAGAAGGGAAGAAAGAGGTCGAAAAATTAAGAGAGTGCAAATAACAAAACACTATTTGGTTTGTATTTGTATTTGGTTAAGTAAAACTCTTTCTTTTTTTTTTTTGTGAAAGATTAATACATAGCTCATCAAATGTAAAGTAATCACTGAAAATTAATAGTAATTTTTATTATGTTTAAGTAAGAAAAGATTTAATAACCAATTTTCAGTAAGACACCTAAAATATTATAAAATAACTAAATAATAATTTAGTAAAATTGTAAATGATAGTTTTTATCTATTGCGGAATTTTTTAATGAAGAACAAGAATTTCAAATCACTTTTTTAAGGATATTCACACTTTTAATATATATATATATATATATATTATAGATTATAGATATATAATTTGAGACTTTGTGATGTACTAGTAGTAATTTTTCGGAGTGACATCCTTACTTTATCTTTTTTACCACGTTGTTATGTCTATTTTTACATATTTTATTTTATTACCTGTATATTAGTCTCTTTGTCTTATTTTATGTGTCATTATTTTTTTTATCCGTTCTAAAAATAATATCATCTTTCCTGATAACTATTTTAAAAAATAATTTCACTTTTGCCCTTGTTGGTCTCACTCATAAGGCCCCACTTAATTAAAAATAATAATAGTATATTATTTTAATAAAGAATAATTTGGTAAAAAGCATCAAGTCTTACTTATTTCTTAAATTCCGTGCCCGATCAAACTATTACACATAAAATGGACGGAGAAAGTAATTTTTTAATTGTGGTGTGTGGGTCAGCTTTCACGCAACTCGATTAAATTCACGAAATATGTGTTGCCTCCACCATCAACAGATATTAGATAACTCTATCTACAAAGATTGGGATAGCTGGAAAGAACCACCTAGTATTTTTTGATTTCTAACTTGAAACATCGAATTTTCAATCTATTTTATTGATCATTAGGTCACGCCTTAAACGTATTTTATTTTAATGTATTTCAACTTACAGTTTTAAGACTTTATTTCTTTATAGTAGTTTACAAACTTCAATAAGATTTACCCCTAGAGTTTTTGAAATTAGGGTTGAACTCTTGAAAAAGCAGTATCAATAATCGACTCGATAATTTCTTTTATGAAATTTTAAATAATTTGTACATTTTTAGACTTTAGTGCAATTAAACTGCTCATAGCATTTATTACTGCATTTTTTCCCTCGCTCAAACTGATCGTAGAATATTAGTACATTTTTGTCCATCAATGGTCATAATATGATTTGGTCCATCAATTCATGTGTTTCTCTTTTTTGACCACATTTGAAGTTGTAGACAGAGACAGGTCACATCTAAATTTTAAAAGAAAAAAAGCACTTACAAATTAGTTTTTGAGTAACGTCTTAATGGCTCAACATTATTTAGTCACTGCTTGATCATGAAAATAATAGTTCTACATTTTTTGAAGTTAGAGTTGGATATAAAGTTTGAGTTGGTGTTATGTTTGATCATAAAAATAATAATTTTTTGGAATTAAAATTGGAGTTGACCATGGATATAAATTGTAGTTTTTTTTGTTAAATAAATTATGAGAAAAATAAGAGTGAAAAAAAATGAATTTTTTTCAAAAACAATTTTTATGAAAGTAAAATAATGCTTATAGTCAAACACTATTATTTTTATTTTCTTCACTAAAGTGAAATAATTTGTTTTTAAAAAAGAAAAAAAATTCTCATGACTAAACGCATACTTAAAAAATAAAACTTGTGAAAAAATATCTCTTTCAATTTCATTTTTCTCATAATAAAGAATCACTAAGTCTAGCCTCAAAAAAGCAAGAGAAACAAACTTCAATATAAAAGTCACAAATATATATATAAAAAAAAAGTTATTATTTCTTAATCAAAATTATATATATGATGAAAAAAGATAAGATCAAAATAAGTATTTTGAATATTGATATTTTTAACATCACATCTAACTATTTAAATTCTAAATTCGTCAATCATTCAATTAATCTTGTGTGTTTGATTCGTCAAACATAGTAATTTAAGAGGAAAAAATTAACTAGTTTAATGTTGGTAGAGTTAAATTGACCCGTAATCAATTTTAATAGTTGTTTGACCATTAAAATTATTTATTTTAATAAAAAAAGTAAAAATAAGATGCGTTTGATCATTATAATTCTAAATATAATTTCAAAACTGTATTTGAAAAATTGAAAACAAGTTTTACTTGTTTTCACTTTTTTCACTCATATTTATTTCATAAAATTTTAAAAATAATTTTAATTTATATTTGTGATCAAACACAACTTCAACTTCAAAAAATTATGATTTTTATCCAGAAACGTGCCTTAATATAGGTTATTTCAATTTAGATAAGTGCTGTTCTCCATCTGGTCCACCAATAAGAAGTAATTGTAGTAATAATAATAATAATAATAGTTGATGTACATATGTAATTTGTCATTTAGTCACCAACCATTTCCAAGAACTAGCATAAACAATCATTTCTCTCAGCATCTATAATAATTGAGATTTTCTTTCTGTTATATGTATGTATAAAAATTAAAAAGAATAAATTTGAGCTTGTTTGAACAAAGAAAGAATGTCAGCAGTTGGTGAATTATACTCAATTTACTCAATCTGCAGTTTTGCAGCTGGGATTGCAGGTACTCTTTCTTCTCCCTACCCCCCAATTCAACTATATATATGCTTTTCTTGTTTCTGTCTCTGATTTTTGCTGCTATGGTGTTCTTGTTAACTTCTTTTTTAATTTTCTTGTTTTAAGGAGAAGAAGCTTTTGGTGGTTTATAGATATCTAGAGTAACAATTGGATCTTATGTAGTAAAGCTATGCGGAATCTTGATTTATGGCTCTTCTGCATTATTTACTTGTAAAGGTTCAATCTTTTTTGGTCTGACTTGCAAGTTCTGGTACAAAATTGGAGAGAATCTGTTAAAAAGTTAAAACCCAAATTTTCTTTTTGTGATTAATGATGATGGTTTGCTTAGAAAGTTGGTTCCTTTTTTGTTATTTCCTTCTGTTTTGGTTGTTACTTTGAGGGGTCAACAAGGTTGTATAAATTTGGTTGAAAGATTTGCTGTGATTCTGAAGATGAAAGGAAAAAACTTAATGGTTATTCTGACCTAGATAGACATGTTCATTATTGGCTAATGCTTTTCTTGTCAAGTGGATGGGCTAGGGTTGGTCTTGTTTCACCTTAATGATTGGATTCAAAGATACAATCAAGTCCATTTGTAATTAAGGATAGTATTTAGGGCAATAGCTAAATTGGAGTGACATCATATTGTTGAAGATTCGATTAGTCTCTAAAAGTCAGACTAATTTTTCCTCAACTAAAGCTTTGTTTTAGAATGTTTGGATTCATAAGTTCCCTAAATTGGCAAAGAGAAGCTACCGAAGTGCTAATCTTCTAATTTTTACCTTTTGAAGTCATCGTCATGGTTTGATTGGTCAGAAGAAACTTGGAATTTAAAGCGAAGGAGATGAGAATTAGTGCTCTTGTAATCACATAGATTACGGAATAGAAAGGAAAGAAGAGAAGAGTAGATTAGCTTACTCTATTCTTGCTTTTACGTTTAAAGACACAACTATTTTTATTTCTGTTCAATCAGGATGGAGTGTGTAGTATTACAATTCTCCTTCTATGTTCTTACTAATCATATCCTCTCTTGTCCTCATTCCTTTCCTTTTATCTGACGGACCAAATGAGTCCAAGAATGAAGGTTTTATTCAATCTAACAGGCATAAAGGATCAGTGTGGAAACTTTTTCATGCTTCCTAACCAAATATTTGGTTTATGTGTAATGCAGGGAACCTCTTTGCATTCGTCTTATTCGTGTCACCAATGTAAGTATCGAAAATCTTTGAACAGTGACAATAAATTGTACCTGAGTCGTATAGTTCATTGAAGTTGATGGTATCCCTTCCTTTTTCAGACCAACATTCAGAAGAATCATTAGAAGCAAGTCTACGGAACAGTTTTCTGGATTGCCTTATATATATGCGCTCTTGAATTGCTTAATATGCCTCTGGTATGGGACACCAATTGTATCTCCTGGTATTATATTAGTTTTCACTGTCAACTCAATTGGAGCAGTGTTCCAGCTAGTATATATTACCATCTTCATTATTAATGCAGAGGGGTCGAAGAAGGTAATTCGTGGTTCTTACATACAGAATTTTGCTAAAGTTTCTGATGCAATCTGATCTTTTGCTTATATCATTACATGTTCAATGCAGTTGAAAATGTTGGGGTTGGTGCTTGGTGTTTTTGCTGTGTTTTCTGCTATAGTTGCGACCAGCCTATGTCTATTTGAGCCTCCTACTCGGCAAACTTTCGTTGGATATCTATCTGTCTTTTCTCTCATTTCCATGTTTGCTTCTCCACTATTCATTATTGTAAGTTTTCACGTACAAAGTCAACTAAGATGATAAAGACTCGAATCCTCAGACTAATTGGTTTAAGAAACAATTTTTTTGGGCAGAATTTGGTGATCAAAACAAAGAGTGTGGAGTACATGCCATTTTATCTATCCCTTGCGACTTTTCTCATGAGCCTTTCTTTCTTTGCATACGGAATGTTCAAGAATGACCCATTCATCTATGTAAGTAAATTTTCCATTCTTCAGGCTGATTCCTTCTCTTTTACTTCCTTTTCAGTCCTTCTTAAGTCGACTAATTGTTAAAATTTTGTATGGTCAAATTCTTCTCATTGTTTCTGGAGATAAATTAGAGAAAGTATGAACTTCAAAGTTTTTCCCGCACCACCTATTCGTGAAAGATGAAAAATTTATTCGACTAATGTTAACTACAAAAACCACGAGAGCTAAATGCTCAATGTTCTGTTGGCTTTCTGATTAGCTGCTCTTACTTCCTACTGCATTGGCCGATGTGCTGGTGCATAGATATTTATATTTTGCTTTTTCACATCTGGGGGCTAGGGTGAAGGGTTCCAAGGCTCAGTCAGAGCAGTCACCTCTTCATCCACCCTCCAGAAAAGAACGAACACCAGGAAGGAAGAAACACATGGTGTTTGGGTTTCAAAGTGATATGATCATCGTTATTGATTTTGTTATGTTTTGCTTTCTGAATGTGATCAGGTACCAAATGGGATAGGAGGAGTTCTTGGTGTTATACAACTGGTACTGTACTTTAAATATAGCAATTCCATAGAGGAGCCGAGAGAACCTCTCTTGGACTCTTACGCATGAAACACAAGACTATGGCTCGACGATTCCTATCAAGTGTCACAAAACTGTCTCTTTTCTTGTCTTTTTTCCGATTCTCTTTTCTTGTACGAGAATTTGGGAAGGTGAGATGTATTTTTTGTAGGGAAAAAATCGGTAGATGTGTTAGGAAGTGGTATGTCATTTGTGGAAATTAAAATTACTTATCATTTGTTATGTGCTCAAGTTTACATTGAGCATCCATTGTTTAATAAAAGGTTCAAGTGTTGGGGGATAACTGTCAGCAAGTGTTTGTATTGATTGTTTATTGAAAAGTTCCAAGTGTTTTGAGTTTCACTGTCAACATGTGTTCAAGCAAGCATTTCAACAGACAAGAGGCAACAAACTTGCAATCTTTTCCTTGCTCCCCCACCCGTGCGTGCCGCAAAAGATTAATAATGTTCTCACTTATCCTCTAGCGTGACTGGGACCCTCGACTATGGAAGTGCTCAATCACTTGACGTGTACTTAGAAATTTCTTCTTAGAGGAAAAAAGGATCAACTTTGGTGAGGGGATGAACCATGTGGGTGCTCAAATTTTTTTATAAAAAGTAGTATGTAGCTGTAGGGATTTGAACTTAGAAAACTGGATATGAGAGTCACATCCTCAAGCCACTACACCCAACCATATATTTGTTCTTTGGTGCTTTTTAATAAATTATATCATTTATTCTATGTTTCTAATATAGTTATACCTAATCTACGTCGAGTTTAATGGGTGCCGGAGCACCCCAAAATTACACATGAGTCCGCCCCTGGGATGAACTCAAAACTTCTCCCTTTCTCACATTAATATTTATACCAAATCATACTCTCTCCGTTCATAAATATTTATCCATTTCTTATTTATACATATCTTAAGAAATAATAAATAGAAGAGTGGTTTTACTATATCATTATTTGAATATAATAATTTTTTTACTTTGAAAAATACAATGAGTGATGTATTATATCAATACCAAGGATAAAATAGGTAAAAAGAGTTAAATTATCCATTGATTTTATAAGCGGGATAAGTATTGTTGGATATCCAAAATAGTGACCAAGTAAAATGGTCGGAGAGAACAGTATTTTATCAGAGTTAAGTAGAAAATTAAGGTTAATTAACATGTATTCAATGAGTTGATGTGTACAATGAACTTGAGTAAATTTACCAATTATGAATACAGTAGCCTATAATTATGAACTTTAGGGGTCGTTTGATTGGAAATAAGTTACTTCGGGATTAATTATCCCATCATATATATATGGGATAATTTATCCCATCACTAACATATAAATGGTGAAATAAATAATTTCTTGACTAACTTATCCCATCAATCAAACATGAGATAAAATAATCCTACAATTTATTTCGAAACTATTATAAGTTATACTTCATACTAAATGATCCAGACTCAAATTCATTGGCCTACCAAATATCATAAAAATTGACTTCTACCTTGAGTTTACACTATTTATAATAGTGAGTTCATTAATCTATAAAGTAGTAAAATAATGAATGACGCAAATTAAGGGTGTCAAATGGGCCGACCCGGCCCGGCCCGGTTTGACCCGATCCGGTAAGCCTTAGGGCTTTAGGGTTCCGGGTCCCAAACCGGTTTTTTTGTTAAATCAAGTAGCGAAAAAGTATAATAAATTGAGGGATAGGGAAGAAATAGCTAAAATGGTAGCTGTGGGTTGTTTGCCTTTTAGTTTTCCTTCTTCTGATGCCTTTATTTGTTATATACAAGTAATTTATAATCCTATGTTTAATGGTATTCCTAGAACTACTTGTCGGTCTGATATTTTTAGACTCCATTCACAATATTATTTTTATTTATCAATATTGTTAAAAAATATTCAATGTAGATTATCCCTAACTTCTGATCTTGGTCGTGCTGTAAATAAAAATGATTATTTAACCGTTACTTGTCATTGGATGGATAGTAATTTCGTGATGCAAAAACGTATTCTTGCTTTTTTATATGATGAAGATTGTAAACATACTGGACAATTTATTGCTGATTCTATTGTTAAAATTGCCGGATATTATGGTATAGAAAATAAAATTTTATGTATTGCTTTTGATAATGCTTCTAACAACAAGACTGCTATAACAAAAATAAAATCTACGCTATCTCCGCCCTTGCCTGAAATTTTTCATATTAAGTGTGCATGTCATATATATAATTTAATTGTAAAAGATGGTCTTGACTTTTTTGAGCTTTATATTGAAAAAAATCGTCTTGCCGTTGGTTTTATTCAAGGAAATAGTCGTAGATCGAGAATTAAAGAATTTAAAGTTAAATGTCAAGAAAATGGACTTACACCGATTTTGATGCATGAGGAAGTTGATACTAGATGGAATTCTACGTATGAATTTTTAAAAACTTGTTATAAATATAGAATTCCTATTACACTAGCTTTTAACCAACATTGCGGTTCATTTGCTGATTCTGTTGATTGCATGCTACATAATTCTGATTGGGTTGTAATTAATGATCTTGTTAAGTTTTTAGAAAAAATTTATGTAGCTACGATTGAATTTTCCGGTGCTTACTATCCTACTGTTTGTAATATTTTGGCATATATAGCCGATATTTCTGGTTTGCTCCAACAATATAAAAATAAAGAAGGTTATAAAGAAGTTGTTGGCGCCATGTTTACGAAATTTAAAAAATATTTTTTCCCGATTCCCCCTATTTACTTGGTTGATGCTATGCTAAATCCGTGCATGAAATATAATCATATGTGTCACTTTAGTACTCTTATTTATACTAACTTAGAAATAAATACTAACCATGATTCTGAACAAGTACAGCCTGATTTGTGGACGGTTACGGCTGATGCAAAGGATTATATAGAAAAATTATATAATCACTATGTTGATTTATTTGATTCAGCCGTACCTACAAATATCACTCCAACTGTCGCTCCTCATCCTCCCGAGGAGCCATCATCTTCTAAAAGGCCGGCATATAGTGTTTTTTTTTGATTCGTTTTATGATTTAAATTATTGGAACAGTGTTGATGAGAGAACTTACACATCAACTTATTGGGAAGAGCTAAAATATTATCTTCGGACGGCACCAGAGAATCGCAGACGCCGGATCAACACGCTGGATTGGTGGAGGAATAATGAATCACAATATCCTGTACTTTCAAGATTAGCTAGAGATATCTTGAATGTTTCAATGTCAACCGTTGCATCAGAGAGCGCATTCAGTCAGAGACGACAGCATCTTGGAGACAACCGACACTCATTGGGAAGCAACGCAATGAATGTTTTAGTTTGCCTCAGAGATTGGATTAGAGCGGAAAGAAGAAACCAAGGAATGGAACCGGAGCCGAGCGACGAGCTGAAACTTGAAGAAATTATGACTTCACGGGAGAACTCAGCAGAATCAAGTCCAATGCATGGTTTTGCCCCCGTTGACTTCGACTATCCTATGCAAGTTCCCATTAATATTAACATGAATGAGTTGAAAAAAATGATGCATAATTTATAGATTTTTCATTCATGTAAATTATAAATTTTGGATTATTTTGCAATCAATAAAATTCCCCAAATTCATTCACTCCTTAGTCGTTGTTTTTTATTTTTTTTTATTTAACGATTTAAAAATTTAAATTGAATTTCTAGTTTTCTACTTTAAATTAAAAACTTACTCCTAATATATTATTAATTTACTACCAAATATTATTAATTTATTATATTAAGTAGCATATGTTTTGTATATTTGTGCATATATCTTCTATAGAAGTGTATATTTAACGTATACATATGTATATGTCTTATAAATTAGTATATAAGTATATCTATACATATTGTAATGTATATATAATGTAGTATATTTTATAAGTAGTAGTATATATACATTGAATGGTGCGTATACACGTATATATATCTTCTATAGAAGTGTATATTTAATGTATACATGTGTATATGTTTTATAAATTAGTATATAACTATACAAATATATATTGTAATGTATATACATTATAGTATATTTCATTTAAAGTATTACATATACATAAACTAGAGTGTATATATGTGAATGGATCTTCTATAGACGTGTATATTTAACGTATACGTGTGTATATATTTTATAAATTAGTATATAACTATACAAATATATATTGTAATGTATATATATTGTAGTGTATCTCATTTAAAGTATTACGTATACATAGAATAGAGTGTATATATGTGAATAGATTTTCTATAGACGTGTATATTTAACGCATACATTACTTTATGTTTTATAAATTAGTATATATATTGTAGTATATACTTTTTAAAAAGTAGTACATATATATTGAATGGTGCGTATATATGTGTACATATCTTCTATAGACGTATATCTTTAAAGTATACAAGTGTATATGTTTTATAAATTAGTATGTAACTATATATATATACATCTTGTTGTATATATATATATGTATATTGTAGTATATATTTTATTTAAAGTAATACATATATATTGAATGGTGCATATATGTGTGTATATATCTTATAAAGTAGTATATATTTAACGTATACATGTGTATATGTTTTATAAATTAGTGTATATATATATATTGTAGTGTATATATATATATTATACTATTATAGCATATGTTTTATTTAAAGTAGTACGTATAGTCATATATAAGTATATATTGAATGGTACGTATATATGTATAATTGTTTATACTTTATATATTTTTTTAAAAATATATGTTGTATATTGGAGTGTATATAGGAGTGTATTGGATTTTTTATTTAATTTTTAAACGGTTTTGATCGGATTTTGGTGGGTTTGACCGGATTGGGTTAAGTGGGCCGGTTTCGGGTGGGTTTTAATTTTTTTACTATTTGGCCCGGCCCGGCCCGGTTAACGCCAAGCCCGGAATCCGGGTAAAATGGGAAGGCCAATTTCGGATTGGCCCGGCCCGGCCCGTTAGACACCCCTAACACAAATTGTATCTTGTTACTTTCGATTAAACTTATTGGTAAAAAATCAAAAAAGATCATGACAATTGAGCTTACATAAAGATTATTTATGATCTTGCAAAGTGTAAATATTACTTTGCTTCTAAAAAAGTAGTATTTTGGATAATTAAGAAAACATTAATGATGATTTTCTAATTTAAAATCTTTTTAAATAAAGAAAATTTTACATAGCTAATAAACTTCTTTTTAAATGTATTTATAAAGGGCAAGTCAATAAAATGACTTGTTTCTGTATCCAAGCTAATCACACCAGTGATTTTTTTTTTTTATGATCATGCAAAGTTCAAATAATACTCTTTCTATTTTTTTTACTGATCTATTATTTTAAAAATAAATTTTCACTCGTCACATTTAACATATTAAGAAAAAATATTTGTTTTTCAGATTTTACCTTTATATCTTAATTACTTATTTACAAAATTAAATTTTTAGGATCTACTATTAAATATTAGTGGGTGTTAGACCATGATTTTTTTTTTTCGAGTTCAATTTAAAAAAAGGTGTTTGGCCATAAAATTTTTAAAATTCTACTTTACTTTTTTCACTTTCATTTTTATCACAAAAATTTAAAAATAATTTAATTTATATTAAGAGCCAAACATAACTTCAACTCGAACTCTAATTTGTATGGCCAAATAAGATCTTAATCAATAAAAGTAGTGTGATAAAATAGTGTCAAATTTAAATATAATAAGAAGTAAAAGTAAATGGAGAGAATAGTAGTAGTATTTATTAACCTATACTTGGGGCTCAAGAAAACAAACAAAAAGGACAAAAAAAAGGAAAAAAAGAAATAAAGCCGGTACTAATTCCAAATTTCTACCGAGGTTAAAAGGGTTATTTAACATTGATATCAGACGGCATATACACATACATACTAGTACTCAATATTGGATTATAAAAACCCTAAAACCTTTGTAAGAGAGTCGCTTCGCTCTACCGTGCTCCCGTTTACTCTTTAGCACTTCGTTTTCTACCCCAAAAACACTCACCTGCGGCTTCAGAGAGGGGGCTCTCAGAGCCCTTTTTTCTCTGTTTAATCGCTTTTGTTTTCTTTCGGTCTTTCGAAGAAGAGCGGCTTGGCTTGAGGGATTTCTTTGAGTTGAATTTCAGGTAATTTTGTGTGATATTTGGTAATTTGTGTGAATATAGGATGAAAAAATTGTGGGTCGTTTTTAGTTTTGATGTTTTTGTTGTAAATCGTCGTTCTGTGGTTCTCTCTCTGTGTGTGTTTCAGGAGAAAGATTCAGTTGAATTTCAGGTAATTTTGTGTGAATTAAGGATGAAAAAATTGTGGGTCGTTTTTATTTTTGATATTTTGTTGTAAATCCTGGTTCTTTGGTTTTCCGTGAGTGTGCTGAAGGAGAAAGATCGATTTGAATTTCAGGTAATTATATCGGGTGGGTGGGTTTTGAGTTGAATAATTTGAGGTGATTCAGTGTGAAGTTTGTTTATTTGTGTGAATTATGGCTGAAAATATTGTGGGTCGTTTTTATTTATTTCTGTTTTTGGTGTAAATCATTGTTCTTTCTTTCTCTCTGTTTGTGTTCTAGGAGAAAAGATTGGGTGGGGTGGGGGTTTTGAGTTGAATAATTTCAAGTAATTCAGTGTGAAGTCTGTTTATTTGAGGGAATTAAATCTGAAAAAACTGTGGGTTGTTTTTATTTTTTATGTTTTTGTTGTACTTGTTTCGCTCTCTGTGCATTCTAGGACAATAGTTTGATCACGGTGTTGCTGTTTTGAGGAGCTTATTGTTTAGGTTCAATTTTTTTTCATTGGTTCAGGGAAAATAAATCATGGGGTTTTGTTTGTTTGGCAATTTTTGGGAGTTGATTTTCTATCTGTTTTCAGTTCTGTTCTTAAGAACTTGACCTTCTGAAGAAGAGCAGCCCGGCTTGAAGGTTCTTTTTTTAAGTTGAATTTCAGGCAGTGTCAAGTTTGTTTCTTTGTGTGAATTAAGACTGAAAAAATTGCGGGTGTCCTTTTTTTTTTTTTTTTTTTTTTTTTTTTCATTTGGTTGTAAATTATCATTCCTTGCTTAAACCTGTGTTCTTGGAGAAAAGTTTGATCACGATCTGTGTGTTTTGATGAACTTATTGTTTAGGTTGAATTTCGTTGATTTCTATGTGTGGTTCGCGGGGTTTTCTTTTTGGTAATTGCTTGTTATGAATCAATGCTGGCGGTTCTCTCTGTCTGATTTAGGGAAGAAGAAATTATGGGGTTATTTGTTTGGATTCGTTGTTTCGTGCTTCTCGCTCTTTGGTTTTGGGAATAACAAACAGAAATTCGTTACTCCCTCCATCCAGCAATAGTTGTCCACTATCGACTTATACATGTTAAGAAATACCTAATAAATAATAGGGGTAGTTTTACTATATTACCCTTTGAATATAATAAAGTTAATGCTTTGGAAAATGCATTGAGTAATGAATAACATTTAGTAGCAAGGTTAAAATGGGTAGAAAAGGGCATTCATTGATTTTCCAAACAGGACAAGTGTTGTTGGACATCTATTTTTAGTATATTTTGGACAAGTAAAGATGGAAGGAGTGAGTATTTGGGTCAACTTGATTATGCATGTAATTGTTTTTTTGAATTTATATTTGATTCTATCCATTTGAATTTTGTATGTAATTCACGGGGGAACACAAAGCATGCTCTTTTCGAAGTTCATTGTTTTGTTTCAACTTTCTGGCAACTCTGTGCGTTGTAAGGGAGAATAAGTTTTGTTTTAATTTCTCGAAAATGTTTTGGGATTTTTTTTCCCTTCAAATTTTCGTTTTTGGCAACTTGCTGTCTACCCTATGATTTCAGTAAAAATTGAATCAATATTTTGTGATCCCTTTTTCCCCCCTGCTCTATGCTGATATATAATAATCCAAATTTTCCATTTTAATCAATTCTTATGTTTGGTGATGAGATCTCCCGCTCTAGTTGCCATCTAAATTTGATGCTCTTTTTTTCTTGGGAAGAATTGGTAGCTTGCTTGGTTGGGGTTTGGTGGTGGAGTGTTGGGTGATGTATCTCTTGTGGTGGGTCCTTGAATTAATGGAGCTTGGTGCTTAATCTGTTGGTTGAAGTTCATCTCATCTTATTAGAATTGTCTGAATTTGCTCTTTTTATATTAAATCCACATTGATGAGCATTAACGATGCAACGAGAAAGTTAGTAAAAGCTTGTGCTAAGTTCGAAGTCCCCGTTCTTTATCAAAAAAGTTTCAAGTCTCTGTTTCTAGGAGTATAATAATGCTTTGGTTTTTGTCTTTTTCTCTACCGTGGGATATGATATCTTAGCATCCCGACTAGGAGGTTATTTGTTTTTTGCCATATCCATGGCCTGGGTAAATGTTGCTACGAAGTAGGCTTTCTACTCCTTTTTACTCCTTTGTTGTTATTCTATATTTTCCAGGGTCTGTATGTTCAATGGTTAATGCTCAATCTCCGAAAGTGAACAGTTCTCTTCAGCTCCTGGAGTTGCCCACCATGAATGGTGATAGTATAGTGACGAAGAAGCTAAAAATAAAAATTTCTTCCAAGGGGGTGACCGAATCTAGGGGAGGCTCTGAGATGAATATAAAGGTGAAACTACCTATGTCGTCTGAATCTAAGAAACGTGCACCTCAATTGGAGATGGACAATGAAAGAGAGAAACGGCGGAAGATGGATCGGAGTATAAAGCAACAATGTGTTCTCATTCTGAAAGCCTTGATGACTCATCCTAGTGGGTGGCCATTCCTTGTACCAGTGGATCCAGTCCAATATAACATTCCTGATTACTTCACTATAATTAGAAAACCAATGGATTTGGGTACAGTCAAAGCTAAATTGGATGGCAATATGTACTTCGATGTTGATGAATTTGCTGCTGATGTGAGGTTGACGTTTGCAAATGCTATGAAGTATAATCCTCCTAATAATGATTTTCACCTCATGGCCAAGAGATTAGATAATACTTTCAATCAGAGGTGGAAGTTGCTGGAAGGTAAGTGGAAATCTGAGAGCAAAAAATTCAGTCGGGCCTGTGTTTCAAGTGGTAAAGAAATTGACTCTGAGAATACAAGGGAGACTTTCTTTAAGAAATCAGCACCATGTACTAATGGTCTGAGCAAGAGGCTGATGCCTTTGGAGGAGAAGCAAAAGCTGAAGAAAGAACTTGTTGATTTGCTTAGGGGAAAAGTTATCAAGAAAATGCAGAATGCTCTTCAAAAGTTTGGATTGATGGGTCTTAAAGAAGAGAAGGTTAACCTGGACCTAGATAAGTATGATGATGACACACTATTGGAGTTAAAGAGGGTGGTTAGAGTGTATTCCAATTTAGCTACAGAAAAGGTAATTGGTCATATATTGGACTTCAACTGGTACAATAATATAGCTGTTATTGCGAAGGAACCTTGAAATGTCTCTTTCCTTTTTTTTTTTTTTTTGGAACTTCTAAAATGTTATCTTAATTGGTTCTCTTTTGTACAGGCTGAGCCCGCTAGTGTGAAACAAAGTGGTGGGCATATGTCGTCCAAGGAGACTGTCCCTAAAGGTACGAAAAGGGCGGGTATAAAATTTCTGCTTTTATGGATCTTTTCCACGGGCTGATTGGGGATGTGTCTTTTTGGGCACAGATAGTAGCACAAGCTCTATTTGCTCTGTCAATACTAAGCAACAAGCAGACATTGTTGCTTGCCACCTTCAAGGTGTTGATACCCATGCTCTTCCTAGGAGTAAGTTTGTTCTGCCCCTTTTCTGTCTTCAGCATCTTTGGATCTCAAATCTTAAAATTGCTAATAAACAAGTTGTACTTCTGTGGGAAATTCAGGTTTTCCAACAGAAAGAAAGCTAGAGCAAGATAATTCGGGTGTTGCTAAAAAGGTTGGTGTCTTGATGTTCAAAATATCTTTGTGAATACCTTTAAGGCATTCCTCATTCCTTGTAGCTGACACCTTGTATGCATTTTCAGGATAGAGAGGTGACAGACTCCTTGGCATCAATTTCATGTAGAACTGATTTGAACTCTCATGGTGATTGCTGAACTTTCTTATATTTATTCAATAGCATGGATTAAAAAAATCTTTAATGCTCCTTATTGATAAGCTGCTGCCTATTATATGAAGGTGGTCGAGGTATCCTTCATGAAGAAAATCCATGTTCCAGTCCGAATAGATCAACAGGTGCTTCCGCTGATACATATGGTGAAGGTGAGTGTGTCTTGCACTCGTATTATCTTTTGGTACCCAAGAAGGATGGTGAACTTAAGTCTAATTGCTGAGGGCTGTTATCTGGAAATAGATTGGGATCCTCTTATGAGCATTGACCTTTCCCCGACCAAAGCGCTACGTGCTGCAATGCTGAAGAGACGATTTGCTGACACCATCATCAAAGCGAAACAGAAATCCCTTCCAGTTGATGTAATGCCTTGCCTTTTCCTCGTAGAGCTTGTTGCATACATTATTTAAATTTGGTTTTGGTTTGTCACAACTGTTTTGTTTGCTAAAAATCAGGGTGATAGGGCTGATTTGCATAGAATGCAGCAGGAAAGAGCGCAACTGGAAAAGCAGCAACTTGAAGGTTTGATGGTTTATTTTGTGATTGATTGGTGGATTTCCTGTTACAGTAGTAGCTAACTCAAATGGAATGTGACTCAAGTAATTTAAATGCACTTGACATATGTGGAATATCTCTATCTAGCTAGTTATCAATGTAGATGCAAATAACATTAAAGAATGCATGGATACTCAAAAAACAAAACATAATTATGTATGAAAGACAGGAGGAGAACCTGAGCTTTATGCAGTGTCACTCTTTTTGGTCCTGTAATGGATTCAAGAAAGCTCATAAGGTGATGTTAATAATCTCTGGAGTACCCTGGATAAAAAGATGGTATATAGCTAAATTTATATTTGATTTTAAATTCTCCATTGGAAACCAAACTAAAGGGAACAAGGCATGCATCTAACCTGGGAAATGAATTTCTGTGTTGTGAGGCTGGAGTGGTCGGTGGCCTCTCTTCATTATATCGCTCTCTTCATCTCGTCTTCTGATTTGATAAGTCACATATTTCGAGAGATAGATAATGACCAGTGCATATCTGTAAATAAGTGGTTGCATTTTAAGTTCTCTGACAAAACCTTGGGTATGTGCAGAAAAAACCCGCATTGAGGCAGAACTTAAAGCTGCGGAAATTGCCTCTCGAAGGAAGGCGGAGGCTGATCTTAAGATGCAGCGGGAGAGACAGCGGGAAGCTGCCCGGATTGCTCTACAAAAGGTTTGTAGTTGTTGTTGATTCTCTCTCCTCCCACCCCTCCTTGCTCACCCCCCTCCCTCCTACACGCACCTCCCTCCCCAACCCCTTGATTAGGACACAATGGATTCCTTTTCTCTATCCCGGACTGAAATTCTTGTTCCTGTCTGAACAGGTGGAAAGGACTGTTGAATTTGAAGACAATTTCAAAATATTTAGGGATCTTGAGAAACTGTGTAAATGCTGCTCAGAAGCTGAGAATTTAAGTGGTAATGGAGATGGATTCACCATCATATTGGGGGAGAACCCTCTGGAAAGGCTTGGCTTATGCATCAAAAAAGACTACTTATATGACGATGACGATGCAATATTGAATGAAGATTGGGAAGATGGGGAGATATTGTAATAAGAGCTCATTTTTGTGAATCGTTTCTTGTTTATACTAGGGCTACTGCTCCTTCCTTGTGTATATATATGCATCCCAATTTTTATCTTACCCTTCATCTCTAGGCCTCATGTAGTGCTGTAATGTAATGAATTGCATATATCTGAAATATTCTAGTTTGTGGTATACCAATGTAGTAGGGGTTTGTTCATTTCGTCATTTTTCACTTAGGAAGCTGCAGCAAACATGATATTGAGTTAATAGGGTTAAAAGATGTCCTCCAAAGCTATTCCAAGATAATATGCAGTCAATACGGATGAGAGTTATTATCCTCCTTTTGCAGTTAAGATGACACTGATGGAAGATAAGCAATGGTGTTTATAGGAGCCATTCAGCACAAAGCAACTGTGAACTCGAAACAAAAAAGAGGCCATCTATTGCAACATTCTATACCTCCAATCTTGACTACGAATTGGGACCTCTAAACAGCCAAAAGATTTACCGTCCTGAGTTGAAATTGGACTGCTTCCACAAGACTGCTATTTTACTAGAAGATTAACCTTTTAACTTATGGGAAAAGGGTCAAAATGTCCCCTCTAATTTTATAGATTAAATTTACCTCCAGTCATACTATGGGATCGAATGTACGATTGTTGTTATCAAAGTATACAAAAATATTCCTTTTTTAAATAGTTTTCCACATGGGCCACGTGACATGCCACCTCACCATCAAATATTTCTATTCTTTTTTAATTTAATCTTCTTTCACAATTTCCCCCCTCTTTCTTCAAGAGTATGGTATATACATTAGCCATACCTCATCATGGCATCTTCCCCATTTTCATTTGGGCCCATATGAACAGTACATCCATTTTCTTCATCTGTATTTGGGCCTTCTTCTGCTTCTTTATCTTCACCCAAATGTCTATACTTGACTCATAGTATGACTAGGGGTAAACTCTAAACTCAATTTATAAAAGTAGTGGGGCATTCTTGACCCTTTCTTTTCAACTTCCAAAATATTTCAACATTGAATTTTGCTAATCAAGCTGAGGGTAGTGTGAAGTCAATTCTTTATCCTTCTGCAGTATTGGCGGCTAAGCCCTTCCTTTGATGAATGGTGCACTTAACAAAGTTCAAGTTCAAGCACAAAATATAAATGCTATATTTCCTTAACTTGTCCTAAATATTTTTTTTAATTGGTAAACTATGCACCCTTAATCAATTTATTTTTGGTGTTGCATTTTTCGTGCCTAAATGGTTCAAATATACTCGTACACATCGCATTCACCAGATTGGACCCAAGGACACATATGTAAGGTTATGCAATCCATCCAAGTTATAGGATTGGTATATACTTAGGAAAAATTACATAACTCAACACCTTAACTTTTCTATATTACTTTAAATACCGTCCTACTAAACATACAACAACAACAAACCCAGTGTATTCCCACCTAGTGGTGTCTGGAGGGGTAAGATGTACGCAGTCCATACCTCTACCTCTGAAGAAGTAGAAAGACTGTTTCCGATAGACCCCCGGCTCAAGACACGAGACACCACACAAATATAAAGTAACGCACATAACAGGATTTCATGACGTAAATACGACACCCATAAGTAGTAGGAAACATCGGAAAGCACCCAGATTCGTAATAAAACATGGAACACCGAAAGCATAACAAGAGGAAGAATAGAAAATAGGAATAAAAATAAGAATAGGAAGAATAATAGGAATAAAACCCCCACCAAATACTTCCCTACCCTAACGCCCCAAACTGACCCTAGTTTTCTGCCCTAATTCGCGCCCTCCAGACCTTCCTATCTAGGGTCATGTCCTCGGTGAGTTGTAGCTGCTCCATATCCCGCCTAATCACCTCACCCCAGTACTTCTTCGGCCTCCCCCTACCCCGCCTAAAACCATCCAACGCTAGCCTCTCACACCTACGAACCGGGGCATCCGTGTCCCTCCTCTTCACGTGTCCAAACCAACTCAGTCGGACTTCCCGCATCTTGCACTCCACTGGAGCCACACCAACCTTCTCCCTGATAGTTTCATTCCTAACTCTATCCCCTCGAGTCATCCCACACATCCAGCGCAACATCCGCATTTCCGCCACCTTCATTTTTTGGATGTGGGAGTTCTTAACTGGCCAACACTCCGCTCCATACAACATGGCCGGACGGACTACCATCCTGTAGAATTTGCCTTTAAGCTTGGGCGGCACCTTCTTATCACACAACACCCCCGACGCGAGCTTCCACTTCAACCATCCCGCCCCGATACGGTGCGAGACATCCTCGTCAATCTCACCGTTACCCTGTATCACGGACCCGAGATACTTGAAACTATCCCTCTTACATACCTCCTGCGAATCCAGCTTCACGACCACCTCGTCCTCCAACCTCACGTCATTAAACTTGCATTCCAAATACTCTGTCTTGCTTCTGCTCAACCTGAACCCTTTAGACTCAAGAGTTTGTCTCCACACCTCTAATTTGTCATTCACACCCTTTCGGGTCTCGTCAATCAGAACTACATCGTCTGCAAAAAGCATACACCAAGGCACCTCCCCTTGAATACGCCGCGTCAATATATCCATCACCAAAGCAAATAAAAAAGGACTAAGAGTAGATCCCTGATGCAATCCTGTCAAGACAGTGAAATGCTCTGAGTCTCCTCCCGCCGTCCTCACCTGAGTTTTCGCTCCATCATACATATCTTTAACTGCTCTGATATAAGCCATCGGGACTCGACTCACCTCCAAGCATCTCCAAAGCACCTCCCTGGGAACTTTGTCGTAAGCCTTCTCTAGGTCGATAAACACCATGTGCAGATCCTTCTTCCTTTCCCTATACTGTTCCACCAGCCTCCGTACCAGGTGAATTGCCTCCGTCGTCGAGCGCCCAGGCATAAATCCAAACTGATTTTCCGAAATAGACACTATCCGTCTCAGCCTCCCCTTGACCACTCTCTCCCAAATCTTCATAGAGTGACTCAATAACTTAATCCCCCTATAGTTATCGCAACACTGGATGTCACCCTTATTCTTATAAAGAGGGATCATGGTACTCCACCTCCAAGCCTCGGGCATCTTTGCCGTCTTGAAGATTTCGTTAAACAGACCAGTCAACCGTCCTACTAAACATATTATAAAAATTCCTTCTAATGATTTGTAGCCTAAAATCATGGTATTAGTGGCAAAGATTATGCCAAAATCTGATCTTGAAGCAACAATGGTTATCCTCCATTACAATTACTCCATTAACTTAATTATTCAAAATTAATTGGAGGTTGGTTTGTTTCTAGTTGATGATTTTATTTATTAGTTTAGAAATTTAAGAAATCCCTTTTCAATTTTATGTTTTTTAAACATTATAACAATATTAATGGAGTCAGGACCCTCTTTTAGTTTGGAGCTTACTCAATTTCAGTCAACTTCTAATGAAATTGATATATTTGGATTTGTTCCTGGTAACTTCGATCATAAAGACGTTGGTTTTTGTGAAAATAGATCTAAATATCGGAGCGATCCTACAATCATGAAGAAGTTACAGGATGCTGCTAATGTTAAAGGGAAGAAGCCTGCTGTTGCTATTTCTAAGGAAAAAAAAGAGGAAGTTGTGAAAAGAGACCCATTACCATAGGAATGTTATTTATGTATTTGATCGATGAATTTCTCCAAAACAAGTTATTGTTATTTATGTAGTTGCAAGTTTGCTAGATGTTATGTGATCCCTCTTTTGTAAGAAAGATGTCATATTTTCTGATATCCATAACTCTGTTTGCTTAGATATTGAGCAATGGTGTTTATAAAAGCATTGAGCCCAGAGCAGTTGTAAACTCAAACGAAGAGAGGCCATCTCTTGCAACAATCTATATCTTTAACCTTGACTCTGAACTGGGACCTGCACATAGCCTCATTGGACCAAATAATCCTCCAATTTTCCAAAGGATCCCCGTAGGAAAATATTTGATAGATTTTTATGCAAGGAAACTTGATGGAAAATCATCCATTGATCGCATGAAGGTAGAGATAAAGGATCACGAATCCTAGGTAGCATTTGATACTCTACTTATTAGCTTATATATCCTATGAAATCAGATATTTTTACAAGTTACTCTTGCCATTGTATTTTTGAGTCGAGAGTCTTTCAGAAACAACCTCTCTACCTAACATGATAGGAGGTAAGATTTGCGTACTCTTATCTTCTCAAGCCCCACTTGTGGGATTTTATTGGGTAAGTTGTTGTAACTCTTGCTAATTGTAATTTCAAGATCCAAAGTTTGGTGGCTGTAAGCCTGCAATAAAGAATAAAATAATACACTCTCTTTTTTTAGGTGTTTATTTGCTCTGTTGTATTATATTTGATGCAATGAAAAAACATATTTAAAAAGTAGTCTGAGAAGTTAGTTTGATAGATAATAGTTGCATTAACATTAAAACTTAATTTGGATAGCATACAAATTCGAATAATTGTAAATTATAAAAGTTGTATAAAAACTTACTAGCAGTGTAATGTCATACATTTTGCAATGTTCCAATATGGAAACAAATCCATGTATTGCTTTTATTATTTTTGAGAATAGTTATTGAAATGACTGCCTCTATCTATGGTGAAATTGTATTCCTGGTTTTGAACAATATATCTCATGTTTTTCTATTTCTAACTATTTTTAAGAAATTGAAAATATATAAAATAAAAGGCTGAATAATAATACATAGACAACTTCAAGTTGTCACGTATTTTTATTTAGATACCTCAACTGAAGTTGTTGTCTGGACAGTATCTAAAGTGTGTTCAAAATGTACCTCATGATGATGTTTCTGGACACTGGCGGAGCTAGAATTTTTAGTAAGGGGGTTCAAAATCGAAAAAAGTAAGCACACGAACTAGTCGAAGGGGAGTTCAACACCAACTATATATACATAAAAAATAATTTAAACTACATATAAATAGCATAATTTTTCATTGAAGGGGGTTCAGATGAACCCCTAATTACAAGGTGGCTCCGCCACTATTTCTGGATGTCGAACAATCCCAGATAGATTCAAGAAACCGCGTTACAACTATTTACCTACCTATGCTTGTTTTCAGCAAAGAGGAAAATGACATTTTTGTTGAATTTACTCTACATCAAAGCTTGCTTTCATTGATGTTATATGAAGGGAATTTGCTAAAATAATCCCCTGGAAGGGCTGTATCAAATTTGGGCTTATGACCTGCGATATGTGTTGATTTATTTTGATAACATTGAAGATCACATGAATGTTATTTAATGATTTGGGAGAGTGGAGACGGTTAGTAATGGTGTTTATAGGAGTATTCAGGACAAAACTATTGTAATTTCAAATAAAGAGAGGCTATATATGTTTCACCATTCTATACTTTCAGCCTTGACTCAGAATTATAATCTACCCACAACATCATTGGACCAAATAGTCCTGCAATTTTTCAATAGTTCCCTCGAAAAAAATATTTCAAGATTTTTTTTGACACGAAAACTTGATGGAAAATCTTACAATGATTTCACAATGGAGAGAAATCAAATCTGGGATGATGAATCGTAGATAGCATTGATAATATTTTTTCAAGTTACTCTTGCTATTTTAATTTAAGTTACTGTCATAAAATAAAAGTACGTAGAAAAGAAGAAAAAATAGCACGCCGGAATAATTAATACATGTATAACTTCACAGTTACAAATATCTGCATAAAATAACTAATACATACATAAACTACTATATATTTCCTCGTTAGTTGATCTCTGAATTATTAATACCTGCACCACTCTGAATGGCTATCAAGTGGAATAGATCAGGTTTTGGCAAATGGGATCAGCGGCAGCAAAAATGAACTTTGGAAAATCTCTATTAGTTCCAAATGTACAAGAGCTTGCCAAACAGAACCTTACCAATATTCCGGACAGGTATGTCTGTTCAGGACAGGAATCTCCGGCGGTACCACTTATCGATGTCCAAAAGTTGAGCTTCAGAAGCTTCACTTTGCTTGTCAACAATGGGGTTTCCTCCAGGTTTTATATTCTTCATATTTTATATATTAATCAAATTAATTTGGTCCTATCGAGTGTGGTCATTAATTTATTCTTACCCAATTTTTCTAAAAAAATAAAAAGCTATTTGTTTTGATTAAATTTATATGTTTATTATATTACTGGAATGAATCGCTTTTCCTTAAAAAAAAAAAAAAAGGCTTAAGACATTTTAGTAGAAACTGGTCTCTTTTTACGTGGCATTTCTTTATTTTTAACAGTTTTAGTGTATTTGACACTAAATAATAAAAGGAAAGGCAGTCTGGTGCACTAAAATTATCGCTATACATGAAGTTGGAAAGAGCTGAACCACGAAGATTTATTGTATATAATCTTACTCCACATTTCTGCTAGAGGCTATTTTCACAACTTGAACTCATGATCTCCTGATTACATAGAGACAATATTACCATATACTCCGAGGCTCCCCTTCAATACACATTTCTAATAGTTTACTAATTTCTTGTCACTTAGCAAATTGAAGTTTAAATACCACAATATCTTTTGAATTTATAACCTAATCTTTTGGGGAAATGTCTAAACATCCCCTCTACTATATATAAATTGTGGTGAAACAATAACAAAATATAAATCTACAAGAAGTATAGTCAAATGTCTAAACATCCCCTCTACTATATATAAATTGTGGTGAAATAATAACAAAATATAAATCTACAAGAAGTATAGTCAAATGTCTAAACATCCCCTCTACTATATATAAATTGTGGTGAAATAATAACAAAATATAAATCTACAAGAAGTATAGTCAAAGAAGTTAGGGGGAAAGAGATATTCTATTTCTCTTCAAATTGTTGTACAAATAAACTGAATTGATTTCCTGTATATAGCAGAATTGAAGTTACTGTATAAGTTAAACAGAATTGAAGTTACTGTATAAGCTACTTGCAAGTTGTATGTGTATGCTTGTCCAATTGCAAGCTTATTTGATTAAAAACTTATCTGATTGCACACTTATCCCATAACAGGCTTAGCTAGAAAATTATGAAATGGTCATTCACAAGACAGTGTAATTTTAACACTGCCTCTTCTATGTTCATTAATAGATAGTGTGTCATATTAAAACTTTACGAGGAAAAAAATCATTGTGAAGGAAGAGTACATGTATCTAGTAATACATATTTGCTATCTGTCTCGCCAAAAACCTTATCAAGAAAATCCAACAGGATAAAAACCTTGGTTAAGAAAAAGCGAGTACAAGAAATATTTCACTCTCCTTGATTGAAGCATCACATGAAGATATGATCATATGTACTCCCATCTTGTATATATACCAGATTATGATCATATGTTTGGATTGGCAGTGTGGCTTTGTGACAGATCTATCAAATTATCATTTGATGAACTGGTTGATCATTCACACAATCACACCTCTAGTGGACATACATATGGTGTATTTATAACACAAACATCTTGTTATTTTCCACAATACGGGTACGTAGAATCTGTATAATAGAATAATAACTTCAACTCGAGTTCAAGTATGAACAAGAACACAACGAAGTTGAACAAATACCCTCAACACAAGATCAAAATAATCTTTACAAGAGGTGTATTTTATATTTCAGAAATATAGATGAAACAGAAATTGTTAAGGCCAAGTCGTCCGAATTCACGAACTTTTCTTAAGGAATAATTCCCCTCACTGTATCCGAGGTTATGGAATCTTCCTCCCAGGATAAAATGGCCTTCAATCCGACTATAGCGGTACCTCAAATAAGCGGATTCTTCGAACACACTCACGGTTTGAATGATCACACTTAGAGTATTTTTAAGAAGAAGAAGAAGCTTGTAATTCTAAAATTTTTCTGTACTTTCTTTTTTTTTTACCTGTGGATGAAAACCAGGTTATTTATAGCCACAAGATGCCCCTTTGAAAGGTGGCATTGGTTCAATTTAGAGGTGTGTATCTTTTCCTGAAAATACATGTCTGTTTACTTAAACCATTGCAGTAATTTTCTAAAACAGTACACCATTTCGTGAAACATTGCATCAGTTCGAAACAGTGTTGCAGCACTTCGTGAAGCAGTGCACTGTTCACGCGAAATAGTGCTACTGTTCACGTAACTGTGCTACTGTTCACGCGAAACAGTCACTGTTCACGCGTCAGTTCGTGAAGTAGTGCACTGTTCAAGCGAAACAGTGCTACTGTTCACGCGAAACAGTCACTGTTCACGCGTTCCTGCATGTTTTAACATTTCCATTCATACCCTTTCATTACTATGAACCCAACAATCCCCCACATGAATGGGGAATGACTATTATTTTCGTAAAACTTTTACGGACAAGTATGTGATCATCAAGCAAAGACTGATTGCATCTGGATAAGTGGGTTTCCCTTTGAACTTTTCGTAGTGAACATGCATCGGATGCACTCGATCAATCGTTAGATTTAATATCTTTAAACCGTCGAGCTTTAATGTGCACCTAGACAACACATGTCACACAACCAGCCTTTTACCGTTTATGGTTCTTACGGTTTTGTTCTTTTCAGCCATGAACACGTCCCAATTTTCATGAGAGCTTAGAGAATAGGCCTTTACTAACATTCTCTTTGAAGCGGCTTCCACTTCGCCCACACATAGGTGATTTCTAAACATTCAATCCTGTAGATTAAACTATTTGGTCAAATCTGCCAAATTTAGATAATCATTAAAAGACTTTTCACCTTAAGTCTTATCCTTGTTTACTATACATTGTCTACATCATGAGAATGAGTTGGGTAATTCACAATGTTGAACCTGTCAGACACAACTTTGTTTGATCTCCTTGAACCTAGTTCTTGGGATCTCCAATCTGCTAGGTAGAGTTACCTCCATGCTGACTTATCCTAGGCCTTAAGCCCATTCCCTTGGATTTCCTTTCTACTCCTTCTCTAGATAGGCCTTTTGTAAGTGGATCCGACACATTATCCTGCGACTTTACATAGTCTACAGTGATAATCCACTAGAGAGAAGTTCTCTAACAGTATTATGTCTTTATCTTATATGACGAGATTTACCGTTATACATCATGCTCCCTGCCCTACCTATTGCCGCTTGGCTATCACAGTGTATACATACTGGTGACACTGGCTTGGTCCAATACGGAATATCTTCCAAGAAATTCTGGAGCCATTCTTCTTCTTCACCGGCTTTATCTAATGCGATAAATTCAGATTCCATTGTAGAGCGAGCAATACACGTCTGTTTGGATGATTTCCAAAAGACTGCTCTTCCACCGATAGTAAATACATATCCGCTTGTGGATTTTACTTCGTATGATCTGGTGATCCAATTCGCATCACTATATCCTTCAAGTACTGCAGGATGTTCATTATAATGCAAAGCATAATTTTGAGTGTATTTAAGATACCCTAAAACTCTTTTCATTGCCATCCAATGAGTTTTGTTGGGATTACTCGTGTACCGACTCAATTTACTGATAGCGCATGGTATGTCTGGTCGTGTACAATTCATTATATACATTAAACATCCCAATACTCTTGTGTATTCCAATTGAGAGTCACTTTTACCTTAATTCTTACGAAGTGCAAAGCTCGCATCCAATGGAGTCTTGACAATACCGAATTCCATATACTTGAACTTGTCAAGTACCTTTTCGATATAATGAGACTGTGACAATGCCAACCCTTTTGGAGTTCGATGGATTCTTATACCTTAGATCACATCTGGAACTCCAAGGTCCTTCATATGAAACTTGCTCTCGAGTATTCGTTTAGTTGCATTTATGTCAAAAATGTCTCTACTGATGATCAACATATCATCCACATATAAAAATACAATGACTTGGTGATTTGGAGTGTCTTTAATATAAATACATTTATCACATTCATTTATTTTGAATCCGTTTGCCAACATGGTTTGGTGAAACTTCGCATGCCATTGTTTTGGTGCTTGCTTTAGTCCATATAATGACTTAATAAGTTTACACACCTTGTTTTCCTTTCCTGGAACCACAAAATCCTCAGGTTGTTCCATGTAAATTTCTTCCTCCAAATCTCCATTTAGGAATGCGGTTTTTACATCCATTTGATGAATTTGAAGATCATATACCGCTGCCAAGGAAATTAACATTCGAATCGAGGTTATCCTTGTTACTGGCGAGTATGTATCAAAGTAATCAAGGCCTTCCTTTTATTTGAAGCCTTTTACTACAAGTCTTGCCTTGTATTTATCAATAGTACCATTCACCTTCATTTTCCTTTTGAAGATCCATTTAGAATCTAAAGGTTTATTTCCAGGAGGAAGGTCAACCAATTCCCATGTATGGTTGCTTAAGATTGAATCTATCTCACTATTGACTGCCTCTTTCCAAAAGGATGAGTCTGACGAAGACATCGCTTCTTTAAATGTTTGAGGCTCATTTTCTAAGAGAAATGTTACAAAATTTGATCCAAACGAAGTTGACGTTCTTTGACGTGTACTATGTCCTGGATTTTCTTCATTATGTACATTCTCACTTGGTTCATCTCGAGGTCGTTTGGAACCTCTACTAGACTGTTCGTGTGTAATTTTATATGGGTAAATGTTTTTAAAGAATTCAGCATTGTCTGATTCAATTACAGTATTTTCACTAATATCCGGATGTTCAGATTTATGAACCAAAAATAGACATTCTTTACTACTTTTAGCATATCCTATGAACATGCAGTCCATCGTTTTAGGTCCTATCTTAACCCTGTTAGGTATAGGAACTCGAAGCTTCGCTAGACACCCCCACACTTTGAAATATTTAAAATTAGGTTTCCTTTCTTTCCATTTTTCGTAAGGAATTGATTGTGTCTTACTATGGGGAACTCTATTGAGTATACGATTGGCTGTAAGGATAGCCTCCCCCCATAAGTTTTACGGTAAACTAGAACTTATAAGTAAGGCATTCATCATTTCCTTCAAAGTTTGATTTTTTCTTTCCGCAATTCCATTAGATTGAGGTGAATACGGGGCCGTAGTTTGATGGATTATTCCATTCTCTACACATATTTGCGCAAAGGGAGATTCATATTCTCCGCCCCTATCACTTCTTATCATTTTGATCTTTTTGTCTAACTGATTTTCAACTTTAGTTTTATATTGCCTAAACGCATCTATTGCTTCATCCTTACTATTTAGCAAGTAGACATGACAATATCTAGTGCAATCTTCAATAAAAGTTATGAAATACTTTTTCCCACCACGAGATAGTGTTGACTTCATATCACAAATGTCAGTATGTATTAAGTCTAAGGGATTGAAATTACTTTTAACGGACTTATAAGGATGCTTTGCATACTTCGATTCCACACACGTTTGACATTTTGATTTATTGCACTCAAAGTTTGGCAAAACTTCTAAGTTAATCAATTTTCATAACGTTTTGTAATTAACATGGCCTAAACGTTCATGCCATAAATCATAAGACTCAAGAAAATAAGACGAATTCAAACTTTTATTCATTTCAACAGTCATTACATTCATCTTATAAAGGCCCTCGGTGAGATAGCCTTTTCCTACATACATTTCTCCTTTGCTAATAACAATTTTGCAGAAACGGTTACACATTTGAAATCGTTCTTATCTAGAAGTGAAATAGAGATTAAGTTCCTATGTAATTCGGGAACATACAAGACATTTTTAAGTGTCAAGACCTTGCCCGAAGTTATTTTCAAGCATATTTTCCCTGTTCCTTCCACCCTAGCAGTTGTGGAGTTCGCCATGTATATTATTTTTTCTGCTTGAGCTGGAGCAAATGACGAAAATAATTTTTGGTTGGCACAAACTTGGCGGGTGGCACCAGAATTCATCCACCATTCACGAGGATTACCCACCAAGTTGCATTCTGTGAACATAGCACACAAATCATCGCAGTCATTGTTGGACTCAATCATATTCGCTTGGTCTTTTTTCTTGCCTTTTTTGGGGCACGACAATCTATGGACTTATGGCCAATCTTACCACAATTGAAGCATTTTACCTTGAACTTTTTCTTGGGTTGATTGCTTCCATGTTCAACTTTCTTCGTCTTCTTGGAATTGTTTAGGTCATCTTCTACAATATGAGCTCCATTTATTGTAGAATTTTCCTTTGACCTCCTTTCGGCAGCTTTATTGTCCTCTTTGATACGGAGTCAAACAATGAGATCTTCAACGGTCATCTCCTTTCGTTTATGCTTTAAGTAGTTCTTGAAGTCTTTCCACAAAGGTGGTAGCTTCTCAAATATAGCTGCTACTTGGAAAGCATCGTTCACAACTAAATCTACAAAACAGTTTATGTGAGTATTATGAACATTTTTAATTTGTTCAACTAAGGTATTTTTAAAAAATATACCTTATGCTAGGAGATCATGTATGATGACTTGCAAATCTTGTACTTGAGAGACAACAGATTTATTGTCAATCATTTTATAGTCCAGGAATCGTGCAACAAGGAATTTCTTAATACCTGCATCTTCTATTTTATGTTTCCGTTCAAGTGCCCCCCATAGTTCTTTTGATGTCTTGGTTCCACTATAGACATTATATAGGTCGTCTTGGAGACCACTCAGAATATAGTTCCTGCAAAGGAAATCCGAATGTTTCCAAGCTTCTACAATAACGAAGCGGTCCTTGATCGAGGTTCCCTTGGGCACCTTGGGAGCGTCTTCGCTAGTGAACCGTTGTAGACATAAAGTGGTGAGGTAAAAGAACATCTTTTGTTGCCACCACTTAAAGTCGATGCCAGAAAATTTTCCTGGCTTCTCCACCGGTGCCATCGTTGGCGGAGCATTTGTGCGACTTGATGTGGCAATATTATTTGCCTCCATAGACGTTGTCGCATCCATCATTTGACTTTCAGTTGTCATTTTTCCTGTCACCACAAGATAGAAAACTTAGTATTTTTCAGAATACTATTTATAAAGGTAAGTAACTTGAAACTCTTCTTCTTATTTCTAGTTAACGATGAAGTTTTTATTACTTCGAATCGTCAACCGAGTGAACCTTAACTTGTGATGAAGATTTTATGTCTTCTAATCACTAATTAAATTCAAACGGAGTAGAAAGCCTAAGCTTTAATCTCCAAAGACAAGCAATACAGATTTTGTAAAAAAAATTATTCCTTAAGATTGTTATTTTCCACAATACGGGTACGTAGAATCTGTATAATAGAATAACAAATTCAACTCGAGTTCAAGTATGAACAAGAACACAACGAAGTTGAACAAATACCCCCAACACAAGATCAAAATGATCTTTACAAGAGGTGTATTTTATATTTCAGAAATATAGATGAAACAAAAATTGTTAAGGCCAAGTCGTCTGAATTCACGGACTTTCCTTAAAGAATAATTCTCCTCACTGTATCCGAGGTTATGGAATCTTCCTCCCAGGATAAAATGGCCTTCAATCCGACTATAGCGGTACCTCAAATAGGCGGATTCTTCGAACACACTCACGGTTTGAATGATCACACTTAGAGTATTTTTAAGAAGAAGAAGAAGCTTGTAATTCTAAATTTTTTCTGTACTTTCTTTTTTTTTTACCTGTGGATGAAAACCAGGTTATTTATAGCCACAAGATGCCCCTTTGAAAGGTGGCATTGGTTCAATTTAGAGGTGTGTATCTTTTCCTGAAAATACATGTCTGTTTACTTAAACCATTGCAGTAATTTTCTAAAACAGTACACCATTTCGTGAAACATTGCATCAGTTCGAAACAGTGTTGCAGCACTTCGTGAAGCAGTGCACTGTTCACGCGAAATAGTGCTACTGTTCACGTAACTGTGCTACTGTTCACGCGAAACAGTCACTGTTCACACGTTCCTGCATGTTTTAACATTTCCATTCACACCCTTTCATTACTATGAACCCAACACATCTTAGTTACCAAAAAAATAAACACCAACATCTTAATTTCTCAGCGCATATTGATGGATTGACACTTCAAGTAAAAGGTTCCAAATAATGAACTTCAAGACTAGTATTGAAGTTTCAGGAATTAAGATAATATGACCAGTAGTAGAATCCGAAATGCATAAGATTCCATGTATTCTTCTTCTTCATATATTGATTGATCAATGTTAAGTTAAAAGTTTTTACGATTGTCTACTGACACTTCTCTTGAAAAGTTAGGTTATAAACCATGGAGTGACACCTTCGTTAATGGAGGACTTTAAGGGAGAGGTTATTGAATTGTTCAGACTCCCAATGGAAGAAAAAAAGAAACTTTGGCAACAGGAAGACAACCATGAAGGTTTTGGGCAGTTGTTTGTTGTATCAGAGGAGCAGAAACTAGATTGGAGTGATATGTTCTAGATAACTATGCTTTCTCCTCATATCCGGCAAATGGACTTGTTTCAAAGATTGCCTTCAAAGCTCAGGTGCCTCTCTCTTCACTCTCTCTTTCACTGTGGTTTACCCTCTCCGGAGTCTTATTACATTGATCTTTACAATGACGTGAAGGTCCTAAACAAAATAAATTACGTCGGACCATTCTTGAACTAGGAGTAAGTTCCCTTTTCTGTATCCTCTTGGGAACCACCTTAAGAACATCCGTGTGAAGGACTTACATATTTCTACACCTTATTGGTGATTTCGTGTTGGAATTTGATTGAGAAATTTCCTATAACTTATGCAGCAGTTGCTGGTGCTAATTGGTGAAATTAGAGATTAGCAAGTCGTTGCTTATAAATTATTGGTTAATAAGAGCAAATATAGACATGTTGTGTAACGGTAGGAACTAAATGAATCCAGCTACTAACGGAGGTATGATGAACCATTTACCATAGTTTAGGGGAATGTTTGGACCTTTTTTTGGCTTTTCCCATATAAGTAATATATATGGGCCAAGTGGAGAGTAAAAAATGTGGCCGCATACCTTATGTGTGCAAAGAAAACAAGAGAAGTCGAGATTCATTTAAAGATATCACACTGTTAGAGTACGTGCCCTACTGATTATCTTATTTTTGCCTAACTATTGCCTATCGATGGAACGGGTTTCCTGACGTTCCAAGGAAATAGTAAAACAGAAAGTAAAGAACACAACGATTTTTACATGGAAAACACCCGACTCAAAAGGTGTAAAAAACCACGACCTTCAACTCTACAGGATTTAACCCCAACTTCACTAAATAACTCTGAGCCTTATCAACGACCGATTACAAAACTCTTGTAACCAATAAATAGGAATTATAAACTCTAATTCCTTTAACTCAACGACTAGGAATTATAAACTCTAATTCCTAACTATACACACCTCCCAAGGTATGCATTTCCAAAGTCTCTGAGTTTTTCCTAACTAGAAGACTAGCTTCTAGTTCAGTTTATAACACAATGAAACTAATATTACATCAATAGTACAAACACAATGAACAACTCTAAAAATCAATGCTAAAACTCTTAGCTGGATTCTATACTTAGGACCATGTTCTTCAATGTATTCTTCAGTGATTGAGTAGCACTTCGTGAAGTCAATCTGTCGATTATACTTTTCTTCTTTTTAAGTACATAGTTTATTCTAACTGATGCATCTTCTATTTAAGCACAACTCTTCAAAGAATCATTCTTTATTTCAAACTCCTTCTTCAATCATAACTCTTATTGCATAGAGTTCTACTTCAAGTGAGACTCCTTCTTCAATTTCAACTCTTGTCTCCTTAGTGTTATAGTAAAACTCCAACTCTTTAAATCAGCATATGTTTATTTATCAGAATCTTTCTCCTCCCACACATGGAACTCTTCAGGATATACTCAGAAATAAAAATCCTTCTTCACGTAGGACTCCTTTTTCAACTCAACTTGCTTTCCCTTATCATTAAATGTTTGAATCAAATTCAACTTGTTATATTCCCCACATGATCAGTAACTTGAGTATATCAGAATTAGGCTTGCTTATTCGTTCCTGTCTTTAAGCAATCTTGTCTGCATCTATCAGTGAAACTGGAAATATGCTTTCCTATGCGTAGACCAGCTCAAGTAACATGTTTCATTCATGTGTCAGTTTTTCAATCATCAAAACTACATAGTACCCAACAAATTCCCCCTTTTTGATGATGAAAAACCTCTTGTCTTTGTGCATTCAACCATCTTCACCTGTAGGCACTAAAGTATAAAACACTAGAATGAAACAAGTTAGTCAATGAGTTATAAACATTGCACAACCCTCTTATATTCCTCCTTTTGGCATCATCGAAAACTATTTTAATACAATAATATACTAGCCAAAGTGATTTGTTATGCTATTCATGGCCACTGGGGCTATCACCAAAACAATCAGACAAAGACGTTAGACAACATAGTAATGTATTAAAGAGAGCAAAAATATGAGTCAATTTAGCAAAGATAACCATTCCATTCAACTGCCAGAGCATGTTCCACATTTAACCTAAGCTAGTACTGAAGAAAGCAAAACAACTGAGCATTAATAAAAAATATGGTATAAAAGTGGGACATGGCTAAGGATACAAATAGTAAGGAGCTGATGAGAAAGGTGGAACAGGTGATATCAACTGTGTCAATTGACGAATGACTTCAACATTTTCATTCCTCTATCAATCAAGGTCAAGCTTCAAAGTTATGATCCTAGCTTTAAGGACCTCTTATTCCACTTCATGATTGTCTTGTGCAACTTCTAGTTTAGATTTTTTTTTCCAGCTAAATTATTTCTTTATTACCAATTAATTTTTTAAATGATTGTTAGCCCTCCTTATTGAAACAGGTATAACAACATGATTCATTTGCTCAAGAACATCCATTGTTATTTTATAATTCAAACCTGAACTAGGATTGAGACATCCCTAAAAAAGTAGCCAATTAGGAACTAAAAGGGAGAGCATGTCCCTTTTCATTCTTCAGAAACATATGCTGCATGTGATTGATGATCAAGTTTGGAAAATTTATGATACAAAAATTGATACTTTGGTTGAGAGAGAAGAAGGAATTTTTGGTGTAGAATTAACACATTTGTGCACAACCATTTGGAGAGAGTCAAAGAAAATTTGGTCAACCAATTCGTCAGCATCATAGGACAAGGGGAGGATAAAGTGTGAGGAATGGAACAGGTGTGCTCAACTGTTTCAACTTAGATAGCCTATGCTTATGTCAGTGTAGAGCATACCTGATAAGAATAACTTTGTGGCACAATTGCTTGCTTGTACCTATTTTTTGCACAATCTAATACAAAATTAGGTTAAAAGAGTAAAAAATCTGGAACTGGGACACACAACTAAATGTGCAAGACTGAATCGAATAACATTTTATCTAATAAGATTTTAAAAAAAGGTTATTCTAGTCAATCATTAAGGGGAGTTCATGCATTTTTAATCATCCCCAAATCTAACCTATTCCTTTCAAAATGCTCTCTACTTAGTGTCTTTGGGGCTTCTCCAGTCATTTAAGTAACCAACATAGTCAACATTTTTATAGCCCTCAAGAGTGAAATTACTTTCATTTGAATACCATAGTCTCAAGTCATTGATTTGTTGTTCCCCTGTCGATATGACCTTAGTTTGTACAACAGTTGAACCAAGTGGTACAATATATTCCTGTGCATGCTCATCAGTTTCACTGTCATTCTCTTTTTTTTGCCATCTCTAAAAGATCCATTCCCCCTTTAAATGTGGTGAGTGAAAGAAACTTTATTTATTTCCAGTCTTATACCTTGAGCAAGCTTTATCCATGTACAAATTTTACTTGCCTCCTTTCATTCTCACATGTAAAACAAATTAAGGGTTAACTTTAGGCACCCAGACAAGCTTGGGTCCTTTCTTATGAGAAAAAAGATGTATGAGGTTCTTTCTAGTCCATCGAGGCAACAAGTTATGTGACCTGTTTCTCTGACCAGATTTGACCTTCTTGTTAGCTTGTGCTAACATGGAAACATATTTTTTTTGTTAGGCTTATGCTTCTTGATTTGTTTTTTGCTACAACTGGACATTCAGTGGTTGGATGCCCCTGGTTACTACAAATATAACACAGATCTTTAATAGTATTAGAACTCTTATAAAAGCCCAACCCAACCTTTTCATTGTGAGTTCTTTGACCTAATTTATGAATAATTCTTGAAGAATGTGTCCCATCTATTAGCTCTTTCAAGATCAAGTTTCAATTTAGAAACTTCTTGACTTAGTTGACTAACCTTTTCTTTTTCACAAAAGTATTCATGTTTAATCTTAGTCAATTCTGACTCAATTTTTTCTTGTTCCTCACTTTTGACCTTTTTTCCCTTTTCAGAAAGAGTCAGTTTCAAGATTTTAGATTTGAGGGTCAGGTTTGATGAATCAAGTCTTCTAACCTGTTCCTTAAGAGTGCAGTTTTCCTTTTCAACAGTGTTCTTACAAGTTTCTAGATCAATAAAATCAAACTTGAGACTTGCAAGATTGTTGAATAATTCATCTCTATCAGAAGTTCATTCTTGGAAATCATCAATTAGAGCACTCATTAAGGAAATAGGATTTGTTTTAGAAAAAAAATACAACTTTTCTTTAAGTTCAAGTATACTTACCTCAGAAGCATCATCTTCTTCCTACAAGTCTAAATCTCCAAGAGCCATGAGTGTTGTTTCATCAACTTCATCATCATCTGAGTCAGATCCCCAAGCTGCTACCATTGAATATTCTTCCCTCTTTTTATTTTTTTCTTTCAATTCCTTTTCAGCCCTTTTCTTTCTCCATTCTATTTCCCACACAGGACAATCCCTGATCTGATGATCAGTCTTACGACACTTGAAGCATCCATTTGGATTATCATTGGACCATTTCTTGCTACCTGTTCCCTTCTTTTTTTGAAGATTTTGCTGAAGTTCTTAGCTATAAAGGCAACTTATTTTTCATCAAGTTCAATTTCTTCATCACTGTTAGATGCCTTAAGAGCTAAGGTATCCTCAGGGGCTACTAGCTATTTAGTTCCATCAATTTTCATTTCATAAGTTCTCAGATTCCCTACTAGTTCATCTAGTGTCATACCTGTGAGATCCTTATTTTCCTCCCTAATAGCAGTCACTTTAACATTTCATTTTGATTTCAGTAGCACCCTCAACACCTTTTCAACTTGTTCTCCAACAGTGATGACTTTTCCCAAAGAAGTCAACTCATTTGTCAAGGCAGTAAGCCTTGTCATCATTTTATGTAAGGTTTTATTCTCCTTCATCTTAAAAGCTCCGTATTCAGTAAAGAGAAGAGCAATCCTAAATTTTCTTACCTGAGAGATACCCTCATGTGCATTGACCAGTGCATCCCAGATTTTCTTAACAGTGGTACAGTTTGACACTCTATTATATTCAGCCGGTCCTAGTCCACAGACAACTAAGATGTTCTTAGCCTTAGCATTTTTCTTTAATGCCACTAAGTCATCAGCGGTAAACTCACTTCTTACCTTCTTGACCTGTTCACCATCTTCTAACTTCATTGAAATAGTAGGACCATCAGTGATCCTGTCCCATAACTCATAGTCTTCCCCTTGAATGAACGTTTCCATCCTAGATTTCCACCAAATGAAGTGAGAACCATTAAAGAGTGGAGGTCTAATAGTGGATTGACCTTTACTGTGACCAGTAGGTGGTGCAGAATTCATTATATTGATCTTTGTCTTAGGTGCTAGCCCTTTTTAAGACAACCTTTCTCTGATACCACTTGTTAGAGTATGTGCCCTACTGATTATCTTATTTTCGCCTAACTGTTGTCTATCGATGGAACGGGTTGTCTGACGTGTTCCAAAGAAGCAGTAAAATAGAAAGTAAAGAACACAACGATTTTTACATGGAAAACACTCGGCTCAAAAGGTGTAAAAAACCACGACCTGCACCTCTACAGGATTTAACCCCAACTTCACTAAATAACTCTGAGCCTCAACAACGACTGATTAAAAACTCTTGTAACCAACAAATAGGAATTATAAAATCTAATTTCTTTAACTCAACGATTAGGAATTATAAACTCTAATTCCTAACTACACACACACCTCCCAAGGTATGCATTCCCAAAGTCTCTGAGTTTTCCCCAACTAGAAGACTAGCTCCTAGTTCAGTTTATAACACACTGAAACTAATATTACATCAATAGTTCAAACACAATTAACAATTCTAAAATCAATGCTAAAAATCCTAGCTGGATTCTATACTTAGGACCAGGTTCTTCAATGTGTTTCTTCAGTGATTGAGTAGCACTTCGTGAAGTCAATCTATCGATTGTGCTTTTCTGCTTTTTAAGTGCATAGTTTATTCTGACTGATGCATCTTCTATTTAAGCACAACTCTTCAAAGAGTCATTCTTTATTTCAAACTCCTTCTTCAATCATAACTCTCATTGCATAGAGTTCTACTTCAAGTGAGACTCCTTCTTCAATTCCAACTCTTGTCTCCTTAATGTTGTAGTAAAACTCCAACTCTTTAAATCAACATATGCCTATTTATCAGAATCTTTCTCCTTCCACACATGGAACTCTTCAGGATATACTCAGAAGTGAAACTCCTTCACGTAGGACTCCTTTTTCAACTCAACTTGCTTTCCCTTATCATTAAGTGTTTGAATCAAATTCAACTTGTTATATTCCCCACATGATCAGTAACTTGAGTATATCAGAATTAGGCTTGCTTATTGGTTCCTGTCTTTAAGCAATCTTGTCTGCATCTATCAGTGAAACTGGAAATCTGCTTTCCTATGCGTGGACCAGCTCAAGTAACATGTTTCATTCATGTGTCAGTTTGTCAATCATCAAAACTACATAGTACCCAACACACACTCTTTTGGAATAGTTATCCATGCTTTTTCCATGGGCGTTTTCTGGTCATGTGAATCGTGCAGTATCTGTAACTTGTTAAACTAATGTTTATGGAGTTACATCTTTGAAGGCAAGATGCAAACAGATACACACATGACACATCTGTTAATATACTACTGATTGTTAGATTTTAATTGTTAGAAATAACAGATGATTCTAACACAATCTGCCGATAATCTTTAATATTCCTTATTCTGTCAGGTGGAATGTGTGTGGCGCTACTTGTTAGATGATAAATTTGATTCTAACGTGGTATAGTTGCAAGATGATCATGACGTGATAATCTCAAAATGCAGGGAAATCATGGAAGCATACTGTAAAGAAATGAAAAATTGGCGAAGGCTTTAAGGATGGATGAGATGGAAATGAGAGAGCTATTCAGCGATGGAGTGCAGTCAATGAGAATGAATTATTATCCACCTTGTCCCGAACCACACAAAACCATTGGCTTTAGCCCTCATTCTGATGCTGATGCCCTCACCATCCTGTTCCAGCTAAATGAAACTGAAGGTCTCCAATTCCGGAAAGACGGTATTTGGGTTCCCATAAAACCCCTCCCAAACGCTTTGATTGTGAATATTGGCGATATTATGGAGGTAAATAAGAACACTCTTGTTGAGTAACTGATTTCGAAAAGGTTGGTACGTACAAGTTATAGGTAAGTTCCGGTTTTGTTTACCGTTCCATCATGCTTCATATATCAGATGATTGGTTTTGTGAGTTGAGAAAGTTGCACAGTTCAAAAAGGATATTAATGAAAATTTTATATGTAATTCTGTATACATGTGTTATTTTACTTGGCAGATAGTGAGCAATGACGTTTATAAGAGCATTGAGCACAGAGCTATTGTAAACTCAAACGAAGAGAGGCTCTCTGTTGCAACATTCTACAGCTCCAACCTTGACTCCGAATTGGGACCTGCACACAGCCTAACTGGACCAAATAATCCTCCAATTTTCCGAAGAGTTCCTGTGGATAAATATTTCAAGGATTTTTTTTGCACGTAAACTTGATGGGAAATCATACATTGATTTTATGAAGGAAGAGGCAAGGGATGGCAAGTCGTAGGTTGGATTTGATGCTTTAGTTGGTTGTTAGCTTATCTACGTCCAGTTAAATATTTTGACGAGTTACTCTAGTCGTTGTAATTTGGAGGTCTACTTTTTATTTTACTGTAATAAAGAAGAAAAATAGGGCATTCTCTGTTCTATTACATATGATGACGTTTGACTTGATACAAGATTTAAAATGTTACTTCAATTGTTGTGTTATATTGGTGCAGTGGAAAAAAATACTGAATAGTCGCAAAGTTAGTTAAATAGAAAAAAAAACTAAAAAAAGTTTCATCAATGTTAAATTCTGATTACTAGATAAATTTGAATACTTGTAAATTATGTTAAAGTTGTATAAAAGATTACTAGCGATTAATGTCAAACATTTTGCAGTGTCCCGAAATGGAAACAATATGGATTTGGAATACAGTTTTGACTTTTTTCTTTAGAGTAGACTATAAGTATTTCTTTTCTTTTCTTTTCTATTATATAGAAGAGGTGATCAATTACCAAAAAATTAATTATTTTCACTTAATTACATACCATACCCCAATATATAATAATTTTATTATTTCATCATAATAGTTTAAATATTTAATATATTCTATAAATTTATATTAATTAACTATAATTTTTTTTTATTTAATTGTCTATCATGTTCAAAATTAATTTATTACCACAAATCACAATAATTAATAACTTAAAATATTTAAAAGACATATAAAAATTTTATTGACTCTTACCAAAAAAATTCCTCTTCTCCCACTTAATTACATACCATGCCCCAATATATAATAATTCCATTGTTTCATCATAATAATTTAAATATTTAATATATTCTAATAATTTATATTAATTAACTATAACTACATATTGAAAGTAAATTTATTTTATTTATTTAATTAGCTATCATGTTCAAAACTAATTTATTACCACAAATCACAATAATTTGTTACCACATATAGAAATTTTATTGACTTTCATTATTTAAGCAATGCCACATAAATTGAGATTAAAAAAAGTACTGCAAATCATAATAATTAAAAACTTAAAATATTTAAAAGATATATAAAAATTTTAGTTAACTCTCAAAATTGTATTGAAGCCACATAAATTGGGACTCAAGGAGTAAATATATTATTTGATAATTACGTAAAAATTATTATAAATCACAATAATTAACAAGTTAACATACTTTTTTAAAAATATATAAAAATTCTATTCAACCGTCAAAATCTTATCGGTGCAGCATAAATCATGAAAAAATAAAAAATTATCTTAATTAATTGTAATTAAATATTTAAAGTAAATCAATTTTATTATTTTAATTGACTTTCATATAGAAAATTAATATTTTTATTTATTTATTTATTTTAGTAAATTTAAATTTTAAAATTATTTTTTCTTATACAGAAATACTAATATTTAAACTTAACTTTAAATTTTTAAAGTAAAAAATTAATAAATTTACTTTAATAAAATAAATTTATAATGAATATTTTCTTAGAATTTGTGTTGGGTCAATATGTATCAAGTTAAAACGAAATAAAAAAATATATACGAAAATTTTATTATTGTGAAAGATAAATATAATGCACTATCCAATAATGTTTAATAATATCATATTTTGCATATGCAAATATAGCATTCCGAATTTAATAATACTATTTCGGTGAATTATCAATGATTACTATTGGATATGATAAAATTATATTAATTTTTATAGTAATAACTTAATCATTCGCTCTTAGTTAATTATTATGCGTCATTTAGGTATTAAGAAAATAAATAATATTTAATGAAAACTAAAATAGACATAAAATGTGAAATTAACTCTTAATGTTTTAAATTAAATTTTCGTCTTTCGAACGATGATTTTACTATATCACCCCTTATTATAAATCATTTATGTATTAGAAAAATAAGAATAACAAAATGATATGTCAACATAAAATATTTGATTGATTATCAAAATTATACTAGTGCCACATAAATTGGGATGGGACAGAAGAAGATATAAAGCAACATATATTATTTGAAAATTAAAATAAAAAGTACTTTAAATAACAATAATTAACAATTTTTTTTTAAATTGACTGATATATGCTTTAACTGCTTCAGTCGTGATTTTACTATATCACCCCTAATTAATTATTATGGTCATTTAAGCATTGTGCCACATAAGTTGAGATAGAAAAAATATTATAAACCACAATGATAAAAAAATTAAATTATTTAAAAATATAATTGGCTATTGTCGACACAAAACTCTGGACAAAGAGAGTAGCATATATTATTCAAAAATTATATAAAAAGTATTATAAATTACGATTGTTAACAACTTAAAACATCTAAAAAAAATTAATATGTTATATATTTCAAAAAAATTACATGAAAAATACTAGAAATCACAATAATCAACAACTTAAAAAATTTAAAAGATATAAAATATTTGCTCGGCTCTTGAAATTATATCAGTGTCACTGAAATTGGAATATAAGAAAAGTATTATAAATCACACTATTAAAAACTTAAATTATTTTTAAAATATAATTGACTATCAATGTCACAAAAATTTGGACAAGAAAAGTAATGTATATTAATTTTAAAAATACATAAAAAAATATTATAAATTACAATAGTTAACAACTTAAATTATCTAAATACATATTAAAATAACATATGTTGAACTCATGCTAGATTCCGAATGAATCCTAGAAAACATATGCAATCCTTTTATTAAATTTTTTTATTTAAATATATCAAGATTGAAAAAATAAATAAATATCTTAACGTTGGGCTCGTGCTGACACGGGCCATGCTTCTCTAGTATATATACACACACAATTACAATCTCGTACAATTCATAAAATTAAGTGATTTCAGATATGAAAATCAATTACAACTGCTAATATGAATTGACTGCTACTTTTATCGGATTCTGTTTTTTTTTAAAGATGGGGAGCGAAAAAGGGTTAAAATGACTCTCTTTGAATTGAAATGACTTTCAAGCTTTCAATTGCTTTCCAATAATTTATTAACCATAAGAGGGCTTTAAATAGCCAGCTTGAAACAGCAAATCTGCATAATTTCAAAAACCTAAAATTTCTCAACAACTAAAACAACCTAACCTAAAATTTAAAATTCAAACTAATCTTAATTCTAAGAAACTTATTAACTAAAATTTACTGCAGTAACTAAATCAATTTTCAACAGATTCTGTATAACACCCCGCATTTCGGGTTAGAACAAAAATCGTCATTTCCACGCGTGTATGATACAAAAATCATAAATCCTATGCAAATTTTCATGTTAATCAATTATGTAGTGTGAGAAATTGAATGAGATTTCCGTCGATATAAGATTCGCCCAAATCCGATACCCGGGCAAGATGTTATGGCTAATTTAAGTCCTAGTCATAAAACACCGTCCTTTTGGTGCTTGACGCGTCGTGGAGGTGGTCTATTTAATAATTATCAAATTCCAGTAGCCTAGCGCGATTGTGGAGCGTCGCGCTGAAGTTCCAGGTCCCAACCAGTGGGACAACACGATGGCTTCGTGTAGCGGTGACCTTAAAAATCCCATTCGTCAATTTCCAGTGAGCCACCGCGATAGTGGCGCATCACGGTGTCCCATAAAAATCGGGCTCCCAGTTATATTTTATTCCGTCTCATTTAGGGTATATTGAGTATTTTCCACCCCTTTATCAACTTAAATACGGGATTTTACTCTCAAGTGACCACATTATTCATATTTTCTTCAAAACTTCACAAGAACACTCTCTAGGGTTTCAAACTAAAAAACCCAAATAACTCAAGATTCAATCGTGGGTTTTCAAAACTGATTGAAGATTTGGAATCCCCAAACCATAGGCTTCAAGAATCATCCATCAAATTTCTAAATTGAGGCACGTGGGGTTTATTCTAAAAACTACATGGGCTTGTCAACACTAGAACATGATTTAAAGATTATCAAGCATGAATTTTAAAGGTATTTTGAAACTTATGCTTTGAATTTCGCATTATGGATGCTTGGATAATATTATTGTTTTGGTCTGTAAGCCTTTTCCCCTTAAATTGATTTAAACTTATATGAATATGGATGATGTTGAAGATTTGATTGAGATCATTATTATTGAAACCCCCCTCTTTGATGATTTAGAGTTGATAAACTTGTTGGGAATGATTTGAGATGCTAGTTTAATGTTTTGAAGGGGATCTTTTCAATATTGAAGTGTTTAACATGATTTTGATGATGATGAGAGGGAGTTTCTTGATATGATTTTGTCCTTGTCTTAAAAAGAAAGAATTGCATATGATTGATATCTTTGACATGACCACCTTGTGTATTTGAAATGGTGAAAAAGAGAGTTTCTTGCATATGTTTACATAAGTTTTAAGAAAGAGTTTCTTGAAATGATTTATTGATATGGTGGTCCCAAATTTACGTTTTGAAACAAAGATTATTATATGCTAACAATGGCTCAGAGATGTGACTTGCAAGTCAATGGTATGACGATACCATATAAATGTATGCCATAACAGAGTTAAAGTTTTAAGAGTATGTTTTCTGAGCATGCACGTTTTAAAGAGTTAAAACTAGGTTTAAAGAGGGTTAGGTGGTGTAACACCCCGTATTCAAGTACGTGTATTGGCGTATTCAAGTACGTGTATTGGTCTTATTTATATGGAATTAATTTTTTTTATTTTATTTATACCGGAATTTGCTCGTCGATGGTTCCATGCGAAGGTTATTGAATAAGATTTCCAACGATATAAAGATTTCCAAAAACGGATAGGTTTTGGATATAATCGAGCACGTTCAAAACTATAAAACGGTGGTCGGGATATTTGAGAATAGTAAATGTGCAGGAAAATTTCCTGCACACAAACTACTGAGGCCAGCCAAATTTTTGGGTCAACTTCGAACGATCATAACTCCCTTAATATAATGAACTAGGAGATCCGCGACCTATGAAAAGAAAGATCTTTGAGTCTTATTTCCAATTCAATTAGTTTCATCCAAATCCAACGTCTGAGTAAGGAGTTATACACGTTTTACTTCAGCCTATCAAAACAGATTTTTAGGGTCAACTTCAAACGACCATAACTCCTTGTACAGGACGAACTGGGTGGCTTAATTTATATGAAATAAAATCCCTTTGAATTATCCTTCCAACGATACCAACTTCACCTAAATCCGATATCGGAGAAAAGAGTTATGGTCGATCTACTTTAGCTTATCAAAACAGTCCACCAAAGGACAGATTTGACATTATTTAAATTTTAAAGGCATTTTGGTCATTTCCTATTATATTATGGACAGGAATATGTGTATATATACATGTATATGAGTTTAAAAACTCATTTTCATCATCAATAATTGAGGAAGAACAAACCCTAGCAAAATTTGACCTTTAAATTACTTTTGATTCAACCGTAGAAATTCCAAAGTAATCCGATGCTGCATTTGTCATCTCGAGAGCTTCGAACGACACCTATTATTTGTGCAAACAGGATTGCATAATCAAGAGGTAAATTCTAAGGTATGGATATTGTTTACCTTTGTTCTTTTCCATATGTATATTTGTGATAGAGGATTATATGTATTGGTTGTTATTGAAAGGTGATGGAAATAGGGTTATGGACTATTTTGCATAGTTTGGTTGTATTGAATTGTGGAAGGTGGATATGGTAATTGAGTTATGGAAGGTGGATATGGTAATTGCGTTATGGAAGGTGGATATGGTGATATACTATTGAATTGATAATTATTTATGTCTATGGCTCAATTTGGTTTAATGGATTGGTTGGAAGGATAAATGAATCCAAACTTGATATTGGAGGATGTTGTATGAATATGCATGTCATGTGAATGTAATTGGAGTATAAGAGGGTTAAAGTGACACCCTTTATGGTGTAATTAAGGCTTACTACTTAACCACTAGTTTGGTGAATTCAAATAATTGAATTGTGACGTTTGGTTGCTAATACTAGATTGCTATATATGTTCATTGTAGATAAGTGATCTGAAAAGACTGGAAGTCCATTTGGGACTAGTATTGAAGGTTGACAGTCAGGTATGTAAAACATACTCTATACCATATCTTTGGCATGAAAGTGAACAATTGTTCTATTAAGAAAGTTTCCAAAGTTATTCAGTAACATGCGATCCATAATGGTTTTGTATGGTGACCTACGTTACCAATGAACTTGTTTCCACCCTACAAGATGTCAAGACATTCCAATACTTACTTGTTTTCCAAATCTTACATGTTTATTGCACTAATGAATGTCAGAAGGCATCCGATTACTCAAACAAGATCCATGTGATATTAATGACTCCAAAATGTTTCATTGATATACCAATAAGTTCCTACTTCATTGTTATGGCATTGATGACTCCAAAACACTTCATTGATGTGCCAATGAGTTCTTACTTCATTGTTATTGCATTGATGGTCTATTTATATGTCTCTTATTGATGTATCATTGTTTCAAAGTATCAAAAATGCGGTGGCAACCGAAATAACAATCTCAAAGATTAATTGAACTAAGTGATGGAAGTTCTCTCTTATAGGGTGGTAGCCCAGGGGCATAAGCCTATCATGGGTTGATCCCTATTTATGTGTGTATGGGTAGTATCCCAGGGGCATAAGCCTATCATGGGTCGATCCCAGTTGATATGTACTAGAGGCAGCCTAATGGTCATAGTACAGTACAGTAATGATTACAAAGATGATAAGAACGAAGGTAAAGTGATTGAATAAATACAATGTACAGGTTGTCACAAGTTCTAGTAAGTGTGGTCGAATCCTATTACGATTTATTCGCTTGTTTCTGATTTCTATTGAGCTCATATATCATATGTGATTATCTACAGCTTTACATACTCAGTATATATTTCGTACTGATGTCCTCCATGGGGGACTTGCATTTCATGCTGCAGGCACAGGTACCTCAGCTCATACACCGCACAAGTAGGATCCAGGATATCCAGCTGCTTTTGGTGAGCTACAGTTTGCTTCGGGGATTTCCGTGTCATATCCAGTCACTTTTAGTATTGTATAGAAGTTAGTTATATGGCAGGGTGTGTCCCGACCTTAGTTAAACTCTGTGTAATGTCTAGAGGCTTTGTAGACCTAATGTACAGTCAAGGTGGTGTTTTGTTAATAGACATGATGGGTCCAACGGCCAAGTATTGTATATACATATATATGTGTGCTCGAGCTTATACAGGTGATTATTTCCTTTTATATGTGACATGATGTTGTTCGAATTTTAGGTTGTCATAGAGGTATGCATGGGAAGTATAAGGTTATGAGCTGGTTCTCCTGGGCCTCCTCGGTTACGGGTGCCAGTCCACCCCAATAGGATTTGAGGCGTGACAATAGTGGTATCAGAGAAGTTCGTCCTAGTGAGTCTACAAAGCCGTGTCTACGTAGAGTCTTGTTTATCGATGTGTCGTGCACCCCATCTATAAACAGGAGGCTATGGACATTTAAGAATTGTTTCTTTTTCTTCATGTCTTAGATCGTACGATAGAGCCTATATTGTAATGAAGTCATAGTTGACCACTGAATCAATTTGTTTCTCTTATTATAGTAATGATGCCGGTTACCAAAAGCAAGAATACCGATAAACAAGTAGATGTGTCTGCCGGAGAGGGGACTAGTAAGTCACCCACTATACTAGCTAATCAAAGTGAGGCTCCAGCTAAGCATGCATCAGAAACTTCCTCCACTCCGGCAGAAATAAGGGGGAGGATAACTATATCCCCAGAGCCACCTATTAATGCTGCTGATTAAGATCTTAGAAATGTAGTGCAACTTTTGACTCGTATAGTTGCTGGGCAAGCTCAAGGGTAAGTCATTCCTACCACGGGTCCTAGTGGTACAGATAGGGCGGCTAGCCTTTGAACACAGGATTTTCTTAAGATGGATCCTCCCACTTTTACTGGATCAGATCTTAACGAGGACCCACAGGACTTTATTAATCAAATTCAAAGGGCCTTAGATGTTATGCATGTAACGGGTAGAGAGACAGTGGAGTTAGCAGTGTATAGATTCAAAGGAGAGGCTATATATTGGTACAAGGATTGGAAATGATCTAGGGGTGTTGATGCACCCCCAGCTACTTGGAAAGAATATGAGTATGAGGGAGTACGGTCTCCGATTTAATTCCTTGTCGAGATATGCTCCTAATGTTGTAGCTACTATGGATGATAGAGTTCATCAATATATAGATAGGCTGGATCCATATCTGGTTAGAGATTGTACTATTGCCGCTTTGAACAAAGATATGGATATAGCGAGGATCCAAGCTTTTGCACAGAAAATGGAAAATCAGAGGCAGAGGAGAAGAACACAGGAATTAGAAAGAGGATATTCTAAGAGGGCCAGATCTACAAGGCAGTTCATGGCATCCCAAGGAGGGTTCAGACCACAGTTTTTTGCTAGACTACTTAGGCTATTATCTTCTTATTCTGCAGCTAGTGCCCCACTACAGTTCCAAGGGTCTAGAGGAAATCAATTTAGGCACAGAAGTGAGAGTTAGAGTTCGCAGATAGTGGGGTACCAAGGGCAAGAGAATATGAGCCAATTGAGACCTCTTCGAGAGCCATGCAATAAATTTGGAAGGTATCATTTGGGTGCATGTCGGCTGGGGACCAATCTTTGCTTTTGGTGCGGTATGTCGAGGCATATGATGAGAGAATGCCCACGAAGGGGCATAGGGGGTATGGCACGACCTATGGGGTCATTTGTTGCATCATCATCATCGATGCCTTATTCAGGAAGGGGTACACAACCAATGGGTCGTGTTAGAGGTGATAGAAGAGCCACGAGTTCTAGCGGGGCTCAAAATCATACGTATGCTCTAGCGGATCGACAGAGTTTAGAGGCTTCCCCAGATGCGGTTATGGGTACGTTGTATATCTTTTCATTAGATGTATATGCCTTAATTGATACCGGTTATACATTATCTTATGTTACTCCATTGGTTGCTGGAAAGTTCGAAAGAATACCCGAACTGTTAGTTAATCCATTTGAAGTGTCCACACCTATTGGGGAATCTATTACAGCTAGAAGGGTTTACCGAAACTGCATAGTAACTATTTATGGTCGTGATACGATGGCTGATCTTGTGGAGTTAGAAATGGTAGATTTTGATGTTATAATGGGTATGGACTGGTTGGCGTCTTGTTATACCACAATTGATTGCTGCACGAAAAAGGTATATTTCTATTTTCCAAATGAATCAGTCCTTGAATGGAAAGGTGAAATTAACGCGCCAAGAGGTAGATTTATTTCTTATTTTAAGCCAAGAAGAATGATTTCCAAGGGATACATATATTATTTAGTTAGAGTAAGGTATACAGAAGCGGAGCCACCAACTCTTCACGCTGTTCCAGTGGTAAATGAATTTTCTGATGTATTTCCTGAAGATCTTCTAGGTTTGCCTCTTGAACGAGAAGTAGAGTTTGGTATTGATGTAATAACAGGAACCTAACCAATCTCCATTCCTCCGTATAGAATGGCCCCAACAGAATTACGAGAATTGAAAGAGCAATTGAATTTGCTAGAGAAGGGATTCATAAGGCCTAGTATGTCCCCTGGGGAGCACCAGTGTTATTTGTGCGCAAAAAAGATGGGTCGCTGAGGATGTGTATTGATTATCGGTAATTGAATAAGGTGACTATTAAGTATAAATATCCTCTCCCAAGAATTGATGATTTATTTGATCAGTTACTGGGTGCCAAGTGCTTTTCTAAGATTGATTTGAGGTCAGGTTACCACCAAGTGAGGGTCAAAGAGAAGGATATACCCAAGATAGCTTTCCGAACACGGTATGGTCATTATGAGTTTCTAGTTATGTCATTTGGGCTAACAAATTCACCCGCAACTTTTATGGATTTGATGAATAGGGTGTTTAAGCCATTCCTGGATGTATTTGTGATAGTTTTTATAGATGATATTCTAGTTTATTCTAGATTAGAAGAGGACCATGCCAATCACTTATGACTGGCATTGCAGACTCTTCGTGATTGTAAGCTTTATGCAAAGTTCTCTAAATGTGAGTTTTGGTTAAATTCGGTGTCATTTTTGGGTCATATTGTATCTAGTGAAGGGATAAAAGTTGATGCTCAAAAGATGAAGTTGTGAAGAACTGGCCAAGGCCCACAACGCCTACGGAGATTTGTAGTTTTCTCGGGTTGGCCGGTTATTATAGAAGGTTTGTTGAAGTTTTTTCTTCCATTTCAGCACCCTTAACTAAGCTAACCCATAAAGCATCCAAATTCCAATGGAATGATGCCTGTGAGAAGAGTTTTCAAGATTTAAAGAACAAGTTGATTTCTACACCTGTGTTGGTACTTCCAGAAGGTACCGAAGGGTATACAGTGTATTGTGATGCTTCCAGAATTGGTTTAGGATGTGTATTGATGCAGCATGGTAAGGTAATAGCATATGCTTCTAGATAATTGCGGCCATATGAGAAAAATTATCCTACACACGATCTTGAGCTGGCAGCAGTTATTTTTGCTTTAAAGATATGGCGCCACTACTTATATGGGGTTCATGTTGATATATATACTGACCATAAGAGCTTGCAATATATTTTTAATCAGAAGGATCTAAATTTATGTCAGCGGAGATGGCTTAAACTATTAAAGGACTATGATGTTGATATCTTGTACCATCCAGGGAAAGCAAATGTGGTAGCTGATGCGTTAAGTCGTAAGGCTATGATGGAGCCTATAGAAAGGCAAGGGATGATTAAAGATCTTCACCAGTTAGCTAGTTTGGGAGTTCGTCTTCTTGAAACTTCGGATAAAGAGCTTATCGTACATAATGCTGTGGAATCTTCATTAGTAGCTGAAGTGAAAGAGAAGCAATATGCAGATCCTATTTTATTACAGCTTAAGGAGAACGTTCAGAGTGGTGCGAACAAGGCATTTGAGCTTACGCGAGAAGGAGTACTTCAGTGCCAAAACTGATTGTGTGTGCCAGATGTAGACGGGCTAAGAAAGAAGATTATGACAGAGGAACATTGTTCAAGATATTCCATTCATCCAGGGTCAACCAAAATGTATCAAGATTTGAAAGATATGTATTGGTGGAATGACATGAAGAATAGAATTGGTGAGCTCCAGTTTGCTTCGGGGATTTCCGTGTCATATCCAGTCACTTTTGGTATTGTATAGAAGTTAGTTATATGGCGGGGTGTGTCCCGACCTTTGTTAAACTCTGTGTATTGTCTAGAGGCTTTGTAGACCTAATGTACATTCAAGGTGGTGTTTTGTTAATAGATGTGATGGCTCCAACGGCCAAGTATTGTATATACATATATATGTGTGCTCGAGCTTATACAGGTGATTATTTCCTTTTATATGCGACATGATGTTGTCCGAATTTTGGGTTGTCATAGAGGTATGCATGAGAAGTATAAGGTTATGAGCTGGTTCTCTCGGGCCGCCTCGGTTACGGGTGCCATTCCACCCCAATAGGATTTGAGGCGTGACAGGTGGTTATCTGAAGAAGGTTTGTCCCACGACCCAAACTAGGGCCTGGCCGTGACGGATATCCCGAACCATGAAGGCCAGGGTGTCCTACTTTATCTAGTAATCATACACAATATTTATATAATAAAAGAATATGCGAAAATATAATCTAATACGGAAACATGATTATACTCTGGATTTAGTTTAACAATAAGGAATGAAATCCGAAGTCAACTAAACAACATCTGGAACAGTCTGCGAAATTTCTACTACATAATCAAATGACAACTGTCTGAAACTGGGACAAGGCCCCCAGTAGACCTAAACCAAAATAAATAACAAAATCTGAAAGACACAAGCCTTCTGGAATTAAGAAGGCTCACCAACTGCACACCGCACTGCTTTCTGAAAACTCTACTGTTTAGCAGGACCTCTGAACTGAGCTTTAGACCCTAGCAGGTAGGGGGAGTCAATACAATTGTACTGGTACACAGAGAAAATCCAAAATAATAATTTATATTCAACATATATGAGAGTAATTTAAAATAGTTCATAAACATATCATATAGTAAGAAATTTCATGGGCATTTCTGAAAGACTCTGAAAGAAAATCATCTGAACTCTGAGACATTCTTTATTTTACTTCTGCGCTAGGTGGTATACTGTACAACTATGAAATTCCACGGGCTCTATGGAATCCGCCATTGACTTGACGGGGAAGTCTCCAACCCAAGTGTGCCGCAAGGGTTGGAGTCTCTGACTCTGCTACGCTACACGGCCGTTGCCAGCGTAAAATAATATACCCGAATCAGAAAATCACGGTTTTAGGTTAAGAGTTACTTGAACTCAAACCTTCTTTGGGTAACCACCTAACCCTTTTTAAGCCCATTTTTAACTCTTTAAAACATGCATTCTCTGAAAATATATTCTGAAAACTCTAACTCTGTTATGGCATACATTTATATGGTATCGTCATACCATTGACTTGCAAGTCACATCTCTGAGCCAATATTAGCATATAATAATCGCTGTTTCAAAACGTAAATCTGGGACCACCATATCAATAAATCATTTCAAGAATTTTTTTATTAAAGCTTATGTAAACATATGCAAGAAACTCTTTTTTTCACCATTTCAAATACACAAGGTCATCATGTCAAAGATATCAATCATATGCAATTCTTTCTTTTTAAGACAAGGACGAAATCATATCAAGAAACTCCCTCTCATCATCATCAAAATCATGTTAAATACTTAGATATTGAAAAAATCCCCTTCAAAACATTAAACAAGCATCTCAAATCATTCCCAATAAGTTCATCAACTCTAAATCATCAAAGAGGGGGTTTCAATAATAATGCTCTCAATCAAATCTTCAAAATCGTACATATTCATATAAGTTTAAATCAATTTAAGTGTAAAAGTCCTAAAGACCAAAACAATAATATTATCCAAGCATTCATAATGCGAAATTCAAAGCATAAATTTCAAAACCCCTTTAAAATTCATGCTTGATAATCTTTAAATCATATTCTAGTGTTGACAAGCCCATGTAGTTTTTAGGATAAACCCCACGTACCTTAATTTAGAAATTGATGGATGATTCTTGAAGCCTAAGGTTTGGGGATTCCAAATCTTCAATCAGTTTCGAAAATCCACGGTTGAAACTTGAGTTATTTGGGTTTTTAGTTTGAAACCCTCGAGAGTGTTCTTGTAAATTTTTGAAGAAAATATGAATAATGTGGTCACTTGAGAGTAAAATCCCGTATTTAAGCTGATAAGGGGGTGAAAAATACCCAATATATCCTAAATGAGATGGAATAAAATATAACTGGAAGCCTGATTTTATGGGACACCGCGATGTGCCACTATCGCATTGGCTCACTAAAAATTGACGAATGGGATTTTTAGGGTCATCGCAACGTGGAGCCATCGCGTTGTCCCACTGGTTGGGACCTGGAACTTCAGCGTGACGCGCCACAATTGTGCTAGGCTACTGGAATTTGACAATTGTTAAATAGACCACCTCCGCGATGCGCCAAACACCAAAATGATGATTTTTGTTCTAGCCCGAAATGCGGGGTGTTACATTATCTCCCCCTTGGGATTATTCCTCCCCGAATGATAGGTAGGAACGTTGAATCTTAAAGGTATGGAATAACGCAGACATGATGTGTCTTCTATGAAAGGAAATAACTGATCTGAAATATTTAAACTTCTATCATGAAACTAAATTTTGAGCTGACTTGCCCTTACTTATTTTAAGGAGCTGATTCATGCTGAGAGTTTAGGATCCCCCGGAAGTGTTTATGCTCAAATCACACACATTGGATTTCGAAGTGATAACTTATGTAAGTACGAATCAGGAGGCTACAAGATTTAGATCGTATAAGGGTATTACACTGTTTGAACTAAAATACTTGGGAAAATTTGAGATTATGCGCTGAACTCTTATGAACTGAGTCATAACTACATAGCTGAGTCTGAAGGATGATGCCTGGATTGAACTGAATTCGCAATTTACATGAATAGAATAGATTATATCTTGGGATAGTCATACGCATGAGACTTTGGATAGTAGGACTGGGTGAAAAGGTGAAAAAACACAGTAACTTGTCTACCTGACTGTTAAGCTGAATTGCTGGCTACATAGACTGAATTATACTCGACACTTATACTTAACTGGAGTATCTCTTCAACACTTTTTCTAAAGAAGTTCTGGTAGCATTAGGGAGCAAAGAATCTTAGGCATGATTTACACAAGACATCCAACTAAGGAATCACAACCTTGGCACTACTCTATTGCATGGAATATAGACATTTAACTCATAAGCTAGGATAGAAATTTCGGGCCTTAGGCAATGCAACTTCTTACTTTCAAGGTTAGCAATACTTCTAAAATACTCTCTCAACATATTTTCCCCTTAAACACCATGCTTATTGATTCTACTTATTTTTCTCACATGGCCGCTGATATTTCCATCTACTAATGTCTAAAGGGAACTAAATCCCCTTACCATCTTCAAGCCTAACTTAAAATCACAAGACGCACCACATAATACTGTAGTACTAGTCTGAATCATGAATTCAGTACACCTCGTATTTCACAATTCCTCATCTCATGCATAATTCTTATTGCCACTCCAGCAATTACCTTTAACTTTGCATTAGACATTCACAAACACTCAAAGCATCTATTCGTATGTATACAAACATGACATTCAAGCCTACCTTCATACCTACATATGCACTTCTAAACAAACGCTCCTAAAGCATCTTTCTCATATTCTCTAATACTTCTATCCACAATAACTTTCCTGGACTATTCAGATAATACACATAAAATATTCTCAACTAAACAAGCCATACACGAAACTTCACCTCAAAATTCTTTCAACTTATGGACTTATATAAAATAAGCGCACAACAATTTTTTTCCCCAAATATAACACATAAAACTTCAACTAACCTTGACACATATCCAAGACTCGGCCTCAAACTTACTCCACAATTACCGCCTTAACTCAAATAAGCATACAACCATCTTTCATCAACAAGAAATGTTTACTCTTTCCCATCTAAACAATTTTTCATCATTACTATCTCGACCTAAGGGAAAATGTCACTGCAAATTGGAATATCGGGATCCGAAACATAAGGGGAGTACTAAGCATAACTTGATACCCTACTGAGGTGTGAGGAGTAGAGCTCTCACAACATGAACTCATTAAAGAGATCTAATCTGATGATGTACCTGATATAAATCTGAATTTTCACTGATCGTTAATAGTATCACATGTGCACAAGAATCATGAACGACATGACCTGAATTTTTGGAATTCACAACTTACGAAAAGTGATTCTGACTACTGAACAAACTGGGAAATCATCATACTATGAACTAGGAGATTACATGATTCCTTATCATATGCATGAACACGAGCTATGATCCTGAAGCTGAAACATAAAACATGAGTATGTATCAGAATAACTGAAGTAAACTACTAAAATAAGAGTAGATTGAGCATCATTCTTTCTCACGGCTAATTCCATAACTTGCTGGCACATCTATTATCATCTGAAAACTTCACTTGGTTACTCGTTATATCATCTCTCCCTTAGATTTAAGCCATTACTCTAAGTCTGTGAACCACTATATACACTCTGTTATACACTGAAATTGCTTTACTCTAGAGTCGGGGATATAACAATACATATAAAACTAAACTTACCCTATAAGACAGTATCTTCATGTATAGCAACCAATGCTAATACCTCCTTCTAAGATTCAACCCTTAGGTTTCTATAGCCTCAAAAGTCATCATATAACAGCTTAAACATTCACCAACTTAGATTCTCCTAACACTAAACATGGATATCTCTAAACCTTTGACAGACCATACCACTTCTGTCATAGTCTACCAGCATCATTACTCCAAACTTATATTTCTCTACTATGAGAATCAAGATCTTATCAAAAGGCTCAGCATCATCAATCAAAACTCCTTAACTTGGCTATTTAGAACACCATATACCATCTGACTGGTCTTTCTCCACCTAGCAACTCAACGGCACCACTAGCCACACACAACATGCAATAGTCTTAGAAAAATACCGCAACCTCATATCACCTTGGCATACTTCTTCTTCATACATATAACATCATACTTCATTACGAATCAAATAAACTTAAGCTCTTGCATGCACTGTTCAAGCCTATTAGATTGCTTCTATAAAACTAGTATCATTAACCAAGAAATAATCACATCCACCTTCATGACATCACTGCTATGCCTCAGAATCTACTACATACCTTCTCAGAAGTAGTACTAGTTTACAACTACCAAAGAAAAGAAGGTCAAGGGGGTAGAGTTACATAATAGACATGGTCAACCTTAATCTTATATTATAACCCCATACAATCTTATCTACTTATATGGTTTTCTCACATCACACTTACTTACCCAAGCGTACATTTAGACTACCTTCAAATTCCACAAACAACCTTGTGTCTATAATTATAACTTACTGGCTAATCTATCCATTTTCATACTTCGAGCAAACAACAAATCACCTGATCTAATAACACCTTCTCTACATTCTACTAAACTAACACACAAAGATGTATCACTTTAACACCAACTTAATCTCATGCAAAAAGATCCGGCTATACATATATTCAATAAATTGCCCTTACCACTTTTCTTGCCATTACGCCTCTAAACCCCTAGTTCCAACCAACACAAGAACCAACAAGAAGGAAAATAAGTTGCTAGTAAATCGAAATAGGCCTCACATGGCTTCTCTAGACTTTGAGTTTCAACAACACAATGATAACAAGATTACAAGAGACAGAAACTTGACACACAATAATCAATGATCTAAGAATACATATCTTACTCTGTATAAATAAAAAATCTGAGTCAAACACTTCCCCCACAGACTACCATACAATCCACACATGCTACTAGCTACCACATTAGTTTATCACTAAAAAGGGGTAAATCATCCTCAAACATCGGTTATTCAACTAAAATATTTATTTACACAAAAGTCACCCTCACTCTGACTTCTAACTTTGTGACTTCACATCACCAACTTCTTGGTCCAACATCACTACCAATAGGTCATGACACCAACACTTAACTTATGCTACTACTCTAGTGAAAATACAATTCCAACATTCTGCTACACATCATCCCCCCCTTAAGCATGACATCTGTAACATAAATTTTTGATAAGGACCGAATACACTTAATACCACAGGTTGAAAAGCACAATTTCATCAAGATCAAGGTTCACACTAGAATCAATACACTCTGAAGCACTAACAGACTCTTCCCAAGTACTTGCACAATTTTTTTAAAATCTCATATGATTCAATCAGAAAGAACCATATCATTTAGACTCTAAACTTCTGTACTTAAATCACTCCAATAATGAGACATGTCTGAGAACATCAGAGTAAGGAAAGAACTAGGATGACAGTTACTTTCGTATGAGCGACACCATAGCACGAATTAGAGTATGAAAGAGGAACATTCTGACTCTATTGCATGAACTAGAACATGAAGAAAGAAAGACATTCCTAAATGCCTTATAGCCTCCTGCTTATAAGTGTGGCGTGCTACACACCCATAAATAAGACTCTACCGATGCAATTTTGCAGAAACCCTGGGACCATGAACCATGCTTTGATACCAAGTTTGTCATGAATCGAACTAGGGCCTGGCCGTGATGGACATCTCGAACCATGAAGGCCCGGGCGTCCTACTTTATCTGGTAATCATACACAACATTCATATAATAAAAGAAGATGCGGAAATATAATTTGATACGAAAACATGGTCATACTCTGGATTTAGTTTAACAACAGTCTACAAAATCTCTACTACATAATCAAATGACAACTGTCTGAAACTGGGACAAGGCCCCCAGTGGACCTAAACCAAAATAAATAACAAAATCTAAAAGACACAGGCCTTCTGGAATTAAGAAGGCTAACCAACTGCACACTTCATTGTTGTCTGAAAACTCTACTGTTTACCAAGACCTCTGAACTGAGCTTTAGACCCTGGGAGGTAGGGGGTCAATACAATTGTACTGGTACGCATAGAAAATCCAAAATAATAATTTATATTCAACATATATGAGAGCAATTTAAAACAGTTCATAAACATATCATATAGTAAGAAATCTCATGGGCATTTCTGAAAGACTCTGAAAGAAAATCATCTGAACTCTGAAACATTCTTTGTTTTACTTTTGCGCTAGGTGGTATACCCTACAACTCTGAAATTCCACGGGCTATATAAAATCCGCCATTGACTCGGCGGGGAAGCCTTAACCTAAGTGTTCCACAAGGGTTGGAGTCTCTGACTCTGCTACGCCACACGACCGTCGCCAGCATAAAATAATATACCTGAATCGGCAAATCACGGTTTCAGGTTAAGAGTTACTTGAACTCAAACCTTCTTGGGGTAGCCACCTAACCCTCTTTAAGCCCAGTTTTAACTCTTTAAAACGTGCATTCTCTGAAAACATACTCTGAAAACTCTAACTCTGTTATGGCATACATTTATATGGTATCGTCATACCATTGAATTGCAAGTCACATCTCTGAGCCATTATTAGCATATAATAATCTCTGTTTCAAAACGTAAATCTGGGACCACCATATCAATAAATCATTTCAGAAAACTCTTTCTTAAAGCTCATGTAAACATATGCAAGAAACTCTCTTTTTCACCATTTCAAATACACAAGGTGGTCATGTCAAAGATATCAATCATATGAAATTCTTTCTTTTTAAGACAAGGACAAAATCATATCAAGAAACTCTCTCTCATCATCATCAAAATCATGTTAAATACTTAAATATTGGAAAGATTCCCTTCAAAACATTAAACAAACATCTCAAATCATTTCCAGTAAGTTTATCAACTCTAAATCATCAAAGAGAGGGGTTTCAATAATAATGTTCTCAATCAAATCTTCAACATCATACATATTCATATAAGTTTAAATCAATTTAAGGGAGAAAGGCCTAAATACCAAAACAATAATATTATCCAAGCATCTATAATGCGAAATTCAAAGCGTAAGTTTCAAAACCCCTTTAAAATTCATGCTTGATAATCTTTAAATCATGTTCTAGTGCTGCCAAGCCTATTTAGTTTTTAGGATAAACCCCACGTACCTTAATTTAGAAATTAATGGATGATTCTTGAAGCCTAAGGTTTGGGGATTCCAAATCTTCAATTAGTTTTGAAAACCCACGGTTGAATCTTGAGTTATTTGAGTTTTTAGTTTGAAACCCTAGAGAGTGTTCTTGTGAATTTTTGAAGAAAATATGAATAATGTGGTCTCTTGGGAGTAAAATCCCATATTTAAGCTGATAAGGGGGTGGAAAATACCCAATATACCCTAAATGAGATAGAATAAAATATAATTGAAAGCCCGATTTTATGGGCCACTGCGATGCGCCACTATCGCGGTGGCTCACTGGAAATTGACGAATGGGATTTTAGGGTCACCGCGATGCATAGCCATCGCGTTGTCCTACTGGTTGGAACCTGGAACTTCAGCGCGACGCACCACAATCGCGCTAGGCTACTGGAATTTGACAATTGTTAAATAGACCACTTCCGCGACGCGCCAAGCACCAAAATGACGGTTTTTGTTCTAGCTCGAAATGCTGGGTGTTACAGTTTGAGTTCAACTAAATCTTAACCCAAAACTGTGATTTGCCGATTCGGGTATATTATTTTATGCTGGTGATGACCGTGTGGCGTATCAGAGTCAGAGACTCCAACCCTTGCGGGACACTTGGGTTGGAGGCTTCCCCGCCGAGTCAATGGCGGATTCCATACAACCGTGGAATTTTAGAGTTGTAGGGTATACCACCTAGCGCAGAAGTAAAACAAAGAATGTCTCAGAGTTTAGATGATTTTCTTTCAGAGTCTTTTAGAAATGCCCATGAGATTTCTTACTATTTGATATGTTTATGAACTGTTTTAAAATGCTCTCAAATATGTTGAATATAAATTATTATTTTGGATTTGCTCTACGTACCAGTACAAACGTATTGATCCCTACCGCCTAGGTTCGAAGGCTCAACCTAGGGGTCCGACTAATCAGTAGAGTATCCAGAGAGAAGTGATCCGTGCAGGGGTGAACCTTCTTTGTTTCAGAAGGCCTGTTATTTCAGATTATATTATTCCTTTGTTTTAGTCTACTTGGGGCCTTGTCCCAGTTTTCAGAACAGTTGTGAGATGTAGTAGAGATTTCGCACACTGAGTCAGATCTTATTCAGATGTTTTGAATTGCAGCTTTCATTCTTATGTCTTGAATCTCAGAGTTAATGACCATATTTCCATATCAGATTGTATTTCCGCATCTTCTCTTATTATATGAATGTTGTGTATGACTACCAGATAGAGTAGGACGTCCGAACCTTCAGGGCTCGGGATGTCCGTCACGGCCAGGCCCTAGATCGGGTCTTGACATTCTGATTGAGTGTTGATTGATGCTTGACTTCTTTTGATCTTGCTTTGTTGATTTATTTGGAGGAAAACAAAAATGAGGCCAGAGGCGTTAGTGTTGTTTCATGGTACATAAACCACCACCACCACCAACGAACCAATGTAATCCCCACAAGTGTGGTTCGGGAAGGGCAAAATGTACCCAGACGGCCAGACCTCACCTCTACCTCATAGAGGTAGAAAGGTTGATTACGATAGTTATTTTCTTTTTCAATTGAAGTATCCACCGGGACTTTTGCTTCCATGGTGTCGTAGTTTTGGCAAATGCCTTTATTTGTGAAATGGTGACGAGGTTTGCAGCGGATAATTCCTCGGTAATTTTTGGAAACTACAAAAATTGTTTTATTACTTCGGATCAGTTACATGACCTCAATTTGTCATTGTTTAATTTAGATCGTAGTGCGTCAGGATCAATGTAATTCTGGAAGCTGACGTTGAGATAAACTAAAAAAATGAATAAAAAATGGCTTAGGTACTGAGAAATTGATAAAGAGAGATAAATGAAATAGACAGGTCAACGGATTCTGTAAGTTTGGTTCTGGCTGTTTGTTTAGATTGAAAACAGACAAAAAAAATCTGCATACATTATCATTTCACATATCTCTATACATAAGTTTGCGATCTAAAACAAGTTCTGTTTAGAAGAAGCTAAGCTGGAAAACAATCCTCATTTATCGATGGAAGAAGCAAGCTCAAGAAAGCTAGGTAGCACTTTGAAAGTTCCTAACGTTCGAGAGCTTGCAAAGCAACAACTAGCAACCATCCCGACGCGATATATTCGCGATGATTTTGAGAAGACATCCTCTTCCATATCATTGCCTCAAGTTCCAGTGATTGATATGGAAAAACTGCTGGCAATTGGAGATGATTCAGAGCTTGAGAGGCTTCATTCTGCTTGCAAAGAGTGGGGTTTTTTTCAGGTACATATTTCTTTAAGTTTCAAGTTGTGGAAAATTAACGGTCTAAATACGAGTCCCTCTCTTGTAGGTGGTGAATCACGGGGTGAGTTCATCGTTGGTGGAGAAAGTGAAGTCAGAAATCAAAGCATTTTTCAATCTACCAATGGAAGAAAGGAAGAAGTTTGAGCAACAAGAAGGGGACGTTGAAGGATTTGGACAAGCCTTTGTTTTTTCTGAAGAGCAAAAGTTAGATTGGGGTGACTTGTTTTACATGACCACTCTCCCTGCCAGTTTGAGAAAACCTCACTTATTTCCCAAGCTCCCTATCTCACTTAGGTAAAAGTGGTTAAGTGCTTTCTTTGTAGATATTCTTCAATGGACATTTTAATAGTATTTACACTGAGTGAAAGATAATGTTAAACATTCAAATCTGTTCAGATACATTAAGTAACATTTGTGCCTTGATCTTGATCACTAGATCTCTTCCTCTTTTAATTTCTAATTTATATAATATGACTTGAACTATAACGCAGTGACACCATGGAAGCACATAGCAAAGAATTCAAGAGCCTAGCAATAAGCATCCTGTGTCAATTGGCAAAAGCTTTAAGGATGGATGAAAAGGAAATGAGAGATCTATCCAACGATGGTATGCAATTAATAAGGATGAATTATTATCCACCTTGCCCTGAGCCTGACAAAACCATTGGCATAAGTCCTCATTCTGATGCTGACGCCCTCACTATCCTTCTCCAGTTGAATGAAACTGAAGGTCTCCAAGTTCGAAAAGACGGAATCTGGGTGCCTATAAAACCCCTCCCAAATGCTTTCATTGTGAATGTTGGCGATATGATGGAGGTAAATATATAACCATTTCCTTGTTGAGTTTCATTAATTTAATTTGTTACTAACATTATATGGCTAATTAGGTTAAACTTGCTTGTTTAGAGCGAATTGGAGGTTACTGAAGTTAGAATTAACTCAAGACGAAGTGGATCAAATAGATGAATGGGTTTACAAGTTCATGATATACTTGCATGCTAGCTAGACGTTTATAATCTTTTTTTGTTGAGAAAGCTCATTTTCTAATATCTCTATATTACTCCGTGCATATGTAATTTGACTTGGCGCGCAGATATTGAGCAATGGTGTTTATAGAAGCATTGAGCACAGAGCAGTTGTAAACTCTAGCGAAGAGAGGCTGTCTCTCGCAACATTCTATATCTTCAACCTCGACTCTGAATTGGGACCTGCACACAGCCTCACTGGACCAAATCATCCCCCAATTTTCCGAAGAATTCGCGTAGGAAAATATTTGCAGGACTTTTTTGCAAGAAAACTTGATGGAAAATCATTCATTGATCGCATGAGGGTAGAGATGAAGGATGACAAATCCTAGGTTGCATTTGATACTCTACATGGTTTATTAGCGTATCTATATCCCGGGAAATTATATATCCTTACATGTTACTCTTGCAATTGTAATTTCAAGTTCCGATCATTTTTTATGATTGTAATAAACAAGAAAAATAGTACACTCAATGTTTGATTTGATATTGTTGTATTATACCGAAAGGTGAAAAGAAGAAGAAAAAGACTTACAATACTAAAAAAGTTGTAGCTCAAAACTGGCGGCGTGAAAAAGGCTAACAACAGGTGTTTTCACTTCAAGATGTTAAGCCATTAGAAGATACATTGTCCAGTTTTCCTAGCCAAGTAGAAAAAAAAAAGCTAAATTCACTTTCACTTATCGTTGAAATGTGTTTAGAGACCGTTTCTACCACATCACAGTGTGTAGATTTAGGAGCCACTAATCACATTTGTACTACTTTGCAAGAGTTTCAAGAAACGTGCAAGCTGAATAAAGGTGAAGTTAGTGTTTTTCAAGTTGATGATTCAGCAACTCCAGCTTTAGCATTAGAAAATATTAATATTTTGTCTGGTAGCGACATAGTTTTAATTTTAAAAGATGTATTATATATACCTATTGTTAGAAGAAATTTTATTTCAGTTTCTAGAGCTTTGAGATATGGTTATGATGTTAATTTTTCTGATAACGGTTGTGTTATTAGATACAATAAACATTTTATCTCTACTGGTACATTGATTGATGATCTTTTTTATTATTAATGTCTCTCCTGAACTGCAATAAACTATTGAGCTGAATAATGTTAATCTTTCAAGTAAGAGAAAACGTTCTTCTAAACTTAATGAAACTTATTTATGACATTTGCGTCTATGTCACATAAATTTAGACAAAATTTTGAGGTTGGTTCGGAATGGGACCTTTAGGTTCATTAACAGAGGTAGCACTACCAAAATATGAATTCTATTTAGAAGAAAAAAATGACTAAGAGACAATCTTTCTTCAAAAGGAAATAGAACAAATAATAAATTAGAATTAATTTGTTTTGATTTGTGTGGCCAATGAACGTACAAGCGAGAGGCGATTTGAAATTTTGGCAGCAGGATTAGGTGCCTTGTTTGGACACACTGAATTTTTATAGCTTGTAACTTATTGAGCTTGTAAGGTTAACCAGGAATACGAATACTGAATAGTTAATAAGATTTCTTTTTGGCTAATGCTTAGTCGTGTTTAATTGTAGCATTTATAAGCGCAACAGAGTCCCCTATTATACATACTTTTAATCTAACTTCTGCTTGGTATCTAGACTCAATTTTATAATACTTCAAAACATAATCGACGTTGGGTCTGTGCCAGCACGTGTCATATCCCACTAGTCAATATAAAAAAACTTAAGAGTAAACTCCCCGCAATAAAGTTATAATAATAAATTTAAAGATCACTTCATTAATTCTTATTAATTTTTGTTTACCTATCATCATTGAGTAGTAAATCAGCTATTTTTTCTTAATATTCTTTTACAATATCAAACATTTTACATTTCATCTTCTATATAATATTATAACTTATTTCTTCACCAACCTATTAATACAAAAGAAACGGTAGAATTTAATCAAGTCTTGATGAAAAACGATTTTTCTTCTATTGATAAATATATTTATAGTAAAGTAATAGGTAATGATTATGTGACAATATGTATATATATTAATGACATGCTTATATTTTGTATAAATTTAAATATTTATACAAAGTATCAAATTATTTTTGTCTACCAACTTTGATATGAAAGATTTGAGTGAAGTAAATATGATATTGAGAGTTAAAACTGTAAGGAGTTTTAATGGTATACTGTTGTCACAAGAACATCATGTTGAAAGATTTCTTAAGAAATTCAAAAGTTTGGAGGTAACTCCTATTTTCACTCCATATGATGCTAAATTTAAATTAAAAAGAATAATAGTGACTCAGTTGCTTAGTCTAAATATGCACAAATTATTAGAAGCCCGATGCATTTGATAAATTTTACTAGGAGTGGTATAACCTATGTTGTGTGTAGACTTAGTAGATATACTCATAAATCTGATAAAGAACTTTCATCTGCGTTAATAAGACTGATAAAATATTTGAGAGGAATCATGAATTATGGTATTCTGTATAGTGACTTTTCTGTTACTTTAGCAGGGTATTGTGATGCAAACTGAATTTCTGATTCAGATGAAATGAAATCCCCTGATTATATGTTCACCTTAGGTGGTATAGCAGCATCATGAAAATCAGCTAAGCAGATGATTATTGCTAGATTGACTACAGAGTCAACGTTTGTAGTTTTAGAACTAGTGGGTTGTGAGGTTGAGTGGCTAAGAAATTTCTTAGCGAATATTTCTTTAACAAAGGATGATCTGTACCTCCTGTGTCTATACATCGTGATTGTCAAACTGCAATTGTTATTGCGAAGAACAAATCTTACAATTATAAGAGTATACACATGAAATTGAGTTATGATATCGTTAAGCAATGGTTGAGAAATGGAATAATTTTTATTGATTATGTGTAGTCAGAATTGAATTCGGCCAATTCATTGATTATACTTGTGGGAAGAAAATTAGTTCTTCAAACCTCCAAAAAAAATGACCTTAAGTCAATATAATTGTCAATAAAGATGGTAATCCGACCTATGTGATTGGAGATCCCATAAAGTAGGTTCATATGAGTAAAAATAAATTGATATTGACATTACACACATAGTGAGTGTGCTTGAACAACTACTAATTATGATGGATGAGTTACTAACTCTTAATAAATTTATAGTCCTTATGGATGATGTTTTTAAACCAGTATATACTTAATGAATTCATCTACATGAAAAGTAGAATAATGTATTTCCTATGAGACTTGAGTCTAGTCTATAGAGCCACATGAATAACCAGGTATGCATATGGGCTATTGCCACAAAACCATGTTAAATAGCAAAATTACGAACAAAATGTGTTTGATAAAGTCTATGACTTATAATACGAGTTATTGTGTCATAAAAATAATATATTTCACCACTAATTTTATAAATTAAATTTTATTGGTTTAAGCTTAGTTCATGTAGTTCAACAAGTTGAACTCTTTAATTATTTTAAAATATATGGAGAATTGTAAGATATTTAAAATAAAGTAACTGAATATTTTAGTTTTACTTAGAAATAAAGTAAAAATATGACTGGAGTCCAATACTTATCTACATGGCAAAATAATTTCATGAACTTGTTGGCCAAGTATCATGTTGCTTATTTTTGATTGACCATTTCTTAGTTTTTCATCTTGTTCCAGCGACAGTATAATACCATATATATATAGTGGCGGATCTAGTATATATTCTGGGGTTCATCTGAACTTCCTTCGGCAAAAAATTACACTATTTTATATATGGTTAAAATTATTTTTATGTATATATTTATGTTGAACACGTCCCGGTCTCATGAGAGCTTAGAGAATAGGCCTTTACTAACATTCTCCTTGAAGCGGCTTTCACTTCTCTCTCACATAGGTGATTTCTAAACGTTCAATCCTATAGATTAAACTATTTGGTCAAATTTGCCAAATTTAGATAATCATTAAAAGACTTCACACCATAAGTCTTATCCTTGTTTACTAAACATTGTCTACATCATGAGAATGAATTGGGTATATTGATAATGTTGAACCTGCCAGACACAACTTTGTTTGATCTCTTTGAACCTAACTCTTGAGATTTTCAGTTTTCTAGGTAGAGTTACCACCATGCTGACTTGTCCTAGGCCGTAAACCTATTCCCTTGGATGTCCTCTCAACTCCTTCTCTAGACATGCCTTTTGTAAGTGGATTCGACACATTATCCTTTGACTTTACATAGTCAACAGTGATAATCCACTAGAGAGAAGTTCTCTAACGGTATTATGTCTTCGTCTGATGTGACGAGAGGCATCATGCTCCATGCCCTACCTATTGCCGTTTGGATATCACAGAGTATACATACTGGTGCCACATGTTTGGGCCAATAAGGAATATCTTTCAAGAAATTTCGGAGCCATTCTGTTTCTTCACTGGCTTTATCTAATGTGATAAATTCTGATTCCATTGCAGAGCGAACAATACATGTCTGTTTGGACAATTTTCAAGAGACTGCTCCTCCATCTATAGTAAATATATATTCACTCGTGGATTTTAGTTCATTCGATTCGGTAATTCAATTTGCATCACTATATCCTTCAAATACCACGGGATATTTATTATAATGCAAAACATAGTCTTGAGTGTATTTAGAATACCCCAAAACTCTTTTCATTGCCATCCAATGAGTTTTATTGAGATTACTTGTTTACCGACTCAACTTACTAATAGCACATGCTATGTTTGATCGTGTACAATTCATTATATACATTAAACATCCCACACTCTTTCATACTCCAATTGTGAGTCACTTTCACTTTCATTCTTTTGAAGTGCAAAGCTCACATCCAATGGAGTCTTGGCAATTCCAAATTTCAAATACTTGAATTTGTCAAGTACCTTTTCAATGTAATGAGACTGTGACAATGCCAACCCTTGTGGATTTCTATGGATTCTTATTCCTAAGATCACATCCACAATTCCAAGATCTTCGTATCAAACTTCCTCTCGAGCATTCGTTTCATAGAATTTATGTCAGAAATGTTTCTACTAATGATTAATATATCATCCACGTACAAACAAATAATGACTTGGTGATTTGGAGTGTCTTTAATGTAAACACATTAATCACATTCATTTATCTTGAACCCGTTTATCAACATGATTTGGTCATACTTCACATGCAACTGTTTAGATGCTTATTTTAGTCCATAAAGTGACTTAACAAGTTTACACACCTTATTTTGTTTTCTCGGAATCATAAAACCCTCAAGTTGTTCCATGTAAATTTCTTCCTCCAATTCTCCATTAGGAATGCTGTTTTCACATCCATTTGATGGATTTCAAGACTATATACCGCTTCCAAGACAATTAACATTTGAATTGACGTTATCCTCATTACAGGCGAGTATGTATCAAAGTAATCAAAGCCTTCCTTTTGTTTAACGCCTTTTACACCAAGGATCTTGCCTTGTATTTGTCAATGGTACTAACAACTTTCATTTTTATTTTGAAGGTCCATTTAGAACCTAAAGATTTATTTCCTGGAGGAAGATCAACCAATTCTCACGTATGGTTACTTAAGATTGAATCAATCTCACTATTGACTGCCTTTTTCCAAAAGGATGAGTCTGACGACGACATCACTTCTTTAAATGTTTGAGGTTCATTTTCTAAGAGAAATATTACAAAATTCGATCCAAACGAAGTTGACATTCTTTGAAGTGTACTATGTCTTAAATTCTCAGCATTATGTACATCCTCACTTGGTTCATCTCGAAGTTTTTTAGACCCCCACTAGACTGTTCATGTTAAGTTTTATATGGATAAATATGTTCAAAGAATTTAGCATTATCTGATTCAATTATCGTATTTTTATTGATATCAAAATATTTGAATTTATGAACTAAAAATAAACATGCTTACTACTTTTAGCATATCCTATGAACACGCAGACCACCATTTTAGGTCCTATCTTTATCCTTTTAGGCATAGGAACTTGGACCTTCGTTGGACAACCCCACACTTTGAAATATTTCAAGTTGGATTTTTTTTCTTTCCATCTTTCATATGGAATTGATTGAGTCTTACTATGCGGCACTCTATTGAGTATTCGGTTAGCTATAGGATAGCTTCCCCCCACAAGTTTTACGATAAACCTAAACTTATAAGTAAGTCATTTATCATTTCCTTTAAGGTTAGATTTTTTCTTTCCACAATTTCATTAGATTGAGGTGAATACAGGGCTGTAATTTAATGGAAAATTCCATTCTCTATACATATTTCCGCAAAGGGAGATTCATATTCTCCGCCCCTATCACTTCTTATAGTTTTGATCTCTTTCTCTAATTGATTTTCAACTTCTGTTTTGTATTGCCTAAATGCATCTATTGCTTCATCCTTACTGTTTAGCAAATAGACATAACAATATCTAGTGCAATCATCAATAAAAGTGATAAAATATTTTTTCCCACCACGAGATGGTGTTGACTTCATATCACAAATATCTATGTGTGTTAAGTCTAAGGGATTAGAATTCCTTTTAACAAACTTATACGGATGCTTAGCATACTTTGATTTCACACACATTTGATATTTTAATTTATTGCACTCAAAGTTTGGCAAAACTTCTAAGTTAATCAGTTTTAACAAAGTTTCATAATTGACATGTCCTAATCGTTTATGCCATAAATCATTAGACTCAAGCAAGTAAGAAGAAACTGAACTTTTATTGATTTCAACATTCATTACATTTATTTTGAATAGGCCCTCAGTGAGGTAGCCTTTTCCTACGTACACTTATCCTTTACTAAGTACAATTTTTTTGAAAACACATACACATTTGAATCCATTTTTGTCAAGAAGTGATACAGAAATCAAGTTCTTCTGTTACTCTAATATATACAGCACATTGTTCAAAGTCAACACTTTGCCTGATGTCATTTTCAGGCAGACTTTTCCTGTTCTTTCAACTTCTGCAGTTGCGGAGTTGGCCATATATATCTTCTCTTGTCACGACCCGAACTAGGGCATGACCGTGATAGACTTCCCGAACCCTGAGGGCCTGAAACGTCCCTCTCTATCTAGTAAGCATGCACACATTCATATAAATAAAGAAGATGCAGAAACATAATCTGCTATGGAAACATGGTCAATTCTGAATTCAGCATAAGTATGAAAATTGAAAATCAACTACATCTAATAACATCTGACTCAGTCTGTGAAATCTCTATTACAGGAAAATCTGACAACTATCTGAAAACTGGGACAAGACCCCCAGTATACCAAAATGGTAATAAGGGACATAATCTAAAAGACGGGCCTTCTGGAATAGAGAAGGCTCACCAACTAATCACTGCAACTCTGTCTGAGGAATCTACTGCCTTTCTAGACCCATAGACTGAGCCTTAAAACCTGGAGGGAAGAGGGGGGTCAATACAGATGTACTGTTACGCAAAAAAATCCAAAATAAAGCTTATATATAAATAAAATAGTTTGGGAAACAACTTTGTCAAAACATTATACATCAAGTGGCTTTCGAAACACATAGGCGCATTTCTGAAAAACATGTAACCTACCTGTCAATGTAAGTTCTGATATGTATATTACTTCTGAGTTAGGTGTCACTCCCCTACAATTATGATATTCCACGGGCGGTATGGAATCCACCATTGACTCGGCGGGGAAGCCCCCAACCTAAGTGTGCCGCAAGGGTTGGAGTTCCTAAATCTGATATGCCACAGGGCTCTAGGCCAACATAATAAATAAACCCGGATCGATAAATCATGGTTTTGGACGATGAGTTATTTGATACTCACGTCTTCTTCGGGGAACCACCTAAACTCTCTTTATTCCCAATTTTATCCTGTTCTAAATCATGCATGTTTCTAGTTTCAACAACTGAAAAGTCTGATTTCAAACATGCATTAAATCTGTTCTGAATTATCATGACATAATCTTAATTGGTGTCATCACACCAAGACTTGCAAGTCCTATTTATGAGCTATAATGCATCACACATAATTCTTTCATTAAAACATAGTTCAAACCACCCAAACATGCAAATAGTATAAGAGATTTCATGTTCCGAAAGTATAAGTCAAAACTATGCAAGAACTCTTCAAACATAAGGTGGTCATGTACTTTTGGCAAAATCCATGCACTCTTTCATTATATGTATTTTCAACATTTTTTTAATACAAACAACCCTCTCTTTTGAATTCAAGATTCATAACCAAATCATTCATGAATCAAGACACTTCGTAACATGCTTTTCAAGATGCATTTCAAAATAATCTATATCATGTGAAACATGGGAACAATCACATCAAGAGAGGGATTTCACGTGAGTCGTGCTCTCAATTTGAATATTAACTTAAATCACATACATATATATATACACAATTTCAAATCAATGTGGGGAAGGTCAAACACCAAAACAATACCGTCAAGATTTCTAAAACATGAATGTATTCATAAATCTGAAAACCCCTTTCTTAAAATCATGATTTCTATGCCCATGAGATTTTAGGAAAACCCCACGTACCTCAAAATAGAAAAACAACGGGTGTTTCTTGAAGCCTATGATCCAGGGATTTCAAATCTTCAATTGATTTTTAAAACCCACGGTTGAATCTTGAGTTTCTTGAAGTTCTTGTTTGAAGCTCTAGAGAGGATTCTTGATGATTTTGATGAAAGTAGGGTTAAGTTGCTCAAATATACCCTAAATCCTTTGTTTGGATGGTTTTAAAGGTTAGGGAAAATTCAAAATTACCCTTAATGATTCCTAAACAGAACTAGAAATTTGAACTTAAAAATCTGATTTTGGGTGCCACTGCGACGCGCCACAATCGCGGTGGTCCACTGGAATTTGACGAGTGGGAAATTGACTGCCTCCGCGATGCATCACCATCGTGGAGCCGCACTGGAATTTGATGATTGTCAATTTGACCCTCTCCACGATGCGCTAGACACCAAAATGACGATGTTTATGATTAAAACTTTAAATTATTCATAACTTTTTCACCGAGGGTCCATTTTGGACGAATCTTATATCGTTGGAAAGCTAATTCAGTCATCTAGGTAATGAAAGGTTGAAATCTAGAAAATTCCACATGAAAATTAATTTAATCATTCTAAAAGCTAATGCTTAGACTTTCCATGGATGGAATTTAGCTAAGAAGACGTCGGGGTGTTACAATATCCCCTCTTGGGATCATTCATCCCCGAATAATAATGCGGAAAATAGACTAGCATGATTCCAAGAATACTAAAGCATCGAAAGATTAAGGTAAGGGTTGTACCTTCAACTCTGTCATCTACTGGGTCAAAAAGGTATGGGTATCTTGCTCTCATGTCATCCTGTGATTCCCAGGTAGCTTCTTCAACTTTCTGATTTCTCCACTACACCTTAATTGATACTATTTCTTTACTTCTCAACTTTCGGACCTGACGATCTTGGATTGAAATAGGTTCCTCTTCATATGATGAGTAGGCTAGTCACCTTAATCTCTTCTACAGGCAACACCAAAGAATGGTCTCCAATGCATTTCTTCAACATGGATATGTGAAATACCGGATGGACAGAACCCAAATTGGCAGGCAATTCTAACTCATACACAACACCACCTATTCTCCTCAAAATATGATATGGTCCTATATAGCGAGGACTCAATTTACCTTTATTCCCGAATCGCATGACTCCCTTCATAGGAGAAACTTTTAGAAATACCCAATCACTGACCTCAAACTCTAAATCTCTTCTCTTAATATCCGCATAAGATTTCTGATGACTCTGAGTCATCTTAAGTCGTTCTCTAATGATTTTCACTTTCTGCATTGCCCGATGAAAAAGATCGGGCCCAAACATTTGCATCTTATCTACTTCATACCATCCTATAGGAGACCTACATCTTCTCCCATATAGTGCCTCAAATGGTTCTATCTTAATACTGGAATGAAAACTGTTATTATACGCGAACTCTATCAAAGGAAAGTGCTCTACTGAACTACCTTTAAAATCAATCACACAGGCCCTCAATATGTCCTCAAGGGTCTGAGTGGTGCGTTCGTCCTGGCCATCGGTCTGAGGGTGAAAAGCAGTACTTAGGTTCACTTGGGTACCTAATCCTTTCTGGAAAGATCTCCAAAACTGAGAAGAGAACTGTGTACCTCGATCGGATATGATGGACACAGGCGCACCATGAAAACAAACTATTTTTGCAATGAACAGCTTGGCGTAATCCTCTCCCGAATAGTTAGTCCTTATAGGCAGAAAATGGGCTGACTTGGTCAGTCTATCTACAATCACCCAAATAGAATCATACTGGTTTCAGGACTTCGGGAGCCCTATAATAAAGTCCATATTAATCATCTCCCACTTCCACAAGGGCAAAGCTATCTCTTGGGAAGAACCACCTGGCCTCATATGTTCTACTTTAACTTGTTGACAATTCAAACACTTGAAAACAAAGTTAACCACATCACACTTCATATTATTCTACCAATACAAAGATTTTAAATCCTGGAACATCTTAGTAGAGCCGGGTAAAGAACATACCTCAAAGTGTGAGCTTCATCAAGGATTCTATTTCGCAAATCATCCACATCTGGTACAATAATCTACCCTGGTATTTCAAAATACCATCACCATCAATCTCAAATGACATCACCTTCTGCTGACCCACATCATTCTTAATTTGCATCAAGATGGGATCTTCAACCTGCTTCTTTTTAACTTCCGCACAAAGGGAAGACGTAGCTATCTCATGAACAACTATTCCCCCATTTTTGGAATCCAAGAGTCGCACTTCTAGATTTGCAAGATGGTGAATATCTTTCACCATCTCTCTCTTCCCTTCCTCAATATGAGAAAGACTGCCCATAGATAATCTGCTGAGGGCACCGGCTACCACATTTGCCTTACCCAAATGATAGTGAAGGCTCATGTCATAGTCTTTCAAAAGCTCCATCCAGCGCCTTTGCCTGAGATTTAGCTCTTTATATGAGAAAATATACTGCAAACTCTTATGGTCAGTGAAAATATCAACATGCATCCCGTAAAGATAATGCCTTCAAATTCTAAGCATAAACACCAAAACTGTTAATTCCAAATCATGAGTGGGGTAGTTCCGCTCATGCACCTTTAACTGCCTAGATGCATAAGCCACCACCTTTCTGTGCTGCATAAGTACATACCCTAGTCCCACACGGGATGCATCACAGTACATAACAAAACCCGCTGTAGCTTCTGAAAGAGTCAAAACAGGAGTCGTAGTCAACTTGTCTTTCAACTTCTCAAAACTATTCTCACAAAAGTCGGACCATAAAAACTTTACCTTTTTCTGAGTCAACTTAGTAAGTGGAGTAGCTATAGAAGAGAAGCTCTCTAAAAACCTACGATAATACCCTGCCAAACCCAAGAAACTCCGAATGTTGGTTGGAGTCATGGGTCTGGGCCATTTATTTACTGCCTCAATCTTTTGGGGATCAACCTTAACCCCCTCACTAGACATAATATGCCCCAAGAAAGCAATAGAATTCAGCCAGAATTCATACTTGGAGAATTTCGCATACAACTTATGATCTTTGAGGGCCTGAAGAACAGGGCGAAGGTGATTGGCATGGTCCTCCTTACTTTTAGAGTAAACCAAGATGTCATCAATTAAAAACTATGACAAAAAGGTCTAGGAACTGACGGAAGACCCTATTCTTTAGGTCCATGAAAGTTGTAGGGGTGTTGGTCAACCCGAAGGACATGACTAAGAATTTATAATGACCATATTTGGTTCGGAAGGCTGTTTTAGGAATGTATGACTCCCTAAATTTCAACTGATGATATCCCGAATGAAGGTCTATTTTTTAAAAACACTTAGCACCCTGAAGTTGATAAAAAAGATCATCAATTCTAGGAAGAGAATATTTATTTTTCACTGTGACCTTATTCAACTGGCGGTAATCTATGTACATACGCAGGGAACTATCTTTCTTTCACACGAAGAGATCTACTAAAACCCTTATCTAGGAGATCTGCTAGCTATTCTTTCAACTCTTTTAAATCTGCAGGAGCCATTCTATTTGGCGGAATAGAAATAGGATGGGTATCTGGCAACACATCAATGCCAAAATCTATTTCCCTATCAGGTGGAATTCCTGGGAGATCATCTGGAAAAACTTATGGGAATTCATTTACTATTGGGACAGACTAAAGGGGGGGACTTTTAACCCAAATAAGATGGTACAAACAACCCTTGGAAATAAGTTTATGGGCTTTGAGATAAGATATGAAGTGCTCTATAGGTGCTAAGGAATGCCCTTCCCACTCTATTGCTGGCTCATTCAGAAAAGAAAAGGTAACCTTTTGGGTCCTACAGTCTAGTCTGGCATAACATCGATGGAGCCAGTCCATCCCTCGGATAGCATTAAAAGCAACCATATCAAGTTCTATGAGGTCTGCTACAGTATCCCTAATAAGAATAGACACGACACAATTTTTGTACACCCTTCTAGCCACAATCAAATCTCCCTTCGGAGTGGAAATAGAGAAAGGTTCAGCAATCACATCGGGTTCAAACCCAAAACCAACAGCCACATACAGGGTCACATAAGATAAGGTAGACCCGGGATCAAGCAATACATATAACTCATGGGAAAATATTTATAATATACCAGTGACTACATCTGGCGAGGCTTCCGCCTCCTGGCGATTAGTTAGAGCATACAGCCAATTGCAATCGCTCCCGACAGCTGAATTGGTGCCCTTTTGAGGCAGTGATAGTGCAGAAGAGTTTGCCTGAGACTTTGCTCCATCAATATTCCTCCTAGCAGAAGGAAATTCTCTCTGGAAGTGGCCCTGTCTGACCGCATGAATAACACACCGATGAGCCCAACTAACACCTTCTCGGATGATGCCTACCACAAGTCTCACATCATGGATAAGAACGGTACTACTGAGCCACACTATCTTGCAACTGAGTATCCTGAGCTCTGGGTCCCTGGATGGCCTAAAAGCTTTGAGATCGTCTATCAACTGGAGGTCTGGGCGCTGGGGCGCTAGCTACAGACTGCGCCTTGCCCTAAAACTTCTTTTTTTGCCATTTGTTACACTAATTACCACCCTGATGCTGACTGGGGTTCTGATCTACTGATCTGTCTCTCTTTGCCTGCCTATCCTTCTCTCTGGACTCGGTTATTTTCTTCTTCTTCTCCTCAACCTGCCGTATGTGGACTGTCAGCCTATCAAAATCCAATTCCTTGTTTAGCATCTCCCTTTGACATTCAAGCACCAAATCATCTGAAAGTCCGAAAGCAAACTTCCTCATTTGGGCCCGCACACTGCTTGTCATCTCAGGAGCATAACGGTCCAGCTAATTAAACTTTAAAGTATACTCCTGAACACCCATCTTACCCTGCTTAATGTTCATGAACTCCTCCACTTTGGATTCCTTCAACTCTAGAGAAAGGAATCGGTCAAGAAAAGCTTCCACAAACTCGTCCCACACTGTGGGCTCAGCACTGTCACCCTTCGCCTCTTCCCACTCATTATACAATTGATTTGCTATATCTTTTAGCTGGTATGCCACTATCTCAACACCTTCCACCTGATCCATACGCATCACTCTAAAAATTTTGTCTATGAACTCTTGCGGATCCTTTTCTACCTTAGTGCCAGTAAACTTAGGTGGATTTATTCTCATGAACTGACCTATCCTAGTAGATTCAGATGTAACAGGTGCAGACCTAACATCTTCTGATCGTTGGGCCTGATTAGCCACCAACTGTGTCAGCATATAAATAGATTGTCTAAATTTTGCATTCAAAATATCCCTCTGAGTAGTCAGGGGACGATTAACATTAGTCCAATGAGCCCTAGGTGGACTGGAGGTGTAACACCCCGTAAAAGTCATGCATGGATTTGCCTTTAATAGAGTGCTCTTAGACTAAAAACTTGAAAATTTTTCTAAGTGTAATGAGGACTTAGAGTCATTTTAGCTGGCAATCTTTGGGATACAACTTTTCAACCTTCCTGACATCTGTTTTTAGATTTTCAAGTTGTGTTATGATCGAGAAATCTTATATTACATCTCAGATAAGTTTAGGAATTTTTTGGAATGCATAATGCTGCGTTTGGATTTCAAAACAGTAGCAAAACGTATAGCCTATTGCCCAGTTTTCAGCATTTCAGGGTCAACTTCAAACGATCATAACTCTCTGAATATAATGAACTGGGAGAGCTGCTACCTATAAAATGAAAGATATTTGAGTCTTCTTTCCAATTCAACTAGTTTCATCCAAATCCAACATTTGATTAATGAGTTATACCCATTTTACTTCATCCTGTCAGCTTGTCAGAGGGACAATTTCGATTGTGTTTGTTTTTTAGGGGCATTTTAGTCATTTTAGCTCACCCATATTTCATCTATAACACCATATTTAGCCCTCAATTCATCAAAATATAATCCTTTTCTCAAATTTTCTCTCAAGAACGCCCCTTAGGGTTTCAAAATAAAAACCCAAGTAGTTCAAGATTCAACCATGGGTTTTCAAAACAAATTAGAGATTCGGAATCTCCAATCCACAAGCTTCAAGAATCATCCATTATTCTTTGTAATCGAGGTACGTGGGATTTTACTAAATTCTCATGGGCATAGAAAAATCATGTTTTAGAATGGGGTTTTTGAAACTATGTATATATTCACGTATTAGATGTTTTAACATCATTGTTTTGGTCTTTAGACCTTCCCCAAAGTGATTTGAGAATATGTATGTATGAAAACATGTGTTTAAGAATGAATTCTTTTTGAGAGCATGACTTTTGGTGAATTCCCTCTTATTGTGAATTTTTAGATTTTTCATAGCATATGAATTGTTTTATAATGCATTCTTGAAAAGCACGATATGAAATGGTTGAACTCTTGTTATGATTTAAAGGTGATTTTAAATCACTAAAGAGGGAATTTAGCATGAATTTTTAATGTTCATAATGCATGTAATAAAAGAGAGCATGATTTGCTAAAGGCACTAGACCACCATTTGTTTCATGAAGTTTTTGCATGATTTTGACTTGAGTTTCGGAACACGAAATCTTCTATATCAGTTGTATGTTTTTGGATGGTCTAAGCTTTGCTTTAAATGAAAGATTTATCTTAATGTATTATGGCTCAGAATTCATGACTTGAAAGTCTTGGTATGACGATACCAAACTTAGAAAATGCCATAGCAGACATAGACGAATACAGAAATCCGACTTTATTAGATTTGCATTTTAGAACTTCAGAATGATGCATGTTCAGAAAAGGATAAAATAGGGCATAAAGAGAGCTTAGGTGGTTCCCCGAAGAAGGCGTGAGTTCAGACAAATCTTTGCCCAAAATCGTGGTTTGCTGACCCGGGTATATTATTATACGCTAACTTAAGTGTCGTGTGACATATCAGATTTAGGAACTCCAACCCTTGTGGCACACTTAGGTTGGAGGCTTCCCCGCCAAGTCAATGGTGGATTCCATATCGCACGTAGAATATCAGACTTGTAGGGGATACCACCTAACTCAGAAGTAATACACAAATCAGAATTTGAAATTTATAGACAGGTTACATGTTTTCAGAAAGTGCCCATGCGTTTTTTCAGAAACTGTTTTATGCATGATGTTTTGATGAAAATTGCTCTCACGTATTATATATATTCAGTTACTCTATTTTGGATTGCTTCGCATGCCAGTACTTTTGTGCTGACCCCCCCTCCTTCCAGGTTTTGAGACACAGTCTAGGGGTCCAGATAAACAGTAGATATTTCAGATCGCAGAGCAGATTGTGCAGGGGTGAGCCTTCTATATTCCAGAAGGCCTGTTAACTTTTAAATACTTATCTTTATGTCATGTTTTGGTCGGGGCCTTGTCCCAGATTTCAGATAGTTGCTATTAGTCATGTAGTAGAGATTTTCGCAGACGGATTTCAGGTGTTAATAGATTTTGTGGGACTTTATTTCCCATTATTGATTTTATTAAACTTATGACCATGTTTCTATAATATTGTGTATCTTCCGTAATTCTTTTATCATATAAATTATGTTCATGATTACCAGATAAATAGGGGTGTTTCGGGCCTTCTTGGTTTGGGATGCTTGTCACGGCCAGGGCCCCAGTTCGGGTCGTGACAGGAGGGACTCCCGAAGTAGGGACAGGTTCTGGAGTGTGAGCTCTGTTATGTGTTCTCATCCCATGAGTGGGACAGACTTCGTCCTCTTGAGCATTAACGTTGGTGCGACGGGGAGGCATAACTGGTTTTTCTGAAAAACAAAAAATGTACAGAACCTGGAGGGAGAAGGGGGAGGGGTCAATACAGATGTACTGGTACACAAATAAATCCAAAATAAAGCTTATATGTAAATAAAATAGTTTGGGAAACAACTTTGTTAAAACATTATACATCAAGTGGCTTTCGAAATACACGGGCGCATTTCTGAAAAACATGTAACCTGCCTGTCAATATAAATTCTGATCTGTATATTACTTCTGAGTTAGGTGGCACTCCCCTGCAATTCTGATATTCCACGGACGGTATGGAATCCGCCATTGACTCAGCGGGAAAGCCCCCAACCCAAGTGTGCCGCAAGGGTTGGAGTTCCTAAATCTGATACACCATAGGGCTCTAGGCCAGCGTAATAAACAAACTCGGATCGGCAAATCACGGTTTTAGGCGATGAGTTGTTTGATACTCACGCCTTCTTCGGGGAACCACCTAAGCTCTCTTGATGCCTAATTTTATCCTGTTCTAAATCATGCATGTTTCTAGTTTCAATATCTAAAAAGTTTGATTTCAAACATGCATTAAATCTGTTCTGAATTATCATTACATAATCTTAATTGGTGTCGTCACACCAAGACTTGCAAGTCCTATTTCTGAGCCATAATGCATCATGCATAATTCTTTCATTAAAATATAGTTCAGACCACCCAAACATGCAAATAGTATAAGAGATTTCATGTTCCGAAAGCATAAGTCAAAACTATGCAAGAACTCTTCAAACATAAGGTGTTCATGTGCTTTTGGCAAAATTCATGCACTCTTTCATTATATGTATTTTCAACATTGTTTTAATACAAACAACCCTCTCTTTTGAATTCAAGATTCATAACCAAATCATTCATGAATCAAGACACTTCGTAACATGCTTTTCAAGATGCATTTCAAAACAATCCATATCATGTGAAACATGGAAACAATCACATCAAGAGAGGAATTTCATGTGAGTCGTGCTCTCAATTTGAATATTAACTTAAATCACACACACACACATATATATATATATATACAATTTCAAATCAATGTGGGGAAGGTCAAAAGACCAAAACAATACCGTCAACATTTCTAAAACATGAATGTATTCATAAATCTAAAAACCCCTTTCTTAAAATCATGATTTCTATACCCATGAGATTTTAGAAAAACCCCGCGTACCTCAAAATAGAAAAACAATGGGTTTTTCTTGAAGCCTATGAACTAGGGATTTCGAATCTTCAATTGATTTTTAAAACCCACGGTTGAATCTTCAGTTTCTTGAAGTTCTTGTTTGAATCTCTAGAGAGGATTCTTGATGATTTTGATGAAAGTAGGGTTAATTTGCTCAAACATACCCTAAATCCTTTGTTTGGACGATTTTAAAGGCTAGGGAAAAGTCAAATTACCCTTAATGATTCCAAAACTGAACTAGAAATTTGAACTTAAAAATCCGATTTCGAGTGCCACCACGATGCACCATAAGCGGTGGTCCACTGGAATTTGACAAGTAAAAAATTGAGTGCCTCCGCAATGCGCCACCGTCGCGGAGCCCCACTGGAATTTGATGATTGTCAATTTGACCCTCTCCGCGATGCGCTAGACACCAAAATGACGATGTTTACAAATTATTCATAACTTTTTCACCGAGGGTCCGTTTTGGATGAATCTTATATCCTTGGAAAGCTAATTCAGTTATCTATGTAATCAAAGGTTGAAATCTAGGAAATTTCACATGAAAATTAATTTAGATCATTCTAAAAGCTAATGCTTACACTTTTCATGGACTGAATTTAGCTAAGAAGACGTCGGGGTGTTACATATCTTCTCCTTGAGTCGGAGCAAAAGCAGAAAACAACTCTTTATTTTCACAATCGAAATCCGTCCACCATTCTTGAGGATTTCCCACTAAGTTGCATTTAGACAGCATGGCACACAGATCGTCCGTTTCTTTCTTGGATTCAGTCATATTTTCTTGGTCCATCTTTTTCCCTTTCTTTGGGGCATGACAATCTGTTGGATTGTGGACAATCTTGCCACAGTTAAAGCATTTTTTCTTGAATTTCTTCTTAGGTTGATTGATTTCTTGTCCAACTTTCTTTCGCTTTTTTGAGTTATTGTGGTCATCTTCTACAATGTTTGCTCCATTCATTGCAAAATTTCCTTTTGACCTTCTTTTCATGGCTTTGTTGTCTTCTTCAATGCGCAGTCTTACTATAAGATCATTTACTATCATCTCCTTTCGTTTATGTTTCAAGTAGTTCTTGAAGTCCTTTCACATAGGTGGTAACTTCTCTATTATTGCCGCGACTTGAAACGCCTTTTTCACAACCAAACCTACAATTAAGTTCATGTGAACATTAAAAACATTTTAAATATGTTCAACTAAAGTATTCATCAAACTCATACCTTCTGCGAGGAGATCATAGATGATTACTTGCAGTTCCTGGACTTGAGATACAACAGACTTGCTGTTAATTATTTTAAACTCAAGGAATCTTGCAACGAAGAACTTCTTGGTTCCAACATCCTCAGTCTTGTATTTTCTTTTGTGACGCACCCCACGACTCCTTTGACGTCTTCATACCACTATACATGTTGTATAGGTCATCTTGGAGGCCATTTAGAATGTAATTCCTGCATTGAAAATCAGAGTGTTTCCATGCCTCCATTACGACAAATTTCTCCTGGTCTGAAGTTCCTTCGGGCACTTCAGAAACTTCTTCAAATGTAAATCTTTGAAGACACAATGTTGTAAGGTAGAAGAACATCTTTTATTGCCGCCTTTTAAAATCAACACCTGAGAATTTTTTGAGTTTCTCCGCTGGTGCAATTGCCTGCGGAGCACTCGTATGACTCGTTGTGGCAACATTAGTTGCTGCCACAGTCATTGCAGTATCATGCACATGACTGTCCGTAGTTATTTTTCACAAAAAGACAGTTAATTTTAATTGGTATATGAGAATACTACTTATAAGTTTTAGCAACTTTAAACACCACTTGTTTTTAGTTTAACGATGAAGTTTTTATGAGTTCGAATTGTCAACCGAATGATATTTAACTTGTGGTGAAGATTTTATTTCTTCAAACCACTAGTTAAGTTAAAGCGGAGTAGAAAGCTTAAAGCTTTAATCTCCAGAAACCAAGCAATACAGATTCTGAAAATTATTATTTCCTTAAGATTGTTGCTTTTCAGGTACACAAAATCTGTATTTTGGTACAACAACTTCAACTCAAGTTTAAATATAACATAAGAACACTTATGAAGTTATGAAACACCTTCAACACAAGATCAAAATGACCTTTCAAAGAAGTGTGTTTTCAGAATTTTATAGAAAAATTAGATGAAGTAGAAAAGGCCAAGTCCTTTGACTTCACGGAGTATCCTTACAGAAATAATTTTCCTCAAGTACCTGATATTGCGGAATTTTCCTCCCTTGATAAAATGGCCTAACAATCCAACTATAGTGGTACGCCAAATGATCGGATTCTCTTCGAACTCACTCAACGATTAGATGATCACACAGAGTATTTCAGAAAACAAGAAGTGTTTTAATGCAGGAAAAATTTCATGTCTAAACCTGTGAAAAAATGTAGGTTTATATAGCCATCAAGTGCCTCTTCCGAAAGGAAGCAATGGTTCGTTCATAAAGATGTATCATTTGGAATAGTCATGTCTGTTCATCGAATCATTATATCTTTTTCTGGACAGTCACAACTCACAACCATCCGAACATACATCTCCTTTTCCGAATCAGTGTGTCATTTTGTTGAAGGGTTGCATCCCTTCCTAAGCAGCATTTCGCATTCTGCAGTTGTTTCTGCACTGCATGCATGCACGTTAATGGAGGAACTTCTTTGGATTTTCGGACTGTTTCAAATAAATTTGTCCAAAAAGATAGATCTCATCAATCGTTTTTCAAAACCGAAGCCGAACAAGCGATGACGGCGAGAGGCACCTTGTGGTTCTTGCCTCACTTACCATGTAGAATAAATGTTTCTTAATATAAATACTTGAAAGTTTCATTCTCCCACCAATGTGGGAGAATTAGTAGACTTTTCATAATTGAGTACACTTTCCATTTGAGTGTTAATCTAATTTTTCCCTCCACTTGATTTCCTCCATTTTCCATTCACACTTTTTAATCTTGAACCCAACAAATAATTGTTAGTTATACAAAGAAAAATGGGGATGGCTTCGATTTTTGAGTCAATTTTGTTAATTTAACTTGCACAATATGCATGTTAAATTAAATATGCAGTTTAATCAAATTAGAACTGTACTTAAATGAAGATAAGAGACATTGACCGTTCTATTAAGGGAATAAGGGTAATATATGCGTCATGCGGTTCACATCCCTAGTTTTTTAAAAGTCACATGGGGATTATAAAAGTCGAGTGGACCAAAAAATGCAAACTACGTGCGATAAAAGGTTAATATCTTTATTTGCAAAAAAAAAAAAAAAGTTCGATAGTATTTGGGTCAATTTTCACACGCTTTAATTAATTTCATGTGTTCATCAAGGTTAAAACAAATGACAAGATATTATTTAGTGTTTTTTTATATAAGTTTATGTTAAACGTGAGACCTCATGGTGCTCAATCCACGTCCTTAATCACTAGACCACACCTTTGAGTGTCATTTAAATAAATTTATACATACATACATACATATATATTATTCAAAATACCCTTAAGGATAAGTTACCAAAATGCCCTTAATAAAGGGAACCAAAATCGTGAACCAACAAAGGTGGTCCAAACCCGAAAGTCCTTAAGTCTTCAAGGCTCCAAGCAATCTTCCACACTCAGGTTTGATTAATGGTAGGCTCAAAACGTCCCCTCCAAGTATGATCCCGTGCCCTCCATGCGACCAAAACTTGATTCTTCACATAGTGACTTTGAATGATATCGTCGAAAGCTAAGGTGGACATTATTATTTTATCATCTTTCCCTTCTTGAAAAGGATTAGACCTCGAATCCAAACCTTGCAAAACCAAAAAGAGGGCAAATAAATACAAACTCCTCATGGAATGAGGGTTAGGGTTAGCACAACAAATCATCTCAACAAGCCAAAGTTGCACATATTTGCAATATAACCAAGGCTCCTTTGAATTAAATATTAAAAACTCAATAAAAGGTGCACAAAGGGTTTGGTTACGGGAATCACCAAGAGATAAAGAAACTACATAGATCCTAATGGCTTCAAATAATCCATAAGGTAGAACTTTCTTCATCTTATGAGCCACAAGACACCATTGTTTCTTTATCTCGTCAAAAGACCACAACAAGAGGGATGTTTCAATTGGTTCTAAAGTACATAAAATCCATATAGCATTATCATGCACACACATGGACAGACTAACAAACTTCCTACCTCGACATAAAAAAAATCAAAAACTAGCATGGACGTCATTATATGCAAAGAGGTAATATAGGAAAGAATCACGAGCAAAGGCATTCACGGGTGAAGAATAAACATTTAAACACATACACATTATTTCCTTCAAATAAATAGACAACTTGGCATCCACAAGTTGGAATTCATGCAATTTAGGCACAAGTGTGTCAAACAAGGATGCACATTTAGGAACATTACCCCAAGGAGTCAATGACACCTTTGCCCTCGGGTTTTTAAGTAGGACTACACATTTCTTACCCTAAATAGTACTCTCATATTTCAAAAAGATATTTTGATCTTTAGGAGGAATATTGTCACACCATAGTGGGTTAGCATATCGGCTATAACCTTCAAGGCAAGCTATACCATCATTCTCACCACTAGGTTCATTAGGAGTGTTTAAATCATCTTTAAACAAGACATTATACCTAAAGAGAGCATGATCTGTTTCCTGGGTAGATTCATAACAAACACGTTCATCACTCTCTAAAAGATCAATATCATGTTTCAAAGAGATTTCAAGCATAAGATTGTCCTAAGAATGGATCTTAGGTTCACTCTCATTTTGGTGGCTAATATTTTCAAGTACTTTGCTCACTTGAGTTCTATTAATCACATCACACACATACTCAAGTTGTAACGCCCCAATTTTTTAAACCGAAATGCTACACGGTGCTTATGACCCCGAAGGACCACAAGCTAACCAATGACTAATATCTGTACCTATAAACTGCATAATATCTCATAAAATATGTGGAAACATGAACTGTAAGGCTATAAGGTTCAATACTGATACATATCTTAAAAACATGGTATAACAATACCAAAAAGAAACATAAATACTGAAGTCTGAACATCTAATCTGATATCTAGTCCGAAAGCCTCTAACTGAACTGAATAAGGAGTTGAAGGAACATGTCTCCAACTAACTCCATGAACTAAGAAACTAATTTGAAATACTGTAATAAAGTAATAATAATATTGTCCTCAAATGAAGAGGAGCACTGACTGCTGAAATCTGCAATGCTACTACTGCTCTGAAACTCGTGCCTCTATACCTATGGCGTCAAATAAAATACCATAGCACGAATACGTCAGTACGACTGAATGTACTGAGTATACGAGTGAGCTAGGCTAAATGCAAAGGATTTTATATGCATGAACAATGCCGACTGATATAAACGTGAGAATACATACATACATACGTAACTGCAACTAAACTCATGGTGATACTGACTACTAAGTCTGAATACTGACAACATGAGTTTACTGATACTGAGATATTGAATGACTGAACTGATATTGAGATACTGAATGACTGAGTTTACTGATATTGATATATAATTCACTAATAAGTGAGGAACTTATACTGTATTACTGAATACTGGAGACTGATACTATATTACTGATAAAGGAATGATTGTTTCTGATAGTTCTGATTATGAAGAACTGATTTAATTAACCATATATAACAGTCCTAAAATTGAGCTCGTGATAACATGACTACTAAGTATGAATACTGATGACATGTATTTACTGATAACATATCGTGAATGATAACCGAATTTTGATAACTGATATATCTGATAGCATGAGTTCTAATAACTTATAGCATGAATGACTGTATCTGACAGTCCTAAATCTAATGGAACTAGCTAGTTTCGTACTGTATCTGAGTTGACTGTATCTGACAGTCCTGATATCCTGAAGAACTATCTGAGTTCTTTTACTGAGACTGGTACTGAAATTGTGGGAAGTAGTTATCTAACTGACATGCCCCAAATACTCTATAATAGCTAAGTTGGGGTCCAATCTCTACCCTGATTGGAAGGGTGTCGATACCGCACCACTAGTAAGAACAAGCTGTGAGTGACCCTCATCTGGCAGGTACTCTAATGAGAACGGTGGGAACCCTCATCTGATAGGTTAAGCCACCTCATCTACCCTCAACTGACAGGTATTGATGTCTCAACCTTTGCTGGCTACATAGTTCTGGAACGCAAGGACTGCTTCTAAGAATCACACCCTCTACTAGCAGGTGAGTTCCCATCCTTGGGTTCGCTCGGTACTGAATCCTACTCCCAACTGAATGACACTGAACTGCTTATACTGAACTAATTTCCTAGTTCATACTAGAATTAACTGAACTGTTACTGATTGTTCTATTTAACTGAACTGAACATGGACTGAGTTTATTAAGTTCTGATGACTAGCGGAACACTACTGAATTCTGTTAACTGACTAAATGCTACTGAGTTCTGTTAGCTAACTGAGTTTACTGATGTCTAAACTGAATACTGAACTAAACTGTACTGATACTGAGATTTACTAAACTCCATAGACTGACGGAATATTACTGAGATTACGTAGATTACTGAGTATTGAGTAAAACTGAACTGATACTGCCTTTACATGAGTTTTCCTGAGTCATGAGACTGACTAAAGTCTACTGAACATGGCTTGACTGAGAGTATCATGAAAACATGACATGGCTCTAGGCACCCAACTATATTTTTCGGGTACAAGTACCCCCAAGACTCGATAGAAGGAAACTGACACTTCTTGACATTCTTGAATACATGATCAATATCAACCATTCATAATAAAATAAGATGGGGATTTCATGAAGTACATGGTTAACGTAATCTTGTTCATGGTAGGAATGTATATAGTCAAGATCATAATTTCATACTCTAACATCATGGCATTCCAACAACAAATTCATTGTACAACAATAGCATGTAAGCCATTCAAGCATGAGGTCAATGTCATGAATTCACCTTTTAGGCCATATTAATCCATACTACATGTTTCCTGTTTCCCTTAAACATTTAATCAAACACCTTTTATGCACAACTAAGGCATAGGTGAAATCATAAAATTTTCACAAAGTATAAATCACCAAATTCATGGACTTCAACTTATATTTCAACATAGTTTCATGATTTCATATAAAGATCCCAACTTGATAATCATTCAACACCAACAACATGATCATCAACGTCCAGCTTGCAATTTCAAAAACTCAACATAAAGTTCCTATGAATAATATTACAAAATAAATTAGTTTTCATGATTCTTGAGATAACTCATGAAATTAAAAACTCAATTTAACATCATCAACATGAACATAATCATCCCACCACAAAATATTCATGATACATAACTTAAAACTTGATTCTTGAGATCCATGATGAACACTATGCATACCTTAGATTGATTATCCGTGAAAGTTAACGGTGAAATTGGCTTGAATCTTGAAACCCCCAATTGAACTCTTACTTGTACTTGATAATTTTTGAGAGAATTTGAGAAAAAGGGAGTATATTCTGCTCTAAATTAGGCTTAATGCCGTGTTTGAGTATATATATAGGATGGTCAAAAGACAAAAATATCCCTGGAGAAAGAGAGAAAAATACAGCTGTCCTATGTTGTTTTCAGGCTGATAGGCTGAAGTAAATTAATCATAACTCTTTGCTCCTATGTTTAAATTAGATGAAACCAATTGTATTGGAAAGAAGACTCAAATATATTTTCATTGATATATAGAATCTCTCACAGTTCAAAATATTCAAGAAGTTATGATCATTTGAAGTTGACCCTGAAATGCTGAAAATTTCTGGAGCATGCGACGCATGCAAATCGCACGGTGCTTCTGTTTTGAAATCCAAACACGCCCTAAACGGATTCCAAAAATTCTGAAACTCACTCGAGATGTACTCTTGACTTCTCCGATCACAACACAACTTGAAAATCCAAAAATAGAGGTCAGAAAGATCATCAAATAAATCCCTGAAGTTCAGAGGTATAAGATGAAACTAAGTGTTTCTAACACAAAGCAAAATTCTTCTAAGTGTTGGATTTCCTTATCAAGCTTTAAGGAGCTGAATTTGACTTAGGATTTTTATGGGGTCTTACACAAGTGGTGGACAATTCTCACAAATAAGTTGATCAACACCAATTACACAAGACGATGTACTTTCGTTCAACATATAGGCTTTAACACTAGGTGGACATAAATTGATCTTACAATAAGAGTCAATTTGGTCATCAATAAGATCAACTAGTATATCCACACTCATAACATGTACATCATCAACAAAAAGCAAAGAATCATCAGAATCACAAGTAATTAAGCTACTACTTACACTCAATGGGATACTAACCACACAATCATCATTTACATACACAAAAGTGTAAGAGTTTGCTATTTTACCTTGAAGTTCTTGAGTAGACTCTCCTTTGCCATGTTGTGAAGGTCCTCCACAAACTTGGGATGCAAATCGGCAGTTTTCTCCTTTGCTTTCCATGTCGGTACCGACACAAATGTCCTTAGAAATAGAAGGACAAATAATGTTAGCTCGGTTTGTTGAAAATCCCCTCACTTCACTTCACACAACGTCTCCATTTTCCGCTCTCGGATTACCACCTTGCACACCCTTACTCCTCTCAATATTTTGTTTCTCATAAGCATTCGGATTGGAGTAAGTATTCACTTCTCTTTGTGGCTCGAGCAGCATGTAGGTCACGAGGTTATTTCCTCACTAGTCTCTTACAACATTAGGCCAATTTTGCACATTTGGAACTCTATGTTGTGCAAACCAATCGGCACCTAAGCATACATGACCATATGTCAAGGAAAGAATATCACACCACACCTCCTCATGGTATTCAAATTGGGAGAAGACAACTTTGATCCTCTCGGTAACCTTAAACCCATCCAAGAAGTATGGAACAAGTAAAGGCTCACGAACCAATTCCAAGTAGTCAACCATGGATGGAAGGATTTATTTCCTATAGTACCTATCATTTAACACAATGAGGCAACCCGGTATCCCACAAATGGTAACCTTTTCAAAGTGTACACTCCTTCTTGGATCAACATTATAAGGAAATTGAGTACCCCTCAGTTTTGGAGATGCATACCCTCTTCTTCTCATTAGACAACCTCCACCAGAGCTAGCATAACCATTCACACTATTTCGACCTTGATAAGAAGTACTACAAGGTGGAGAATATGAATCTTCACACTCCCCACGTGCACTCTCATCATAGCTCTCATAACCTTTGTGAACGAAAGGGTTATACCTAACACCAAATCTAGAATTGTAAGATTCCTCACATGCCCCAACGTCATTATAAGATCCATCACGAGGTCCTACATTATCTCCAAGTTTCCCATAAGTACTAGTCACTTCATTCGCCTCATTTTCTTTCTCAAAATCGTAACTCTTAAATCTGCCCAAGTTTTGATCATGGCTATTTTCATAGCCTCCGTAATCTCCCTCAACTTCGTAGCCATAAAACTCCTCACTACAATTGTAGTCTCCCATGTTGTAGTCACAATAATCTCTGACTATTGAAGACATGTTCCCATTATATAAACTTTTAAACCTACAAAATAAACAAATAAGATTAGTAGTAAAAGCTCCTCACCAACACTCATATTCACTCACTTTTATGATCCTCATAATTGGAGCGATGAATATTAAAAGTTGCTTATACTCTGGTAGTCAATAAGATGTCAATTCTACTTGGCGGCTGAAATAGATTCTCGTTTGATCGACTCAAGACACAAAACAAAATCTACTTAAGAACTTGAAACAAAGAAGTTACGACGAGTTAAAAATGAGAAAAGCATATAAATAACGAAGACACGAAAGAAACGAACTCAACAACTAATCTACAACTAAGTAGGTGATTAATAGTTACTAATTAGTATTCGAACCAACAAACTAAACTAAGGAACAGTAAAAATGAAACTTAGAATCTAAAATTTGAGCCTAAAATTGTTGCTTGAACAGTAAAAATATGATGTGGCAACCATGTATTGGTTGCTGTTCTTTAACAATTTTTACTTTTCCAAAGTTGGAAGTCTTGGTCAATTTCTCAATTTGGATTGGTGAAATTTGGTTAAAAGGAGGGAATATAAGTCTTGGAATCCTCTTTCAAATTTTAAAAAGGAAAACTTGACTTTCTTGGTACTTCTCCTTAAAACATGGATCCTTAAAACATGGAAGGTGGTTGGAAGTGGTTGTAAAGTCTTTAGTGTGTAGGAAAAGTCTTTGAGTCACAAGTACTACACGTTAAATCTTGGATTTATGTCTTGCAAGACTAACACAATACACACTTCTTTTCTTCAACTTCTACAATCAACAACCATTTTTTTCTTCAACATTATATGGAGATGGTGAAGAACACCAAGAACACAAACTTTGAGTCTTGAAGCTCTAAGGTTCAAGTAGGACCTCCCAAACAACAGCAACACCTTTTCAAGATTAAAATCCACAAAACAATCTCCACAATACACGTTCAAAACTTGAACCAACCTCAACAATACCAATAACAATCAGCCACACTTTGGATTCACAACAACAACATCAACTTTTAAAAGCTCAAATCTAGATCTAGACTTCTTTAGTGTTAGAGGTGAAGAAGCTAGGACTAGAAATAACAAAGACATAAAATGACTCCTAGATCTAGACTTAAAACAAGAAAAATCTTGGTCAAGACACAACAAGAACACAATTTCAGCCAAGACACAAAAATGGACAGATTTGCTTCATTTTAAAATTTTCAGCTTTCAATACTTTTTTTTTATTTTTTTGCAAGCAAGCCCAAGATTGATCTTGTGAGAACAAAATCAAGCCATGATTTGATACCAAATGATACAATAAAATCAAGAAAGTGTCAAAACACACACCAAAATCAGTCCACAAACTCAGAAAATCGAGGACCTCTTTGATGACCAACTCTCGGATTCAACAATTCAATATAATAACGAGATGAACAAGGTGTTTAGAACACCAAAACAGCCAAACCAAACTAATATTAGCAACATAATATTATAAACAAGATGAGATACCATTCGGCCAACAGCAACAAACACAAATCGAGAGTAGAGGACAAGAACAAATACAATAATAATACAAGAAAGAAAAGGATAGATAGTGAGACCAAGATTATTACAAGATTAAGAACCAAGTGTATTTCAACACCAACCTCTAATGAATGTAATAATTAAAATCACACTCTTACGGTGACCGCCAAGGTAATCGACTTACCTCAAGATCCACCATTTCCAAGCAAAGATCAATACTAACTTTTCCTAGCCCTACATTAAGGTGGCTTTTCCAAGACCTAACTAAGAACTACTCTAAGGTGTTCTACTCTTAAGAGAGAGGATTTCAATGTGTCCTACATTCGTCATTCATAACTAATGAGAGAAGACCTAAAAAGTCCTACTTATAGCATATTACAAAAGAAGGCAAAAAAGACTACACTACCCTTAATGACCAAGGGTGGCCTTGATGTGTTAGAAAACAATATGAATTATCCAAAATGCCCTTCAGGCTAAGTGACCAAAATTTCCTTAATAAAGGGAACTGTAGACACGTGATTTCGTCCTCTTAAAGTTCAATTTTATTCACTTTTACCCATTTTATGTTATCCTACCGTGTACCCTCACCCGTGTGATAATCCCTCCACAAAATGACAAAAAATAACAATTCCCTAACTAATTTTGTCTTACTAGCAACCTACCCAAACAAAAATAGACACCTAACCCTTATCCCTCCAATTAAAAAACAACACCTACCTACCCTATCCTAACAACCCATCCAATCAAAAACCACATCACACCCTACCCCCGACCACACATGACCCCACCTACCTCACCACTACCCCTCACAGCATATATACACATTAAAAGGGAAAAGAATAAGGGGGAACGGGATTTGTTTATGGTTTTCTTCCTCATAACAGAAGAGGGTCCATTTTTTTTTCTTACACAAAACTCACACCAGAACACATGACACTTATATATATGCATTCTTTTCCATTTAGGCTCCATCATCAATATACCTAAAAACCAGATACAAAAGCTTCTTTCTTCACTGAAAAATAGATAAAAGAAACCCCCCTTCCACGCCATTGATAGAAGTTGGCCATTTTTTGGTTTTTTCTCCGCAATACACATCACAAAAAGAAACACTCATATAGTTACACAAAAAATACATAAAAGGAGCACGATTTTCACGAGTGGATCACGGTTTCATCGCCGTTCAGCTAGAGGTAAGCTTTTTCCGGTGACCGGAGCTCTGGTTATTGGAAGCCGCAACGTTGCTCCGATTCCGTCACTACCTATTTAAGCTTAAGTTGAAATCTGCGGTTTAAGTTTGGGTTTAGGTTTTCGATCAATTTTTTTTTAGATCTATTCGAGTTTGAATTCAACTGGAATTGGGAGGTTCGATGTTCTAAGGTCGTTTGAGGCCTTAGATCAGATTCCTATTTTTCTATTTGAGTTGGATTCATCGGCGTTGAGGTTCTATTCAAAATTCCAAGTTCGGATTTTCTTATTATCAACAAAGATCGGATTGTCGAAAGGTCCATTTCTTAACCCGCTCTCTTTATTTATCTATCTTGGTGTGTTGAATTGGTTGTGATTATATGTGTTGTGATTATGTTTTGTTGGACTTTGTTGATGTCGATTGTTATGATCATGATGTTTGGTGGGTCGATTTTTGGTGGTTTTGAAGAATGAATTTGATCATGCTCTAATGGATTGATAAGGGGATTTAGGGAAGGAATGGAGAAATTGATAAAAAGTTGAACATAGATTAATGTTGGTTTATTGTATTTTGTTCCATTCGATACAAGTGAATGTGATATATTTATGCCATATTGAAATAGATAGGCAATATAGGTTTGGGTAGGGAAGAATTTAAGATTGATGTTTTGGTTGGATGTTGGAATGTGTGTGTGAATGTTTCTTTCTAGTTTATCGCATTTAATTCAATTGTATAATTTGGCCGGGGAATGCCCCGAAGTATCTGTATATATTTATTTACCGGGGAATGCCCCGAGGTATCATGTACCCGGAGGACGTTCGTGATGAAGGCCCGAGGCGTCGGGTAGAGCATTAGTTTAGGATTAGCGTAGGTTTATTTTCAGTTCCTTTTTATTTTGGGTTGTAATAATTGGACTGGACTTTACATTTTGGATTGTTTTGTTTTGTTTGATTATTTTGCGTGTTTTTGTGCGGTTCATACATTTCTTAGTGCCAAAAAAAATAGTCGATACACTCTACCAAGTGACCGTGGCTGAACCACGAGATCGAGAGGGGTGTGACAACATCTGGCGACTCTGCTGGGGAGAGTATGAGAATTTGAGCTTATTTTTGAGTCATATCGGCTTTGTTTGGCATTATGAGTGTATAAGCATTGTTTGTGGTTATTGTTGATGTTATTTTCACTTTTGTGCATTTCCGTGCTCTTTGTTTATAGTATTTATCCTATGTGTTACTTCTTTATATCTGTCATCATGAGTCCACCCCCAACCTTCTTTCGGCAATAAGTTCATAGTACACGTGTTGTACATAACCTCTAGTTGAGTCACCCTTATTTTAGGGGGGGAGCCGTCGGTGTTATGGAGTAGGTGGAAAGCAAAGCAACCACTATCGACCATACGCTCCCCCGAACAACCTTGTTAGTGAACCACAACGTAGGTCAGCCTTTAGGTCATGCTTATGTGCATTATACAGAGACCTAGCGGGACCCGCATGGCCCTTTGTAGGAGACTCCCCTTTAAATCATCCCTACGTGCTAACTGTTGCATTTTTTAAATGTAACGTGGTCATTTGACGGATTGATTTTTGAAAAAAAAAATTGTTAGGAGTAAGGTGCATAGGCAAAAACGAAAAAGAAAAAATAGAAAAAAAGTGAGTCAAAAAGAATGAAAAAAAGAGGAATGTCGTAGTTTATTTTAGAATTCTTTATGGCTTTGGTTCTTCACAATCCAAAAACTCAAAAAGTTTTTTTTACATTTTGCATTTGTCTTCTCAAAGTACCGTAAATTCAAAAAAAAAAAGAAAAAGAAAAGTTTTGTTTGCCTCTTCTACTTATTTGTCAAAAACAAAAATACCAAAAAGATTTTTTCTTCATAATTGGTGGTGTCCGTCTTAGTTAAAGTGTCTAGCTGAAAATCCAAAAGTCTTTTTTCGTTTGTTTTTGGTGGTGTCTCTTAAGTTAGGGTCAATGTATTAGTTAATCGTTAATTGTCCAATCTGGATGAACTACGCATACCTGATTCCCTTCTCTTGGGTTGGGATACGTAGGCAACCCTCCGTGGGTCCGGTAAATCTTTGTGTTGGTCTTTGTCTTCTTATTAGCCTAGGTATCTCACCCTGTAATCTAGAGTTGTTTGCCAAGTAGATTGATTTCGCTCAGTACTCCTGTTTTGCAAATTGGAGTCATAAATGTGGTCTGTCCCATCGACATATGTTTGCGTCAAAAATCCTAAGGGTTAGGAATTTTCTACTCCTGTCGATTTCTTTTTGAGATAACGTCTTGTGTGTTGTTACAAGATGGATTTGTCCACCAAGTCTAGAGTTTTGATGGTTTTCAAGGTGCCCAAAAAGTTAATCAAATGGTGAGAAATTTTTAACTATGTTGATCAGCAGAAACTGGTTAAAATATTAGGTGATCTTACGGAACTTCTGTATGTTACCCCTCGTACAGATTTAATAGAGGCTTTGTTGACCTTTTGGGATCCAAGTAGTTTGGTGTTCAGGTTTGAAGAATGTGAAATGACTCCTACTTTGGCAGAAATATCCGGTTTGTTGCATTTGAACTATATCGAGAAGGATATGATCCGAGCACGAAATCATACTGGCATGAGATTTTTGCAGTCTTGTGGTTTAAAAAGTAAGGGTATCCGTTTGGGTTGTTTAAGTGATTCGTGGGTTTTCTTAGATTTTTTGTTCGCTAGATTCGGGCCCTCGGAAGGTTTTGATTGCTTTTGGGATGAATTTCATGTGACTAAGGAGAAGTGGGAGAGAAAGTGTCTTGAAGTCTTCGCCCTTGCTTTGTTAGGTACTTTAGTGTTTCCACTAGAAGAAAGACGTATTAATACCCATTTGCAATCTGTGGTGATGGACCTATTTCATAAGGATCAAAACGACAAGGGCATTAATCAAAAGGGCAGGTTCACTCTCATACCCATGATCTTACCATAAATATATAAGGCTTTAACTGAAGTGAAGGGGGGAAGGAGATTTTTTGAGGGCAGTAACTTGATATTGCAGTTATGGATGATGGAGCATTTGCATGCTCCTTCTTTAGTTAGACCAGACGTGTTAGATCGTTGTATTCCCAATCGAGTGAAAGCCATGGACTCCAGGTTGCGTTTGAATAAATTCTCGTTACCCATGGGAGTCGACGCTTGGATTGAATTTCTTGAGTCAAGAACCAAGGATAACATTTTGTGGACTTATTTGTGGCTTCGACCAAAGATAGTATTGTTGGGTTGTCAGATGCAGCTCCCTTTAGTTATGTTAGGGCTCAATTGCACTAGACCATACAGTCCTTCTAGGGTAATGCGCCTGTTGGGTAGGCTGCAGGACGTGCCACCAGCAGTGGATCTTCTGAAGGATATTGAGTACTTCAAGGACCAAGCCATAGGTGAGAGCAAGTACGAGCGGTTTTGGAAGCATGCAACAAAGCTAGGTGTGGACATACTCAAAGAAAGTTTGGATAATTCGGGCTACACTCAAGGATATGGGGTCTGGCTTCAATCTATCCCTCGGGGTATCAGTCAACCCTTACCAGCGCAGCTTGGAGGGAGAATACAGAAAGAATGCATAGTAGAAGACCATCAGGATGAAAGTGTAGGGTCCAAAGTGGAAACACTAAGAGTTCAGTTAGCAGATTTGTTCAAGACGGTAGAAAGCTGTCAGAATAATCTTTCCAAGTGCACTCCTCATGAAGCAGGAATACGGGGCCAAAGCTTCTTCCCCGGTATGAGGGTGTCTTTACAGGATATTCTACAAAGTTTAAATGAGAGAAAGAGAACTTCAGAGGCAGGTCCATATCAGCCAGGGTCATCACGCAGAGCACCAGTCTGAAAGAGCACTTCTCATCTTTATTCAGTTTGAGTCTTTTATGTGTCTGTAATTATAGGGAGGTGTCTGCTTTAGGTCGAAGTAAAGTTGTTTTTGGTATTAGAGTCTTTATTAGTAATTTCACCTATGTCGTCTTAGGGGTCTATAATGTTGTTTCATATTTTTTGTTTAGTTTTAAAATGGTCCCAAACTTTTGTACGTTTTTGTTGTTTTCTTTCTTCAAAATGTTATGATGTTACGTCTTTTCTTGGTTTGTTTATTTTTGTTTTTACAAAACAAAAAAAGTTGGTAATGTTTATGCACATGCTGCCCGAACTATGCAAGATCTGATTCATGTACAACATGATACGTAGGCAACCTACTTTTGGGTTCGATCTAATTATTTTGTTTCGTTGTTTTTCGTTATTTTTCCTCTTTTAAAGAAAAACAAAATCCATAAATAATGATAAAATAAAGGTAGATAACGAGAGAAAAGAAAAGAACAGAGATGGATACAAAAAAATAATAATAATAAGGAGCGTAGAAAAAAGTGTAGACAAAAATCAGGATGATGTTAAAATGGCTTCGCTATCCTCAAAAGCTGGTAGAAATGAACATGAATTTAGGACAATTTTACCAATGTGATTTCCATGTTTGTCGTGTGCCCTAATCCTAACAGATGTCGTCTTTGATGAGCATGTTCTTTCAGATAACAGTGGTAGGTTTGCAACACTTTGTCTAGTCACCCATTCTTTATTAGATCCAAAGTAAAGCTCGCCATGGTTAGCAGGGAGATTGAAAATTCGCTTATTGACCCAGATCAGGATCACAGGGAAGAAAGTTCTGAACACAATGATGAGGTAGTAAGGCTCAGGCAACAATTGATAGATTTACACCGGGCATGGGCCAGTGGAATGCCTCCTCCTCCGCTCCCTGAAGGTCTTGGGAATATCTTTAATTGCCCACCGCACTCTCAGGCGCAATTCTCTGCTCCTACTGAGTCACCTGAGCACGCGCCAGGGTTCACTCCGTGACATTATTATCCTGGTAGTTCTGGTGTGCCCTTGGCAGCTCCCCAATCAAGGCTAGCTGCTCAGCCAGCGCCACCGATCACACTGGTATTCGTGGCTCCGCCACCACATGAAACTCCCATATATGCTGTGCGTCCCACAACAAGGCTTCCTAGGTCTGCTAGTGAGCCAGTACTGAAGGTTTCAGATAGTCAGTATTATGCCCTAGAGCCTACTTTGCAAATGAATGAACCGTATGGGTACACTCAGCAGCCTGCATTTCCATTTGATACAGAGAAACCTGTTGCAATAGAGGAACAAGATATCATAGCCCAGAAATTGAAAAGTTTAGAACAGGCTATGAGGAATTTGCAAGGAATCAGAGATTATAGGAGTGTTTCCTATAAAGATCTTTGCATGTTCCCAGACATCAACATTCCCCTCGGTTTTAAGATGCCTAAGTTCGATAAGTATGCAGGACACGGTGATCCCGTTCCATACTTGATACGTTATTACAACCAGTTGAGGGCTGAGGAGGAAAGGAAGAACTGCTTATGACCTTCTTTGGTGAGAGTCTTTCTGATCTGGCCTCAGAATGGTTTATCGATTGAGATATCGATAAATGGAACAACTGGGATGATTTGACTTTTGAATTTGTTCAAAATTTTCAGTATAACATTGACCTAATTTCGGACGAAAAATCCTTGGTCAATATGAAGAAAAAGAGCACTGAAGGTTTTACGGAATACGCGATAAGGTGGCGTGAACAGGCCGCCAGGGTAAAGCCTCCAATGAAAGAAAGTAAGTTGGTAGAAGTTTTCATTCAGGCGCAGGATGAGACCTATTTTCAACATTTACTTCCGTCAATGGGAAAGTCTTTTATGGAAGTCCTCAAAATAGGGGAGATGATAGAGGACAGAATTAAGACCGGCCGAATAGTGTGTTTTGCCGCATTAAAAGCCACCACACAAGCGATTCAAGGTGGATCTGGCGCATTTGGAGGTAAAAAGAAGAAAGAGGACGTGGCGACTGTCGTAGCTGGAACCCATTCCTATCCCAAAAGACCACCTCGCCCCTATCCCCAATCCCAAGCCCAAGTCTACGCCCAAGCTTCATATATTCCTCCCCACCATTACTACCCTCCACAAAACCCTTTATATTTCATTCCATCACCCCCATACCCAGTATATAGCACACAGCCATATGCCCAAACCCCTTCTTACCCGCAGTGGCGAGCGCAAGCTCTACAAAATCGCCGATTCGCCCCACCAAATTACCAAAACCCCTCCAGACCCAGCTTTCAGCCTAGGACCGAGTATAAGAAAGAGAAGGCGGTCAAAAATCAATTCACACTTCTTGGGGAGTCATATGCTAGCTTGTTTGATAGGTTGAGAAAGTTGAAGGTTTTGAGCCCAATTCAAGGAAGGCTTTCAAACCCACCGCCAAGGAATCTCGATTATTCTTTAAGGTGTGCGTACTGTTCTGATATGCCAGGCCATGATATCAAGAAATGCTGGCATTTAAAGAGAGCTGTCCAAGATTTAATTGACATAAATCAGATGCTGGTCCAGGCCCCGGAGGGTCCAAACATTAACCAGAATCCACTGCCAACCAATACTGAAGCCAATATGCTAGAATTGATATATGATGGGAAAGAGTCTTCGAGGGGTTATAAGCCTATTGTCAAGATACAAACCATTGAGGAGAAATCAGTAAATGTAGCAGAGTCTTTGAAAGCAATGTCATTGAGCCAGGAAGGAATGAGAGAAGATAAAGCCCAAGAAAGCACAAAGAAACCCTTGATCATAGTACAGGGCGCCAGAAGGCATGTTGATTTAAGTCAGAATAAACCTAAGTTGACAGTGGTGGGAGCTCTGAGTCAGCCCATCTTGACAGTGAAAGGAGCACTGGCAGCGCCTATTGTCCTCAAACCGGTGACCCAACCTCCGATAGTTGATACAAGAAGGGTTCCCTAGAATTATGGGTGGACCGTGATGACCTATCATGGGAAAGAAATAGTGGAAGATGTAGATGAGGTAAGGGGTTTGACTAGGTCAGGAAGATGCTTCGTTCCTGAAAGCTTAAGAAAGTCCATGCCAATGGTGAGTGGATCGTCATCTATAAAAAAGCCTATCGCCGAAGAAGAAGCCGAAGAATTTTTGAAAAAGATGAAATTGCCAGAGTATTCAATAATAGACCAGTTGAGGAAAACCCCTGCTCAAGTTTCCCTCTTATCTTTGCTGTTGCACTCCAAGGAGCACCGTGATGTTTTACTGAAGGTATTAAATGAAGCATATGTTCCTAGGGAGATTACAATCAACCAACTTGAGAAAATGGTTGGAAAAATCTTTGAGGTCAATAAGATCAGCTTTTCTTACGATGAATTGCCTGTTGAAGGTACAGGGCATAACCGGGGCCTTTACATTATAGTGAAGTGTGAAGATTTCTATGTTACTCACGTTATGATTGATGGAGTTTCAGGTGCAAATATTTGTCCTATTTCTACTTTGCAAAAGTTGAATATTGGTGCTGACAAGATCAGGCCCAATAATGTATGTGTTAGGGCTTTCGATGGTGCAAAATCAAATTCCATTGGCGAAATAGAACTAATGTTGACCATAGGGCCTGTTGAGTTTGCCATAGAGTTTCAAGTATTGAATGTAGACTCCTCTTACAATCTGTTGTTGGGAAGGCCGTGGATCCACAAGGCCAAGGCGATTGAATCTACACTGCACCAAATGATTAAGTTTGAGTATGACAGGCAAGAAGTAGTTATTCACGGTGAAGGAGATTTGCCCGCCTGCCAAGATTCTCCCTTGTCTCTTATTGAAGCAAATAACGTAGAGGAGACATTCGTCTATCAAATTTTTGATACAGTGATAGTGAATCGTATCCTTGAATGGCAGGCTATACCGGGACCACAATTGTCTTTTGCTTCTATCATGATGGTGAGTGAACTTTGGAAATATGGATTTGAGCCAGGAAAGGGTTTGGGAGCATCTCTACACGGTATAGTTCATCCCATTTGTCCAAGTGAGAACGCGGACACGTTTGGTCTGGGATTTGAGCCTACAACTGAAGATCTGAAGAAAGCCAAGGGAAGGAAAAAGGAAACATGGTCACTCCCTCGCCCAATGCCACTACTTAGAGAATCATTTGTTAAGAGCGGTGTAACAAACATGTGGAATTTGAAGTTGAATTGGTTGGTGACTTCCAGAACCTTTTTATTAAAGTTGATATGGTCGAAGCAGGAGAAGGTACCAGTATGGCAGACATGCAATTCATAGGTCCAACTTTCCGGCTCAATAATTGGAAAATCACTCCTCTCCCCGTCAGGAGGGAGTTGTGGTAGTTTATTTTGTTTTTCTTTCTATTTATCCGAGCTATTTCAGAGTTTTAATTCGGATTTTAGTTTGTTCATGTTATGTTGGCATCTATGTTTGAACCCTTCTATGTTTTTATTTAATGAAATACAATGTCCCTTTTGTTTCGTGTCTAATATATTTTGTTTTTCTTTTCTTACACAATTCTCTTTATGTTGATTCTAATGACATAACATGCATGCAGAATTTTCAGCCTGACCTTAAAATTCAAACTAATCAAGATGTAATGAAGCAGGATAGGGAATATGATGAGGAAGAAGCACTAGAAGAAATAAGCAAAGAGTTAGAACAGTTCGAAGACAAACTGAATCCTAATTTGAATGAGACTGAGCCAATAAATCTAGGGGATCAAGAAGATGTTAGGGAAACTAAAATCAGTGTACATGTTTTTCCACAGCTAAAAGATGGAATGATTCAAGTGTTAATTGATTATAAGGATGTTTTTGCATGGTCTTATGATGATATGCCTGGTTTAAGCACTGAATTAGTGGCTCATAAATTGCCAACTGATCCCACATTCCCTCCTATCAAACAGAAGTTGAGGAAGTTTAAAACGAATGTAAGTATTAAAATTAAAGAGGAAATCATGAAACAACTTGAATCCAAAGTAATTCGAGTAGCTCGCTATCCCATGTGGTTATCCAATGTTGTTCTCGTACCAAAGAAAGATGGCAAAATTCGAGTGTGTGTTGATTACCGTGATTTGAACAAAGCCAGTCTGAAAGATAATTTTCCACTGTCCAACATCCACATTTTGTTAGACAAATGTGCTAAACACGAGGTTGCCTCTTTTGTGGATTGCTATGCCGGATATCACCAGATTATTATGGATGATGAAGACGCAGAGAAGACATCTTTTATCACACCATGGGGAACTTATTATTATCGAGTGATGCCGTTCGGTTTGAAGAGTGCTGGAGCAACATATATGAGAGTCATGACCACTATATTTCATGACATGATGCATAAGGAGATTGAAGTCTACGTGGATGATGTGATTATTAAGTCAAAAAGTCAGGCCAATCATCTCAAACTCAACCCGGCAAAATGTGTATTTGGAGTTCCATTTGGAAAGTTGTTGGGGTTTGTAGTCAGCAGTTGGGGAATTAAATTGGATCCCTTAAAAATCAAAGCCATTCAGGATTTACCCCCGCCCAAGAATAGAACGGAGGTGATGAGTTTGCTTGGTAGACTGAACTACATTAGCAGGTTTATTGCTCAACTCACAACCACTTGTGAGCCCATATTTAAGTTGCTGAAAAAGAGTGCTGCAGTAAAATGGACTGAAAAATGTCAGGAAGTGTTCGATCGAATCTAAAGATATTTGTCAAATCCGCCCGTGCTGGTACCCCTGGAGCCTGGTAGGCCTTTGATCTTATATTTATCAGTCATGGACAATTCTTTTGGTTGTGTCCTGGGTCAACATGATGTCATGGGCAAAAAGGAGCAGGCTATTTATTATCTTAGCAAGAAGTTCACCACTTATGAGGCCGGGTACACTCTTCTTAAAAGGACGTGTTGTTCCCTGACTTGGGTAGCACAGAAGTTAAAGCATTATCTCTCATCCTATACTACTTATCTCATCTTCCGCATGGATCCTGTGAAGTATATCTTTCAGAAGCCTATGCCAAAGAGTCGATTGGCAAAATGGCAAATATTGCTTACCGAGTTCAACATTGTATATGTGACTCGAACTGCCATGAAAGCCCAAGCCTTGGCAGATCATCTTGCTGAGAATCCCATCGATGAAGAGTATGAGCCATTAAAGACATATTTTCCTAACAAAGAAGTGTCGTGTATCAATGAAGTCGTTGTAGATGTTGATCCAGGTTGGAGGTTATTCTTCGATGGAGCTGTCAATATGAAAGGAGTCGGAATAGGTGCGGTTCTTATCTCTAAATCGGGACAATATTTCCTGGTAACAGTACAACTTTGATTCTACTGTACTAACAATATGGCAGAGTATGAAGCCTGCATTCTTGGTTTGAGGTTAGCTGTTGATATGGGGGTCCAAGAATTATTGATGTTGGGAGATTCGGATTTGCTCGTCTATCAAATTCAAGGCGATTGGGAGATGCTATATTTGAAGCTCATCCTGTATCGACAATGCTTGCAGGATCTATGTCAACGGTTTGTGTTAGTAAAATTTAGGCATATTCCAAGGATTCGCAATGAAATTGCTAATGCTTTAGCCACTCTGTCTTCAATGCTCCAACATCCTGACAAAGCCTACATCGATCCAGTGCATATACAGAGTCGTGATCAGCATGCTTACTGTAATGCGGTTGAAGAGGAGCTCGATGGAGAACCTTGGTTCTTGGATAACAAGCGGTACACTCAGTCAGGGGAATACCCATCATATGCCACCAACGATCAAAAGAGGACTATTAGGCATTTGGCTAGTGGATTTTTCTTAAGTTGGGCAATCTTGTATAAGAGAACCCCATATCTTGGACTTTTGAGGTGTGTAGATGCAAGAGAAGCCTCGGCAATCATGGTTGAAATACACTCTGGAGTATGTGGGTCGCATATGAACGGTCATGTCTTGTCAAAGAATATTCTTCGAGCAGGTTATTACTGGCTTACTATGGAAAGGGATTCTATTTGATTTGTTCGGAAGTGTCATCAATGTCAGCTGTACGGTGATTTGATACGTTCTCCTCCTATTGATTTGCATGCAATGGACTCTCCATGGCCGTTCGTGGCTTGGGGAATGGATGTGATTGGACCGATTGAGCCGAAGGCATCAAATGGACATAGATTCATTTTGGTAGCCATTGACTACTTCACAAAATGGGCGGAAGTAGTAACTTTTAAGTCAGTGACAAAGAAAGCTGTGGTAGATTTTGTTCATGCCAATATCATTTGTAGATTTGGAATTCCTAAGATGATCATTACAGACAATGCTGCCAATCTCAATAATCATTTGATGCAAGAAGTGTGTCAACAGTTTAAGATCACACATCGAAATTCTACTCCATATCGCCAAAAGGCCAATGGTGTTGTAGAAGCCGCCAATAAGAATATAAAAAAGATACTGCGAAAAATGGTACAAGGGTCTAGACAGTGGCATGAAAAGTTGTCGTTTGCATTGCTAGGTTATCGTACCATTGTTCGTACTTCAACAGGGGCAACTCCATATTTATTAGTGTATGGGACAGAAGCAGTCATCCCTGCAGAAGTTGAAATTCCCTCTCTTCGCGTCATTGTAGAAGCCGAGATTGATGATGAAGAATGGGTAAAAACCCGACTGGAGCATTTGAGCTTGATTGAGGAAAAAAGGCTAACGTCTGTGTGTCATGGCCAGTTGTATCAGAGGAGGATGGCTCGAACATATAACAAAAAGGTCCGTCCCAGGAATTTTGAAGTTGGTCAGTTGGTATTGAGACGTATCCTTTCTCACCAGGTTGAAGCGAAAGGCAAGTTCTCCCCTAAATGGCAAGGTCCCTTCGTTGTGAAGAAAGTGTTACCCAATGGAGCCCTATATTTGACAGATATTGAAGGCAAAATGGCAGAAATGGCTATCAATGCTGATGCATTCAAAAGATACTATGTATGATTAGTACTTGCATTTTTGAAGATTGATATGATGAAGGCATTTTATTCTTCTATCCAAACATTGTGTCATCCTTTGTTTACCCGTTTGAGCTTCATTTTATTATTTTTTTGTTTCTTTCATATCCCTCTTTTGTAATAAAAATAGAGTCAAAAATGTCAAGAAAATAAGAATAAAATAAAGAGTTCGAAAAATAAAATAAAAAAAAATCAATCAAATCAAAACAAAGAACAAGCTGATGGAACTACGTGCGACCTGATTCTCCTCTCTCGGGAGTGAGATACGTAGGCTGCCTTATTTCAGGCTCAGTCTAACCAAATAAAGATTTAAGATTCACCCATTCAACAAAACTGGGGCATGACATAATGTGTTGTTTGAGTCGATTCCAAAAGTTGTAAGTCCCACCCCCACTTCAAGTATCGTTTGAGCCCCTTACCATCTTTTCTAACCCTAACCAAAAGCCAAGTTACAACCAAAGAAAGTCCTTCAGATTAATTTTTGATAATGTTAAGGCTAAGCATTCAATGGATATGATGATACATTGTGAAGTACCACTTGTCTCCCTCAGCATAAGAAATCAGGAAAGAAATACAAAAATAAGAGAGTCTTATTGGTGAAAACCCTTGCAGGCACCATAAGGCGATGGTGATTTGAGAGAAATGAAAATGAGAGAGTCTTATTGGTGAAAACCCTTGCAGGAACCATAAGGCGATGGTGAGTGGAGAAAAATAAAAATGAGAGAGTCTTATTGGTGAAAACCCTCACGGGCACCGTAAGGCAATGGTGAGTTCAAGAGAAAAGTGAAAAGTGAAAAAAAAAAGATTTGTTGGCAAAAGTCTTTTAATATGTCGTCAATCAAAGGTGATGTATGAGTCCAATAGATTCGAAGAAGCGGCTCAACGGAAAAGGCACGAACTCAACAACAAATGAGGAGTTTGGATAGGATGATCAGGCAGCTCAATCCAAAATGCATGTCATACTCATTGGAGTTAGTGGTCGTATTCAGATAAGTTTTCTTTTGAATATGGGACATTGCCCTTTTCTTTCATTTACATATTCATGCTTTTTGTCTTTTTATGTCATTTATCAAAATAAAAGTCACCATCATTTCTTTACATGTTAAGTCAAGTCTGTGTCAAAACAAGCGAGAAAGAATTTCAAAATTTACTACTAGTCTTTCCAATTATATGAGGAAAAGCCAAGGAACAGCCCAGGAAAGAAATATGATCATAATTCAACATGAAGCAAAGGAAGTCTATCAACCGACAGGCTATTGGATTTGTGGAAGCATTCAGATTTGGGAAAAGAGTGCACCTCAGGGGCATGGTAAAACGGAAACCCATTGTTTGAGTCAGAACTCATTTCCCTCAATCTGGATCCGAGTCAATGATGCGGAAAGACAGGGAAGGTGTCAGCGATTTGGAAGAAAGATGAAAGGAACGAGTGCTGGGCCAGATACCTGAGAAGCCAAGAGTTGCAAGCCACCATTAAGTTTTTAACTGACAAATTTTCTTTATTGAAATAGGGGCAAATTCCCTTCACTTAATTTAGCTACCATTGGAAATGCACATCCGTGAGATTTTACTTTCTGTTCAGGACCCTCCTGAAAAATGGGAATTTACTTTCTGTTCAGGACTTTCCTGAAAAATGGGAATTTACTTTCTATTCAGGACCCTCCTGAAAAATGGGATTTTACTTTCTGGTCAGGACCCTCCTGAAAAAATGAGATTTTTGCTTTCTGTTCAGGACCCTCCTAAAAAATGGGAATTTGCTTTATGTTCAGGATCCTCCTGAAAAATGAGATTTTACTTTATGTTCAGGACCCTTATGAAAAATGGGATTTTACTTTCTGTTTAGGACCCTCCTAAAAAATGGGATTTTACTTTATGTTCAGGACCTTCCTGAAAAATGGGATTTTACTTTATGTTCAGGACCCTCCTAAAAAATGGAATTTTACTTTATGATCAGGACCCTCCTAAAAAATGGGATTTTACTTTATGTTCAGGACCCTCTTGAAAAATGGGATTTTACTTTATGTTCAGGACCCTCCTGAAAAATGGGATTTTCACTTTATGTTCAGGACCCTCCTGAAAAATGGGATTTTACTTTCTGTTCAGGACCCTCCTGAAAATTGGGATTTTACTTTCTGATTCAGGACCCTCCTGGAAAATGGGACAACGCTTTCAAAAAAATAAAATAATAAAATACTACTTTATTATAATTTTTGGGATAATTTTCGTTCTACATTTAATTTTGGGTTTCAGGAGCCCGCCTGGAGAACAGAGTGAAGAAATGAAAGTCAAGCAACAAAGTGATGAAATAGCAAGTCAGGAGCCCGCCTGGAGAATAGGGTGAAGAAACAAAAGTCAAGCAACAAAGCGAAGAAATTGAAAGCCAAGCAACAAGTTGAAGGAAATTGCAAGTCAGGAGCTCTCCTGAAGAATAGGGTGATGAAAGTCGAGTCAAGAACCAATAGAAGCTGTATAGACAGGATTTTTTGTAATTTCATTTATGTTTTAACTTGTAATTTTTATTTTTGATGTAATGATCGAGCCGCGGACCGGAACCTCGATGGAACCTCACTCGACTCTCCAACTCGGTATAGTCCACCTTCGTCCAATCCTTTGAGATACTCGTCACTTGATCCCCTCATAACTAGGGTGGGTAGGATGTCCTAAGTCAAAACCTGATTTTCCTCCTTCCTCTATCTCCGTGCTTTTAAATAAAGGTCAGGACAAAATTCCGCCTCGTTGTCTACTGCTTTGTATGAAAACACCATGTGTTTACATCCAAAGGGGGCATGATGTAGACACGTGATTTCGTCCTCTTAAAGTTCAATTTTATTCACGTTTACCCATTTTATGTTATCCTACCGTGTACACTCACCCGTTTGATAATCCCTCCACAAAATGACAAAAAATAAAAATCCCCTAACTAATTTTTTCTTTCTAGCAACCTACCCAAATAAAAATAAACACCTAACTCTTATCCCTCCAATTAAAAAACAACACCTACCTACCCTATCCTAACAACCCATCCAATCAAAAACCACATCACACCCTACCCCCTACCCCACGTGACCCCACCTACCTCACCACTACCCCTCACAGCATATATACACATTAAAAGGGAAAAGAATAAGGGGGAACATGATTTTTTTTTGGTTTCCTTCCTCATAACAGAAGAGGGTCCATTTTTTTTTCTTACACAAAACTCACACCAGAACACATGACACTTATATATATACATTCTCTTCTATTTAGGCTCCATCATCAATATACCCAAAAACCAGATACAAAAGCTTCTTTCTTCACTGAAAAATAGATAAAAGAAAATCCCCCTCCACGCCATTGATAGGAGTTGGCCATTTTTTGGTTTCTTCTCCGCAATACACATCACAATAAGAAACACTCATATCGTTACATATAAAATACATAAAAGGAACATGATTTTCACGGGTGGGTCACGGTTTCATCGCCGTTCAGCTAGAGGTAAGCTTTTTCCGGTGACCGGAGCTCTGGTTATCGGAAGCTGCGATGTTGCTTCGATTCCATCACTACCTATTTAAGATTAAGTTGAAATCTGCGGTTTAAGTTTGGGTTCAGATTTTTTATCAGTTTTTTTAGATCTATTCGAGTTTGAATGCAACTGGAATTGGGAGGTTCGATATTCTGAGGTCGTTTGAGGCCTCAGATCAGATTGCTATTTTTCTATTCGAGTCGGATTCGTCGCCGTTGAGGTTCTATTCAAAATTCCAAGTCCGGATTTTCTTATTATCAACAAAGATCAGATTGTCGAAAGGTCTATTTCTTAACCCGCTCTCTTTATTTATCTATCTTGGTGTGTTGAATTGGCTGTGATTATGTCTGTTGTGATTATGTTTTGTTAGACTTTGTTGATGTCGATTGTTATGATCATGATGTTTGGTGGGTCGATTTTTGGTGGTTTGAAGAATGAATTTGATCATGCTCTAATGGATTGATAAGGGGATTTAGGAAAGGAATGGAAAAATTGATAAAACGTTGAACGTAGATTAATGTTGGTTTGTTGTCTTTTGTTCCATTCGGTACAAGTGAATGTGATATATTTATGCCATATTGAAATAGATAGGCAGTATAGGTTTGGGTAGGCAAGAATTTAAGATTGATGTTTTGGTTGGATGTTGGAATGTGCGTGTGAATGTTTCTTTCTAGTTTATCGTATTTAATTCAATTGTATAATTTGGTCGGGGAATGTTCCGAAGTATCTGTATATATTTATTCACCGGGGAATGCCCCGAGGTATCATGTACCCAGAGGACGTTCGTGATGAAGGCCCGAGGCGTCGGGCAGAGCATTAGTTTAGGATTAGCATAGGTTTATTTTCAGTCCCTTTTTATTTTGGGTTGTAATAATTGAACTGGACTTTACATTTCAGATTGTTTTGTTTTGTTTGATTATTTTGCGTGCTTTTGTGCGGTTCATACATTTCTTAGTGCCAAAAAAAATAGTCGATACACTCTACCAAGCGACCGTGGCTGAACCACGGGATCGAGAGGTGCCTAACACCTTCCCCTCGGTCAACAGAATTCCTTAGCCGGAATCTCTGTTTGCAAACCAGTTCGAAGAGTCAAATGATTTTGAAAAGGATTTTCTAATGGTGACTTGGCACACCAGATTATGCCAAGTGGCGACTCTGAGTAAAAAATGTAAATAATTCTTTCCGAAACAAATTTTCATTTCTTGTCACTTAAATAATAAAAACCTTTTCGAACATTAAATTATAACCATTTTTTTTGGAGTACGTAAAAAAGGGGTGTGACAGGAACCAAAACCAAGAACCAACAAAGGTGGTCCAAACCCGAGAGTCCTTAAGTCTTCAAGGCTCCAAGCAATCTTCCACACTCGGGTTTGATCAATGGTAGGCTCAAAACGTCCCCTCCAAGTATGATCCGGTACCCTCAATGCGATCAAAACTTGATTCTTCACATAGTGACTTTGAATGATATCGTTGAAAACTAAGGCGACCATTATTCTTGTATTAGTATGATATAGTTCAATTTCATTATTTGATAATCATGAAAACCCTCACTTTATGTAACTACTGATTTGGTGGTATTTCATGGTTTGGTTATTTTTTTTCAATTATGTCCTTATTTAATATTATATAATTCTATTTTACCCTTTACCCTATATTATTTAACTCCACCTCCTACCCCTCCATCACCCCACGAGCCACCCCTCTCGTTTCCTCTCCCCCACACCTTCCCCAGCCCCACCAGTCCAAAATAAAATTATATTTAAAATTTCTTTTTTAGAAAATTGTAAACTTTTATCTTATCCCACCCCCTACCTTGACCCCGACCCCACCCCTTACTAAAACCCACCCTAATTTTTTAAAAATTTATTTTTTAAAATTTTTTTAGGCTTTTTCTTACCCCACCCTCACCCACCCCTGCCCCACTCACACCACTTACCAACCCCTCTCTCGAGCCATTTTTTTTTATTTTTACAAAAATTCTAATAAAAATTTCTTACCCCGTGACCACCTCCTACCATCCCTCGTCACCCCACCCCACCCCACCCCATGCATCCACCCACAAAAAAAATATTTTTAAATTTATTTTAAAATAAATTCAAAACCTTTTTCTTATCCCTCCGTTATCCATACCCTCGATCCCACCACTCCACTACCCCACCCCCACATATTTTTCTTAAAAAAAGATTCATAATTTTTTCTTATCCCACCGCATTTATTCTAGTCGTTTTCATGTTTTGTGTTAAATATATTCAAATATTTTTCTATTTTCATAAATAATTAAGTAAGAAACAATTTATTTTTCTAGATCTTTTTTTCTATTCCATACCGAGCACATCCATAGCATACACAAAAGATGCACTCAAATTTTGTACTTGTCGTTGGTGGTCACGTTTCAAAACACCAAAAGAAAATGAAATTTATTATTATAGAAAATGAATTCTATTACATTTGTTTTGATCTACTCTTATATTAATTTTGTTAAAATTTACATGAATTTAATAACTTAATATATTTACATGGCATAATTTGTGACAGATTAGCAAGAAGAAAATTATTTTATTAAATCATTATTGATAAATTTAATATTTATAAAATTAAAAGCATTTTAGTAAACTTACTAGTTACGATATACTCCCTCTATTCCACAATAAATGAATTGTTGGAGTATTTTTTAGTGTTCAAAATAATTGAATTATTCACGATTCAAGATAGATGTTGGATTTTTTTTTTCAAATTTACCCTCCATTAATTAAAATTTTAAGGTTGAGTTTCAACAACTTGATTTTCTTGGAAATTTCTTAGTACATTAATGTGATTTAACTTTCCATTGAAGGAGTACTTTATATCTTCCCATTTTCTCATTCGTCTTCCTATCAATTTTGAAGGAAAAAATTGAAAGAGTTGAGGGATTTTAGAGTATGAATTTCGATCTTGAAGATTTGATTGAAATAGTTTACGATACTATCACGAATGAAGATTCGATTGAAATAATTGAAGATACGCTCATGGAAGACTCGGTTGAAATAATTGAAATAATATGTTTAGTAGTACTAGTAATTCTAAGAGTCTTTTATATGAATTTCGATATTGAAGATTTGATTGAAATAGTTTACGATACTATCATGAGTGAAGCTTCGATTGAAATAATTGAAGATACAATCATGGAAGACTCGGTTGAAATAATTGAAATAATATGTTTAGTAGTAGTAATTCTAGTCGTTAACTGAATTTTGTATTAGAAATAAATGAATGAATTAAATGAGTATTGAGAGTTAGTATGATCATTATTAAGGTTTTGAAATTTGAAAAAGGTAAAAATGGAAAAAACATGATAAATTTATGTCTTTTTTCTTTTTCTTAACAAGTGTGTCAAAATCCAACAATTCACTTATTGTGGTACGGAGGGAGTAGTACTATATTGTTAAACCAAACAATAAAATTGCCGAAACATTGTATTGTACTATATTATACAATACAGTACCATACATACAATACTGTACCTTATGAAACCATAGCAAACGACCATCCAAAGTTCCAAACAAAGTGTGGAAGCACCTAAAGTAAGTTGAAAATATACTACCTCATGGTGATGCTTTGAGAAACCGAATAAGCTCAGATGGATACAAGAAATCGTGTACGAATTTTTACCTGGACATATGTTTGATTTATAGGATCAGTGAGCATAAAACAGAGAGGCCATATATTACAACATTCTATAATTCCAACTTCGACTCATAATTTGGCTCTGCACACAACTTTATTGGACCATATACTCCCCCGCGGAAAAATATCTCAAGGATTTACTTTTGCACGAAAACTTGATGGAAAATCGTACGTTGATTTCTGAAGGAGTCAATGGTGATGCTATTGTGAAGATGCGGACGAGTCAACGGGTCAAATAGAGTTGCGGTACTGCTCCAGCGCTGATGTAAATCTGGTACCTGATGATTATACAAAAACAAATATATGTATCGTCATCATATATATAAAACATAGTTTCACCTCCAGGTATTCTACTTGATCTCTATGCAAATTGTTTTGATTTGACTTAGCATTAGCATTTTCATTTCATCATCACTTGTCACACTACCAATTAACATATGCTCGAGAGAAGAAGGCATTTTCTTAAATCTTTTTGTCGACTTATTGCTAAGCGTAAACCATTCTACTATGTGTCTAACTTTAATTCTTTTATTTTTATGTTTTTTGGAAACTGCAGGTTCCAAGTCTACAGAATAGATGGAATGCAAATACAAGCTTTTATTTTCATAGTTTCTGATGTTTCAACTTAGATTTTTACTACTACCTGTTATTGTATTGTATCTTGTTTTTGTTTTTCTGATTGTTGCTACTGCCTTATCTGGATTTCTTCTTGTTAGTATCTGATATTTCATGAAGTGTTTGTTAGCCTATGAATAACGTCACGAGTTTTCTTCCTTTGTGACCCAACCAAATTTTGTTTTCATTTGTTAATATGTAGAAATAAATTCAGTCTAATAAATTCAGCATATTCAACTGACGATAAATAGAAATGTGGACAGAATTTGAATCCTCAGATCATTCAATCAATTTCCTAACAAAACCTACAGTTTCTCATATCGTCATCAAACGACTTGTATTGGACGAACTACACCATCCTGGATATCCTCACTTCCATCACTAAACTTTGAGGACTATAACAATGAGTTTCTTCCTTTCGACTTCTCCCTTTTTTTCATTTTACCTTCAATGAAAAGTAGCATAAAACTTATACTCCAAAAAGACAAGAACAACAGACTCACACTCACCTAGTTGGACTTAATGAATCAGTGGTATACGATGAACATGATGCCACGCTGGGCTCCTGCACTGTCTTCCATCAGTAGGTACATTCTTGTGGGAAATTGGCTAAAGCTGGCGCACACTATGTAAGGTGCTGTATTCATAGTAGATATCCATCCCAACCTTAATGCATTAGCAAAGTAACGTCCTATTCCTATGATATAAAGTTATGTTCTTCAGAGCTGGCACACTTGTAATGTTGTTGTCAATTAAAACTCTTATCCCAACCAATTAAGTTTATGTGGTGTGTGTGGAGGGCTGTTTACCTAAAGATATTTTCTTGTGGCATTATCTTTATCTAAAGGTATCAGACGAAATGCATGTGTTGGGTGGGACTTTGTGTTGTAGCTTTCATTTGAATCTTCTTATGCATTGGCATTCCAACAGTAAATATACATTCAAAAAATTTCTTTGCTTAATTTGCGCTATATATACCTCATCAAAATTACTAGTGAATAGGAACGCAAAGCAAACATTTCTTGATTTCTTCTATACCAACTTAATTATTCTTCATCATTTTAGTGCAACAATGGGTTGTGTAAAACTTGTATTTTTTATACTATGTACCTTTCTCTGTCAACTTGTTTTCTCCTCAGCGTTACCTCATTTGTGCCCCGAAGATCAAGCTCATGCTCTTCTACAATTCAAGCAAATGTTTACCATTAATCCTAATGCTTCTGATTATTGTCGCAGGTCAAGAACTCTTTCATGGAACAAGAGCACAGATTGTTGCTCATGGAATGGAGTTCGGTGTGACGAGATGACAAGACAAGTAATTGAGCTTGACCTCTATTGCAGCGGACTTCAAGGCAAATTTCATACCAACAGTAGCCTATTTAAGCTCTCCAATCTCAAACGACTTGATTTATCTTATAATGATTTTTCCGGGTCGCTCATTTCACCTAAATTCGGCGAGTTATCTAACTTGACGCATCTTAACTTGTCGCGTTCAAGTTTTACAGGTATAATCCCAGCAGAAATCTCTCACATTTCTAAATTACAAGTTCTTCATATATCGACTGTTGATCCGTATAGGCTTAGACTAGGGCCTTACAATTTTGAACTGCTCCTTAAGAACTTGACCCAATTAAGACAGCTTGACCTTGACTATGTGAACATCTCTTCCACCGTTCCTCTAAATTTCTCTTCTTATTTAACAACTCTATGGCTTACACGTACACAGTTACGTGGGATATTGCCAGAAAGAGTTTTCCACCTTTCCAACTTGGAGGACCTTTCTTTACCATACAATTCCCTAACTGGTCCAATTCCATCCAACATAAGTGGACTCCAAAACCTACGATACCTCTACTTGACGTCAAACTACTTGAATGGGACTATACCTTCTTGGATATTCTCCCTCCCATTACTAACTTATTTAAACGTGAGGAATAACACTTTCAGTGGCAAAATTCAGGAGTTCAAGTCCAAAACATTGTTTTACGTTATTCTAAAACAAAATCAGCTGGAAGGTCCTATCCCAAAGTCACTCCTAGACCAGCAGTACCTACAAACTCTTATTCTTTCCCAAAATTATTTCAGAGGACAGATTGCTCCAACCGTCTGCAATCTGAAAACACTGAGAGTGCTAGATTTGGGAAGTAACCATTTGAACGGAACAATCCCACATTGTTTGGGTGAGATGAGTGGTCTTGAGGTTTTGGGTTTAAACAACAATAGTCTCAGTGGAACAATTAATACAACTTTTAATACTGAAAACAAACTCATCATCATTAACTTTTACGGGAATAAGTTTAAGGGTAAAGTTCCGACGTCGTTGATCAATTGCAGATATTTGAAATTCCTTGATTTAGGCAACAATGAGTTGAATGACACATTTCCAAGTTGGTTGGGAGGCCTAGTTGATCTGCAGATTTTAAGTTTGAGATCAAATAAGTTGCACGGCCCTATAAGAGATTCAAGGACAGACAACTTGTTTGCTCAAATTCGAGTATTAGATCTCTCATCCAATGGATTTAGTGGAAATTTACCAGTGAGCTTTTTCGAGAATTTTCAAGCTATGAAAATCATTAGTGAGAAAAGTGGAACCCGAGAGTATATAGCAAATGATTATTCTGGTAATTATGCGAATACTTTGATAGTTACAACAAAGGGACTGGATCAGGAACTTCCTCGAGTTTTGACCACAGAAATAATTATCAATCTCTCAGGGAATAGATTTGAAGGTTATCTCCCAAGCATTATTGGAGATCTTGTTGGACTCCGTACGCTGAACCTATCTCATAATGGCTTGGAAGGTGTTATACCCACATCATTGCAACATTTATCCATACTTGAATCGTTGGATCTCTCATCCAACAAAATAGGCGGTGAAATTCCACAACAACTTGTATTCCTCACATTTCTTGCAGTCTTAAATCTCTCTCACAATCATCTTGTCGGATGCATTCCCAAAGGAAAACAATTTGATACGTTTGAGAACAGTTCATACCAAGGGAATGATGGGTTACGTGGATTGCCACTATCAAAAGATTGTGGTGGCGATGATGGGGTACCGCAAGCGACAACTGCAGTTGAGCTAGATGATGAAGAAGAAAGAGAGTTGATCAGTTGGCAAGCAGTTCTCATAGGTTTTGGTTGTGGTCTGGTTATTGGACTGTCCATAATATACATAATGTTGTCAACTCAATGTCCAGTCTGGTTTTCGAGGATGGTTGCAAAATTTGAACACATAATTGATACGAGAATGAAAAGATATTTGTAACACCCTGTACTTAATTACGTGCATTAGCCATTGTTATACGTGTTGGAGTATATGTATTGATCCTAAGTTAGGTATATATGAGTATTGATTATTTTGAGATGGTTTCAAGTGTATAGTTTGATTATATGTGTATAGGAATCGACCTTTTTTATACCGGAATTTGCCCGTCGATGTTTCCATACGAAGGTTATTGAATAAGCTTTCCGACGATATAAAGATTTTCAAAAACGGATAAGTTTCGGATATAAGCGAGCACGTTCGAAACTATAAAACGGTGGCCGAGATGTGAACAGTAAAATTGCAGGAAAATTTCCAGTTTTTGGGTCAACTTTGAACGATCATAACTCCCTCAATATAATGAACTGGGCGAGCTACCACATATCAAAAGAAAGATCTTTGAGTATTCTGTCTAATGAAATTGGTTTCATCCAAATCCAACATGTGAGTAAGGAGTTATACTCGTTCTATTTCAGCCTCTCAAAACAGATTTTTGTGAACAGTAAATTAGCAGGAAAATACTGAGGCCTGCCAGTTTTTTTGGGTCAACTTTGAACGATCATAACTCCCTAAATATAATGAACTGGGTGAGATACCACATATAAAAAGAAAGATATTTGAGTCTTATTTCTAATGAAATTGGTTTCATCCAAATCCAACATCTGCGTAAGGAGTTATACGCGTTTTACTTCAGCCTCTCAAAACATATTTTTAGGGTCAACTTCAAACGATCATAACTCCTTGTACAGGAAGAACTGGGTGACCTAATTTATATGAAATGAAAGACCTTTGAATTATCTTTCCAATGATACCAATTTCACCCAAATCCGATATCGGAGTAAAGAGTTATGGTCTATCTACTTCAGCTTGTCAAAACAGTCCACCGGAGGACATATTTGACATTATTTAAATTTTAAGGGCACTTTGGTCATTTTCTATGGTATTATGGACGGGAATATGTGTATATATACATGTATATGAGTTCAAAAACTCATATTCATCATCAATTATAGGAAAGAACAAACCCTAGCCTAATTTTCAACTCTAATTATCTTGTGATTCAACCGTGGAAAGTTCAAATTGATTCCGTAGTTGTGTTCATCGTCTCAAGGGCTTCGAGAAGCACCCCTTATTTGTGCCAACAGGACTTCAAAACCCAAAGGGCCATTCTATGGTAAGGATGTAAATTATGTTGGTGTTATTTATATGGATATGTATATATATATATATATATATATATATATATATATATATATGCATGTGAGCATAAGAAGTATGTTATTTGATTGTTGTTGAAAGATGATTGGAAATGATGTTGGATCATTCTTGTGCATGGTTGGATTATGTTGAATTGTGAAGGGATGATGTGGTATTGATGATATGGTATTGAAATGATGATTATATATATATATATACACATAAACCTATTGTTCAAGTTGGTTTTTGGAATGCTTTGCAAATATTGGTTGTATGGAATTATGGAAGAGAATTGTGGTGTTGGGTTGCTAATACTAGATGCCAAATATTTCATTGTAGATAAGTGATTTGTAAAGGCGGGAAGTTGTGTTGAATTGATATCCGAATCTACAACGAGGTATGTAAAGCATACTCTAACGATGTTCTTTGGCATGAAAACACCAATGTTCCATAAAGTAAGATTCCGATGGTTATCCAAACACATGTATTGTTCTACATTACCAATGAAGTTGTTTCCATTCTATAAAGTGTCAAAATGTTTCATTGATATACCAAGAGGCTCCTATTTCATTGTTGTGATATTGATGATTCTGAAACATACTGTTGATGTACCAATGAGTCCTTATTACATCGTTATTGTATAGAAGGCCTATTACTTGATTCCTATTAGTGTATCATTGTTCCAAAGGTACTATATTGACATGAACACTAATGTAATAATCTCAAAAGCTTTTGAACTAAGTTATTGGAAAAATCTCTTATGTGTTACTTGATATACGTGTGGGTGGTATCCCAGGGGCATAAGCCTAGCATGGGTCGATCCCAATTGATATGTACTGGGGGCAGCCTAATGGTCACAGTACGGTACAGTATTGATTATTGTTAGGTGGTTGGAGGTTCGGGAGGAGGAGGTAATGGCGAATAATAATTGTAAAGAATGAAATGAACGAATGTATACCGTTCCACAAATGTGTTTGAATTCAAGAACCCAATTCAGATTAATGATAATGTTCATGATCCTAAAAGTGTTTATGAAGTGTGGTTCACTTCTATTATGATTTATTCACATGTGTATGATTTTCTTGATCCCCCATATCACATATGATTATTTACAGCTTTACATACTCAGTACATATCTCGTACTGACGTCCCTTACGGGGGACCTGCATTCATGCTGCAGGCACAGGTACCTCAGCTCATACACCGCACCAGTAGGAGCCAGGTCATACAGCTACTGTTGGTGAGCTCCAGTTTACTTCGGAGCTTTCCGAGTCGGTTCCTTATATTTTGTTATTGTACAGGAGTCATATGTGGGTGGGGATTTGTCCCGACCCTAGTTATGTCATGTATATCCTAGAGGCTTTGTAGACATAAAGAAGGGTAAAGTCATGGAAGTTTATATAGTGATATTATATTCGTATATGGGATGGCCCCGACGGCCAAGTATTATATATATGTATATATATTTGTGCGTGTTGTGCTGATACAGGTAATTAGACCCTTTTATATGCAGCGAAGTGCTGCCCAAATTTTTGGTGACATGTAAGTGAAAGTACAGGTATTTGAACGGGTTCTCCCGGGCCTTCTCGGCTTCGGGTGCCAGTCCGGCCCGATGGGATTTTGGGTCGTGACAATATTAGTGTGTAACTTGTTCCAAATTAATACTAGAGGATTACAACTGTCAATTATTTTAATGTAGAGAAAAAAGGGGTATCAATATCTTTTTACTCTTCTTGAATAAAATTCCATATGATCGAAAAATTACATAAAAGTACTAAAAACTACAATTTATTATTAAAAATATATCTTTTATTTTAAAAATATATTTTTTATTTTGAAAAATAAAAAACTATTTTAAAACTCTGTATGATTGAGCTCGCTTGCATTGTTGGTCCCAAATTCGAATAAAGAAAGAAGGTCGTCGACAGTCAACTGTTCTCTACTCCATAAAAATAAGTATAAGACTTCATACAACTTATTCTCTCTAGACCCTACCTTTTTTTAGGGACCAATCAAAACGACAAAGGACTGTTTTAGGGACCAATTAAAACGACAAATGATTGAATCTCAATGGATCGTGGAGTAATGTCACTTTACCACTTATAATATCCTCTAGACATTACTTGTGAAAATATAGTCGATCTTTTATCGTTGTTTCATTCTTCAAACAAAATTAGATAAGGCACAATTACTCCCCCCCCCCCCCCCAAACTTATCCTACTATTTGAGAGCTACGTCAGTAAAAAGATGCACAAAATATAGAAAAAATGAGTTTTACCAATCGAAACGACAAAGGGTTGAATCTCAATGGGTCGTGGGCACTCTACCACTTACAATACCCTCTAGACACTACTTGTGGAAATACAGTCGGTCTTTTATCATTGTTTCATTCTTCAAACAAATGGATCGTGACAACAAGGTCACTCTACCACTTACAATACTATCTAGACACTTCTTGTGGAACTGCAGTCGACCTTTTATCGTTGTTTCATTCTTCAAACAAATGGATCGTGACAACAATGTTACTCTACCACTTACAATACCCTCTAGAAATGACTTGTGAAAATACAATCGGTCTTTTATCGTTGTTTCATTTTTCAAACAAATGGATCGTGACAACAAGATCACTCTACCAATTAGAATACTTTCTAGACACTACTTCTGAAAATATAGTCGTCTTTTATCGTTGTTTCATTCTTCAAACAAGATGAGATAAGGCATACGTACCCCAATTTATGCCCAAAATTAAAAGGTAAATAAAAATATTCTGCTACTTTAACATTCACGTCAGCAAAAAAAGGCACAAAAATATAAAAAGAAAATGAGTTTAGGGGTAATAGAACCCCGTAAAAATTAGGTATGTCGGTAATTTCGGTATAGTTTGGACAGTACTTGTGCCTTATCTCAATTATTTAGGGAACAAACTTCACCTAAAAAAAGATTGGGAACCACTTCAGCATTTAAATTACTATCATAACCAAATTAGCAGCATTCCAATTTTCCCATAACCCAAATGAAATGGTGGAGCCCTAATTGAGCCAATTTTGTTAAGGTTTTTGCCCTGATTTTTTTACTATATTTAAGTTTTACTTTTTCTCAGAAGGAAAATAAAAGTTACCGTAATTACTTTTACTTTTTCTGAAAGAAAAAATATAATTCTTTTCCATATTTGGCTAACCTCTTTCTTGGAGGAAAGATTTTGGACATCTGTGAATAGAAGACCCACTTCTCGTACCATAACACAATAGCATTCACAATGTAGTCATGAAAGAGTCTTGTTTAGGGAGAGATTTCTACCAATAGGTTTTATGTTTTTTTTCAATATTAATTTTTCATATGTAGGTCGTTTGACCAAATTATATGAATAATATGTTTTTATTATAGTTTTTCTTTGTCATCTGATTTATCATCTTCATGGTTTGCAAAACACAATAGTATTTACAATGTAGTCATGAAAGAGTCTTGTTTAGGGAGAGATTTCTACCAATAGGTTTATGTTTTTTCAATATTAATTTTTCATATGTAGGTCGTTTGACCAAATTTTATTAATAATATGTTTTTATTATAGTTTTTCTTTGTCATCTGATTTATCATCTTCATGGTTTGCAAACTTTAAGCTTCTGTATGACGCTCTCTCGATTTCGAACCCAACAAATTCATCACTGATATCAGTGTACCAAAAAGGGTATTTTTATTTTTTTTTAAGTTTCAAAAGCATAGTAGAGAAACCCCATTTGGCTAAAATTCAGTAAATTGCAGATTAAAGGTAATTGTTTTTAGGTTTTAAAGCATAGTAGAGAAACCCCATTTGGTTAAAATTTCAAGAATTTACAGCTTAAAGATGTTTTTTTTTGCGGATTAAAATTGTGCCCCTTTCTGTTTATTAGTCTAATATGCTATAGTTAACTAAGCCTACATACTATAAACAAATGAAAATAAAATTTGTTTTGAAGAAAAGTCATGACTTTATTCAACGGCTAACAAACACTTCATGAAACATCAGAAACTAACAACAAGAAGAAGAAACCCAGTGTGCATGCAGACTTTACCCCTATCTTGAAGGTAGAGAGGTTGTTTCTGATAGATTCTTGGCTCGAAGAAAGACGTAAAAGAAGAAGCAACAAGCAGAAAATTAATAACACAAAGGTTCCTCCACTTGTTTAGTTGTCTCTCTAGACTGAGGTCTTTCAGAAAATTCATTTTCCTACATGGATGTTGTACAGGACCTGTATCTAATGGATCAAAAGAGTGGCCAATGGATATGAGATCACTCTAAGCAGCAATGTTATAACTTTTGTGAAAGATGAGGCAAAGTTAAATAACTTTTGTGTAACAATTTTGGTAATTATTTTTCCATGTTCAGATTTCCACAATTTTGGATCTTGAAGTGATGAAGCAGAGAGTTGTTTTGGAGATAAATCAGGTATGAGCTTCGATGAAGCGCCTCGATGTTGGGAGTATGGGTAAAGTCCCAAATATGTGACTCACCTGACGATCTTATTCAACATAGTACAATATCATTGGAGTTAGCATGCACACAAGACTACTAAAATTCAAAAAAGTTTGATTGGTAAGAATTAAGAGTATGTACCGCTTTAATTTCTCGAGTGTATGCCCCATTCACGAAGGAAGACTTACGTGTGACAGAAGATAACTTGATTGACTGATGGTTGCATGAGTTATGATTTTCTTCTGAAATATTATGAAAAGAGAAAGTTAAAAATTTGCTTTGAAGGTCAAATTTTTTTTTTATTGCTATATTTGGTTTTAGTCTACAAGTTGATGACGAGACTAGTATAGTGAGGAAAAAGTTCAGACTGAGTTATCATGGCAGAAATCTATGCTAATAGGCAGGATGCTACTCTTTTTTAGAAGTAGGATGTCGCTTTGTTAATTCAAACTTGGGTAGCGATGAAAATCTATTCTGAACACAAGGCCATAGTACTCAATTAATAATTAGGCTGAAATTATTACCACTACAGATTATATAGCAAGGAATAATAGAAGTTGGGCTACTGTCTGGCAAGATCAACATTAAATAAATGAAAACAATTCCGGCTGAGTCTCAAATTTAGAAAAAAAAATGATGTCTTTATTCATAGAGTAACAAACACTTTGGATAAAATCACAATCTATGAAAGATGAAGGCTTATATTTGCATCACCGGCGGCACATTAGACTTGAATCCTGCAATTTTCAAAAATGAAGGATTAACGTTGAGAGCTTTAAGGATGAAACGTAATCTTGTGAAGATTAGAGATTAAGTTGATTACCTGCAAGCTACACACTAATATCTTTTATTGTGCCTTTCCATTGTTGTAACAATTCTCTTTTCAAATTTTACAATCATCCTCGAAAACCAGACTGGATAGTGAGTTGACAATATTATGTGTATTATGGACAGTCCAATAACCAGACCACAACCAAAGCCCATGAGAACTGCTTGCCAACTGATCAAATCTCCTTCTTCTTCTTCTTCTTCTTCATCATCATCATCTAGCTCAACTGGAGTTGTCGCTTGTGATATCCCATCATCGCCACCACAATCTTTTGATAGTGGCAATCCACGTAACCCATCATTCCCTTGGTATGAACTGTTCTCAAACGTATCAAATTGTTTTCCTTTGGGAATGCATCCGACAAGATGATTGTGAGAGAGATTTAAGACTGCAAGAAATGTGAGAGATGCAAGTTGTTGTGGAATTTCACCGCCTATTTTGTTGGAAGAGAGATCCAACGATTCAAGTACAGATAATTGGTGCAATGACGCTGGTATAACACCTTCCAAGCTATTATGAGATAGGTTTAGCGTACGGAGTCCAACGAGATCTCCAATAATGCTTGTAAGATAACCTTCAAATTTGTTCCTTGAGAGATCGATAATCATGTATGTAGTCAAAACTCGAGGAAGTTTCTGATCCAGTCCCTTTGTTGTAACTATCAAAGTATTCGCGTAATTACCAGAATAATCTGCTATATACGCTCGGGTTCCACTATTCTCACCAATGATTTTCATGGATTGAAAATTCTCAAAAAGGCTCACAGGTAAATTTCCACTAAATCCATTGGATGAGAGATCTATTACTCGAATTTGAGCAAATGAGTTGTTTGTCCTTGAATCACTTATAGGGCCGTGAAACTTATTTGATCTCAAACTTAAAATCTGCAAATAAGGAAGACCTCCCAACCAACTTGGAAATGTGTCATTCAACTCATTGTTACCTAAATCAAGGAATTCCAAATGTCTGCAATTAATCAACGACGATGGAACTTTCCCCTTCAGTTTATTCCCGTACAAGTTAATGATTCTGAGTTGGTTTTCAGTATTAAAAGTTGTATTAATTGTTCCACTGAGAAGATTGTTGTTTAAATCCAAAACCGCAAGTTCACTCATCTCACCTAAACAATGTGGGATTGTTCCGTTCAAATTATTACTTCCCAAATCTAGCACTCCCAGTGTTTTCAGATTGCAAACGGTTGAAGCAATCTGTCCACGTAGATTATTTTGAGAAAGGATGAGATAATTTAGGCCTTGTTGATCTAGGAGTGACTTTGGAATAGGACCTTGCAACTGATTTTGTTTTACAGAAATGAAAAGCAATCTATTATTGGGCTTGAACTCCTGAATTTTGCCGCTGAAAGAGTTATTGCTCAAGTGTAACCATTTTAGTGATGGAAGGGAGAATATCGAGGAAGGTATAGTCCCATTCAAGTAGTTTGATGACAAGTAGAGGGATTTTAGGTTTTGAAATCCACTTACGTTGGATGGAATTGGACCAGTTAGGAAATTGGTTGGTAAATAAAGGTCTTCCAAGTTGGAAAGGTGGAAAACTCTTTCGGTCAATGCCCCACGTAACTGTGTGCGTGGAAGCCATAGTGTTGTTAAATAAGAAGAGAAATTCAGAGGAATGGAGGAAGAGATGTTCACTGAGACAAGTTCAAGCTCTCTTAATTGGGTCAAGTTCTTAAGGAGCAGTTGAAAATTGTAAGGCCCAAGTGTAAGCCCATACGGATTATCACTCCATATATGAAGAGCTTGTAATTTAGAAAGGTGGGAGATTTCTGCAGGGATTAGACCTATAAAACCTGAATATATGAAATCAAGATGCATCAAGTTAGATAACTCACCAAATTTAGGTGAAATGAGCGACCCGGAAAAATCATTATGAGACAAATCTAGCCTTTTGAGACTGGAGAGCTGAAACAGGCTACTGTTCGGATGAAATTTTCCTTGAAGTCCACTGCAAGTGAGGTCAAGCTCAATTGCTTGTCCCGTCGTCTTGTCACAATGAACTCCATCCCATGAGCAACAATCTATACTCTTGTTCCATGAAAGGGTTTTCGGATTGTAAAAATCACCAGAAGCATTAGGATTAATGGTAAACATTTGCTTGAATTGTAGAAGAGCAAGAGCTTGATGTTTGGGGCACAAATGAGGTAAGGATGAGGAGAAAGCAAGTTGACAGAGAAGGGAATATAGCATAAAAAATAGTACAAGTTTTACACAAGCCATTGTTGTACTAAAATGATCAAAACTAATTAATTTGGTAGAGAAGAAATCAAGAAATGTTTGCTTTGGGTCTCTATTCAATAGTAATTTTGATGAGGTATATATATAGGAGAAATGGCAATTTAGAATTAATCATTTGATGTGTCAACTATCAGCAGTTCACATTATCAAGTCAATTAGATATGCATATTCATTGTAAAGACATTCTCGAGTCAATGCATTTTTCTGTCAGTCAATTTTATAAGACAACGTTATGACAGATAGGTCTTTGTTTTGGTTCCCTCACCAACCCTCCAACTAACAAACACACACAACTATTCTTTTATTCTTAACTTCTTCTCTTTTCACGGAGTAAATTTTGATGGGTGGTCATCCAATTTTGTGTTTGTTACAAAAAAAGTCGTTAATTTTTGTTTTGTTACACAAAAATCATTAACTTTACCTTATTTTTCATGAAAATCACTTTAGCAAAATTTGGTTAAAAAACTACATGAAATGTGGGATGAAAAAAAATAGATCTCATATGTTTGAAGGTAGGTTCAAAATGATCTATCAAATATACTTTTAAGCGGTTTTGATCCACTATTGCTAAAAAGGATCTTTTTTATTTGTATATATATTTGACAAAGTCTACCGACTAAATTTAACAAAAAAAAAAAATCAAAAAATCTTAAAATTTATTTATCATAAATGTACAATAATTTTATTTTTATTTTACTATCACACTATTTTTTTGAGTAATTTATAGACATCCTTTTACTTTTGTTACATATTTTTAGTAGATTATTAAGTAAATAGGTATAATTGTTAAATTACTTTATTATAGTTTCTATGAATATTATTATCAATATATTGATCGTGCGGAGGAAATTGTAATATTTTAAGTAAATAGAGTTACTAAAAGAAATTAAAAAAATAAAATAATATTACTTATGAAATAAAAAAATTAAAAAAGTTAGGGATGATATATTTTTTGAGGGGCTAGGGAGGGAGCTGAAAGATTTGTTGAAATTAGGTAAAAATAGGGATGTGATGAAAAATTCAAATTTATATCAATATCTTACTCCTTAATATTTCAATTATTTCATAAAAAAAATTAATATCAAGTATACATTTTGTATTAGTGATAAATACATTGAAGGAACTGTCCCAAAGAAATTAAAATAATCAAAGAAAGTGTGGTATCATATGTAATATGAGTGATCAACGTTATGAAATGAAACTTGTGAAGGGGTCCATAAAATTATTCTACAAAATAAATCAATTAACCTAGAAAGCAACACCAAATCCTCCAATAAACTAAAAATAAATAAAAATTGCAAAGAATACATCTCTAAATATGATTCAATATTAAATTTTTTTATTCACAATTTTGTAAAATTTAACAATCAGAATTTGTTAAGTATTTTATGAAGGTCAAATTTACTCCCATTTTACAAGTTTAAAGTATCAAAACTACTCAAGAGTATAATTGAGAGACCACTTTGAACCTACCTTCAAACAGAAGAGATTTTTTTTATTTATTTATTTATCACACATTTTAATCAAATTTTGTCAAAATGACTTTTGTGAAAGATGAGACAAAGTTAAATAACTTTTATGTAACAAAATAAAGAATAATAACTTTTGGGTAATGAACACAAAGCTGAATGACCATCTATGAAATTTAATCTCTTTTCACATACATTGTCAACAATTGTAAGAGTTGTTGAGTTACCACATTTGTCTTGTAATAGAGTCATAATGAGAGTTGGTGATTATAGGAGTTTGTAATTACTTGGTTGCCTGAAAATTAGTGGAGATTTTAGAAATACTGTGAGACAGGTCGTCGTTTTTCCTCCCTTGAGTAAGGAGGTTTCCACGTAAACATTGTGTGTTCTTTATAGTATTGTATTGTCCTTATTTCTATTTATATTTTACTGCATCTGTTGTTTTGGGACTTGATCCTGTTGTATTTGATGGATTAATACATTTCATCACGAAAAAAACTAGACTTTCTTTTGTGACAGAAAATAACTTGATTGACTGATGGTTGCATGTGTTATGCTCATCTTCTGAAATATTAAGGTAAAAGATGAAAAGAGAAAATTATTGGAAAAGGGACTTTTTGGAGCGAAAAATTTGCTTCGAGGGCCAAATTCTTTTATTGCTATCTTTGGTGTTAGTCTACACGTTGATGATGATACTAGTATAGTTAGGAAAAAATTCAGACTGAGTTATTCATGCCGGAAATCTGCACTTTGGCTCAATTTGTAAAGGAAATGGCTCATGCTAATAGGCGGGATCGATGCTACTCTTTTTTAGAAGTAGGATGTCGCTTTAATTTGTTAGTGCAAACTTGGGTAGCAATGAAAATCTATTCTAAACACAACGACATACTACTCAAGTAATAATTAGGCTGAAATTATTACTACTACAGATTATACAGCAAGGAATAATAGAAGTTGGGCAACTTTCTGTACAAGAACAACTTTAAATAAATGAAAACAATTCCAGCTGAGTCTCAAATTTAGAAAAAAAATATGTCTTTATTCATAGAGTAACAAACACTTTGAAAAAAATCACAATCTATGAAAGATAAAGGGCTTATATTTTCATCACCGGCGGCATAATAGACTTGAATCCTGCAATGTCCAAAAATGAAATTTCAAGGTTAAGAGCTTTATGAATGAAACGTAATGTTATTAAGGATAGAGATTAAGTTGAATACCTGGAAGTTACACACTAATATCTTTTCTTGTGCCTTTTCATTATCGAATCAATTTTATGTTCAAATTTTACAACCATCCACGAAAAAACGACTGGATAGTGAGTTGACACCATTATTTATATTATGGACAGTCCAATAACCAAACCACAATCGAAACCCATGAGAACCGCTTGCCAACTGATCAAATCTCCTTCTTCTTCATCTAGCTCAACTGGAGTTGTCGCATGCGGTACCCCATCATCGCCACCACAATCTTTTGAGAGTGGCAATCCATGTAACCCATCATTCCCTTGGTATGAGTTATTCTCAAACGTATCAAATTATTTTCCTTTGGGGATGCATCCAACGAGATGATTATGAGAGAGATTTAAGGCTGCAAGAAATGTAAGAGATGTAAGTTGTTGTGGAATTTCACCGCCTATTTTGTATGTGAGAGATCCAACGATTCAAGTGCGGATAATTGGTGCAATGATGCTGGTATAACACCTTCCAAGCCATTATGAGATAGGTTCAGCGTATGGAGTCCAACGAAATCTCCAATAATGCTTGCAATATGACCTTCAAATCTAATCCGTGAGAGATTGATAATTATGTATGTAGTCAAAACTTGAGGAAGTTTCAGATCCAGTCCCTTTGTTGTCATTATTAAAGTATTTGCATAAACAGTAGTACCTGTATCTGCAACATACTCTCCTGTTCTACTATTCTTACCAATGAATTTCCTAGCTTGAAAATTCTCGAAAAGGCTCACTGGTAAATTTCCATTAAATCCATTGAATGACAGATCTATTACTCGAATTTGAGCAAACAAGTCTGTCCTTGAATCACTTATAAGGCCGTGCAACTTATTTGATCTCAAGCTTAAAATATTCAAATTAGGAAGGACTCCCTACCAACTTGGAAATGTGTCATTCAACTCATTGTTGCCTAAATCAAGAAATTTCAAATATCTGCATTTATCAATGAAGGCGGAACTTTTCCTTAAGCTTATTCCCGTACAATTTAATGATGTTGAGTTGGTTTTCAATATTAAAAATTGTATTAATCATCCCACTAAGACAATTATTGCTTAAATCTAATGAATTAGACTTGAACTCCTGAATTTTGCCACTGAAAGAGTTATTGCTTAAGTGTAACACCCCGACGTCTTCTTAGCTAAATTTCATCCATGGAAAGTCTAAGCATTAGCTTTTAGAATGATATAAATTAATTTTCATGTAGAATTTCTTAGATTCCAACCTTTCATTATGTAGATGACTGAATTAGCTTTCCAATGATATAAGATTCGTCCAAAACGGACCCTCGATGAAGAAGTTACAAATAATTTAAAGTTTCAGTCGTAAACATCATTATTTTGGTGTCTAGCGCATTGCGGAGAAGGTCAAATTGACAATCGTCAAATTCTAGTGGGGCTCCGCGATGGTGGTGCATCGTGGAGGCACTCAATTTTTCACTCGTCAAATTCCAGTGGACCATCGCGATTGTGGCGCGTCGCGGTGGCACCCGAAATCAGGTTTTTAAGTTCAAATTTTCAGTTCCGTTTAGGAGTCATTAAGGGTAATTTTGACTTTTCTCTAGCCTTTAAAACCATCCAAACAAAAGATTTAGGGTATGTTTGAGCAACTTAACCCTACTTTCATCAAAATCATCAAGAATCCTCTCTAGAGCTTCAAACAAGAACTTCAAGAAACTCAAGATTCAACCATGGGTTTTCAAAATCGATTGAAGATTCGAAATTCCCAGATCATAAGCTTCAAGAAACACCCATTTTTTTCCTATTTTGAGGTACGCGGGGTTTTTCTAAAAATCTCATGGGGATAGAAATCATGATTTTAAGAAAGGGATTTTCAGATTTATGAATACATTCATATTTTAGAAATCTTGACGGTATTGTTTTTGTCTTTTGACCTTCCCCAAATTGATTTGAAATTATATATACGTATGCATATGTTTTATGATTTATGAATGAATTGAGAGCATGACGCACATGAATATCTCTCTTGGTATGATTTTCCCAATTTTCTTATGATATAGATTGTTTTGAATGTATCTTGAAAAGCATGATATGAAGTAACTTGATTAATGCTACAAATTGATTTATGGTTTTGAATTCGAAAGAGAGGGTTGTGAATATTGATAAATGTTGAAAATATTCATATAATGAAAGAGTGCATGATTTTTTCAAAAGCACATGACCACCATATGTTTGAACAATCTCAGCATAGTTTTGACTTGTGTTCTCGGAACATGAAATCTTTTATATTATTTGCATATTTGGGTGGTCTGAACTGTGTTTTAATGAAAGAATTATGCATGATGCATTATGGCTCAGAAATAGAACTTGCAAGTTTTGGTGTGACGACACTAATTCAGATTATGCCATGATAATTCAGAACAGATTTAATGCATGTTTGAAATCAGACTTTGCAGATGTTGAAACTAGAAAAATGCATGATTTAGAACAGGATAAAATTAGGCATAAAGAGATTTTAGGTGGTTCCCCAAAGAAGGAGCGAGTATTAAACAACTTATCGCCCAAAACCTGATTTGTTGATCTGGGTTTATTTATTACGCTGGCCTAGAGCTCTGTGGCATATCAGATTCAGGAACTCTAACCCTTTGCGGCACACTTGGGTTGGGGGCTTCCCCACCGAGTCAATGGCGGATTTCATACTGCCCGTGGAATATCAGCATTGTAGGTGAGTGCCACCTAACTCAGAAGTAATATACAGATTAGAATTTGCATTGACAGGCAGGTTACATATTTTTCAGAAATGCACCCATGTGTTTCGAAAGCCACTTGATGAATAATGTTTTGACAAAGTTGTTTTCCAAACTATTTTATTTACATACATGCTTTATTTTGGATTTATTTGTGTACCAGTACATCTGTATTAACCCCCCTTCTTCCCTCCAGGTTCTGAGGCTCAGTCTAGGGGTCTAGAAAGGCAGTAGATTCATCAGACAGAGTTGCGGTGAATAGTTGGTGAGCCTTCTCTATTCCAGAAGGCCCATCTTTCAGATTATGTCCCTTATATCATTTTGGTCTACTGGGGGCCTTGTTCCAGTTTTCAGACAGTTGTCAGATTTTCCTGTAGTAGAGATTTTGCAGACTGAGTCAGATGTTATTAGATGTAGTTGATTTTCAATTTTCATACTTATGCTGAATTCAGAATTGACCATGTTTCCATAGAAGATTATGTTTCCGCATCTTCATTATTTATATGAATGTGTGCATGATTACCAGATAGAGAGGGACGTTTTGGGCCCTCAGAATTCAGGATGTCCGTCACGGCCAGGCCCTAGTTTGGGTCGTGTAAAACTTGGTATCAAAGCACGGTTCATGGTCCCAGGGTGTCTACGAAATCGCATCAGGTAGAGTCTTGTTTATGAGTGTGTAGCGCGCCATACTTATAAGTAGGAGGCTACTAGGCGTTTAGGAATGTTTCTCTTCTTTGTGATTTAGTTCGTGCTTCAGAGTCTAATCTGTCCCCTAATCAATGATCTCTTGCTTTTCAGAAAAACCAGTTATGCCTCCCCATTGCACCAATGTTAATGCTCAAGAGAAAGAAGTTCGTCCCACTCATGGGATGAGGACACTTAATAGAGCTCACACTCCTAAACCTGTCCCTACTCTGGGAGTCCCTCCAGTCCCAACCATTCCACCTAGGGCTCCTTGAACTAATGTTAACCGTCCCCTGACTACTCAGAGGGATATTTCAAATCTATTCATATGCTGACACAGTTGGTGGCTAATCAAGCCCAATGATCAGAAGATATTGGTTCTGCACCTGTTATATTTGAAGCTACTAGGGTGGGTCAGTTCATGAGAATGAACCCGCCTAAGTTTATTGGCACTAAGGTAGAAGATGATCCACAAGAGTTCATAGATAAAATAGAGAAGATTTTCAGAGTGATGTATGTAGATCAAGTGGAAGATGTTGAGCTAGTGACATACCAGCTAAAGGATGTATCGAACCAATGGTATAATGAGTGGAAAGAGGCGAAGGGTGATAGTGCTGAGCCCACAGTGAGGGACGAGTTGGCAGAAGCTTTTCTTGACCGGTTCTTTCCTCTAGAGTTGAGCGATGCCAAAGCAGAGGAGTTCATAAACCTTAAGCAGGGTAAGATGAGTGCTCAGGAGTATACTTTAAAGTTTAATCAGCTGGCCTGTTATGCTCCTGAGATGACGAGCAGTATAAGGGCCCGAATGAGGAAGTTTGCTTCCGACCTTTCAGATGATCTGGTGCTTGAATGTCAAGGGGTGATGTTAAACAGGGAATTGGAATTTGCTAGGATGACAGTCCACATACAGCAGGTTGAGGAGAACAAGAAGCAGAATATAGCTGAGTCCAGAGAGAAGGACAGGCAGGTAAAAAGAGCCAGATCAGCGGATCAAAACCCCAGTCAGCAGCAGGGTGGTAATTAGGGTAACAAATGGCAAAGGAAGAAGTTTTAGGGCAAGACGCAGTTTGCAGCTAACGCCCCAGTGCCCAGACCTCCAGTTGATAGATGATCTCAGAGTTTTTAGGCTAGCTAGGGACCCAGAGCTCAGGATACTCAGTCGCAAGATAGTGTGGCTCAACAGTACCGTTCTTATCTGCGATGTGAGACTTATGGTATGCATCATCCGAGAAGGTTTCATTGGGCTTGTCGGTGTGTTATTCATGCGGTTAGACGGGCCACTTCCAAAGAGAATGTCCCTCTGCTAGGAGGAATGTTGGTGGAGCTAAGTCTCAGGCAAACTCTTTTGCACCACCACCGACTCAAAAGGGCACCAATTCAGCTACCGAAAGTGGTCACAACCGACTGTATGCTCTGACTAATCTCCAGGAGGTGAAATCCTCCCCAGACGTAGTCACTGGTATGTTACAAATATTTTCTCATGAGGTATATGTATTTCTTGATCCCGGGTCTACCTTATCTTATGTGACCCCATATGTGGCTGTTGGTTTTAGGTTTGAACCCGATGTGATTGCTGAACCTTTCTCTGTTTCCACTCTGGTGGGAGATTCGATTGTGGCTAGAAGGGTGTACAAAAAATGTGTTGTGTCTATTCTTAGTAGGGATACTGTAGCAGACCTCATAGAACTTGATATGGTTGCTTTTGATGCTATCCTAGGGATGGACTGGCTCCATCAGTGTTATGCCACACTAGACTGTAGGACCCGAAAGGTTACCTTTTCTTTTCCGAATGAGTCAGCAATAGAGTGGGAGGGGCATTCCTTAGCACCTAGAGGGCACTTCATATCTTATCTCAAAGCCCGTGAAATTATTTCCAAGGGTTGCTTGTACCATCTTATTCGGGATAAAGATTCTAACACCGAAAGTCTCCCCCTTCAGTCTGTCCCATTAGTAAATGAATTCCCAAAAGTTTTTCCATATGATCTCCCAGGAATTCCACCTGATAGGGAGATAAATTTTGGCATTGATGTGTTTCCAAATACCCATCCTATTTCTATTTCACCATATAGAATGGCCCCTGCAGAGTTAAAAGAGTTAAAAGAATAGCTAGCAAATCTCCTAGATAAGGTTTTTATCATACCTAGTGTTTCTCCTTGGGGTGCACCTGTACTCTTCGTACGAAAGAAAGATAGTTTCCTGTGTATGTGCATAGATTACCGCCAGTTGAATAAGGTCACGGTGAAAAATAAATATCATCTTCCTAAAATTGATGACATTTTTGATCATCTTCAGGGTGCTAAGTATTTTTCAAAAATAGACCTTCATTCGGAATATCATCAGTTGAAAGTTAGGGAGTCAGACATTCCTAAAACAGCCTTCCGAACTAGATATGGTCATTATGAATTCTTAGTCATGTCCTTTGGGTTGACCAATGTCCCTGTAACTTTCATGGACCTAATAATAGGGTATTCCATCAGTTCCTAGACATGTTTGTCATAGTTTATATTGATGACATCTTGGTTTACTCTAAAAGTAAAGAGGACCATGCCAATCACCTCTGCACTGTTCTTCAGACCCTCAAAGATCATAAGTTGTATGCGAAATTCTCCAAGTGTGAATTCTGGCTGAATGCTATTGCTTTCTTGGGGCACATTGTGTCTTGTGAAGGGATTAAGGTTGATCCCCAAAAGATTGAGGCAGTAAAGAAATGGCCTAGACCCACAACTCCAACCGACATTCGAAGTTTCTTGGGTTTGGCAGGGTATTACCAAAGTTTTGTAGAGATTTTCTCTTTTATAGATGCTCCACTTACTAAGTTGACTTAGAAAAAGGTGAAGTTTTTATGGTCCGACTCTTGTGAGAATAGTTTTGAGAAGTTGAAAGACAAGTTGACTACGACTCCTATTTTGACTCTTTCGGAAGGTACAGAGAGTTTTGTGTTGTACTGTGATGCGTCCCATATGGGACTTGGGTGTGTACTTATGCAGAACGAAAAGGTGGTGGCTTATGCATCTAGGCAGTTAAAGGTACATGAGCGAAACTACCCCACTCAAGATTTGGAATTAGCAGCTGTGTTGTTTGCGCTTAGAATTTGAAGGCATTATCTTTACGGGGTGCATGTTGATATTTTCACTGACCATAAGAGTTTGCAGTATGTTTTCTCACAGAAAGAACTAAATCTCAAGCAAAGGCATTGGAAGAAGTTTTTGAAAGACTATGACGTGAGCCTTCACTATCATTCGGGTAAGGCAAATATGGTAGCCAACGCCCTCAACAGATTGTCTATGGACAATTTTCTCATGTTGAGGAAGGGAAGAGAGAGATGGTGAAATATATTCACCGACTTACAAATCTAGGAGTGCGACTCTTGGATTCCAAAGATGGGGGAATGGTTGTTCATGAGATAGCTACGTCTTCCCTTTGTGCGAAAGTTAAAAAGAAGTAGGTTGAAGATCCCATCTTGATGTAAATTAAGAATGATGTGGGTCAGCAGAAGGCGATGTCATTTGAGATTGGTTGTGATGGTATTTTGAGATACCAGGGTAGATTATATGTACTAGATGTGGATGATTTGCAGAATAGAATCCTTGATGAAGCTCACACTTCAAGGTATGTTGTTCACCCAGGCTCTACTAAGATGTACCAGGATCTGAAATCTTTGTATTGGTGGAATAATATGAAGCCCATTTTCTGCCTGTCAGTACTAACTATTCGGGAGAGGATTATTCCAAGTTGTTCATTGCAGAAATAGTTCGTTTGCACGGTGCGCCTGTGTCCATCATATCCGATCAAGGTGCACAGCTCTCTTCTCAGTTTTGGAGATCTTTCCAGAAAGGATTAGGTACCCAAGTGAACCTAAGCACTGCTATTTACCTTCAGACCGATGGGCAGGCCAAACGCACTATTCAGACCCTTGAGGACATGTTGAGGGTCTGTGTGATTGATTTTAAAGGTAGTTGGGTAGAGCACTTGCCGTTGATAGAGTTCGCATATAATAACAATTTCCACTCCAGTATTAAGATGGCACCATTTGAGGCACTGTATCGGAGAAGATGTAGATCTCCTATAAGATGGTATGAAGTAGGTGAGATGCAAATATTTGGGCTCGATCTTGTTCATCAGGCAATGCAGGATGTGAAAGTCATTAGAGAATGACTTAAAACAGCTCAGAGTCATCAAAAATCTTATGCCGATGTTTAGAGAAGAGATTTAGAGTTTGAGGTCGGTAATTGGGTATTTCTAAAAGTTTCTCCTACGAAGGGAGTCATGCGATTCGGGAAGAAAGGTAAATTTAGTCCTCGCTATATAGGACCATATTAGATTTTGATGAGAATAAGTGGTGTTGCATATGAGTTAGAATTTCCTGCCAGTTTGGGTTCTGTCCATCCGGTATTTCACATATCCATGTTGAAGAAATGCATTGGAGACCATTATTCGGTGTTGCTTGTAGAAGAGATCAAGGTGATAGCCTCCTTATAATATGAAGAGGAACCTATTACAATCCTAGATCGTCAGGTTCGAAAGTTGAGAAGTAGAGAAATAGTTTCAATTAAGGTGTTGTGGAGAAATCAGAAAGTTGAAGAAGCCACTTGAGAATCAGAGGATGACATGAGAGCAAGATACCCACACCTTTTTAACCCAGTATATGATGGATTTGAAGGTACAACCCTTACCTTAATCTTTCTATGCTTTAGTATGCTTAGAATCGTTCTTGTCTATTTTTTGCATCATCATTCGGGGACGAATAATCCCAAGCGGGGGATATTGTAACACCCCGACGTTTTCTTAGCTAAATTCCGTCTATGAAAAGTCTAAGAATTAGCTTTTAGAATGATCTAAATTAATTTTCATATGGAATTTCCTAGATTTCAACCTTTCATTATGTATATGACTGAATTAGGTTTCTAACGATATAAGATTCGTCCAAAACGGACCCTCGGTGAAGAAGTTATGAATAATTTAAAGTTCCAATCATAAACATCATCATTTTGGTGTATAGCGCGTCGCGGAGAGGGTCAAATTGACAATCGTCAAATTTCAGTAGGGCTCTGCGATGGTGGAGCATCGCGGAGGCACTCAATTTCCCACTTATCGAATTCCAGTGAACCACCACAATTGTGGCGCGCCGCGTGGCACCCAAAATCGGGTTTTTAAGTTCAAATTTCCAGTTCCGTTTAGGAGTCATTAAGGGTAATTTTGACTTTTCCCTAGCGTTTAAAACTATCCAAACAAAGGATTTAGGGTATGTTTGAGCAACTTAACCTTACTTTCATCAAAATCATCAAGAATCTTTTCTAGAGCTTCAAACAAGAACTTCAAGAAACTCAAGATTCAACCATGGGTTTTCAAAATCGATTGAAGATTCAAAATTCTCTGATCATAGGCTTCAAGAAACACCCATTGTTTTCCTATTTTGAGGTACGGGGGGGGGGGGGGGGGGTTCTAAAATCTCATGGGCATAGAAATCATTATTTTAAGAAAGGGGTTTTCAAATTTATGAATACATTCATATTTTAGATATCTTGACGGTATTGTTTTCGTCTTTTGACCTTCCCCAAATTGATTTGAAATTATATATATGTATGCATATGTTTTATGATTTATGAATAAATTGAGAGCATGACGCACATGAATCCCTCTCTTGGTATGATTTTCCCAATTTTCTTATGATATAGATTGTTTTGAATGTATCTTGAAAAGCATGATATGAAGTATCTTGATTAATGCTACAAATTGATTTATGGTTTTGAATTCGAAAGAGAGGGTTGTGCATACTGATAAATGTTGAAAATATTCATATAATGAAAGAGTGCATGATTTTTCCAAAAGCACATGACCACCATATGTTTGAAAAATCTCAGCATAGTTTTGACTTGTGTTCTCAGAACATGAAATCTTTTATATTGTTTGCATATTTGAGTGGTCTGAACTGTGTTTTAATGAATGAATTATGCATGATGCATTATGGCTCAGAAATAGGACTTGCAAGTCTTGGTGTGATGACACCAATTCAAATTATGCCATGATAATTCAGAACAGATTTAATGTATATTTGAAATTAGACTTTTCCGATGTTGAAACTAGAAACATGCATAATTTAGAAAAGGATAAAATTGGGCATAAAGAAAGATTAGGTGGTTCTCCGAAGAAGGCGTGAGTATTAAACAACTCATCGCCCAAAATCATGATTTGTCGATCTGAGTTTATTTATTACGCTGGCCTAGAGCCTTGTGGCGTATCAGATTCAGAAACTCCAACCCTTGCGGCACACTTGGGTTGGGGGCTTCCCCGCTGAGTCAATAGCGGATTCCATACTGCCCGTGGAATATTAGAATTGTAGGGGAGTGCCACCTAACTCAAAAGTAATATACAGACCAGAAATTGCATTGACAGGCAAGTTACATGTTTTTTAGAAATGCGCCTATGTGTTTCGAAAGCCACTTGATGAATAATGTTTTGACAAAGTTGTTTTCCAAACTATTTTATTTACATATAAGCTCTATTTTGGATTTATTTTCATACCAATACATCTGTATTGACCCCCCCCCCCTCTCTTTAGGTTCTGAGGCTCAGTCTAGGGGTCCAGAAAAGCAGTAGATCCGTCAGACAGAGTTGCAGTGATTAGTTGGTAAGCCTTCTCTACTCCAGAAGTCCCGTCTTTCAGATTATGTCCCTTATTATCATTTTGGTCTACTGGGGCCCTTGTCCCAGTTTTCAGACAGTTGTCATATTTTCCTGTAGTAGAGATTTCGCAGACTGAGTCAGATGTTATTAGATGTAGTTGATTTTCAATTTTCATACTTATGCTGAATTCAGAATTAACCATGTTTCCATAGCAGATTATGTTTCCGCATCTTCTTTATTTATATGAATGTGTGCATGCTTACCAGATAGAGAGGGACGTTCTGGGACCTCAGGGTTTGGGATGTCCATCATGGCCAGGCCATAGTTCGAGTCGTGACATCAATTCTAACGAAATTAGTGACGGGAGGGAGAATATCCAGGAAGGTGTAGTCCCATTCAAGTACTTTGATGACAATAAGAGGTATTTTAGGTTTTGGAGTCCACTTACGTCGGATGGAATTGGACCAATTAGGGAATTGTATGAAAAAGAAAGGTCTTCCAAGTTAGAAAGGAGGAAAACTCTTTCGAGCAATACCCCATGTAACTATGCACCTGGAAGCCGTAGCGTTGTTAAATAAGAAGAGAAATTCAGAGGAATGGAGGAAGAGATGCTCATAGAGTCAAGGTCAAGCTCTCTTAATTGGGTCAACTTCTTAAGGAGCAGTTGAAAGTTGTAAGGCCCAAGTCTAAGCCCATACGGATCAACAGTCGATATACGAAGAACATATAATTTAGAAATGATACCAAGTATCTACAACACCAAAACAGTCCATAAACGTCCCACAATCACAAGCCTTTACCCTCAACAACAGGACAAAAACACGATACGAGAAGCAAACATAAACTTAAAAAGAGAAAAGATAGCTAACTTGACACAAAGAGAACCCATTAGGTAGCAACTAAAGAGTGTATCAAAACTCTAAAACCTCTACAAAACAAGTTAACAAGTACCAAGTTCTTTCGGTGAGGTTTATTGGGAGTGATTATACCATGAAAAGTATCAAGAGATAAAGAATGTTACAAAGGAAATGGCCATGACAAGTATCAAGAGATAAAGAAACTACAAAGGTCGTAATGGTATCACTAAGTCCAAAAAGTAAGGCTACCCTTGTCTTAGGAACCATAAAACACAATTGTTTCATTACCTTTTCAAGTTGCCTTATCAAATGTGGTGCCACTATTGGTATCAAAGTCCACCAATCTCACATAACTTTGTCATTTAAACAAGTGGACCAACCAACAAGACCTATACCTCTACTTAATGCAAACCCGAAACTAACATGGATGTCATCATAGGCAAAGAGGTAGTATAGGAAAGAATCAAGTGTAAAGACATGCACGGGTGAAGACAAAACATTTAAGCACATACACTCTCTTTTTTTCAAACAAATAGACAACTTGGCATCCACAAGTTGGGATTCATGCAATTTAAGCAAAAGTGTGTCAAGCAAGAATGCATATTTATAATCATTACCCTAAGGAATCAATGACACCTTTGCCCTCGGGTTGTCAATAAGGACTATACATTCCTTATGCTTAAGAGTACTCTCATCTTACAAAAAAAGATTTCCATCTTTAGGAGAAATATTGTCACACCATAGTGGGTTAGCATATAGGCAATAACCTTCAAGACAAGTTATACCATCATTCTCACCATTGGGTTCATTGGGAGTGATTATACCATCTTCAAACAAGACATTATACCTAAAGAGAGCATGATCTATCCTGCGGGTAGATTTGGAACAAGTAAGTTCACTCTCTAAAAGTTCATTATCAAATTTTAAAGATATTTCAAGCACATAATTATCCCTATGAGCCAAGCAAATATTAGAATCAAAGGGAAAGCTCACGGGTTCACTCCTATTTCTTTGATCAACATTTTCAACATCATCACACACTTGAGATTCATTAATCACATCACACACATCCTCGAGTGGTGGGCAATTTTCACACAAAAGTTGATCAACATAAATTTCAAAAGACGATGTACTTTCATTCAACTCAATGGTTTTAACACTAGGTGGATATAAATCAATCTTACAAGAAGGGTCGATTCGGTCATCAATAGGATCAACTAGTATATCCACAGTACATCATCATCAAGTGGCAAAGAAACAATAGACTCACATATAGGCAAGCTACAACTCACACTCAATGGGCTACTTGCCACACAATTATCATTCGCATGTACAAAAGTGTAAGAGTTAGCTATTTTACCTTGACGTTCATGAGTATGTTTGTCTTTACCTCGGTGTAAAAGTCCATCATAAGCTTTGGCATCAACCACCTTCGGGAAGCTCTCATCGCAAGTTGTTTGGATAATTGGATTTTGAGGGAAGAGTTTGGGTAACAATTGGCGTATAATTTCAATGTGCCGTTGCATATCTTTAAGATCGTCATGGATGTGATTACACATGGCCTTAAAATTATGGGCAGCCATGGTACCTAAACAAAAAAAAAAGACAACAACAAACAAAAGAAAATAAACAAGATTAGTAGTAAAAGCTCCTTACCAACACTTGATACACTCACCTTTGTGATTCTCACAATTGGAGTGGCGAATATTGAAAGTTGCTTATACTTTGGTAGCCAATAAGATATCAATCCTACTTGGTGGCTGATAACGCTCAATCTACAGCTCTCGTTTGAGTGTAAAGCGGTCGTTAGCAAATATAGAACCCAACCTGGGTTGGGTGCCGATCCCACAGGGAATAGCTTGGCCAACAAGTAAGTAAAATTACTAAACTTTTGGTGCAAGTCTCGTAAGAAGGGGGATTGTAATATGTAACCAAAACAATAAAGTAAAAGCTGAAAATAGCAAAGTAAAAAGAGGAAGATTGTCACGTTGGTTGTAGACAATGAGAATTGAGGCGTTGGGGTTATGTCCACCTTCTGAGCTATACGTCTCTATTGGCTATGGGTGTGTAGAGTCTTGACATGCAATTGCTTATAGAGAATTGTAGTCGATGGTAAATCCAAGCGTCTCTCGACCTGAACAAGGACTATTTCACTTTAACTCTCTCGAGCTTAAATCGTGTCTAATGGTACGAATTCTCCAAGAGGTTAGTCCAGTTACGGCACTAGTTTTTTAATAGGAAAGGGTGTCCTACTACCTTGACATTATCTCTTTTCCAGACAAATAACCTTTTTCTCAAACAAGTTAAATGTTAGACTGGCGTTATTCTATGCGTCTGCAGCCACAAGAATTTGTATTAAGATGAAGAGAATAATGATATAAGCAATATACGTGTCTCGAACTCACAAACTCACAGCAATAGATAGTATCTCATTCGGCTTCCATAACCCCAACAGAGAAGTTTAGTTACCCATGAGTGCGAAGGAGATCACGATTTGCATTGTTATTGTTGAGTAATGGCGTGTGGATTAGGTGATAGGCGTGTGGCGTGATTCCTTAGCAAGTAACGATTCTCTTGTTGTGGAATTTAAGAATAGAATTAATGGAAAGATTAGAAGAGTTGTAATTGAGAAATAGAATGTGTCTCTCCACTAAGGGAGGACTTGCCTCTCCACTAAGGGAGGACTTCCTTAAAATCTCTAGCATGATAGGGTATTTATAATACTCCTATCCTACTCCTACTATGCTAATGAAATAAATAACCAAATCCTACTAAACTAAGGAAATACTTAACCCATTTGTACTAGGTTTCTCCTAATCCAAATAAACTAATGAAATACATAACCCAATTGTACTAGGTTAATGTATCATTGTCAAAATCCAGCTTTGTGTCTGTAAGTCCCCAAAGTCTTCAGAAATGCTGTTTTAGCCCGGGACAGATTTTCCATGCAGCAGTTTTGGTCCTTAGGCGTGTAAACTCCCTTTCCTTCCTTCGTGAGCTTTCTTTTGCGTCAAGTAAGCCATAAAATGCTGAATTTTACATCATTTATACCTGAAATTTTACTAATCATGTTCGTTAGCTCATTTATAGGAAAAAGGACTAAAAGTGCATGAAATATATAGTTTGTTCTCAAAACTAGGCTAAAATATGGGCAAAATATATTGATATAGGCGCGTAAATTCGCCTATCATCAGTGGCCGGAATGGATTCTTGTTTTTGATTGAATCAAAACACAAAATAAAATTCACTTACGAACTTGAAACAAAGAAGTTACTACGAGTTACAAATGAGAAAAGCACACAAATAACAAAGACACGAAGGAAACGTGTTTTAAAATTAATTAACAACCTAGTAGGTGATTACTAGTTTGTCTATTAGTACTAGGATCAAGAAAATTGACACTAAAGAAACAAGAAATGAAACTTATAAATCTGAAATTTTGAGCCTAAGGGTCATTTTTTAGGGTGATGACGTGGCAACTTCCTATTGGACGTTAAAACTGTTGAAAGTTTGAGAAATTTTCTTGTCTTCAAATTGTATTGATCAAATTCCAAGTGGGGAATGGTGGAATTTCGGCTATGGTAGGGTAACAACAAGACTTTGGAGCCCTTTTTTTCAAGTTCAAAAAAGTGTTTGACTTTTTTGCACCTTTTTGGCTAAACACCTTTTTGAAAGACTTTTGGCTCGTTCCCTTTTTGTAGTCTTGGTGGTGGACTTTCTCCCTTTTGGCAAGACAACTTTTGAAACCCTTTTGTCTCCTTTCCCCTTTGGATGTCTTAGAATTGTGTCTTTGATACAAGAACAACCCACAAACTCAAGGACAACATAAGATAACAAGAAGACTAACAACACAAGATAACAAGAACCAATGATTTTCACAAAAACAAAAGCAAACTAGTACAAGAAATTAAAGATAGGTAGTGAGACATACACTATTACAAGATCAAAGAACCCAAGGATATCTCAAATCCAAGGACCCCTAAGACTTACAATAGTAACACCACACTCCTACGAAGATATAAGAGGGAATCCACCACTCAAGCACCAACGTTTCTAGCCAATTTGCAACACAAGTGAGTACCACACTTATTCTTGCCCTAGTTTCGATTACAACTCACTCTCTCTCTAGAGAATAGTCTCTCAATATCATATAACAACTAAAGAACTAAAGACCTAAAACTAGTCTATTTACAAAATTATTACAAACATAAGTGAAATATCCCAAAAGCCCTTAATGAAGGGAAGACAAAAGGTGCCCATGGAGTGTAGTGTGTGACCCGTTCTTGGTGTGTGATATGGTGTTCCTTCGCACTTCACTTGCACACTTAGAGTCTCCGGTTCGACGCGCACTGTCATAAGTTCATATCCATGATAATTCTTATATTATCCTCTCCATCTTAAGAGGAATTTGCCCACAAATTCATGGCTTCACCTCGTTCAATTGTCCACTTAAAAGAAGCCACTCAAAATAATTCACAAAACATGGAGAACCCGCAAGCTCAATAACAACAAATCTCGGCCGACATCTTTATTTTGAATCTTGGCTTCCTCTCCATCTTGAGCTTTACCTTTAATGTCATCCGATTCAAGTCTCCTACCATCATACAAGCATTGTCGTAGACCCCATATCCTTTATGTTCCTTTCTACCATTCTCCTCTACATGGACATATCAATTTTGGTAAATTGGAGCTTCGGTCAAGAGGGTTGGTTTAGTGAAGAGGAGTTTCTGTTGTGAAGCTTGGACGGAAGGAATTTGAATTGGCAAAAGTTGTCGCCTTTGGTTAAGTGGATCTTGGATGGGAGGGTTTGTTTTTAGTGTTGGCATTTGGCGTCCAAGTCCTTGTTGGACTTGATCGAATTGTGGGGAAATGGGCCTAGTTATGTGTTGGTTTTAAGGGCTATTTGGAGCTTGGCTTGCGGAATTAGGTGATGGTCTTGGAGGATTGGTCATTGGAAGTAAAGTGTCGGGAGTCAAAGCACGAGAGTTCCTTCCACTCTCCATTCGATCCAACCTCTCACTCATAGTTACCACATACGAGCTGATTTTTTCAAGACCCGCATTCGCCCTAGTAAGGTCTCAGGACATAGTATCAAGGCGAGCCAAAATGAGATTGATGGAATTATTGTCCATTGTTTGTGCATTTGAAGCCTCGAGTTCCATGGGGGTTGTACCAAAAATAACCCTTCAAGTTTCTTCAAACTCAAGCTCAATAATGGTGGATGACTCAAATAACCTCCAATTTAGCTCAAATTCGAACTCAATACTCCTATAGTGTTAGAGAACACAAATCTAACACTAAAAACACAAGAAAAACACAAAATCAAAAACTCAAAATTTGACCTAGGGTCAAAAACGGGTTTGGTATTTTTTTGGAGATTTTCAATTTTGACACTTCTTTTTTGTTGGGATTTTTCAATTTCTAGACTCTGATAGTGTTAGAGAACAAATATCTAACACTAGAAACACACAAAACACACAAAAATTAAGTTTTTTGAAAGACCCCAAAAACGTGAACAGTAACTTTTTTCTTTTTTTCTTCTTTTTCACTTTTTTTTTATTTTCAAGATAACATCCCAAGATTGATTTTGTTGGAACAAAATCAAACCTTGCTTTGATACCAAATGATACAAGAACATCCCACAAACTCAAGGACAACACAAGATAACAAGAAGAATAACAACACAAGATAACAAGAACCAACAGTTTTCACTAAAATAAGAACAAACTAGTACATGAAATTAAAGATAGGTAGTGAGACATACACTATTACAAGACCAAAGAACCCAAGGATATCTCAAATCCAAGGACCCCTTAGACTTACAATAGTAACACCACACTCCTATGAAGACACAAGAGGGAATCCATCACTCAAGCACCAACATTTCTAGCCAATTTTTCAACACAAGTGAGTACCACACTTGTTCTTGCCCTAGTTTCGGTTACAACTCACTCTCTCTCCAGAGAATAGTCTTTTAATATCATTTAACAACTAAAGAACTAAATACCTAAAACTAGTCTATTTATAAACTTATTACAAACATAAGTGAAATGTCCCAAAATCCCTTAATGAAGGGAAGACAAAATGTGCCTATGGAGTGTAGTGTATGGCCCGTTCTTGGTGTGTGATATGGTGTTCCTTTGCACTTCACTTGCACGCTTCGAGTCTCGGATTTGACACGCACTCTCATAAGTTCATCTCCGTGATTATTCTTGTATCAGTCTTTCAGGACTAACAACAAGACACACTCTCTTTCTTCAATTTCTAATATCAAACAATCATTTTCTCTTCAATAAAATATACAGATAGTGAAGAACACCAAGAACACAACTTTTGAATCTTGGAGTTCTATGGTTTAAGTTGGATCCCACACATCAACAACACATTTTTCAAGCTCCAAACCTCAACAACAACATCAACAAAACGTTTTTAAGCCACAATCTCAACAACAAACTTCAACAACACTCTTTCAAGCCACCAATCCTCAAAAAACAGCAACCTTCAAAGTTCAAAAACAACTCGAAAATGACTCAAAATTTAGATCTAGACTCTATAAGTGTTAGTGAAGAAGGGACTAACACTAGAAACAACAAAACACACAAAAAATACAAGAAAACTAAACTTCAAATCGGCCTAAACACAAAATACGTGGACAAATTACTATTTTTGAATTTTTCAGTTTTTCAACACCTCTTTTTTTTTGTGATTTTTCAAGTGAGCTAGCCTAAGATTTGATCTTGTAAGAACAAGATGAAGCTATGCCCTGATACCAAATGTACGAAACGGTATCTACAACACCAAAATAGTCCGCAAACAACCCACAATCACAAGCCTTTACCCTCAACAACAAGACAACAACACGATACAAGAAGCAAACATAAACTTAAAAAGAGTAAAAGATAGCTAACTTGACACAAAGAGAACCCATTAGGTAGCAACTAAAGAGTGTATCAAAACTCTAAAACCTCTACAAAATAAGTTAACAAGTACCAAGTTCTTACGGTGACCACCAAGGGAATCAACTCACCTCAAGATCCACCGTTTCCAAGCAAAGAACAATATTGGCTTTTCCAAGCCCTACACTAATGGCTTATCCTAGCCCTACACTAAAGGTGTTACACTCTAAAAGAGAGAAGAAGTCTTTCACATATTTATCCTTCTAAAATTAAAGAGCAAATGACTTAATAGAAGACTGTATAGAGGCTAGCTTATTACATAATAGAAATGACCACAATACCCTTAATGAAAGGGGTGGCCATGAAGTGTCTTTCTAACAAAGTGTGATCCCCAAAACGCCCTTAATGAAGGGTTCTTCTTCAATGCTCCACAACCATGGGGTCATTCTTCAACGCTTGTAGTCTCGGGTTGGCATCAAATGTAAGACCCCACGCAATCTTCCACACACGAGTTTGCCTTATGTCATGCTCAAAATGGGTCCTCTATGCATGTTCTTGTGTTCTCGAGGTGACCAAGTCTTGAGTCTTTATGCATTGGCATCCAATGACGTCTTCAAAAGCATAGATGGTCATTTGGCTCATATCAAGAAAGGTGAGATATTTCTACTGGGATTAGACCTATAAACCTTGAATTCATCAAATCAAGATGCATCAAGCTAGATATCTCACCAAATTTAGGTGAAATGAGCGACTCAAAAAAATCATTACCAGCCAAATCAAGTCGTTTGAGACTGGAGAGCTAAAATAGGCTACTGTTGGAATGAAATTTGCCTTGAAGTCCACTACAAGAGAGGTCAAGCTCAATTACTTGTCCAGTCATCTCTTCACACTGAACTCCATCCCATGCGCAACAATCTGTGCTTTTGTTCCATGAAAGAGTTCTTGAATTGGGACAATAAGAAGCATTAGGATTAATGGTAAACATGTGCCTGAATTGTACAAGAGCAAGAGCTTGATATTTGGGTGGTCAAAATCCAACAATTCACTTATTGGGGTGAGGAGGGAGTAGTACTATACTGTCAAACCAAACAATAAAATTGTCCAAACATTGTATTGTACTATATTATACAATGCAGTATCATACCATACAATACCGTACCTTATGAAACCATAGCAAACCACCATCCAAACGAAGTGTTAAGCACCTAAAATAAGATGAAAATATACTGTCTCATGATGATGCTTTGAGAAACCGAATAAGCTCAGATGGATACAAGAAATCGAGTACAACTTCTTACCTGGTGATACAAGATATCCCAAGAACACAAGAAAACAAATACCAAAATAGTCCACTAGTTCAAGGAACTATGGACCTGTTTTGGTAACCCCTCTCGGATTCAAGAGCACAACAAGAACACCATGTAATGAGGTGTTTAACACCTAATTTTCAGAATCAAACCAAACTATATTATGACAATAAAAATGAAGAACAACAATGTTACAACCACAATAACTTAACGGCTTGAACAACAACAACACAAACTACAGGATTAGGACAAGAAACAAAGATAGATAGTTAGACAAGTGTTGATGTAGTCTTAACAACACAAGAGCATATTCACTCTTGGACCTTTAACACTTCAAACAACAAACACCTAACTCTTAAAAATGACACAAGAGGGGCATCCACCTCTCAAAGCACCAAAGTCTCAAGCTTTACAACACACAAAAGAATTCACCCTTATGTTATGCCCTAATTTCAATTTTGAGAACTCTCTCTCACAAGAGTAGTGTCTTCAATATCAAGCATAAACTAAGAAAATAAACCCTACAAGGTTCTATTTATACAACATTACAAATAATAGAGAAATGACAAAAGAGCCCTTTAGTGACTAGTCTTAAAAAATACTCAAAAGTGTCATGATCATGATTATACTTGTATCATCCTCTCCATCTTGAGAGGAATTTGACCACAAATTCACGGGCTCACCTCTTTTACAAAGGCACTTCACAATCTCCTTCTTCCGGCCACACATCTTCTCCACACTCTTTATTTTGCACTTCGGCTTCTTTTTGCTCTCCATCTTGCGGTTTGTCATCATTTTTAACCGAGTTAATGCCCACCTCTTCTCAAAGATAGTATAATCTACCCCCCCCCCCTTAGGATCATATTCCACCGGTTTGGGCACTCACTAGCCTTGTGCCCCCACCCTTGACACTTAAAACATTGAAACCCCTTGGGATTGGAAGTAGAATTCAATTTACCTTCATACCTTAGAGGATGTTTTTGGAAACCCTTAGTGGCCTTGGGTTGGGTAGCCATGAATGAGTTATCTTTCAGCTCCCTCTCAACCTCTAATGTTGTGTAAAAGATGCCATCTACAGTGTCGAATTTGTGAAGCATCATGCGAGTGGAGATGTCCTTATTTAACCCAACCTTGAAGCGCACAATGTCATGACTTACTTGCTCACCTCGGTGGTCAAGTTTCAACATCAATTGATGAAATTCAGCGTAGTAAGCCATGACACTCTTGCTCCCTTGCCTCAAATTATACAATTTGGCAAAAAGCTCATGCCTATAAGTCTCGAGCAAGTACTGTTGCCGCATAAGGTTCTTTAACCGAAACCAAGGAGGAGGTTTTCCCCCAATCATCTCATTCCCAAACCGTTTAACATACTCCCACCATGTATTAGCATACCCTTCGAAGTCAGCTATAGCATAGCAACTTTTCTTTTCTTTGGTGAGATCATTAATTTGGAAGATCTTGTCACAAGATGACTCCCATACAAGGTAGGCTTCAGGATCACTCTCACCTTTGAAAATGGGAAGCCTCACTTTGATGGAATTGAGACCTACATCTCGGTTTGAATGTCCATATCTCACCTCTCGATCTAACTCCCCATGTCTACCCCTCATTATTTCTTCCCTTAAGTAAACATCATCATACGGCCCATAACCACCATGTTGTTCTCCCCTACCATAGCCCTCAATATGGATGGGTCTATTTGGGTTAAGTGGAGCTTGTAGTGGTGGGATTGGATTTGGATAGTGAGGTCTTTGGTCAAGTGGAGTTTGGATGAGAGGGTTTGGGTTTGGTGGTGGTATTTGAGTTCCAAGACCTTCTTGTTGGACTTGGCTTCGGAAGTATAGATTGGTTGGATTTGTGGCAATTGGTGGATATAGCATTTGGTGCATAGTCCCGGGAGTATTAGCTGGGGAATTGTTTTGAGGTGTGAAAGGTCGACTCCTTTGGCTTTCCACACGTTCTAATCTCCCACTTATTGATGCCACATTCGTATCTAATTTCTCAAGACCCACATTCAACCTAGCCACATCTCGGGACATAGTTTCAAGGTGAGCCAAAATGAGATTAATGGCATTATTATCCATTCTTTGAGCATTTGAAGCCTCGGGTTCTATTGTGGTTATACCAAAAATAACCCTTCAAGTTACGGTCCAACAAGACACCCAATCAGTACACAACGCCACACACAGCAATACAATAAAAATTCTACAAAACAAAACACACATGAGTTCAAAACAACCTCCCACAATGAGATCCTACCTTCAGGTTTCTTCAAACTCAAGCTTAACAATGACGGATGGCTCAAATAACCTTCAATTTAGTTTAAATTCTAACCCTATACTCCTATAGTGTTAGAGAACACAAATCTAACACTAAAAACACAAGAAAAACTCAAAATTTGACCTAGGATCAAAAACGGGTTTAGTTTTTTTTTTTTGGGGGGGGGGGGATTTTCGATTTTGACACTTCTTTTTTGTTGGGATTTTCAATTTCTAGACTCTTAGTGTTAGGGAACAAGGATCTAACACTAGAAACACACAAAACACCCAAAAATCAAGTTTTTTTAAAGACCCTAAAAACGTGAACAGTAACTTTTTTTCTTTTTCTTTCTTTTCACTTTTTTTTTTATTTTCAAGATAACAATCCCAAGATTGATTTTGTTGAAACAAAATCAAACCTTTCTATGATACCAAATGATACAAGACAGCCCAAGAACACAAGAAAACAAACACCAAAACAGTCCACTAGTTCAAGGAACTATGAACCTGTTTTGGTGACCCCTCTCGGATTCAAGAACACCATGTAATGAGGTGTTTAACACCTAATTTCCAGCAGCAAACTAAACTATATTATGACAATAAAAATGAATAACAACAATGTTACAACCACAATAACCAAATGGCTTGATCAACAACAACACAAACTACAAGATTAGGACAAGAAACAAAGATAGATTGTTGTGCTCGTGTCAACCAAGCCCTCAAGTGCCGTAAATTAGCCCTGGGGACATTGGGTTTGTTGGCATTATAGGCAGCTTTGCTGGCGAAGCGGTCAATAATCATTTCAACTATCTCACTTGGTGATGGAAGTTCACCCAAGTTGTGGTGCCACAACCTTCGAACTAGGCGTGCCTTCTCCAATTCAATCAGGGGGCTAATCTGTTCGGCCAAGCGATCTTTTTGTTCTTTAATCTTGGCCAATTCAAGTTGATCCAAGGCTCTTTCGATCTCGGACCGATCCCTTGGCTCTTCTTCAGCCGCGGGAAGGCTTGGTTCTGTCGAAGAGCTAACACCCCCTCCAGCGCCCTCATAGTTAGACAAGTGTTGATGTAATCTTAACAACTCAAAAGCATGTTCACTCTTACAATGAGACAAGAGGGGAATCCACCTCTCAAAGCACCAAAGTCTCAAGCTTTACAATACACAAGAGAATTCACCTTTATGCTATGCCCTAATTTCAATTTTAAGAACTCTCTCTCACAAGAGTAGTGTCGTCAATATCAAGCATAAACTAAGAAAATAAACCCTAAAAGGTTCTATTTATACAACATTACAAATAATAGAGAAATGACAAAAGAACTCTTTAGTGACTAGTCTTCAAAAATACTCAAAAGTGTCATGATCATGATCATACTTGTATCACCTGAACATATGATTGTCTTCACCAAAGAGGAAAATGACATTTTTGCTGGGATTGCAAATGAATTATCATAGGATAAGCTTTCTCGTCTTAGACCTTCCATTGATTTTATAATCTGGACAAAGGTCTGTGTTCATTGATTTTGATAACGATAAATATCACATCACGTGAATGTTATTTGATTACTTGATAGATATTAAACAATATAATGATGTTTAATTTATAACTATTACAACATTCTATAATTCCAACCTTAACGCAGAATTGGGCTCTGCACACAACTTTATTGGACCATAATATATAATCCTGCAATTTGCCACGAAAAAATATTTCAAGGATTTACTTTTGCGTGAAAACTTGATGGAAAATCGTACGTTGATTTCTGAAGAAGTCAATGGTGATGCTATTGTGAAGATGAGGACGAGTCAATGGTCAAATAGAGTTGCGGTACTGCTCCAGTGGTGATGTAAATCTGGTACCTGACGATTATAAAAAACAAATATATGTATCGTCCATCATATATATAAAAGGAAATTACTGCTACGTGATGAATAAATGGATTTGGAAGAAATTGTTAAAATCCAAAGCTAAATTAATACTAGTAATTTTCAAGTTTGCAAGGAAAAGCTCAATAGTGTTAGACAAAAATGAACTTTGGGAAATCTGTGCTGGTTCCAAGTGTTCAAGAGCTTGCCAAACAACACCTAACCAATATTCCAGCTAGGTATGTCCACCCACAACAAGAATCTCTGGCCACATCCGCTGGAGTGGCGATTCCTACAGTTCCAGTTATCAATATCCACAAGTTGATTTCAGGGAATTCTCATGAGTTGCAAAAGCTTCACTCTGCTTGCTAACAATGGGGCTTCTTCCAGGTTTAATTTCTTCATGATTTGTATACTTATTCGGTTGTGTTTGGGACTAACAAATTTTTTTTGCATGGAAAATGGTTTCTGGGAAGTACAAGAGGCTTTTCTTCAAAAGTTTTTTTCTAAGAGGCTACTTTGGCCAAACACACTCTTAAGATTCTTCGCATAATTTTCATCTATTTAGTTCAAGTTATACACCAAAAAGACATGTTAAAACGCACACTACTTATTTTCAGCTCCCCAAAAGTTTGACCTATCTAATTATCATAAAATAAAATGGAGTCTAAAATGTATGGTCCTTCTCATTTATTGGCCGTTATGATCAAAAGACCATCACTTCTGAAAAGTTATTCTTTGTTTTCTGGTAGAGTCAGCTTTGTATTGTGAAAAGGTTGTAGAATATTGTTGAATGTTAGGTTATAAGCCATGGAGTGACACCTTCATTATTGGAGGACTTCAAGAGAGAGGTTATAGAATTATTCAGACTTCCGATGGAAGAAAAGAAGAAACTATGGCAACAGGAAGACAACTTTGAAGGTTTCGGGCAGGCAGGCGTTCTGTCAGAGGAGCAGAAGCTTGATTGGAATGACATGTTTACTATAATGACTCTTCCTCCATATACCCGCAAAGTGGACTTGTTTCAGAAGTTGCCTTCAAAGCTCAGGTGCCTATCTGGAACAAACCAACTTGTATTGAAAGATAGAGAACTTACAATTACTGAAAGTTGTAGACAAGCTAAAAAGGAAACAAAAACAAGAATGGAGGAAGATTCCAGACTATTACAAAGCTAAGAAATTAAAAGACAACTTCATCCATGGTCCTCCTTGGTAGCATCCCTTTTGATTATATAGATAAGTTATGTTGCAGAGCTCCTGGCAGCACTGCCTGGTGCTAATGGTACTGGCACAGCTGGCCCTTACTTGGCATTTGGGACCACATATTGGTCCAAGTATTTAGGGGGCTGTTTGTCCCTATTGCTGAGGCGTAGTGTTGCCCCGTGGTCTTGCAGATTTGTTACATTGCCGCCTTCAGGAAGACGAACCTTGTCCTCAAGGTTCAAGTCAGGGAACCTTTGACGGAGAGAGAGAGAATCCTCCCAAGTAGCATCCTCAAGAGGTAGCCCCTGCCACTTGATAAAAAATTGCAACACCTGATGTGCGCCTCTAGTAATGGTGCGGTTGTCTAGAATTAATTCCAGGGAGAGCATGAGTGAGGAAGAATGATCAAGGAGATCAATAGGAGTGACTTGTTGGTCCAGAGTACCCAAACATCTGCGAAGAACGGAGACATGAAATACAGGGTGAATTTTCGATGAAGGTGGGAGGTCCAACCTATAAGCGACCTCACCAACTCGTTGAAGCACCTGAAATGGCCCAAAGAATCGCCGACTGAGTTTGGTACGACGTTGGATGCGGAGAGAAAGTTGTCTGTAGAGACGCAAACGAACAAAGACCCAATCGTCAACCTAAAATGCCACATCTTTGCAGCCTTTATCAGTGTATCTCTTCATACGAGCTTGAGCAAAATGCAAATTAGACTTCAGCAGTGCCAAAGTATCATCACGTTGCCTAAGTGAATCAGCCACAGCTGGTGGAGTGTTGCCATCCATAATATATAGAGCAATTATCGGGGGAGAACGACCATACACCACCTCAAAAGGAGTTAGCTTAGAGCTGTGTTGGTAACAGGTGTTATACCAAAACTCCGCCCATGGAAGAAGATGAAACCACCTGGAAGGAGTATCAGCTGCAAAGCAGCGGAGATACATCTCCAAGCATTTGTTAAGAGCCTCTATTTGACCGTCCGATTAAGGGTGATAGGCTGAACTTTTAGCCAATTGAGTCCCCTGTAACCGATTAATTTCAGCCCAGAATTCAGACAAAAAGATGGGATCACGATCAGAGACAATCGTGGAAGGAAATCTATGGAGTCGGATATACTCCTACACAAACACCTCTGTAATCTTATGACTTGTGAACTTTGTTGGCAGAGCAATAAAATGGCCATACTTTGAGAGTCTATCTACAATGACTAGTATAACAGTGTGACCATAAGAAGGTGGAAGACCAGTTACGAAGTCCATCAAAATGTCCTAAAAAAATAGTAGATGGAATGGGAAGGGGAAAAAGAAGACCAGTAGGCTTAGAACAGGTATCCTTTATTTGTTGACATATTTGACAGGTTAGAACAAATTCTTTGACATCATTGCGCATCCCTGGCCAATAAAAATTAGAGGAAAGACGGTGAAAAGTTCTTGAAATACCCGCATGTCTACCAATTTTTGAAGACTAAAATTCCTCCAAGAGTATCTTCTTGATGTCAGGATCGGGGGGAATGACCAAGCAATTTCGAAAGAGCAGAAGGCTGTCTTGAAAAGAGAAGTGGGGCAACGAGGCAAGGTCAGTAGACAACTGTTGCTGAAGGTCAAGTAAATTTGTATTTGTTCTATTAAGTTGTCGCAATTTATGGATCAAGACTATCTCAGTGACTGCCAGAGTTAAAGCAAGCATAGTGGGAACTCGAGATAACGCATCAGAAGCGGAGTTCAGCTTGCCAGGACGATATAAGATTTCGAAATCAAAACCTATCAACTTGCTGAGCCAACATTGCTGCTCAGGTGTCTGAATAACCTGATTAGTGAAGGCTTTTAGTGGTTGTTGATCTGTAATAATGAGGAATTTTTGACCCAACAAATATTGTCTCCACTTTTGAACAGCCTGTGTAATAGCAAACATCTCTCTTGTGTAAGTAGAGGCTGCCTGCATTCGTGCAGATAGCTTTTGGCTGAAGAAGGCGATGGGGTGTCCTTCTTGACATAAAACAGCACCAATACCAATGCCAAAAGCATCTGTCTCCACCAAAAACATTTTAGAAAAATTTGGCAAAGTGAGTACGGGAACAGAACTCAAAGGCTGCTTTAGAGTGATAATGGCAGCAGAGGAAGCATCTGACCATACAAAGGAGTCCTTTTTCAAAAGTTCAGTAAATGGTGAATCTAGTTGGGCATACCTTTTGAAAAATCTGTGACAACACCCCGTTAAGCCCAAAAACCCACGAACCTCTTTAAGCGATGTCGGGCGGGGCCATGATTCAATAGCATGAATCTTTTTAGGATCAACCTGTAAACCGATAGAGGAGATTATATGCCCCAAATATGTAACGGAAGGTTGTCCAAAGTGACATTGGAATGCTTGACCACTAGAGAATGTTGGATCAATAACTCCAAAACATAGTGCAAATGAGTAATATGATCCTGCCAAGTCGTACTATATATGAGTATGGCATCGAAGAAGACGAGGACAAATTGGCGAAGGAAAGGCTTGAATATAGCGTTCATGGTGGCTTAAAAATATGGACGGGGCGTTAGACAGCCCAAATGGCATTACGATAAACTCAAAGTGGCCATTATGGGTGCAAAATGTCGTCTTCTCAATGTCATCAGGATGTACTCGAATTTGATGGTACCCGGCCAACAAATCAAGTTTAGAAAAGAAACAAGCACCATGAAGTTCATCAAATAGTTCCTCCACTGTAGGGATGGGAAATCAATCCTTAATTGTGATAGAATTTAATGCCCGGTAGTCGACGTAAAAGTGCCAAGTGCCATCTTTCTTACGCACCAGCAAAACAGGGGATGAATAAGGGCTGAAACTAGGTCGAATGACACCAGATTTGAGCATATCATAGACCAAGCGTTTAATCTCACCCTTCTAAAAATGAGGATAGCAATATGGGCGGACATTCACGGGGGTAGATCCAGGAATTAGCAAAATACGATGATCTTGAGGACGTGAAGGTGGTGGAGCTATTGGAGACACAAACATATCCAGATAACCGTCGAGTAGCTGGGTAAGAGAAGGTGGGTGGTCTGATTCTGGGGCTTTCATTGGAGACAAAAGCTCCAAACAAAGCACACAAGAAATGGAATATGTTTGGTTAAAACAATGTAATGCAGAAGGTTGGAATTGGTGCGGTGTGGGAGGAGGATCTCCAGACCATGAGGCATATTTCCCTTGGAAATCGAATTGAAAGAGACGTTGGGCATAATCTGCCATGATTGGACCCAAAGTCGCCAACCATATCACCCCTAAAACCAAGTCAGAACCATGAAAATTAATGACAAAGAAGTCGGTAGAGAAAGTGTGGCCTTGTATAGTGATGGAAAGATCACGGACGACACCCAAACATGGAAGATTGTGACCATTACCCACCAAAACAGAGAATTTGGCAGAAGATTCAATGGGTAGTTTAAGAGATTTTGCAACACGAGAAGTGATAAAATTGTGAGTGCCCCCGTCATCAAGGCCTTTGACCTGACATGTGAATCGAAGAGAAGTGACGATGGAAGGTCCACCAGACAAAGCTTGATAGCTGATAGTAAGGAGGGAGGACTCAGTTGGCGGGGAAGACATATCGTTATCTGGTGTAGGCGGTGGAGATGGAGGTGGGGATTCTTCTGGTGGTTCATCCTCAGAGATAAGGAGAAAAAGTTGCGAAGGATAAGAATAACGATGACCCTTGTGATATTTTTCATCACAATTGAAACAAAGATTAAGCTCACATTTGCGGTAGTTTTCGAAAAGAAACATTACCAATACTAGGAAGAGAGGTCTCAGGCAATGAAGAAGAACCGGTTGAAAGAGGTGTAGTGAACTTGGGAGTGAAAGTGGACTACGCAGGTAAAGACACAGACAAGGGCTTTGAAAATTGATTGGGCCGGGTTGGTGGCTTCACTTGGCCCAAATGTTTTTGTTCATGTAAAAAGGCCAGGCTAATAGCATTATTTAGAGTATTGGGCTGAAAGGATAATACCTCACTTTTTATATTTGGATGCAACCCAAAAATAAAACAATGCTTCATCATATCAGGATTAAGATGGGAGGTGCGATTGGCAAGTTGTTCGAATTGAGAGAGATAGTCTCGAACAGAGGACGTCATCTGGAGCTTAGCCAAAATTCCCTCTGGTGCCTCCATAGATTTGGAACCAAAACGAATTACAAGTGCATTGGTGAAGTGCTCCCAATCGATGAGTAGATGATTTTTATGCATCCATTGGTACCAATCTCTAGTCGTACCCTCCAGGTAAAAAGAAGCTAAGTTCAAACGATTTTTATCTGGGATAGCATAAACATCAAAGTACTGATTAGCCTGAAACACCCAATTTCAGCATGTTGGCCATCAAATTTTGGTAAGTCGATTGGTGCAGGTTTGTCTCGACGAAAAGGTGTTAGGGGGTTGTCTCTACGAAAAGGTGGAAGGGGGTGTTGTTGCATAGGTGGTGGAGGAGGAAATTGGGTAAAATTAGGGTTTCGCGTTGGGGAAGAGAGGTTCTGGTAAATGAAATTTTGAGGCGGGGGAATGGAAGAAGGACCAGGGGAGGTTGGATTAGGGCTTTTTTCAGAGGCTGGGGAGGTTTGATGCTGGTTCTGAAGGGTGGAAAGTTGAGACAAAATATCTTGAAGAGTGGTGTTAATGGAATCAAAGGACTTACTGTGAGAAGCAACTTCTTCTTGTAGATGTTTGACGGCATCGTCCAATGTCCGCAAACGAGTATTTTGAGCACCATCACCCATTGGTAGAGGAGGTTCAATGAAAGAACTAAATGGAACAAACTAACTTGTATTGAAAGATAGAGAACAACTTACAATTACTGAAAGTTGTAGACAAGCTAAAAAGGAAAAAAAAAAAAAAAAAAAAAAAACAATGGAGGGAGATTCCAGACTATTACAAAGCTAAGAAATTAAAAGACAACTTCATCCATGATCCTCCTTGGTAGCATCCCTTTTGATTATGTAGATAAGTTATGTTGCAGAGCTCCTGGCAGCACTGCCTGGTGCTACTGGTGCTGCTGGTACTGGCACAGCTGGCCCTTGCTTGGCATTTGGGACCACATATTGGTCCAAGTAAAGGGGGCTGTTTGTCCCTGTTGCTGCGGCATAGTGTTGCCCCGTGGTCTTGCAGATTTGTTACACTATCTCTCTGAACATAGTTACCCTCACCGAAAAAAGAAAAATTCACGAGCTCTTTTCAAGAGTTCATTGCTTAAACAACCACTGAACTACTGGAAATAAGTGAACAAATTTATTCTTTTCTTTTTTCTTTTTTGTTTCGTGTATCAGAAAATTCAAGAGAACTGATTTTATTCTCCTTATGTCTATTATTTCAGTGATCATTTCAGCAACAGATTCTTTTATCCAGAATAAGATCTTAAGGTTAATTAATTAATAAACACAAAATAAGGAGGAATAATTATGAATGTTGAGCCGCCATAATTAATATTCTTTGAGATCAATTACGAGACTTGTCAACTAAGCTTTTTGTTAGAACTTGTATTTTGTAACTTGTTCTTAGATCACTCTCCTCGTCTCGTAATGTATAAATTTGTGTGAATATGATTGAATAGTTTTGAAATGCAGGAACATCATCGAAGCATACTGCAAAGAGATCAATAGCCTAGCGATGATCATTCTATGTCAATTGGAGAAAGGCTCTAAGGATGGACGAAAAGGAAATGAGAGATCTATTCGTTGATGGTGTGCAGTCAATAAGGATGAATTATCATCCACCTTGCCCTGAGCCATACAAAACCATTGGCATGAGTCCACATTCTGATGCTGATGCCCTCACCATCCTTTTTCCAACTAAATGAAACTGAAGGCCTCCAAATACGAAAAGACGATATTTGGGTGCCTATAAAGCCCCTCCCCAATGCTTTGATCGTGAATATTGGCGATATGATGGAGGTAAATAACATTTTTTTTACTGAGCAGCTGTTTTCTGAAAGGGGGGCGACGTAGTGAAAATTGTAGTCTTTTGGTTAAGCTTGATTTTGTTCACTTTGTCACCTACTAAGCACTCGTAATTATTATTCGTGAAAAATCATTTGAAGTCTGTGTACGTAAATGTGTTGTACTTGATTAGGCAGATAGTGAGCAATGGTGTTTATAGAAGTATTGAGCACAGAGTAATTGTAAACTCAAACGAAGAACGGCTCTCTGTTGCAACATTCTATACCTCCAGCCTTGGCTCCGAACTGGGACCTGCACACAGCCTCGTTGGACCAAACAATCCTCCAATTTGCCGAAGAGTTCCAGTGCAAAAATATTTACACGATTTTTTAGCACGAAAACTTGATGGAAAATCATACGTGGATTTCATGAAGGTAAGAGGTGATGAATCCTTGGTAGCATTTGTTACTTTAGTTGTTTATTAGCTTATCTTTGTCCAGTGATTTACTTTTACAAGTTACTCCTCCTATCGTAATTTGAGTTCACTATATGATGACTGTAATAAAGAAGAAGAAAACAACGCCCATTCTCTATTTCCTTATACATGGCTGTGTTTGACTCGATTCAGGGTTTAAAATGTTTATTTAACTCTTCTACTATATTGGTGTAGTGAAAAAAAAATATTAAAACAATATATAGTTTAAAAGTTAGTTTGATTAATAATGAGATAAGACACAAGTATCCCTAAATTATACTTGAAGTTGATGCTGACACACCTAAACTTTACGAAAGGTCCTACTACCCTAAACTCATTTTTTCTACATTTGTGTGCTCCTTTTGGCAGCTGTGTCAGCACAAAAGAGCACAAAATTACAGAAAAAATGAGTTTTAAGAGGGTAATAAAACCCCATAAAATTTAAGTGCGTCACAAGAACTTCGTGTATAATTTGAGGGGTACTTGTGCCTTATCTCATTAAAAATTGCACTAATGGTAACTTTTGAATGGTACAAAATTTGAATACTTGCTACATGTAAAGTTCACCATCCATACATTGTCGAAACAATTTGCAATCCTCCAAACTGGGCAACGTCATACATTTTTACCATGAAAACTCTAATTATAATCCGAACATCCTTCGAGTTTGGAAAAGATTTCCTCCCAAAAATATACTGAAAACCTCCAAGTATGGTTTATCGTGAAACTCCTGAAATACAGATGTTGCTGAGATGGATTATAACAGGTACATCCTCCCACATCACTAAGAACATGGCATCATCGAGTAATAATAATAGTAAACAAGAGGGACGATTTTTATTCAACTCAGCACCCGTTATATGCCAACGACAGGGAAGAAGGTGACCTCCTCAGCATCTTCTCACATCATAAACTTATTTTTCTTCTCAGCTGGCTTAAGAATCTGGAAAGAGCACATCAAGTTTTCATCAACACTCATCATAGCGCCAGCATTGTCAAACTCTCCACAGTAGTTGGGTGCTGAAAAAATGGTGACAAGCTGCCTCTCAGCAAAGAATTCATAACCATCCTCCACAACCTGATGGGCACGACATACAAGGTCCAAGTCATGCTTTGTCAAGAAGTCGGAAACTTTATCAGGGCCAAAGGTATATGAAACTCCTCTATCGTTCATCCCCCACCCATTCACATCTTTACCAGGATCCGACCAAAGTAAATCGCAAAGCAAACCAGTGTCGGGGATGGCAGTTGGACGTGGTAAGTTTCGAATCTGATCCAAGCTAGAAAGATCAGGGGAGAGACCCCCATGCATGCATAATATCTTCTCATCGATAAGTGCTGCCACAGGAAGACAATTAAAACAGTCTGTAAAGGACTTCCATAGTTTCACGTTGAACCGGCGCTTACACTCGTCATAGAACCCATATATCCTATTTATAGAAGCACACTCATGGTTTCCTCTAAGCAGGAAAAAGTTCTCAGGATACTTAATCTTATAGGCAAGCAAGAGGCATATTGTTTCTAAGCTCTGCCTCCCACGATCTACATAATCACCTAAAAATAAGTAGTTAGCCTTCGGAGGAAAACCACCATATTCAAAAAGCCTCAACAGATCACTGTACTGCCCATGAATGTCACCACAAATTTTGATGGGTGCGTCAAGTTCAAGGAGATTTGGCTGTTTGACAAAGATATCCCTAGAGGCAACACATAGTTGCTTGATTTCAGACTCGGAAAGCTGCACCAACTTGCCAGGCTTTGATGATCGAACTTCCAATAGCTTCTCAATAATCCTATCAACAGCTGCAGGGTCCATGAGTCGCCCCTGCTACCCTCCTTCAATCCACTAAAAACGCTCCAACAATGTCAAATATCAGTTGAAACAGACAGAGCATGTAATTAGATGGGGAAAAGTCTTTTTTTTTTTTTTTATTTTAGAATAGTTACTTGAATTAGTGACTATGAATGGCGACATTGCGTTCTTACATTTGAACAATATATGTCATGTTTGACTCTCGAAAGCTAAAGATTCTATTTATGAAAAGAAGGGCTAGAAGTGAGTCATTCATTATCCTCCTAAGTAACAAGGGAGGGGATGCAGTCCAAGGTCTCTTTTCTGACTTTGATGTTCTTGGAGTTAAGAAATTCTGGAAGTGATTAATAGTAGCCTTACTGATCTGCAGGTCATTGTTAATCCATTAGCCTCTTGAATTCTTAATTCTACGGAGTTGGAGTTTTTTCCTTCTATCTCCAATAATGTTGTACATGGAAGTACTTAGTATTCATGTCTCCTTCAAAAAATCATTTAACTTTGGATTTTTGCATAAGCATAGAGTTGTAAAGCAATCCGCTTAACATATATACTCAGCATGAGCCTTGTTAAGTTTTTTTCTCTAGATTGTTCACGGTTGTTCGCAAGGTCTATGTCATCAAGATTGGACGCCTTCGCATCCCATTCTGTTACTTGATCATACGCATTGCAGAAACATGATAGATTGGCCTTTGCTTGGTGAATTTCTTACGTTTAGGAAACAAACTACAGTTCTACTCGTTCACTATACTAAAAATCGATATCTATTTTTACTTGTCTAGTTTAGAAAATCAAGAAATAATTTATCGCTTAGTTCCTACAGTTCTACTTGTTCACTATCTAAAGGAAGACCCGCTATCTACGTAAAGGGGGACTCACCATCTACTACTGTTAACAGAGTCAGTGAAAATCAACATTGAGACTAACCTCTAGGACTAAGATATTTGATGTATGACATATCAACTATCCTGATCTTAAATCAGTTGTTGGACTTTGATAATTAGTTAGACGGGATTCTTGAACTTTCTAAAAGACGGAGATAAAGCTAAATTATCGTTAAGAAATTGATCATTTCCAACCATTAACCAAAGCTTTAATAAATTAGACTACTAAGACGAAACTAGCTAGCTAGTATAAACTCTTGCGATAGGAAACGCATCACAAATATCTCAATCATATGATCACATTTTAAAATACTACAGAGACAACAACCATTTGGGGACCAACAAAGACAAAAATTATGTACTCCCTCAGTTTCAAAAAAAAAAATGTTTTGAATTAACTTGAATTAAAAATTATGTAAAATATACCAAAATATCTTTAGACTTGCTGTCTTAAACATGCCACGCGGAAAGTAGTGATAAAAGTAATGTCAAAAAGGGAAAAGATCATTCTTTTGGAAACGGAGAAAGTAGTCAAGTAAAATATAGGATTCTTGTGTGAGTCAAGTGGATTACAAAATGGACCTATGATTTCTCCATATACAGAACATCAAGGACAAAATGAGTAAGATGGTTAAAAGAAAAATGGGAAGAAAGTAATTGAAAGTTACCTGAGATTTTCGAGACCAATTGGAGCTCGCCGGAACCCTAGCTGAGTTTGTGGGTTCTTTCCCCTAATTTCAGTGGGGTGATTTGAATGAAGGGAGAAATGAGTTAGGTTTTTTTTTTATTAAGTGGGTGGGGTTTCTGTTTCAACTTGGTCGGGTGGGTAGGGTATATAGAAAAATTAATGGATGGAATTATCTTTGAAAAATCATAAAGATATCAATCTTTAGACCATAATTGTAAGGCATAATATAAGTTTCAAAAAATTACAATATATATTGTGTAGCTCAGATATATCAATTGAGATCGTGTATTTATATATGTTCATGCATGTTCTATATAAAAAAGAAAGAATGTGTATTTTCAGATAAATATTTGCTATATTAGGTAATGTTAAAACATATAATATTGAGTGTATCTAAAGAAACACATTATTTTATAATTTTTTTTGTTAAATTAGGTGTTGTTTTGTAGATTTGGCACTGATGTTTGTTTAATTAGTAGTTTTCTCCCTATTTTAAATTTCATGTAACATTTTTCGATTTAAAAAAAAAAAAAGTCATTGTATAGAAAAAATGAAAAGAAATGGAAAAAAAAGAAAAGGAAAAACAAAAAAGAAAAGGAAAAAGAAAAAATTAAAAAAAACAAAGAAGGAAGAGAAATAGAAGACAAAGAAAGAGAAAATTAATGGACGGAAATAAAGGAGAGAGAAATTATATTTAATTAGTAAGAAATTATGAATTATAATTAATTAAAATTTATGCTAACTAGGATAAGAGTGTTTACATAGTTATCCTAATAATAAAATATACTTCATTCGTTCGATTTTACTTGTGATTAATTTCTCAATTAAATTTTTATTTTTATTTGTCATTTTTAACATATCAAAAGAACACAACTTAATAAAATCTAAAATCCAAATATATGTGTATTTGTAGATTAAAATTTCTTTTTTTTTGGAAATACTTTCAATAATTAGATATTAACCGGATATATATTGGACTAGTTGTAACAACAAAAATCTGAGATAAATTTAAGTTTCAAACTAACTCGGTCTTACATGGTAGTTTTGTTTGTTAGTAGTTTGGAACAAAGCTGTGGGACTGCTCTGGCGGCGATCTAAATGTCGTAGCTGACGATAATATAAAGACAAAATCATATAAACTATATTATATAAAGATATATAAAATTTACAACTTGATAAATAATATTACTACTATCGCTTTGGAAGAAATTGATAAAACCAAATCTAAATTGGATCTATAGTTTAAAGGATTCAATATATAAGTATGGTTTTGGCTATGTGTTTTCATCAAATTCAGACATTAATAGTTTTCCAAATTACAACAAGAGACTGTTGAAGATATTTCTCAGAAATAAAGTAGGAGTAGATAATTTTAGTAATTTTAAATTATTAGAATTCGGGCTTAGATTTAGAAATTAATTGTTTCTTTATTTTTTAATAAAAATTAGTTATCTCAATTTAAATTAGAGTGTATTTAAAAATTTGGAATTATTTAAATGAAGAATATACTGGAGATGAAAAAAATACAAGGCATGAAGGTGTAAAATCTAATCAGAGAATTCAAATTGCAAAAGATGAAGGAATCTGAGACCTTCAAAGAGTACTCAGATCGTCTTTTTGGCATTGTTAACAAGGTAAGGTTGCTTGACACAAAATTTAAAGATTCGAGAATTGTTGAAAAAATCTTGTTATGGTGCCTAAAAGATACGAAGTATCAATAACTACCTTGGAAACGGAAAAGCCCTGTTCAAGATTACCTTGGCAGAATTGTTAAATACGTTGCAGGCGCAAGAGTAAAGGAGGCTTATGAGACACGATGATATGGTTGAAAGAGCTTTGGTGGCCTATCACAAGACTGGATTATACAAACCACATAACATATGACAAGATTCTATTTAAAGAGTTTCTGCCTTCAAAAAATAAGAAATCAAAATTGAGAATGGTGATTATATTCCTGATAAAGTAAAAAGGAACATTGCAATCAAAACAATTTCAATTGATAGGAGAGGCAAAAGTTTCTTATTTAATCCAACAAAAAATGCACACAAGTCTTGCAAGAACAAAGATAAATTAGCAGATTTATTCAAGAGGTCAATTCAGTCAAAGTTGATATGAGAGACAAAAGTTTCTTATTTAATCTAACAAAAGATACACATAAGCCTTGGAAAAACAAAGATGAATTAACAGATTTATTCAAGAGGTCAAATTCAGCCAACGCTGAGACTACAATCTATAATTTTTTATCTGAAGCTGAGACTACAATCTATAATTTCTGATTCAAGGAGGAGTGTTGAAGATATGTCTCAGAAATAAACTAGGAGTAAATAATTTTAATAGTTTTAAATTATTAGAAATAAAGTAAGAGTAGATAATTTTAGTAATTTTAAATTATTAAATGTGGCTTAGACTTAGAAATTAGTTATCCTTTCTTTTTTTAAATAAGAATTAATTATCTCAATTTAAATTAAAATATAGTTAGAAATTTAGCTATAAATATATATTTTGAGTTATTAATAAAATAATTTGCTTTATGACAGTATTTACATATTTTATTTTTCTCCTACTCTTTTCTCTGTTATCTCCAATTTCAAAGTTAAAAACCAATAGAGATCAAATGGAATCAACGCCAGCAAAAATGAACTTTGGAAAATCTGTGTTAGTTCCAAGTGTTCAGGAGCTTGCCAAACAGAACCTTACCAATATTCCGGCCAGGTACGTCCGTCCAGGACAGGAATCTCCGGCTGTATCTGCCGGATCCGCCGTACCAGTTATCGATATCCAGAAGTTGATATCAGGGGATTCCATGGATTCTGAGCTGCAAAAGCTTCACTCTGCTTGTCAACAATGGGGTTTCCTCCAGGTTTGACTTTAGGATTGCTAACACAATTTACATCTATTTAGTTCAAATGAAACCTCTAAGACGATGTCCTTGACATTTATACCATTTTAGACCCCTTTATTGTGATATTATGCTTAATGTTAAAGGACATGTTGAAACTTAGACCACAATATATCACAATAATGGAGTCTAAAATGGATTATATTACTTCTCATTTATTGGTTGTATGAAAAATTACTTTTTCGTGGTAGAGCTAGCTTCGTGATTGTAAAAAGGTTGTAGAATTTGCTAGCATATTGTTGAATGTTAGGTTATAAACCATGGAGTGACACCTTGGTTATTGGAGGACTTCAAAAGAGAAGTTGTAGAAATGTTCAGACTTCCAATGGAAGAAAAGAAGAAACTATGGCAACAGGAAGACAGCTTTGAAGGTTTCGGGCACATATTTGTTGTATCAGAGGAGCAAAAGCTTGATTGGAGCGACATGTTTGGCTTATGGACTCTTCCTCCTCCTATCCGCAATGTGGACTTGTTTCAAAAGTTGCCCTCGAAGCTCAGGTGCCTATCTCCTAACTATCTCTCGGAACATGGAGTTTAATTGCTTAAACGATCACTGAACTAGTGGATATAGATGAACTAAGTCACTTCTCTCTTTTGTAATCCAAATTTGTCCTTTGGACCATTAACCAGGAATAAGCTCCATTTACTTTGTTCTCCCTGAGGTACAACAGACAAGAAAATAGGTGAATTATTATGGTTTATAATTTATAAACACAAAATGAGGAGGAATGATAATGAACCTTCAACCTTTACCCATAATATTCTTGAGACTAACAAAACTAGTTAACAGTGTTTTTTGTTAAAATTTATATTTCTTCCCTGTGCCTTGATCTTTCCCCTCCACATCTCTTAATTTTGTTCGTGTGTTTGAAATGCAGGGACACCATAGAAGCATATTGCAAAGAAATCAAGAGCCTAGCAACGATCATCCTATGTCAATTGGGGAAGGCTTTAAAGATGGAAGACAATGAAATAAGAGATCTATTCAGTGATGGTATGCAGTCAATGAGAATGAATTATTATCCACCTTGCCCTGAGCCAGACAAGACAATTGGCTTAAGCCCTCATTCTGATGCTGATGCCCTCACCATCCTTCTCCAGCTGAACGATACTGAAGGTCTCCAAGTCCGTAAAGACGATGCGTGGGTGCCTATAAAACCCCTCCCAAATGCTTTCATTGTGAATATTGGCGATATGATGGAGGTAAATAACAACTTTTTCCTGAGTAATTTATTTCGATCTCAAAGGGTTGCAATGTAGTGAAAATTGTAACTTTGTGCTTAAGGTAGGTCTTATTCACAGCGTCATCATGCTTCACGTTTAAAAGACTTCCGAATTTTCTTGAAAGGGCTTAATTGAGACTTATATCTGTGCACGTAAATCCGTTATTTGACTTGGCAGATAGTGAGCAATGGTGTGTATAGAAGTATTGAGCACAGAGCAATTGTAAACTCAAACGGAGAACGGCTCTCAGTTGCGGCGTTCTATAACATCAACGTTGAAGCCGAATTAGGACCTGCACAGAGTCTCATTGGACCACATAATCCTGCCATTTTCCGAAGAGTTCCTGTGAAAAAATATTTACAGGACTTTTTTTCACGAAAACTTGATGGAAAATCGTACCTTGATTTCATGAAGGTAGAGGCGAGAGATTGCATATAAGTTAGTACTCTTGCTGTTGTAATTTGGTGTTCCCGTGTTTGATTACTATAAAGAAGAAAAATAAAGTACTCTTCAATTCATCTGATGTAACAGTATTTTACTGATATTGGTATGAAGGAAATACTCGAATTTGAGTTACATTATGTTAATTAAGTAGGTACGTAAGATATTGATATATGATCATCAAACATATTTATAATATCAAGTGTTTCCTCATAGTTATAAAACGGAAAAGGACCAAAAATACCCTCTAATGTTTGAAAAATGGCTCGCAAATATCCTCCTTCTACCTTTTGGTCTAAAATACCTTCAACCTAATGCTCTACTCACTCCACTTAAGCTGCCGAGTTCAATACAATTTTTGAAATTCTTGGACCATCAACGGATGTGCTGGTACAATACTGAGCAGAACTAAAGGAACTTGCCATGAAAATTATGTACAAAATGGCTATGGCATTAGGGATGAAAGCAGCGGATATGAATGTACTATTTGATGATGGGACACAAAGAAAAGAATGAATTATTACCCTCCTTGTTACAGCGGAGCCACCTTAGACGAAGGGTGGTTTGGTGCACTCTCCACCGGAAAACTATACGTGTACAGAGGTTAAATGTAGCTATTATGACTGTATATTTAATTTCTGGCGTCGCCAATGCTCTTTGTCCTCAACCAGAACTTGTGCTGATGCTGTTGATCTAACCATAGTGAAACTGAAGGCCGTCAAATTAAGAAAGATGGAGCTTGGATTCTTGTTCCATATCTTCCTGATGCCTTTGTTGTCAACGTTGGAAATATTATAGAGGTGAGAAATAAGTATATACATGTTTGGTGTAACGAAACATATCTTTCAAGAACATATTCTCTACGAGAAAGTTATTTCTGGCACTTGGTTACCAGGCAGTTTTCTACCAAAAAGGGGAAAACAGACTTTTCTCACTTGTGAATTGAGGTTATTTTCCTGACAACTATATCTTACTTTTTTCATATTAAATACTCTTGTGAACAGTACTTACACATTATTTTTAATAGGGATAAGGCGCTATTACATCCGAAACTATAGTCAAAGTTGCTATGACACATTTTAATTTCACGGGTCCTATTACCCCTTAAACTCAATTTCCTGTATTATTATCAACCTTTTGTGCTTACATGACACTTTTGATGACACAACTTCATTACAAGTTTTTTTGGGCCACCTAAGCACAAAAGATGGACACTCATGAAATTAAGGTGTGTCCAAGCAATTTTGGCTATAGTCCGGAGTAATAGTGTCTTATCTCTTTTTAATACAAAAAAAGTTTCATCATGATACTCTCTGATTGCTAATATCGAAACATTGCAAGAAAAATGTTTTCCACGCTGAAACCCCTGCACAATATAGTAGGATTGGAGTGGCTGATTACTCTTAAGGGATTTTTATCTCAAGAGATCGTTGGAAAATCATATACAGATACTACGAGGACCGATTAGAAATGGAGGTGATGGGGGCAATTGAATGTTTCATTTTAATTTGAATGCTATTGATTTTATGCATGTCCTGCTGGTACATTATTAATCTTCATATGATACCAAGTTAAAGAGCACTTGTTTTGGATGGAAATTAACCAAGCACACTCTTTGTTTCATTGTATATATCTAAAAAGTTTGGATTCAGATTGGTGCAAACTATGCCGACCTCGAAACTGGATTTATGTTCGTCGATCGGCCTGCATGGTGTTTTTGTTTGTTACCTTGGATTAGAGCTGAGGTACTGCTCTGGGCCTCCGGCCGGCGGGGATGTAAATGTGGTAGCTGATGATGATGCAAAGACAAAACTATATACTACTATATTATATAAAAACAAAAAAAGTACTATGGTTTTGGAAGAAGTTGATAAATCCAAAGCTAGATGGAATCTATAGTTTAAAGGATTCAATATATATGTACGTCTGGTTTTGTCTATGAGTTTTCATTGAGAGATTTAACAATTTTCAATTTAATTTGCAACAAGAGAGAATGGAATCAACGCCTCCAAAACTGAATGGAAAATCTATGTTAGTTCCAAGTATTCAAGAGCTTGCCAAACAGAAGCTCACCAATATTCCGGACAGGTATGTTCGTCCAGGAAAGGTATCTCCGCCTGTATCTGCTGGATCCACGGTACCAGTTATCGATGTTCAGAAGTTGATATCAGGGGATTCCATGGATTCTGAGCTGCAAAAACTTCACTCTGCTTGCCAACAATGGGGTTTCCTCCAGGTTTTATTTTCTTCATTTTATATAAAATTATATATAGTGATCAAATTTGATTAGGATAGTTCCATCTAGAGTGGTCATTTAATTTATGTTATGAGCAATTTTTTAAAAAAGTTTTCAGGTCAGCAATATCTATCGCAGTTATAGCTTGGATTGGTTCGGTGACTTTTTTTGGTGAAATTACAATAGTTGGGTGATTTTGTCTTTTACAAAATAAAGTTGAGTGACTTTGTGAGATAACAACTGTCAATTGAGTGACATCTTGAAAAAGACTGATAGTTGAGTGATGGTTTGCAAAAATTAACTAGCATATTGCTGAATGTTAAGGTTATAAATCATGGAGTGACACCTTCGTTATTGGAGGATTTCAAGAGAGAAGTTATAGAATTGTTCAAACTTCCAATGGAAGAAAAGAAGAAACTATGGCAACAGGAAGACAGCTTTGAAGGTTTCGGACACTTAAATGTTGTATCGGAGGAGCAGAAGCTTGATTGGAGTGACATGTTTGGCATAATGACTCTTCCTGCTCATCTACGTAAAGTGGACTTGTTTCAAAAGTTGCCTTCAAAGCTCAGGTGTATCTCTCGGAACTTGGTTACAACACCCCCACCCCCTAACACACACGCAAAAAAGAAAAAAAATCACATTGTTATTTTCAAGACTTCATTGCTTAAACGATCACTGAACTTGTGGCTTGGTCTTCTCTCTCCCTCATCTCTTAATACAATATATGTTTGTGTGATATGATTGGATAATTTCGAAATACAGAGACATGATGGAAGCATACAGCAAAGAAATCAAGAGCCTGGCAATGATCATCCTATGTCAATTGGGAAAGGCTTTAAGGATGGATGAAAAGGAAATGGAAGGGCTATACAGTGATGGCGTGCAGTCAATAAGGATGAATTATTATCCACCTTGCCCCGAGCCACACAAAACCATTGGATTTAGCCCTCATTCTGATGCTGATGCCCTCACCGTCCTTTTCCAACTGAATGAAACTGAAGGTCTTCAAGTCCGAAAAGACGGTATTTGGGTGCCTATTAAGCCCCTCCCAAATGCTTTGATTGTGAATATTGGTGATATGATGGAGGTACATAACAATTACTTTTTACTGGTAACAGATTTGTGAAAGGGTAGCGACTTTTAAATATGTACATAAATGTGTTATATTTTACTTGGCAGATAGTGAGCAATGGTGTGTATAGGAGCATTGAGCACAGAGCAATCGTAAACTCAGACAAAGAGAGGCTCTCAGTTGCAACATTCTATACATTCAACCTTGAATCCGAGTTAGGACCTGCACACAGCCTCATCGGACGAGACAATCCTCCACTTTTCCGAAGAGTTCTCGTACAAAAATATTTACAGGATTTTTTTGCACGAAAACTTGATGGAAAATCGTACCTTGATTTCATGAAGGTAGAGGCGAGGGATGATGAATCCTAGGCAGCATTTTTGACAGTTAAGTTACTCTTGCTGTTGTAATTTGGAGTTCCCATGTTTTCATTATCACTATAAAGAAGAAAAATAGGGTTCTCCTCATTTCATTATGAGTGACAGTTTTTTAGCTTTCTGCATTGATATAAATGAAATATAGTACGTATGTGGGCTAATTAGACAGTATTAAATTGGGTTGCACCTCGTACGTTGCGCTAATTATTTTGTTCTAAGATGATCTAGTGTGGTGCCCTATTTGCATGTTATGTGATGTACTCATCAAGTATTGTCACGTTTTTGGATGGGGACAGATCAATTAAATACATTAGGTAAGCTATTGACTTATATAGAAAACCATGAAAAAAATTTATGGTGCGTTTTGCACAACACAAAACTTATGATAGGAATCAAACTCTCATCGCTAAAGTGAAAATTCAGATAATCAACCAATAAGCTATTAAGATTTGTCTATTCCTTGGCCTTTATTTTTCTCTCTGCACCTAGATCTCTTCTTCTTCATTTTATTCCCTCCTATTGTACCCAAGAAAATAAATGGTTGAATCTTTGAAAAAATTGTGGGTCAGGTCATAGGTGTAAGATATATATATGTGTCTTCTTTACTTTTGTTTTATTTGTGGGATTCGTATTTATATGACATAAAGATTTAATCTATTTTATTATGTCATATATTCTATAATGACAAATTTGGTTGAGCAATAAATCTTCAAGTTGAGTAATTTTATTGATTCAAAACAAATTAGCTAAATGATTTTGCTATATAATTCTCTATAGTTGAGTGAATTTTTTAGATAGTTACTTACTACTCAAGATATGCTTTGATAAATAATTTATGGAGTAATAATTTAGGTAAAAACGCAAATTAAATGATAGTCCAAATATAAAATTCATAAAACTTCCTACTTTTTTTGACCATTATTTCGCATGTATACAAATAAGACATTTTTCATTTGACATCTCTATAAATCTAAAACAAGTTCTCCTAAGAGAAGCAGCTAAAGGAAAAAACTTCATCGATGGAAGAAGCAAAGTCAAGAAAGCTAGGTGGATCTTTGAAAGTTCCTAACGTTCAAGAACTGGCAAAGCAAACACTAGCAGCCGTGCCACCGCGATATATTCGTGATGATATCGAAAATCAATCGTATAATTCTTCCATGTTATTGCCCCAAATTCCAATTATTGACATGAAAAAACTGTTACAAATTGGAGATGATGATGAGCTTAAGAAGCTGCATCTTGCTTGCAAAGAATGGGGATTTTTCCAGGTTTATATATTTTAATGATATTATATCAAACGCTGTTCATTTTATAGGTTTCAACAAAGATATTAAGAAAATTCATAGTACAAAAAGTAAACACACAAAAAAATCAAGAAAATTTTGTTGAGCTTTATGTTTGGAGTTTGAAGTGAGAAAAAGAGGAAAATGAAAATTTGAACAAGATTTCTTCTATCTCGAAGGAGTTGAAAAGAAAGTAAGTCATTCGACAGACAACTTCAATTCTACGTATTAATTTGTTGATTGTTTAAGGTACCATCCCTCCAACAAAAGCCATATTTATTCTATCGTGGAAGAAGTAATCCAACACCTCATATAGTTAAATATAATGATGAAATTAAATTTCTTAAAGACATTTAATAAATTCTATGAACTTGAATATTTAATTAAAGTGTACGTTTTTTGTTTAATTATTTTTTTAAATTCATTTCATATATTTTGAACTCAAGATATTAATTAACAGATTAACATCCATTGAATTTCTTGTTGGGTGGTGCACACTTTTACTTTTTAAAAGTAAATCTTAATGGTTATTGGGGAGTAATATTTCAGCTAGTGTTCCATGATTTTTTCAATAATTAACAATCTGATATATTAAAAAGACGTGAAAAAATAATAATAAGAAATTATTTTGACTTTTAAAATCTAAACATCACCACATAAATGAAGACGCAGATCAGAGTACTGATTTAGCAACCGTCATGTGCAGTTGGTGAATCATGAGGTGAGTTTATCGTTGGTGGAGAAAGTGAAGTCAGAAATCAAAGCATTTTTTGATTTACCAATGGAAGAGAAGAAGAAGTTTGAGCAACAAGAAGGAGATTCTGAAGGATATGGGCAAGCCTTTGTTGTATCTGAAGAGCAAAAGTTAGATTGGGCGGACATGCTATACATGATCACTCTTCCTACCATTTTGAGAAAGCCTCACTTATTCCCAATGCTCCCTATTGCACTTAGGTAACCCTCTCTTTCTCTCTCTGTCTCTCTCACTCAAGTCACACATGTGAGTGAAAATATATTAAAGTTTTATTCTTGTCATTTTAATTTATTTATCTGGTTTATATTTGAGATAAAATTTAAGATTATTTTAAAATTTTTATGGGCTTAAACTAAAATTATGTAGAATGTATCTAAATAATATTTAATGCTGTGGTCTGACATTTATTCAATCAATTATTTTTCAATACTTTTACTAAACATCAATTAATAAAAGTAATATGGTAAAATCACCATATCAATCAATGTTTTCTTAGGAAAGTATCAAATCAGAAAAAGTGACAAATAATTTTAAACAGAGAGAATAATAAATGTTTCGAATATCAAACTTATCAAATTTAAATTCTACATTATTATTACATACTAGTAGTAACCAGACAAGTTAATAGTCTTAAACAAATGAGTTACTCTCTATTCCTCATACCGTTTTAGCTTTTTTATTTTGTTCAAACTGCTTTTTCAATTTTATCTTCTTTAAATGAAGAAATTTTACTTAACCAAGAAATTGCTACATCATTGTGTACAACAATAGTTGCCCACTATTGACTTAACACTCATGTCAAGAAATAGTAAATAATAGGAATAATTTTATCATATTATTTTTTAAATATAATAAATTTAATATTTTAAAAAATAAATTAATAAATAAATTGTATTTAATGTTAGATAAAAATGAATAAAAATAATTAAATTATTCATTAATTTTTTTAACTGAATAAATATTATTAAATGTATATAAATAAATAAAAATAGACGGAGGGAGAGAGTAAAATTTATATCCTTTAAGAAAAGCTTGATCACATATTATAGATTGTCAGGGTGTGATAGTTTCGAGCCGACGTTGCAAACATATATTGGGGTCGATATCTTTATCTTTAAGGTTATGCTGCAACCAATAATCGATATACGTGTGCCTAATCCTTTTAAACATGATACTTTTAGTTCATGCATGTAAACTAGAATGATTTATGGGCCGTTATAGTTTTATTTTATGTCTTTTTTAATTAAAAATATTTGTTTTTATGCATAAGATATCTGAAAATGTTTTTTTTATATATTTATTTAATTTATACGTGGCATAAAATTTAATGTTTCCTAGATAATCTATGGACCATGATCGTTTTTTATTTAAATTATTCTTTGACCATCAAGGAATGCGCTGGAACAATACTCAGCAGAACTCAAGAAACTTGCCATGAAAATTTTGTACAAAATGGCTAACGCATTAGGGATGCAAGATGAAGATATAAATATATTATTTGAAGAAGGGTTGCAAATGATGAGGATAAATTACTATCCACCTTGTCCTCAACCAGAGCTTGTGATGGGCTTATGCCCTCATTCTGATTCTGTTGGTCTAACCATACTCCTTCAAGTCAGTGAAGTTGAAGGCCTTCAAATTAAAAAAAATGGTGCTTGGATTCCTGTTACACCTCTTCCTGACGCCTTTGTTGTCAACATTGGAGACAGTTTAGAGGTGAGAAATAAGTATGTTTGGTATATGGGGGAAGTAAATTCGTGGGGGTGGGATGGGGGATATTTTCCATGAAAAAGAGTTATTTTCTAGGAGTATTTCTTAATCAGAAACTATTTTTCGTCAAAATTAAGGAAAAGGATGAGTTTTCTTCACTTATGAGCAAAAATCATGTTATATCTAACTTTCATATGCCTTTTTTTTTTGTCGAACAAACACATTTTATTAGATCCAACTCCACATCTTACAAATATGCTCAAATGTTAGAATCTTCTACTTAGCCTAAGCTCCTCCCAACCGCATAGCTCGATCTAATACAACGCATGTATAATCTACAAGTATAAGTTTTCTATCCAATGCCTATCTTTGCTATTGATTCTTCTTCTAATGAAATCAAAACGTCTATATTTACACTCCTTCTTTATCTTCTTGATCATCGTATGTGGTCGTGGTACTGCTTGATTCCAAAGTGTTTCATTCCTCGCTTGCCATATGTGATAGATAAATGCAGCTAAAGCTGTCCAAACCAAGTCTCTACTAATCTTGCCATTCTCTTCAATAGCTGTTGCAGCTCCCTAGTGTTATGCCCATCCATTCCAGCATTGTATTTAGGAATTGCTCTGAAAAAGGACAGGCAACAGTAATTTCCGGAGCACGGCCACATAATATGCAACTATCATCTTGACACACACCCCATTTAGCCAATTTAGTTCTGGTTCGCACTTTGTTATGCACTTTGTTGCATCAACCAGTCATCATGCAGATATCCACCCAAAAAGGTATCTCTCGTAGTACAAATTTTCCTTCAGTATCAGCAGTAGTCTTGAGGTGGGATTTAATCTTTCCAATGCACCTCTTTTAAGTACTCATGATCAACTCATTTGACCCATAAATTGTCAGTCTTATTGGCTATGTTTTACGCATAATTTGATATTGCAGCTTCATTCCAAAGTAAGCAATCAGTAATCCCCAATCCCCAATCCGCCCTCTTTCTTAGTCGTGCACGCCATGTCCCAGGCTATTAATGGAGTTTTACTGGTGTTTACTTGACCAGTCCATGGAAAATTCCTACATATTGAGACAATATTCTTCAATACTTTCCTAGGCAGTAGAAAGATAGTCGATCAATAAGAGTGAATATGCATCAATACTGAATTAACCAATTGAGTTCTTCCTGCATATGATAAGTTTCTGCACCCCCATGACTTAATTCTAGTACTGAGTTTTTCGACTAGCCTTCACAATCCAGCAAAGTCAGCTTTTTAAGAGAGATGGGCACTCCTAGATATCTGAATGGCATCTTTTTCCTGTCGATGTTTTTCTTTTTGCAGATTGTGACAAATGGTATTTACAAAAGCATCGAACATCGAGCCGTCGTTAACGAGGACAAAGAGAGGATCTCGATTGCAACATTTTTTAGCCCCAAATTGGATGGTGATTTTGGCCCAGCACCTAGTCTCCTCACTCCTCAATGCCCTGCACAATTTAGGAGGATTGGAGTGGCTGATTACTTTAAGGGATTTTTATCTCGAGAGCTCGTTGGAAAATCATACCTCGATACTATAAGGATTGGAAATGGAGATGATGGAAACAATTGATGATTTTGCATTTTGGAACTTTTTTTTAATGCATGTTCTACTAGTACGTTTTTAATATTGATCCGATAATAAGTTAAAGACCATTTGTTTTGGATGGAAATTAGCCAAATACTCTCTTTATTTCATTGTATATGTCATGTGTTGTAGTAATAGTATATTAAGTATCTAAATAGTTCGGATTTGGATTAGCACAAACTATGCTGACCTCTAAATTGGATTTATATTAGTAGTAACAAAAATCTGAATTCAATTTTCAAAATTGTCTGCATGGAATTTTTGTTTGTTACTTTAGAATAGAGTTGTGGCACTGCTCCAACGGCGATGTAAATGTGGTAGCTGACAATGATACAAAGAAATAACTACGTACTACTATTACATCAACTTTATAGACTTTTAGTACCATGTTGTGGAAGAATATGATAACTTCAAAGCTAAATGGGATCTACAGTTTAAAAGTTTCAATCTATAAGTCTAGTTTTGGTTATTCGTTTTCATCGACACATTTATAAATTTCGACTTTATTTGCAACAAGAACAAATGGAATCAGTGCCCCAAAAAATGAACTTTGGAAAATCTCTATTAGTTCCAAGTGTTCAAGAGCTTGCCAAACAGAACCTTACCAATATTCCGGCCAGGTATGTCGTCCATCCAGGACAGGAATCTCCGGCTGTATCTGCTATATCCGCGGTACCAGTTATCGATGTTCAGAAGTTGATATCAGGGGATTCCATGGATTCTGAACTGCAAAAGCTTCACTCAGCTTGCCAACAATGGGGTTTTCTCCAGGTTTTATTTTCTTCATATTTTATATACTAATCATATCTAGGGTGGTCATTTAATTTATGTTGTACCCAATTTTTTGAAAAATAAAAAGCTGTTTAATTTAGTTAATTAACAGTTAAATTATTCTGTTTTTTGTATTACTAGAATGAATCGTGAAAAAATGGCTCAAAAAAGTTTCCAGGTCAGCAATATCTATCAGAAATATTACTTGAATTGGTTGGGTGACTTTTGTAGGTGGAATAACAATAGTTAAGTGACTTGGTACATGACATGGAAATAGTTGAGAGACTTTTCTATTATGAAACAAGGCTAAATGACTTTCTGAAATAATTATCATCAGTTGAGTGACATTATAAGAAAAAAACACTGTTAGTTAGTTGAGTGGCTGCTTAAAAAATTAACTCAGACTGTTGAATGTTAGGTTATAAACCATGGAGTGACACCTTCGATACTGGAGGACTTTAAGAGAGAGGTTATAGAATTGTTCAAACTTCCAATGGAAGAAAAGAAGAAACTATGGCAACAGGAAGACAGCTTTGAAGGTTTCGGGAACTCATTTGTTGTATCGGAGGAGCAGAAGCTTGATTGGAATGATATGTTTGGCATAATGACTCTTCCTCCTCGTATCCGCAGAGTGGACTTGTTTCAGAAGTTGCCTTCAAAGCTCAGGTGCTTATCTTTCAGAACATGGTTACAAGTTACACATCCCCAACCACTACAAACACACACACACAAAAAAACATTGTTCTGTTCAAGAGTTCATTGCTTAAAGGATTACCGAATATTGGATACAGGTGAACAAAGTCACTTTACCCTTTTGTACCTGAAAAGTGACTTCGTTATCATACTTGTTATTATCCTTATTTTAGAACCTGTATTTCTAACTTGTGCCTTGACCTTCACTCTCCCACGTCTCTTGATATATATATAATATGTTTGTGTGATATGATCGCATAGTTTCGAAATGCAGGGACATCATGGAAGCATACAACAAAGAAATCAAGAGCCTGGCAATGATAATCCTATGTCAACTGGGAAAGGTTTTAAGGATGGATGAAAAAGAAATGACAGATCTATTTAGCGATGGTATGCAGACAATGAGAATGAATTATTATCCACCTTGCCCCGAACCACACAAAACCATTGGCTTTAGCCCTCATTCTGATGCTGATGCCCTCACCATCCTTTTCCAGTTAGATGACACTGATGGCCTCCAAGTTCGAAAAGACGATGTTTGGATGCCTATAAAGCCCCTTCCAAATGCTTTGATTGTGAATATTGGCGATATGATGGAGGTAAATAACAACTTTTTACTGAGTTACTGATTTCTCAAAGGGTGGCGACGTAGCGGATATTGCAATTTTTGCGTGCAAGTTATTGATTATAAGTTTGGTTTTATTCACTGTCTCATCATGTTTCACATATGTTAAAAGTCTGAATTTTCTTGAAAGGACTTTAGAGTTACACATGATTCAAACTATTCACCTTTTCTTTGTGAAAAGGAAAATGCTTGGAGCAATGTGGAAGCAGAGAAGTCATATTATTTTGATTGATTTAATTTGTTAAATAATATGGCTAATTCGATTAGTTAAAACTTGCTTGTTTAGGAGAACGTTTTCTAAAAGGATATTATTAAAAATATCATATTTAAAATTCTGTGTAAGTAAATGTGTTATATTTGACTTGGCAGATAGTAAGCAATGGAGTTTATAGAAGCATTGAGCACAGAGCAATCGTGAACTCAGTCAAAGAGAGGCTCTCAGTTGCAACATTCTATACCTTCAACCTTGCATCCGAATTAGGACCTGCACACAGCCTCATTGGACCAAACAATCCTCCAATTTTCCGAAGAGTTTCAGTGCAAAAATATTTACGGGATTTTTTTGCACGAAAGCTTGATGGAAAATCGTATGTTGATTTCATGAAGGTGGAGGCAAGGGATGATGAATGCTAGGTAGCATTTGATATATAAGTTATTCTCTTGCTGTTGTAATTTGGAGTTTCCCTGTTTGATTACCAAAAAGATTATATTTTAAGTTCGAAAAGGGTTTTTATTATTGAGTGACAAAAGATGAAAATTTGTTTCGAAAAAGGATTATTTATATTTAAACTCAGAGTCGCCACTTGACATAATTCGGTGTGCCAAATCACCTTTGGAAAATCCTTTTCGAAATGATTTGACTCTTTAAAAAACTGGTTTGCGAACAGAGATTCCGGCTAAGGAATTCTATTGACCGAGGGGAAGGTGTTAGGCACCCCTCAATCCCGTGGTTCGACCATGATCGCTTGATGAGCATAGCGGCTAATTTGACACTACAAATGTATAAACCACACAAAACACATAAAACAACCAATCAAACACACGAAACAAAACAAATTCAAAATGTAGTGTTGAGTCTAATTATACAGTCCCGAATAATGAGAAGTGCGAAAATGTAAACCTATTCAATTCTAAACTAATCCTAAACTAAGCTCCACCCAACGTTCCGGGCCTTGACCGTGCACCATCTTCGAGTAAAACTTTCTCAGGGCATTCCCCAGATAAAACAATACAGATACTTTGGGCATTCCCCGGCCAAATGAGTACAATTGAGTCGAATACGATAAAACAAAACTTTTTCAACACACATCTCAAACATTCTATCAATTCACAATCTCTAGATTTGCCTACCCGACTTACGTCTTGCGTATCCTTTCTCGACCTAAAGCGTGGCACTATCGGGTTCAACAACATTCATGCTTATTTCGAATTGAACAAGACAACAAACCAAAATTAAGCTAAATTCACCCCTTTTTATCAATTTCTCGATTCTCACCCCGATTTTGTTAACCAATTACCGATGTCATCTATCCAACAAGATATCGCTTTCATCCGAATGATACTATTCGAGATTAATCATTTAGCACAAACACATATCAAACAACTAATCACTCAATAAATAAAACAAACAACGATGTCAAATCACAACCACAATCATATGAAATTAAGAAAAATAGAGTAAGAAATTGGACCTTTCGGAATCAATGTATTGTTCCATTAAATAAGATGAAGCACGAGTCGAGAACCATTCGAACCTCAAACGACGAACCCGCAACTCGAACAATCTAAAAATCGTACTAATTTAAATCGACCCGACTGACTCATTTCCGATTCGATTTTTTTTCCAGCGAGTTTTGCTATGACTGTGGACGCCGGAGCTTCCCTAGTGACGATCCCAATCTATTTTAGGCGGGATATTCACCGAAAATAGTCAAATCCAATGCCTTTTCTCTCCCTCTTGATCGATTTCAACTCTTCCCCTTTCTCCTTCTCTCTCCAATCTCACGTGTCTGGTGTGTGTATATGCTCTCCGTACAGTCAGGTGAGTGTGTGTTTTTATGCATGAATCATAGTGTATGCGTGTGTGCTCATTTCTCCGATCAACCCCTATTTACTATTGTTGCGCTCCCTTTTCCAATTCTCGATTGGGCGTGGCCTTATGGAGGTGCGCGTGAATCTTAGGTATTTGTGTGCTACCAAGATGAGGGAAGAAAAGGAATGAAAGATTCCCTCCTAAAAAATGGTGTTTTCCACTGTATTCAATTCATCCGAATCCTCTCTTTGGTTTTGTGATGTTGTGCGTATATATAGAAATCTATGTATGAATGGAATAACCACCAATGAAAATTGTGTCCTCCCCTCTATTTTTTGTGGGCCCCTCCTTTATTAGTGTATTATTCATATGTATATATTAGTATGGGGTAATGGGGTAGGGTAGTGAGGTAAGGGTAGGGGTAGGGTGAGGGGTGAAGGGTGAGGTGTTTGCTTTTAATTGAAGAGGTTGTTTTGATAGGATCAAAACAAGATAAAATTTGTTAAGGGTTGTTATTTTTTTCATTTTATGGAGGGATAAATATACAGTTGAGGGTACCAGGTAGGATAAGGTAAAACGAGTAAAAGTTACTCTCGGGAGGGACAAAATTAGGTGTCTACATCATGCCCCCTTTGAATGTAAACACGAAGTGTTTTTAGACAAAGAAGTAGACAACGAGACCAAATTTTGATCCGACCATTATTCAAGGAAAGAAACAGAAGGAGCGAGGGCCACTGAGTCTAATCAGGACATCCTATCTACCCAAGTTATAAAGAAAAATCATCACAGATACCTCCAAAGGAAGGAGAAGGACTATACCGAGTTGGAGAGTCGAATGAGGTTCCATCGTGGTTTCGGTCCGCGGCTCTGTTATTACATCAAAAATAAAAACTACAAGTTAAAACATAAATGAAATTACAAAAATCCTAGCTATGTAGCTTCTTTGGACTCTTGAGTTTCATCACCTTATTATTCAGGCGGGCTCTTGACTTGACATTTTATCACTCAGTCCTCCGGGCGAGTTCCCGACTATCACTTTATTCACCTTGTTTCTTGACTTTCAACTTCTTCAACCTATTTTTTAGGTGGGTTCCTGACTTGCTATTTTTCAATGTGTTGACTTTCAATTTCTTCACCTTGTTGCTTGACTTTCAACTTCTTCACCATGTTGCTTGACTTTTCATTTATTCGCGATGTTCTTCAGGCGGGCTTCTGAAATCACATCAAAACTAAAAAGAAAAATTATCCCAAACAAAGATTATTATAAAGAGATTTCATATGCCAGGAAATTGAAGATCCAAACACATGAATTAAATTTTGCCCCAATTTATTATCAAAGGACTTTTGTGAAAGTCACATCATTATAGGAATCAAAGGGAATGACTCAACTAAAAGGTACGTCTTATAGGAATCAAAGGAAATGACTCGACTAAAAGGTATGTCTTATAGAAATCAAGGGGATGACTCAACTAAAAGGTACGTCTTATAGGAATCAAAGGGAATGAATCGACTAAAAGGTACGTCTTATAAGAATCAAAGGGGATGACTCGACTAAATGGTACGTCTTATAGGAATCAAAGGGGAATGACTCGACTAAAAGGTACGTCTTCTAGGGTCAAAGAATGACTCGACTAAAAGGTACGTCTTATAGGTATCAAAGAGGCTGACTCGACTAAAAGGTATGCCTTATAGGGGTCAAGGAATGACTCAACTAAAAGGTACGCCTTATAGGGGTCAAAGGGAATGACTCGACTAAAAGGTACGTCTTATAGGGGTCAAGAAATGACTCATCTAAAAGGTACGTCTTATAGGGGTTAAGGGGAATGACTCGACTAAAAGTTACGTCTTATAGGAATCAAAGAAACTGACTCGACTAAAAGGTACGTCTCCTAGGATAGAAGGTTCAATTTAAGAAGTGTATCACCTAACAAATAAAAACTGAAATCCCTGGACAAGTGTGTCTCCGAGGGATATAGGATGATGAATTTTTACCATGATTTTATTATTAAACCTGTGCAGGAATATTGCTTACTGGATTTGTAAAAGTGAGGCATTGAATCCCTTGATGTTTATGCTCTAAAGTCCCTGCTTTGAAGGCAATATATTTCCTATTTCATGAAATAAAACTTGTGAGTTTAAAACATGGTGGCTGGTTTGTGGCTTTAGCTTTCGTGACGATCGCTCTTGCCCTCATAATATTTAACCTTGCTTTCAATCATTAGCATATATCATTGACTTGCTAAATCATTGACCCGAACTCCAATTATTAAGAGTAACTAAAACAAATACAGTATCTCTACTATGCCCTGCTTCTCAGATAGACCCTTTGAACCTTGGTATTTCTATGAGTTCCCCGACTTGTCTGTTGACAAAACTTTCTGCATGCCCTTTTTTTTCGGCTCACAATCATGTCTCTTTCATGTGTTAGATTTTGTCTTGCTTTGTGCAATTAAAGAAGTTGGTAGCTAGTTTTGAAATCTTTTCTCACTTGTTTTGACACAGATTTGACTCAAAGACAAAAAAAAATGACAATTTTTTTATTTGGATAACTGACTCAAGAAAGATAAAACAAAAATAAAAATAAGAAAGAAGACAATGAATGTCCCCATTTGAAACAAAGAAACAAAAAATTCATCTAAAAATGACAGTCAACTCTAATGATTATGCCATGCGTTTTGGATTAAGCAGCTTGATCTTTTCATCCAAACTTTCTACCAATTGTTGTTGAGTTAATGACCTTGAAACTGAGTTGCTTCCTTAGGCCAAATTCATTCGGAAACCTCATTCGATTAGTGGCGCCTTGAAGGGTTTTTGCCAACAAACCTGTTTCTTTCTCTCAGCTCACTATTGCCTTATGGTGCCCGTGAGGGTTTTCACCAATAAGACTCTCTTATTTTTATTTCTCTCAACTTACCATCACCATATGGTGCCCGTGAGGATTTTCACCAATAAGACTCTATCATTTTTATTTCTCTCCTGATTTCTTATGCTGAGGAAGGCAAGTAATACCCAAAATACATCACCATATCCATTGCATACCTAGCCTTAGCATTCTCAAAGATTAATCTGAAGGTCTTTCTTTAGTTGTAACTTGACTTTTGGATAAGGTTAGAAAGAAGGGATGACATGAGGCCCAAATGACACTTGAAGTGGTGTAGGACTTACAAATTTTGGAATCAACTCAAACAATGAGGATTAACTCATGCCCTAGTTTCTTTTGACTAGGTAATTCTAAATTGTTTATGTCATACCCCAAATCCCATTGGAGCGGACTGGCACCCGTAGCCGAGGAGGCCCGGGAGAACCCGTTCATAACCTATACTTTCACATTTGCATTACTTATGAAAATTAGAAATTTGGGCAGCACTTCGTTGTAAATAGAAGAAAACAGTACCTGTATCAGCCCAGCAGACACGCATAAATATATATATGAACAGTAATTAGCCGTCAGAGCCATCACGTCTATCAACCAAACACTCTTATGGCTGTACAATATGTCTACAAAAGCCTCTATATAGATACAGAACTGAGTTGGGGTCGGGACAAACTCCCGCCCACAAAAGACTTTTATACAAATACCAAAAGTACATATAGGGACGACTTGGGATGCCCCGAAACAACTGGAGCTCACCACTAACAACAGAATATCCTAGCTCTTACTGCGGAGGTGTACGACCTGAAGTACCTATTCCTGCAGGCATGAATACAGGTCCCCCGTGAGGGACGTCAGTACGGAAATATGTACTGAGTATGTAAGGCAGAGAGTATCAAGATAAGATATAAAAAGATCAACAGAACCCAGATACCAGTGAATAAACAGTATGAGTAGACCACACTTAAAAGAGCTGATGGGATACCTGCATATTACTTTCATATCATTACTTCCTGTAATCCTTATCAATACATAACATATGTCTTACAATGGCCAACTGATTAGTGGTACTGATACAATACATCAGGGACCACCCCTGGAATAGCATATATACATAAACTTTATAATACAATGGCCAACTGATCAGTGGTACTAATACAATACATCATATCATCAATTTAAAATAAAGACATCCCATTTCCTTAATTCAATTAATCTTTGCGATTGGTTACTTTGTGGTCACACCTTATGGAACTTGAAACCATGATACCTCAATAGGAAAACATGTAAATAGGTAATAAATATCATGAAAATGAGGTAGAGAATCATGGATACCTCATTAAACCATTTCGGAGTCAACAATAGTATATGGACATTTTTTTCTACTAGCCGGACATCTTAAAAGTGAAAACAAGTTCAATTGGTAGTGTCGAAGATCATATGATGTTATTATGTGTCATGTGTCGTAGGACAATGTTGGAAGCTTACTTGAGAGTGCCATGGGTCATTATTCATGCCAAAGATTAGATAGAGTATGTCTTACATACCTTGATATAACCACTTCAATACAAGTGACTTCCCGTACTCTTCGAACACTTATCTACAATAAGTCATTTGTGGCAAACTAGTATTAACAACCAAACCTTACCATTTAGGTATTAACTTCACCAAATAATGTCTAGGAAGTAATCCTTTAGCTCATCAATAATAGTACTACATACATCCTCTTATACTCTTATTACATTCACATATCATGCATTTTCATGAAATATCCCTCAACATCACTCTTAGCCTTTATTTCCCTTCTTAATCACCATCCAATACCAACATGATCACTAGGCATACATAGCCACTAATATAATGATATATCACCACAATTCATCCTCCATAATCTAATACAACAACTTCCATAATTTACTACTAACAATGTATACAAATCAATTCATAACTATGTTTCTAGTTATCTTCCGACATCACGACAATACTCATAATCCTTTATCAATACTTATTCATGGATAAGAATCAAGAATAAACAATATTCATACCTTAACAATTAACTCTTGTATTTAGAATCCTCCTTACATAATCAAGGGGTGCTTCTCGAAGCTTTCGAGATGGTGAATACAACTACGGAACCAATTCGAATTTTCTACGGTTGAATCACAAAATATTTGAAGTTGAAATTAGGCTAGGGTTTCACCTTCTCTTAATAATTGGATGATATATGATATATATGAGGCTAAGTGTATGTTTATAAAGACCAATTTTCGTCCAAGAGGTAATAGAAAATGACCATTTTGCCCTAAAAATTTAAATAAATCCCGAATCTGTCCCCAGTGGACAGTTTTGAAAGGCTGAAGTAAATCGATCATAACTCTTTGCTACGGTATCGCATTTGGGTGAAACCAATTGCATTGGAAAGATAATTCAAAGGGATTTCATTTTCATATAAAGTATACCATCCAGTTCTTCCTTTACAAGGAGTTATGGTCATTTAAAGTTGACCCAAAAATCTGTCCCACAATTCTGTTTTTTTTTGTAGGCTGTAGTAAAACGGGTATAGCTCCTTACTTAGACATTGGATTTGGATGAAACCAATTTCATCGGAAATAAGACTCTCGAAGCTTTTCGTCGATATATAGCAGCTCACAGAGTTCTTTTTGTACAAGGAGTTATGATCGTCTAAAGTTGGATTGCCTAGCTGCAGTAATTTTCCTGCAGAATTACTGTTCACAACCTTCCCGGCCATCGATTTGAAATTTCGAATGTGCTCGCTTATATGAAATACTCCTCTGTTTTGGGCAAACTTTATATCGTTGAAAAGCTTATTCCAATACCTACACATACAACTATTGACGGGATACTTCCCAACACCATACACTTAATTTAACCCATACGCAAGCCTTTAAGACTCCATATAATCGCGATAAGTGTACGAAAAAATTTACGGGGTGTTACATTATCCCTCCCTTAAGAACATTCTTCCTCGAATGTTAGCATAGTTACTCAATTAAGACATGTCCAAGCTTACAATTAACATATTCATCATCATAACATACTTGCATAAAAATAAACACTTACTTGTTATTGTTCTTTTTCCGTCTCATGAACTTGCTCCTCATCGTTGAATAGGTAAGGGTACTTAATCTTCATCGCTTCCTCGGCTTCCCATGTGATCTCCTCAACTTGTTGATTCCTCCAAAGTACTTTTACCGATGCTATCTCTTTATTCCTTATCTTTTTAATTTGGCGATCAAGAATAGCAATAGGCATTTCTTCAAAAGTGAGATCTTCTGTAACTTGTACATCTTCCGTAGTAGTGATGTGCGATGGATCTCCGATGTACTTGCGAAGCATCGAAACATGAAATACGGGATGAACTGCTGAGAGCTCTTGAGGTAACTCTAACTCATAAGCAACTTGTCCAAATCTTTGAATGATCTTATACGGACCTATGTATCGTGGACTTAACTTTCCTTTCTTACCAAACCTCATCACTCCTTTCATTGGTGATACTTTCAAGAATACCCAATCGTCGATAGAAAACTTAAGTCCTCTTCTTCTAACATCCGTATAAGATTTGTGTCGACTTTGAGCTGTTGCAAGCCGTAGTTGGATCACTTTAACCTTCTCCATTGCTTGATAAACAAGATCCGGTCCAAACAAGACCGCATCACCTGCTTCAAACCATCCTATTGGCGATCTACACTTTCTTCCATACAATGCTTCATATGGTGCCATTTTGATACTTGAATGATAGCTATTATTGTAGGCAAACTCGATAAGAGGTAGGTGATCATCCCAGTTGCCTTTGAAATCTAATACACATGCTCGTAGCATATCTTCAAGTGTCTGGATGGTACGTTCCGCTTGTCCATCCATTTGAGGATGAAAAGCCGTACTTAGATTTACTTGTGTCCCCAAACTCTTTTGAAAAGACTTCCAGAAATTCGCGGTAAATTGGGCTCCTCGATTGGATATAATGGAAATTGGAACTCCATGTAACCGAACGATCTCCTTAATATACAACTTCGCATACTCTTCCGCCGTATAAGTTGTCTTAACTGGTAAGAAGTGCACAGATTTGGTAAGCCTATCAATGATCACCCATATGGAATCAAACTTCCGATATGTACGAGGCAAACCCGTGATGAAATCCATATTGATCTTGTCCCACTTCCAGACTGGAAAATCTATACATTGCATGTAACCACCGGGTTTTTGGTGTTCTACTTTGACTCTTTGATAATTCGGACATTCGGCTACAAATTCATCAATATTCTTCTTCATGTCATTCCACCAATATATTGCTTTCAAATCTTGATACATCTTAGTCGACCCTGGATGGATGGAATACCTTGAACAATGTGCTTCTGTCATAATTCTCTTTCTTAGCTCCACTACATCAGGTACACATAAACGATTCTGACACTGAAGCACTCCTTCTCGCGTAAGCTCAAATGCCTTTTTCGCGCCACTCTGCACATCCTCCTTAAGCTGCAATAAAATTGGATCTGCATACTGCTTCTCTTTCACTTCAGCTATCAATGAAGATTTTGCTGCATTACGTACAATAACCTCTTCATCTGGAGTTTCAAGAAGTCGAACTCCCAAATTAGCTAGTTGGTGAAGATCCTTAATCATCCCCTACTTTTCTATAGATGCCATTTTAGACTTACGACTCAGTGCATCCGCTACCACATTCGCTTTCCCTGGATGATACAAGATATCAACATCGTAATCTTTCAACAATTCAAGCCATCCCCGCTGCCTCATGTTTAGATCTTTCTGACTGAAGATATATTGCAGGCTCTTATGATCGGTATATATGTCAACATGAACCCCATATAAGTAGTGGCGCCATATCTTCAAAGCAAATACAACTGCAGCTATCTCAAGATCATGCGTGGGATAATTCCTCTCATGTGGTCGCAACTGTCTAGAGCCATAGGCTATTACTCTACCATGTTACATTAGTACGCATCCTAAGCCAATTCTAGAAGCATCACAGTACACTGCATACCCTTCTGTGCCTTCAGGAAGTACCAATACCGGTGTAGAAGTCAACTTGCTCTTCAGATCCTGGAAACTCTTTTCACAGGCATCATACTTGGAGGCTTTATGCGTCAACTTAGTCAAGGGTGCAGAAATAGAAGAAAAACCTTCAACAAACCTTCTATAATAACCTGCCAACCCGAGAAAACTACGAATCTCCATAGGCGTCGTGGGTCTTGTCCAATTCTTCACAGCCTCAATATTTTGAGTGTCAACTTTTATGCCTTCACTGGATACAATATGGCCTAAAAATGCCACTGACTTGAGCCAAAACTCACATTTAGAAAACTTCGCATACAGCTTACGATCACGAAGAATCTGCAATGCTTGCCTTAAGTGATTAACATGGTCCTCTTCTGATCTAAAGTAGACCAAAATATCATCTATGAAAACTATCACGAACACATCTAGAAACGGCTTAAACAGCCTATTCATCAGATCCATAAAAACTGCGGGTGCATTTGTCAGCCCAAATGACATAACCAGGAATTCATAATGACCATACCGTGTTCGGAAAGCTATCTTGGGTATATCTTTATCCTTGACTCTCACTTGATGATAGCCTGATCTCAAGTCAATCTTGGAAAAACACTGGGCACCCTACAACTGATCAAATAAATCATCAATTCGGGGAAGAGGGTATTTATTCTTGATAGTCACCTTATTCAACTGCCGATAGTCAATACACATCCTCAGCGAACCATCTTTTTTACGCACAAACAATACTGGTGCTCCCCAAGGGGACATACTAGGCCTGATGAATCCCTTCTCTAGCAAGTCTTTCAGTTGCTCTTTCAATTCTCGCAACTCTGCTGGTGCCATTCTATAAGGAGGAATTGAGATTGGCTGTGTGTCTGGCAACATATCAATACCAAACTCCACTTCTCATTCAGGAGGTAAACCTGGTAGTTCTTCAGGAAATACATAAGGAAATTCATTCACAACCGGAACGGTCTGAAAAGTTGGCGGCTCTGCCTCTGTATCCCTTACTCTAACCAAATGGTATATGTACCCCTTGGAAATCATTTTTCTTGCCTTAAAGTAAGAAATAAATCTACCTCTCGGCGCGCCAACATTACCCTTCCATTCAAGGACTGCCTCATTTGGGAAATGGAAATATACCTTCTTAGAACGACAATCTACTGTAGCATAACAAGACGCTAACCAATCCATGCCCATAATAACATCAAAATCTACCATTTCTAACTCAACAAGATCGGCCATCATATCACGACCACAAATATTCACAACACAATTTCGATAAACATTCCTAGCTATAAGAGATTCCCCCACTGGCGTTGATACTTTAAATGGCTTGGCTAATAATTCGGGTGTTCTTCCGAACCTTCCTGCAACCATAGGAGTAGCATACGATAATGTAGAACCAGGATCAATTAAGGCATACACATCAAATGGAAAGATGGATAACGTACCTGTAACCACGTCTGGAGAAGCCTCTAAATTCTGCTGATCTGCTAGGGCATACACACGGTTCTGAGCTCTTCTAGAACTAGCTGCTCCTCTATCACCTCTACCATGACCCATAGGTTGTGCACCCCTACTCAAAGGAGGCACCGATGATGATGCAACAACTGATCTGGTAGGTCGTGTTATACCACCTGTGGTCCTGCGTGGGCAATCTCTAGCCATATGCCCCGGCTTACCGCACCAAAAGCAATTGTTCGTCCCAAGCCGACATTCGCCAAAGTGAAATTTTTTACATATGGGGCACGGGTGTCGTGGAGGTCTCAATTGACTCATACTCCCTTGCCCTTGATACCCCACTGTTCGCGAACTCTAATTTTCACTGCTTTTCCCGAACTGATTACCTCTGAACCTTTGAAATTGTGGTGGAGCACTAATTGCAGGATAAGAAGATAACGGGCTAGGCAATCTATGAGAGAACGAAGGCCTAAAATCTCCCTGAGATGCCATAAACTGCCCTATAGCTCTGGCCCGCTTAGAATATCCTTTTTCTGATTCCTGGGTTCTTCTTCTTTGCCTCTGATCTTCCATCTTCTAAGCGAAAGCTTGTATCCTCACTATATCCATGTCCTTGTTCAAAGCAGCAATGGTACAATCTCTAACCAAGTATGGTTTCAATCTATCCACATAGTGATGAACTCTGTCATCCATAGTAGCTACCACATTAGAAGCATATCGAGACAAGAAGTTAAATCGAAGACTATACTCCCTTACACTCATATTACCATGACGAAGATTTAAGAATTGATCTGCACGGGACTGACGAGTCTCAAATGGAAGATAATGAACAATAAATGCATCTTTGAACTCTCCCCATGTAGTTGGAGGTGCATCAATACCCCTAGATCGTTTCCAATCCTCGTACCACAATATAGCCTCTCCTTTCAGTCTATATGCTGCTAGCTCAACCATCTCATTACCGAATATGTGCATAAAATCTAGAGTCCTTTGGGTTTGATCGACAAAGTCCTGCGGGTCTTCGTTAATATCTGATCCGGTAAAAGTAGGAGGATCCAGTTTCAGAAAATCCTGTGTCCGAAGGCTAGCTGCTCTATCCTTACCACTAGAACCCATGGTAGGAATAGTTTGCCCTTGAACTTGACCGGCAACTATACGCGTCAAAAGTTGTACTGCATCCCTTAAATCTCGATCAACAGCATTAATAGATGGCCCTTCCGGAGGAGAAGAAGCTCCTGATATATGCTTAGCTTTAGACTCACTTTGTTCAGCATGTACCGGTGGTGACTTACTGATACCTTCTCCGGCCACTACATCTACTCGCTTCCACTTATTCTTTCTCCTTGTAACCGGCATCGTTACTGTAATAAATAAAAAAAACAATTGGATTAAGTGATCGATTATGACTTTATCTCTAATATGGGATCTATTGCACGATCTAAGAAATGGAGAGTGGAAACAATCCCTAAATGTCCAATAGCCTCCTGTTTATAGATGTGGTGCACAACACACCGATAAACGAGATTATACATAGACACGGCTTTGTAGACTCACTAGGACGAACTTCTCTGATACCACTTCTGTCATACCCCAAATCCCATTGGAGCGGACTGGCACCCGTAGCCGAGGAGGCCCGGGAGAACCCGTTCATAACCTATACTTTCACATTTACATTACTTATGAAAATTAGAAATTTGGGCAGCACTTCGTTGTAAATAGAAGAAAACAGTACCTGTATCAGCCCAGCAGACACGCATAAATATATATATGAACAGTAATTAGCCGTCAGAGCCATCACGTCTATCAACCAAACACTCCTATGGCTGTACAATATGTCTACAAAAGCCTCTATATAGATACAGAACTGAGTTGGGGTCGGGACAAACTCCCGCCCACAAAAGACTTTTATACAAATACCAAAAGTACATATAGGGACGACTTGGGATGCCCCGAAACAACTGGAGCTCACCACTAACAACAGAATGTCCTAGCTCTTACTGCGGAGGTGTACGACCTGAAGTACCTGTTCCTGCAGGCATGAATACAGGTCCCCCGTGAGGGACGTCAGTACGGAAATATGTACTGAGTATGTAAGGCAGAGAGTATCAAGATGAAATACAAAAGATCAACAGAACCCAGATACCAGTGAATAAACAATATGAGTAGACCACACTTAAAAGAGCTGATGGGATACCTGCATATTACTTTCATATTATTACTTCCTGTAATCCTTATCAATACATAACATATGTCTTACAATGGCCAACTGATCAGTGGTACTAATACAATACATCAGGGACCACCCCTGGAATAGCATATATACATAAACTTTATAATACAATGGCCAACTGATCAGTGGTACTAATACAATACATCATATCATCAATTTAAAATAAAGACATTCCATTTCCTTAATTCAATTAATCTTTGCGATTGGTTACTTTGTGGCCACACCTTATGGAACTTGAAACCATGATACCTCAATAGGAAAACATGTAAATAGGTAATAAATATCATGAAAATGAGGTAGAGAATCATGGATACCTCATTAAACCATTTCAGAGTCAACAATAGTATATGGACATTTTTTTTTACTAGCCGGACATCTTAAAAGTGAGAACAAGTTCAATTGGTAGTGTCGAAGATCATATGATGTTATTATGTGTCATGTGTCGTAGGACAATGTTGGAAGCTTACTTGAGAGTGCCATGGGTCATTATTCATGCTAAAGATTAGATAGAGTATGTCTTACATACCTTGATATAACCACTTCAATACAAGTGACTTCCCGTATACTTCGAACACTTATCTACAATAAGTCATTTGTGGCAAACTAGTATTAGCAACCAAACCTTACTATTTAGGTATTAACTTCACCAAATAATGTCTAGGAAGTAATCCTTTAGCTCATCAATAAGAGTACTACATACATCCTCTTATACTCTTATTACATTCACATATCATGCATTTTCATGAAATATCCCTCAACATCACTCTTAGCCTTTATTTCCCTTCTTAATCACCATCCAATACCAACATGATCACTAGGCATACATAACCACTAATATAATGATATATCACCACAATTCATTCTCCATAATCCAATACTACAACTTCCATAATTTACTACTAACAATGTATACAAAACAATTCATAACTATGTTTCTAGTTATCTTCCAACATCACGACAATACTCATAATCCTTTATCAATACTTATTCATGGATAAGAATCAAGAATAAACAATATTCATACCTTAACAATGAACTCTTGTATTTAGAATCCTCCTTACATAATCAAGGGGTGCTTCTCGAAGCTTTCGAGATGGTGAACACAACTACGGAACCAATTCGAATTTTCTACGGTTGAACCACAAAATATTTGAAGTTGAAATTAGGCTAGGGTTTCACCTTCTCTTAATAATTGGATGATATATGATATATATGAGGCTAAGTGTATGTTTATAAAGACCAATTTTCGTCCAAGAGGTAATAGAAAATGACCATTTTGCCCTAAAAATTTAAATAAATCCCGAATCTGTCCCCAGTGGACAGTTTTGACAGGCTGAAGTAAATCGATCATAACTCTTTGCTCCGGTATCGCATTTGGGTGAAACCAATTGCATTGGAAAGATAATTCAAAGGGATTTCATTTTCATATAAAATATACCACCCATTTCTTCCTTTACAAGGAGTTATGGTCGTTTAAAGTTGACACAAAAATCTGTCCCACAATTCTGTTTTTTTTTGGTAGGCTGTAGTAAAACGGGTATAGCTCCTTACTTAGACATTGGATTTGGATGAAACCAATTTCATCGGAAATAAGACTCTCGGAGCTTTTCGTCGATATATATCAGCTCACACAGTTCTTTTTGTACAAGGAGTTATGATCGTCTAAAGTTGGATTGCCTAGCTGCAGTAATTTTCCTGCAGAATTACTGTTCACAGCCTTCCCGGCCACCGATTTGAAATTTTGAATGTGCTCGCTTATATGAAATACTCCTCTGTTTTGGGAAAACTTTATATCGTTGGAAAGCTTATTCCAATACCTACACATACAACTATTGACGGGATACTTCCGAACACCATACACTTAATTTAACCCATACGCAAGCCTTTAGGACTCCATATAATCGCGATAAGTGTACGAAAAAATTTACGGGGTGTTACAGTTTATTTAGTTGGACCGAGCACAGAGTAGGGCAGCCTATGTATCTTACCCCCAAGAGAGGAGAATCAGGTCACGCGTAGTTCTGGCAGCTTGTTCTTTTGATTGATTGTGATTTTTGTTTCTTTCTTTTATTGACTCTTTTTTTTTTTTACTTTTTTTTTCTTGACATTCTTCTCTTTTCTTTCTTTTTTTGACACATTTTTCTCTTTTTTTTTCTGACACTATTTTTTGCTCGATACTTTTCTTTTGAGTTTTTCTAATTCTATCTTGATTCCAAAAGAGGGGTATGAAAGAAAATAACACTAAGGATCAAATGGGGTAAACAAAGGATGACACAATGTTTGAATAGCAGAATAAAATGCCTTCGTCATATCAATCCTTGAAAATACTAGTACCTAGCTTGCAATGTGAAAGTGCACGATCAACATCACTTATGACATGTTTTACAACACTAAATTTCCCCGAGCATGTGTGTCACCTCTTTTCTATACTTGGCAAACATACAACTCTATATTTGTTGTACATCCCTCATATTGAATAACTCATGCTTTCATGGAGTTGATTTTCTTTCTGTTCCTCTTGATAGGATCTGCATATGCTGTTTGACCTAATTGAGATATGTTTTTCAATTGATGACCAAGTTATTCATGTGATTCTCAAAATAATTGCTTTAATTTTCTGAAAAGGCTTCAACTTGTCACCAAATATCTCAGCACTCTACCTATTTTCTCAGATGCTTTTCTAAACTTAGCCCTCTGATTCCATGTTTCATGGTTAAATTGGACTTTAAGATCTGGCTAAAAATTCCGCAAGCATGTCATATCACTAGAGTCAACATAAAATGTACTGTATAAAGAAAACAAACAAACAACACATATTTAAGACACAAAGGAAAAAAGATAATGCATTTAGTTGAAATAAAAGATAGAAGGGTTTGAACACAAATGACAAAGGTACAAAACAAGATGGATCCCGAATTACAACCCTGAAATAATTCGAAAAACAGAAAAAAAAAAAAAGACAAAACAAACTACCAGACCTCTTTCTAGTAGGGAGAGGGGATGACTTCTCAATTGCTCAGCCTGACAACTTAGCCACTGGTATGAAGATAGACTAAAGCTTCCCTCGCTGTCAATGTTCTGCACCATAATTAATCCATCTTCAATCATCTTTTTAATTTCTCTTTTCAAATCTCGACAATCTTCAATATGATAATCCTGAGCGTCAAATAATACGCACATCGTACATTATTATCAAAATTTCTTAAACGCCGATTAAGAGTGCACCCAAGGAGAGGAGTGAGCATGCCCCATTGTACCAATCTCTAAAATAAATTGGCATACGACTCTCCAATTGGTGTGAAGATATCTCTCGACTTCTGCCTCATTTTATCGTTTGGCTTGGATAAAAAATCAGGCTTAGAAGGATTTTGGTATGTTTGTGGAGTTAGAGGATGACTCTGAATAGTTGGTGTGTTCCACTGTGGGTAAGATGGGGGTTGAATATGAGAATGTGCGTTATATACTGGATATGGAGGTGGAGGAGCAGAGTATAATGGCTTTTGGGAGTGATTATATGGAGCTTGGGCATGAACTTGGGTTTGTGCTTGAGAGTGACGACGATGGGGTCTTCTTGACCGTTCCTGCTGTCCAACTACAATAGCAAATGCATCTTCCTCATTCTTTGTCTCCCCAACACTTCCTGAAACCTTTTGAATTGCTTGAGTAGTCGCTTTCAATGTTACAAAACTCACAATGCGACCCTTCTTAATTCCCTCTTCTATCATCTCCCTCATTTTAAGGAGCTCAATGAATAGCTTGCCTAATGCAGGTAACAATTATTGATAATATGTTTCATCTTGCGCTTAAATAAACACCTCCACTATCTTGCTTTCTTTCATTGGTGGTTTCACCCTAGATGTTTGTTCACGTCATCTGATCGCATACTCCCTGAAACTCTCAGTATTCTTCTTCTTCATAGTAGTTAGGGATTTTTCATCAGGGAGCAATTCCACATTATATTGAAATTGTTGCACAAATTCATTAGCTAAATCATCCCAACTATTCCACCTATCAATATCCTGATCAACAAACCACTCTAAGGCTAGACCCGAAAGACTCTTACCAAAGTAAGCCATAAGCTGTTCTTCTTTGCCTTCGACACCTCTTAATTGGTTACAATAACATCTCAAATGCGCCACCGGATCCCTGTGTCCATCATACTTCTCAAACTTTGGCATCTTAAAACCGAAAGGGAGATGAACACCTGGAAACATGCACAGATCTTTATATGAGACACTTTTATACCCCCCAGCCCCTTGGAGATTCTTCATAGCCAGTTCCAAACTTTTCAATTTTCTGGTCATTTCTTCTTGTTATTCTTTCATAACAGGCTTTTCGGCATTAAAGGCAAATTCAGGCGGATGAGTGTTGCCATAAGGATCAGTTGACTTAAATGTGAGCTCGGGAGCATAATCTTGATCACTTGAAATATTCAATACAGGGTCGCTTTAGAGTGAGGAATCACAATCGTTGGATTGGCATTAAAAGTAGGAGCTTCAGGCGGGGATGGCACTGCAAAAGCATGAACAACAGATAGAGTCGAGTAAGTGGTAGTTTTGTGTTGAGGAGTGAGGAAAGGAATATTGGAAGTGTTTGGATAGTGTTGCCCCGGAGTAGTCCCTGATGCATGTTGTGGCATGTCAAAAAAAATGGAAAATTGTGCATGTGACACGGGGGGCCAGCTAGAAAGATATTCCAGATTATCAGTAGGAACTGAAGGAGGCGGCAACCCATTATCCCAAGCTCGATGCATTTCTATCATTTGTTGCCTTAATTTTTGAATCTCTTTATTAGCTCCTAAATTCTCATTCCCCGAACTCCCTGTCGAATTAGTGACAATAAACTCGGTATCCTTTTTGGTCATAACTTTCTCTGTAACTTGGTGCACTATGGAGGACTAGCCAAAATGCCACAAACCAACTACCTTAAACTAATTAAACAAAAGAAACATCAAATGTGTTAGAGTTCAACACCTTTTTTTCAAAACCTCTTTTTCTTTTTTCTTTTTTAAAAAAGATCACCGAACCCAAAAAGGACGCCTACGTATCTCACTCCCGAAAGAGGAGAATCAGGTGTGCGTAGTTCGTGAAGTCTTGCCAAAATGGCCAAATAAACTAAACTCTTTTTCTTTTTCTTTTTCTTGAAATTTTAAGAAGAAAAGAAAAATGACAAATTGTCAAAAGAATAGACGAAAATCTTTTTGAATTTTTCGGCTTTAATAACCTATACAAAATGAAACCTATGATTACCAAATAAACTCTTTTTGGGTTTTCAATTTTGCATTTTATACGAAAATGAAACTTGAACCTATTAAAGGAAAATCTTTTGTAGTTTTCTTTAAAGATGTATATGAAACACCTTCTCTAAATGAAGAATTAAGAAAATCTTTTGAATTTTTGAATAAGATCCCCGAACTAACAATCGGCTGCCTACGTATCTCACTCCCGAAAGAGGAGAATCAGGGGTGCATAGTTCGTCCAGATTGGGCAATTAAGGATTAAAACGAACTAAGACTTGACTTGAGAGAAGCGATTACAGAAGGACGATGAAAATAAAATCTTTTTGGTTTTCAATTAGACATTTCACACAAAACTGACACCAACAACAATGAAAGAGAGGAAAGAATTTTTTTTTTGGCATTTTCGCTATATGAAATGTACAAAATTCTACCATTCTTTTTTCATAAAAGCTCCAAATAATAATAATAATAATTTTTCTTTTTGAAAATTTTGAATTATGAGTGCATGGTAAAGGAACAAAAATCTTTGTGATGTTTTCGAAACAATGAGTGCGAAAGGTAAAAAAATCTTTTGAATTTTTAAATTGTGAAAAACAAAAGCCATAAAGAACTCAAAAACTTATGAAACTCTCTTTTATTTCTTTTCTACTCACTTTTTTTTTCTATTTTTTTTCAACATTTCTTGCTTATGCACTTTACTTCTAGCACATGTTTTTCCTAAATTAGTCCGTCAAATGACCACGTTACCCTCAAAGATGCAACATTTAGCACATAGGGATGCTTTTAGAGGTGAGTCTCCTACAAAGAGTCGCGTGGGTCCCACTAGGTCTCAATATGATGCAGATAAGCATGACCTAAAAGCTGACCTACGCTGGGGTCCACTAACAAAGCTGTTCAAGGGAACGTATGGCCGATAGTGAATTGCTTTAGCTGTCCACCTACTCCATACAACCCAACGGCTCCCCCTCCTAAAATAAGGGTGACTCAACTATAGGTCGTGTACACACGTGTACTACGGACTTCTTGTAGAAAGAATGACTCGGGTTATGCACATGATGCCAGATATAAAGCGGTAACACATAAAGTAAAAATTGTAAACAAAGAGCACGTAGGCACTCAATAATGATAAAAAATAACACAAAACAACACAAACAAAATATCTATACACCTATAGTGCAAAACTAAGCCGATACAACTCCAAAATAAGCTCGACTTCTGAAAAATCCCCAGCAAAGTCGTTAGAGCTATCACACTCGATTTTTTACCAAAAGGATTATATTTTAAGTTCGAAAAGGGGTTTTTATTATTGAGTGACAAGAGATGAAAATTTATTTCGAAAAAGGATTATTTATATTTAAACTCAGAGTCGCCACTTGACATAATTAGGTGTGCCAAGTCACCTTTGGAAATTTCTTTTCAAAATGATTTGACTCTTTAAAAAACTGGTTTGCGAACAGAGATTCCGGCTAAGGATTTTGTTGACCGAGGGGAAGGTGTTAGGCACCACTCGATCCCGTGGTTTGACCATAGTCGCTTGGTGAGCATATCGGCTAATTTGACACTACAAATGTATAAACCACACAAAACACAAAAAACAACCAATCAAACACACGAAACAAAATAAATTCAAAATGTAGTGTTGAGTCTAGTTATACAGTCCCGAATAATGAGAAATGCGAAAATGTAAACCTATTCAATTCTAAACTAATCTTAAACTAAGCTCCACCTGACGTTTCAGGCCTTGACCGTGCACCATCTTCGAGTACAACTTTCTCGGGGCATTCTCCAGATAAAACAATATAGATACTTTGGGGTATTTCCCGGCCAAATGAGTACAATTGAGTCGAATACGATAAAACAAAACTTTTTCTACACACATCTCAAACATTCCATCAATCCACAATCTCTAGATTTTCCTACCTGACTTACGTCTTGCGTTTCATTTCTCGACCTAAAACATGGCACTATCGGGTTCAACAACATTCATGTTTATTTCGAATTGAATAAGACAATAAACCAAAATTAAGCTAAATTCACCCTTTTTATCAATTTCTCAATTCTCACCCCGATTTTGTTAACCAATTACCGATGTTAACTATCCAATAAGATCGCTTTCATCCGAATTATACCATTCAAGATCAATCATTTAGCACAAATACATATTAAACAACTAATCACCCAACAAATAAAACAAACAACAGTGTCAAATCACAACCACAATCATATGAAATTAAGAAAAATAGAGTGAGAAATTGGAACTTTCAGAATCAACGTATTGTTCCATTAAATAAGATGAAGAACGAGCCGAGAACCAGTCGAAACTTAAATGATGAACCCGCAACTCGAACAATCCAAAAACCGTACTAATTTAAATCGATCCGACTGACCCATTTCTGATTCAATTCTTTTTCCAACGAGTTTTGCTATGACAGTGGACACTGGAGCTTCCCTAGTGATGATCCTGATCGATTTTAGGTGAGAGATTCACAAAAAATAGTCAAACCCAACACCTTTTCTCTCTGTCTCGATCGATTTCAACTCTTCCTCTTTCTCTCTCTCTCCGATCTCACGTGTTCGGTGTATGTATATGCTCTCCGTACAGTCAAGTGAGAGTGTGTTTTTATGCATGAATCGTAATGTATGCGTGTGTGCTCATTTCTTTGATCAACCCCTATTTACTATTGATGCGCTCCCTTTTCCGATTCTCGATTGGGCGTGGCCTTATGGAGGTGCGCGTGAATCTGTAGGTATTTATTTGTATGCTACCAAGATGAGAGAAGAAAAGGAATGAAAGATTCCCCCCTCAAAAATGGCGTTTTTTAGTATATTTAATTCATCCGAATCCTCTCTTTAGTTTTGTGATGTTGTGCGTATATATAGAAATCTGTGTGAATGGAATATCCACCAATGAAAATTGTGTCCTCCCCTCTATTTTTTGTGGGCCCATCTCCATTAGTGTATTGTCTGTATGTATATATTAGGATGGGGTAGTGGGGTACGGTAGTAAGGTAGGGGTAGGGGTAGGGTGTGGTGTGAGGGGTGAGGTGTCTGCTTTTAATTGGAGAGGTTGTTAGGATAGGATCAAAACAAGATAAATTTTATTAAGGGTTGTTATTTTTGTCATTTTATGGAGGGATAATTACACAGTTGAGGGTACGAGGTAGGATAAGGTAAAACGAGTAAAAGTGACTCTCGTGAGGGGCAAAATTAGGTGTCTACAACCTCCATTATACCATATTTACCACCATAAACTTTATCCCACCAACAAAATTACCATAACAATTATTTTTTTTAACATTGTTTTTCATCCGTAACCATTGTCTTTTCTTAAAAAAAAAAAAAATTCTCAGCTATAATGGTTATTATTATTTCAAAAAATGGCCACTCAACTGTTGACCTCTGTGTTTTAAATGGTAATGACCAACACATTTTTCATACTTTTTTTATTTGTTTTTTAGCTATAATAAAAAAAAACTAATATGGTAGCAAGCTTAATTTTTGGATGGATTAATAATTAACAGACAGAGAGGAGAAAGTCAACAGTGAATCCGACTTTTTCGACGAGAATTCACCGGAAAACATCCTTTCTACAATTTTTTTTTTATAAAATTTAATTTTGCCCATTTAAACATCAAATACAATTTGATTTTGTTCATTGTGAAATTGATATTGATTCGATGAAGGTGGAGGATGAATTGTGTTATTTGGGGATGGGGCTGGAATTTGGAGGTGGGGTGGTGAAGAAACTGTGTTGGTTGGGGTGGGGTGGGGGGTGATGAAGAAGAAGATGGTTTGGGGTTGGGTTGGAGTTTCGGGGTGGGGGTGATGAAGAAGATGATGGTTAGGGGGTGGGTGGGGTGGGGTGGGGGGAGTGAGGAAGAAGATGATTGTTTGGGGTGGGGTGGGGAGATGGATGATGGGGGTTGGGAGAGGAGTATTTTATTTTATTTTTTATTTTTTTTACATTAATTTTTAATTTAAACGCGTCATTTTTATTTAAAAAATTATGTATTTTTCACGTCAGATTTAGGGAGTAAAAAGTATCACTTTTTTTTTATAGCTAAGGTGTGTAATAGGTCACTTATATAGTTTAGGTATGGTTTTGACTTTTCTACTTTTGTTATTTAATAGGCTGGACGCACCTAAAATAAGTGTAACATACGCACATTAGAATGGGGTCGTGGGGAAGTAATAATATCACTTTTATATAATCAAGATGGTTGATAGATCACTTAAATAGTTTAAATGTGACTTCAATTTTTCTTATATAGTATAGGATGAAAATAATATCTTTTCCCGATTTCGTTTAACTCAATCATGTAATTTGAGTGTTTTAATGTGCCCACTGCCCAATTTGCACGCTAAGTCGCTACGTGATGGAACTCATCAGGCGCTAATCACGATTTTGGATGGACAGTTGGACACAACAACTATATACATTGGGTATTGACTTATGATCACAAAACCATGAAAATATCTATGGTGGGTCTCAATAACAAACAAACAAAGTTTGTGTGAGGTACGACTCATTATTTGAAAATTGGAACATATAATCATATATAGCGGATTTTATTTGTAAAATCAAATGAAAAGATGAATTAACATCTATTACGATGAGTTTATAGCTTATAAGTTAAAAGTTATAAGCTAGAAATTCTATCGTATGTGTATATTAAGAATAAAATTTTAAAAATAATGAAGAAAAAAGAAAAAAAAAATACAATTTGAGGCAGTGTCAATTCAATTTAATTTATATATTTGATTCTAAAAATAAGAAAAAACAGCTATGCTTCCAATAAGAAGAGAAAACATATACTATCATGATCACGCGTTCCACATATTTCCATATTTATATATAATAAAGTGAATATTTCACATCTATATATCTAAAAACAAGTTTCTCTTAAGAATAAAGTTGTGAACTCTTAAGAAATCATCAATGGAAGAAGCCAGGTTGAGAAAGCTAGGTGGGTCTTTGAGAGTTCCTAACGTTCAACAACTGGCAATGCAACAACTAGCAGCTGTTCCGCCGCGATATATTCGTAATGATATCGAAAATCAATCATATAATCCTTCAATATTATTGCCTCAAGTTCCAGTTATTGATATGAAAAAACTACTGGAAATTGGAGATGGTCAGGATGATGCAGAGCTTGAGAGGCTTCATCTTGCTTGCAAAGAATGGGGATTTTTCCAGGTTTATATATTTTATACTATATATGGATATATTCCAATGATGGATCAAACGCTTATTATTTTAGGTCTTATAAGTTTTGTGTTCCAAAAGAATAAACATAATATTCGACCTGTTACCTTCGTGTCTTTTCCCTTAAATATAAAAGTGCCATCTTTGTTAACCCTTTTCGTTGAAACATAGGAAGAAACCAAATTATGCAATCTTTTAGATAATCTTTTCGTGTCCCTCCTATTATTGTATCCATTTCTTTTTAAATAAAACTTGATGATTGAATATAACGTACCTTCGCGTCCCATGCATGATTGTTAATCAAATACTACATTATTTTGTTACTAACTGTCACTACAAGTGAAGAAATACAGAGAACAACTATTATATATATGGATTTTCAAAATTGTTTACATGCATGCACGTGCAGGTGGTGAATCATGGGGTGAGTTCATCATTGATAGAGAAAGTGAAGTCAGAAATCAAAGCATTTTTCGATTTACCAATGGAAGAGAAGAAGAAGTTCGAGCAACAAGAAGGAGATCTCGAAGGATATGGGCAAGGCTTTGTTGTATCTGAAGAACAAAAGTTAGATTGGGCGGACATGCTATACATGATCACTCTTCCTACTCATTTGAGAAAACCTCACTTATTTCCAAACCTCCCTCTCTCATTTAGGTATCTATCTATATCTCATGTTACCCATATATAAAACAAAATAAAATTTCATAAATATGTTGAGAATCCATAATATTCTAATTACAATGAATTCAATATTACCAATTTTAAAAGTGCATAGTCAATTGGTGTGGTATAATTTTGAATCCACACATAAAAGTGGAAGGCTGAGATAATAAATATGGCAGGGTGGATAATTTTGATGATTTGAGTTCAACCAACGAAGAGAACTTTTGATTAATTGGGCGAATATAGCTAGTGTTTAGGACACATGGCAATTAATAATCGATAACCTCACTTTTGGGTGTATAATCCTTTTATCAGTGCCCACACATACACATGCGATTATTGTATAGGGAAAGTTAGAGTGACTTTTTGTTGAAAAATACAATTTAATTTGGTGCAATAAAATAAGAATTGAGTGATTATTCGTATATTTTATTCTCATGCTTTCTATAATCCAAAATGCCTTAATTAATATAGCAGACAAAAAATCTACTTAATTTTGAGTCTACAGATAGATAGGACTTTAATTTAATTTGCATGCAGTGGAGATTAGATTTATGCACTTTAATAGGGTAAAGATGTTAGGATAGTATGTATAACTTAACAAGTGCGCATATACTAACACACATATATCTCATCATGACGTTCTTAAAGTGTTACTTGCAATTAACTATATATTAACAATCAGATCGTATAATATTTTTTACACTGTACATAACATTTAATGATTCCTTACTAATCTACCATCGTTATTATTTAAATTCTTGAACTATCAAGGGATGTGCTGGAACAATACTCAGCAGAACTCAATGAACTTGCCATGAAAATTATGCACAAAATGGCTAAGGCATTAGGGATGAAAGCAGAAGATATGAATGTACTATTTGAAGAAGATGGGACACAAATGATGAGAATAAATTATTATCCACCTTGTCCTCAACCAGATCTTGTAATGGGCTTATGTCCTCACTCTGATCCTGTTGGTCTAACCATACTCCTTCAGGTTAATGAGGTTGAAGGTCTTCAAATTAAGAATGGTGGAGCTTGGGTTCCTGTTTCATATCTTCCTGATGCCTTTGTTGTTAACGTTGGAGACATTTTAGAGGTGAGAAATAAGTATGTTTGGTATGGTGGAAGTCAATTTGCAGGGAGATATTTTTCATTCGAAAGTAATCATTTTCTAGTGTTTTGTAATCAGAATATTATGTTATATCTAGTCCAACACCTAACACACTAACAATGTTATGGTCTTTTCTTCTTCTCTTTTTTTTTTTTCCTTTTTTCTCTCAATGCTGTTTTGCAGATTGTGACAAATGGAATTTACAAAAGCATCGAACATCGAGCTATGGTTAGTAAGGAGAGGGAAAGGATGTCGATTGCAACACTTTTGAGCCCCAAATTGGATGGTGATTTAGGTCCAGCACCTAGTCTCCTCACTGATCAAACTCCTGCACAATTTAGGAGGATTGGAGTTGTTGATTACTTTAAGGGATTTTTTTCTCGAGAGCTTGTTGGAAAATCATACATAGATACTATAAGGATTGGAAATAGAGATGATGCGAGCAATTGAATGTTTCATTTTGGTTTGGATGCTTTTTTATGTTTTTTTGCTAAATACACTACTCTTTATGTCATTGTACTATGTGTGGTTGGACTATCTATTTACTCGATACAAAGTTTAAGATATTAATGTATTTGGTAATAATGGAAATTACAAAGTTTAAGACATTACATTTCTGGGTTTTGTATATCGTACCTTAGCTTGCCTCATGTTAGGTATATTTGTTTTAACAATGCCCTTATCACTTCATAACTTTATTTTACGCATCTGTTCCATTATGGTTCGGAGCCACCCAATGCCCCAATATTTGTATATTATGTGATATGTGATGATATACAGGGATGCCTTTATTTCATCCATCCTTTGCATGTTTTTAAGTTCATTAGGTTATGATGGAGTTGCATGTTCTTACGTACACTAAGTCAAGATAGGGTTGAAGGTTCGCTTAGGTGTCAATTATGGTCCTTCATTTTTGGGTCGTGATGGATTAATAAAGGAAAAATTATATAATAAAAATGGCTTGCATTACGCGGATGAGTCACTATTCATTAGACAATTACAAAAATGGTATGTAAATAGCACTGACTAAATGATCGCACTAATACAGTAGACAACTAAAATTATTATTACATATGATAATTTTACACCATCTACAAAGCTTCTAATAGAATTTGTTACTATACAATGACGGATGGTTGATACAGGATCAGACATACAAAAGTTATAACTATAAACAACTTAAAAGACTGTTAGACATCTATTAGCTCAAAATGAGAGAACAGCAAGCTCACTGACTGCACTGCTGAATCGAAAGAATCGCCTAATTAGAAGTCTTCTACCTGGTGTAGCTGATTCTGTATATACAAATATGCAGCCCCCTTTCCAATCCTTGTGGTGATGTTACTACTTGATTTCCAGCTTGTGTATTGTCACAACCCTTTTTTCGCTCGAGGGACAAGTCGAAGGTTTTTTTCAATTAAAGTGACAATTTTGAATAGAGATTATTTTTTATCATTTTCAGAGTCGTCACTTAGAATTGAGTTATGGTATTCTAAGTCACCTTATTGAATCCCTAATCAAAAGGAAATGACTCTTTGTTGGTTTGCGAAAACAGAAGACCGGATAAGGAATTCTGTTGACCGAGGGGAAGGTATGAGGCACTCCTCGAATCCCGTGGTTCTAGCACGATCGCTTTATTGACTTATCTTGACTAAAATTATTTTAATAAATTGTGTTAAGGTCTAAATTTGCTCATTATTATTATACCAAAAACTAGTCTATTATCTTATATTAAAATAAATCGGTAAAAATTAATTTTAGAAAAATATTTGTTAAGGTGCATTATTGCATCCTTAAATTTTAAAATATCTCAGAAAGATGCGTATGCCGCATTCTTAATTTGAGACGATTATCTTAAAATTTACCTAGCATCAAAGAACTTGCTTACTTAAAATATCATCTAACTTTAATAGTAAGTTTGAACAAAATTCATTTGAGGTGATTAACTAATTTAATAAATAATTATTAAAATTTATTAATAACAATGAAAAGTTAAATGAATAAAATAAATAATAATAAAGAGTATATGAATATGACATTAGACTAAGCAGATGTTTTAAAGGAAACACAACTTTAACATATAAAGGAAAAAATTATTTATACCAACTACATTTATTATACCCACGTTCTTAAAGAGAACAAAAAAAAAATCTAACTAGTGACGCTGGCGGATATTTTTTCGGCAGCGATTGATCTAGTATGTTGTTGACGGATCTTCAATAGAATCGACCATATGAATCGGATTTTGGTGATTTAATGATGGTTAGTGACTAATTCCGGTGAAGAATGGTCAATTCTGGTGAAAAACTCATCGAAAAATTCAAAATCCGTTCGGTTTGGATTTTTCATTCACTGATTTCCTCTCCTTTCTTATTCCTTATTCTTAATTATTTTTCTATCATTTTGTGTACGTGAGAAATTGTGAATATGTACATGAAACAGTAAAGATGTAAAATCTGTGTAATGTGTATGAATGTATATATACAATATATAATCAAACTGTGATTATTTTAATTGACATGATATGACTACATGTATATGAAACTATCTCCGTGTACAAATATATTCAGTATCATAATTACATAACATATAATGGCAAAAATTTATCATAATCAATTACATATATTAAAAATGCAGAAAAATTATTTGAACATTTCTATTTATACTTTTACACAATGACATTTATATATAAATGATTTAGATTTGAATAAAAACCTGTAATTGATTCGAACAGAGTATTGAAGCAAGCTATAATCGTCAACCGGAAACTTCTTTTTTTTCTAAAAAACTTATTCTAATATTACGGATGATGAAGTACGTAGAATCCTCTCTTATATTTGATTTTTGATTTTTCTCTCTGACTTCTTTTTCCTCTTTGGTTTTCTTTCTGTCTGATGATGAATTTTTTTTTTTTACCTGAAAAGTACGTTGTTTTTCTCTGAATTTTTCTTTTTATCTTCGGATTTTTTTTTAGAATGTACGTATAGGGAATCCTTAAATACATGGTTTGTTGTTTGGGGGAAAAGATGGGGGGAACAGTTAGATTAGGGATTAGATCAGCTTTTTGAAATTTGAATTTTTTTTTAGACAATAAAAATAGTAATAATAATAAATATAAGTATAATAATTAATTAATTTTATATTTAACAAAACTATAATAACAATTTATAAATAGATAAAAACAAATATAATAAAATAATATTAAAACTATTAATTTATTTATTAAAATTTATCAAAAAAACATATATTATAAATTTTTATATTATTTAAAGTTAGAATAAAAATAAAAACAAAAAACAAAATAATATGTGATTAAATATAAAAATATAATATATTTAATATCGATAAACAAGTTAAAATTTAGGGAGGATAAAAAATCACGTGTCTACATTTTTGCCCCTCTTTGTGTGAAATTTCGAAGAGTTTTCATACAAAGAAGTAGACAGGATATGATTTTTAATCCTCCGATTATTTGAAAAATAAGAATAAAATAAACTTATAATTAAAATAAAAGAAAAATGTGACCGAGTTCTTGTTTTGGACATCCTACCTCTCCCGGGTTATAAGGGAATCAGGTCAAGTAGTTCAGAAGTAATTTGGTGAGAGAAAAATTTAAAGTTGAGTGAGATTCCGTCGAGTTTTCGGTTGACGACTTCTGCCTTTTACATTCACATGACTAAAAAAATCAAAAATGAAAAATACAAGTAAAAATCACAATATCTAGAATCTTGATTCAAGCCTTCGTGACTTGAATTTGAAAATTCACCCTATTCTTCAGGCGGGCTCCTGGACTTTCTTTTTCTTCACCCTGTTCTTAGGAGGGTTCCTGGACTTACAATTTCTTCACCCTGTTCTTTAGGCAGGCTCCTGGACTTACAATTTCTTCACCCTGTTCTTCAGGCGGGCTCATGAGCTTACAACTTTTTCACCCTGTTCTTCAGGCGGGCTCCTGAATTTTCTTTTTCTTCACCCTATTCTTCAGGAGGGCTCCTGGACTTACAATTTCTTTACCCCGTCCTTCAGGCGGGCTCCTGGAGTTACAACTTCTGCACCCTATTCTGCAGGCGGGCTCCTGAACTTCTTTTTTCTTTACCCTGTTCTTCAAGGCGAGCTCCTGGACTCAAACCAAATAGTGAAACAAAAAAATAACATCCCATTCTTCAGGAGGGTCCTGAGCATAAAAATAAATTCTCATTCTTCAGGAGGGCCTTATCCTATTCTTCAGGAGGATCCTGAACATAAAAATAAATTCTCATTCTTCAGGAGGGTCCTGTCCCATTTTTCAGGAGGGTCCTGAGCATAAAATAAATTTTCATTATTCAGGAGGGTCCTGTCTCATTCTTCAGGAGGGTCGTGAACATAAAATAAATTCTCATTCTTCAAGAGGGTCCGGAACATAAAATAAATTCCCATTCTTCAGGGGGGTCCTGAGCATAAAATAAATTTTATACAACACACATAAAATTTTGCCCCAGTTTGTACTGGAAAAATTTATGTGTCACTGGATCTTAATAGACCTCGCAAAGAATAAAGTTTATCATGACCGAGATCCAGTATCAGATGTTGTAACCATGTTTCTTGCATTGAGAGAAGTGTGAAATTGCATCCTTTATCTGAAAACAATTATTTCATCTCTGTTCCAAACAAAGAAAAATTGTGAGTTTTAAAACATGTGGTGGTTGGTTTGGGACATTTGGCTTTTGAAGTGGCCGCTCTCGCACTTGTCATGCTCAACTCTTTTTCAATTCATGATAATATTCATTGAATTGTTATACCTCTAACTCAGAATTTTGACTACTGATATCCTCAACTCAGATCATATTTCTATTGTATGACGCTTCTGAGTTTAGTTTCCAATACATCCCTTAAATTTTCACGAGTTTAAAATGGTCAAATCACAATCATCTTAAGTACCTTACTTTTACTTTGAAATGTTGTCTCTGTACATCGACCCTTTGTCTTGTTTTGTACCCTTAAAAGAGTTGGTAGCAAGTTTGGAGTCTTTTCTCACTTGACCTGACGTGAATTTGACTCAAAAGACAACAAAAAATTTTGTTTGATGACAAGGACACAAAAAATAAAATAAAAATTAAAATAAAACAAAAAAAAAGACAATGGGCATCTCTTTTTTTCAAAACAAAGAGAAAACTTATCTGAATATGGAAACCGATTCTGGTGATTATGACATGCATTTTGAATCAAACAACCAGATCTATCTACACCAATCATTACAACTTTTGTCCACTTATTGAGCTAGAAATTAAGTCAATCTTGAACTTGTTCTTTCTTGATAACAACCTTTCTTTGGCTAGTGGCACCTCAATGGGTTTTTGCCAACGAGCCTATCTCCTTTTATTTCTGCCTTAGCTCACAGTCGTCTTATGGTGCCCGAAAGGGTTTTCACCAATAAGACTCTGTCATTTTCATTTTTTTTTAGATAAACACCCAAACTATAAAATATCATGCACTCATAATATGTTTAGCCTTGACATTCTCAAAGATTAGTCCGAAGGTTTTTCTTTGGTTGTAACTTGGATTTTGGATAGGGTTAGAAAGAAAGGTAGGCATGAGGCTCAAAAAAAATTTATATAACATTGGGTGAAACATACAACTTTTGGAATCGATTCTTTTAAGAAAATAAATTTTTGCCCCAGTTTTATTTCATTTTGGGTAATTTGAATTTTCTTTTGGTTAGACCGAACCCCGGAGTAGGGCTGCCTACATATCTTGTCATAGCAAGAATCAGGTCAAATGTAGTTCATGAAGAATCATTCTTTTGTTTGATTTTGAATTTTTGATTGATTTTTTTAACACACTTTTTTTTTATTCCAAAAGAGGGGTTCAAAGAAAAATAAAAGCTCAAAGGGGTAAGCAATGGTTGATATATCATTCAAATAGTAGAACAAAATGCCTTCATCATTTCAATCTTTAAAATATAAGTATAAAACATACATAACATAATTGTACATGAATATCATACATAATATCTTTTAACTGCATCAGCATTGACCGTCATTCCTTCCATTTTTCCTTCCAATTGATGTCCAAACTATAGTAAGATAACCCAAAAAAGCAAAAGGTAACTTTTTATGCCATTGTCGGAAACCCTGCACCATCTTACGAAGTATTTTCTTTAAGTTCTTATTGGTAGCTTCTACAACTCTATTCGCCTTTGGTCGATAAGGAGTTGAATTCCGATGCATAATCTTAAATTGCTGGCACACTTCTTGCATCAAATGGCTATTGATATTCGCAGCATTATCCGTGAAAATCATCTTTGGAATGCCGAAATGATAAATGATGTTAGAGTGAATAAAATCAATCACAACCTTCTTGGGCATTGACTTAAAAGTCGCTACTTCTACCCATTTTGTGAAATAATCAATGACTACCAAGATGAACCTATGTCCATTCGAGGCTTTTGGTTTAATTGGTCCAATTACATCCATTCCCCAAGCCATAAAAGGTTATGGAGTAGTCATTGTATGCAACTCAGATGGAGGGGAATGTATCAAGTCTCCATGTACCTAGCATTCATGACATTTACGAACGAAATTGATGGAATCTCACTCCATGGTGAGCCAATAATAACCTTCTCGTAGTATTTTGTTTGCCAAAATATACCCACTTATGCGTGGTCCATAAATCCCAGAATGTACTTCAGTCATGATTTTTGAAGCTTCTTTATCATATATACACCCCAAAAGTCCCAAATCAGGAGTCCTCTTATACAAGATTCTTTCACTTAAGAAAAATCCACTAGACAAACGTCGAATGGTTCTCTTTTGATTACCATCAGCATGTATAAGAGATTTCCCAGTCTGAATATATTCTTTGATATCATAGAACCATTGCTCCCCATCAAATTCTTCTTCAACCACATTACAATATGCATGTTGATCATGAATCTGTATGTGCAAAGGGTCAATATAAGTTTTATCGGGATGTTGAAGCATCGAAGATAAGGTCGCCAAAGCATCAGAAATCTCATTATGAGCTCTGGGAATGTGTTTGAACTTCACTAATACAAATTGTTGACAAAGATCTTGCAAACAACTTCTATATGGTAGGATTTTCAAATCACGAGTCTCCCAATCTCCTTGGATTTGGTGGACTAATAAAACTGAATCTCCTAATATCAACAATTCTTGGACCCCCATGTCAATGGCTAATCTCAATCCCAAAATGCAAGCTTCGTATTCTGCCATATTATTCTTACAGTAGAATCGAAGTTGGGTTGTTATGGGATAATATTGTCCTGATTCAGAAATAAGAACCGCTCCTATCCTCACTCTTTTTATATTAGTAGCTCCATCAAAGAACAACTTCCAGCCTGAATGGCAATCTTCTGAAACAAACTCATCAACATAAAATACCTCTTCATCTGAAAAATAAGTCTTCAATGGCTCATACTCCTCATCAATAGGATTTTCAGCCAAATGATCCGCCAAGGCTTGAGCTTTCATTGCAGTTCGTGTCAGATAAACAATATCAAACTCTGTAAGCTATATCTGCCATTTTGTGAGTCTGCCTGTCGGCATAGGCTTCTAAAAAATGTACTTTAAAGAATCCATACGAGAGATGAGGTAAGTAGTTTAAAATGACAAGTAATGTTTCAACTTTTGGGCTACCCAAGTTAAGGCGCAACATGTTTTCTTAAGAAGAGTGTACTTAGCCTCATAAATGGTAAACTTTTTGCTGAGGTAGTAGATGGCTTGTTATTTTCTTCCTGTGACATCATGTTGACCTAATACACAGCCAAAAAAATTATCTAAAATAGACATGTACAATATCAAAGGTCGTCCTGACTCTAGAGGAACCAAAATAGGCGGATTCGACAAGTGTCTCTTAATTCTGTTAAATGCCTCTTGACATTCTTTAGTCCATTCAACTTTAACATTCTTCTTCAACAACTTGAATATTGGTTCGCAAGTTGTCGTAAGCTGAGTAATGAATCTACTGATATAATTCAACCTTCTAAGTAAACTCATCACTTCCGTTTTATTATTTGGTGGAGGTAAATCTTGGATAGCTTTTATTTTTGGAGAATCAAACTCAATACCACGTCGACTGACTATAAAACCCAAGAGTTTTCCTGACAGAACTCCAAATACATATTTTCCTGGATTAAGTTTGAGATCATACCTCCGAAGCCTTTCAAAGAATTTTCTCAAATCTTTGATATGATCAGATTGCTCTCTCGACTTAATCATTACGTCATCCACATAAACTTTAATTTCTTTGTGCATCATGTGATGAAACATTGTGGTCATTGCCCTCATGTAAGTTGCCCCAGCATTCTTTAATCCAAAAGGCATAACTCTATAACAATATGTCCCCCATGGAGTAATAAATGATATCTTTTCCGCATCTTCTGGATCCATAATGATCTGGTGATACCCCGCATAACAATCCACAAAAGAAGCAAGATCATGTTTGGTACAATTGTCCAACAAAATATGAATATTGGGAAATGGAAAATTATCTTTCGGACTTACTTTATTTAAATCACGATAATCAACACACATCCGAACTTTGTCGTCCTTCTTTGGAACAAGGATAATATTTTCCAACCAAGTAGGATACTGGGCCACTTAAATGACTTTAGCCTCAAGTTGTTTCGTGATTTCCTCTTTAATTTTTACACTCATGTCGGTTTTGAGCTTTCTTAACTTCTGCTTGATGGGAGGAAAAGCAGGATCAATTAGCAACTTGTGAACTACCAAATCAGTGCTCAAATCGGGCATATCATCATAAGACCACACAAAAATATATTTATACTCATGCAAAGCTTCAATTATAGCTTTGTTTTGTTGTGGTTGAACATGTACACTTATCTTACCTAATATTTTCATGATCTCCTAAATTGATCGTCTCAGTTTCTTCCAAATTGGGATTTGTTTTATTCTCAAAATGTTTGAAATCTTTGCTTATATCCTCAAATGTTTCCTCTTCATCGTATTCAACCTCTTTATTCATTATTTTAAAATTAGATTGGGTTTTAAAATCTGTTTGACAATTCTTCATGCATGTCATATCATTATAATCGGCACAGAAAGAACTGTATGATAGAAAATAAATAAATAAACATCAGACCCAAAATAAAACAAAAAGAGACTGCACTTTATTAAAAACAAAGCTAGAAAGATTTTTAACCTAAAATACCAAGATAAAAGTGTGAATTACAATCCTAAAATTATAGAAAAACAAGCTACTAAGATTGTAAGAAAAACAAACAAACTACCAAGACTCCTTTAGAATAGGGAGAGGAGTGGCCTCCCAATTGTTAATCTGGACATCAGGGCCGACAAACTGCATATCTGCATCGCTGGTACCTTCTTCGATTTCAACCATATCAGCTTCAATGAACATATTTTGAAAAATGTCAATCAACTTTGCACCATCATCATTCATTGATTCTGCAGCAGGTAAATTGGAGGATCCGACATCACTGAATTTGATAAAAGACTCGTGAAGTGGCGGTATCAGCTTGGTAAGTGACCATGAATCTTTCTTACGCTTTTTAGCCTTCTTTATATCTTTAGCAGTAGGCTCGTATCCCAGACCAAAAGTACCAAAGTTCTCATAGAGGTTTACTGGATGAACTATGCCTTGCAAAAACATCCCTAGACCTTTTTATGGTTCAAAAACATGCTTCAACATTTCATTCACTACCATAACAGATGTAGAGGACAATTGTGGTCTTACGATGAGATTTCCCTCGAAGATATACTCAACAACCACTACCTCAGAAGCTTGATAAATTAACACATTGGAAGTATCTGCTTCGATGGAAGAAACAGAGTAGTCTTTATACATTGATAAGTCTCATTCACCATAAACAACTATATTTTACTTGTCACATTCGAATTTGACCATTTGATGCAACGTTGATGCGACTGCTTTAGCCCTATGAATCCATGGTCTTCCCAATAACATATTATATGAAGCATCAATGTTCAGTACTTGAAAATCCATAGAAAAATCCACACGCTCGATTGTCAATATGAGTTCTATTTCACCAGTGGCATCAATTTTTGATTTGTCAAAACCTTTGACGCACATATTATTAGGTCAAATTCGTTCCACATTAACATTTAACTTTTGCAAAGTTGACATAGGACAAATGTTAGAGCCTGATCCTCCATCAATTAACACTCGAGTGATGATGGAATGTTTATATTTCATAGAAATGTACAGACCTTTGTTATGCTTCGTACATTTTATAGGCAATTCATCGTCTGAAAAAGTAATTTTATTTGCTTCAAGGATACTTCCAACAACTTTTTTTAGCTAATTTACTCTAATATCACTAGGAATAAATGCTTCATTAAGAATCTTCATTACAACCTTGCCGTGTTCCTCTGAATGTATCAATAAAGACAACAAAGAAATCTGTGTTGGTGTCTTCTTCAACTGTTCTATAACAAAATATTCTGGCAATTTCATTTTCTTTAAGAATTCTTCAGCTTCTTCATCAGTGACAGGCTTCTTGACTGTCATTCATTCTTCACCGCCTTGTTTATTCTTTCTTAACTCTACTAGAGCATAACATCTTCCAGATCGAGTTAATACCCTATTTTATCTACATCTTCAGTCACTTCTTTCCCCTTGTGCATCACCACAACGCGGCCATAATTCCAAGGGACTGCCTTGGTATTAACCATAGGCAGCTATGACACTGGTTTAATAACAATAGGAGCTACGGGAGCTCCTTTTATGATTAAAACAGGTTTATTGGATCTTCTGGGAATAATGAGTTTCGGCTTTATTTGACTTGACCCAATATTTTCTGAAATCTCTTTCTCTATCACCAAAGGATCATTCGATGATTCAAGTTTTTCTATCACCACCTCCACTTCTGCAGGCTTTTCTTTCATTAAATCCACAGCATTTGCTAATTTTTTTGAATCAATTTTAATTTTAATGATCGAATTAAAGGGAATCGTAGCATCTTCACCACTGAGTATCAGATCGAGCATGTTTGTTTCATTATGATCTGGCAGCGGATTTTGATTGATATTTGGAGCGCCGAACTTTCTACCATAATCTATTGGGTATTAATCAATTCTTGAATGGATCTTTTCAGATACCAACATTTCTTTGTGTCGTACCCTGGGGCATCAGAACAGTATTCACATCTTCTAGAATAGTCCAAATTCTTCGGAGGAGGATTCAAGATCCTTCTCTCAATTGGGTTTAGAACATTCACTTTTCTTAGTCTATGAAATAAACTGGTGTAAGATATTCCAATAGGAGTGAAATTATATTTTACCATGTTATCCCTTTTGAATTCTGCTCTAGGCCAAAAATTAAATCTCAGAGGGCCTCTTTGAACTTGCGGGACCATTGGATGATTTTGGATTGTTGGTGCATGCCACTGCGGGTAAGAAGGAGACCGAGCATATGGTTGTGTATTACAAATAGGATATTGGGGGGATGGAACAAAATATAATGGATTGTGTGCGTATAGTTGACGCGCACCTCTCTAATTTTGCCGTGGACCTGCCACGATAGTTGCTGCATCCTCTTTTCTTTTCTTTCCCCCAAAACTTCCTACACCACTTTGAATTACCTGTGTTGTTGCTTTCAAAGTGGCCTAGCTGATGATCTTTCCTGATTTGATTCCATTTTCTACCATCTCTCTAATTTTGATAACTTCGGCAAATGTGCTTCCGATAGTAGAGAGCAAATGATGAAAATAATTAGGTTCTTGTGCTTGCAGAAAAATATCAATCATTTCATATTCTTTTATCGATGGTCTGACTCTTGAAGCCTTCTCTCTCCATCTGACGGCATATTCTCGAAAATTTTTGGTCATTTTTTTCTCATGTTGGAAAGTATAGTGCGATCTGGCACTATCTCAATGTTATACTGAAATTGTTGAATGAAATCTTGAGCCATGTCGTCCCACATGTGCCAACGCAAAATTTCTTGGTCAATGAACCATTCAGAAGCTATCCCTATAAGGCTTTCTCCAAAGTATGCCATTAATAATTTTTTTTTTCCTTCTGCCCCCCTTAATTGATTGCAAAAATTTTTCAAATGAGCTACAGGATCATCGTGTCCTTTATATTTGTCAAATTTTGGCATTTTGAGCCCTATCGGCAAATGGACATCAGGAAACATACATAAATCCTTGTATTAAACACTTTTTGGTTCACCTACTCCTTGCATATTTCTCATACTTTGTTCCAGGATTCTTAGCAATCTTCTCAATCACGATAGGTGTATCGTGTTGATGAACATGATAAGGTGGATTTTGAGATTTGAAAATCATTTAAGGAAGATATAACATATCATGATTTGGTTTTCCCATATTCTTCGATATTGTCGGTTGAATACCCGCAGTAGCTGGCGCTACAGAAGTAAAAAGTGGGTTATTTGTGACAGATGGATTTGGTGGGCGCACGGTAGAAGTACCAGCAACTCCAGACAAATTAGCAAATGGGCCAAATCCTGATGGGTAAAATGGATTCTTCATGAATACAAATCGTCTGTGAATTTTACAAGCCTCAAAACTCCCCTTATTACAAAGTTGTTTACCGTACTTTTCAAAACCCTCTTGCTTTCCGTATCTGTCATACAAAAATTGCAAGGAAACCCAACCTTTTTTCATTGATTCTTCTTTCGTATTTCGTATGTTCATGAGCTTGCAAAATCTGTTTATCGAAATAAGTCTTGGGCTATAAGTTTCTTCTGATGCATATCACCATATCCAACATAGCCTGCTATCTCTTCTATCTGAAAAGCGAAATACATTATTCTTCGGGTCCCAGAAATTCAGTAATGCAACAATCACCTTCTTATTAGGGTTGGTTCTCATGATACTCGTCAAAAAACTCAAATACTTATGTATCTCGCCATAATCGAATGTATCCATTGCATTCCACCATAATCAAAGTTGCAGAGGGGTACAATCCACAACCTGAAGCGGTACACTTCCATCTCTCTTTCTCTTTGGATGCTTTCCACGAATAGGGAGGAACATTTTATACCTATTGACACAGACATAAGATTAATAAATATCTAGACTTAGATAAAACTTAATTTATTAATTTTGAAAAGAATTTATAACTTAAATTGTAAAAATTAGTGCGACCATTATTTGGACTTAGTTGGAAAGAATAATTTTATCAAAAATCAAAGCGAGAAAAACAAGATTGATAATATTTTTTAAGAAAACACTTATTAAATTGACTGTATCAAAAACTTTGTCATAACAGACTTCTAGACAATTTTATCTATATGTTTGAAGACAAATTCCCTAAGTACAAAAATAAAATAAAAGGACTCAGAAATAAGAAAAAATAGAATGACTGTTTTATGTATGAAGTTGTATAAAAATTTCAGTCTCACGACCCTAAAGGTTTAGGACTGTTAAAATTTATATATATATATATATATATATATATATATATTAAAAAACTTAGCATCATGTCCCCTAAAGATTCCGGGCTATTGAAATATATTTTTATTTTATTATTATTATTATTATTATTTATTTTTATTTTTTTGTAAAACCTTAGCCTCATGATCCCTAAAGATTCAGGGCTGTTAAAATATATATAAAAATTAGTCTTGAAAATTAGAAAAATAATTATGAAAGTAATCATATTTTCAAAATATTTTCCAATAAATCTATGAATAATTTTTCAAAAGATAGGGTCGTATCCTGGGAAGGACTTCCTACGTATCCCACTAAAATGTGAGAATCATACCCTCGTAGTTCATAAAGATTGTAAAAACTATATTGCTGTATATTTAATTTTTTTGTTAAAAAAAAATCTTTCAAAATGATTAACTAAAATTGAGGATAAATTAATCTCTCGCATTTTAAAATTGCCTAAAGTCAGTCAACAAATAAATAGCCTTTCAAGCAAATGTCAAAGAGCGCGTAGGATGCACATGCTGGTCTTTATAAAGTAGGTCACCTGTCCTAGACAGACCCGACCTCTTGCCGAGTCCCGCTAAGTCAAATGCATATGACGCAAATAAAGCGGTACCTTATAGGGATAACCAGATTCTGAGTTTTCAGTTTTCTAAGTTTAAACCTAATAGGGATAGGTGTCTAGACTGGCTTATCCGAGCGGACACTCAAGCCGGGGAGGGACAACTTGGTCGGTAGCAGGGCAACACTGCCTTCGTTGTCGATCCGAACCCCGCCTAATATGTGTGACTATTTCATTCACCAGGTGCCTTGACACTCCGGCTATCTCAAAAAAGAAGGTGGGATGCATATGCTGCATTCCCTCTATCATATTTCAGAGAATCAGAAGGGGTACGCGAGAGAAGACAATTTATAATACAGTTCAAATAATATCAAAGCAGTAAATGAGCGACAAGTAGCAAATAAGGCCAATAAACACATTATGAAATAATTAAACCAAGTAAAGTCAATATCAAAGCTCAAATTCTTATTTATTCCCCAGTGGAGTCGCCAGAGATGTCACACCCCTTTTTCCTCTCGAGGGACGAGTCAAAGGGTTTTTCCAATTAAAGTGACGGTTTTGAGTAGAGATTATTTTTTATCATTTTCAGAGTGGCCACTTGGAATTGAGTTATAGTGTTCCAAGTTACCTTATTGAATCCCTAATCAAAAGGAAATGACTCTTTGTTGGTCTGCGAAAACAGAAGACTGAATAAGGAATTCTGTTGACCGAGGGGAAGGTATGAGGCATTCCTCGAATCCCTTAGTTCTAGCACGGTCGCTTTATTGACTTATCTTGACTTACATTATTTTAATAAATTGTGTTAAGGTCTGAATTTGCTCATTTTTAGTATATCAAAAACTAGTCTATTATCTTATATTAAAATAAATTGGTCAAAATTAATTTTAGAAAAATATTTGTTAAGGTGTATTATTGCATTCTTAAATTTTAAAATGTCTCGAAAAGATACATATACCGCATTCTTAATTTGAGACGATTATCTTAAAATTTACCTAGCATCAAAGAACTTGCTTACTTAAAATATCATCTAACTTTAATAGTAAGTTTGAACAAAATTCATTTGAGATGATTAACTAATTTAATAAATAATTATTAAAATTTATTAATAACAATGAAAATTTAAATGAATAAAATAAATAATAATAAAGAGTATATGAATATGACATTACACAAAAGTTGACCCTTTTTATAAGTATGTATGTAATTATATTTTAAAATATTCTTAGCAGATGTTTTACACAACTTTAACATATAAAAGGAAAAATTATTTATACCAACTACATTTATTATATCCACATTCTTAAAGAGAACAAAAAAAATAAAATTCTAACTAGTGACGACGAAGATAAATCAAGTGACGATGGTTGTTCATCGAAACCTACTGGCCGGTGATTAACTCTGGCCAGGCGCGGCGGTGATTGATTTCATCGATCGAAAGTGGTTTGAATTAGTTGCTACTGATTATTTGGCTTATTTTCTGGTGATTCTCCACCGAATCTGGAGCATAAGGGATCGATTAGTGCAGCGGAGAAAGGAGAACGGTGAAGACGGCTCAGATGGGTTGGTTACCGATTAGTTTCACAGATGATGTTGATGACGGAAAAGGGAAAAAATGAGGATGCGGGGAAGGGAGTCACTGTTTAGGCGACGAGATAGAGGAGAAGGAAGAGGGTGACGCTGGCGGGTATTTTTTCGGCAGCAATTGATCTAGTATGTTTTCGACGGATCTTCAATAGAATCGACCATATGAATTGGATTTTGGTGATTTAATGATGGTTAGTGACTAATTCCGGTGAAGAATGGTCAATTCTGGTGAAAAACTCTATTGAAAAATTCAAAATCCGTTCAGTTTGGATTATTCATTCACTGATTTCCTTTCTTATTCCTTATTCTTAATTATTTTTCTATCATTTTGTGTATGTGAGAAATTGTGAATATACACATGAAACAGTAAAGATGTAAAATCTATGTAATGTGTATGAATATATCTATATACACAATATATAATCAAACTGTGATTATTTTAATTGACATGATATGACAGCATGTATATAAAACTATCTCCGTGTACAGATATATTCATTATCATAATTACATAACATATAATGACAAAAATTTATCAACTATTCAATTACATATATTAAAAATGCAAAAAAATTATTTGAACATTTTTATTTATACTTTTACACAATAAAATTTATATATAAATGATTTAGATTCGAATAAAAATCTGTAATTGATTCGAACAGAGTATTGAAGCAAGATATAATCGTCAACCGGAAACTTGAACACAATCTCAATTTTCACTTCACTCTTTTTATCTTCTTTTTTCTTTAAAAAAAAAACTTATTTTAATAATATGGATGATGAAGTACGTAGAATCCTCTCTTATTTTTTATTTTTGATTTTTTTCTCTGATTTCTTTTTCCTCTTTGGTTTTCTTTCTGTCTGATGATGAATTTTTTTTGGAATATACGTATAGGGTATCCTTAAATATAGGGTTTGTTGTTGGGGGGGGGGGGGAAGATGGGGGGAACAGTTAAAAATAGTAATAATAATAAATATAAGTATAATAATTAATTAATTTTATGTTTAACAAAAATATAATAACAATTTATAAATAGATAAAAACAAATATAACAAAATAATATTAAAATAATTAATTAATTTATTATAATTTAAAATATATATATATTTAATTATTATATTATTTAAAGTTAGAATAAAAATAAAAACAAAAAACAAAATAATTTGTGATTAAATATAAAAATATAATATATTTAATATTGATAAACAAGTTAAAATTTAGGGAGGATAAAAAATCACGTGTCTACATGTATCATCTATATATCATCACGATCAACTTAACAAGCACCCTATATCATCAAACACCATGAGTTAAAGCTCAAAACAACATAATATCCAAGACGATGAACTAGTAACTTAAGCTAATTAAGAGTACTAGTTTTGTCCTTTTGATCTTTAACTTAGTGTTTTGCCTCTTGGATAGTTTCAATTGAACCTTTAACATTATAAAAAAGTTATTCCACACGTAATTGCATATTTTTACCCTTAGTAAATCATTACACCCATGATGTGCTATGGATTTATAGCACTTTCAACGCTTAAAACTATGAAAATATGCAAGTTTCATAGGTTGTTTTGTGAGATGTGATGTGTTTTGGGTATGTTTTCAGGAAAATCATGTTTGGATGCTAAACTGAAGAAAAAGATGAAAATTGAAATTTTTGGCTATTTACCGAGGCATTCTAGGTGTATGTGCCACTTACGGGCATAGATGATCAAAATGTGTGTCAAAACTTAAAGTGTAAAGGCTCAGAAGCAAGAAAAAGAAAATTTTGTAACTTATTAAGGGCACATACAGTCTGTATATAGCACATACAACCCGTATGTGACCAAAATATGTTACAAAAGTCCAAATCCATAGAGTTGCAGGATCTCACTACTAGAACTTACCCCTATTGCAACGAACCTTTTAGCAACAGTTCTCAAAGCGTTGCAATAGATTGTCTATTGCAACGGTTGGAACCATTGCAAAAAAGGATTGTTCTAGTAGTTCGATAACCATTGCGATTGGTGTATAACTGTTGCAATAGGATATGTTATTGCAACGACTTCTTGAACCGTTGTCATAAAGTCACCTATGACAACGCTTTTCTAAAAAAAAAAACCTATTGCATCGCTTTTCATTTTCCCTCCCAATTTTTTCACAACATTCGCCAAAAGTCTTAAAAATATATCATAAAAATTACAAAAGATATAATAAAAATTAAAAAAATATATACCAAAATAACTTTTAGTACTCTCATTAACTCATCTCTCTCATCAATTTGTATATACAGTACTCGACAGCACATCAGTAGCGCGTCGATTGCCAGCCACTCCGACTGCCACTGCGATCGCCTTTTCGACCAAAGCTAACATTTCAGTACTTTCATCACTCTCATCGAGTAGTATACAATAGCCGACAATAACTCAGTATAGCGCCGATGTATTGCGCCGACTGCCAGCCGCTCCGACTGCCACTATGACCTCCATTTCGACCAACGATCCGACTATAAATCCAATTTACAATAATCCGACCAAAAATTAACAGAGCAGACAAAAAATTAGGTATTGTTCTGTATTGTCTATTGGGTATAATTAAATCCCATAAGTTCATGCCTAATAGATTTCTGTTCGTAATGTGAGTTGCAATTATTACATGGATGATTTTTAGAACAACTTCATCAGAATGACCAGTTATAATGTTTTGAAAATTCAATGCGGAGTTAAATTGTAAAATAAATTTTTTTGTGGCACTTTAAAATTTCAGTGACTATTAGTAATTTAAAATTTCTAAAATTAGAAAAGAGTGCGCCATACGAGTAGTTCCGAGAAGTATGAGAACACTGACAATTATAAATCCATGAGATTACACTATGTGTGTTGTTGTTGTTGTTGCTGTTGTTGCCGCTTCCTTTTCCTTAGTTGTATCATTCTGAGTCCCTTTAGGTAAAGTAATTGCGAGGGATGGATTCAGTTGATGATGAATATCGTACAAAGCCCAAATCTTTTCTTTTCCCTTTTACTTTTTCAACTCGACTTTCGAACTCCATGTAATTTTATTTGTCAAGAACCAAGGGATATATAGTGATTCATGTCAACTATGTGACTGTCCCGTCTTAACATCTTAGATTGTTAAAGATGTAGCACTTCTATTTACCGCGTTTGTTTCATGGTCGTCATAGTTTAGGATATTATTTTGACTTATTATGTTAGTGATGGTAATCAAAAACTAGTAAGTTAGTGGTTGAAAAGGTGTTCCAATGAGCCAGTGCATTGCTATTCTTATGTTATGTTTAGATGGTCATTGTAAGTTTACAGCAAAGCCATTCTTTACTTGAGCCGAGGGTCAATGGGAAATGGGTTCTCTACCATCACAAGGTATGAGTAGGGTTGTGTACATGCCTCTCCATACCCCTCATTTGGTATGTTATAGTTTGTAGATCCATTTGCCTTGAACTATGCCATACTCCCAAGATGATGGTGTGAGAATCAGGTTAGAAAGAGCATCAGATGGATTTACGAAACTGTTAGTGGTTTGAATATCTGAAGTTCCTGCACTCTGTACACTTTTTGTAGCTCTTTTATTTGCCTTTGAATTTGTGGAAAATAGAGTTGGTGTTGCTGCTGCTGAACCTAAAACTCCTGCAAAATCTCCTGTTTTGGTGAAGCCTCAACTTTTTGGTAGCATTACACCTTTTCACAGTGCTAAGAAATGCTCAGATATAGATTTGATAGGTTGGAGACATCAAATTATTGTCTTTCTCAGATCAAATTAGCTAAAACTATTGGAAAACAAACCTTTTTACTGCTTTCTTTCAACTGGCTCTAGAATCCATTGCTGAGGTTAGTGTTTCCCTCTCTTTTGTTCTAGAAATTTAAGGTAACATGATTTAACGACGATCACACAATTATATAGATCTAAAACCAGGCAAACTTTTTGAGATTCCATCTACTCATACAGTTGTAGTTCTAACTGTATTACTAGTTGATCTGAGAAGTGCCTTATCTTCTAAATTGTAACTAGTAGTAATGTTATCTCTAAATCTAAGTTTGCTTTGAAAATAGTTGTTAGGCTGCATCATGTTTCCACTTACTCATCTGGTATCCTGTAAAATTTCTTCATTAATAAAAGGATTACTGCATGGTCTGAACATAGGAGCAAATTTAAGAGAATGCAAGGAATATCAAAGACTAAAATGAAGAGTAAAACTCTATTTAATAATTTGAGTAATATGTCGATGGAGAATAAGTTCCTAACTTTAGATGACTTGCCTTATCAGAATATCATATGCAAAGCTATTAACAACTTTTACAGTTCTTTCACTTTGTTGAGGTCTAAAGCTATTGAAATGTATTAGTATTATTGGTTAATATGATTAAATATGGTAGTTCACATTTAAGGAGAATTAACTTCTTGGAACATGATAAACAAAGTTATTTTTTTTCCTCTATGCATAGCACAGGCTGAGTTAGTCAGTCTCAGGAGAAGGTGCCTGGGTTCCAACCAGGGGTTTATTCTCACTTAATCTCGATCTAGATTGTAATTTTATTTGAAACCCATATAGAAGTATGAAATATGTTACCTATTATGCTCTCGTATTTCGTTTCATTTTCTGAATGTTAGATGTTATTATGAAAATCTTACTCAAGCAAGTGAGGCTAATTAATTCATTGACAAGTTGGAACTTTTCTCTTTTTGACCAACTTCTATAAATTCAGCTTCAGTCACTTCAGTTTCTGCTCTTCTCTTGTTCTTCCATAAAAACATTCTTTAAAAGTTTATTGTTCTTATATATTGGGTGATCTTCATAGCACGAGTATGTGCAATCAGATCAAAAAACATTCCTCTTAGTATTATGTACTTTTCATTGTTGTTTCTTTATAGTTAGCAATTTACAGAAACCAAAAACAGCATACTACTGAAAGTATTAGTATGCTATGTTAGCATGTTTTGTCCAAAATAAAATAAGAAACATTGTTCATTGATGGTTGTTTTCTGGAATTACAATACTCAGCCTATTTTATATATTTTTAAACTTGCAGATCAAAGTTGAACAATCATGAATCAACAAGGGTGTTCAAAGAATCACGAGAAAGTTAAGAGCTTTGTTTCAGCTGGATCACTAGCAGCATTACGAAACAAACAAATACTAGAATAGAAAAAGAAGAAGAAGAAGAATACAGGCTACGTAAATGCAAAGGAAAATCATCACAAGCAGAAAGAGAAGTTAATCAATGTTCCAGTTAGATCTCAAGTACAAGAACAAGTGTAACAGGTGATTCAGGATCCTATCTTACCTCTACAACTAGTAGAGGATCAAGTGTACCAAGAATTGTCAGATTACACCACTCGTGCATCACAATCGTCACTTGAACAAGTACAACAAGATCATTCACAATTTCCTACTTTTGAAACAAATGAACAATCGGGAGAAGGCAAGAATACATAAATTTTAGTTCATACTATTTCAAAATTTTTTTGCATTCTAGTAATTTTGTTGTTCATATTATTGTAGGCCTTTCAATTAACAAAAGAAAAAGAGTTTCTACACAAATGGCTGCAATACATGGATGAACTGAGCGTCAACTAATAGTGCTAAATTAATTGAATCAGCCTATTAGTCCTACTAAAACAGTGGTCACCGAGTTTAGTAGTTTTCTTGGCACTTTGGCAAGGAATGAGACATTTTGACCTCTTAATCTTAGTTGAACAAAGTTGAAGACACATGATGATATGTGGAGCCATATCCGGGTTCAAAGTTATCACTATTCTGGTTTTTGGTTCAAATTATTTCATAGTTATTGCATTAACCAAATTGCACCAAATTACAGAAAAAATATGACATTCCCAAAAATAAAAAAAAAATAGACTATGAATGCAATTGATCTATTTTTAGAGGGTACAAGTCCAGGTTTAAGGAAGACTACTATTATGCCTACCCCAATGATGAAATTCGAATGGCAAATAGGCCTAAAACTGTTCCAGAACCTGTATTTGCGGATTTGCTTCAATATTGGAACTCCAAAGAAGATAAGGTATGATATGAATATGTACAATTATTACTTTGTTCCATAATCACTACTTCAATTTATTTTTTAAAAGTGATCTCTACCAATTATCTTGCAGGATAAGTCTGATGCTAACAAACAAAATCGAAAAATGTGGAAGTATCCTCACACTATTGGCAGAACAAGTTTTTCTCTAATCCATGAGGTTTGATGTTCTTTTACATTTGTTACTATGAACTTGATGACTTGAAATTTTTTTAATGTTGACTTGCGTGTAACTAGGAAAAAAAGAATGAAAATTCTGGTGCTGTTTCAAACAAGGAATTCTTTGTAGATACTAGAAAAAGAAAATCTGACCGAGTGTACAAGGATTCATCCGAAGATATTACAAATAAAATAGTATGAAATTTTCTAATTCAAAATTGATCAAGAGTATTTTTTCTTTATTAAATATTGAATCAACTCAATTTAGTTGATTGTTTTAGATTTGACTTGTAGGTTGAAATGGAGAGAGTATAGACTCAAGAAAGTTAAGATGGTAGCCAATCAGCTAATGCATTCACAACAAATATGGGTCCTGATCATCCAGGTCGAGTAAGACTACATAAACGTGAGGTAACCAAGTCTCTTTTGAAATAAAAAGCAAGTAATTCTAGACCATCTTCAAATATTATTGTGGATGAATTGGTGGAAAAGAGAATGGATGAAGTGGAAGAAAGGATACAACAAAGAATGCAGACTCAAAGAGATGCCATTGAACGAGATGTTACAATGAACATCATTGCACAGTTGTAACGATAAAATACAGGATTAACACTTGATCCTAATGTGCTAAGATTCAATGCTCGTTCGTCAAAGGAAGAGGCTTCTATTCAACAAATCAATCGTCCATTTATTGGGAGTAACAATGAAGGTCTGTCTTCTTTTCTTCTTCTTCTGCCATTCTTCTTTTTTTCTTATTATTTTTTTAGCATGAGAATTTTTCTATTTTGTAGGAAGACTGTTGAATGTTATTTTGTCCATGAAATACCTTGTGAAATGTGGATGTGGAGTTTTAAAATTTCTATTATGGCTGAATAGTTAGGATTTTGAATCGCAAATTACCATGTATGTCATAGAATGGTGCTAATGATGTCAAACTCATCATGGTATAATGTCAAACTACTATGAATTTACATTCTAAATGCTTAAAGAATGTAACTATTGCATCACTGTTAACGTTTCTAGAGATAGAGGTATCCAATAATGTAATTTAGGAAAAACTATGAAAACCTGTTAAAGTTGATATTAGATTGATTTCCCTTTACATACATGGAATGGCAGTTATTTTCTAATTTCTTGCATTTAAGTTTCAAGGAATGGTTGCATCAATTATTGAGATGTTAAGTCCCCATAGTTTTATCTTCTAGAATGATCACACTTTCCTGTGTTGATTTGATAGTAGAGGATGGGTTTCTGCAGTGTTTTATTTTTCTATGAAACTGTGCAAAGTAATTGATCTCACTTAGGTGTTAGAAGGGCCTTGAATCCAAAGTAATGTAGGTTAGTCGTTGTATATCATCTTTGTTAAGAGCATGGAATTGTTTCCTCAACAACTCATGAAATAGATTGATCTTTTCTTTATCATTTTTAATAAATAAAAATTCAAGTATGAATCAACCAAGATAAACAGATTATAAACAAAAGTTACTCTATCTTAAAAAGGATTGTTAATGTGTGTATTTATCTTGTTTTTCTTTTTCGTTTCTGTTTGTTTCCAAGTCATTGTTTGAGAATACAACAAAGTCGAAAGTGATTTTTGTACATAAATACACTGGTGTTTTATTTTATTTAGATAATTCTGGAAAAATGAAATTGCGATTCATCTTCATTAATGTGATTGCATCCAAAATGATTATTTGGTATTTACTGTATGGATCCTAACTTGTTAAAGCAATTAGTAGATGGAAATAAAAGCCTGTGTTAGCCAAGAAGTTCTGCTTGAACTGGACTGTGTTATTCCTTTCTCTTTTTTTTTTATTTTTATTTCTTGATTTAGTTTTCGCGAATTATATTTCTTTTACTACTTTGTATAAATAATTTATCTATTTGCTATTAAAATTGTTTATGCTCTATTTATAGGTGTTTTCCTGTGTTCTAATTGAAAATTAAATATGTTGCCATTTAAGTACTAATTGAGATTTTTTTTTTATAGATGTTCAAAATGAAGGAGGAGATGAAGAAAGTGATGAATAAATTGATCTTACTTGAGAAATTTTTTGAATTATTGATAGATATTTTAGTATCGATCTTTTTGATATTCAATTTTGTGAAACTTATCGCCACTCGAACTTGATATTTTATGGGAAAAATAAGGACCGTTTGACTTTGACATTTTGCTATTGGATTTAGATTACAAGTTTGTTGAATATTTTAATTTGAATTATTAATGAAAGATTTTGTTGTGATGTGTATATATAATTTTGTATTAATATAATTCTCCCTCTATATATATATAGCAATTGGTATTTAAACTAGCTACAATACTAGGTGGCAAAAAAATATTGCAAAGAATCATTGCAATAGGTTTTAAAAACCGTTGCCATAGGTAGTGAAAAACCGTTGCAAAAGAATAATAATTGTTGCAATAGGGCTATTGCAACGCTTTTTTGTTGTTGCAATAGAATCTATTGCAATGGTTCTTCACCGTTGCAATAGCGTCTATTGCAACATCTCCCAACTGTTGCAATAAAGTCTATTGCAACGGTTTGAAACCGTTTCAATAGATTGTATTGCAACGATCACGAACCGTTGCAATCGAAATTCTGAACCATTGCAATAGGAGTTGCAGAAACCATTGCAATAGATGCACCTATTGCAATGGTTTTTGTAACCATTGCAAATGTCGTTGCTATAGGCCTATCCCAACGGCTACATACGCAATGCCTATAAATTCGTTGCGGTAGCTCTATACCAATGTTTTTTATACCTATTGCAACGAATTTTGAACCGTTGTCATAGGGGTAATTTCTGGTAGAGTCTATACAGAAGTTCTGGCACTTACCTAGATCCACATACGGTCCGTATGTGGTACATACAGTCCGTATGTGGCCTAAGTAAGTGGTCACCTACCTATATTTTCCTTTTTCATTTATTTTTAGGTTTCCTTGTATCCTATATATACCCTTTAGACATTTTGTAGTTAGGTTACGCACTCTTGATACCCACAAACTTATATTTGATTCTAAGATTTGAATTTTGATCTTAAAATTATTTTGTTCTTGATTTTGATTGATAATTCAGTTGTTGGCTTTAGGTTTTTTCTTTTTGACCATTGTGATATCATTTAATTCTTTTCATTATGAATTTCATTGATCATTTCGCAAGCATATATGGATATTATTAAAAATGCTTGGAGCAATGTGGAAGCAGAGAAGTCATATTATTTCATTGATTTAATTTGTTAAATAATATGGCTAATTCGATTAGTTAAAACTTGCTTGTTTAGGAGCACGTTTTCTAAAAGGATATTATTAAAAATATCATATTTAAAATTTTGTGTAAGTAAATGTGTTATATTTGACTTGGCATATAGTAAGCAATGGAGTTTATAGAAGCTTTCAGCACAGAGCAATCGTGAACTCAGTCAAAGAGAGGCTCTCAATTGCAACATTCTATACCTTCAACCTTGCATCAGAATTAGGACCTGCACACAGCCTCATTGGACCAAACAATCCTCTAATTTTTCGAAGAGTTTCAGTGCAAAAATATTTACGGAATTTTTTTGCACGAAATCTTGATGGAAAATCGTATGTTGATTTCATGAAGGTAGAGGCAAGGGATGATGAATGCCAGGTAGCATTTGATATATAAGTTATTCTCTTGCTGTTGTAATTTGGAGTTCCCCCGTTTGATTACCAAAAAGATTATATTTTAAGTTCGAAAAGGGTTTTTTATTATTGAGTGACAAAAGATGAAAGTTTGTTTCGAAAAAGGATTATTTATATTTAAAATCAGAGTCGCCACTTGACATAATTCGGTGTGCCAAGTTACCTTTGAAAAATCCTTTTCGAAATGATTTGACTCTTTAAAAAACTGGTTTGCGAACAGAGATTCCTGCTAAGAAATTCTGTTGACCGAGGGGAAGGTGTTAGGCACCCCTCGATCCCGTGGTTCGACCATGGTCGCTTGGTGAGCATATAGGCTAATTTGACACTACAAATGTATAAACCACACAAAACACATAAAACAACCAATCAAACATACGAAACATTTTATCTATTCAATTTTATTCATTTTATTTTCAAATGTAATGTATTATATTTTGTGTTGGTGTAATATATCACAAATATAATACATTAAATTTGAAAATAAAATGAATAAAATTGAATATATAAAATTTTGAAGCGCAAATATCTCGCTTTTATAAGGAGATTCAAATCCATTATTTATATCGATCCAACAATATCGTTCTTGACTTGTTCCCTCTAGAATACAACAACTCAACAACATATGTGACTGAAATAACTCTAGATTAGTTAAAGAGTAAAATTCCACAAAACAAATGTATTTCATTTAATATAACATTACACTCTTTTTGAATGGTGAATTCATTTGATACATAGAATATTTTTATCATCCCAACTCTCTTTTTATTAATTTCACAATATATATATATATATATATATATATATATACACACACACACCCCAATATTTAGTTTTGAGAATGCTCTCGTGTCTCGAAAATTTGCAAGAATTTATTTCAAGAAAAAGACCTGATATATCCTTCGACTATTTGATTTAAAAAAGTGACTCACAAATACTTCTATCTGTTGGTGTAATATACCACAAATTATAATAATTATTACAGTTGAAATAAAATGAATAAAAAATGAAGAAAATAAGATCATCTTCTTCTTTACTGAGGGACGGATATTTCGCTCTCTTTAAGGAGATTCAAGGCCACTGCGGCATAATCTACACTGATCCAGTAGTAATTTCTTGACTTGTCCTCTTCAGGATACAATAATTCACCAACGATATACAACTCAAACAACTTCGGATTAATTGAAGAGTCCAAAGCTCCATCATAAAAACACCTTCCTTCAGCATATATTTACTCTCTTTGTATAGAGAATATAGTTAAAGACTAGAATATTTTCTTTGTCTCAACTCTTTCTTTCACTAATATAATTACTCTCTTTTGTATAGTGAACATAGTTGTAGACTTCGAATATTTTTCTATATCTCAACTCTCTCTTTCACTACTACACATAATAATATTTTTCTACACTTATCATCTTTTTCATATCTCTAATATATGAACACAAAGGAAGAAAACACCACTATTTATAGGTGTAGAATTCTTCTACGTAATGAATAGGATGAATGGGTGATAGTAACGTGGGTAGATGAATTGTTTTGATGTTTCATAAGTTACTTGAAAATAATGGCCATGGAGTTACAAGAACTAATGACCTTTAGAGTTACAAGAGCTAATGGTTATATGAGTTACAAGAACTAATGATCATCTTTTACCACAATTCATGCCTACTAACACAAAAAGATAATGTCATGAGTTATAAGAATAAAGACACCGTTTTCTTCACTTTATGCTTACTAATTATCATGCACTTTAATATTTTTATTTTAATAATAGAATATACCAACACGATGGTTACACAACCGATCTCAATATACCATCTTCAACTGGCGAAAGTGACAAAATTATTTTTGAATTTATATTTTTAATATTTATTAAAATGATATCATATAGAATTACTAGATTTACTCGCAACCGTCAAAAGTAAATTTAATTATTATCATACATTATTATTTAAAAGTAAATTTAATTATTATCATACATTATTATTTTGTTTTTTGATTTCTTTAACTCAATCATGTAATTTACGTGTTTTAATGTGCCCACTGCCCAATTTGCATGCTACGTGATGGAACTCATCAGGCGCTGATCACGATTTTGGATGGACACAAAAACTATATACATTAGGTGTTGACTTATGATCACAAAACCATGAAAATAGCTATGGTGGGTCTCAATAACAAACAAACAAAGTTTGTGTGAGCTACGACTCATTAATTGAAAATTGGAACATATATAGTGGATTTTACTTGTAAAATCAAATGAAAAGATGAATTAACATCTATTTCGATGAGTTTATAGTTTATAAGTTAAAAGTCTAGAAGCTAGAAATTCTATCGTATGTGCATATTAAGAATACAATTTTAAAAATAATAAAGAAAAAGTAAAAAAATACAATTTGAGGAAGTGTCAATTCAATTTAATTTTTATATTTGATTCTGAAAATAAGAAAAAATACGTAAGCTCCCAACAAGAAGAGCAAAAAGTAAAGAAAAGCAGTAGATACGTTAGGGAAGGAACGAAGAGAAAAGAAAGAAGAGAAGTAGATCACCCAAGTTAATAGGGGTGGACATTTGGTTTGTTCGGTTTGATTGTTGAATATCGGTTCGATTTTTCGGTTTTCGGATTGATGAAAAAGAAAACCATAACCAAACCAAAATTATTTCGATTTGGTTCAGTTTTTACAAATTCGATTCGGTTATTTCGAATTTTTATTTCAATTTTAAAGATTAAAGTAGTGAACATTTAAATTGGTGATTTTTCTAGAAAAATAATCTTTTTTTAAAACCTATTTTCATTCTCAAATAAAATTAATTCAATACACATGAAATAACCATAAATGTCGACCTCGCTGAGTTATCTCCATTGGCATGACAGCAGTGGCCGCACTCGGCAGTGGCTGCCGACGGCAGTGACGAACCGAGCAAACGACTGCCTACTGCCATTGGCGATATTGAAATTTCAAACGAACTGACGAACTGAGGATGATTGAGCGCCACTGAAGCCTTCACATTAATGTTAGGGTCTAAAGCAAAGTAATATATTAGAATTTAGGATTACTAAATGATTATAATTTATATATTTATATGTTATATTAGATTATATTATATTGAAACTGAAACCAATCTGAAAAATCAAAAAATAAACCAAAATAAAATTTCGATTCGATTTTTCGGTTTTTTCGGTTTAAACCAAAATTTGCCCGGCCCTACCCAAGTATGATGTACGCATTGAATTTTTTTCAAAAATCATGTACGTTTAAAACCACTTGCACTCAAGTATATTACATGTGATTAGAAAACATATACTATCATGATCACGCGTTCCACATATTTCCATATTTATATATAATAAAGTGAATATTTCACATCTATATATCTAAAAACAAGTTTCTCTTAAGAATAAAGTTGTGAACTCTTAAGAAATCATCAATGGAAGAAGCCAGGTTGAGAAAGCTAGGTGGGTCTTTGAGAGTTCCTAACGTTCAACAACTGGCAATGCAACAACTAGCAGCTGTTCCGCCGCGATATATTCGTAATGATATCGAAAATCAATCATATAATCCTTCAATATTATTGCCTCAAGTTCCAGTTATTGATATGAAAAAACTACTGGAAATTGGAGATGGTCAGGATGATGCAGAGCTTGAGAGGCTTCATCTTGCTTGCAAAGAATGGGGATTTTTCCAGGTTTATATATTTTATACTATATATGGATATATTCCAATGATGGATCAAACGCTTATTATTTTAGGTCTTATAAGTTTTGTGTTCCAAAAGAATAAACATAATATTCGACCTGTTACCTTCGTGTCTTTTCCCTTAAATATAAAAGTGCCATCTTTGTTAACCCTTTTCGTTGAAACATAGGAAGAAACCAAATTATGCAATCTTTTAGATAATCTTTTCGTGTCCCTCCTATTATTGTATCCATTTCTTTTTAAATAAAACTTGATGATTGAATATAACGTACCTTCGCGTCCCATGCATGATTGTTAATCAAATACTACATTATTTTGTTACTAACTGTCACTACAAGTGAAGAAATACAGAGAACAACTATTATATATATGGATTTTCAAAATTGTTTACATGCATGCACGTGCAGGTGGTGAATCATGGGGTGAGTTCATCATTGATAGAGAAAGTGAAGTCAGAAATCAAAGCATTTTTCGATTTACCAATGGAAGAGAAGAAGAAGTTCGAGCAACAAGAAGGAGATCTCGAAGGATATGGGCAAGGCTTTGTTGTATCTGAAGAACAAAAGTTAGATTGGGCGGACATGCTATACATGATCACTCTTCCTACTCATTTGAGAAAACCTCACTTATTTCCAAACCTCCCTCTCTCATTTAGGTATCTATCTATATCTCATGTTACCCATATATAAAACAAAATAAAATTTCATAAATATGTTGAGAATCCATAATATTCTAATTACAATGAATTCAATATTACCAATTTTAAAAGTGCATAGTCAATTGGTGTGGTATAATTTTGAATCCACACATAAAAGTGGAAGGCTGAGATAATAAATATGGCAGGGTGGATAATTTTGATGATTTGAGTTCAACCAACGAAGAGAACTTTTGATTAATTGGGCGAATATAGCTAGTGTTTAGGACACATGGCAATTAATAATCGATAACCTCACTTTTGGGTGTATAATCCTTTTATCAGTGCCCACACATACACATGCGATTATTGTATAGGGAAAGTTAGAGTGACTTTTTGTTGAAAAATACAATTTAATTTGGTGCAATAAAATAAGAATTGAGTGATTATTCGTATATTTTATTCTCATGCTTTCTATAATCCAAAATGCCTTAATTAATATAGCAGACAAAAAATCTACTTAATTTTGAGTCTACAGATAGATAGGACTTTAATTTAATTTGCATGCAGTGGAGATTAGATTTATGCACTTTAATAGGGTAAAGATGTTAGGATAGTATGTATAACTTAACAAGTGCGCATATACTAACACACATATATCTCATCATGACGTTCTTAAAGTGTTACTTGCAATTAACTATATATTAACAATCAGATCGTATAATATTTTTTACACTGTACATAACATTTAATGATTCCTTACTAATCTACCATCGTTATTATTTAAATTCTTGAACTATCAAGGGATGTGCTGGAACAATACTCAGCAGAACTCAATGAACTTGCCATGAAAATTATGCACAAAATGGCTAAGGCATTAGGGATGAAAGCAGAAGATATGAATGTACTATTTGAAGAAGATGGGACACAAATGATGAGAATGAATTATTATCCACCTTGTCCTCAACCAGAGCTTGTAATGGGCTTATGTCCTCACTCTGATCCTGTTGCTCTAACCATACTCCTTCAGGTTAATGAGGTTGAAGGTCTTCAAATTAAGAATGGTGGAGCTTGGGTTCCTGTTTCATATCTTCCTGATGCCTTTGTTGTTAACGTTGGAGACATTTTAGAGGTGAGAAATAAGTATGTGTGGTATGGTGGAAGTCAATTTGCATGGAGATATTTTTCATTCGAAAGTAATCATTTTCTAGTATTTTGTAATCAGAATATTATGTTATATCTAGTCCAACACGTAACACACTAACAATGTTATGGTCTTTTCTTCTTCTCTTTTTTTTTTCCTTTTTTCTCTCAATGCTGTTTTGCAGATTGTGACAAATGGAATTTACAAAAGCATAGAACATGGAGCCATGGTTAGTAAGGAGAAGGAAAGGATGTCGATTGCAACATTTTTGAGCCCCAAATTGGATGGTGATTTAGGTCCAGCACCTAGTCTCCTCACTGCTCAAACCCCTGCACAATTTAGGAGGATTGGAGTTGTTGATTACTTTAAGGGATTTTTTTCTCGAGAGCTTGTTGGAAAATCATATATAGATACTGTAAGGATTGGAAATAGAGATGATGGGAGCAATTGAATGTTTCATTTTAGTTTGGATGTTTTTTTGCTAAATACAGTACTCTCTATTTCGTTGTATGTGTGGTAAGGCTATTCGATATAAAGTTTAAGATATCAATTTATTTGGTAATAAATTAACGAAATTACAAAGTTATGACATTACATTTTTGGGTTTTGTATATCGTACCTTAGCTTTTGTGCCTCATCATGTTAGGTATATCTGTTTAAACAATGCCCTGGTCATTTCGTTACTTTTATTTTACGCAGCCGTTACATTATGGTGCGGAGCCACCCAATGCTCCCATATTTGTATATTATGTGCTATGTGATGATATACAGGGATGCCTTTATTTCATTCATCCATTGCATATTTATAAGTTCATTAGGTTATGTTGGAGTTGCATGTTATTAAGTTCACCAAGTCAAGATAGGGTTGAGGGTAAGAGTGTCAAACGGGCCGGGCCGGACCAATCCGGAACCGGCCTTCCCATTTTAACCGGGTTGCGGGCCAGTTGTGGGCCGGGTTTGACGTTAATCGGGCCGGGCCAGTCCAGGTCAAACAGTAAAAAAATTAAAACTCACCCTAACCCGGCCCACTTAACCCAATCCGGTCAAACCCACCAAAACCCGGTCAAACCCGGTTAAAAACCGGTCAAACCCGTTTAAAAAATAAATAATAAATCCAATATACACTATATACACTCCAATATACACTATATACACTCAAATATACAATATATATTTTTAAAAAAATATATAAAGTATAAACAATTACACATATATACGCACCATTCAATATATAATTTTATATGACTATACGTACTACTTTAAATAAAACATATGTTATAATAGTATAATACATATATATACACACTACAATATAAATATATATACTAATTTATAAAACATATACACATATATACGTTAAATATATACTACTTTAGAAGATATATACACATTATATACACCATTCAATATATATGTACTACTTTAAATAAAATATATACTACAATATACATATATATATAAATACAACAATATGTATATATATATATATATAGTTACATACTAATTTATAAAATATATACACATGTATATGTTAAATATACACGTCTATAGAAGATCTATTCACATATATACACTCTATTCTATGTATATGTAATACTTTAAATGAGATATACTACAATATATATACATTACAATATATATTTGTATAGTTATATACTAATTTATAAAATATATACACATGTATATGTTAAATATACACGTCTATAGAAGATCCATTCACATATATACACTCTATTCTATGTATATGTAATACTTTAAATGAAATATACTATAATGTATATACATTACAATATATATTTGTATAGCTATATACTAATTTATAAAACATATACACATGTATACGTTAAATATATGCTTCTATAGAAGATATTTGCACAAATATACAAAATATATGCTACTTAGTATAATAAATTAATAATATTTGGTAGTAAATTAATAATATATTAGAAGTAAGTTTTTAATTTAAAGTAGAAAACTAGAAATTCAATTTAAAATTTTAAATCGTTAAATAATAAAAATAAAAAATAAGGACTAAGGAGTGAATGAATTTGGGGAATTTTATTGAATGCAAAATGATCCAAAATTTATAATTTACATGAATGAAAAATCTATAAATTATGCATCATTTTTTACAACTCATTCATGTTAATATTAATGGGAGCTTGCATAGGATAGTCGAAGTCAACGAGGGCAAAACCATGCATTGGACTTGATTCTGCTGAGTTCTCCCATGAAGTCATAATTTCTTCAAGTTTCAGCTCGTCGTTCGGCTCCGGTTCCATTCCTTGGTTTTTTCTTTCCGCTCTAATCCAGTCTCTGAGGCAAACTAGAACATTCATTGCATTGCTTCCCAATGAGTGTCGGTTGTCTCCAAGTTGTTGTCGTCCCTGACTAAAGGCGCTCTCTGATGCAACGGTTGACATTGAAACATTCAAGATATCTCTAGCTAATCTTGAAAGCACATGATATTGTGATTCATTATTCCTACACCAATCCAACGTGTTGATCCGTCGTCTGCGATCCTCTGGTGCCGTCCGAAGATAATATTTCAGCTCTTCCCGATAAGTTGATGTGTAAGTTCTCTCATCAACACTGTTCCAACAATTTAAATCATAAAACGAATCAGAAAAACCACTATGTGCCGGCCTTTTAGAAGATGATGGCTCCTCGGAAAGATGAGGAGCGACAGTTGGAGTGATATTTGTAGGTACGGCTGAAGCAAAAAAATCAGCATAGTGATTATATAATTTTTCTATGTAATCCTTTGCATCAGTCGTAGCCGTCCACAAATCAGATTGTACTTGTTCAGAATCATGGTTAGTATTTATTTCTAAGTTAGTATAAATAAGAGTACTAAAGTGACACATATGATTATATTTCATGCACGGATTTAGCATAGCACCAACCAAGTAAATAGGGGGAATCGGAAAAAAATATTTTTAAATTTCGTAAACATGGCGCCAACAGCTTCTTTATAACCTTCTTTATTTTTATATTCTTCGAGCAAACCAGAAATATCGGCTATATATGCCAAAATATTGCAAATAGTAGGATAATAAGCACCGAAAAATTCAACCGTAGCTACATAAAATTTTTCTAAAAACTTAACAAGATCATTAATTACAACCCAATCAGAATTATGTAGCATGCAATCAGCAGAATCAGCAAATGAACCGCAAGGTTGGTTAAAAGCTAGTGTAATAGGAATTCTATATTTATAACAAGTTTTTAAAAATTCATACGTAGAATTCCATCTAGTATCAATTTCCTTAGGCATCAAAATTGGTGTAAGTCCATTTTCTTGACATTTAACTTTAAATTCTCTAATTCTCGATTTACGATTATTTCCTTGAATAAAACCAACGGCATGACGAATTTTTTCAATATAAAGCTCAAAAAACTCAAGACCATCTTTTACAATTAAATTATATATATGACATGCACACTTAATATGAAAAATTTCAGGCAAAGGCGGAGATAGCGTAGATTTTATTTTTGTTATAGCAGTCTTGTTGTTAGAAGCATTATCAAAAGCAATACATAAAATTTTATTTTCGATACCATAATATCCGACAATTTTAACAATAGAATCAGCAATAAATTGTCCAGTATGTTTACGATCTTCGTCATATAAAAAAGCAAGAATACGTTTTTGCATCACGAAATTACTATCCATCCAATGACAAGTAACGGTTAAATAATCATTTTTATTTACAGCACGACCAAGATCAGAAGTTAGGGACAATCTACATTTAATATTTTTTAACAATGTTGATAAATAAAAACAATATTGTGAATGGAGTCTAAAAATATCAGGCCGACAAGTAGTTCTAGGAATACCATTAAACATAGGATTATAAATTGCTTGTATATAACAAATAAAGGCATCAGAAGAAGGAAAACTAAAAGGCAAACAACCCACAACTACCATTTTAGCTATTTCTTCCCTGTCCCTCAATTTATTATACTTTTTCGCTACTTGACCGGTTGCTGGGTTCATTCTAGTTTGCGTTGACCCACCAACATCCCCACCACCTTTTGCAATATTTAACTCTCTTTTGTGATCTTCAGCTATATGTCTCATTAACGTACCCGTACCCCTTGCTTGCCTCCACTTCTATGCTTATCTATTTGTTGACAAATATTGCATTGCACCTCAATATATGATATACGTTCAAAAAATTGCCATGCAATACTAGTTCTTTTACGAGGTTTTGGGGCACTGGGAGGACGGGAAGAGAGATTAACTAATTCAGATCTAACGTTAGCATCTCCTACTGCGGGTGTTTCAGCAATATTTTCATTATCTTCGTCTAAATTAACCGCATCTACTTCATTTTCTTCTTTTATACCGTAATTTTTCTGAGCTTCTACATAATCCATATCGTGAGCACCTACACCTATTTCTTCCTCAAAAGGTGTACCAAGCGGTACCGGAGGCGAAGGCACACGGGTATATCTACTACTTGAACTACCTCTACCGCTAGTAATTCACTTTTTACTACCACTACCGCTTCCGGGACAAAATTTTTTAACACCTTTAGTAGCGAGGTTTCTTAATTTATCCATAATATAAATTAAATTAAACTAAAAATATTCAAAATACACAAATATAATAAAATTAAATATTAGACAATTAATATAATAAATAAAAATTAAACGTAAGAGATGGAACGACAATATCAAATTTTGGAAGTATTCGAAGATTGCGACTTTAGAAACTTCCGCTCGTACTTTGTAAACGAAAAATTAAAAAATTAAAGTGAACAATTTAGGAAATTAAATATATTGAATATTTGAGAATTGAGATTTGAGATTTGAGAGAGTGAAAAATTGTGTGAAAAATGATTTGAAGTTGTAAGGTATTTATAGATTTTTTGGGGGGATTAAAAAATATTTTTTAAAGTTTTTTTTTTTTTTAACTAAATGGGTCCAAACGGCTATAGCCGTTGAGACAACGGCTAGTTTGGCCCAAGCTTCAATTTTATTTTTTTTAATTTTTCAGGTCGAGTCGGGCCGGTTAACCGGTGGGCCTGAAACGGACTTGATTCGGGCCGGGTTAATCGAACCCATTTTAACAAAATAACCGAATCGGATCAAATTGGCCCGATTCAGCTCGATCCGGCCCACTTAACACCCTTAGTTGAGGGTTCACTTAGTTGTCAGTCATGGTCCTTCGGTTTTGGGTCATGATACATTAATAAAGGGAAAATTATATAATAAAAATGACATGTATTAAGCGGATGAACCGTTATTCATAAGACAATTATTACAAGGATGGTGTGTAAGTAGCACTGGCCAAATGGTCGCACTAAAACAATAGAGAACTTGGATTATGATAACATATGATAATTTTATATCATCTAAAAGCTTCTAATAAAATTTTTTACTATACAATGATAGATGGTTGAGACAAGACCGATATACACAAGCTATAACTATAAATGACTTAAAGAAAGCAAGACATTTATTAACTCCAAATGATAGAAGAGCTCACCAACTGCTCTGCTGAACCGAAATAAGTGCCTAATAAAGAAATCTGCTATCTGGTGTACCTGATTTTGTATGTACAAATATGTAACGCCCCTGAATGTAGGGACCTCAGTACATATACAAAGCTAGAACGCCGGGAAACATTTGATATATAAGCTACTCTTCTTGCTGTTATAATTTGGAGTTCCCCTGTTTGATTACTATAAAGAAGAAAAATAATGTATTTATTTATAGAGGCGGATCTAGAATTTAAAGGTTGTGGATTCCCGACTTATAATTTTTACCACTAGACCAATAGCACACTTTGTTTGTGGGTTTCCAACTTATAATTTTTATATATTTACTAGTTTTTTCAATATAAATTCAAGAACCGGATGAAAGTTATGAATTCCCGAAAACCCGCACTTTATGTTGTGCATCCGCCCCTGCTCATTTATTTTGTGTGATAGTTTTATATTTGTTACGGAGTTGGTTTGCCATATTGATATCAAGAAAATATTATTTTGTGGGTTAATTTGACATTACATTTTTGGGTTTCACCTCACATTGAGATCATTTTGTGTTGGTGTAATATATTATAATTATAGTTGAAAATAAAATGAACAAAATTAAATAAATAAATTCAGGTTGAGACGCATGCGCAGATATCTTACTCTTTAAAAGAGATTCAAGTCCACACATTAGTTATTCTGATTCAATAATATTGTTCTTGACTTGTTTCCTCTAGAATGCAACAGTACAACGTGTGTGATTCAAATAACTCAATATAATTGAAGAATCCAATGTTCCACCAAAAAAACACCTTTCATTCAATGTTATATTACACTCTTTTATATAGTGAATTAGTTGGATACTTAAATTACTTTTCTTATCTGAACTCTCTCTTTCACTCTACCAATCTCACAATATAATGCCCCCCCGCCTCCCCGTCCACTTTTCATATTTTTCATTCTACTGCAACACAAAAAAGAAAACATCCATTATAGAGATGTAGAATGATGTTTTTTCTACAAATAAATGTCACCAAAAGTAGATAGTCATTTAATTTAAGGAGTAATGAGACAATTAGTAGGATATAATGGTAGAGCAGGGGCGGATCCACGTGTTATTTTGGGATGCTCTGACACCCACTAAACTCAATGTAGAATAGATATTACTCCTTCCGTTTCGAAACAAGTGAATTGTTGGGGTATTTATTAGTGTTTCAAAATAAGTGAATCATTGATTTTTTTTTCCAAATTTACCCTTATGATTTGACGACCAATTAACTTTTAAAAAAGTATTACAAGGTTAGTTTTTTCTTTTTTAGGGGTAAAAATGAAAAGTCGTGTTAAATTTATATCTTTAATATTTTTTCCTTAATCTGTGTGCCAAAATTAAACAATTCATTTATTATGAAACAGAGGGAGTATTATATAAGAAATACTGAAAAAATGGTATAAAAAATAAAAAAGCACCCACAAGACTAAAATTTGTCTGAGTGCTCTCGCTTTAGGTGGATGTTTCATAATTTCTTGTAACTTTACAGTTACATTTAATGCGCACACACGCACAAGACCCAAGTACTCTTGTACACTAGTTCACACGCATATGAGTTTGACATTTTTTGTATTATTTTTGTTTTTACTTCTTAATTTATTAAACTAAAAGTACTTTTTGTATTTTTTTAATTACTCAAATAAAAAATTTAAAAACCTTTTGGCCTTCTCCACAAAAAATCTTACTCTTCCAAGACTTAAATACCAAATTTTAATATTGCATTTAAATAGTTATATATTTATATTATGTCATCATTAGCAAATTATGTTAAAAAAAATAAAATTAAAGTCAAAGGCGGAGTCAGAATTTGAAGTCAAGTGGGTTCTGAATTTATAAAAAATCAAAAAAAAATTGAAGAAATATAAAAAATAAATATGTTGTAATAGAATTCGAACACACGTCCGCAACAGAAGAAGGACCCTTAATGTTGGTCCATCACCACTAGACCAAGTGATAATGTTTGTTAATGGGTTCATACTATATAATCATATACATATATTCAAAATTTTAGTGTAAATATAGAGTTACATAAAAGTTACTGGATTCGTTCGAACCCTCGTAGGATACTGTAGGTCCACCCCTGATTAAAGCACCCACAACCTTAAAATCTTGGGTCCGCTACTGTGGTAGAGCATGTCATTATGATTTCATGAGTTACAACGACTAATAACACAATTTTTTCTACTTTATATCTATCAATTATCATACAGTTTAATATATTAATTCAATATTATAATGCACAATATACACCAACATTTTGTTTTAAGAATGCTTTCGAGTCAGAGAAATTTTCATGAATTTAGTTCAGAGAAAAGCACATAATATATTCTTCAATTTTGCGATTTGAATTGATATATCCCTTTTTAAAAGAAGTGGCGCACATGTATTTCTATCGGTACACAAATGTGGTCCAAAATACCATCTTTGACTTACAAAAGTGAAAATTATTTGTTAATTTTTTTTTTATATGTTTTATTAAAATGATATTATATAAGATTTACTTGTTTTTTCTTTCAAAGCTCAAAATTATACTTAGTTCTTGTCGCACATAATTCCTTGCTAATTTCAACGTTTTAGCGTGCCCAATTTGCACGCTATATGATGAAACTCATTAGGTGTTGTTGATCACGATTTTGGATGGTGACACATCAATTAAATATATTTTATTAAAAAAATATTTAATAGAGGTTTATTTTATTAAAGTAGCTCTATTAATTATTTAATTATAAGTATTGATTAAATACACTTTATATAGTTATTTAATTATTGGGATAATATTAAAAAAATACAATAATTTTTTATTTTATTTTAGAACTTAAATAATTAAAATAAAATAAATATTTTTAATAAAAAAGTCAACTAACATGAAACGGAAAGAGTATATTAACTACTCTAACATATTCTTGAAGAAACAAACCAAAATTGTGTGAGACACGGCTCATTATTTGAAAATTGGACCATAGTGGATAACTCTCTTCTTCTCCATTTTATCTTAGTTTTATAATTTCTATTTGTAAAATCAAATAAAAAGACGAATTAGCATCTATTTGGATGAGTGTATACTTTATAGCTTATGACTCATAAATTAAAAGTCATAAATTAAAAATTCTATCGTCTATGCATATTAAGAATAAAACTTTAAAAATAATGAAGAAAAAGAAAAAAGAAAACAATTCCAAGAAGCGTCAATTGAATTTAATTTTTATATTTGATTCTAAAAATAAGAAAAGAAGTAGAAACGTCAGGGAAAAGAAAGAAGTGAGGCCATATCAAACAGAAATGCCTCACCCAAGTAAACATTCGTTCGCCTTTTTTTTTAGAAAAAAATATAACTAATATTATATATCTTTTGTCATTTTTCCTTTTTATTTTCTTTCTTCGAAATCAGTTATCAGAATAACATGTACTTACTTTTTTGGATAACTTATACATTCTACCTATTTTTTCCCTTTTCTAATTCATTTATCAGAATGGCTTTAATATTTTTTAGTTATTTATTAATGTAAATCTAATTATTTAATTTTTAATATTTTAAATCTAAAACTAGTAGCTAATCTCTATCTCTATCTCTATTATATTAAAAGTGTGAAGGGCCTTATAAATCATGTTTGAACTTTTTACCCTTCATTAAAAGTCTTCCCTTTAAATAAAATTGGCTTTTCGGATATTCTATTTAAATTACAAATCCAATAAATCAATATAAATTTGGTCGACAGTACAAATGCACAATCAATATCCTATTCTAACTAATGAACAAACAAAAATCCTATACAAAACCAATAAATCAATATGTATTCCTAAATTAGCGTGTAAAAAAAAAAGGAGTCCTAACGAAAAATCTCAAAGTGAAAAAAAATCGTGAAAAGTAAAAAAAAAAACGTGTATTAGCGTATTAGATACAAAATCCTTTGAAGAGTATAATTTGTGTGAAGGTAATTTAAATAATTTAATTTTTCTTTTATGTATACAAAAATCAAAATCCTATTCTAACTAAATTATAACATACACGTTCATATTTAACCCAGAAAAAAATAATTCTTATCTATAATATTAGAAAAATACTCATAAAATAGGATATAAAAATACTCCTAAAATAGGACTCTATTTAGAAAATACTTCTATAAATATTGACATGCATGTTAAACTAGAGAAGAAATCGGTTTACTTATTGAAAAAATATGATTGATGCTCATCTAACTTGATTCACTTGCATGTCTAGATTGATGGATGCTTAATTTTCTAACCCTCAACTTCTTCACTGTTTTTGTTAACATAATAGAATTCAACGTCTGTGTGTGTATATATATATATATATATCTTCTTTGTTTCCATTCAAGTTATTCTTCAGGGTCAAAATTTTCGCTCAGACAAGAATTATTTTTATCAAAATTGAAGATTTGTGATCACTATTGTATTATTTTGTTGTAGTTTACAGGATGAATTTACAGGTGGTAGATGAATATCGGTCGGCTTTGAGGAATTTTTTTAGGTAAATGTTGGTTTAATTGTATTATTTTTATATCTCTATTTTGAGAATTTTTTTTGTGTAAAGGTACGGTTTAGTTGTATTATTTTGATATCTCTATTATCGTATTATTTTGTTATAGTTTACAGGTGGTAGATGAGTGTCAGACGACTTTAAGAAAATTATTGTGTAAAGATTAGATTTAATTATATTGTTTTGTTCATCGTATTATTTTATTGCAGTTTACAGGTTATAGATGAACGTCGATCCCTTGACAATTTTTTTGGTAAAGGTTAGATTTAATTAAATAAATTCTCCAAAAGATGTTGAATTTAATTATTGTATTCATATTTATTATTTAAACAAATATCTTATTTAGTGTAATATTTGAACTCAATAAAGTGAGGTACACACATGGGGCGCGTACACTTAAACTAGTACTTAGAAAAATCAAAAAAGAAAAAAAAAAAAGAGAAAAGAAAAATAAAACAGAAAAAAAAAGTATAAATGACAAAAACTGAAATTGGAAAGTCAGAGCAAAATGGACAACAGAGAGAAGCGAATCTATATCTATAATCTATATCTATAATCTATATCTATATCTATAACATATTAAAAGTGTGAAGACCCTTAGAAAAGTGATTTGAACGTTTTGCCCTTCATTAAAACACTCCATAATAGACAAAATCATCATTTACTATTTTTTAAAAATAATTATCATTAAATTATTATTTAAGGAAAAAAATCTCACACCTAAAAGGAATTAAATATAATGTGTGAAATTTTTTATTAGGAGTCATATGCAATTTTTTAGGAGAAAAGTGATGTAAAAGGGAAAAAGAGTTAAGAACCAAAATTATGTTTGTTGAAAAGGAAACATCGCATGGAAACTTTTAAGAAAAAAAAAATTTTACTAATCAAAATATATTTCTTTTTTTAAAAAAAAATTATGCAATTCAGGTATGAAATTGTATTATTTATCACTTCTAAATTAATTAGAATTTTACCTTATATAAAACTTCCAAATCATATAAAATTTTACACTATATAAAAAAAATGTCTATAATTCTATTTAAATCGTATTTTGATCAAAGTTTACTTGAATTTTTTTTTTATTTTGATAATTGATAATTAATTAAAGTTTTCTTCTTGCGTTCATGATTAGAGTTTTCTAGCCTTCTTTGTTATATGAATTTATGAATTTTCCTTTAATTTTTTATTATACGTATTTAGTGTAATTGTGAATAAATCATGAGATCTAACATATCATCATTATGTTTGTTCATAAACTTTATTTATTTTGTTTTTTGTGGAGTATGACAATCCATGCATTCTACCAGAATCTATTTCTTCTACCATCCACCCCTTTTAGTATTGGTTTCAAAATACGGTCATAGGCTGAATATTGTTTCCATATCTTTTTCGTCTTGAGAAAAATGACCGTCGACAACCTCTTCATTTCTTTTCTTTGTTTATCTCAATTGTGGGGGATTTTAGCATATTGAACTCTTAAGTTTTTCATGTAATGGGTCTAGAAAAATGAGAAAGGGTTTATTACTATATTTTTTGTCTGCATGAAAATCTTAATTTGATGTCATTGTGATCTCCACAATGCGTTCATGCAGGTCATTGAGATATCAAAAGGAAACAAAGTCTAATATGAGCTAGACAACAAAATCGGTCTTATTAAGGTATATGGCACGATGATCTAAATTAAGTTAGCTCTAAGCGATCCTCTGAGGAGAAACATGATCATAGGGGTAATTTTAATTTTTTTTATCAATTTAAATAATTATAATTTCTTCATAAATGATGTTTTGCAATTCGCAAGCATATTTTTTAATTCAAAGTATTAGTTTAAAATTGGGACATAGCTCCTTTCTACTATTTGTTTTTTTTTTTTAATTGTATATAAGTCAAAGTTGGAGTCTTCTAGCAAAATTATTTATTTTAAAATTAATGACACTTTCTAATAATTTTATTGTTTGCATATATTTATTTATGATACTATATTTTGGAGAATTTATTTCCTCTAGGTTTTGTGTTTGTAATATTAATTTTTTAATGTGTAAGTCATTTAACTAAAGCATATTAAATATTATGTTATTTTTTATTATAATTTTCTTCATAATCTTATTTTGTGAATGTTTTTAATGTAAACTTTGCATAACGTCAGATTATTCAATTTCAACTTTAATTATTTTCTAGGTTCACAAATATATTTTTTATTATAGAAATTTATGTGTTAAAGCTGTAATTTTTGTTAATGGATCTTCGTAATTTTCAAATTTATTTTTTTATGAGCAAAAATATTTATATTTATTTGTGTTTGATTAATAGAATGATTTAAATTTTGTGTGCATGGACATGTATTACATTATAAGGTATGTTAATACCTCATGAAAATGATTATGAGGCCAATTTTTGAAATTTTTTTCTTTTGTAGGTTAGGAAAAATTTTCTGTTAATTTGAATTTAAATTGGTGAGTTGTTACTCAATTAATCATATTCATCATTTACATGAATTCGGAATCTATGTTAAAGCACACATTAAAAAACTAATTTAAATAATAAAAAAAATCTAAATAGAATATTAATTAACTATAAAGGTCCTAGATTAAATGACATGAAAGACACTCTGATGACATAATGCATTAAATTAAGTATATGTTTGAAAATACCTTAGATCAAAGGATAAGAGATTGGATTAAAATAAATCTAACAAATAAAACGAGTTTTAATTTCAACTATTTTCATGAACTAAAAAAAAGTAATTTTGTTTTAAAAGTATTTTTGAGAAAATATATTTAAAAGCACTTTTAAAGACTTTGTCAAATATTTATAGTTAGTCAAATACTAATAATTGTTCTGTTTCTAAATTTATTAGTCAAACACAAATTGATTCTCGTCGAGACATCAAAGTAATTTTATAAAATTGCACTCATTGAAGTAAGTTACACGCGTGGAATGTGTATACTAAGACTAGTACAAAATCAAAAATAGGAGCTGGGGGGAAAACGACAAAAAGCTTCAAGATTATGAGGTGTGATGCAACAATTAAAGAGATGTACAGACGGATTAAAAGAAATAGAGAAATATTCTAGGTAAATTATAAATATGAGTATGAGAGGATAAAAGTTTTAATAGTCGTTACATTAAAATTTGGGCAAAATTCAGAAATAGCATACTTAAGAGCCTAATTATTGTTTTTATAGCAACAGTTTCATAATTACATTTTATAACAACTTATATTTTATATTTTTTACAAAATGTTACTGTAAAAATACATATACAATAAAGTTACAGCCCTTAATTAACTGAAATTAGTTGATCTATATATGGTATAATTACCAATCCAGTAAATTTATAGATTCTTTTTCCATTTAAAACTCACAAAAATGTGACTTCCGTTATATTTGTCTTCACGTTTGAAATTCAAATTTCAATTTTTCCCATTAGCAATTCCATCCGAAAACGCGTTAATTAGCTGCAGGTTTTCTTAGCAATTTGTTCTAATCCAACCCTGTTTTGGAAATTCAACATTGCTGTTGCTGAATCAAATTGGACTGATTCTTCTTCGGAAATCAACAACAATTGCAAAACGATGAAGTAATTTGTTTGAACCAAATTCAGTTGTTGATTCTTTTGATCAATTTGTTTGAATTCAACTGTCAGTTGAAAATTCAATCATTACTACTATTTAAGGTACATAATCATTATTGTTGTTTAGTTTGATTTTCTTTTTAACCATTACTGATGTGCCTATCGAGTTTCTGTTGTCGTCGTTACTTTGTATGTAAAAAAATTGTAAAAGAAATTCGAGTTAGAAGCATTTCAATAGTAAAATTGAACATATAGAAACAAAAAATTGAGAATTCAACTTGGTGTTGCAAATTTCAGCTTAAAACTTGTGTGAAGTGTAAAAAAGTCTGTATTCGACTATTGTTTTGAGGATCGCTTGTTGTTATTTTGATTGTTTTAACAATTCTACAAATTCTGAAGTTTTGCTGTATAATCGTTTATGATCGAATTCAGTTGTTGAATTTGATGATATTCTATGAACACATATGAACGTATAAATTATCTGCTCCAGATGTATTTTTGATTTGTTTAATGGTCACATTGCATATGTATTTTTTGATATGGTTAATGTTAATACTGCATATGTATTTTTGTGTTGTTGTTGGAATTTTAGACTGTAACTATATATTTGAAAATACATTTTGTACCTGTTTTACTTCCTTTTGATTAAGTAATTTCTGTATTTGGTTAAAAACTTTTTCTGTGTTTGTAATTTAGTTTATACAAATATTGTTTAAATGTATTTTTTACAGGTTGATGTTGGCTGAGTAACTTTGTTTGCACTTAAAATTGTAAATTGTGTGTTAAAATAAGTGACATCTAACAAATATGTATATTTGTTTATTTTTTGGTTAAATCAATTGGAGATGGGAAGCATACCAGTCTTGTGAAGCACTCTGGTCGATGGACGTATGAAAAAACTATGAAGAATATGTCACTAATGCTATACTGTTGAGCACATCAGCAACATTCGTTGAGTTGCACGATGTTTTGGCATCTTACTTAAGTGTGGATTTAACCAGCAAACGTATTATAGTGGAATATCAAATAAGTGCTAATGCAGGGCAGATAGAAATACATAATGATATGGTATTAAAGGTCTATATTTTGCAGAAAAAGCAGATACAAGACATGAATTGTCTTCCTTTATATGTAAGCATTTTGGAGAAAGTTGTAATGAGCAATTTCGCGAGTTCATCCATATGTGATGCTGAAAGAAGAAGCAACTGTAACAACTTGTAAATAATGATAAATATAATAAATAAAGGAGCTTTGGTGGTTTCTGAAGATGCACAAGCATTAGATATATTTGAGATGGATACTGTTGAGGTGATTATCTCAGACCCACATCACAAGCATGTTGAGGATGACCAGGTTTACTTGACAAAAAAATTTTAAAGTCGGTCATGAAGGACTATTTAATTAGGGAGAAGTTTCAAACGCGAAGTAAAAGGTCAAGTAAGAAAACATACATACATTCTATATCACTCTAATCTTGTTTAATATTAGTTTGGATATGTATTTTGAATGAATTAAATTATGTTGGATGCAGTTACATATTCTTTTGCAAATCAAGAAACTGCGAATTTTTAATGCGTGCTTCAGGCATTAGAGAAAGTGGAATGTTTAGAATAAGAAGATTCATACCTCAACATACTTGCTCGGTGAAGGACAAGATCTATCCAAAGGTGCATGCTACTAGTATGTTGATAGGTGGTATGGTTAAGCAGAAATTCAAAAATCACAAACAAAAATACAGTGTGACGGAAATCAGAAATGACATGAAGGAAGATTTTGGTATGAATTTGACATACACTTTATGTTGGAGGGCCAAGAAAAGAACGTTAGAAGAGTTGAGGGGTAAGCCATCTTCATCTTATGGGAAACTGTCATCATACTTATATGTGCTGAATACTACCTATCTAGAGTCACATATAAGAATGAAGAAGACAGATGATGATGCGTTCTTGTATGTATATAGCTTTCTACATGCATTCATTAAAGGATTCGGTCATTGTAGACCAGTCGTAGTGGTTGATACTAGTCATCTGAGAAGAATTTATATCGGGGCATTTGTAACAGCATGTACAACGGACGGAGCAGGTTAGTATCATTTAATAGTAACTACATTATATAAATGGTTGTATTTTTTTTTTATTTCTGCAAATAACTTGAAAAATACATATCTCCACTTCATATATACATATCTGCATATAATTACATGTATTTTTAAAGTTTCCTGAATGAAACATGTAAAAATATTTATGTTTGATAGTGAGGTGCATGTAGATTTTATTACATGTAATTGATACCATTTCAGGTACATAAAATATACAGTTTTGTTTACCTATTTTTTTAATAAATACATATGCAGTTCCTATATGTATTTATATCGGCATGCGCAGAATTTTTTTATATATGCAGACCATTTATTTATTTTAGCATATGGTGTGCTTGATTCTGAAAATAATGAATTATGTATACAGGTCATATATTTTCTTTGGCATATGGTGTGCTTGATTCTGAAAATGATGCATCCTGGACGTGGTTCTTCGAGAATCTAAAGAAAGCGTACGGAGAAAGACAACACATGTGTGTTATGTCTGATAGGAATCCAAGCATCATAAAGGTTGTTGGTTATGTGTACAAAGATATTCCACATTATGCATGTATGTGGCATCTATGGGGAAATGTGAAAAAACTTTACAGAAAGTCACACGATGCATTGTCGGAGATCTTTTATACAATGGTCAAATCATATTCAAAGTCAGAATTTCACATGTTAATGGAAAAAGTTGAGGCAGTTGATATTAGGATGAAGAAGTATTTGGAATTGGCTGGTTACGAAAAGTAGGCTAGGTCGTATGCAACAGTTCACCGAGGATGGAATTTGACTTCAAACGTTGCGGAGTCGATAAATGAAGTGCTTGTATCAGCTAGAGAACTGTCAATTTATGACTTTCTTGAGAAAGTTCGATTACTGTTTGCAAAATGGAATTGCACAAATAGGCAGGAGGCTTCATATACCTTCAGAACACTCATTGAAAAGTTTAATGACATGCTCAGTGAGAACGAGGATTTGTGTACTCGTATGACGGTATGGCCTTTTAGATTTGTACAAATTATAATTATGAAAACATAAATATGAAAATACTTTCCACTCAATTGTAAATTAATTAAAATATATACAACATAAACAATATGATCATTTAAAAACGTAATATGTATTTTTTTATTAAAATTTTTTAACATTGCATAAGTATTTGGATGATCTATAAAAATGTAATCTGCATATGTATTTTTATTACATATGTATTTTTTTTGAAAAATGCTGGTGTGATTACAACATATCATGAAATATGAAATTCATTTTTTTATATCATTGTATTTAACTTTTTATGTTTATATCAGGTTGTACCATCCACAGAATATATGTATACGATACATGACAAACAAAAGAACTTCATTATTTGCATCAAGAAAAAAAATGCTCATGTAATGCATTTAAAATAGATGAGATACCATGTGCACATGCTTGTGCGGTGTTGGAGAAAAAGAATCTTGACAAGGGACTATATTGTTGTGATTTGTTTAAACCAAAAAATTATTTTGAAGACATATGATATTTCAATCTACCCGTTGCCACACAAAGAAGAATGGATAATACTAGAGAGCATACTTGGTGAAATAGTGTTGCCTCCAAAATTCAAAAGACCTCCAGGAAGACCTGCAAAGAAGGATCGAAAATCAGGCCAGAATATGTTTGGAAAGAAGAATATCAACTCATGAGGTGGTTGTAGGGCTAACGGTCATAATAGGCGTTCTTGTAGGAAATATGGAAAATGATACATTTCTTCTTCTGTATTATTTCTTAAAACTTTATTTTTCATTTGTTATAATCATGAACTATTTAAGTTTAGTTAATACATTTATGAATCATTTGACAATTGAAGACAGTAATGTCTGATTACTGGAGCTATATATGTTTCAAAATTTAAAAATTTTCAAGCAGCAGTTCATATGTATTTTTTACATAATATTTATATATTTTAGGTTAAAATGTGGTAACTTTTATTGAGCCAAACAAGCATATGTTTCCTAATTGTTTAGAGGTTTAAATATATGTGACATATTCTGCAAATATATGTTTGAAGTGCATAATGTTAGTACTGCATATGTATTTATATGCTACATTTGATGTATAATACATATGTATTTTTTAGCAAAATATCATCAATGCATATATATTTTGTAATTAAAATCAAATCTACAACTGCATAACATAGTCAAAATTATCTTTTATTCGAGTTCTCTTGTATAATGATTTTAAATGAACACATAGTAGGTATGTTTCAGTTGTATTTTTGTAGTGTTTGATCTTAACACTGCATATGTATTTTTAGTCTGAAAACATTTGGTTTATACTGCATATGTATTTTTAAAGCATAATATGAACACTACATATGTATTTCTTAATTAAATGTCACAGTAAACAGTATAGCTCCATAAAACTACATGTTATAGTTAACAATGTAGGAAGGTGGTGAAAAATTTTAAAGAACAACAACAACATACTAAAATACATATTAGGAATGGTCCATATGTATTTTTGCAATGCATGATTTTTACACTGCATATGTATTTTTAGGCTAAATATAATTGATTTATACTAAATATGTATTTTTATGCTAAGTAAATATGTATTTTCAAACAGCAGTTCATATGTATTTTTTTACATATTATATATATTTTAGGTTAAAATGTGGTAACTTTTATTGAGCCAAACAAGTATATATTTCCTAATTGTTCAGAGGTTTAAATATATGTGACATATTCTGCAAATATATGTTTGAAGTGCATAATGTTAATACTGCATAGGTATTTATATGCTAAAAATACATTTGATTTATAATACGTATGTATTTTTTAGCAAAATATCATCAATGCATATGTATTTTGTAACCAAAATCAAATATATAACTGCATAACATAGTCAAAGTTATCTTTTACTCGAGTTCTCTTGTATAATGATTTTAAATGAACACATAGTAGGTATGTTCCAGTTGTATTTTAGTAATGTTTGATTTTAACACTGCATATGTATTTTTAGTCTGAAAATATTTAGTTTATACTGCATATGTATTTTTAAAGCATAATATGAACACTACACATGTATTTTTTTTTAACTAAATATCACAGTAAAAGGTATAGCTCCATAAAACTACATGTTATATTTAACAATGTAGGAAGGTGGTGAAAAACTTTAAAGAACAACAACAACATACTAAAATACTTATTAGGAATGGTCCATATGTATTTTTGCAATGCATGATTTTAACATTGCCTATATATTTTTAGACTAAATACAATCGATTTATACTAAAAATGAATTTTTATGCATGGTATGAAAATTACATATGTATTTTTTACCTAATTCTCACAGTACAAGGTAGAACTCCATAAAATAAACAAAATAAACTTTAATTCAAATCAAAATTATTCCCACATCAAAACTGAATTAATTTCATTCAGTCTGAAAATAAGTACTATTATAACCTACAAATAGAACCAATTCAAAACATAAAAATTAGTCTGTAAAATCAAAACCTACATCCATAAACCAGTTTCAAATCTACAACCAGTTTCACAAGTAAAAAATCCATCATACATCAAAAACTTCAGTGACACTAGTTATTCTACTTTGCCTTGCAGGCCTCAAGGGTTCTTCGACATCACTAATTACATTTGCTTCTTTTTTTCGAATCCCATAATCCCACAGAAGTGCGGCATATCTTGTACGGAGTGTGTTAGGGTCAAACTCAGTCGGAATAGCTTTGTGACCGTAAGAAAGACACTCTGCATACATAACCATAAAGACACCACAATCCCTACAAATAAAAAAAAACTTTTGATGAAATAGTGAAATATATTTTGTACAAACATATAATTTTGTTATATGTAAATTCAAAACTTACAAGCTTTCACTCGGTTGTTGAGGCAAATCATCCTCAAATAAAACATCAAACATATCTGAGGAGTCTTTGTCTCTGTATCTTGGATGATTTTGAAGATCAATTCCTTTCTTAACATAGAAATCACAACCTTGGAGACACAATGGAATAATCTTTGCTATTTTCTCGATCTCAGCAAGAACAACAGCATAATGACTACTGGATTTATATAAGTCATACAGGAATATACACCTCTCTGAAAATGATAAAACTGTGAGAACCAAATGATACTTTTCCTTTATATTAATCGGAATAAAAATGTCTTCTATTGTATGTCATGGCACTGCAGCATGCATACAGAACCCATTGATGTATTCGTTAAGATGGTGTTGCTGTCCTCCAGCATTAATATTTTGATGATCCATATAATAAACATCCATCAAAGATATAATTACATTCATAAAGTTGCAGTCAACTGTACTGTATTTGTATGATTTGTTTGGCTCATTTTTGTACGAACTGTGAGGCCTGTACTTTGACTTCTTCCTCAAGTAGTAAAAGCAGACATCACTATGCTGCATTAGTAAATACCACAAAATCTAAAAAATTCAAACAAATTATATACTAAATATTAAAGTGTATGTAAGTAAATAATACATATGCTTTTTTAATATTAATGTTGAAGATCAGTTACTTCAAGACTATGTTATCTAATAGTATATGCAACAGTATGTGATGTACTATACTATATCATATTTATATTTCTGAAGTATATATGTTTTTTAAACACATATATGTTAAATCATATGTATTTCAATATAACCTAATATATATTTTTAAGTAGTGTTTCAGCCGCAATGAATAAATTTCAAAATAATATACTAACCGAGTTTGTTCATGTTTGATCTGCAAATCCCATAGTATAGAATCAATTTTAGTCTTCAATAGTCTCAACACCAAAATACATCATTAAAATGTCTGATTTTTCCCTCTTGTAATATTCTACTTTTGCTTTCCTAGGTATTGTAATGAGATGGTAAATCAGGAAAGCATAATTGATACAAAAAAATAATCTGAATCAAGTTAAAAGAACAACCTCTTGGCAGTAGCTTTTAATAGGTCGGCAGAAATTCATTCCATGAAGTTCTTGACAATCTTCGTATCTATTATTCCATCAATCGGGTGATATAAAAATGAATATTTTTGGGAGAATATGCGTATTAGTCTTGCTGAGCTCCCTATATAATTACAAAAATTTAATTAATACAAAGGTATTTTTAAGACATATTACATTAAAAATTATATATATCTTATTGTACTTACCAGCTGCTGAACCAAATTTTTCGGTATATGGCGATTCCTTGAATTTTGATGGTCTCATATTCCTTAACTTTGGTCTAGGAGTTTTAACTTCACGATTATCAGATGGATGAATCATGATACTTTTTTGATCGTACACATTCAAGCTAGGTAGAAACTCATTCGGAATTGTGTTTTGTGAATCAAGCCATAATTGTTCAACCCTTTGTTCATCATTTTTTACTTCTTGTGTATTAGGAGGTGTCCTAACTTGCTCCTCTGTATCAAGTTCAACCTCTGAATGCACCAGTGACTTTGAACTCAAATCAGTGATCCCTCTATTCATCTAACAAAAAAAATTTAAAAAGAATATTACTTTTTTTCTAAGAAAATGAACCTAAACAAACTCAAAATATATTATAGACAGATACATACTTGAGCCTGATCTCAATGACGGTGTCAGAATTTTTTGCATAAAAAATTTCATGATAAGATTCTTCTTGACGGTTTGCCGATGGATGTATGATGATGCTTTGTCTTCGATAGGCATTTAGGCTCGGTAAAATCTCATCAAGGATTGAGAATTGTAAATCAGACAAAATTGTTTCATCAATTTTCTCATCGCAGGTCTGAAAAAAATAAAGAAAAAATTTAATTGTCCTTTGAATTATTACATCACATGAAGACAAAGTTAACATCACTATACATACTCGACAATCATGTTGAACAACCTTGTCAGAATGTAAGTAATCCAAATCCAAATCAGTGCACCCCTTGAAAACAAGTAAAAAAATCAAAAACTACATCAAACAAACATGTTCTTGTATCTGTTTATATATGTGAATTCAAATGAATATATATAAAATATAATTATTTACCTTTGTACCAAGCAAACTTGCCTCCAATTCCTGATCAACCTCTGAACTTAATCGCTGTGTTGATTTTTTAGTACCAACATAAGCCATATTCTAGAGGCCAGGATTTTTATTTGCATGTTGTTGCTACAAATACATATACAAATTCAAATACCCTATTAATACTTGAGTCCAACATAATATTTTTTTTTTATGAAAATGTATATATATATATATATATATATATATATATATATATATATATATTTATATATATATATACACACACAGAGACAAACACACTAAAAATACATATTGATATGTAACATCAAACTGAAAAATAAATATCAAAGAACATAACAAAAAAATCACTATCAGTGTTAAAATACATCTTCAGTGTTAAAAAATACATATGAATAAAACTAAAAATACATATGCAGTGTATAAAACATTGTAAAAATACATATTGATATATAACATTAAACTCAAAAATACATATTCATGAACAAAATTAAAAACACACTCTGTTACAGGTTATAATGTTTATAATCAACCAAATAATATATATTGTTATGTGAGCATCCTCAAATGTATTTTGAATATAAACTATAAAAGTACTAGTAAATATGTATTTGGAACTTTAATATTTACCTTTGTACCGTCAGAAATATTATCCAAAGATTGAACAACATCGGGACTGAAATGTTGTAACCCTTCCTCATCAACATTTGATTTATCACCTTCCATATCTACAACCTGCTCCTTAAAAAATTTTGTACAATAACATAACAAGTTATTTTACAAATATGTTGTATTTGTATAAGGAAGTCCAATAAGTATACATATTCAAACCAACTAAGTTTTTCAAAGAAAAAATTTACCTTGCTTTGAGCAAATGTTTTCTTCATCTTTTTGAATTTTTTTCTCATTAGACCACGACTTTCTTTAAAATCGCGACGAACCTGTTTTGATACAAAATCAATAAATAAATTTTTTTCCATGTAAAACAAATATTTTCAAAAAAAAAAAATTACCTCATCACAGAATGCATAAAAATCTTTCTTAGAAATAAAGGCTTCTTTCTTAATATGACTCTGAGGCTTTGACACGGCTACTTCCTCTACATAACTATCTGGCTTTGAATGTACCTGAGGAAAAATAACTCGAGCTATTTGCTTTTCTTTCTTCATTTTTGAAGAATGCGTCTGTCGTGTTGGAATTGGCTTGAAAACTAGTGTCTTCGTCCCAGCAGACTTTGCAGCACGAGTAGTTGGTGTCCTTGTTTAGGTATGCTGGTCAACAATATTTACTTGCTTTTTACTTAAAGATTTCTTCGCTGCTGGTGTTGATGAATCAACCTTCTGTTTCTTCTTTGAATGTTCGTTGATCTTTCTTGGTGGTGGATCCTGAAAGTCGTCATCAGAATCAACAGAACGTTCATGTTGGATTGAATCCTTCTATGGTATTTACAATTTTGCCAGCTCCTTTTTCATTGGCTCTATGTTCTTAAAGACAACCTAGAATAATAGGTAAATAATATATGTTAAAGAATCAGTTAAACAATTGTAAATGAAAATGTATATTTGTATGCTGTAAAATACATATTAATACATATGTATTTAGTAACAACAAACCTTGCCATTGTCCTTGAACATAACATTCATCAAGAACTCAAAGCGTGGACGAGGTACAATCGTCTTCCAATTTAATAATCGGAGAATCCGATTATCAACCTTTGATGCAATCTTTGCTGGTACAGATGAACAACACTCATAAAGCCACACTTGGATTTCTAGTGGCATTCCTTAAATCAAATAAAATTGACCAGCAGCTTTCAACCGATTGGTCAAACTTCTGGCCAGGTTTTCAAAAGATAAAGAACCCCATGAAAAATCCTTATATCTTTCACTATCGACCAAATCGAAATGAAGACGAGGTATAACCACAGTTTTTACATTAGATAAAACAAATGAATTCAGGAAATACAGGATTGCAAATTTCTCAGCATCCTCGTCGTTGTTCTCCCCCCATACTTTCTCCGTGAATGCTAGAAATAATTGTCTTTTCTGTATAATTTCTACCCCATTGAAATACTTGTCAACCAGCCTATTTGGTACACCCTCATCAAAAGTAAAGTCATACCTATTTGACATACAATTCAATCCAGTTATGATAGCAAATTCTCTGGGAGTAAAATTAAGAAAGGTGCCATTAGCACAAATCAAAATCCCAGCAGAAGAACTACCCTTCACTTCATGATACAAGTACGATCACGAGGATGAACGTGAATGAGTGCGTAATGAATCCTTCCAAGAAAGTGCACAAGTAAAGTGTAAAATAGGGCCTAAACACACCAAAATCAGCCCACTTCTTGCACTTGATAGGCACCTTACCCTTGAGGGATATTATGGATATTTCACACTATTTTTTTAATATCTATAAATAGAAACTTTTAGGGTTTCATTCATTAGTTTGGATTGAATATTGAAAGTTATAACATTGAAACACCCTCTCTTGAGAGAATGACCTCTTTACCGAAACATAGTAGCTAGGGAAATCAACTTGAGTGTGGAATCACTCGTGTTGGATTCAAGCTTGGAAACGTTGGATGCTTGGGAGATCGAGGTCACTCTTGTGTCAACGTAGGAGTTAGGTTAACCGTTGCGTGTAGTGTTAAGGGTCCAAGAGTATCACATGTTCTTGGGTTCTTAAGATTATATCAACCAAGGTCTAACTATCTATCCCTTTTGTTTATTGTAATCTTGTAACCGTTTGTGTATCTTGTAATCTTCAACCCGTGAGTTGTTGCCTCTTGTTGTTATTGTTCTCATCTTATTGTTGTTTTGTTGCTACTGTTTTGGTGTCAAAAACACCCTTGTATTCTTGTATTCTTGTTGTTGTAGTGAATTCGAGAGTGGTCTCCAAAAAGGCTCGGATCCTTAAGATTTGCGGACTGTTTTGGAGTTGTTTCTTGTTTCTCTTATCTTTCCCGTATCACCTCAAGCGTCATAACGCATCTGCACAACTGTGCTTGCACTACACATTGTTGTTTTTCATAAAATAACCAAAACTGTTATTGTTGCAGAAGTTTTTAAACTGTTCCTTATTTAAAATTGCGCGTATGCTTCCATAAATATCTTTGTCACTGTACGAGCACATATGTAGTGCAAATCTTGAAAGTTTTCTGACAATGAATATTTCATCCCACGTCACCTACACAAAGTAAAATAACCACTTCTTAATCTGTAACAAAAAATTCAAGCAGACAAAAAACATATAACATGCATATGTATTTCATATGATTAAAATGCATTTGTATTATGATCATATCAAAACTGCAACTAACAGTTAAAAAAATACATATCACATATACTAATATAGCCAATACAGTGTTAGGGTATTTAAATTAATATTAACATGCATATGTATTTTGATCATATAAAACCACAACCAACATTGAAAAATACAAATTAAGTATGTATTTCATATGATTAAAATGCATATGAATTGTGATCATATCAAAACTGCAACCAACAGTTAAAAATACATATCACATATACTAAAAATACATATAGCCAATAGAGTTTTAGGGTATTTAAACTAATATTAACATGCATATGTATTTTGACCATATAAAACCACAACCAACATTGAAAAATACAAATCAAGTATGCTAAAAATACATATAGCCAATATAGTTTTCATGAGTAGCTAAACTATGATACTAAAGCAGTCAAAAAATATACAGAACAAGCATATATATTTATATCATATCAAAACTGCAACCAATACTTAAAAATACATATCAACTATACTAAAAATACATATAGCCAAATACTATTTATGAGTAGTTAATTCAACACCATTCAACAATATATTTTCACAATTACGCTATCATCTTCACAAATCAGCTTATACTCCCTAAATTTCATCATAACAGAAAATACATATTAACTAGTTGAACACAATACTTAACAGTAAAAAAAATACATTTACAAACAAAAAAAATACCTCTTCCTTACTTTCTTCTTCAGATTTATCAGCATAAGATTTATCAACATCGTCTTCAATTTCTGTAGATTTCCTTTTCTTGTCGTAGCTTTTTTTAGTTTTTTTCTCCTTTGGAGAAGAAGTTTCTTCAACCGTTTTTTTTTAAATTTTGGTCATCTTCACTACGTCGTTGTGAAACTTCGACCTAATCTCCTTCGATCTTTCAAATTTGTTCAACTGTAAAGGATTTGAAGCAACTCTAACTAAATCTTCTTGAGTTAACCCAAGACTAAAAGATGGTGCATCAGACAGTAAATTCATATTACTTGTAACACTGATTGTAGGTGTTTTTGCTATGTGTTCATCCATTAAAACACAAAACCCTTAAACTCTGATTTTCAGATGAACTAAAGTAGAACAAAAAAAAATTTAACCGCTAACATGCAATTAATAGTTACCTGAAATAGGCGAACCAAATCCTTTCACAGATCATGGAGGAATCGTGTAAAGGGCGGGAGTAATGGTTAATGGCAAAAAAAAAGGAAGTAAAAATTTAAAAATAAGGAAAGATAATGAAGAATGAGTGAAAAGGAAGATTTTATCACAGTAAAAATAATTAGGCGGCAAAAAAGTAGGGGACTACTTAAAATAATGCTATAAATGCTACATAATATAATTATGAAAAAGTATTGCTATTTTTTATAATTTAATACTTAGGTATGATATGTCCTGTATTTTTTCCTTAAAATTTATGGTATGAAAATTTCATATGTGTCATTATTTGGTAATAATTTTCCTTTGAAATTTTTCACATGAACCTTTGTAATTGATTGAGTTTTATTAAATTATTTTTTCATCATCTTAAAATATTTGTCACATTTCATTTTTGAGGATCAAATTATATGAGTTTCAATTAATGTTTTTAAGAAAAAGTATTATTATGTTGGCATAATTATTGCAGTTTATGATATTTGTTTTTCATATAATTTTGAATATCTAATTTCTAATTTTATTGAATTAATATAACGCAATTTATATTTAAAATAAGTCAAATTATATTTTGTAAAATAATACGATAAAATTTGAATAACTCTTGAAGACAATATTTGTTTATCAATAAAGCATAGAGAATATTTAGATTTTGATAGTCATCAAAGATTTTTTTGATATTCCAACACATGATAATTAATAATATTTTTTTATTACGTATTTTCATTTTATCCTGATTCTTTTTGTTAAGATCGATTCACTTGAATTTTTATAATTGATTTCTTCTTGCCACATGCTAGATTACTATTAATTAAAACTCCTTTCATTTTAAATCAACTATATTCAAGCTAACTTTTTCTATAAAATTAAAGTTTTCAATGATTTCAACTACAACCTCATAGTCCATTTTGATATTATATGATAATAAATAATTCCTTGTAATTATTGTTTCTTGTAGTGGACATTAAAGAGTATAAAGCAATGTAATAAAAATGGAACAAATAGAATACTCTTGTAAGGAGCGTGTAAAAAATATATATAACAAGCAAATAGACCGAATGAAGCAAGCTATTAGTATAATTCAATTATCATTTAATATACTAATATATTCTTATTAAGCTAATTTATATAAAGACTCTTAATTGAAATTATAATTATTATAATATAAACTTGAAAGCATTGACTTTTTTTCAGATGATTCCATAAGATTAAAAAAATGTTATTAGCAAAAACTATCGCCACTAAAATTATGAGAAAAATTAAAACTCAATAAATATCAAAATAAATTTATTTTTAGCTATAACTAAGAAAATAAATATTCACAAATTTTATAAAATATCAATATTTTTTTTCTATTTATGATCTTCATTGAAGATTAATAATTAAATATTTTAAATTATGTCATTATATAAAATATCTAATTACTTTTAGCTTATTAATATATTCTAATTCTTTGACAATATTTTATTCCTCACAAATAATATTTTTTATTTAAAATTATCCAATTATGTTATTAGAAACTCTAATAATGATGAAAACTTATCAACAAAATTTGTTTAACAGATCATTAGATATACTAATTATAAAATTAAAAAAATATATAATATAAATTTTATTTTTATACTTTGAATTTGTGAGCCCGGGCCTCATGAAACTAGTAGTTTATATATGATGGATTAAAAGAAGGGAAAAAGACACTCTATAACACTTTTTAAAAATAAATAGCCCAAGTTTAAAAAAATTTCAAAAAGTAGTCAGTCGGATATACTATTTTCGCCTTTTAGTCATTTCCTATTTTGGATCATTTTAGCCTACATAGTCCATATATAGTCCATATACAATACTGATACAATATTCAACTTGGGCAATTCGCCCCTTTTAAAAATATTTCAATTTTTTTTTTGTTATAAATGTTTTAACTGATCAAATATTTCACTTTTTTTTATTGTTTAGAAATAATAATTAAATTATATAAAAATGATATAATTATTATATAGAATATGTATCTATATAAGATACATGTATAGAAATTGTATAGTTCTATCAAATATGTATATCTATAAAATATATATATAAAATATATAAAAAGTGCATGAAAATTATATAATTGTTGTATAAAATGTGTAAAAAAAAAATATACAGTTATTGTATAAATTGTGTTCCAAAATTGTATAATTTTAGTATGAAATATTTATATGTATAAGATATGTGTAAAAATTGTATAGAAGGTGTGTAGAAACGGTATAGAACAAGCCAGTAAATTGAAATGGCTAGAAAGTGAAATTTAAATTCCATGGTCATTTTCATGGAAATAGTTTAATTTGAAGTGTCGTTTCTGTCATTTCCCCAAAGAAGAAGTAGAGAAATATTCGAGGTAAATAGTTTATATATGAGCAAATTCTAATAAATACTTTGGCTTAATAGACAATTCATATGATTTTCCTTTTATTAATCAACCCATCCCTCCCAAATTCACCTTTAAATTAGGTGACAAATTAGGCAAGACGTTGACTTACGACTAAAATACATATACTGTCACATGTATCACGTACTTCCTCACATTCAATATTTCAATATGATCTAAACAAACAAATTAATAGCAGTACATTTTTTTAATATATATCACACAATACACATTATCATTTCACATCTCAATAAGTTTCCTTTTAATTAATATATCAAAATACACATTATCATTTCACATCTCTTCTCTCTCTAACCTAAACAATATATCATAGAGGAAGCTAGAAAAAAAAAACAATAACTTCATCAATGGAAGAAGCAAGGTCGAGAAAGCTTGGTGGATCTTTGAAAGTTCCTAATGTTCAAGAACTGGCAAAGCAACAACTAGCAGCCGTTCCACCAAGATATATTCGTGATGATATTGAAAAAGCTGATTATAATTCTTCCAAATTAGTATTGCGTCAAGTTCCAATTATTGATATGAAAAAACTACTGGAAATTGGAGATGGTCACGATGGTACAGAGCTTGAGAGGCTTCATCTTGCTTGCAAAGAATGGGGATTTTTTCAGGTTTATATATAAAATGATGTTCATTTTAGATTCTATGTTGTAGAAATATTGGTGCGTGTAAATATGGTTGCCACCTTCACCCAACAGAGTAAATATAACAGTACTCCACCTGTAAATTAACTTAGCTTCATTTTTATGTCTTTTAAATTGATTGTATACGGATTTTAACATAGTATGAATATTTTCTTTTGAGTAAAGTACCCTGATACACTTAACTTCATGGTCCTATTATCCCCAAACTAAATTTTAGCATATTTTTGTTCACCTTTTTAGCTGACATGACACCTTTTTAGTTGACGTGTTACCTTTGACGTGAATCCTATAATAAAGGTGTCATATTAGTACAAAAGGGTGATAAAAATACGCTAAATTTGAATTCAAGAAATAATAGAACCCTGTGAAGTTGGAGTGTGTCGTAACAAAAATTTCTCTTTTTGAATCACTACTAAAAAAGGTGATTGTATGTTGGAAATGATTATCAAATATAACAGGTGACATTCTTTTTGACCCTTTTCCATTGAATCATAGGAAGAAACAAAATTATTTAACAATCTTTAGGTAATGTTTTGGTGTCCCATCTATTATCGTCTCCATTTCTTTTGTAAATAAAGTTGATGATATGGTGTACTTTCGGGTCCCATGATTGTTTATTAAATACTGCTCGTAGTATTTTGTTATCAACCCTCAATAAATGGAGAAATAGAAAGAACAATTAGAAAAGAGAGACTTATAAACCATATATGATCAATTTTTAAAATGGTCTGCATACATGTACAGTTGGTGAATCATGGAGTGAATTTATCATTGATGGAGAAAGTGAAGTCAGAAATCAAAGCATTTTTCGATTTACCAATGGAAGAGAAGAAGAAGTTTGAGCAACAAGAAGGAGATCTCGAAGGATATGGGCAAGCCTTTGTTGTATCTGAAGAACAAAAGTTAGATTGGGCTGACATACTTTACATGGTCACTCGCCCTCCTAATTTGAGAAAACCTCACTTGTTTCCAAAACTTCCTGCCTCACTCAGGTAAATATGAGTTTCTAGGACGACCTCAAATTAATAGTATATAATAATATATTTAGTGGATTTCTAAGAATCTGATTGTATGGAACTTTTTTCTACATCTATGCATACAATATTTAAATTCTTGGACCGTCAAGGGATGCGCTGGAACAATACTCAACAGCACTCAAGGAACTTGCAATGAAAATAATGTACAAAATGGCTACGGCATTAGGGATGAAAGCAGAGGATATGATTGTACTATTTGAAGAAGATGGGACACAAATGATGAGAATAAATTACTATCCACCTTGTCCTCAACCAGAGCTTGTAATGGGTTTATGCCCTCACACTGATGCCATTGGTCTAACCATACTCCTTCAGGTTCGTGAAATTGAAGGGCTACAAATTAAGAAAGATGGAGTTTGGATTCCTGTTCCATATCTTCCTGATGCCTTTGTTGTCAACATTGGAGATATTTTAGAGGTAAGACATTTAAGTATATATATTTGGTGTAACGAAAGATACTTTTTAGGGCGAGAAAAATTCTTTTCTAGTGTTTTATTATCAGAAAAATTTTCCATTACAAGGACGAAATGACTTTGCACTAACTTGTGGCCGGAATCATTTCTTTACAACTATCACAACTTTTAACTTCATATTACATATTCCAACTAACAAATACGTAGACATTATTATTCAAAAGTATTTCATCGAAACACTATCCCCTTCGCTAATATTACAAAACATACTATGAAATTTATGGTCCTTTTTCTATGTCAATGTTGTTATTGTCTGCAGATTGTGACAAATGGAATTTATAAAAGCACCGAACATCGAGCAATTGTTAACGAAGATAAAGAGAGGATCTCGATTGCTACATTTTTGAGCCCCAAATTGGATGGGGACTTAGGTCCAGCACCTAGCCTCCTCACACCTCAATGTCCTGCAAAATTTAGGAGGATTGGAGTGGCTGATTACTTCAAGGGATATTTCTCTCGAGAGCTTGTTGGAAAATCATATGTAGATACTATGAGGATTAAAAATGGAGATGATGGAAGCAATTGAATGTTGCAATTTATTCTGCTTGGATACCAACAGCTTGTTTAATTTTGATGGATTTGTTACCCATGATTTTATAATGTATGGTATTCTTTTGTGAATTAATGTCTGAATAAGTAGTGTCCTTTGTTGTTGTTTATCAACGTCTTTAATTTATTGTTTGATTTTAATGTGTAACTTATTGTATAATAACTAAGAAATCTCTCAAATGTCTTCAATTGGTGTGAATATTAGATCTATTAACAATCTGTCATCAACTATGCTTCTAAACTATATTTTCTTAACAAGTTACATTCTTTCTAATATTAATATGATGGAGAAAGATGAAAAAGTTATTTTCGCCTTAACTTAATCATCAAAATAAAGAATTATCGCAAATATTTTTATATGTTGAATTAGCAGTTTAAAAATAATTTGTTACTCTTTATAGCAATAATGGTGATTGTTTTCCTAAGCTATGATGTTATATGTTTCAATTGTGTTAGGAAAGCAGAACATGTGAAATTGTAAACTGGTCAGTGGCCAATGATGATGAAAACAAAAAATAAGTAGGGTGTGTTTGGAAAGCCATCTGATAACTGAAATTGGTGTAAATTACTAGTAATTACACAGCCTGATATTTATAATGACCTATTTGTTTGACAATATAATTACAACTGTATTTTTTGGTTGTATAAGTATAATTACATTGTTATATTAAATTTTTAAAATAAAAGTTAACGATCAAAAACTAAGAAAATTATATTAGACATATAAGGATCTTTTATAAATGATACTAAATTAAATATTATATATATATATATATATATATATATATATATATATATATATATATATATATATATTTTCTTTCAAAACATATTAATTAATAAACATATGTTCTTGTAAAAAAATAATTAATTTATATTTTTTAAATTAATATATTTTAATTAAATTAATCATAAAAACTTAAAGTACATGATTTTTCAGAACATCATGAAATATATGTTCGATTAAAAATATTAATATTATAAACGAAAAAGGATCTAAAATGTCTTTCAATTATGTGAAATATTGATGCAAAAATATCTTTCGTCTATCTATTGGGATTGTTTTATCATTTTATTTAACGAATCAACTTGACCCACTTTCTTTTTAGTATTTTCAGTTAGGATTTTCTTTTTATTTTCTAATATTGTCGTGATTCGATGTATATTTATATTTCTATGTTGTTTCAGGTATCATATGTTTGTTGTAAAGTAGAATGACTTTATGCTTTCATTTACTTATCTCGAATTAGAATTTTTTTTATGTTCTCTCAAATGAAAGACTAATTCTTTTCAATATTTATTTCGTGTATTTTTCTGTCTTTCATAATTTTATGGTTGACTGGTAAGCATGTCATAGTTAGATGTTGCTATGGCCGTTAGATATATGATATTTTTTATCAAAAAAAGGTCTTTTTATATTTATTTTTGGTGTTGCATTCTCGATGTGGTTCCTATCTCTTTATTTTTTATCATTGCCTTGATATAAAATATTGAAAGATTCCTTATTTTTTATTTTCTTTATTAGTTTCTGATAGGTTACTTTCTCTTTGTTACATGTTTATCATGTGACCCCTCCAAAGAATGATTGAAAAGGTTGATTTGGTCTTTAATTGCGGAGAAACGTGGATTCTTACTTCTCAACTTACCTACTTAAAAAACTGACTCATGTATGGACATGGTATGATCCATATTTTCTCTCATATATAGATATATGTTCAGAGTACACTAAAAAGTTAGATTTTGATAAGGTGAAGCAATGTTATGTATAAGGCCATTTGGTGGGTATTATCTAGTTGAGAGTAATGTAGGAATTAGAATTTTACAAATTGCATTGTCTATTTAATTCGTTTTGCTTAAACTTCAATAGTTTGTTGTTGAGGAGGGTGAAAATATTGTCCCAGCTCTTGACACTGCAACAATAGATGCAGTAACTGATGGTGAATCAAGTGAGGAAAAGGAGGATGAAAATGAACCTGTAGATAGTGACTACAATAGTGATGAGTTAAAATTTCTTGAAAGGGAAAAGAAAAGAGAAGCCAATGAAAGTCGAGTATCTTCTTAAGGTTGAAAAAGGGAATGAGCTTTAAGGATCTTGATGAAACAAAAATGTTTGTGAGTTTTTACTTAATTGTTAAGAAGAGGGGCCTTAAAGCTGCTAAGAGTACTGGCCCTACTAGAGTTAGATATATATGTGTGATGTTGGTTGTCCTTTTGTGTGTCGAAATTGATAAAGATCAAGAATTTGAAGTTAAAACCTTGGAAATAAAACATACAAATCAGTCATGCTTTATGGATAGAAGAGCTACTCAACAAACTTTAGCACACTATTTCAAGAACAAAGTCAAGAATAATCCTAATTATAAGGTGACAAATATAAGGAAACACATAGATGATAGATTTTTACTTAATGTTAGCTATTCAAAGATGAAGAGGGTTAAGCAAATTATCTTAGAAAAACTGGAGGGTAGCTTTATCGATTATTTCAATAAGTTAGAAGCGTATGCTCAAAAATTAAGGGATAGCAATCCTGATTCTGATATGGTGATAAACATATCAAAGATGTGTTGGAATAAGATAAAAGAAGATTTTTAAGAATGTATGTGTGCTTTGAAACTTTGGAAAGTGATTGGATAAGTGGTTTATCTTTTTGTCATAAAATTATTAAAACATTTGACAAAAAGATGATCTATCAATTCTAAATAAAAAATGAATGACTTGCAATGTGAAATATGAAGTCAATACTAAGGGTGTTAAGTGGGTCGTGCCGGGTCAACCCGGAACCGACCCATTAATTTTAAACGGTTTGTGGGCCGGTTTGGATTCGGACCTGGTTAAACGGGTCAGTCCAGTTCCGGACCCAACAGTAATTTTTTTAAAAATAATCCTGAACCGGCCCACTTAACCTAACCCGATCCAACCCACCTAAACCCGATCAAAACCGATCCAAAATCCGGTCAAAACCTAAAAATAAAATAAAAGTTTTTTTTCAATATACATTATATATACCCACCTATATACATTTTAAATACGTTAAACAATATATATACACTATATATATAGTATATACTACATTAGAATTTAAAAAATATATACACATATACACAATTACACATGTGATCGTGTATATGACTATAAATATATATACTACTCTAAATAAAATATATACTACAAGATATATACTATAATATAATGATATATATAATAATTTATAAAACATATACACATGTATACGTTAAATATATACTACTTTAGAAAATATATACACATATATACGTACCATTATATTCAATATATGTACTACTTTAAATAAAATATATACTACAATATATATACTACAATATACACACACACTAAATATATAGTTATATACTAATTTATAAAACATACATACATGTATACGTTAAATATATACTCCTACTTTAGAAAATATATACACATATATACATACCATTCAATATATGTGGTATTTTAAATAAAACATATAATACAATATATATATATACTACAATATATACACACACTAAATATATAGTTATATACTAATTTATAAAACATATATACATCTATACATTAAATATATATGTCTATAGAAGATATATACACATATATACGTACCATTCAATATATATATATACTACTTTAAATAAAACATATACTACAATATATACACACACTAAATATATAGTTACATACTAATTTATAAAACATATACACATGTATACGTTAAATATATACGTCTATGGAAGATATATACACATATATAGATACCATTCAATATATGTACTACTTTAAATAAAACATATACTACAATATATACACACACTAAATATATAATTATATACTAATTTATAAAACATATACACATGTATACATTAAATATATACTACTTTAGAAAATATATACACATATATGCGTACCATTCAATATATGTACTACTTTAAATAAAACATATACTACAATATATATACACACACTAAATATATAGTTGCATACTAATTTATAAAATATATACACATGTATACGTTAAATATATACTAATTTAGAAAATATATACAAATATACGTACCATTCAATACTTTAAATAAAACATATGCTACTTAATATAATAAATTAATAATACTTGATAGTAAATTAGTAATATATTAAAACTAAGTATTTAATTTAAGCTAGAAATTCAATTTAAATCATTAAATGAAAAAAATTACAAAGTAAGGACTGAGGAGTGAATGAATGTTGAATTTTATTGATTGCAAAATGATCCAAAATTTATACTTTATATGAATGAAAAATCTACAAATTTTGCATTATTTTTGCCAACTCATTCATGTTAATATTAATGGGAACTTGCATAGGATAATCAAAGTCAATGGGGGAAAAATCATGCATTGGACTTGATTCTGCTGAGTTCTCCCGTGAAGTCATTATTTCTTCAAGTCTCTGCTCGTCGTTCGGCTCCACTTTCATTCCTTGATTTCTTCGTTCCGCTCTAATCCAATCTCTAAGGCAAACTAGAATATTCATTGCATTGCTTCTTAATAATTGGCGGTTGTCTCCAAGCTGCTGTCGTCCCTGACTAAAAGCGCTCTCCGATGTAACGATTGACATTGAAACATTCAAGATATCTCTAGCTAATCTTGAATGCACAGGATATTGTGTTTCATTATTCCTCCACCAATTCAACGCGTTGATCCGTCGTCTGCGATCCTTTATCGATGTTCGAAGATAATACTTCAACTCTTCCCAATAAGTTGTTGTGTAACTCCCGCCTCAACACTGTTTCAACAATTTAAATCATAAAAGTAATCAGGAAAACCATTATGTGCCGGCCTTTTAGAAGATGATGGCTCCTCGGGAGGATGAGGAGCGACAGTTGGAGTGATATTTATCGGTATAGCTAAATCAAGTAAATCAACATAATGGTTATATAATTTATCTATGTAAGCGTTCGCGTCGGTCATAGCCGTCCACAAATCAGGTTGTTCTTGTTCTTCATCATCAGAATCATTGTTAGTATTTATCTCTAAGTTAGCATAAATAAGAGTACTAAAGTGTCACATAGTATTATATTCCATGCACGGATTTAGCATAGCACCAACCAAATAAATAAGGGGAATTGAAAAAAAATATTTTTTAAATTTAGCAAACATAGCACCAGCAACTTCTTTGTAACCTTTTTTATTTTTATATTCTTTGAGCAAACTAGAAATATTAGCTATATATGCCAAAATATTACAAATAGTAGGATAATAAGCACCGAAAAATTTAACCGTAGCTATATAAAATTTTTTCAAAAACTTAACAAGATCATCAATTATAGACCAATCAGAATCATGTAGCATGCAATCAGCCGAATCAACAAATGAACCATAATGTTGGTTAAAAGATAGTGTAATAGGAACTCTATATTTATGATAAGTTTTTAAAAACTCATACGCAGCATTCCATCTAGCATTACATTCTTCAGGCATCAATATCGGTGCAAATCCATTTTGTTCACATTTAAGTTTAAAGTCTCTAATTTTTTTTCTATGATTATTTCCTTGAATAAAATCAACAGCAAACTGAATTTTTTCAATATAAAGCTCAAAAAACTCAAGACCATCTCTTACAATTAAATTATATATATGACAAACACACTTAACATGAAATATTTAAGGTAAAGGCGGAGATAGTTTAAATTTTAACTTTGTAATAGCAGTCTTGTTGTTAGAAGTATTATCAAAAGCAATACATAAGATTTTATTTTCAATACCATAAAATTCTGCAACTTTAGCAATCGAATCAGTAATAAAATTTCTAGTATGTTTACGATCTTCATCATACAAAAAAGCTAGAATACGTTTTTGCATAACAAAATTACTATCTATCCAGTGACAAATAATCATTAAATAATCATTTTTATTAACAGCACAACCAAGATCAGAAGTTAGAGACATTCTACATTGAATATTTTTTAACAATGTTGATAAATAAAAACAATATTGTGAATGAAGTCTAAAATTATCGGCCCGACAAGTACTTCTAGGAATACCATTAAACATAGAATTATAAATTGTTTGAATATAATGAATAAAAGCATCAGAAGAAAGAAAACTAAAAGGCAAACAACCCACAACTACCATTTTTGCTATTTCTTCCCGCTCCCTTAATTTATTATACTTCTTCATTACCTTACCGGTTGCTAGGTTCATTCTAGTTTGTGTTGGTCCACCAACATCCGCACCATCTTTTGCAATATTTAACTCTCTTGCGTGATTATCACTTATATGTCTAATTAATGTACCTGTACCCCTTGTTTGCCTCCTCTTTTATGCTTATATATTTGTTGACAAATATTGCACTGCACCTCAGTATCTGATATACATGTAAAAAATTACCATGCAATACTAGTTGTTTTACGAGCTCTTGGGGCAGGGGGAGGACGGAGAAGACGATTAACCGATTCAGGCCTAACGTTAACATTTTCTACTGTGGGTGTCTCACCAATATTTTCATCATCTTCATCTAAATCAACCGCATCTACTTTATTTTTTTCTTCTATACCGTAATTTTTTTGAGCTTCTAGATAATCCATATCGTGAGCACCTACACCTATTTCTTCATCAAAAGGTTGACTAAGAGGTACCGGAGGCGGAGGCACACAGGTATATCTACTACTTGAAGTACCTCTACCGCTAGTAATTTATTTTTTACTACCACTACCACTTCTGAGACAAATTTTTTTTTATACCTTTAGTGGCGAGGTTTCTTAATTTATCCATAATATAAATTAAACTAAAAAAATTCAAAATACACAAATATAATAAAATTAAGTATTCAACAACTAATACACTAATTAAAAATTAAAAGTAAAAGATGAAACGACAATACCAAATTTTAGAAGTATCCAAAGGTTGCGACTTTAGAAACTTTCACTCGTACTTTGTAATCGCAAAATTAAAAAATTAAAGTGAGCACTTTAGGAAATATATAGAATATTTGAGAATTGAGAATTGAGAATTGAGATTTGAGAGAGAATGAGATTTGAGAGAATGAAAAATTGTGTGAAAAATGATTTCAAAGTGCAGGGTATTTGTAGAATTTTTTTGGGGTTAAAAAAAATATTTTTAATGATTTTTTTAAAATATAATTGGCCATTATAGCCGTTTTGGGCTCCCAACGGTCATATAGCCGTTGGGCCCAATGGCTATAATGGCCCAACGGACCATTTTTTAAAATCTCAATTTATTTCAAAAAAAAATTCGTTATTCGGGCCGGTTAACTGGAGGGCCTGAAACGGTTTTGGTTCGGACCAGGTTAATCGAGCCCCAAAAAAATTAATCCAGCTCGAAATCCGGTACCCTACAATCCGTGGGCTGATCGGGACGGATTTGTTTAGTGGATCGGGTCAGGCTGGGTCAACTCGGCCCGTTTGACAGGCTTAGTCAATACTAACAAAATGAATAAATTGGAAGAGAAAATATAACATAAGTTCAAAATTCAAAAACAAAGATACTAGTAATAATCTTATGTCAAATTCCAACATAACGTACATAAATATGATTCAAATGAAAAGAAAAACTTAAGTCTATAACTTTATTCAACAATGAATTCTACTTAATTTAAAAATTAGAATAGTAACTAAATTATGCTAAATGAAAAAAAAACTAAACCCAAAAATAGATAATATGAAAATTTGCATGAAACCGCAAGAAGTAAAGATTGAAAAATGAGAAGGAAATGAAATATAAATAATATTTTAAAAATATATTAGAATAATAGTAACAAAAAAATTTTAAATAATGAAAATTAAAACTGTCATGGCCCGAGTCGAGGCCTTGGCCGCAACGGGCATCCCGAACTATGAAGGCTTGAGATTCCCCTCTAACTCCCCAACCCACTAGTGATATTGTCCGCTTTGGGCCCAAGCCCGCACGGCTTTAAAAGACGTTACAAGGGAGTAAGACTTGCTTACTTATATACCCAGCATCCCTCCTGTGTATTGCCGATGTGAGACTCCTTCCTAAGTTGGGGTGTTACATATATTCTGTCATGACCCGAGTCGAGGCCCTGGCCGCGGCGGGCATCCCGAATCACGAAGGCCTGATGTTGACACCCAATTTTGGCTCTCCCTTTTTCCTCTAATCATTTTACCGATGTTCCTCGGCCCTAAATAATTTTCAAAATTAAATAAGATTTGTATTTTTTTTACAATTTTTTTTTCTATTTCTACAAATTTTTAAATAAAAATAAAATTGATTTATTTATTTTTCATCATATTATAAACTATTTTAATTAAATATAATTTGATATTTTAACATCAAAATAAAAAAAAAAATATCTTTTGATAATCGTATTCGCATTTTGTAATTTTATTCTATAGTGACCATGTATAGGTATATTTTTTGTTATATAAAATATATTTTATATTTTTGTTATATTCTCGTTTTCTTCATATATATACGTATATTTTGTTAATATTAAATCGCAAAAAATATTAAACCGGGCACGCATACAAATTATGTCTATAATTTATGTACGCACGTACCAAAATAATTTTAGAATAACAGGAAGTATCGATAAAATTAGATTCAGTAGAAAAAGAGTATTCGGATCGACAATAATCCAATTTTTTTTTATCCTAAATCCAACTCTTATTTATAAATTTCAAAAGTCCAAAAATTAGCCCAAAACCTAGAATAATTTTCATATCCACTTTGCCATTCCACACAAATTCATTTAGTCCGTTAAATTATTTCTAGTCCGAGTCTCAAAATTTTTAATTATTTACTTATTTTTATATTTATACATATAATTTTATCATTTTCTTTTATTTTTATATTAAATTTGAACCGTCCGATCAATTGATCGGACGGTCCAAATTATAGTTAACGAAATCAGCCCATTACATGGCTCAGAATACGTGACTTTCTCTACATCCTTCACCAAATCAAACCGACAACCATGGCAGCAAATAGTACTTCCAAATCCCTGCAAAAACAAAGAAAAAACATCAATCCAACCTTGAGTTCATCCACGAAGGAGTGACAAGTCATGGAGGGGATTTGAATTTGAATTTCAAACCCCCCTCTTCCGAAATTATTGAAATTTCTTTTTCAAATCCGGACTTTCAAGTCTGGATTTGCGCCTATAAATATGAGTTTCTTCAACACCCAGTAGGGGGAGGGCACAAAAAAAAAAAAAGATCCGAGGAAGAGAGTAGAAATCAGGGAAGCCGAGAGGTGGAAACAAAAAGAGGTCTCAAAATTATTGGTTTCTTTCCGATTCCGATCCAAGATCGGAGTTCCTTGGTTTGAATTTCTAGCCACCGAAAGATCTCAATGTTGAAGCCTCACGTTTGCTGCCCACAAAAAGGTGCGAGTCTTCCCTTTAAACGTCAATTTTTATGTCCTTGTTCTTTTTATCTCGTTCAGTTTATGGAAGGTGTGGTTTCGTTATATTTTCAAATTTGTTGTTGGCGTTGTTGCTTTTGCGGATAAAATATGACTTCGATTCTAAAAATGAATTTGGTTGTAAATTTCGATCAAGTTTGAGTTGTTGTTGATTTTGAAAGTTGGGATTGAGTGTTGATTTTGTCAAATTTACATTGTTGTTGATTCTGGGAAATGAACTCGTAAGTGTATAATTTACGTTTGGGTTCGAGTTGAGATCGTTGTGATGATTGTTTACTATCCATGGGTCATTTTTGATTTTTTAGACGTGGTTTTTCTGTGCCGAGTATTCAGGATATGTGAGTCTGTTTTCGGGGTTGTGTCGTTGTTGCAATTGTGAGGTCCTGTAAATCACTTTTGGCTGGTCCTTGAGAAATATTCATGCATTTTTGTGCTTAACTTCGTGAATATGTGAATAGGCGGGCTACTTCGGCTTCAAGTTTTGGTTATAGTATTGTTCCATAAAACCTACGAGAGATGGAAAATCAGCTTTTTATGTCTTCATCCTTTTGTTGTTTTAATTTCCGCGGATGTGTGATTTTCAGGTCTCGGGTTGTGTCAGTATTGTTGTTTGTTCATTTCATTTTTGAGTCCGAATGGTGTTGTGGGAAATTAACTCTTTGCTTCGACATCGTCTTGTTGCGATTCAATGGCTTTGGGTATGTGGGCTCTTATTTTGTGTTATTTCTCACCAAAAATGGTGCCATCAGAATGGTGTCTGCTTTCCATTCTTCTATTTCGTCGATCATTTAAGTGGGACTGCTCTGTTTTAATCTGCAAGTTTAATTATTTGATTGAATGATTTAGTTCTCTAGTTGGTTTCGGGTACGAATTCACCTTTTTCTTTTTTTGTTTCTTTGTCGTTGTATTTTCTTCGACATTTTTGATTCTATCGAATGTAAGATTCATTTTGATTTCAAGTGGTATGGTTGTGGTTATCTTGGTCTTGTAAGTAAAAGATGTAGTTTCTTTAATCTGAAAAATTATTCCGTGTTGAATGCACGGATTTCTAGATATATGAGTATATGTGTTTATCCCGTTTGGTTGCTGTGGTTGTTCGGGAATTTTGTTGAATATGATTAGATATAAAATCTATTTGTGTACACATGAATCTGTAGGTATATGAACATGGCACCTTTTATCACGTTTTTTAAAGCAAAATATGGTTAAATTGATGGCTTGTAGCCATCCTTTGGTATTTGATTTCGTGGGTTGAATTGGATGAATCATGGAGGAGAAATTAACTTGTTTATTTGTGGGGGTTTGTTTTTTATGGATCTTTCAATGTTTTCAATATCTGCATTCTAGTTTTTTCCTTGTCATCAAGTCTTGAAAGAAAAGAATTGATCCTTGTTTAGGCAAAACATTGGTGATAATAATTGTTTTGGACATATAATTATCGGTTAGTAATAATAATAATCCTCCCTTTGCTGATAACAATTATTGGATTGGCATGCTAAACGAGTAGTAATTTCCTTGAATTTGTGTCAAGCATCAACCCCTTTGTGTGTTCGAAACTCTGTTTTTTCTTTACCTTTCATTTGTTATTAAAGATTTAATGTTTAAGTTATGTTTCTTTGGTTTTTCTTAAAATAGTGCTATTTTAACTTCAAGAGGTTAAAAATGTTTAGGTGATTTAGTGCATATCTATATCTGTGTTGGTTTCCAAAATCATAATTTCCTTTTTAAAGAATGTTGTTTGTGGATGTGCACATTGTTCCCTATACGACCACAGTTCATATTTTTTCGCAAAATGATTGTCTATTGCGTTATATTGTGTTCATATCTTGTGCTCCCTCCGTTTCATAATAAATGAATTTTTGAATTTTGACACACAGATTAAGAAAAAAGCATTGAAAACATAAATTTAACACAACTTTCCACTTTTACCTCCTAAAAAAGGAAAAGTTGACCTTGTAATAACTTTTCAAAAGTTAATTGATTGTCAAATCACATGGGTAAATTTAAAAAAAAATTCAATAAGTCACTTATTTTGAAACATCAATAAATACCCTAACAATTCACCTAACAATTCACTTATTTCGAAACGAAGGGAGTATTATATTCTCTTTATTTCATATTTTATTCATTTATTAGATCTTGAATTATTTTTCTAATCCTTATTTTCTCTCTTTGTTTACATGTAAATTCGGATGTTGGAGTTCTTTCGTAACGAAATTCGTCTTGACCCAACATCGGGTCAACCGCAACTAGGATCGCAGAGTTCGGAGTGTACACCTCATTTGCCTCAATAGGAACTTATAGTATCGAGTTCTTACCCTTCTTAATCACTTTATTGTTTGTACATATTTTACTAACCTTTGTATTCATTTGAATTATAAATTTTCGTGTGGCGTGATTGAATTGAAACTAACACTAGTATGATTTAGTTTTTGTTTAAGTTTTTAGATGTCTATACTTGATTCTCTTTGGCTAGTCCTTTATATATTCAACGCTTACAAATGTAGGAACGATATATTACTCAACCATTATTTTTATACTCATGAATAACCTTTTAGAATAAAAGAGGCAAAATTACGGTTTAAAGACGGCGCTTAAAAAGAAAATACATCTTTTTCCAAATTGAACAAAAGGTTAATTATTATTATTTTTATTTGTTGAAGTTCTTCAAATAAATCATCAAGCGACCTTTGTTAGTCAAATCTTTTTTTCAAATTGACAAATTACTCACCTATCAAAATTTGGCTTTTACACGATCTTATGGCGTTCAAATATTTATCATATTCGATATCTACTTTTAACATTATTTTGAGTTTCCGATTTTCAGAATCTCCAATACAGAAGGTACATACATGCACTTATACTGTCATATATAAGATATTTTTTAACTATATCTATTCTCATTCTTACTATTACTATATCATCATTTACATGCTATGCCAACTCAATTATAAATATGTATTTACTATTAAATTTGACTTACCATTTAGTTCTCAAAATTATTGACATTTCACAATTTAATGAATTCTCACACCTTTTTTTTTTTTTCATATTCTTTAGAACATACATGTATTTATATTTGTTTTCTTATTAGTGAGTTCTCATATACTATAAAATTACCTTTTCTTAATAATTTTATTTTTTATATTTCAACTTTTACATTTTTATAAACTCATAAGACCTTTTACTCTCTAACAAATGTTTGTTACAACGCGTCCTCTTTCCATATTCTATAACGTACACATTTTGCAGTAACTATATAATTTCTTATATATGGTGATTTTACGTCTTATATACCTCGAGTTTCTTTTTAAAAACAATACAAATTTCTTTTACTTATCACTTTTTTTGGCTAATAACGAGATAAATATTTCTCAAATATTTTTCTAAACCTACGTTTAAGGACCATCTTTGGAGAGGCTCTGAGGGGTGTCTAATACCTTTCTCTCGAGTAACCAAAATCTTTACTTACAATCTCATTAGTTTTCGCAGATTAAGAAGAGTTTTCATATTCCAAATAATAATTTTCCTAATTTTTCCTTAAAAGTTAGGTGGTGACTCGTAAACAAAAAAAACAAACAATTTTTTCAAAAACCAGAGTCACGACACATGTCACCATACGTTGTGTGCTGTTTCGACCGGTTTGAAATAGGGTGCGACACCTGAGATACCCCTCTAACTCCCCAACCCACTAGTGATATTGTTCACTTTGGGCCTAGGCCCGCACGACTTTAAAACGCGTCACTAGAGAGTTAGATTTGCCTACCCCTTATGGACTCAGCGTCCTCGCTGAGGTTTGCCCCACCGAATGAGATTTGCCTACACTCAGGACTGAGGTTCGCCCCGCCTTACCAAAATTTGCCTACATTTCAGTTTGAACTTTGACCCACATCGATAGGGATGACACAGGAGCGGCTCTGATACCACTCTACCATGAGGTTCACCGAGGCCCTGACCGCGATGGGCATCCTGACCCACGAAGGCCCGAGTACCCCTAAACTCCTCCACCCACTAGTGATATTGTTCGCTTTGGGCCCAGGCCTGCACGGCTTTAAAACGCATCACTAGGGAGTAAGACTTGCTTACTTATATACCCAACATCCCTCCCGTGTTTTGCCGATGTGGGACTCCTTCCTAAGTTGGAGTGTTTACAAAAACAATAAAAATAAAAAGAATAAATTAAAAAGTAATCAACTTGTAATTACACCATGTAATTACCAGCAATTCACAAACCCCCCCTCCCCCCTCCCTCTGTGAATTAGAGAGTGTAATTATCCCTATATTACACTCAATTATCTCTTGACCAAGTAATTAACTAGTCAACCAGATATTCAGACATTGTAATTACACCCAATTACACCAAATTCAGTTGACAAGGTGACTTTCCAAACATGTCTGTAGAAATATTTTGTATTTTTAGTAAACAAGCTCATCATTAATTAGATAAATATAAATATATTGTTATTTTCTTTATTCATAACTTATCTTTAAAAGAAAATAAATAAATATTCCAAGATTTACTTGTAATAAGCTTTAAATTTACATGAAGGTGTAAGTAAAAGTTTACACCGTCAATGGATATTAGTTAGTGAGATCTCTTCCTTTTGTGTATGTTTAATCAGTTATTGTAGCAATGAATGCCCTCTGTTACTAGGAGAAAGTGTTCAACATCTAATTCAGGAAAATGTTGTAAAATCTTTAATTTTTCAACAAAATTAGCCCTCAGTAATTTGCTTTTAACACACATCAGTATAGCACAACACATCCTTAATAGCATTTCCTGTAAAAATAAGACATTCCATGAAGTTGGATGAGAGAGACTTATCTATTCACATTTTGTGATATTATTACATCAATCACGATATCCAGACATATTATATATTGTTGTCCCAAAATGGTCGATAAAGAAGGCTGAAGAACCTGAACGCTAAAGGGATTGACGCGTAGAAGTGTATCCCAGATTCTTAAGATGTGTGATGCAACCTAAACTCCTGAGTTGAAAATCAACAACAACAACAACAACAAACCCAGTGTATTCCCACCTGGTGGGGTTTGGGGGGGTAAGATGTACGCAGTCCATACCTCTATCTCTAACGAAGTAGAAAGGCTGTTTCCGATAGACCCCCGGCTCAAGACACAAGATCCCACATAGATACAAAGTAAATACGACATAAATATGGTAGCCATAAGTAAAAGAGAAGAAAGAAAAGAAAGCAGAAAACAGAAAAGAAAACAGAAAACAGAGGAAGCACCCAGATTCATACTAAAACAAGGAACACGGAACACGGAATCATAACCTAATTCCCTACACTAGCGACCCAAACTGGCTCTAGTCCTCAGCCCTAATCCGCGTCCTCCAGACCTTCCTATCTAGGGTCATGTCCTCGGTGAGCTGTAACAGTTCCATGTCCCGCCTAATCACTTCAGCCCAGTACTTCTTCGGCCTACCCCTACCCCGCCTAAAACCATCCAGCGCTAGCCTCTCACACCTACGAACCGGGGCATCCATGTCCCTCCTCTTCACGTGTCCGAACCAGCGCAACCGGACTTCCCGCAACTTGCACTCCACTGTAGTCACACCAACCTTCTCCCTGATAGTCTCATTCCGAACTCTATCCCCTCTAGTCAGCCCACACATCCAGCGCAACATCCGCATCTCTGCCACCTTCATTTTTTGGATGTGGGAATTCTTAACTGACCAACATTCCGCTCCATACAACATGGCCGGACGTACTACCACCCTGTAGAATTTGCCTTTAAGCTTGGGCGGCACCTTCTTATCACATAACACCCCCGACGCGAGCTTCCACTTCATCCATCCCGCCCCAATGCGGTGCGAGACATCCTCGTCAATCTCACCGTTACCCTGGATCACGAACCCGAGATACTTGAAACTATCCCTCTTACAAACCACCTGCGATTCCAGCTTCACTGTCATCTCATCCTCCAGTCTTACGTCATTAAACTTGCATTCCAAATACTCTGTCTTGCTTCTGCTCAACCTGAACCCTTTAGACTCAAGGGTTTGTCTCCACACCTCTAATCTCAGTTGCAATATAACACAATTAGTGGATAAAATTAAAACAGCAATTTCACTCGAAATGTAGCACACTTAGCATGCAAAGAATGATGATCATGATTGCTAATCTCACCTCATATTCAAGATCACACCTCTTTTTCATCATCATTTCAGGCACGCAGTACAATTGCTCCTGAAATTCCTTTTTGTATTTTGGTGAATCATAGGTAGAGCTAGGATTTGAGGTTCGGCATGAACACTAACTCATCAAGATCATAATGTTGATCCATAATCACCCATCACTTCAGAAGAAAAATAGATTCTTCTTTTGAAGGATTTTGGTTTCCATCATTATCTTCTTTTTGAGGGTGTGGGGGAGAGGGAGAGGAATGGCAGTTAACCAGCCATAGGCGGGTTCTTTTTCTAAAATCAAACTATAGCAGGATGAATTTAAGTAACTGATTATAACCGTAAATTCAAAAGATTAAAATAATTAATTTTTTTTGTATTAAGTAACTGAACTTTGCTCATTCTAATAGTAAATTGATAAGCAAAGTGACTCTGAGAATGCTAATCTTTCTAGTAGAATTCCATCATAAAACTGTAGCATGAAATTTGGAATACGTTATTATTTGCACATTTACACGATGTTGGTATATTTTTAGCAGTTAAAAAGGCTTTATAAATGTATCCTTCAACAAAAATAAACGACAAATTGAAAAACATAAAACGTCAATTATTTGGGTCCAAATTAGGGATGGTAAAATTGATCTAGGTCGGCCTCAGATGCCCAATATTTTATAGGTTAGGTGTGACATGACATATTTGACACGAAATAAATACTTGCCAAACTGAATTCATGAGATGCCCAAACACGGGGGACCTGGACTACACAGTAGCATTGAATCTTCAAGTGTAACTTTGTAGACCAATAGTTTGGGGTAATTTAACTTTTTGTCATTTAATGTATTATGTGTGAAGACTGGATGGGATTAACAGTGGCCATTTGCCGGTGTTATTCAGGTTGAGCTATATGACTGATTGTTGCGCACTTAGCCTATCTTGATAATTTTTTTTATAGGTTCAGTACTATCATTTTGACCCGCACAAAACCCATTTATTTGTCATCCCTAGCTGCATTTTATTACTTTGTTATGTCCGTCTTCTACATACTATTGAGGGTGGACATCATTCGGTTTGTTCGGTTTGATTGTTTAATATCGGTTTAATTTTTTAATTTTCGGATTGACGAAAATGACAATCGTAATCAAATCAAAATAAATTATTTCGGTTCGGTTTGGTTTCTACAAATCCGATCGATTATTTTGAATTTTTATTTTGGTTTTGAAGATTAAAGTGGTGAGCCTTTCTTTGTCATGACTGAACATTTAAAATTGGTGATTTTTCTAGAAAAATAGTTTTTTAAAAATCTTCTTTTCATTCCCAAATATAAATAACTCAACACGCATGACATGAAATGAATAACCATAAGTTTAACATAATATATAGCTGTACCCAGAAAGTCGACACTCATTGTCTCGTCTCCTCGAGGCACCACTGAAAGCCTGAAACAAGTCAACAACCAGTGTTGAAATGAACACTTAGGGTTAGGGACATAACTCGCAACAGTTTGGATTACATATTATATATATATATATATATATATATATTATTTATATAATTTTGGCTTTTCGGTTTAACCAAGTCTTTTTTTTGGAAAAATTGAAAATTGAATCGTTTAATGAATTTCAAAAATCTGAAACCGAAATCAATCCAAAAAAATGAAAAACTGAAATCAAAATTAAATTTTGATTCATTTTTTCAAATTTTTTGGTTTGAACCAAAATATGGTCAGCCCTACTTACTAGAAAAAATTGAAGAAAAGGTGTTTTTAAGTCTTGAATGAAGGATTGATGACATTGACCAACTTAAAGGGTCAAACATTATTTGGAAACTTGATTAAGTTAATTGTGAAGTTGATTAATATTTTCAAAACTTTCTAATCTTTTCAAAAATACAAATCAACCCAACTCACACCCCTCTTCAATCCAAATCAACCAGTCTCTCTCCTCTCTCTCTCGAGACAACTTCTCTCAACTCTCTTCCGACCAACAGTTTTGTAAAATTCTCCCTTCACTCTCCGGCGAAAAATAGTCGGGCGAGTTCCCTTTCGACTTTCAACCATCAATCGACGTGAAGACTTCTCCGGCGACAACAACTTCGAGTTCTTCGTCGTCCCATTTCTTTTTTTCACAGGTAAAAAATTATGAAGAAACAGAGGAACTTGAGACAACTACTCTTCTAGTATTGAAATGTGGATAGAATAAAATCCTAATTTCTAGCATTTCTTCTTCTTGTTGTCTTACTATTAATTCAAATTTATTGGTGATTTTTGTTCACAGTTGATGTTCTTAGTGTGTGTGTGATGTGTTGGTGTTGCTGGGTTGATTTATTGTTTGTCTTGAAAAAAATGATGTTGAAACAGATAAAACATATGATTCAACAGATGAAGACATCTGATGAAATAGATAAAGATATCTGATGCAACAGATGAAGACATTTGATGCAGCAGATGTTAATATCTGATGCAACGGATTAAAATATGATGCAACTATGAAAATTGATGCAACAGATGAATAATCTAACAGATCATTCATCTGTTGCGACAGACGACTCTTCTGTTTGGAAGAAATCTAAACAATATAGATCCAACAGATAACTCATTTTCTAATAGATGAGTAATATGTTTCAACAGTTCAGTGATCTATTTTTATTCTCTCCAAAGGTTTACTCATCCGTTGCAACAGGTCAGTTATATGTTGTAACATATAAAGTACCTGGTGCAACAGATCAGTGATATGTTTTTATTGTTTCTAATGGATTACTCATCCATTGCAACAGGTCATTTATATGTTGCAACAGATAACAAACCCGTTGCAACAGATTAGTGATCTATTTTTATGGTCCTGTTTGGAAGAAATCTAAACAATATTGATCCAACAGATAACTCATTTTCCAACAGATGAGTGATATATTTTAACAGTTTAGTGATCTATTTTTGTTCTCTCCAAAGGTTTACTCATCGTTGCAACAGGTCAGTTATATATTGCAATAGATAAAATACCTGGTGCAACAGATCAGTGATCTATTTTTATTATTTCCAACGGATCCGTTGCAACAGGTCATTTATATGTTGCAACAGATAACAAATTCGGTGCAACAGATTAGTGATATATTTTTATGGTTTCCAATGGATTACTCATTCGTTGCAACAGATTGGTTATGTATTGCATCAGGTAAAATACCTGGTGCAATAGATTAGTGATCTATTTTATGGTTTCCAACGGTTTACTCATCTGTTGCAATTATTGGTTATATGTTGCATCCGATAACATACCTGGTGCAACAGATTAGTGATCCGTTTTTATTATTTTCAACGGTTTACTCATCCATTGCATCTGGATCAGTCAGATTAGAGATCTATTTTTATTGTTTCCAACAGTTTACTCATCCCTTACAACAGATCGGTTATATGTTGCAATAGATGACATACCTGGTGCAATAGATGTGTTGTTTGTTGGAACTATTTTTTTTACCATTGTGCATGTTAGATTTACTGTTATCCTTTTTAACGATGCATTAATCAATTATAATCTATTTTATGTTTCTGTTAATTTAAGATAAAATGGATCTAAAAAGAAAAGAAACTGAATCAAGTCTAAGTAAAGGAACAAGTGTAGCAGCTCAGCTACATCCACCACTCTATAAGCTTGCTTTACAAACGTTATCTCAATCAGGAGTAGAAGATAATGAACACGAGGAAGAGAAATATCTTAAAAGAGATGATCTAAATGTTAATAGCCTTTCTGTCGAAGAGTTGGTCAAAACCTTCAGCATTGATCGTTATCCTATGAGAATGCAGTGCAATGGTGCCACAGATTTAACAGGTGATTTCGTGGTTAAGTCAGCCATGGAAAAATCTTTCGACGCCTTCAGAAAAATACTCCAAGAATAAAAGTTGGATGCTTATTTCAGGGAAAGATGCTTTGGAAATATCTTAATTTGTAGGAGGACAACAATGCTCGTTTCCAGATGAAAATGGTATACGATCTTCTCAAGCATAGGTTTATGCATAAAAACAAAGAAAAGATAGATGAGGTGTGGATAAATTACTGTGGCATGCCTATTTGTTTTGGTTGGAAGGAGTTTTCCATAGTTACCGGACTAAAATGATATCCTCCTTCTTCTTCTCAAGTTATACCTACTCTGACCTCAAAGAAAGCACCCTGCACACCCAAAAAAGGCAAAGGCAAGTCGAGTGATCGTGAGGACCTGGTGTCCATTGTTGGTCCAAGATTCAAAAATAAAAATTTGATAGAAGCGTTGAAAGGTAAAGGACTCTCAAAGAAGCACAAACAATCATTGTGCTTGGTTTGATTTGCACATAATATTTTTTGGGCGAGAGACGTTAACAACAACATAAGCCCCGATTTAATAAATCTCTCCGAGGATCTTGAGGCATTAACAGCTATCCCTGGGGTTATGAAATCTTCAAAATGACTGTCCAATATTTGTTGACTCCATTGACACCAAAGACAGTCAACTTATATGGATTTCCACGGGCCTTTATGGTAAATATTTCTTTTCTCATGATATGATTCATCATTTTATTATTCAATAATGTTTTTGATTTATTGGTGTTATGTTATAGGCTTGGACATTTGAAGCCATTCCTTATTTGAGACAACAAGTGAACTACCAGGAAGAAGTTTCCCGTCCAAGAATCCTGAGATAGTTGTTAGCCAAAATCGATAAAAATAATTTTTTTTTATCTTTTCAATCCCCCCAAGGAAGTAGTGAGTCTAATTCTAATCAAGTTTTTGTTTCAATTAATAATTATTTTACTTGATTTCATCACCATTCTAATATATGTACCGATTTATTTTAGATTGTCCATCCGTGGCTTGTTCCGACCAATCGAGAGTTGAAGATGACATTTTTTCTTACTTTACAATCTGCGTAAACTTTACCAGACCCTAAGATCGTTGATGGAATAAAAATAAAATTGTTTAGAGCAACAACCATCATAAGAAAAATAATTTTAGAGGGTGGGCTTATTGCTGTTGACGATGGTAGTGGTAGTGGTGCTGCTGTTGGGGCTACTGATGCCCCTCTTACTATTTTTTAAACAACAAGCCATTATGATTATGATCATACTGGTTGTACAGATTTTGCCACATCTAGCAAATATTCTGCATGCAAATGTCAAGACTGCAAGGCGAAACATGATAGAGTGATTAATGCTATTAATGCACTAACTGCTTCTGTAAAGAAAATGACATCTAAGAGGGGTGTCATTTTATCTAAGAGGATTTCATATCCATACACTCCACTAGAGATCAAGGCGGCTAAGAGAAGAAGGAAAGATATTTTTAAGGCATCATCAATCATAAAAAAAAGCAAAATTACAACGCTTCTGTCTTTGTCTTACACCGATGTTCAGTGTGCAAAGGCCACAGGAGAGCAGCATGAGACGAAGAAGGTGAATGTACATCACCTGTTCCAACAAAAAAATAGGCACACATCTATTTTAAATAGATGATACATCTGCTGAAAATTATCAAACAGATATATACATCTATTGCAACTGTTGTCTAACCTATTGCATCAGATGCATTATCTGTTACAACAAATGAGTCTTATGTTGTAACAGATGGATCATGTGTTCAAAATTATCATACTGCTCTAATTTACCTGTTTGAATTCATCCCAACAGATGATCCATCTGTTAAAACATAAGAATCATCTGTTGCTACAGATGGACAATCTGTTGTATATCTGTAATTAACATTGATAATTCTGGCTTTCTAGTTGGATGTCATGGTAGAAGCCACTGCTGAAGAGCATAATATCACAGTTTATAATCCTTCAACTGCTTCCAAAGAAGAAGAAAAAGTGGAGCCTGTTAGTTTGGAGAACGGAAGAATTACCCATTTGAAGGGTTTAACATCTTGGATGAGGCTCCAAAAAAACTAACGCAGTTGATCAACAACTATTCAGATGGATTGCCGATGGGCTATTAAAACATCATGCCGGCAAGTACATAAATCAATTTTAAAAGATATTGATTTATACGATTCTTGTTGTAAGAACATGATACTAACACATAAATCAACATGTAGAAAACAAAATGACGAATGCTACGAAGTGAACAAATCGAGTCTTGGTTTTGATATGTTTAACTTTGTTGTTGCACATCTCAAAATAAAGAATTGGTTCTATTTGATGTCACAACCTAAAACTTGCTAGAATGATAAGGTTTAAATGCCATATATATTACTCTTAATAATTTATTTAATTGCATCTGCATATTAATTTTTTTGTCACGAAATCCGAAATATTTGATAATATGCGCAACATATTGATGTTATTTTTTACTATCTCCAAAAGAAGGCCAAGTTGCAAACACAAGAACAATATTGATACAGAATAGATAATTGTTTGTACAAAGTTTACTTCAATAATGCCTACAATAGGTATTGTCAACAACAGCCGGAATTTTCCCGAAATGAGGAATGCTTAATCAACATCATCAAAGGTTATAGAATTTCGGCTGGCTTACCTTGGCATTTAGTCAACAAAGTGTACATCCCAATTAATTGTGGTGATGAATTCCATTGAGTTTTGGCTGTCGTCATTCTAAAAGAGAGGCATATCCGAGTTTATGACTCGATGTCGCTAAGGAGACATTCTTGGCCTTCGTCTGAGATACAAAAGCTGGCCAAAATATTGCCTACTTACCTTGATATGAATGGGTTTTTGGACCAAAAGGTTCGTATTGATTAGTCGACGATTGAAGCATACCGAGATAAAATGGGTAATTCATTTGATGTACAATATGTTGAAGGAATTGCTTAGGAAACCATTGGTAACCTGTAAGTATAAGTTTCATGATTTAGTTTCATTTCATAAATTTCACAATACTTGCATGAACTGCAAGATATGTATTATCTATTTTTTGAAAGCACAGAAATTATGGTCCTTTTGTTGCCGCTTACGACGAGTATTTGAGCAATGAATTACAAGTACCAAATGATGGACATGATTTCGTATTACTCCACAAAATATATGCTGCTCTTTTAAGGAAATATGGAGAAGCAAAAACTCAGAACCCTTACACAAGCGACACTAAAGATCCATGACGACCAAAGCCAAATTCCGTAATACCCGATGAAGAACAACTTCTCCATATTGATTAGATCGTTATAGCTTGAGTCCGTCAATGTAATAACCTATCCTCCTTGGTTTAACTTATTGATTTATTTGTAGAGTAGTTCATTTGTGCCCATAATATTTTTTTTTATATTTTATTTATTTCATGTAATTTTCGAAGGCTTTGATTTATTTTATGTTGTATATGAATATAATTTAATCCTTAGTTTTGAACATGATAATTGAAATGGAATAGTAGATTCAAGTATCGCAACAGATAATACATCTGCTGCAATAGACGATATATCTTATCAAATAGATTTAGACATATGTTGCAACATGAGATGAAATACGTAGGTCATCTACTGAAAATTATATAACAGGTCTTCCTACTTTTTTGATTTGCACCAAAAAATTACCGATCAGTTTCAATAGATAGATTATATATTGCAACAGATTGTACATCTGTTGCGACAGACTGGGAACATCTGCATAATGCAATAGATGACCAACCTATTCCAACTGATAATCAATCGTTCACAACAGGTACTGTATTTGACACAACAGATATACTATATGTTACAACAAATATATAATCTGTTGCATTATAAAAATTCAACTTTCGCCAGATATTGCCACTACATGTAAAGTGAGGTGACTTGAAATAAAAAAATTATTATCGTGTTCGTCTCCATCTTTGTACATATTCTTCTTTATACACGGGCTCTAAGCATTTAGTTAGGTCATCTGCTGGAAATTATATAGCAGGTCTTTCTACTTTCTTGATTTATTGCAATAGATTATCTATCAGTTGAAATAATTAGATTATACATTACAACAGATTAGATATCTATTGTGACAGAAAGATCGAGAAACATCTATTAATATAACAGAATACCAACCTACTCCAATAGATAATCAATCTGTCACAACAGGTATTATATATATTACAACAGATATACTATCTATTGCATTATAAGAATTTAACTATCCACAGACATAAAAATTATAGCCACTACATGTACAATGAGGTGGCTTGAAATAAAAATTATTATCGTGTTCGTATCCATTTTTATACATTTTATTCTTTATACACGGGCTCCAACCATTTAGTTAATACCCCATAAGACCAAACTCATTGCATCTTTCCCGGAATAGTGTCGCATTATCGGTCATTTCTGTGCCGGTCAGCAAACACTCGATGTATGCAAGCGAGTACGGCCCGCACGCTGCATCAGTTCTATTTCTCTGAAGCTCGATGTTCTTATTTCGACCTTTAAAATCCCATGATCCCTTCGTCAAGACTTCAGCAACAAATAATTCATCTGCCTACTCTGCGTCAACAACTTGGGCAACAACTTCAAGAGTGGCTGCATGTGGGCTAAAAACTTGTCCTTGCTGAAGACAGTTAAGTTGCAGTCATAAACCTTAATCTTTCCTTCGTAGAGTAGTATCTCAATAGACATAAAAATATTTGACTTCCACGTTCATGACTGCAAGGATTCTTTTTGCGTTGGTCCAGCTCTTGTAGTGTGGATATAGCCTCTTCCCTCTAACATATTTAATCTCTTCTTCATCCCATTGGAACGTAGAAACTAACTGATCAAGTCCTGGACCACCAAAATCATCTTGCTTATGGAGACAGCGTACCTATCCTTGAAATTGTTGTAGAAGTTGAGGTCCATTATCCTATCGACAACAACATAAGCATCCGGGTACGCTAATTGTCTGCTCCTCATGAGGCACAAAATTTCATCAACATACTTTGGTATAAGAAACCAATCAATTTAAATAGGTTAGTAATTGTAAAGAATAAAAATACATTAAAAAGAATTCGATGCAGAGGGTTCTCTAAATTAATTCATAGATTACCCAGCCAACGCAACTCATGCAACAAATGTGTATTATGTTGTAACAGATTACCAAGCTGTTGTAATAGATTACACATCTGTTGCATAGATTCTTCTTCATGGAGTAGATTGGAAGGATAGGTTAGCAAAAGTAAACTTATATTGTTCTCATACCTCACACACATATTTGTCATATTCTTGAAGTCTTTAGCGGCAAATGAATGCATGGTGTATTCTTTTTGAACCTTCTTTCTGCTATTCATGATTTGTTGTAATTCCTCCTCCTTCTCCTTGCCAAGCGATGCGAATATGTCCACCTTCTTTAGCGGTCCCTGAACTTTAACAGCTCTTAGAGCGGGAGGAGTTGCAGTTTTTGTTGTTTTCATAACGGAGAGAATTTGTCTAATTTTTCTTCTCTTCCTCTTAATCGCCACTGTAAGAGTGCAGGGCTCCCTCACTTCATTAGATAGTATGACACCCCTCCTGGATTTTAAATCCTCATGAGCTTCAGTAATAGCCTCTAGCTTTTCATGGAGTTTATCATCTCTGTCCTTGCATACTTTGTATATGCAATGAGAACATGAGGGTGACGAGGGGTGAGAGGGACCACTGTAAGGATGGAAGGGACTGATGTATGGGTGAGAGGGACCTGTGCAAGGGTTGTTTTCAAAAGTATTTTTTTTAGCATGCTCATAATCAGGACTAGCATCAGCAGGATGGCTGCCACCATCACAAACAACTCCACTAGCAATACCTCTAGAAGAAGTACCCGAATTTGTTGCAATTTGAGGTTGGTCGTGAAGAGCTTTAACATTAGGCAGACCTCGCCTAACTGCTCTTCTTATGGATGTTGCTCCAGCCAATTCCTTCTTTATTAACTCCACCATTGGGTTTTCTTTTGTGTCAACAAGACCCAGAGTAAGAAAAATAGTCATCCCCAGCTCATCATCGGTAGACATGATTAAGGATGCACAACCTATAAAAAAAGATAGGAGGCATTTAAATCATATAACAATAATTTGCAGTTAGTTGGGTTACATGGATGTTAACACAACCAACTTATGCAATAAATGATCTAGTTACCACAACAGCTGATCTGTATGTCGCAACAAATTAACAATATGTTGCATCAAATTATACATCTATTGCATAATTTGCATCAGATGGGTAATCTGTTGAGTAGAGTTCAGAGAACTAGATCAACAGATGGTTAATCTATTGCAAAATATGGATCGTCTGTCCCATCTGTTGCACCAGATGCAGTTGATAGGTAATCTATTACAACAGACGAACCACTGTCACAACCATGGAATATCTGTTTCAATATCTTTCTTTAAGGCAAATTATTTTAGTTGAAAGAAGATGTACTGCATCATCCGGAGGGTTAAATAGATCTGCGTCTTGCTCCTTAATATTTTTTTTGCCTTCCTTTGCAGCCGCCAACCACCTAAGGATCCTTGGATGAGAAACCTCATCCGGGTAATCCTTAAACTGCTTTTGGAGGGGAGAAATGGTTTCACATTCCCAAGCCTAAAAAATGTAAACATGAAGCAAGCAAAAAAAGTCATAATAAGTATATAGTCATTATAAATTGATGAATGAGTAAAAATAGTGATCAATTTTACCATGAAAGCCCAGGGAAATCCATATAATATGATCGTCCCTGTGGATAACTTTGTCAGTAAATATTCGACAGTCAAGTAGTAGCTGTCATATCCCTAAGGATAGTCGTTGAATTTGTCGAAATCATCAGCAAGCACCAACAAATCATCTTCTATGACTTTCCTGACGTCTCTTTCCAATAAAATGAAATGGACAAACCAAACTAAACACAATTTCTCCCTGCAGTGCTTTGGTATGTCTTTATCTTCTAGATCTGCCGTCAAATCCGCCACTTTGTAGCTACTACGTCCAATAATGCCAACAACTCATCTTTTTTTCCCTTGCATTTGTTGGACCCTTTTTGGGGTGTTTCCTTGATGAGAGGTTCTTTTTGGATGATCGCATCTCATGCCCTAAACTATGGCAAACTCTTTCAACCCAAAACAAACCGGCATGCCACAGTAGTTGATCCAGATTTCATCCATATTTTTTTTGCCCTCTTCGGATCTTTATCATCCCCCGCGTACTTGATTCTATGCTTGATAAGACCATATATCATGCTCATTGGGAAATGGAGAGTGCGGTCCTTAGGCAGCTCGAGAATGTATGCAAAGCAACTCTTGTTAAAAAGTCCGTCTATGTTTTCATTCTTCATAATTCTCCTTAATTCATTAAAACATTTTCCCAATTGACATTTAAGTACAAGATCACCAGTTACTTTGTCAGGGCTATCCATCGGAATTGCAACTCAAAACCTGTTGATACTAATGGTTTTGACAAAATCATACTGGGATTTCAATATTATTTCATGCCCCATTGGTGAGGAGGAGTTATCACTTTCCTCGACTTCATTTTGCCTCGATTTAGATTGTTCAGGAAGTTCCTCCGAATCTATCTGTACTCTAGCCATTTTTGTTGGGTGGTCAAAAGTGGATCCACTTTCAGTTTCTTTTCTTTTGGGAGACATCTTTTAACTACAAACAATAGAAAAACAAAAATACATTGCATTTGATGTTTGCATAATTTTAGAAAAAAACTAAGACAAATTTCAAAAAATTATTTTGCACCACATTACAAAAAAAATACTCCAACGGATAAGCCATTAGTTGGAACAGATGGGGAATCTATTTGAAGACCTATTTAATATCTCCCAACAATTTGGGGAATCCATTTGAAGACCAATGCCACCAAAACCATCACCAATGCAACCAATACCAATAACAAGACCACCGACACCACCACCTAAAACACAAATACCGACACCAACAACACACCACCAACATCCACCACAAACACCATCTAACAATACCATGATAGTCAAAAAAACACTAAGACAAAAACTAGGATTTTCTTGGGTGCTTCCTACCTTTTTAGCATTAAAATACAAAATTGTTAACCCATTCTCGCAGATAATACAATTAAAAGTCTTTATTTTTATCATTAACTAAAAAGCCCTAATTTTTAGAATAAATAAAAAATATAGAACTCTTCTCGAACTCTGTTACCTGTGAAGACATAGAAAATGATGAATACAAGCGAGAATGAAGTCAAAAATAACAATTATGTGATCGAAAATGGAAAGAAAATCGATCTATTTTGAAGGGTTGAGCAATATGTTGAGTAGTTGTTGTCTGTATTGTTGAGAGGGAGAGAGGGAGGAGCGAGAACTTGAGATTTGAAATGAGAAAAAGTTTTTCCCGCAAATGGTTGATTTGTATGGATTGATTTATAATTTTGGAAAAGAATGACAAGTTTTGAAATTGTTAATTTTGTCTGAATTGATCTTAATTATTTTTTAAAATTTCAGTAGATATACTCCCTCCATTTCATTTTAGTTGACCCTTATTGACTTAGCACGCCCCTTAAGAAATTATTTAATAGAGGCTTATTTTACTAAAATAACCCTATAAATTATGGATTGAAAATATGAATTTGAGTAAATACACTTTATTTAATCATTTAATGTTGAGGGTAATATTGGAAGAACATAATAAAATTCTCTTGATTTCATCAAAGGGACAACTAAATTAAAAAAAATATTTTTAGAAAGAGGGCCAACTAAAATGAAACGGAGGGAGTAGTAGTTTTTAAAACATTAAGTTAATGAGAGCGATTTTCAACTCAGTGTGATAGATCGACGACCCGGGTTGGGATGAACGCAATACCAACGCCAATTGTAAAGACTCAGTTGAAGTTGTAGTTGACCCTATGATCTTATTCATTCATCCCTAGTTCCACCTAAATCAATGTAGGTATTATTAATCTCAACATTAAGTTAATGAGATCGATCGACAACCCGAGTCGGGATGAACGCAATACCAATTCCAATTGTAAAGACTCAGTTGAAGTTGTAGTTGACCCTATGAGCTCATTCATTCATCTCTAGTTCCACCTTAATCAATATAGGTAATATTAATCCCAACATTAAGTTAATGAGATCGATCGATGTCCCAGGTCGGGATGAACGCAATACCAACACCAATTGCAAAGACTCAATTGAAGTTGTAGTTGACCCTCATTCATTCATCCATACTTCCACATAAATCAATGTAGGTAATATTAATCCCAATATTAAGTTAATGAGATCGATCGACGACCCGGGTCGGGATGAACGCAATACCAATGCCAATTGCAAAGACTCAGTTGAAGTTGTAGTTCACCCTATGAGCTCATTCATTCATCCCTAGTTCTACCTAAATCAATGTAGGTAATATTAATCCCAACATTAAGTTAATGAGATCGATCGACAACTCGAGTTGGAATGAACACAATACCAACGCTAGTTGCAAAGACTCAGTTGAAGTTATAGTTGACCCTATGAGCTCATTCATTCATCCCTACTTTCACCTAAATCAATATAGGTAATATTAATCCCAATATTAAGTTAATGAGATCGATCAATGACCCAGGTCCGGATGAACGCAATACCAACGCCAATTGCAAAGACTCAGTTAAAGTTGTAGTTGACCCTATGAGCTCATTCATTCATCCCCACTTCCACTTAAATCAATGTAGGCAATATTAATCCCAACATTAAGTTAATGATATCGATCGACGACCCGAGTCGGGATAAACGCAATACCAACGCCAATTGCAAAGACTAAATTAAAGTTGTAGTTAACCCTATGAGATCATTCATTCATCTGTACTTCCACCTAAATCAATATAGGTAATGTTAATCCCAACATTAAGTTAATGATATCGATTGACGACTCGAGTCGAGATGAATGCAATACCAATGCCAATTGCAAAGACTCAGTTGAAGTTGTAGTTGACCCTATGAGCTTATTCATTCATCCTTACTTCTACCTAAATCAATGTAGGTAATATTAATCCCAATATTAAGTTAATGAGATTGATCGATGACTCGGGTCGGGATGCACGCAATACCAACGCCAATTGCAAACTCAGTTGAAGTTGTAGTTGACCCTATGAACTCATTCATTCATCCCTACTTCCACCTAAATCAATATAGGTAATATTAATCCCAACATTAAGTTAATGAGATCGATTGATGACCCAGGTCCGGATGAACGCAATACCAACGCCAATTGCAAAGACTCAGTTAAAGTTGTAGTTGACCCTATGAGCTCATTCATTCATCCCTACTTCCACTTAAATCAATGTAGGCAATATTAATACCAACATTAAGTTAATGATATCGATTGACGACCTGGGTCAGGATAAACGCAATACCAACGCCAATTGCAAAGACTAAATTAAAGTTGTAGTTAACCCTATGAGATCATTCATTCATCTGTACTTTCACATAAATCAATATAGGTAATGTTAATACCAACATTAAGTTAATGATATCGATCGATGACTCGGGTCGAGATGAACGCAATACCAATGCCAATTGCAAAGACTCAGTTGAAGTTGTAGTTGACCCTATGAGCTCATTCATTAATCCTTACTTCTACCTAAATCAATGTAGGTAATATTAATCCTAATATTAAGTTAATGAGATTGATCGATGACCCGGGTCGGGATGCACGCAATACCAACGCTAATTGCGAACTCAGTTGAAGTTGTTGTTGACCCTATGAACTCATTCATTCATCCCTACTTCCACATAAATCAATGTAGGTAATATTAATCCCAATATTAAGTTAATGAGAGCTCATTTCAACTCAGAGTGATTGATCGATGACCCGGGTCGGGATGAACGCAATTTCTAATAGATATTTACATCTGTTGTAACAGATGACATATCTGATTTAATTATCAAATAGACATTTGAATCTGTTATGATAGATGACTGAGCTGTTGGAAATTTTCAAACAGATATTGGTATCTATTGTAACAGATGATATATCTATTTGAATTTTTTTGTCTTTCAATTTTAAAGCATGCTTCTGTCCGAGTAAGAGTTACTAGTAAGAGTAAGTACTACAAAAAGTGGTAAAAAATGAAGAGTTTCTTTTTCTTGGATTACTCAAAAATGTATTCATTGAGTTGTCTTATCTCATCTTTTCAATGTAACTAAACTAAGTCTTCCTTGTACCCCTCAAATTATTAGTGAATATTAATTATATTAATTAATGAATATTGAAACCCACGTCTATGTACACGATACATCTAGAATTATCTCATCTCCTCAGCTTCAGTCTTAAATTTATTTTATTCATCTCTCGTCTTTTTCTTTCTCTCCTCTTTAGCATAAGGTTTCACATCCTTTTTTCTCTCTTTTCTCTTTTCTCTTCTCTTTCTCATAAAGATCCTTTCGGATCTAAACTGATCCATATCTTTCCTCGACTAAAATTGCTGTTTTGTTCCCCTTTTGACGCTAAGGTATGGTTCACTATTGCTCTTTTATTCTTGTCTTCTTCTTTGCAAGTTATTTACATCTGTTTTTTATTTAATTATCATTTACCCATATGATATTTATTTAAAAAATTTGAAGGAACTTTTAAGTGTTGAATAAATGAACCAAGAATTTTTATTACAATATGTAAAAAAAGTATTCTGTTGGGAGAAGTTTAAAAGCCTTATTGGCAGTATCATTTTTTTGGTATGTATTTTATTTGTTTATTTGTTGTTTATGCTGTTATTGATGTTGTTGGTGGGGTTGGCGTTATTGGAAGTTGTGGTGTGGTGTTATTGATGGTGTTGGAACAAAGGATGTTGCTTCTTTATTGTTGATGATGTTGGAACAAATGTTGTTATTTCTTTGTTGCTAATGTTTTTTATTTGTTGTTTCTTTGTAGTTTATGCTGTTGTTCATGTTGCAACAGATGGAGCAATTGTTGAAACAAATCAATCCACCTTGCATGTATTTCAACAGACTCCAAAACTGTTGTAACAGACTCGACATCTGTTGCAACAGACTCGACATTTGTTGCAACAGACTCCAAATCTGATATATCAGACTCTATATCTGATGTAACAGACTCCTCATCAGATGCAACAGACTATACTTTTGTTGCAACAGATGGATAATGTTCTTTCTGTGACATTAATTTTTTTCCTCTTCTTTGTAGATATAAGGAACTGAATATTGATCAATTTTCGCCCGACCATCATAAGAGGCTGCAGTAAAGATGGGTTTGGAAGAATAAATTGTATGTAGATAAAACCAGTTCATATATGAGAGGTATGTATTACTGATAATGTTATCGTGGAAACACACATAGAGTACACTAATTTTGTGAATGCTGATTTTACTGATTAGTCATAGATCATTCAAACAAGATATCTAAAATTTTACAGTTAAGTTTGGTAGGTCCAAACTAATAAGGCTGAGAGACCATGAATATGGTTCTGATACCCTGTTAAGATTTAATGTTGGTTGTTGCTCATGTTTATTTGTCAAGCATTGTGAAGGGATCTAGTTTTGGTGTTATTGTAAAGAGATTCAATAATGATTGGACTGACTTTTAGGGTGCATTGGACTCTGAGAAGGCCTTTGAAGCCTAGCACTACATCTAACAAGAACGAAAAACTAATATAGTTATTGCCCTAGGCAAAATTTATATGGTTGGGTTGCTCGGGGTGATGATTATACGCCTGTAGGTGCGGTAGGACAATACCTTTGAGAAAAAATGGGTGGTTTATGAAAGACTATATCATCTGAAAGCTAATTGAAGAAGAGACATAGGGTAGAAAGTAACTTTTAGAGAATCTGGCCGATGGAATTATCTTAAAACATGAGAAATCTGTATTAAGTACAAATATGAAAGTGTATTTGGTAATGTAAATTCGTTTGTTGTCTCTCTAAGAGAAAAATAGTGCAGATGGTCACTTTTCTAGGAAGCTGGGACTAGGTATCATGGTCGGGATTATCACCTAGATAGAAAATAGCAGAAGACTAAGAACGCAGCCTTAAGGGCATCAAGGGTTAAAATGACGTACAGTAAGTCTAGAAAACTTGCGCCAATAACAACTACAGTTAAAGTAAAGAATCTAAGTGAAGGCGATAATTTCTGAATTTTAAATTGTATCCCATGCCTTCTTGTTTGAGGTTTTGATTAGGTCCACCGCTGTTGACCTGATTGGAATAACAAATGTGACTGAAAGGTAAATTGAGTATCATCACTTCCATAGTAATATGGTTATAATTGATTGTGTTTTATAGCCTTAGCATGCTTTCAACATTTCTTGGAGAAGATCAGAGGCTTGCTCTTGTTTGTGAATTTTGATAATTTTCAAGCTCTTCTCTATCTTGCTATTCTGTATTCAAGCTTGTCATTGCCGTCTTCAAAGTTGGTCAAGAGTTCCTGATCTCTTGTGAGCTCAATCAGGAACACCACCTTCAAAGTTGTGGCATTGAAGAAGGTCTACAAAACTCTTTCTTTAGAAACCTTAAAGGATACATGGAGGGTCGTTGTGTTTGTTTTAGGAAAAAATATGTTGATGCACATTGAAGATGTGGTCCCAAAAGTTGAAAAATACACTTTTATCGAGTGTTGCTTAATGCAGCTTGCTTAACCAATTTGATAAATTAATAAGCAAGGAGTTACGTAACGTTTGATCTAAATCGACTCTACCAAGCCTATCAAACGTTACTTAACTCTAGGCTCATTACCCTATCAAAAAACATTGCTCGAGTCAGTGGATAAATAAAATGAGCTCAAACTCTCAGCCTTTCTACTGATCGCTCTTCTCCAGTATAGATGACAAGATATCCGTTATGTAAAAGTCTACACCGTTCCTAGAAATGCTTTCCAGGGCACCACGGCAAGAATTTCTCTGATGACAATATATCTGTCTTGCAAAAATCTACACCGTCAGTAGAAATTCTTGCCAAAGAGAAAGTCTTCAGAAGGCATTATTAGTAATATCTCAACATCAAGGAAGCCTTATACGAAAGTCTTCAGAAGACATTCAAAAATAAAAAAGTTTTCATCAATGGCTACACATAATTACCATCAACAACCTCACCAGATTCACTCCCAGTTCAAAAGAAAAAGCAAAAATATTTTTATTTGCATTTGAACTAGGAATGCAAATAAAAATTTTTCTGCCTTTTCTTTTGAACTAGCAGTGTATCTGGTGAGGTTGTTGATGCCGTAATTATGTGTAGTCATTGCTGGAAACTTCCTTATTTTCGAATGTCTTTTGAATACTTTCGTACAAGACTTTCTTGACATTGAGAGATTACTAATAATGCCTTCTGAAGACTTTCGCTCTGGCAAGAATTTTTGCTGACGGTGTAGACTTTTGTATGACAGATATCTTATCATCAACAAAAATTCTAGCTGTAGCGAACGTCTTGAGAAGGCATGACAAGGAATCTCTCAATATCACTTGATATTGAGAGGTTACTGTTGATGCCTTTTGAAGACTTGCGCCTTGGCAAGCATTTTTGGCGACGGTGTAAACTTTTGCATGACAGATATCCCATCATCTATATTGGAGAAGAGCGATAAAAAAAAGGATGAAAGATTAAGCTCGTTTGATTTGGGCACTAACTCAGTCAATTTTTTTTTGATAAGGTAATGAGCCTGGAGTTACGTAATGTTTGATAGGCTTGGTAGAGTCAGTTTAGATCACACATTACGTAACTTCTTGCTTATTAATTTATCAAATTGGTTTAGCAAGCTACATTGAGAAACGCTTGATAAAAGTGTGTTGTTCAACTGTTGGGACCACATCTTCAGTGTGAATCAACATATTTTGACCTAAAACAAACACAACAATCCTACATGTTTTAAGGCTTCTGAAGAAAGTTTTCTGAAGGCCTTCTTCAATGCCACAACTTTGAAGGTAGTATTCCTGATCGAGCTCACAAGAGTTCAGAAACTCTATACCAACTTCGAAGATGGAAACGACGAGCTTGAATACAGAATCAGCAAGCTGGAGGCAAGCTTGAAAATTATCGAAATTCATAAACTAGAGCAAGCCTCTGATCTTCTCCAATAAATGTTGAAAGAATGCTAAGGCTATAAAATACAATCAATTATAACCATTTTTCTATGGAAGTAATGATACTCAATTTTTCTTTCAATCACGTTTGTGGTTCCAATCAGGTCAACAACAGTGGACCTAATCGGAACCACAAACAAGAAGGCATGAGATGTAATTTAAAATTCAAAAATTACCACCTTCGCTTAGATTCTTTACTTTAACTATAGTTGTTGTTGGCGCAAGTTTTATAGACTTACTGTACATCATTTCAACCCTCGATGCCCTTAAGGCTACTTTCTTAGTCCTTTGCTATTTTCTATCTAGGTGATAATCCTAACCACGCTACCTAGTCACAACTCCCTAGCAAAGTGTCCATCTACATTATTTTTATTTTAGATAGACAACAAATGAATTTAAATTACCGGATACACTTTCATATTTGCACTTGATTCAGATTTCTCATGTTTTAAGATAATTCCATCGGCCAGATTTGCTAGAAGTTACTTTCTACCCTATGTCTCTTCTTTAATTAGCTCTCAGATGATATAGCCTTTCATCAACTCCCCTTTCTCTCATAGGCATTCTCCTTTGGCTCCTTATGGCGTATAATCATCTTTTCGATCAACCCTTCCATATAAATTTGGGCCAGGGGAATTTTTATTGATTTTTCGTTCTTTTTTTATGCAGTGCGAGGCTTCGAAGGTGTTATCAGAGTCCAATGCACACTTAAGTTAAGTCCAATCGCTATTGGTTCTCTGCAATGATACTAAATATTGATCCCTTCTCAAAACTTGACACGCATAAACACGAGCAAAAACCGTCAGTAATTCATAACAGGTTATCTACACCATCTTCATGAGGCCCTCAGCCTTATCAATTCGAACCTATCAAACTTAACTGTACAATGCAGGATCTTGTTTGAAAGATCAGTGCCTAATCGGTTAAAAAATGCATTCACAAAAATATTGTACTTTGTGTGTGTTGTTCCAGTGACCTTATCAGTAATACTACCTCACACACATATGATAGTGGATCCATCTGCACGCACCTTATTCTTTCTAGCCCATCTATGACTTAAATTGAATAAACAAATGACTAGCAAGTTGCAACACACACCATATCTATTGGAAAAGAAAACTGATATATCCATCTGTTGCAACAGATTATCAATATGTTGTAAGTTATCTGACAGATGAAATATATTTAGCAACAGATTTTTCATCTGTTAGATTTATTTTAAAGCAGTTTTTTTTCTTTCCGAAACACAATAAAAAGATAAAATATTGTATTTAGATCCATTTTTTTTAATTTACATATTCTAAAAGTCACCAGTTTTATTTAATTAAGGGATATGAGCAGTCGTGGCTTTTTGTTTGACTAACTCTTTCCAATTCAATCATCTATAAATAGGTCCCTCCTTACTCATTCATTCTACTACACTTACAGATATGGCTAATCCAGATTCGTACAAGCAGATTCATATCGAGTCTTTGCAGGAACTTCTAAAGCAGTTTGATGAACTCTAGAGGGATTTGACCGACTTCGGAACAAGGCTGAGGAGGGCCTTGCTGCTGCCAGATGAAAATTGTCTGGTTGACAATACTAATAGTAATAATAATAATAGTAATGATAATAATAATAATAATAGTAGTAATAATAATTAGGTTATATTTTTTTTTCTGTTAGCGTATGTATGTATTTTCCTTCTTTTGTATATCAGATCTACCTAAGGAATTCAAAAATCTATGTTTGGTGGTTGACTTTGAATTTTTAATTCTTATTTAGTATTTAATTATCATTCTTTCTTATTCCTTATTCTCAACATGTCAACAGAGGTTAATCTGATGCGACAGATTGATCATATATTGCAACATGTGGTTATTAATAAAAAATGGTTATCGTTATTGAGAGGGTGAAAAGACATGATTTTTTGATTATTTAATATGGAAAACAACTCATAAATAAATAATAAGGAAATAAATAATAAACACAATTTATAACTGTAACAGAATGATTAATTAATTTTAATAATTGATTGTGACTCTTCGATATATTTCTTTTTAAATCTTTTTTTTTTAAATTTATATAATAAAATTCACCAAATTTGGATTAAAGATATGTTGATTATTAAAAAAGACAGCTTATATGTGCAATAGATATATTATCTGATGCAACATATTGTAGATTTATTGTAACAAATAGTACATCTATTGCAACTCAAAAAATCGGTTACTGAAAAGAACTTATCAAGTCACAACTTTCTACAGTAATAAAAAAGCCACCAGTATTAATAAATAGAGGTGAACAGTTACACCTTTTTGTTTTTGAATCTGTTTTTTTAATTTATATAATAAAAAAGTCATCAAATTTGGATAAAAGATAAAGATATGATGATTATTAAAAAGATATATGTTGCAACAGATATATTATCTGTTGTAATAGATCGTAGATTTGTTGCAACAAATTTTATGTTTGTTGTCACAGATGGGTTATTTGATGCAACATGTATACAATCTGTTGCCACAACTCAAAAAACCGGTTACTGAAAAGAATTTTGTCAAGTTACAACTTTCCACAGTAATAAAAAAGTCACCAGTATTAATAAATGGAGGTGATCAGTTGCGCCTTTTTGCCTAACTCATTCAAATTCAATCTTCTATAAATTGGTCCCTCTTTACTCGTTCATTCTACTACACATATCTATTTTTTTCTTGCTCTTGTCTTTCATATTACACCTTCAGCTACTTTCTCTTCAAGAAATTGATTGCTTTTCCTTGTCACTGGTAAGTTTTTTCTTGCTTTTTGTGTAAATATACGTTGTATTACTTTCGGATTCTTTTCTTTACTTTTGTTTTTGTATTTTTTATCAATTTATGCGTGTTCTAGATATGGATGATCTAGTGTGGGATGTCTCTATTTTACGAGATGACGTACGGGAACTGCAGAGGTAGGTACATGATATACTGTGGGAGTTGATTGATGTCAGAGTAAGAATGTTGCCGGAGATCCGCAGGATAAGAAGGGCGCTGCTGCTGCCTGTCAAAGATGCGACTGGCGATAATAATAATTACGATGAAGAATTTATTAATAATAATTAGATTATTTTGTTTCTTCTTTCTTTCTAAGTCTATATATGTATTTTTATTTGTTTTAGTTTAATAAAAAAATTATTTTTGATCAACTTTGATCGTTTAAATTCATATTTAATTTTCATTCTATCTATTATCTTCTCAACAAACATGTCGACGATTGAACATAAGGAGTAATTTTGAATCCAGTAGCAATAGTAAGATTTAAGATTTTTCTGTTGGGATTGTGGCAGGGGATGATTTATGTTATTCCAAACAGATTACCCATATGTTGCAGTAGAAAGATAGTCTGTTTCAACAGATAACTCCCTCCATCTCAAATTACTCTACCCATCCCAAATTGAGATGGCACATTGATTAAGAAAAATAATTAATAACATGCCTAGTTTTCCATAATACCCCTATTAAATTATGTTTACATTTTAATTTGAAGAAAAGTGATTAATGCAAATGGTAAAACATGATTTTTTTTTTATCTCTTCTTGATTAATAAAAAAAGATAAGTAAAATGAGAAATCAAATTAGGAAATTTGGGACGGGTAATTTGAGATGGAGGTAGTATTTAATTTTCATTCTGTCTATTATATTCTCAACAAACATGTCGACGATTGGAGGTAAGAAATAATTTTGAATCCAGTAGCAATAGTAAAACATATTGGTTATCTGTTAGGTTTGTGGCAGGGGCTGATTTGTATTGTTCCAAATAGATTAATCAGTCTGATGCAATAGATAATCAGTCTGATGCAACAGATAATCAGTCTAATGCAGCAGATAACTAGTTTGTTGCAATAGATCACTCATCTGATGTATCAGATGAGTGATCTGTTTAAATTGTGGTTACTCATGTTGGATTCATGATCAACTTCTATCCATTATTGGAAAAAACAGCCGTAACTTTGTAACCCAGATGACAAATTCGACTAAAAATTATAATTTGACTTACCAATGTCTCCTATGAAGTAATGTCAAAGTGAAAAGTGGTGATGTTCGAAATAAAATTTGACCTAAGAAATTGATAAAATAGCAACAGTAGCGGTAACAACAACAACAATGGTCGACAAGAAGAAGATGAAGATGATAATGAAGTAGAAGATGATGAATAAAGCAGCACCAGCAACAATGAACAACAATATTCGTGAATAGAGAGAAAACAACAACGGATGAGAAGAGAGAGAAACGTGCCTCTTTTTCCTCCATTTTCTGTTATAATAACTAAAATTTGGATCAAAGTGTAAATTTAAAAACTTGTGAGTTATTTTCAAATTTCTCCAACTTTCTTTATCCATAATAAAGTAATTGTTACCTCCACCTAATAATTAAGACTTGGGTCACCTACACCTCATTAAAACTCTTTTATCATGTACAACCCAAAGCCCCTACCTACTATGATTTCCTTTTCAATATATCTGATAGTGTTTGACGAGACATAAAATTGAAAAAAAAAAAAACTTTTTAAAGCACGTGATCTAAAACAAGTCCTAATGTTTGTATCTCATTCTTTTTTTAGGTAGACACAAAACATATCATCACATAACTCGAGACAAATTGAGTAATTATATCTTGATTTAGTAAAAACGTGCATACTTTGTGTATGGTTAAATTTCTTGTGGCCATTCCACATTTATGATAATTGATGAGTTGGTTGTGACGAAGAAGAAAAATAATTTCGAATTTTATTAATCTCACCCGCAATAATCTAGCTATGCTAGCTAATTAGATCCTCCTAGTCAATAATCACTATAGAATAGATCAAATTGGGGTCATAAAACATATAGTTGAGGAGAGAACAGAAAGGAAAACAACATAGAATATACCAATATGGCCATGAAAACACATACAGGAGATCAGCTAGAAGTTAATCACAAGAAAGTTCCTTCTGTCCAAGAAATGGCAAAGAAGAAACTTGTAAGGATTCCTTCTCGATATGTACGTGACGATCAGGAACGTTCAGTTGCATCATCAAATAGGGAAGTTCCAGTCATTGATATGCAACGATTGATCAACTCTAACGATCATGATGACTCCATAAATATCGAGCTACAGAAGTTACACTTTGCGGCCAAACAATGGGGTTTCTTTCAGGTACTTTTGTCATAATTTATTTTAGGCATAATACATAAATATGACCCTAAACTTGACACCAAATTATAACTTTGATCTAAAACTTTGACAGTGCACAAATATGATCTTTAACTATTCAAAACTGCACAAATATGACCTCCGATCCTACGTGGCAAAACGCGTGCTCAACATGGAAAACTAGGCCCGTCTAGCTTAAAATCTAAGGGAATAATACATAAATATGACCCTAAACTTGACACCAAATTATAACTTTGACCTTAAACTTTGACAGTGCACAAATATGACTTTTAACTATTCAAAACTGCACAAATATGACTTTTAAATGACTTTTCACTATTATTTTTTCATTATTTTTGGCTCAAAGATGAAATGACATCCAATTTCTTTTGTCATTGAGGAAAAAGAGCAATATTGAAGATTTATTAATTAGGTAGGTCAGCCTCATACGAAAAAATCGCGCGGGTATGTATATATATTATAAAGCAGACAGCAAAGTTATGTTATATAATATATCTAAATATAATTTATTTGAATATTAAATTAAAGATGAAATTATACTAATAATAAAAAAATTATAGTTTTAATAAAACGTTATTAAATTAACGTTATTAAGGATAGTAATAGTAGTATATTAAATTAATGTTATCAAATTAACATTATTAAAATGTTATTAAATTAATGTTATTAAATTAACGCAGGGACGGGCCTACGTGGTTGTCATGGGGTTCACCCGAACCCCTCGGTAAAAAAATTATGTTGTATATATAAGGTAGAAAATCTATATTTATGTACGTATATTAATGTTGAACCACATAAAACATTGCACTTAGATAGCCAGTGGTGTTATTTGCTCTTCTTGGGTGCTTCCTTCAACCTACTGCGCGGGTTCGATCTCTGCTAGTGATTTTTTTTTAATTAAAAAAAAAGCTAGGTGCTGTTGCTATTAGGGCTGGGCATAAAATACCGAAAATCGAATAAAAAATTTTGGTATTTGGTATGGTATTTGAGAATAAAATTTTAGTATTTCGGGATTGGATTTGGTACAAGATATTAATACCGTTTGGTATTCGGTATTTACCGAATACCGAATTATATGTATATATATATATATATATATATATATATATAGACACACACACACACATACGATATGTCTAACCAATCCAATACATAATAGTATTAGTCATCTCAAAGAATCTCTTAGACCTTGATAATATATTCGTAAAAAGCAACAAAAATAATGCTAAATAGGGTTTCTTTTAAATATACTCTTTGAAGTTTGAATGTACATTTGCACATCTTCAATTTTAATGTGGTATCACCAAATACCGTACCGAACCGAAATTTAATTTACCGATTACCGAATCGATATTTATTAATATGGTATATGGTATCTACGTTCAAATATCAATTACCGAATTATCGAATCCGAAATTTAAAAATACCGAGCCGAATACCGAACGCCCACCCCTAGCTGCTATAGAAATAAATAAAAAATAAATAAATAATATTAATAATAATAATAATAATAATAATAATAATAATAATAATAAAAACAACGCCGTTTTAGCACAAAAAATAAAACTTTGACAGTGCACAAATATGACCTTTAACTATTCAAAACAGCACAAATATGATCTCCCTCCAAGTCAACCCTTTTAACGATGTGACACCATGTAATTGGATGAGCTTCCCACATAGGCGCGAGTGAAACTCATGCATGGGAGTTGTAAAATCGGAGGTCATATTTGTTCAGGTTTTGAATAGTTAAAGGTCCTATTTGTGCACTATCAAAGTTTAAGATCAAAGTTATAATTTGTTGAGGCAAAAATCCAAATTTTACGCCATTCAAATGAATATTAATCGCAAAATCAAAGAGCAACTAACTAGAAAGAAGAAGGTGGTGGTTATTACGTACATTCTAGGAAGCTGTTTATTAATATTTTTGGTGCCTAATAATGATCAAGAGAAGCGAAAAAATGAAAGTAATTAACACTTAATTAATTACATATTTTTGCAGTTGATAAATCATGGAGTTAGTTGTTCAGTGGTGGAGAAGATGAAGCATGAGATTCAAAAATTCTTCCATCTGCCATTAGAAGAAAAGAAGAAGTTTGAAATATTGCCAGGGGATACTGATGGATTTGGACAACACTTCGTTGTCTCTGATGAGCAAAAGCTTGACTGGGCTGACCTCTTTGCCTTGAAGACTGCACCTCCATATTTACGGAGGCCTATATTTTCCAAGCTTTCCCTTTCATTTAGGTACATAATCAACGTCCCTTCTCTACTAACTAATCTACCATAATATCCACAAATTGATTACAAATCGTACGTTCCAAATAGTAGTGGCAATGTTTGGTAAGAGGGAAGTAAAAACACAACACACATTAGCATCATTTTGTACATAGTAACATACAATGTTGTTTTTATCATATGTGGATCAAGAGAGTCTATACAGTTCAACTGAATTTGTCTATGGTCTTTGTTGCCAATGTTGTTTTATCTCTTGTTTTTCTCCGTATTATTATCTTTTTAAAATAAAAATCAGCACACTCTCGTTGTTTGCGTGTACTACACACACTTTCTTCAACTCAATAGCATTAATGCTACATAAGTTTGGTCAATGGTTAGAGAAATTTGAGCAAGATTGTAACAATCTAACTTAGGAAGAAGTCCCACATCAGCAAAACACATGAGGGATGCTGGGTATATAAGTAAGAAAGTCTTACTCCCTAGTGACACATTTTAAAGCCGTGCGGGTCAGGGCTGATACAAGATCAATGAGCTCCACTCCTTTGGGATCGATGCTTCAAGGATCACATCTATGGATCCAAGATTTAGTTGTTTTAGGAGAACAAATACGTGTGTGGATGATAGCTTGGAGTGCGGGAGAAACTACATTTGATGATGTCATCCACGGGAGCATTGAGCCACGACGTGTTTGGAAGATAGCGTGGGCTTCGAGAGAGCATGGACGCCCATGATATTATTTTGGGCTTTGGGTCACTTTTGGTCCCAATAGCTTTTAGGGTCACTTTTGGGCCCATTGTGTAATAAAGACCCATGACCTATAAATAGCTAGTTTGCCTTAATTTTAAGGGGAGATTTTAGATGACATATTTGTAGTCTCTTTTGAGAGCCTCTTTCAAGGTGAAATCCTTGGGCAAGGTGGAATCCTTGTGTTGATGATTTGCTTGGAAACAGAGATTGCTTGGGGGTTCCGGTTCCCTTGAGGTCACCAAAGAGATAGGTTTAGGTTGTGTGTGATATTAAAGGTTCAAAAGTGGAATAAACTTTTGGATTGTTAATATTACATCTTCATTTGTCTATCTATCTATCTTTACTTTCTTGTAATCGTTTGTCTATATCTAGTGTAATCCATTTGTGTTCTTGTCTTGTAACCGTGTGTTGTTGTTATTGCATCTTGTTCATCAAGTGTTGTTGTTGTTGTTTTTAGTGTGTTTTACTCTTGATGTCATTTCCTTTCTTGTTCTTCTTGTGAATCTGAGAGAGGTCATCAAAGGGGTACTCAGTTCTTCAAATCGTTGACTATTTTGGTGTATGTTTTTGTGTCTTTCTTGTCGATCTTGTATCATTTGGTATCAGAGCCGATCTTGATTTCGTTCCTAGGAAGTCAATCTTGGGTTTGTTATCTTGAAAATTGCAAAAAAAAAAAAGAAGTGTCAAAATTAAAAATTTAAAAAAGTACTATTCTCATTTTTGACCCTAGGTCAAAATTTGAGTCTTTGATTTTGTTGTTTTCTTGTGTTTTTAGTGTTAGATTATTGTTCTCTACCACTATAGGAGTCTAGGGTTCGAATTTGAGCTAAATCGGAGTTGATTTGAGTGTTGTACCCTTGATGTGGGCTTAAACTTGAAGAAAGAGAGATGGGTTCGAGATCTAGAATTTTTGGTTGAGAAATTGAACAAATTGATGTTTGGAATGTGTTTAGAAGGTTGAAAATAGCCTTGGTTTAAAATTTCATCGCATTCCAATCATCGGTTCAAGATTTAGAGATTTTTGAAGTTCTCGGTGTTCTTGAGTGTTCTTGAGAAGATTCAAACCTTCATCTTGAATTCTTTTCAAAAGGTGGTGTTTGATCCTCAAAATTGAAGGAAAAGTTGTGTTGAGTGCCTAATTTATAGGTACCATGGCTTTGGGAGATGAGATTCAACCTGTCTCAAAAAAGGCGATAATGAAAGCTCTCATGGATTGGCAACAAGAACTGAATAGTTGGAAGAAGGATGGGTCACGTTTGGAAGGAAACATGGAAAAGGTGACATGTTTTACTACCCAAACCCCACCAAATGTACTTCAACCACCACAATTCTACCAACAAACACCTCATGACCAAAGACTATATCCGATCCACTTCAAGAACATGTTCCCACTACAAACAAAGTTCCCGACGACATTGTTCATCCAACCCAAATCTAAATTGAGAAGACCAATTCTAACATAGAACCTTTGTCACTCGCTAACCATGATGCTAGCTAGCATCGCTCCTTTATTTGTGCAGGTTCATGAACAAATAATATCAAAGGAGGATGTAAGGAGAATGCCATATGAAAATGAGCTTGAAAGCCTAATGGAGTTCTTACCAAAGAATTCCAAATTTGAAAGGTGCAACGACAAGTTGATAAAGGAGTTGTATTCGAGGACGAATCCTTTTCAAGAAAGGGAGGATGATACAAGATCAATGGGCTCCACTCCTTTGGGATCGATGCTTCAAGGATCACATCTATGGATCCAAGATTTAGTTGTTTTATGAGAACAAATACGTGTGTGAATGATAGCTTGGAGCGCGGGAGAAACTACATTTGATGATGTCATCCACGGGATCATTGAGCCACGACGTGTTTGGAAGATAGCATGGGCTTCGAGAGAGCATGGACGCCCATGATATTATTTTGGGCTTTGGGTAACTTTTGGGCCCAATAGCTTTTAGGGTCACTTTTGGGCCCATTGTGTAATAAAAACCCATGGCCTATAAATAGCTAGTTTGCCTTCATTTTAAGGGGAGATTTTAGATGACATATTTGTAGCCTCTTTTGTGAGCCTCTTTCAAGATGAAATCCTTGGGCAAGGTGGAAAATTCTTGTGTTGATGATTTGCTTAGAAACGGAAATTGCTTGGGGGTTTCGGTTCCCTTGAGGTTATGTAAGAGATAGGTTTAGGTTGTGTGTGATACAAGATCGATAAGGAAGACACGAAAACATACACCAAAATAGTCAACGATTATAGAATCGAGGACCCCCTTTGATGACCTCTCTCGGATTCACAAGAAGAGCAAGAAAGGAAATAATATCAAGAGTAAAACACACTAAAAACAACAACAACAACACTTGATGAACAAGATGCAATAACAACAACACACGGTTACAAGACAAGAACACAAATGGATTACACTTGATATAGACAAATGATTACAAAAAAGTAAAGATAGATAAATAAACAAATGAAGATGTAATATTAACAATCCAAAAGCTTATTCCACTCTTGGACCTTTAATATCACACACAACCTAAACCTATCTCTTACATGACCTAAAGGGAACCAGAATACCCAAGCAATCTTCGTTTCTAAGCAAATCATTAAAACAAGGATTCCACCTTGCCCAAGGATTTCACCTTGAAAAAGGCTCTCAAAAGAGGCTACAAATATGTCATCTAAAATCTTCCCTTAAAATAAAGGTGTCAAGTGGGCCGGGCCAGGCCAAACCGAAACCGGCCCGTTTAGTTTAACCGGGTTGTGGGCCAGTTCCGGTCCGGGTTGGGTTAGGTGGGCCGGGTAGGTTCCAGGTTCAACAGTAAAAATGTTGAAAACAACCCTGAACCGGCCCACTTAATCCAACCCGGTTAAACCCACCTAAACCCAGTCAAACCCGGTTAAAAACCAGTCAAACACGTTTAAAAAAAATGAAAAATCAAATATACACTACATACACTACAATTATATACACTATATACACTTCAATATACGCTATATACACTACAATTATACAATATATATTTTTTAAAATATATATAAACAATTACACATATATACGTATCATTCAATATATAATTATATATGACTATACTTTAAATAAAACATATACTACAAATATACAATAGTACAATATATATATATATACACTACAATATATATATATATATATATATATATATATAGTTATATACTAATTTATAAAACATATACACATTTATACGTTAAATATATACGCTTATAGAAGATATATACACATATATACACACCATTCAATATAGATGTACTGCTTTAAATAAAATATATACTACAATATACATATATATATACAACAATATGTATATATATATAATTACATACTAATTTATAGAACATATACACTTGTATACGTTACAGATATACATCTATAGAAGATATATACACATATATACGCACCATTCAATATATATGTACTACTTTAAATAAAGTATATACTACAATATATATATATATATATTTACTACTATATATATATATACTTATATACTAATTTATAAAATATATACACTTGTATACGTTAAAGATATAAGTCTATAGAAGATATAATATATACACATATATACGCACCATTCAATATATATGTACTACTTTAAATAAAGTATATATATATATATATATATATATATATATATGTATATGTATATACACTTACATACTAATTTATAAAACATATACACATGTATACATTAAATATACACGTCTATAGAAGATATATACACACCATTCAATATATATGTACTACTTTAAAATTAAATAAACTATATACTACAATATAGATGTATTACAATATATAGATAGTTATATTATACTAATTTATAAAACATATACACATGTATACGTTAAATATATACGTGTATAGAAGATATATACACACCATTCAATATATATGTACTACTTTAAATTAAATATATACTATTCTACAGTATACATTTATATATACTACAATATGTATATATATATATAGTTATATGCTAATTTGTAAAACATATACACTTGGATACATTAAATGTATACGTTAAATATACATGTGTATAGAAGATATATACAATAATATACAAAACATATACTACTTAATATAATAAATTAATAATACTTGATAGTTAATTAATGAATGTTGAATTTTATTGATTTCAAAATGATCCAAAATTTATAATTTACATGAATAAAAAATCTACAAACTATGCATCATTTTTTACAACTCATCCATGTTAATATTAACGGGAACTTACATAGGATAGTCAAAGTCAATGGGGGCAAACCCATACATTGGATTTGATTCTGCTGAGTTCTCCCGCGAAGTCATAATTTCTTCAAGTTTCTGCTCGTCATTCGGCTTCGGTTCCATTCCTTGATTTCTTCTTTCTGCTCTAATCCAATCTCTGAGGCAAACTAGAACATTCATTGCATTGCCCCAATGAGTGACGGTTGTATCCAAGTTGCTGTCGTCCCTGACTAAAAGCGCTCTCTGAAGCAACGGTTGACATTGGAACGTTCAAGATATCTCTAGCTAATCTTGAAAGCACAGGATATTGTGATTCATTATTCCTCCACCAATCCAACGTGTTGATCCGTCGTCTGCGAACCTCTGGCGGAGACCGAAGATAATACTTAAGCTCTTCCTGATAAATTGATGTGTAAGCTCCCTCGTCAACACTGTTCCAACAGGGTAAATCATAAAAGGAATAGGAAAATCACAATGTGCCGGCCTTTTAGAAAATGATGGCACCTCAGGAGGATGAGGAGCGACAGTTGGACTGATTTGTGTCGATACAGCTAAATTAACTAAATCAGCATAGTGGTTGTATAATTTATCTATGTAAGCATTCGCATCAGACGTAGCCGTCCACAAATCAGGTTGTACTTATTCAGAATCATTGTTAGTATTTATTTCTAAGTTACGATAAATAAGAGTACTAAAGTGGCACATAGTATGGTATTTAATGCACGGATTTAGCATAGCATCAACCAAGAAAATAGGGAGAATCGGGAAAAAATATTTTTTAAATTTAGTAAACATGGCACCAACAACATTTTCATAACCTTCTTTATTTTTATATTCTTTGAGCAAACCAGAAATATTGGTTATGTATCCCAAAATATTACAAACAGTAGGATAATAAGCACCGAAAAATTCAACCGTAGCTACATAAATTTTTTCCAAGAACTTAACAAGATCATTAATTACAACCCAATTAGAATCAAGTAGCATGCAATCGGCAGAATCAGCAAATGAACCACAATGTTGGTTAAAAGCTAATGTAATAGGAACTCTATATTTATAACAAGTTTTTAAAAAATCGTACGTAGAATTCCATCTAATATCAATTTCCTCAGGCATCAATATTGGTGCAAGTCCATTTTCTTGACATTTAACTTTAAATTCTTTAATTCTCGATCTACGATTATTTCCTTCTGTAAAACCAACAGCAAGACGAATTTTTTCAATATAAATCTCAAAAAACTCAAGACCTTCTTTTACAATTAAATTATATATATGGCATGCACACTTAATATGAAAAATTTCAGGTAAGGATGGTGATAGCTTAGATTTGAACTTTGTTACAGCAGTCTTGTTGTTAGAAGCGTTATCAAAAGCGATACATAAGATTTTATTTTCGATGCCATAAAATGCTGCAAATTTATATATCGAGTCAGTAATAAATTGTCTAGTATGTTTACGATCTTCATCATATAAAAAAGCAAGAATACGTTTTTGCATCACAAAATTACTATCCATCCAGTGACAAGTAACAGTTAAATAATTATTTTTATTTACAGCACGACCAAGATCAGAAGTTAGGAATATTCTACATTGAATATTTTTTAACAATGTAGATAAATAAAAATTATATTGTGAATGAAGTCTAAAAATATCTGACCGACAAGTACTTCTAGGAATACCATTAAACATAGGATTATAAATTGCTTGAATATAATGAATAAAAGCATCAGAAGAAGGAAAACTAAAAGGCAAACAACCTACAGCTACCATTTTTGCTATTTCTTCCCGGTCCCTCAATTTATTATACTTCTTCGTTACGTGACCGGTTGTTGGGTCCATTCTAGTTTGTGTTGGCCCACCAACAGCCTTACCACCTTGTGCAATTTTTAACTCTCTTTCGTGGTTTTCAGCTAAATGTCTCATTAACGTACCCGTACCCCCTTGCTTGCCTCCTCTTTTATGCTTATATATTTTTTGACAAATATTGCATTACACCTCAGTATCTGATATACGTTCAAAAAATTTCCATGCAACACTAGTTTGTTTACGAGCTCTTGGGGAACGGGGAGGACAGGGAGGGAGATTAACCGATTCGGATCTAACGTTAGCATTTCCTACTTCGGGTGTCTCACCAATATTTTCATCATTTTCATCTAAATCAACCGCATCTACTTCATTTTCTTCTTCTATACCGTAATTTTCTTGAACTTCTAAATAATCCATATCGTGAGCACCTACACTTATTTCTTCCTCAAAAGGTTGACTAAGTGGTACCTGAGGCGAAGACACACGGGTATATCTAGTACTTGAAGTACCTCTACTGCTAGTAATTCGCTTTTTGCTACCACTACCACTTTCGGGACAAAACTTTTTGATACTTTTACCAAGGTTTCTTAATTTATCCATAGTATAAATCAAACTAAAAAATATTTAAAATAAACAAAAAGTAATAAAAATAAATAGTCAACAATTAATACACTAATTATAAATTAAAAGTAAGAGATGGAACGACAATACCAAATTTTGGAAGTATCCGAAGGTTGCGACTTTAGAAACTTCCACTCGTACTTAGTAATCGCAAAATTAAAAAAAATTAAAGTGAGAACTTTAGAATTTAAATATATAGAATATTTGAGAATTGAGAAATGAGATTTGAGAGAGAATGAGATTTGAGAGGATGAAAAATTGTGTGGAAAATGATTTGAAAGTGTACGGTATTTATAGATTTTTTTTTTGAGATTTAAAAATGATTTTAAATAAAATAAAATCTTTTTTTATATTTGGGCCCAAACTAGCCATTATAGCCGTTGGGCCAACGCTAGTTTGGCCCAATTTTCCAAAATCTTACAAAAAATAAATTAAATGGGCTTATTCGGGCTTATCCGGTCCAGGCCGAGTCGATTAACCGGAGGGCCCTAACCGGGTTAAGTCCGATCAGGGTTAACCGAACCCAAATTCAAAACCCAATCGGACCGGGACCCGGGCCCTTAAAGCCCTTGGGCTTACCGAGCTGGGTCAAACCGGTTTGATTTTCTTTAGTGAGCCGGTTTGGGCCGGTTAAAATAGGCCCGTTTGACACCCATACCTTAAAATGAAGGCAAACTAGCTATTTATAGGTCATGGATCTTTATTACACAATGGACCCAAAAGTGATCCTAAAAGCTATTGGGCCCAAAAGTGACCCAAAGCCCAAAATAATGTCATGGGCGTCCATGCTCTCTCGATGCCCACTCTATCTTCCAAACACATCGTGGCTCAATGCTCCCGTGGATGATATCATCAAATGTAGCTTCTCCCGCGCTCCAAGCTATAATCCACACACGTATTTGTTCGCCTAAAACAACCAAATTTTGGATCCATAGATGTGATCCTTGAAGCATCGATCCCAAAGGAGTGGAGCCCATTGATCTTGTATCATCCTCCCTTTCTTGAAGAGGATTCGTCCTCGAATACAACTCCTTTATCAACTTATCTTTGCACTTTTCAAGTTTGGAATTCTTTGGTAAGAACTCCGTTAGGATTTCAAGATCATTTTCATATGGCATTCTTCTTGCATCCTCCTTTGATATTATTTGTTCATGAACCTGCACAAATGAAGGAGTGATGCTAGGTAAAATGCTAGCATCTTGGTTAGTGAGTAACAAAGGTTCCATGTTAGAATTGGTCTTCTTAATTTGGATTTGGGTTGGATGAACAATGTCGTCGAGAACTTGGTTTGTAGTAGGAACATGTTCTTGAAGTGGAATCGGATGTGGTCTTTGGTAATGAGGTGTTTGTTGGTGGAATTGTGGTGGTTAGGGTATATTTGGTGGGGTTTGGGTAGTAAGACATGTCACCTTTTTCATGTTTTCTTCCAAACGTGATCCATCCTTCTACACCACCTTTTGAAAAGAATTCAAGATGAAGGTTTGAATCTTCTCAAGAACACTCAAGAACTTCAAAAATCTCTAACTCTTGAACCGATGATCGGAATGCAATGAAATTTTGAACCAAGGTTATTTTCAACCTTCTAAACACATTTCAAACATCAATTTGTTCAATTTCTCAACCAAAAATTCCAGATCTCGAACCCCCCCTCTTTTTTCAAGTTTAAGCCCACATCAAGGGTAGAACACTTAAATCAACTCCGATTTAGCTCAAATTCGAATCCTAGACTCCTATAGTATTAGACAACAATAATATAACACTAAAAATACAAAAAAACAACAAAATCAAAGACTCAAATTTTGACCTAGGGTTAAAAAAGGGAATAGTACTTTTTTTTTTAATTTTTAATTTTGACACTTTTTTTTTTCAATTTTCAAGATAACAAACCCAAGATTGACTTCGTAGAAACGAAATCAAGATCGGCTTTGATACAAAATGATACAAGATCGACAAGAAAGACACAAAAATATACATCAAAATAGTCAATGATTTGAAGAACCAAGGACCCCCTTTGATGACCTCTCTCGAATTCACAAGAAGAACAAGAAAGGAAATGACATCAAGAGTAAAACACACTAAAAACAACAGCAACAACACTTGATGAACAAGATGCAATAACAACAACACACGGTTACAAGACAAGAACACAAATGGATTACACTAGATATACACAAACGATTACAATAAAGTAAAGATAGATAGATAGACAAATGAAGATGTAATATTACCAATCCAAAAGCTTATTCCACTTTTGGACCTTTAATATAACACACCCTAAATCTATCTCTTACGTGACCTCAAGGGAACCGAAATACCCAAGCAATCTCCGTTTCCAAGTAAATCATCAACACAAGGATTCCACCTTGAAAGAGGCTCTCAAAAAAGGCTACAAATATGTCATCTAAAATCTTCCCTTAAAATGAAGGCAAACTAGCTATTTATAGGTCATGGGTCTTTATTACACAATGGACCCAAAAGTGACCCTAAAAGATATTGGGCCCAAAAGTGACCCAAAGTCCAAAATAATGTGATGGACGTCTATGCTCTCTCGAAGCCCATGCTATTTTCCAAATACGTCGTGGCTCAATGCTCCCGTGGATGACATCATCAAATGTAGCTTCTCCCGCGCTCCAAGATATAATCCACACACGTATTTGTTCCTCTAAAACAACCAAATCTCGGATCCATAGATGTGATCCTTGAAGCATCGATCCCAAAGGAGTGGAGCCCATTGATCTTGTATCCATAGATGTGGGTCCTCGGTTCTTCAAATCGTTGACTATTTTGGTGTATGTTTTTGTGTCTTTCTTGTCGATGTTGTATCATGGGCCCAGAGCAGACAATATCAATAGTGGGTTTGGGGAGTTATAGGGGTCTCTCCGGCCTTAATGGTTCGGGATGCCTGTCGCGGCCAGGGCCCCAACTAGGGTCGTGACAAAAACTTTGTCTCGTCCCAAAATCATTTCTAGACGTGACTGGCACCCGCTAACACCACTTGTCGGGAGAACCAGTCTTCCTTACACCTTACCATGTATAAATAAATAAAGAATAATAATCCAACAAAAATCTATTTAAATTATAAATTCAACAATCACTCTTGACTTATAATTCTCTATCTCTAATCTTACACTAAGACCATGGAGCATCTATATAGAGTTATATACGCTCAACTTTCGGGCATGCTAACCCAATGAAAGAAAATATAATCTAATTAGCTAAAGCTGAAACGAAAGTCCCCACGAATAATGTGAAGGCTCACTTTAGCAATAGAATCCTTACGAAGAAATCGTCACTCACTAGTTTCACCTTGCACAGTAGTATCTGCTTACATATAAGTAAGGAGTGAGCTATATAAAAATATAACTCAGTAAGATCCTCGACCCGATACTTTAATATCCTTAGAACAAGTGTTAGAAAATACAACACATCATGATTACATAAATTATATACACAACATATATCTTACAATATAATGCTCAATAAGATCCAACAAATATTTCAAAAGTCATTATATATCTCTCAACTCCATCCACTCTCACGGCTTGTCATAAACGACAGTGAAGGTGATCAGCCTAGCACCCCGACAAGGACATAGAAGCATACACAATGCCCACAAAGTATACTACGACAACATGTACAAGGCCCCTAACATATTATGGCAACATACACAATGCCTCTAACATGTTACGATAACTATGTATGACCCTAGTAAATATATTACGACAACAAGTACAAGGCCCCTAACATATTATGGCAGCATAGGTATGCCCCTAACATATTACGGCAGCACATGTACGCTAGTAAATATGTCTAATATCCCAACATCACCTCACAATTCACAATTAAATGATTATCAATATACTTAACAAGATACATATTCGCGGTTGATCCAAGACCACCGATTCTACCAAGCACATACTTGTCCCAATATATGGACTAGGCAGAAAAATACATATTTTTATAAAGCAGGTTTGAAAAACAAGTACCAAAGCATAAAGTCTCACTTACCTTGCTAATGACAAGTTTTCCAATCTTGCAACAAGTAGAACATCAACCAAACAACCTTGAATAGCTTTAATCTATGCAAAAATATCAATTAACAATATCAATTATGTTAGTTGGGATTAGGTCTCAATTAGTGAAGCCACTATCAAAGTAATACTCCATTGAATTCCTCTTACTATTCCACTGAATTTCTCTTACTACACCACTGAAAAAGGTCATGAATGTGTACAAAAGAATTGTTCACAGAGCATAGCTAAAAATAATTTTTATTGACTTATCACGGTGTCTATTTGCAATTTCCCCAATTTCCAACAAGAACAACAAAACCCAATTGCCTATTTATTCAATTAATAACATGGTACTAGTAATTAACAATTTAATACCCCAATCATTATTGTTATTAAATCATATGTCTTTTCACTATTGCATCACCATTGCTACTCCCACTTAAATAGACACACATAATAACTAAATCAATAAAGATTGTGATCAGAAGTTATTTAAAGAAATTTTGATTTGTTAATCACTTTCCTAAAGAATTCACTAAAATTAATTTAAATTTTAAGATACTATATGTTAAGGAGATAAAGTAATTCACAATACCTGAATGTGAAATTGGAGTGTTTCTGCTAGTTTGTATGGCTGCCTGTAGAAAAGAAACAAAACACTACTTTTTTCAACAAAAAAATATAGCTAATAGAAACAATTGACCTAATATTCTAGTCTTTTTGTAACTGAAACTTTGAAAAAATAAATAAGGAAGAGGATTTTGGCTTTCGACTTACTCACCTTAATGATATTAATTAATATTTAATAATATAAGCTAAATTACTCATTTACTCCTCATTAAAAATAAGGGTTATTACAAAGATAAAGTGCTTGGATGAAACCTCGTAAAGATTATGAGAAGCGGGCTATTGGATAAGAACAACTAGGAGTATCTGTCTTTACTAACAACGTCAAGATTTGATTTTACGGTGCTTGTTGTGGAGAAAGAAAATCAATTTTCTCATAAATATTATATATGGAAAATAGTCCATAGGAAATCAAGTTCTTTGTAATTTACAAAATTAGGAAATGGTCTCCCTATTGAAAGTAGAAAAAACAAGCATCAGAAATGACATTTCTAATTGTTTCTTCCCAAGTACCCACCCCTTCCCTCATGACCCAACATCCATTTGCTGTCATATAAATGCTTTTGAAGTAAACACCAGAAAATATGTAAAAAGAATTCCTTATTATCCAGGAAAATGCAACCCTAATCCCATATTGTTTTTGGGACTATATACTATGTAGAGCGACAATTGAAGAGTACTCAGAAGAAGTAAAGGAGCTAACCATGAAAGTTTTGAAAATGTTGGGTAAAACTGTGGGGATTGAAGAAGAAGAAGTGAAGAGTCTTTTTGAAGAAGGAATGCAATCAATGAGGATGAATTACTATCCACCATGTCCCCAACCAGAGCTTGTGATGGGCCTTTCCCCTCACTCTGATGCATCTGCTTTAACAATTCTTCTTCAAGTCAATGAAACTGAAGGTCTTCAAGTTAGGAAAGATGGAATTTGGATTCCCATTATTCCTCTTCCTAATGCCTTCATAGTCAATATTGGAGATGTTTTTGAGGTACTTCCCTTACTCCCCAAGTCTTTCTATGAATTTCAAAAAAATCGTTTAGATATTTAGATGACCATCTACCATTTCAGTAAAAATTTGAAGTTAAATTGTTTTTAAACATATAAAGATGGATTCTTTTTTGAACAAAAGTCTAAAAAGGAAATACCATCACATGAATTGGGATGGAGGAAGTAATAAATGGAATGAGACAATTTCCCCTGCTTACTACTCCTCCGTCCTATTTTACATGAAGATATTTAACTAAACATGAAATTTTAGAAAGAAAAAGAGTCCCTAGAACTTTGCAATCTTAAACAATATATTATCATCACGTATATGGTTATAAAATCATCTCATTAAGAGTAAAAGGAAACCTTTAATTTACAGATTTTTCTTTTTGGACCAGATTTTCTCAAATGGAAGATACAGGAGCATAGAGCATAGATCAGTGGTGAGCTCAGAAAAAGAAAGGATTTCAGTAGCAACATTTCATGGTCCAAGATTGGATGGTGAATTAGGTCCAGCAAATAGCCTTGTTACTGCTCATGGTCAACCAGCATTCAAGAAAATCGGAGTCGATGAATTTTATGAAGGATATTTCAATCGTGAACTTGTCGGGAGAACATATGTGGACACCATGAGAATCACCAGTACTGAAGATGATCTAAAGAATGCTAGCCAGTAGTTGTATAAATGGTGCGTAAGTAAATCCTTTGATTGTGAAAGGATGAAAACTAAATTAATACCCCGCGATATGCGTTGGATATTATAAATATTATTATATCGGAACTGTATAACATTCGGAAATTTGCAATTTTAGTACATTGAAAGAAAGGAGGAAAAAATGGAGTTGCTTTGTGCTAAGAGTTACTAATGATAGGCGCTAAGACTTTCTGTTTGGCCAATCTATCAAAAACTCCTTATTTTAAGTAGTATTTTGTTAAAATTAACAGTTTCTGAAAGAAATACTTTTTGAGAAAAGTATGATGGCTGGCAGTCGAGATTTATGGTAGTAGTTGAGGAGAGTGATAGCTTATGGTGAAAAATTAATGATGATGGTTGGCAATATATAACGTGGTGAAGGTGGTTGGTGGTGATTATTGTGAATGGTGGCAAGTGGCAACGACAACTAATTATAGTGATTGACAGTGATTATGATTGCGGTTGAGGATGTTGGTTATTGGCTGTGGGGCGTAGTTAATAATGGTGGTTGACAATGATGTAAGATAGTCGATAAGGATGGTCAAAGATAGTAATGGTGCGAAGATGGAAGTGATGAACTGTCATTTTTGTATTTAAAATTGATATTAAAACTTCGGTATTGATAATAGTAACAGTGAATGGATGGAGTTGTCCTGTTTAGCTGGACGAGCTACATGGTTGAATGGAACGATTTCATGCCCTGTGCTACTTGGAGAAGGTGCTCAATAACATCTACTTTAGGGAAATGTTGTAAATGTTACCGACAAAATCAGCCCTCATTATTTGCTTTTAACACACATCAGTATAGCACAACACATCCTCAATAGCATTTCTTTAAATGAGACATGAAGTTGGATGAGAGGGTCTTCTAACAAAACAGGAAAACGTCTCTGCCTCTAAATTTTCCTGGGAAAAACAAATGAAGCTTCTACTATTTATGGGTTTTTATGAGAAAGAGTGAAAAAATTTGAAGAAGGCACATACAACATTATGATCATCTCTATCGGTGTTGAAGACGTAGTATAATGGGGACAACACCTCATTCATGCTTTGCACATAACTAATTGCAGGATTTAATTTCGCAGACAAAAGAAGAATATTTTCTAATTGACTTCTGCAAAGAACATAAATTCAGAAAGAAAAAAGCGTAACGATGGAAGTCATCATAATTTGAAAAAGTAGTTATTGATGGTTGAAGAAATAGTAACATCAGGAGTTGAGAGATACAAGTAAAATGTTACCCTATTCTTCCTAGAGAGAGGTGAATCTCTGAGAAGAACTCTAAATCTTGATGAGTTCGCAGCAAATCACGTTCTATCTGCTCCAAAATTTCTGTAAACCAGAAACACCGCCATTTATATTCATAAAAAAGGTTTACATGTGAGGTAAAAGGTTGCAAAAGAACTCATAGTGCAGTAGGTACATCCCTCAAAATATTGATGCCATATGCTAGTTTTACCTAAGCTCAATGGATGGTCCTCTTTAGAAATGTTATAGCGTTCAAGGGGCGCACTGAAATTCGCTGATAGTATCGTGTCCAAGGAATCTCATGCTTTTATCTTTTCTCCATGACAATTCTGACTGTCTAGATTAAAGAGTTTTACTTGATAAGCAGTCATGACGAACAACATAACAAATGGACCTGCTAAGACTAGTTTTGCAGCTTACAGGGTTTTGTAATATCGCCTCTTTGAGCTTAGCATCTTTTAATCGACTCTCAGTCAACTCCTTTTCCCGTAAGTCACGAGAAGTAGGTAATATCCCAATAATAGCTGAAATGTACAGTAACAACGAATCTTGTATGGTATCTGTGAACTATCCAGGTTCTTTCAGATGAAAAAATTATGTCAATTGGATTTAACATTATACTCTTCTACATTCAATACCTTTTGTTTCAGGTCATATTATTTGCTAACCGATAACACAAGTTGTGTCTGTTCTAGTTTAATCAATGCCATTCTTTTACCTCCTCTTCCACTCTCTGATGTACCATTGCTTACTACAGAATCTCAACAATCAAGAAAAAGAGATGTCTTTGAAAAAAAATTATTATATCCAAAGGGCGATATAGTAAAATCACCCCTCTATTTATGTTTCTTACGATATGTATCTAAGTCAAAAGTGAAACATATTTATGTAGGGAAGGAGTAAAAGTTAAAGTTTTTGTCTTATGCTAGGTAAATTATTCTGTTATAATTTTCAGTACCTAATAAAACTATTTTTATCTTTATTATGGTTATATATAACATATCAAATTTTAAAAAATATCTTTTTGATAAGATTTTTCATGGTTGAATTTTCACCACATATTAACCCAAAACTTCTAGAGAAAATGACACAACGATATCTTTGGGTCATCAAGCTTACAACATACATAGAATGTATAGGTAATTATACTTTACACTGAAATAGGAGAAAGATTACACTTACTTAGAGCTTCTAAGAAAGCACAGATCGAGATATCGGCATTTTATTCACCATTTGCTTTGTACTTAATTTTATTGCTTCATAGGTGGCCTGTCTTCTGTTTCCAAAAATAGGTGCTCTTTATTCGTATTCGTGTTTTGGTGGTTATGGTGATGGTTTACCGATGTTACCAATATATATTATACTAATATACATTACTATACACAACATATACATGCCATATACAACCAACTGAACATGTAGCATATACTCAACAATTTTTGATAAATTGGATACCCAAATGATATATATTGGTATTATCCCAATTTTTATGAGTTGAATGAATTGACCTGAACTAATAAATGGACAGTTCAACTAGATCCAACTTAAACGAGTTGGAGCTAATTTTGCCACCACATTTAAATAATATGCTTGTGGTGAATGTCTACTTTTGTTTTTATGTCATCTTTGTTTGTCCTATTGTTGCCACCAATAGGAATGAGGCAAAGTACCATCAAGTTTTATGGACCTCCCAAGTAATATTCTGATTAGATCTTCCTAATATTCCATAGTTGAGCGAAGAACTCAAAGGAAAGCAACGTACAATATCAATAATTGTCATGGAAGTTAATTATAAGAATGTTATAGGGTTTCTTTCAGGTACTAGCTTTGTCATATTTTATTTTGTTGCCTTGTCTGTCATGTGGGGGAGTTACAATTTTATCTACGGGTTCCAGAGATTCCAATAGCCTTGAGGTAGACCTTGTATTATTGTTAAAGATCTATTTAATATGTATAATCAATTTATTTAGTAAGTTATCTTTTTCCAAAATCGAAAACCTATAAGCTTAAAATTTTGATTCTGCTTCATTCCTGAGTGTTGGTTTCTCTCTAGTCCTCGTGATGTGTATTTGAATGGGCATCCCACATAGTCCAAAGACATTTGGTAAAAGGAGTTCAACGTTTGAATGATCACTCAACTTATAATAATTACCATTAAAGTCACTTATAGCATATATTAAGAAGCTCAATTAATTAAATTCTGCAGTTGATTAATCATGGAGTTAGTTCGTCAGTGGTGGAGAAAATGAAACATGAGAGTCAAGCATTCTTCGATCTGGCATTAGAAGAGAAGAACAAGTTTGAACGATCGCCAGGGGATACTGATGGATTTGGACAGCTCTTCGTTGTTTCTGATGAACAAAAGCTTGATTGGGCTGACATTTTTTACTTGAAGACTGCACCTCCATATCTGCGAATGCCTATATTTTTTAAGCTTCCCCGTTCACTTAGGTACGTTGTAACTGACGTCGTCTCTTCTATGCTGAACGCTAGAAAATAAATAAGAGGATCACTTAGATATTATCGGGGAAATCACACCCTGAATCCCATATTTACGAATGCTTAAATTTTCCAACCTCTCTATAACAGTCCAAATTTCTCAATACAACAGTAATGTATATCATACTTAATGAGTCCAAATTACAACTTAGAATTGAAATACCAAGATAATAGCACTGACGTTTGGTTGGGAAATTGTTATCTCGGGATAACTAATACCGGGATTAGTTATCCCGGAATTACCCGGGATAACTCCATGTATATGATATAAGTTATCCCATCACTATGGGAAAAATGGTGGAATAAGTTATCCCACCATGGATTACTCCCTCCAACCAAACAAAGGATTTAAGTGATCTTTAGTTTTATCCCGGGATAACTTATCCCTTGGATTACTTATACCTCGGAAGGATATGAGATACTAGAACATAGAAAGGTGATGAGAGGACAACCGACTAATCCAAAGCTTCAACATTACTGCATAAACCTATTGCTCCTCAAGGGTGCGATATTTATCAACCCAGATCGCACACATAACCACTTAATATTGTAACACTCTCCCTTACACTTAGGTATGTAATTAACTAGCACCGTTTCTTACGTACTAAACACTAGGAGCAAAAAGCAAGAGGATTACTTATTAATTATCCGGGAAAATGCACCCTCTTAATGCCATATTCTTTTTTTTTTTTTTTATATATATTTTTTGGACTCTATATTAAGTAGAGAGGCAATTGAAGAGTACGCGGAAGAAATAAAGGAGCTAACCATGAAGGTTTTGAAAATGTTGGGTAAAGCTGTGGGGATAAAAGCAGAAGAAGTAGACAACCTTTTCGATAAAGGAATGCAATCAATGAGGATGAATTACTATCCACCATGTCCACAACCAGAGCTTGTGATGGGCCTTTCCCCTCACTCTGATGCCTCAGCTTTAACAATTCTTCTTCAGGTCAATGATACTGAAGGTCTTCAAATTAGAAAAAATGGAATTTGGATTCCCATTGTACCCCTTCCTAATGCCTTCATAGTCAATATTGGAGATGCTTTCGAGGTATTTCCCTCGCTCTCTTCTCTTTATTCCTTTTCTTTCGTTTGTTTCATATTATATGATATATTTAATGAGATACAAAATTAAAAAAAAAAAGTTGAAAATTGTAGCTTACAAGAGGCCGCTTAGATATTTGGGTGACTATGTATCATTTAGTGAAATGTTAAAGCTAAATTATTTTAAAATTTGTAAGGATGGATTTTTAAATTTTTGGAATAATTAAAAAGAAAATGCCAGCTCATAAATTAGGACGGAGGGAATAATTGAGGTTAAAATTCAATTTCCCTGCCAACTACTCCTCCATTCTATTTTACTTGAAGGTATTTAACTGAGCGCGAAATTTTGGAAAGAAAAAGGATCTTTTGAACTTTGCAATACAACAGTATGTGATGACATCTATGGTTACATATCATTTTTACAGATTTTTGTTTTTGTTGGACCAGATTTTCTCAAATGGAATTTACAGAAGCATAGAGCATAGATCAGTGGTTAGCTCTGAAAAAGAAAGGATATCAGTAGCAACATTTCAGAGTCCAAGACTGGATGGTGAATTAGGTCCAGCTAGTACCGTTGTTACTGCTGATAATCCACCAACATTCAGAAAAATCGGAGCCGCTGAATTTTATAGAGGATTTCTCACCCGGGAACTTGTTGGGAAATCATATGTGGACACCATGAGAATCACCACTACTGAAGATGTGTGAAAAAAATCTAAAGTGGAATTTTTGGAGGAATGAATATCATAATTTTCTAGTTAAATTTTTAGAATAGTCTAGTGAATTAATATCATAATTTTCTAGTAGAGTCTCTAGAATACTCTAGCATAGTATTTAGGATAATTATCTTAGAAAAATATCTAGATATTCTAGAGTATTGTAGAGGATAAAGTTTGTAGAATATTCTTATAAATATATCTAGAAGAATTCTAGAACCATCCATAGATTAGTATAAATAGGAATGACATTGTACATTTGTAATCATCCAAAAAAGCAAATCCAATACAAAACATATTGTAATAGCTTAAACTTTTAATGAGGAGTAAAAGGATAATTTGATCATATATTTATTATTAATTAAGGGGATTTAAAAAGAGTAGGCCTCACCCACCCCTTATTTCTGTTTCCTACATAAAAGAAGAAAAAACAGAAGAAGAGTATTTTAATAGGGTAATTGGTCTCTTCACTGTTGGGAGAAAAAAAAAAGTTGAGCGTGTTGAGTTATTTTGGGTGGCTTACATATTGCGGTTGCTGTTGTTTGGAGTGATTTTAACCTTCAGGTAATGGTCTCACAAATTCATTATGGTGTTATACCCAAGTGTTATGTCGAATCTGTATTATAAGAGGTGATAATTTTCTTCTACTAATCGGTTGATCATTCAAAATTGAAGATGCCGTGGATAATTATCTACTACTGAAGTGAGGGAATTATTTTGTTAATGTTGATTAGGTTCTGAGAAAAAAAAAACAGGAATAAAGAACGAAGCATGAATCAATATATATAACTGCGTGTGTAGTTATTGTGTCAACTTGCTATTGAATTGCAGTGATTAGTTAATCACTATATTGATTAAGAGTTAATTTTTATTGGTCAATACTTTGGAATTGCTTGGCATGTTTAGGCCTCAAAAAGCTATGGCATTAATTAGTTGTTCACCTGCTGGACTTGTCAATTTTTTTTGTTCGTTCTTTCTGTTTTGTTTAATGCTAAAACGATTAGTTCGTTTGTTTGGCTTTATGATGGGTCATCATCAAGTGACCGGGATTGAATAAGGTGGATCTATGACTTGTTTTGGCGGCCTACTTTATTAGATTATTTTTTTAATTTGTGGGTTAAGATGTGAGATATTAGGAGTACTTATTTCTAAACTTAAAGGTTAGGGATGTTGAGACTCAATCCCGAATAAAATAATTGATAATATTATTTAATATTTTATTTAGATTGATCGTATTGGTTATTGTTGGTTGACGTTCTACACATTGCAAAGTTGGGGAAGTTGTTATTAGCGAGGTAAGTGAGACTTTAAGTTTTGATGCTTGCTTTTCAAATTTGTTTTATAAATATTATATTTTTCTGCCTAGTCCATATGTTGGGACAAGCGTGAACTTGGTAGAATATGTGGCCTTTGGCTAGCAGTGGATATTTATTTTGTGAAGTGTATTGAGATTCAGTTAGAGGTGAAATAGGAGGTGAGGTTGGGGCGTTAAATATATTTTCTTTGCTGCCGTTATGGTCTTTAGGGGCATACAAAGCTGTTGTAATATGTTAGGGGCATTACTTATGCTGCGGTGAACCTTTGCATTGTTCGTAGAGGTTGTCATCCAACTTTAGTCACTTTTAGATGGTATTTCTTTTCGTTGGGTTTGTATGCCTGAACGCTCAACTCATGTAACTTTGTTTAGATGCTCCATGGTCTAAGGTGGGATTTGGGTTAGAGATTTGTTATCTAAACTACCGTTGTTTTCGTAAATCGTTATGCGATATCTTTTTGGATAATTACCTTGCGATAATGGCTATTTCATCCATTTGAAGTTGCTTATGTTTTTATTTCAGCGTCTATAGACAGTGTGAATGTATGGGGAGTTGGTTTTCCCGAAAAGAATCATTAGCGGGAGCCAGTCACGCCCATGAGGATTTTGGGACGTAAAAAAGTTGGTATCAGAGCCCAGGCTTTAGGTCCTGGGTCATGGAGTAGTCTTTAGTAGATTCTTGTTCATGGGTATGTAGGCGCCCATACTTATGAACTTGAGGCTACAGAACATTTAGAAAGTTTCCATTTTTTTCATTCAGTGTTCGTGCGTTGAGTTGAATTTAGTCTAACCTTTAAATATTATTTCCCAGATGGTTAAGAGACGTCGTCCTTCCTTCGCTGGTCGATCTAATGCACCTACTTGACATGTTGCTGGACATGATACTACTCATGGTGGTGGTCGAGTTGGGTCTTATCCTAACAAGCCTCGGACTAGGGTACAGACTAATCCTCAGTATGGATTAGGAGTGGGGGTTAGCCCCAAGTTGTGGCTCCTAAGAGAGTGCAGGACTAGGTTGATCATGATACTCCAGCAGCAACACCTGTTGCCGTACCTACCATTACATTGCCTGGAGATGTGGTGGTCAGAATGTTGAATGTACTGGAGGCATTGGTGTCTATTCAGGGTCAAACTCCAGCTGCTCAGGCTACTTCGCAGACGCAGGAACCACTTCAATTGAATGTTGCAACCTGTCAGGCACCTTTACTAGTTGATCATTCGATTGCATCTATAGGGCAACCCAAGGATCTTAAGCTACCAGAGTTTGATGCTACACCATCTTCTGTTGAGCCACAAAAGTTTTTAGATTGATGCGAGAAGATATTGACTATCTTGGGGTTAAAGGAGACTCGTGGTGTAGAATTTACCACTTTTCTGTTCTCAGGATCTCTCGAGGCATGGTGGACTTTTGTTTTGAGGGGCAGGCAAGCAGGTTTACCATCGATCACTTGGTCAGAGTTTTCAGCTATGTTCTTGGACAGATTTATTCCCTTGAGCAAAAAAGATGACATGAGATTCCAGTTTAATGAGTTGCGATAGGGATCTATGACAGTCACTGAGTACGAAGCTAAGTTTACTGAGTTGTCCAGTTAGGTTCCATCTTTAGTTGCAGATCAGTGGGAGAAAGTAAGACAATTTGTAGATGGCCTTGAGGCTCGTTATAGTGGTCCAGTGATACGTGATGTGCGTAATGGGTCCTATTCTGAGGTGTTTGACACTGCTCTTCGTTCTGAGTCCTATTATGAGATGGAAAAGATTAATTGAGAAAATAAGAGGGCATGTAACTCAGGTGGGTTTAGTGGTGCTCCGTCTGGGAGAAAGAGTGGGTTTGTTGGTGGACAGTTTAGGCCAAGACAGTTAGAGTCAGTAGGCCAATCTTCAAGGAATAGTTTTCCAGCTAGACAGGATCAGCAGCAACAGACACAACAGAAGGGTAATGGCTTTTTTCAGTCTGGGCAGAGTTTGAAATGTTCTAATTGTGGTAGAAATCATACTGGACATTGTTTTAAAGTTGGCGGGCCTTGTTATACTTGTGGCGAGAGAGGGAACATTGCTAAGTTTTGTCCTAAGGGAGATTCTGGGTCTAGTCACGCTACTCCTCAGACGCAAAGAGATATTGCAGGTACTTAGGCTCACCCTTATCCAGCTAGGATTGCTCCACAGGGTATTCGTGGATAGGGTCTTCAGGGTGCTCAGGGTTCTCAGACAGCAGGTTGACCACCGAGATTCTTTGCTATGGCTAGACAGGACATAGAGGCATCTAATGCAGTAGTCACAGATATTATCACTGTAAATTCTCATGAGGCATATTCTCTTATTGATCCTAGTTCTACATACTCGTATGTGTCTCCATCTTTTACTTTATTCTTAGAAAGAAGGATTGAGACTCTTAAGGTGCCATATATTGTTATGATCCCGGTGGGGGAGACCTTAGCAGTGGATATAGTTTATAGAGATTGTGTTATATCTATTCAAGGTAAAGACACCATAGTTGATCTATTTGTCTTTCCAATGACTGACTTTGATGTGATTTTGGGTATGGATTGGTTGGCGTCATGTTACGCTTTGGTTGATTATTATACTAAGCTTGTACGTTTTGATATTCCTAAAGAAACACCTTTTGTGTTGAAAGGTATGACTTTGGTGACTTAGGGAAAGATAATATCTTATGTTAAAGCACGCCAAATGATTAATCATGGGTGCTTGGGTTTCATTGCTATTGTTCATGACACTCGAGTAGAAGATATTGTTGTTGTCAGTGTTCCCATTGTTCGGAAATTTTTTGATGTATTTCCAGATGATTTGCTCGGGCTTCCTTCGATGAGAGAAATTGAGTTCAGCATTGACTTAGTGCCAGGGACTTAACCGATCTCTATTCCACCTTACCGTATGGCTCCTGCTGAGTTGAGAGAATTAAAAGTTCAACTCTAGGATTTACTTGATAAGGGATTTATCAGGTCTAGTGTGTCCACTTGGGGTGCACCTGTGCTATTTGTGAAAAAGAAAGATGGCATGATGAGAATATGCATTGATTATAGGCAATTGAATAAGACAACAATTAAGAATAAATATCCTTTGGCTCGTATTGATGATATATTTGATCAGTTGCAGGGTGCTACTCACTTTTCTAAAATTGACTTGAGATCAGGTTACCATCAGCTGAGAATTAAGGCCGAAGATATCACTAAGACAGCTTTTCGGACCAGGTATGGGCATTTTGAATTTTTAGTGATGTCTTTTGGACTGACTAATGCACCCGCATCATTTATGGACCTTATGAACAGGGTATTCAAGCCGCATTTAGACCAAGTTGTTATTGTGTTCATTGATGACATTTTGGTTTACTCTTGGAGTGAGGCAGAGCATGGACAACGCTTGAGAGTTGTGTTGCAGACACTTAGAGAACATAAGCTTTATGCCAAGTTCTTAAAGTGTGAGTTTTGGTTAGGCATGGTTTCATTTTTGGGACATGTGGTGTCAAGAAATGGGATTCATGTTGATCTAAAGAAAATTGAAGCAGTTTAAGATCGGCCTTAGCCTAGTACTGTGACGGAGATATATAGCTTCTTGGGGCTAGCTAATTATTATCGGAGGTTTGTTAAGGGATTCTCGAAGGTGGCTTCTCCATTGACGCGCTTAACATACAAAAGTGTGGTTTTTCAATGGTCAGATGAATGTAAAGAAGGTTTTTAGAAATTAAAGACAACATTGATTTCAGCTTCGATTTTGACCTTACCTACTGCTGAGGGTGGTTTTATTATTTATTGTGATGCATATCAAATTTGATTGGGTTGTATTTTAATGCAGAATGGTAAAGTTATGGCGTATGCTTCCCGACAGCTAAAGGTCCATGAGAATATTTATCTGACTCACGACTTGGAATTGGCCGCAGTTGTATTTGCACTCAAGTTCTGGCGTCATTATCTTTATGGTAAGCCATGTGAAATCTAAACTAATCACTAGAATCTGCAGTACTTATTCAAGCAAAGAGATCTGAATCTGAGATAGCGACGGTGGTTAGAGTTACTTAAAGATTACAATCTCACTATCTTGTATCATCCTGGGAAGGCTAATGTAGTAGTAGACACTTTGAGTATGAAGTCTATGGGCAGCTTGGCCCAATTATCTATCGAAAGGAGACCTATGGTTATGGATATTCAGTCCTTAGCAAATCGTGGAGTTTGAATTGATCACACAGTACCTAGCAAGTTACTTTCGGTTATGATGGTTCAGTCATCCTTAGTTAGGAAAGTTAAGACTTATCAATATGATGATCCCTACCTTGTTGGGCTTCGATATCGAGTGCAGAATGGCAGTGTTAAGTATTTCACTATTGATGGTGAAGGTGTGTTACGTCATCATGGAAGATTATGTGTTCCCATTGTGGGTGATGTGAGGCAGCTAATTCTTGATGAGGCTCATAGCTCAAGATACTCCATCCATCCTGGTTCTACAAAAATAAATCAAGACTTCCGCGGATTGTACTGGTGGAAAGGTATAAAGGTTGATATTTTGAAATATGTAACTAGTTGCTTAAATTGTCAGCAGATTAAGTATGAACATCAAAAACCTGGTGGGACGATGCAAAAGTTGATTATTTCAGAGTAGAAGTGGGAAAGGATTACTATGGATTTCGTTGTTGGGTTGCCAAATACTTTCAAGAAGTATGACTCAGTTTGGGTGATAGTGGATAGACTTACAAAATCTGCCCATTTCATACCAGTTCGGGTTACTTATAGCGTGAACCATTAGCGAAAATTTACCTTCGGGACATAGTTCGGCTTCATGGTGTGCCTGTCTCAATCATTTCTGATCGAGGTGCACAGTTCACTGTTGAGTTTTGGAGATCCTTTTAGAAATCAGTGGGTTCGCAAGTTGAGTTGAGTACAACTTTTCATCCACAGACTGACAGGCAGTCTGAACGAGTTATTCAGATCTTGGAGGACATGCTTAGAGCTTGCGCTATTGACTTTGGTGGACAATGGGATGACCAGTTGCCTTTAGCAGAGTTTGCTTATAATAATAACTATCAGTCGAGCATCCAAATGGTGCCATTTAAGGCTCTATATGGTTGCAAGTGTCGTTCACCAGTTGGCTGGTTTGAGCCAGGCGAAACGCAGTTATTGGGTCTAGATTTAGTTCAGCAAGCATTGGAAAAAGTTGTAGTGATACGGGACCGACTTAAGATGTCACAAAGTAGGCAGAAGTCCTATGCAGAAAAGAAGGTCTGTGATTTGGAGTTTGAAAAATGGGAGGAAGTTTTTTTGAAAGTTTCTCCCATGAAAGGAGTTATGAGATTCAGCCAGAAGGGTAAGCTAAGTCCTAGATACATTGGTCTCTATGATATTTTGGACTGAATTGGACCGGTGGTATAAAGGCTTGCTTTACCTCCGAGATTGTCTGCAGTTCATCCTATGTTTCATATGTCTATGCTTAGACGGTATGTTCGTGATGATATGATACGAGTACGATCACGTAGATGAACTTATGAGGGTGTACGTTAGACTCGAGGCTTGGTTTGTTCAATAAAGTGCAAAGGAGCACCTAAATGGACACAAAAACAGTCCACTACATTCACTAAAAGGGACAAATCAGTCCACTACATACACTAGAGGGGTGCCCCTTCACTAAGGGGCCTTTTGGTCATTTTACCTATTATTTGTAATACTCTATAAAAATAATAATGTAGGGTTTCATTAGTTAGATTTTGATGAATAGTATGAGTTTATAACACTTGAAATATTTTCTCTCTAAGGAGAGAAGACCACCAACACGAAATTGTAACTAGGGAAATCAACTTGAGTGTAGAATCGCTCATTTTGGATTCAAGCTTGGAAACGTTGGATGCTTGAGAGATCGGGGTCAATCTTGTGCCAATTTAAGAGTTAGGTAATTGATGTGTGTGATGTTAAAGGTCTAAGAGTGGAGTAGGTTTTTGGGTTGTTAATATTATACCTTCAATTTGTCTAACTATCTATCTTTTTGTTTCTTTGTAATCGTGTAGTAGTATTGATGTTGTAACCGTGTGTTTGTGTTGTTAATGTGGAATCCAAAATTAGTCTATTGTTCATCTTGTTCTTGTTGTGTTGCTACTGTTTTGGTATTATTACGCCATTGTGCCTTGTATTCTTCTTGTTGGTAGCAAATCTGAGAGGGGTCACCAGAAGAGGTCCTTGGTTTCTTGGCTAGTGGACTGATTTTGGTGTTTGTTTAGTGTTTTCTTTTATTTCTTGTATCATTTGGTATCAAAGCATGGCTAGATCTTGTTCCTACAAGATCAATCTTGGGCTTGCTTGTTAGAAAATTCAAAAGAAAAAAAAGTTGAAATCTGAAAATTTCAAAAAGAAGCAAATCTGTCCATTTTTGCGTCTTGGCCGAAATTGTGTTCTTGTTGTGTCTTGACTGAGACTTTTCTTGTTTTGAGTCTAGATCTAGAAGTCATTTTATTTGTTTTGTTGTTTCTAGTGTTAGCTTTTTCACCTCTAACACTAAAGAAGTCTAGATCTAGATTTGAGCTTTAATTGTTGATGTTGTTGTTGTAAACCTAAACTTTGGCCGTGTGATTATTATTGGTATTGTTGTTGCGGATTCAAAGCTGAGACGTGTGGTGCATTGTTGGTTAAAGGATTGAATGTGTATAGTGGTTATTGTGTTGTATTTTTATGCTTGGAAAGGTATTATTGATGTTTGGGGTCCAACTTGAACCTTAGAACTTCAAGATTCAAAAAAATGTGCTCTTGGTGTTCTTCACATCTTCATCTATTATTGAAGAAAAAGTGAATGTTTGATCTTGGAAGTTGAAGAAAGAGAGTGTGTATTTTGTTAGTCTTGAAAGACATATTTCCAAAATTTAAGACCTCTCAAGACTTTTACAACCAATTCCAACCACTCAAGGACTTTAACAACCACTTTTCCAACAACCTTCCATGATTTAAGGACCATGTCTTGAGGAGAAAAGTCAAGTCTTGCTTTTTGAATTTGAAAGCGGATTTCAATACTTTTTTTCTCTCCTTAACCAATTCCCACCAATTCCAAATTACAATTGGACCAAGACTTGAATTAGAAAATAAAATTTGATAACAACCGCAACCAATACGTGGCTGCCACATCATGTTTTTATAGTTCACCAATAATTTTTAAGCTCAAATTTCAGATTTATTAGTTTCATTTTATTGTTTCCTAGTTCCATTTGTTGGTTCGAACACTAATTAACAAACTAGTAATCTCCTACTAGATTGTAAGTTAGTTGTAGAGTTCGTTTGTTCGTGTCTACATTTAGTGTGTGCTTTTATCTTTTGTAAATTCATTGTATCTTGTTGGTTCAAGTCCATAAACAAATTTTCTTTGAGTCAACTCAAACGAAAATCTATTTCGGGAAAGAGTAGACTCGACCCTCAATCACACGCGAAGTACAAGCCGACTTTCAACACTTGTGAAATCAAGTGTAAGGTAAAATTGAGAGTGAGAGTGTGGTGAGGCATTCTTGAGCTAACAAGTTTGTTTTTTTTTTGTTCGTTGTTGTCTTTTATTTTAGGTACCATGGCTTCCACCAATCTCGATGCCACATTTGACCGTATCACTGACAATATTGAAGACATGAAAGGGCACATTGAAAGGCTACACCAATTAGTATCCATACTTATCCCAATAAATCCAAAACCTAAGGTCCAAACACCTTGCGATGAGAGCTTCCCAAAGGAAGTTGCTTCCCAAACTTGTGAAGGACTTTCACACCGAGGTAAAGATGAACATACTCATGAGTGTCAAGGAAAAACAACTAACTCTTATACTTTGGTACATGTGAATGATGAACATGTGACTAATAAGCCGTTGAGTGTGAGTAGTAGCTTACCTACATATGAGTATTTTGATTCCTTGCCACTTGTGGATGATGTACATGTTGTGCGAGTAGATACACTAGTTGATCCTATAGATGACCGAATCGACTCTTCTAGTAAGAACGATTTGTGTCCATCTAGTATTGAAGCTATTGTGTTGAATGAATGTACATCTTCATGTGAAAATTGTGTTGATCAACTTGTGTGTACAACTTTTCCACCACTTGAGAATATGTGTGATGTGATTAATGAATCTCAAGTGAGTGAAGAATTTGAAGATGTTGGTCAAGGACAAAGGAGTGAACCCGGGAGCCTATGTTGTTGTAAAGATTCTAATGTTTGCTTGGCTCATAGGGTTAATCATGTGCTTGACATATCTTTGAAAAATGATTTTGCTTGTACTCCTTTGCATGACACCCCACCCGTGCTTGACAAATATGGTGACTTGAATTGTGACCCTTTTGATGTTAATGGTGATTTGTGTCTACTTGAGAGCCATAGGGCAAATGTGTCATTGTCTCTTTGGGGTGTTGCTCATATCCGTGCATCCATGTTTGACACACTTGTATTTAAGTTATGTGAACCATAGCTTGAGGATGCCAAGTTGTATTCTTGTTTGTGGAAGGGTCCAAGGATGTTAAAGACTTCTTGTCACCTTTATGGGGTTGGACAAGTTGAAGTATCTTGTGGGACTCTTGGGAGCGTGCTTCATATCATTTGTAGAGGGAAGCCAAGTTCTTGGGCAAACTAATTGCCTTGGATTGGATTGTTGCATGGTAGTTTCCCTATTCTCCCTATTGGTATGACTCCCTTGATGGAATGCCTTCCCTCGGTAAGTGGTTAGAAGGAGAGACGTCCTACGTGCTTGCAATGTCCCTTTCTCTCATTGTGTGTTCCTACTTGTGAATATATCTTAGATGAGAATTGTGTCTTTGGTGACTTTCTTCACTACCTATATGCATATGATGATATTCATGATGTTGTTGTATATACATAGTATGCGAGGCATAGTCTCGGTTTTTGTCCCTTAATTCTTAATGTTCATCCGAGCCTTTTCGTTTGTGATGTTGTACAAAAGCTTTTCATAATTAACACAAAGGATGCTTGGTTGTACTTCAAGTGTGTACCACCGTGGCATGATAGTGCTAATTGTTTATTTTGCTAACCCTAACCCCCATTCCATGAGAATGTGTACTTGTTTGTTTCCTTTTTGATTTTGCAAGGTACGGATTCGAGGTCGAATCCTTTTCAAAAAGAGGAGGATGATAAAAGTACAATCACGTAGATGGACTTATGAGGGCGTACGTTAGACATGAGGCTTTGTTTGTTCAGTGAAGTGAAAAGGAGTACCTAAATGGACACAAAAACAGTCCACTACATACACTAGAAGGGCCAAATCAGTCCACTACATACACTAGAGGGGTGCCCCTTCACTATGGGTTCTTTTGGTCATTTTACCTATTATTTGTAATACACTATAAATAGAATAATGTAGGATTTCATTAGTTATTTTGATGAATATTATGAGTTTATAACACTTGAAACATTTTCTCTCTAAGCAGAGAAGACCACCAACCCGTAATTATAACTAGGAAAGTCAACTTGAGTGTGGAATCGTTCGTGTTGGATTCAAGCTTGAAAACTTTGGATGCTTGGGAGATCGGGGTCACTCTTGTGCCAATGTAAGATTTAGGTAATTGATGTGTGTGATGTTAAAGGTCCAAGAGTGGAATAGCCTTTTGGGTTGTTAATATTGTACCTTTAATATGTCTAACTATCTATCTTTTTGTTTGTTTGTAATCGTGTAGTAGTGTTGATGTTGTAACCGTGTGTTTGTGTTGTTAATGTGGAATCCGAAATTAGTCTATTGTTCATCTTGTTCTTGTTGTGTTGCTACTATTTTGGTGTTATTACGCCATTGTGCCTTGTATTCTTCTTGTTGGTAGTGAATCCGAGAGGGGTCACCAAAAGAGGTCCTCAGTTTCTTGGCTAGTGGACTGATTTTGATGTTTGTTTCGTGTTTCCTTGTCTTTCTTGTATCATGATAGTCATAAGATCCAGCCAGAGGATGTATAGCTTGATGAGAATCTGACTTATGAGAAAGGCCCGATAGCTATTCTTGATAAGCAAGTGCGATAGTTAAGATTGAAAAAGATAGCTTCAATCAAGGTATTATGGCGTAATCATCCAACCGATGAGGCTACTTAGGAGTAGGGGTGTACAAATCGAACCGTTAAGTCAAACTGAACCGATGATTCAAACCAAACCGAGAAAAAAACCGACTTATGGTTTGGTTTGATTGATTTGGTGTTGGTAAAAAAAACTCGATCATTCTTGATTTGGTTTGGTATTTGCAAAAATAAAATCAAACCGAACCCAAACCGAACCGACTTAATACAAATATAATTTTAATTTTTATACGTAAAAAATACTACTTATAATCTACTTTCTACTTACTTTTATTATTTTTTTATATCCAAAAATAGATATATATTCTTGGGCCTTTAATTATAGTATTTTTCCATTAATAACAAATTAATACAAAGCCCAATATTAATATAAAAATCTAAAACTCTTTAATTGCTTCACTTGTTACATTTTACTATCCAAGTTTTCAGAGAGTTCTCATTGTTTTCTCATCTTACTTTCGTCTTTCTTTTCTCATTCATCAAGTTGTGATTTAGGTTTGTTTCTCTTCTTTCTCTTTTTTTTTTTTATGGAATTATGTTATAATTAGTTACTTAATGGAGTTAAGTTTTTAATAAATTGTCTCCAATTCTTCGTTCTTTTGTATGCTCACATTTTATCTGAAGGGAATTTTCAGACAAGCTACTGTGACTAGTCATAACTTAGAAATTGAACTATTGGGTATCCACATAATATTACTTTGAGAGATATAAGTTTAGACGTCTTAGTAATTTGCCAACTTAATTTTTATTGAAACTATTCTATGGCCATTATTTTTTTTTCTATCTTTTTAGTGAAAACATTTAATTTTTTTCTTCAATCACATTATAATTGTAAAAAAACCAAAAAAACTTGACAAAAACCAAAATAAAAAAACCGATTGTATATTGGTTTGATTTGGTTTATAGATTTAGAAAATCGACATTATTGGTGTGGTTATATTTTAATAAAAAATCAAACCAACCCGACCTATGTACACCCCTACTTAGGAGTCTGAAGAGAAGATGCGAGTTACATATCCTCACTTATTTGACACTTCAAGTATGATTAGATACCCATTCGAGGATGAACGTTATTTTAAGTGGGGGAGAATGTAATAGCTCAAACTTTTAAAGAGGGGTAAAAGGGTAATTTGGTCATATATTTATTATTAATTAAGGGGATTTAAAAAGAGTAGGCCTCACCCACTCCCTTATTTCAGTTTCCTACGTAAAAGAAAAAAAACAGAAGAAGAGTATTTTAATAGGGTAATTGGTCTCTTCACTGTTGGGAGAAAAGAAAAAGTTGAGCGTATTGAGTTATTTTGGGTGGCTTACATATTGCGGTTGCTGTTGTTTGGAGTGATTTTAACCTTCAGGTAATGGTCTCACGAATTCATTATGGTGTTATACCCAGGTGTTATGTCGAATCTGTATTATAAGAGGTGATAATTTCCTTCTACTAATCGGTTGATCATTCAAAATTGGAGATGCCATGGATAATTATCTACTATTGAAGTGAGGGAATTATTTTGTTAATGTTGATTAGGTTCTGAGAAAAAAAAGGGAATAAAGAACGAAGCATGAATCAATATATATAACTGTGTGTAGTTATTGTGTCAACTTGCTATTGAATTGCAGTGATTAATTAATCACTATATTGATAAAGAGTTAATTTTTATTGGTCAATACTTTGGAATTGCTTGGCATGTTTAGGCCTCAAAAAGCTATGGCATTAATTAGTTGTTCACCTGCTGGACTTGTCAATTTTGTTGTCCGTTCTTTCTGTTTAGTTTAATGCTAAAACGATTAGTTTGTTTGTTTGGCTTTATGATGGGTTGTCATCAAGTGACCGGGATTGAATAAGGTGGATCTATGACTTGTTTTGGCAGCCTCCTTTGTTAGATTATTTTTTTAATTTGTGGGTTAAGATGTGAGATATTAGGAGTACTTAGCTCTAAACCTAAAGGTTAGGAATGTTGAGACTCAATCCCGAATAAAATAATTGATATTATTATTTAATATTTTGTTTAGATTAATCCTATTGGTCGTTGTTGGTTGATGTTCTACACATTGCAAAGTTGGAAAAGTTGTTATTAGCGAGGTAAGTGAGACTTTAAGCTTTGATGCTCGCTTTTCAAATTTATTTTATAAAAATTATATTTTTCTGCCTAGTCCATGTGTTGGGACAAGCATGAACTTGGTAGAATATGTGGCCTTTGGCTAGCAGTGGATATTTATTTTGTGAAGTGTACTGAGATTCAGTTAGAGGTAAAATGAGAGGTGAGGTTGGGGCATTGAATATATTTTCTTTGCTGCCGTTATGGTCTCTAGGGGCATACAAAGTTGCTGTAATATGTTAGGGGCATTACTTATGTTGCCGTAATATGTTAGGGGCTTGTACATGCCGCCTTAGTAGAATTTTAAGGCATTATATTTGCTGCCTGGACTTGTCGGGGTGATAGGCCGATCACCTTCACTGCCGTTTATGATAAGTCATGAGAGTGGATTCGTGAGACTGGATTGAGTTGAGATATAGAGTGGAATTTTTGAACTTCCTTTTGGGATCTTGTTGATATTACTTTATGAGAGATATTATGTACATATTATTTGTGTATCTTGTATTTTCTAACACTTGTTCCAGGGTTATTAAAGTAGCAAGTCAAGGATCTTACTGGGTTATATTTATATATAGCTCACTCTTTACTTGCATATCTGCAGATACGGTTGCAGAGAGAGAGAGAGAGACTTGTGGCTAACGATCTTTACTTGGGGATTCTGTTGCTGCGGTGAACCTTTGCATTGTTCGTCGAGGTTGTCATTCATCTTTAGTCATTTTTATATGGTATTTCTTTTCGTTGGGTTTGTATGCCCGAACGCTGAACTCATGTAACTTTGTTTAGATGCTCCGTGGTCTATGGTGGGATTTGGGTTAGAGATTTGTTATCTAAACTACCGTTGTTTTTGTAAATCGTTATGCGATATCTTGTTGGATAATTACCTTGCAATAGTGGTTATTTCATCCATTTGGAGTTGCTTATGTTTTTATTTCAGCGTCTATAGACAGTGTGAATGTATGGGGAGTTGGTTCACTCGACAAGTATCGTTAGAGGGAGCCAGTCACACCCATGAGGATTTTGGGTCGTGACACATATGAAGTAGTCTTATTCTATACCTAAACTCTCTTATTCAATGTCTTCCTTCTACTTTCATAGCTTCCTCTTCTTTAGTTGAATATTTTAATCTTAGTTAACGATCTTGGGCAAGCAGAAGGTCTCTCCAACTACACCTTTCTTCTGCTATTCTCTACATGGTATCAGAGCCATAGCCACACTTTGTCTTCTAAATTTTATTTTAATAACGGGTTAGGGATAGATTCAATTTATTTCTCTCAATTGATTTTAACGGTCGCATTAATGGACTGAGAGTGGAGTTGTTGAATCAATACAATTACAAGGTACGGAAGACTTGTATGGAATCATACCTTGTGGGTGAGGATTTGTAGGATGTTATCTACGAGAGTAACACAAGTCCTCCGAACGACGGATCGGAGAATAGTAGTGGGTACAAGAAGTGGAAGCAAATTAATACAAAGCCGAAGAGATCCGTTGTAATGACCCTTCAGGTCATTAGCCGTGTTCTTGCTTATTTTTGCTGATAGAGCTCCTACATAGCCATCCCAAGTCATTAGTGACTTGCTGGAATCAATAGTTTAGTTACCTGACGGTTCTTTTTTTTTTTATAACCACTTTTCCAATTTGAAGTCTTCGTCGATTCCAAATGGCCACCGAGCGAAAAATTTAGTAAAATTATTTTGGATGCAAATTTTGATTGTGCCAACAGCTATGTAATATTGATTTTAGGATAGATATACCCTTGGTTCGGATTCCACAACACCCGAGCTCATTTTGACTCATTAGTCGAAAAGTCAAAAATTGAAATATATGAGTGTGGGACCCACAAGTGGCTTAAATGACCTCGAATGAAAAATCCGACTTCACCAGTGCGTGCGGAATGTCGAATTAGTGAGGTTACATAATTCATTTGCAAAAAATAAAGTCTGAATGGGTCTTGACTAGTATAAAAGGGTCTTTTTGGCAGATTTTGGGGCATTCTTCATTTCTATTAAAACCCTAGCAGCCATAGGAGATTGGTGATAAAAAATGGGTTTTGTGGGTTTATTAGGAGTTTAGTAACTTGTGTAATCCATCCTTTTGCTATAAATCTAAGGTTAGAATTTCTCTAATTTGATATTGATTTCATGGTTTCTTGACTCAAAACCCCTAAATCATTGTGGGTCAATTATAGCCCCAAAATTGAGTGATTGACTTAAATTACTTGAGGGTTTTAACTTTCTAAAGATAATTAGGCTATGGGTTGGTCATGAAAACTCCTTTCTAAGGGTGAAACCCAATTGGGGTTTTGGTGTCCATTTGAAACCCATTGCACAATGGTGCTATAATGGGTATTGTCATTCTTATTGTAATGTTTAGATTGTATTGTTGATAGCATTGCTTGTGGAAGGGAAAGCTTCTCGAAAAGGAAAGAAAAAACTCATTGGTTCGTGAGTTGCTTGGATTCATGGTAGGTTAGGCTTAGCCATAGTCTAGATTGAGTTTGTTTGTAATGTGATCATTGATATCTTGTGAGATTGGACGGGGCATTTAGACAATAGTTGATTAAATGGTGAACTTGGGATTTATTAATTGTTATAGGCCATGGATTTGTAAGGTATGATATTTGACCCTTAGTCTAGGATCTTGGCTAGCTTAATTGTGGTCTCATGACTAGTGTGAGAACACTATTGTTGTTCTAAGTAGACATGAATAGTATTCTTCTCCATCCTTAGGGGTGTATTTACCTATATAATGCCTAGATACGAGATGACCTTGGTGTTGAGTTGACTTAGGAAGGATTCTTGAAGAGACTTTCCCTGTAGACCTAGAAAGGATTGGTAAGCCCTTATGGTGAGGTATGGATGACTTGCCTAATTTCGGGTAGAAGCTAGACATGTGTTAGTAAGATTGACATTCTCGGGATTTAGAAGTGGGACTTGACCCACCTTAAGCTTGAAATAAGTAAATGCTTAGCGACCTAGATACGTGGTGATTGTCCAAGCTATATATTTGTGTAGGAGTTGTGATGGTTGCACTCAATTATTGAATTATCTTGTGATCATGATTTGAATACCCTTGTGAAGTGATTATTGTGCATGTTTGGTAAATACTCATGCTCTTGTTGATGCTCATATTACGTGTGAAGCTTATTAGTAAGGTAAAATGGCAAGTGTTATCCCACATCCATACTTCTTTATATATTGTGAGATTTTGTGTATGCTTATTGATTTGGCTATGCATATGGATGTATGTTGTTGTATCTAGAGAAATATGTGATATTATGATGATGCCTAGTTTGATTCTGAAGGAATATGTGATATTATGATAATGTTCGGTGAATTCGGAGAAATATATGATATTATGATGATGCACGGTTCAAGTCCGGAGGAGTATGTGATATTATGATGATGCCCGATGAATTCGGAGAAATATATGATATTATGATGATGCCCGGTTCGAGTCTGGAGGAATATGTGATATTTTGATGATGTCCGGTAAATCTGGAGAAATATATAATATTATGATGATGCCCGGTTTGAGTCCCAAGGAATGTGTGATATTATGATGATTCCCAGTGAATCTGGAGAAAATATTGATACTACGATGATGCCCGGTGAATCCAGAGGAAATATTGATACTACGATGATGCCCGATGAATCCGAAAGAAATATTGATACTATGATGATGCCCAGTGAACCCGGAGGAAATATTGATACTATGATGATGCCCGATGAATCCGAAGGAAATGTTAGTGTTATGATGATCCCCGGTGAATCCAGAAGAGGTAATGATGTTATGATGATACCTGATGAATCCGGAAGAGGTAATGATGTTATGATGATACCCAGTGAATTCGGAAGAGGTAATGATGTTATAATGCCGTGTGGGGTAACTTTATATAAGTGCATGTGTATATATGTGTGGTTATGTCGTGTGTGGCTAACCGTTGATGTACTCGAGACATGATGTCTTTCGTGGTAATTGATACTCATTCTTTGTCACTAATCACTAAATAAGGGGTGTGACCTTTGTTGACTCTAATTAGTAACTAGTGATAAGTTAGGCTAAAGATTAGGTAAATTTCACTTGATAGGATAATCATGTGTAAAATTAAGGGCCCACTTAGTAATATTCTTGACTTGAAGAAGAGGTTATATTATGGAATCTTGCCTAGTAAGGTGACTTATGTGATAACTAGCTACTTCTAAAATATATGATTATTATTTGGAACCTAGAAACCTAGTAAACTAGTTGGTGGACTTTACTTGATTAAAATATGGAAACTAGTCCTTAGGGTTGTGTCATGCTTAGTGATGATGGATCTAGTTAAAGAATGTCCTTATGATAATTGAATAACCTATACTATGGGTGGCTAGTAGTTGTTCCCCAATTTGATGACTAGTGATTTTAAGACTTGTAATTTTTTGACTTTGAAAAAATAAGATTAATTAGTATGGACTTCGTAGTATTTATCAATGAATTATGTAATTAATGATTAGATGTCTATGCTATGACAATGTTGCTTTCTTTATGTTGAATTATGGTATGGATATTTGGAAGTGAATTTCGGTAATGAGCTATGGCGGGGTTGTGCTACCCGTGGTTTTCAGTAAATTGATGGAGTAGTTGTGCTTTATTGTATTATTTATTGTATTCTTTGGTGTGCTCTCTGGTGGTATGGGACGCCGTGATGAGTTGTTGATTGATATTCTTTTGTGTACTCTCCGGTGGTATGGGACACCGTCATGAGTTCTTTGTTATGCTCTTTTTCATGTACTTTTCGACGGTATGTGACGTCGTGGTAAGTTCTTGTATTTATGTTCTAAAAATGGTTGATGATGATTATGGCAAGTAGATGTTTTTCTATTGTGTATATGGTTGTACGCTTTTGAAATGATACTCAGTTGTTATGGTGATTATGGAGTATATTGAAATAGTATGTCATGTTATTGCTTTAGTAGCATAGATGTTGTTACAGTGGTATCAAAGAAGATTCAGGTCCGATCCTACCCCTTGACTTTCAGATCATTGTCTTACTTTATATCGTCTTTACATTATATTTGAGCTCAGTCGGTTGATGATGCCTACTGAGTACCCGTGTTTTGATACTCATACTACACTTCTGTACTTTTTTGGTGCAGACCTAGGTTCTAGTTGCCGCCATTGAGCTAGTTCGTGTGAATTGACCATTTGGAGATAGGGTGAGATCTTGGAGATCGAGTTTCCCTCTATCCTTATTTGTCTTTTGCTTTTGAGACAAATGTATGAGATTATTTAAGACATTTTAGATTCCGAGATTTTAAATTCCTCTTGTCAAGTTTAGAAGCTCTTGTATATACTATCAGGTCGTGGGATTTGTGTTTGAATATCGGCTGTCCTTAGTTGTGAAATGTTGTTGTTATATATTGTGTACACATATAGGGTCCAAGTTGGATGTTCTTACCAAGGTAACCCATTGCAATAGCTCCGGGTTACGGTATTGGCTTACCTACCGGTGGGTCATGACATCCATCTCCTCTAATTTATTTGACCATATTGTAAAGGGTAAATCAACTCATAATATTTGGAGGACCCTCGACCAGTTGTTCAATAAGAAGGATAAAGCTCGGCTACAAATATTGGAGAATGGATTGGCGAACACCATTCAAGTTAATCTTTTTATTGCAAAGTACTTTTTAAAGATTAAGAACTTATGTTTTGAGATTTCTTTATTCAATATGAATGAGTCTATCTCTGAAGCATGAATGAGAAGAATTATTATTCGTGGTTTGAAACCAGAATATATTCCCTTTGTGACATTAATTCAGGGATGGTCTCAACAACCATCCTTGGAGGAATTTGAGAACTTGTTGTCGTCACAGGAGTTACTAGTCAAACAATTGGCTGGTGAATTTTTCAAAGAAAGGGAAGAAAATGCTCTTGTAGCTGATAAAAGAAACGTTAAAGAAAAAGCAAGAGATATGCCTCACTCCCGATTCTCAGGTGGTTTGACCTTTCCTGAAAAGAAGGAAGAGTCTTTTAACAATTATAGTAAGAAACCTCTCATATGTTATCGGTATAGAAAAGTAGGCCACATAAGAAGATATTGCCGAGCCATGGAGAGCAACATAGCTCATACTAAAAAAGTTATTGAAGAAGAAAAAGGCTGGAAAAGATGCTTAGAAGCTGAGAGTCGAGCAATAAATGCCTTGGCTTTTATAAATTTAGAAAGAGATTAGAGCAGATATAATACAACCCATCTTGAGAAGAAGGAAGACACTGATAAGAAGCAAAAGAATAGTGAAGACTTTCAGACCGGAGACGTGGCAGATGCTATCAAGGAAATCAAAGAAGCAGATCCTAAAAATGGTAATAAAAGTTTGGATGTTGAGGATATTGAAGTAAATTCTGTACATACGGTGTATGAAACTCTATATGCTAGTGATGAATTTATTGCAAAAAGCATTAAGGAAGATATAGTAGAAGTTGAAGTATCTGATCAATCATCTATCGTATCAAGGTCATTCGCTGGCTCAGAGGAAATACTGGAAGCTAATAAAGAAGCTAAAGATCAAACAGATGAAGGCATTGAAATTAAAGTCACAATTTTAAATGGAGAGACATACAATACGATTGAAGAACTAGATAGGAAATCTAGTGGTGGATACTATTATCGTGATGAGGCTTCACAGAAAATTGAATATCAAATCGTCATCAAATCAAATGAGGAAGATGGTATAGATGAAATCTTCTCATGTTATGGAGTTTCTTCAAAAAGAGTAAGTTCTAAAATCTTAAATCATAGAGCTTCAAACTTTTTCATCACATTTTTATCTCCAGAATGAAGCTGTGGAGGAGTTCAGAGAAAGGGGGAGCTCAGAAGTCAACATCATAAAACTCAACAAGGACAGATCGATGATGGAAAATCTTCATCACTGGAAAAAGAAAGAGGGGTAGGGGGAAAACTGCTAAGAGTTTCACCAAGGCATCATTCAAAGCTTCGTTTGAGTTCTTCTGCAACTAGTTTGGGATAGCTACCAAAAAATCACTTTAAGGGGAGTGTGAAACTCTTCTTTAGTTGAATCTTTTGATCTTAGTTAACGATCTTGGGCTAGCAGAAGGTCTCTCCAACTACATCTTTCTTCTGTTATTCTCAACATGATGATCTAAAGAATATTAATTAGTATTTGTATTAATGATCGACGTAAAAACTTTTTGGTGGCTAAGCTATCAAAACTTCTTATTTTAATAAGTACATTTGTGAAAATTAAACGGTTTCTGAAAAATATGTTTTTAGAGAAATATGGTAGTTGGCAGTCAAGATTGATGGTAGTAGTTGATGGTTGTGGTGGATGATAGGGATAGCTTATGGTGGTGGTGAATAATTAATGACGGTGGTTGGCAATAATAACATAGTGATGGTGATTGGTGGTGAAGATTGTAATTTGTAAATGGTGGTTGGTGACTGTGACAATGGCAACTGATTATAGTGATTGATAGTGATGGTGATTGTGGTTGGGGATGGTGGTTATTGGTGGTGGTACGTAGTTGATAATTTGAGGAAGACACTTACAGTATTATGATCGTCTTTATTGGTGCTGAAGACACAGAACAATGGGGCCTAGACCTCATTCATGCCTTGCACGTAACTAATTGCAGGATTTAATTTTGCAAACAAAAGAAGAATATTTCTCATTGACTCCTGCAAAGCAAGCATATATTCGGAAAGAAAAAAGCATCAAAGACTAAAGTTACCATAATTTGCAAGGTTAGTTGATGGTTGAAGAAATGCGTAACATCAAGAAAAAAGTATCAAAGACTAAATTAAAATGTTACCCTATTCTTCCTAGAGAGCGGTGAATCTCCTGAGAAGAACTCTAAATCTTGATGTATTAGCAGAAAATCACGGTCCATCTGCTCTGAAATTTCTGTAAACAAGAAACACCGCCATTTCATGTGAGGTAAAAGGCTGCAGAAGAACTCACATTGTTGTGGGGGCTTGCCTCAAAGTACTGATGCCATATGCTAGTTTTACCTAAGCTTACTGGATGATCCTCTTCAGAAATGTTGTAGCATTCTAGGGTCTCACAGACTCCGTTGCTAGTACCGCATCCATGGAATCTCATGCTTTAATCTTTTCTCTATGAAAATTCTGACTGTCTAGATTAAAGAGTTTTATTTGATATGCACATATGATGAATAACATAACAAATGGACCTCAGTCATATTTTACTGAATAACTAAAACCTGAAGTTACAAGGTAGTACTGCAGCTTACAGGGTTTAGTAAAATCTCCTCTTTGAGCTCAACATATTTTAATCAACTCCCAGTCAACTAATTTTAGTATTTGATGTAAATTTATTAAGTTATTCTTTTAAATTTTGAGGGTTCTTGAGTAGTAGGTCACTAATTGAGGGAGGAATCTACAATTTTTTTTTAAAAAAATCTTTCATTAAAAATTAAGTATTTTAAATAGGTGGTCCAAGAACTGCATAGGGGACATCTTCAACAGCACCAAGCATGAAGAAAAAATAGTGGAGGATATGGAAGACAGTGTTATCAAAATAACACGGAAGAAAATAGAATGAAGCTTAATCAAGCTAATGCCAATCTTATCCGACATTATAAAGTAGAGGAATCCTTCTGGAAACAAAAAGCTACTATCAAGTGGCACAATGAAAGTGATTTGAACACTAGATACTTCCATTCTATCATGGCTTCCAAGAGAAATAGATTAATTATGAGCAAAATAAAGAACGAAGATGGGAACTGGATAGAAGGAGACAATGCAATATCTAAGGAAGCTATCACCTTTTTTGAAAAGCAATTTACCAATGAAGATACTTATGGAGATGTTTCTATTCTAAGCTATTTACCAAGGGTGATAGAGAATGAAGATAATGAGGAGCTTTGTAAGCACCCTACTATGCAAGAAGTTAAGGAAGTGGTGTTCAGTATGAATTCAGACAGTTCTACAGGGACTGATGGGGTTAATGGCACCTTCTATAAGAAATGTTGGGATATCATTGCGAAAGATTTATATGATATGATTTTGGACTTTTTCTCAGGCAGTAGTATTTCCAGATCTATATCTCATTCTTGTTTGATTCTCATTCCTAAAGTCAGACAACCGTAAAAGATCAGTGAATTTAGACCAATAAGTCTCGGCAACTTCTCTTTTAAAATTATCTCCAAAATTCTGAACAACAGACTTATTCCTTACATGAATAAGATTATTTCTCCCAACCAAACTGGTTTCATTAAAAGGAGATCAATCTCTGAGAATATCATACTAACACAGGAAATGGCTCACAACATGAAGGGTAATAAACCTAATGCTAATGTCATTCTAAAGTTAGATATGACAAAAGCATATGACACAGTTTCATGGGATTACTTGATCCAAGTTATGCCAAGTTATGAAGCAACTAGGCTTCTCTGAGACATGGACTAATATGATAAGGAGGCTAATTTCTAACAGTTGGTATTCTGTTAATATTAATGGGACCAGGCATGGTTTCTTCAAATCTAGTAGAGGCCTCAAGCAAGGAGATCCTCTATCTCCATCTCTTTTTGTTATTGGAGCTGAGTTGTTGACCAGAATTCTTGACAGCCTTATAAACCAAGACTTCATTCCTTTCCAGACCGCTAAGAATAGCCCTATCATTACCCATATGTGTTACGCAGATGATACTATATTGTTCTCATTTGGTTATCCTCTCGCTTTAGCAATGATGATGCATAAGCTCGACCTTTATGAGAGAATTTCAGGACAATTGATCAATAAAAGCAAATCTGGATTTATTATTCATCCCAAATCTACCGATGCTTTCAAAAATGAGGTAAGGGCTATTACAGGATTCGCTCAAATTAAGTTGTCATTTACCTACTTGGGAAGCCCTATATTTGTTGGAAGGAAAAAAGTATGGTACTTCAATGATATAGCAGTAAGAGCTTCAAATAAGGTAATGGGATGGCACAGCAAGACACTCAGTGTAGGGGGTAAAGCAGTGATGATCAAGGTTGTTCTGTCTTTTGTACCTCTACACATTATCTCAGTTATACAACCTCCAAAAACCACTATTTAATACATGGAAAAGGTTATGGAAAATTTCTTTTGGGGAGACACTCAAGGTAAAAACAAACACCATTGGCTCAAATGGAGTGATTTGTGCTATCCTACCAAAGAAGGCGGAGTGGGTTTCAAAAGTATTCAAAATTCTTGTGATGCCTTCGCAGCTAAAAATTGGTGGAACTTTAGAACTGGTAACTCTCTTCTTAAAAGCTTTCTTGAGGCTAAATATTGCAAGAGGTTGCACCCTGTGGCTAGGAAGGGTAGGCCAGATCAATCACATACTTGGAGAAGACTTATGAATATCAAAGATAGATGTGAAACTCACATGATTTGGAAAATAGTAAAGGGAAATTTGTCCTTTTGGTGGGACAACTGGTAAGGATAGGGCTCTATAGCCAAGCATCTTCATCTTGTTCATAAATCAAAAAATACCAAAGTGGCTGATTTCATAAGAGAGGGAAAGTGGGATGAAAGTCATCTTAGACTTGAACTACCTGCTAACATTTTTGATGACATTATGAAAATTCAAATTCATTAGAATCAATATGATAAAATCATCTGGACGACTGACTTCAGTGGTAAGTTCACTTGAAATCAGTTGGGAAGATCTTAAGAAATGCTAGGAGCTCAGCTATGACCTCTTATAACATCTGGCATCCTAAGATTCCTTTTAAAGTAGAATTCTTTATGATGAAACTTTTACGGAGTAGGATCCCTACTGATGAGAATGTTAGGAGATTCAAAGTGCATGGACCTTCTATGTGTAATTGCTGCATAAGTCATCAAGAAAAGAGTATTCAACATCTCTTTGTGGAGGGTTGATACGGGAATTCCTAGCTCGAGATCTTTCACACGAAATCAAGCGCGTGAGTTGCAACGAATCCAAGACTTGCTCACATCCTTGGCTGTGTGTGAGGCCCTTGTGAGCCCATCTAAGGGCCTATACTTATTAAAGTGTGAAGAGGCCCAACATAACACCCCAAACCCACCCACTTAATGTCAAGGGTATTTTGGTCTTTTGTCCCTCCTTTGTAATTGACTATGTAAACCATTTATTAGGGCTAGTCTTTTAGTTAGTTCATTCATATTTTGAAAAACAACAAAACACTTGTAATATTTTGAAATTTCTCTCTTCCATTGGAGAAGCCCCAATTTTGAAAACTCACTAGTAGAGTGATACTAGTGTTGTCTCTTGGCTAGAAACTAGGATCTTTGGATTCTTGAGTTCCTCTTGGTCCAAGTAAGAACTTGTTATTGATATTCACTACTCTTAGGGTCCTTTCTCATTGTTAGGGTTCTTAGATGTTTGAATATTGTATGTCAATTATCTATCTCTTTTGTAATCTTGTTAACTTTGTGTTGTTGAATCTAAAGTCTAGTGAAGCCGTGTGGGGCTCTTTCGATTCACTAGCATTGTTGAATTGTTATTCATCTCATTTTCTTGTTCAAAACACAAACTCAAAGTCTAGTGTAGCCGTGTGAGGCCTATTTCGATTCACTAGCAACTTGTTGTTCATCTTGTTGTTCTTGAGTTGGTTGAAATCTCTTGATACACACTTAACTTTGTATCATTTGGTATCAGAGCTTGTGGTTGATTTTATTCCAACAAATCAATCTTGGTCTTGGTAGTTGAAAAATACAAAAAAAAAAAAAGAATTTATTGAAATCTGAAAATTCCAGAAAAAAGAGAAATCTGTCCATCTTGTTCTTGGACGAGGAAATTGTGTCGTGGTGTTGTCTTGGCTGAGATTGGTGTTTGTGTGTTTATACCTAGATGTTCTTTTGTTTGTATAGTTTGTTTCTTGTGTTGATTTCTTTCTCATCAACACAAAAGGTGTCTAAAGCTAAGTTGAGCTTAACATATTGACATTGCTATTGTGAACTTGAAGTGGTAGTATGATGAACTTGAAGTAGGCCGAGTTGTGTGACTCTTGACGTTTAAAGTGGGCTGTTGTTGGTGAATTGTGGTTGTGTTCTTGAAGTATTGTTGTTGTGTTCATCTTGATCTTCTCCTGATCTCATATCTTGACCACTATAAAGACTAAAATAGATCCAAAAAGGTTGCAAGAAAAAGTTGTAAAGTTGTTTGTGAGAAGACTTACCAACATCACTTCCTTGATTTAACAATCATTTTTCCTTAAAAAAAGGAGACTTGTCTTGTGGAACTAGTAAAGTCAAGCCTCACCTTTTTGAGTTGGAAAAAGTTGAAAAGTTACAAGACTTTACTTTCTCTCCAAAAGCAAAGTCATCCATTACAAAATTGTGAAGATTAAGGCTTCAAGTTGTTGAACAAAATGTATGGACCCGTGAGCAATACCATGCTGCCACATCACCTTAATCATTGTTCACGTCATTAATTAAGCTCAATTTGGATATTCTAGTTTCTAATTATTGATTCTTAGTTTCTTCTAATTGACTTGAGAACTAATTGGCAAGCTAGTACATTCCTATTAGGTTGTCAATTAGTCCTTTGAAGCCTTGTATTCGTGTCATTGTTTGTTTGTATGCTTTGGTCATTTGAATACGTTGTAACTCCTTGACTCTAGTCTGATGGGAATTCTTTCAGTTTCAAACAAGAATCCATTCCGGACAAGAGCATACACATACCTTAAAGATTCACGGGTTACTTGCCAATCTACAACATTTATGGAGCTTTAGTATGAGTGAAACAAGAGAGTGTGAGTGAGGAGAGGAGTTTTAAACTAACTTGTTTGTTGCTTGTATAGGTGATACCTTGAAAATGGAGGGAACCACATCTCAAACCATGGATTCTAATGAAATGGAGAATATGAGGGTCACTCTTGAGGCTATAACCTGAACTCTTGAAAGGTTGAGTACAGAAGTAAGAGCCATAAGGGGAGAAGTGATGACTATTAGTGGGAGGTTAGAACAAGTGGAGAGTCAAAGGAACTCTCAACCTTCTACTCCTGGACATGTTTCATCAAGTTGACATGATAGAATTTTCTCCGCCACCGTTACTCCCGAAACATGGCCACAATTACCAAATCCTTCACTAGCTCCACTAAATGTTGTAAGCTAAACCACTCATAACCCCCTAAACCGAGACTTCAATAGATCAACCCATTTCCAAACTCCTCAAGTTCCACAAGAGGGACTTGGGCATCCAATACCTCCACTAAATCCAAACCCACCCTTTCGAGTCCCATTAAACCAAAGACCACTACCTCCATAAAATCCAATCCCTCCAAATCGAGTTCCAAACGTCCAAAACTATCCCATCCACTTTGAGGAATATGGTAGAGAGGATAATGAAGGGTATGGAGCATTTGACAATAATTACATGAGAGAGGAGAAGATGATAAAGGAGCGTGTGGATCTAAAAAGATACCGAGGGTATGGAGAAAGAGGAAACCGACATCAAGAGAGAGATGTAGGCATTAATACCATAAAATTGAGCCTACCTATCTTTAAGGGTGAAAGTGACCCCGAGGTATATCTTTCTTGGGAGTCGGCGTGTGATAAAGTGTTTCAAGTGAATGATATCTCGGAAGAGAAGAAGAGTTGTTATGCCATAGCTCATTTTGAAGGCTATGCTAACACTTGGTGGGAATACTTTAAGCGGTTCAACAACGTGTTGGTAGAGGGTCAACCACCACCATGGTTTTAATTGAGGTACCTAATGAGTCAACGATATCTTCTCGAAAGCTATCTTCATGAGTTGCTTGCTAGATTGTACAACTTGCGGCAAGGGAATCGAAGTGTTATGGCATATTATGATGAGTTTCAACAACTCATGTTGAAACTTGGTCATCGTGGAGAACAAATTAGTCATGACATCATTCGGTTCAAGTGTGGGTTGAACAAAGAGATCTCTACTCATTTGACACTTCACAAGTTTGATACCACTGAAGGTATTTTCCAAGTGGCTCTTGAGATTGAAAGGGAACTTAAAGAGAGGTCGTCATTCAAAGTAAAGGGACAATCAACCTTGGGTTGGATGAGGGGCAAGGATATAGTTCAATCCTCTTTGGGGTAGCCCAAAAACAAGGACCGACCCAGCACTACTAGGCTGCCTGAGCCAAAATAGTCCACAAAATCCCTCCGGGGCAAGAAGTTCACAAGTATCCTAATCTTAAAGGGTTCTAATGCTTCAAGTGCCAAGGTTGGGGGCATAAAGCCAATGAATGCCCTAACCGATTCAATGTAATCCTAAGGGAAGGTAGATTGTATTTTTTATGTGAAGAAGTGGGTATTGAGGGTGATGAGAGTGAGGTTGAGCCTCAAGATAGAGAGACGGTCGAGAGGGAGCCACATGATGATGATAATGATTGAGAGGATGCTTATCCACAAGAAGGGGAGTGCGTGGTTCCAAACTTTTTAGTAAGGCGTGCTATGATTAGTAAGGCAATAGATGATCCTAGCCAATGGGAGAATCTATTCCATACTAAATACCTTGTGAAGGGAAGTGTGTGCATTATGGTGATAGATAGTGGAAGTTGTGTGAATGTGGTTAGTGTTGCAATGGTAAACTTTTTGAAATTACCGACTACACCTCACGCTAGTCCTTACAAGTTGCACTGGTTGAATGAATGCGGCGAGTTAATGGTCACAAGGCAATGTGTGATATGTTTTAAGGTAGACAACTACCATGACGAGGTGCTCTGTGATGTGATACCAATGCAAGATTGTTACTTATTGTTAGGACGGCCTTGGTAATACGATAGGTCGACCAAACATGATGGAAGTTCCAATCGATATACACTTGAGCAGGATGGCCGAAAGGTCACTCTTCATCCATTATTTCCTTCCCAAGTGAATGAATTACACCAAAAAATGCGGGAATTGAGGGAAAAGGGAAAGAAGGCCGGGAGTAAGGGAAAAAGAGGGGAATCTAAGAGTGAGGGGGTAGGGGAAGATAAGGGCGCCTTAAATTTTAAGGGGAACGGGAGCATGGTGATGATGTATAGGAGGAAGGAACTATTTGTGGATCATGACGAGGACACTCTGATGATCCTCTTGGCTCATTATTTTAATATTAACCCCATTAATATTTTTGTTTCTCCTTCTATTTCTTATGTTTTGTAGGATTACGAAGATGTCTTCCTAAAGGAATTGTCGAAAGGATTGCCTCCACTTCGGGGCATTGAGCACCAAATTGATTTTATACCAGGCTTATAATTTCCCAACAAATCAGCTTATAGAAGCAACCCGATGGATACCATGGAATTGTAATGCCAAGTTGAGGAACTTCTTAAAAAAGGGTACATCAAGGAGAGTATAAGACCTTGTGCGTTTCTGGTGCTACTAGTTCCCAATAAAGATGGGGCTTGGCGTATGTGCATTGATTGCCGAGCCATCAACAAGATAACAGTAAAATATTGTCACCCTATTCCTAGTCTAGATGATATGCTTGATGATGGTTCGTATTTGTTTTCTAAAATTGATTTGAAGAGTGGCTATCTCCGAATCTGTGTACAACCGGGTGATGAATGGAAAACTTCCTTCAAGACTAAATTCGGTCTCTATGAATGGATGGTTATGCCATTCGGCCTAACAAACGCTCCAAGTACTTTCACGAGGCTAATGAATCATGTGATGAAGACATTTATTAGAAAGTTTGTTTTTGTTTACTTTGATGATGTGTTGGTGTATAGTAAGTCCTTAGATGAGCATGTAAAGCATTTACAATGTGTGTTTGATGTCCTTCGAAAGGAGAAGTTATATGCTAATCTAGAAAAGTATTCTTTTGGTGTCCATGAAGCTGTATTTCTTGGGTTTGTGGTGAGTGTAGACACCTAATTTTGTCCCTCTCGAAGTTGAATTTTTGTTCAGTTTTAGCTAATCTTACCATGTACCCTCACCCATTCTATACTTTCCCCATAAGAAAATAAATACAAAAAATCCTAACAAATTAAATCACCAATCCCAAAATATTTCCTTATCATAACTAATTTTTACACCTCATCCACATCCTACCCCTACCCTACCTACCCTACTCACTCTCACCCTCACATTTTTTATTCCTTTAAACCAAAATACACAACACAAAATAAAGAAAAGAAGGCGGCCCAGAGAATAATATAGACAGCACATAAAATCCATCACGAATTCACACACACACACATACGCAGTACCACTTTTCCATTTTCCAAAAACAAGAATTCACTCACTGAAATTCCCATAGTACATAGACATCACTCATCTTCAAACCCACACAATTCTCTCACCATACGCGCACACCACCGCCATAGAAGACACACTCACAGAAAAGCTCACTAAAATTCATCCACACACAGAGAGTTTGCGAGAGCACACAGATAGGGAGAGGGAAAATTTTAAGAGAAGAAATAAAGAGAATCTGGGCTCTTCTTCTTTGAGCACACACAACACACAAAATCATCGAGAAATAACAAAGGCTTATCAAAATAACCCAACCAGTGCCTAAATCCCCATACATCTCGTTAGTGTTGTTGATTTTCAGGTAAAATCCTTAAGGAAATGGTATCTCAGTAGCTCGTTAGTCCTAAACCATCCATTTGAGCTGAGTCCAATGAGGGCTCGCTGGAAATTATCACACGGGTTCTTGGTTTCATTTTGGTTCCGGGCTGTTTTGTCTATTCTTCGCAATTTTTGTTTGAACAAGTGAAAAGCAGAGCAAAAAGTGAAATAATGAGGCTAATTTGATTCGTGGAGGTTGGCTCGAGGTTTTCAGTGTGGACTCTATTTTGTCCAACAGGATAATATTCGAATAAAAGTAACATCGAGGTCCGATTTTATCTTCTCTTGCTTTAATTTTTACGTTATCGTAAATGATTTGTGTGTTTGGTATGTTTGAATCTTGATTGCGTATTGGTTGATGTTGGATTTGAATCTTGAAAAGTGAGTTGATAATTGAAGCATGTGTTTATCATTGATTGATAAGAATGAAGTTGGGGTGAGAATCAAAATTGATAATAGAGAATATTATGGTATTTTTATTCATTGTTGATGTTGAATGAGATATGTCGTCGAGCGGATAGGGAAACAGTAAGCTGGGTAGGAAAATTTAGAATTGGTGGATTGTTGAAATGTTTGAAATATTTGTTGAATGTCTTATTTACCGTATTTGAAAAGTGTATTTATTTGGTCGGAGAATGCCCCGAGGTATTTGTATTTATTCATCGGGGAATGCTCCAACATACTATGTTGGCGAAAAATGATTGTGATGAAGGCTCGAGGCATCGGGTAAAACAATGGAGTTTAGCCTAGGATTTATATTTTTGTATTTTTCTGTTTCGGTTTGTAATAATTGGACTGGACATTATGATTTTGGATTTATTTTGTTTTGTTGGTTTGATTGATTATTTTGTGTGTTTTATGTGGTTTATACATTTGTAATGTCAAAATTAGCCGATATTCTCTACCAAGAGACCGTGGTTGACCCATGGGATCGAGGGATGCCTAACACCTTTCCCTCGGTCAACAGAATTCCTTAGTCGGAATCTCTGTTCGCAAACCAATTTAAAAGAGAAAAATGGTTTTGAAAAAGGATTTTTGCATGTGACTTGGCACACCAGATTATGTCAAGTGGCGACTTTGAGTTTTTAATGTAAAAATGATCCTTTTTTCAAAACAAATTTTTATTTTGTCACCTAATAATAAAAATCCATTCAAACTTTAAATAATCTTTTTGGAGTTGAAAAGGGGGTGTGACAGCTCTGGCGACTCCACTGGGGATTATTTCAGAATTCGAGCTTATTTTTTGGAGTTGTATTGGCTTAGTTTGGCATTATGGGTGTATAAACAATGTTTGTGTTGTTTTGTGTTATTGTTTTTTTCTTCATTGTTGAGTGCCTGCGTGCTCTTTGTTTACAATTTTTATCTATGCGTTACCGTTTTATATCTATCATCATGTGCATAACTCGAGTCATTCTTTCTGCAACAATTCCATAGTGCACGCTGTGTACACGACCTCTAGTTGAGTCACCCTTATCTTAGGAGAGGGAGGCGTCGGCTGGTATAGAGTGGGTGGAAAGCTAAAGCAGCCACTATCGACCATACGCTCCCTCAAACAGCCTTGTTAGTGAACCCCAATATAGGTCAACCTTTAGGTCATGCTTATCTGCATCATATTAAAACCTAGCGGAACCCACTTGGTCCTTTGTAGGAAACTCACCTCTAAGGCATCCTTACGTGCTAAATGTTGTATTTTGAGGGTAACGAGGTCATTTGACAGACTGATTTGGACAAAAGCATGCGTTAGAAGCAAAGTGTGTAGGCAAGAAATTATTGAAAAAAAGAAGAAGAAAAAAAGAGTGAAAAAAAAAGAGATTTGGTAGTTTTTGGGGATCTTTATGACTTTTGTTTTTCACAATTCAAAAAAAAATATTTTTTTTACTTTTTGCACTCATTTCCCAAAAAATAAAAAACGTTAAAATTTTTTTCTTTTATTTCTTTAGTAAATATTCACAATTCATAAACTCCAAAAATATTTTTTCCTTTCAATATGATCTTTGTACATTTTTATATAACGAAAATATCAAAAGATTTTTTCTTTCATAGTTGTTGGTGTTAGTTTCTAATTAAAAACCCAAAAAAGATTTTATTTTTATTATCTGTCTTTAGTCGTGTCTCTCAATTCAGGGTTTAGTTTGTTATTTAATCCTTAATTGTCCAATCTGGATGAACTACGCACCCTTGATTCTCCTCTCTTGGGAGTGAGATACGTAGGTAGCCTATTGTGGATTCGAAAATCTTATTTGAAAAATCCAACAAAAAAGATTTTCTTCACTTTTCCTTTAAAGTAGGTGTTTCCTATACATCTTTAATAGAAAATCACAAAAAAGATTTTTTTTTTGTTAATAGCTTCAAGTCTCATTTTCGTATGAAATTCAAAAATTGAAAATCCAAAAAGATTTTTCTTTGGTAATCATAGGTTTCATTTTGTATAGGGAGTTTAAACCTGAAAAATGCAAAAAGATTTTCGTCAATTCTTTTGACAATTTGTTATTTTTGAAGTGTCTAAAAAAAAGAGAAAGGAAAAAGAATTAATTGGCCATTTTGGCAAGACTTCACGAACTACGCACACCTGATTCTCCTCTTTTGGGGGTGAGATGCGTAGGTTCCTCTCTTGGGTTCGGTAACCTTTTCAAAAGTTAAAAAAAGGGTTTTGAAAAAAAAATTGAATTCTAATGCATTTGCTATCTCTTATTCAGTTAGTTTAAGGTGGTTGGCTTGTGACATTTTGGCTGGTCCTCCATATTGCACCAAGTCACAAAGAAAGTTATGGCCAACAAGGATATCTAGTTTGTTGTCACTAATCATATAGGGAGTTTGGGCAATGAGAATTTAGGAGCAAATGAAGAGATTCAAAAATTAAGGCAACAAATGATAGAAATGCATCGAGCTTGGGTTAATTGGTTGCCACCTCCTCCATTTTCCGCTAATAATATGGAATATCTTTCTAGCTTGCCTCCAGTGTCACATACACAGTTTCCTATTTTTGTTGACATACCACAACATGCATCAGGACCTGCTCCGGGGCAACACTATCCAAACACTTCCAATATTCATTTCCTCACTTCTCAACACAAAGCTACCACATGCTCGGCTCCATCCACTGTTCATGTTTTTGCAGCACCACCCCCACCCGAAGATACTACTTTTAAGGTTTATCTACAAGTTGTGCCTCCCCACTCTGTGAGAAAGCCTGTATTGAATATTTTTGCTGATCAACATCATGCTATTGAGCCCACATTTAAGTTAACTAATCCTTATGTCTATACTCACCTTCCTGAATTTCCTCTTAACACTGAAAAGCCTGTTATAACAGAAGAACAAGAGAAAATGATTAGAAACTTGAGAAGTTTGGAATTGGCTATGAAAAACCTCCAGGGACTTGGGGGGTACAAAAGTGTCTCATATAAAGATCTATGCATGTTTCCAGGGGTTCTTCTTCCTTTTGATTTTAAAATGCCAAAGTTTGAGAAGTATGATGGGCATGGCGATCCTGTAGCACATTTAAGACGTTATTGCAACCAACTAAAGGGTACTGAAGGGAAGGAAGAATTACTCATGGCATATTTCGGTGAGTCTTTCAAGCCTAGCTTCAGAATGATTTGTTGACCAAGACATCGACAAGTGGATTAGTTGGGATGACCTAGCTAATGAATTTGTGCAACAATTCCAATACAATGTGGAGTTGATTCCTGATGAGAAATCCCTAACTAATATGAAGAAAAAGAGTACTAAGACTTTCAGAGAGTATGCGATTAGATGGCGTGAACAAGCTGCTAGGGTGAAACCGTGATACAAGGACAATGAGCATCAAGAGTACAAGGTATTGTCTAAGGGTTAAGGCTTCAGAATTGGCAAGAAATTAAAGACTTTTTGAAGTATTTTGAAGCCTTGGTTAAGAGAAGGAAGGAGGGGAACTTATGCACTCAATAGGCACCTCAAGTGAAGGTTAATGAAGACATTTTGCACTCCAAGGAAACACTCAAGAGGTGCCATTAAGGGCAGTTTTGTCATTTGGCATGTAATAGTATAAATAGACCATTTTGCTTCTCTTTTCATTATACTTTGATGAAATAATTGAGAGATACTCTTTAGTTGTAGTTTTATTCCTCTCTTAGAGAGAATATGAAATTAGGGTTTACACTAAGTGATGGATTTCACTTGTGTTGACAAATTGGCAAGAAAAGTTGGTGCTTGGGGAAGGTGACTCCCTTTGTTTCTACCTAAGAGAGTGGTTTGAACTTTCATTTGTGAGATATGATTGGAGATTTGATACATCTTCTTTTGTTAATCATCTAGTGGAAGTAAGGGTCACTCTACTATCTTTACATTTATGTAATCTTTCTTGTTCATCTCCTTTCTAAGTGTTGTTTTCTCTTTGTGTGCTTGCTGATTTTTGCATATCTAGTGTCAATTTCGTGTTTTAGCCTTTCTTTAGGCTATATTTGGTATCAGAGCATGGATTGATCTTGTTCCTACAAGATCAATCTTGGGCTTGCTTGTTAGAAAATTAAAAAAAAAAGTGTTAAAAACTGAAAATTCCAGAAAAATAACAATCTGTCCGTGTTTGTATTCTTGGCCAAAATTGTGTTCTTGTTGTGCCTTGGCTGAGATTTGTTTGTTGTGTGACTAGATCTAGTAGTTTTCTTGTTTCTAGTGTTCGTTTTCTTGTCCACTAACACATTGAGTCTAGATCTAAACTTGATCTTGAACTTGTTGAAAGTTGTTTTTGTGAACATAAACTTGGCCCATTGTTGTTGTTCTTGTCGTTATGGATTTTAACTTGGCCGTGTGGATGTTGTTGTAATTCTTGGTGAATGTTGTTGTTGTTCTTGAAGTTCTTCACTACCTTCATCTCTTGTTAAAACCGAAGACACAACACTAAAGAGACTTGGCCATTTGTTGTTGCGGATTGGAGTTGGCTGTTGGAATTGTTGTTGTTCTTGTAGATTGTTGTTATTGTTCTTGGTGTGGTTGTGGTTGTTTTTGAAGTTCTTCACCTTCTTTCATATCTTATTAGAACATAAAGTGAATGCTAGATCCTAAAAGGTGAAGGAAAAAGATGTATGTACTTGTTAGTATTGAAAGATCTCCAACCACCAAAAGACTTTATATCACTTCTCAACCACTTTTTCATGATTTAAGGACCCATGTTTTAAGGAGAAGTACAATAAAAAGTCAAGTCTTGAAAATTGAAAAAGGCTCCAAGACTTATTTTTCCTCCTAAAACAAATTCCACCAATTCAAATTAATTTTTGACCAAGACTTGAACATTTGAGAATAACCACTTGATAAAACCGAACAAATACGTGGTTGCCATGTCATCACTGCTACTGTTCATGCAATATTTTTGAGCTCAAAATTTTAGATTATTAGTTTCATTTTATTGTTTCATTAGTTTCATGTCTTGATTCTAGAATTAATTAACAACTAGTAATCACCTACTTAGTTGTAGATTCATTATTGAATCCATTTCTTTCGTGTCTTCATTATTTGTATACTTTTCTCATTTTTTAAGTCATAGTAACTTCTTTGTTTCAAGTTCGTAAGTAAAATTTGTTTTGAGTCTTGAGTCAATCAAACAAGAATCCATTCCAGCTACCAAGTAGAATTGACATCCTATTGACTACCAGAATATAAGCAACTTTCATTATTCGCCGCTCCAATTGTGAGAATCACAAAGGTGAGTTATACGAGTGTTGGTGACGAGCTTTTACTACTAATCTTGTTTGTTCATTGTGTAGGTACAAAGGTGATATAAGGGGAACATGTCTTCGATAGACGGAGATTATTGTGACTACAATATGAGAGACTATGATTTTAGTGAGGGGTTTTATGGCTATAAAGCTGAGGGAGATTGCGGAGGCTATGAAAATAGCCATGATCGAAACTTGGGCAGATTTTAAAGTTACTATTTTGAGGGAGACAATGAGGTGAATGAAGTGCCTAGTCATGGTAACTTTGGAGATGATGTAGGACCTCATGATGGATCTTATGATGATGTTGGGGCATGTGAGAAGTCTTACACGTCTCACTCCGAACCTATATTTGGTGTTAGGTGTAACCCTTTCATTCACAAAAGCTTATGAGAGCTATGATGAGAGTACACGTGAGAAGTGTGAAGATTCATATTCTCCACCTTGTAGTACTTCTTATCAAGGTCAATATAGTGTTAATGGTTATAATAGCTATAATGGAGACTGTCCAACAAGACGAAGAGGGTATGCATCTCCAAAACCGAGGGATACTTGTATGCTTTACAATGTTGATCCAAGAAGGAGTGTACACTCCGGAAAGGTAACCATTTGTGGGATACCGGTTTGCCTCATTGTGTTACATGATAGTTACTATAGAAACTACATTATGCCATCCATGGTTGACTACTTGGAGTTGCCTTGCGAGCCTTTACTTGTTCCATATTCCTGGACGAGTTCAAGGTTACCGAGACGGTAAAAGTTGTCTTCTCCCAATATGAATACCATGATAAGGTGTGGTGCGATATTCTTCCCTTGGCCTACGGTCATGTATACTTAGGTGTCGATTGGTTTGCATGACATCAAGTTCCTAAAGTGCAAAATTGGCCTAATGTTTTAAGAGATCAATGGGGGAATCGCCTCATGACTTACTTGCTGCCCAAGCCGTGAAGAGAAATGCCTACCTACTCTAATCTGAATTATTATGAGAGAAAAAAGATTGAGAGGAGTAAGAGAGTGGAAGGTAGTAATCCAAGAGTGGAAAAATGAGAGGTTGTGTGGAGCGAAGTGAGGGGATTACCACCAAACCATGTTAACATTGGTTGTCCTTCTATTTCTAAGGACATTTGTATAGGTACCAACATGGCAAGAAAAGGCGAACGATGCCGAAAGAAAGTTGCTTCCCAATCTTGTGGAGGACCTTCATACCATGACAAAGAAGAATCTACTCAAGGACTTCAAGGTAAAATAGCTAACTTTTACACTTTTGTGCATGTGAATGATAATTGTGTGGCTAGTAGCCCATTGAGTGTGAGTTGTATCTTAATTATTCCAAATCTGCCCGCAGGATAGCTCATTCTCTCTTTAGGTATAATGTCCTTTTTAAAGATGATATAAACACTCCTAATGAACTTAGTGGTGAAAATGATGGTATAGCTTGCCTTGGAAGCTATAGACGATATGCTAACCCACTATGGTGTGATAAAATTCCTTCTAATCTCTTTTTTAAATATGAGAGTACTCTTAAGGGTAAGGAATATGTCTTCCTTCTTGAAAACCAGAGGGCAAAGGTGTCATTGACTCCTTGGGGTAATGTTTCTAAATGTGCATTCTTGCTTGACACATTTGTGCTTGCATTGCATGAACACTGAATTGAGGATGCCAAGTTGCCTATTTGTTTTGAGGAAAGAATGGGTATGTTCTTAAATGCCTTGTCTCCACCCGTGTATACCTTTGCACTTGGTTCTTTCCTATACTACCTCTTTGCCTATGATGACATCCATGCTAGTTTTTGATTTATAATATGCAGGGGTAAGAAACTTATTGGTTGGTCCACTTGTTCTAATGACTATGTTATGTGTGTTGTGGCACCACTTTCAATGAGGTCACTTGAAGAGGTAATGGAACAATTGGGCTTTATGGTCCCTAAGTTATGGGAAGCATTACCTTTAGGACTTTGGGATACCATTGAGTCCTTTGTAGTTTTTTTATCTCTTGATACTTGTCATAACCATGCCCTTTGTAATGTTTTTGCTAAGCTTTTCACGACTAACACAATGGATTCATAGTTATATTTCAAGTATGTCCCGCCTTGGCATGATGATGTTTATTATTGCAAACTTTAACCCTCATGCCATGAGAAAGTTGTGCTTATTTGTCCTTTATCTTGTTTTGCAAGGTATGGATTCGAGGTCGAATCCTTTTCAAGGAGGGAAGGATGATACAAGTCAAATGGACACCTTTTTTTTTGATAGCATCTTTGAAGGCCAACACCTAAAGGCTCAAGACTTGGTCACCCCGAGAGCACAAGGATATGCAAGGAAGGCCCATTTTGAGCATGATTTAAAGCAATCCTATGTGTGGAAGGTTTCTTGGATGTTATAAGGTTATTTTGGACATTACACATGGTGTATTTACACACCATGGCCGCCTCTCTCATTAAGGGAAAAGTGATCATTTTTTGTCTTCATTTGTAATACACTATAAATAGGTGATTTTAAGTCTTCTCTTTTAGTTTATGAAAGATGAAAGATTGAAACATTAAAAATCCTCTCTCTTGAGAGTAGAACACTATAATAAGGGTATTTGGGACATTACACATGGAGTATTTACACACCATGGCTGCCCCTCTCATTAAGGGAAAAGTGATCATTTTTTGTCTTCTTTTGTAATACACTATAAATAGGTGATTTTAAGTCTTCTCTTTTAGTTTATGAAAGATGAAAGATTGAAGCATCAAAAATCCTCTCTCTTGAGAGTAGAACACTTAGTCTTAGTTAGGTCTTGGAAAAGCTAGTATTGATCTTTGCTTGGAAATGGTGGATCTTGAGGTGAGTTGATTTCCTTGGCGGTCACCGTAAGAGTGTGGTTTTGATTATTACATTCATTAGGAGTTTTTGAGTTTAATACACTCTTTAGCTCTTAATCTTTTAATAATCTTGGTCTCACTATCTATTCTTTACTTTTGTTGTTGTCATCTTGTGCAGTGGACTGTTTTAGGTCCTTAATTGAATCCAATACTTGTGTTATTGTTATTCATCTTGTTCCTCACGTTTTGTAGCTTTTTTGGGTGTTATATACACCATTGGATCTTGTATTCTTATTGTTGATAGCGAATCCGAGAGTGGTCTCCATCTTGGTCCTCGGATCCTTAAGATTGTGGACTGATTTGGAGTGTGTTTCGTGTCTCCGTTGTCATTCTTATATCATTTGGTATCAAAGCCTTGTTTAGGGTTGGTCCAACAACCCTAAGTCTTGGATCTAAGAAAATCTCAACAAAAAAGAGTGTAGAAAATCCAAAATCGAACAAAAAAATTATAAACCCATTTTTGTGTTTGGGAAGATTTTAAATCTTAGATCTACATGTTTTTGTATTGTTTTGTTAGTTTCAAGTGCTAGATTTTTTTTCCCTAGCACCTAGGGACTCTATATCTACATTTGGAACAAGATTTGGTTGTTTTTGAGCTAGATCCACCGTTGTTGTGCCTTGTTTGAAGCTTTTTGAGGTGGGATCTCGTGGTGCATATCATTTTGTGGAGTGTTTGTGGCTGATTTTGTGTTATTTGAGCTTGCCTTGACCCAAGGAACCTAGATCCAAAAGAAAAATTGAAGTTAGAGTTCATTTTCCTTGTGGTCAAACTTCGGTCAACTCTTGAATATTCATATTGTTCTTCACCATCTTCATAGCTTGTTGAAGAAGAATATTCAAAAGGGGTGTTAGATCCACAAAAAGAAAGAAAGAGTGAAAAGTTGTTTGTACAAAAGAATATTCCAAGAATATTCAAGTCATCCAAAAGAAGAAGAGACAAAGGGAATATTCAAAGTACAATTGAAAGTATAAGTGGGGGGACCATTGATTTCAAATCCATTTGAACTTACAAAAAAGGCTCCAATCATCCATTTTTCGCCAAATTTCGTTCAAACACTCTCTTTAGTAGATACTTGGTTGAAACTACAAGTATTTCGAAGTTAATAATTTTAAAAAAGTGACGCCCAATCACAAGCTGCCACATTATCACTTTTGTGAACAACCAAATTGAGTTCTAAATTAGATTTCCTAGTTTCTAATTGTTGTTTCTAGTTTCAATTTTGTTGTTCTTTCACCAATTAGCAAACAAGTAAGTACCTACTAGTTTGGTAATTAGATTAGAGTCCGATTATTTTGTGTCTTCAATTTTTATGTACTTTTCTCATTTTTAATTCGTAGTAATTTGTTGGTTCAAGTACGTGCATCATTTTAATTGAGTCATATCAAACAAAAATCGATTCCGGACCAAAGCATATTCACTACTCATTCACTTGCCAAGAATTGCCAAGTTTTCAACACTTGTGAGACCAAGTGTGAGGTAAGATCCGAGTGTGAGTGTGGTGAGGCCTTTTTGAACTAACTTGTTTGCTCATTTTGTAGGTTGTTTTTCTTGCTGTTTTTTTGCACTTTTTAGGTACATTTTCCATGGAATCCGAAGGTACTACTTCCCAACCATTGGGAAATGATGCTATTGGAGACTTGATGGCTCGAATTAATGCCTTGGGTCGAGACTTTGCTCAAAGAATGGAAGATAGTCATGATGCCTTGAGAAGAGATATGAAGGGTGATATGGATGGAATGAGGGGTGACATGATTAGAATTAAAGTGAGGGTTGATAGACTATGTCCACCAAAATCTCCAAAAAATTCAAACACCCAAGTTCCAAACTCACTTGACCAAAGGCTACCTTCACAATTCCAAACACCTCAAGTCCAAAGATCCTATACTTTACAAAATCCAATGACTCCTCTCCATGAGTTAGAAACCAAAGAGAGTGAGTCTAAGCCTCAAGATAGAGAGAAAATAAATGGTGAGGTACAAGAAGAATGTGAAGAAAGAAGGGAAAACGAAGGGGAAACCATGGGTAGTGAAGTTGGAAAGGGAAAAAATGCTTGATTGTGGATCTAGTCCATAAAGGACCCTTGTTATTCACTAACCCAAATGCTAGCATTTTACCTAGTATTTTCTCTTCTCATGTGCAGGTTCAAGACCATAGAAGTCCCGAGGAGAAGCCCAAGAAAGTTCCCTTCAAGCCCTTGGCTGAAAGTCCCAATTTTCTTAGTAAAGAAGTGTGTGAATCTTACTTTTGTTATACTCTTAGTGTTGTTGGGTTGCATAAGGACCAAACTCTTGTTGTGAGTATGCAAGCACTAGTTGATCCTTTAGATGACAAAATCAGTTCTTTTTGTAAGAATGATTTGTGTCCATCTAGTGCTGACACTTATAACTTGAATAAGGTTCCATTACTAAGGGACAAGAGTATTTACACACTAATGGGATGACCTAGTACAAACCAAGGTAACTTGGGTACATTCTACACTCCCTTGAATTTTAAAAAGTTGTGATGTGATTTTGGGTACATCTAGTGTAGAAGTACATGTTTCCTTCCTTGATAATGCTTTGGGTAAGTGTGATACCCTACTAAATGGAATGAGTAGCCTAGTTTTATTCCCTTGGTCACTTCACCCATTTGATCCCGGTGTACTAGTGGGGTGGGGAAGGGATTGTTTCAGCTTGAGCTTATTGTCTCTTGATGTTTACCTTATCCGTATCCTTTATGATGTATATACTAAATGTTACATGGACAAAATAAGGGACTGCTGGTTGTATTTTAAAAGTGTACCCCCTTTCACACTTGATTCCTTTTTATACTACCTATTTTCCTATGATGATAACCATGTTAATTTTGAATTGGTATTATGTAGAGGTAGTAAGTTTGGTGGCTGGTTTCCTTTCTTTAATGATGATGATTGTGAGTTTGGTAGCCTAGTGAAAGGAGTGGGTCACGTCGGATTAACCCCTTGTCTTCTACTCCCATTTGACCCCGGAATACTCTTGAGATATGAAGGTTATAGTTGCTGGTCATGCTTACTTATTTTTGATATTGATGCTATTCATGTCTTTGGTATCCTTTATGCTAAGCTTTTTATTTCAAAAACCAAAGGATCGGTGGATGTATGTCAAGTGTGAGCAACCATGGGTTGATGATATAAGTGTGGTACTAATACTAACCCTCCTACCAAGAGGATTTTGTGTTTGTTTTGCTCTCTCTTTGATTTTTGCAAGATCTAAATTTGAGGAAAAATTCCTTCAAGATGGAGAGGATGATACAAGCACAATGAGCATCAAGAGCACAAGGTATTGTCTAAGGGTTAAGGCTTCGGAATTGGCAAGAAATTAAAGAATTTTTGGAGTAGTTTAAAGCCTTGGTTAAGAAAAGGAAGGTGGGGAACTTATTCACTCAATAGGCGCCTCAAGTGAAGGTTAATGAAGACATTTTTCACTCCAAGGAAACACTCAAGAGGCCCCCAATTCCCTAGCTCATTAAGGGTAGTTTTTTCATTTGTCATGTAATAGTATAAATAGACCATTTTGCTTCTCTTTTCATTATACTTTGATAAAATTATTGAGAGATACTCTTTAGTTGTAGTTTTATTCCTCTCCTAGAGAGAATATGAAATTAGGGTTTACACTAAGTGATGGATTTCACTTGTGTTGACAAATTGGCAAAAAAGGTTGGTGCTTGGGGAAGGTGACTCCCTTTGTGTCTATCTAAGAGAGTGGTTTGAACTTTTATTTGTGAGGTGTGATTGGATATTTGATACATCTTCTTTTGTTAATCATCTAGTGGAAGTAAGGGTCACTCTACTATCTTTACATTTATGCAATCTTTTTTCTTCATCTCCTTTCTAAGTGTTGTTTTCTCTTTGTGTGCTTGCTGATTTTTGCATATCTAGTGTCAATTTTGTGTTTTAACCTTTATTTAAGCTATCAAACCATCAATAAAAGAAAGTAAGATAGTGGAGGTATTTATTCAAGCGTAGGATGAAACATATTATCAACGCTTGTTACCCATTTATTGAGGTCCTCAAAATGGGGGAGATGATAGAGGATGGAATTAAGACTGGCTACATTGTGAGTTTTGCAACATTGAAAGTGACTACTCAAGCAATTCAAAAAGGTTCGGGAAGTTTAGGAGGGAAGAAGTATGAGGAAGATGCATCTTCCATTGTAGTTGGACAACAGGCACGGGCAAGAGGACCACACCATCATTACCCACAGTCTCAAACCCAAGCTTATGCCTAAGCACCACAGAATCACTCCCAAAATCTATTATATCAATTGGAGAGTCATATGCTAGTTTATTCCAGAGATTGGTACAATGGGGAATGATTACTCCTATCCTTGGGTATACTCCTGACCCACATTTAAGAAGTTTTGATCCTAATGTACGATATGCATATCATTCTGATGTTTAGGGTCACAGTATTGAAGATTGCCGTACTTTGAAAACAAAAATTGGAAAGATGATTCAAGATAAATCAATTATGGTGCAGAACATTGATAGTGAGGAAAGTCCTAGTCATGTTGATATGCAAACCAGTGACTAAGATGTCAGGCTGAGCAATTGAGAAGTCACCCCTCTCCCTACTAGAAAGAGGTCTGGTAGCCTATTCTATTTTATTTTCTGTTATCCAAATTATTTCAGGATTGTAGTTCGGGATCTATCTTGTTTTGTACTTTTGTCGTTATGTTCAAATCCTTCTATCTTTCATTTTAATTAAATGAAGTGTCCCTTTTTCCTTTGTGTTTTAAATTTATGTTGTTTGTTTGTTTTCTTTACATAGTACATTTTATGTTGATTCTAATGTTATGCCATGCTAGCAGAATTTTCATCCAGATCTTAAATTCTAGTTTAAGCATGAGCATTGAGTCAAAGGATTAATGTTAGAAAAAGAGAGTATCTGAGGACATAGGTAGAGTGTTGAGACATTTGGTGACAAGTTGAAGCCTTATTTGAAAAATTAAGGCAATTATTTTGAGAATCGCAAGAATAACTTAGTCATCAATTGAAAGACATGTCTCAATTATGTTATATAGTGAATATATGGTATTACATCAAAAGGAACAGAAAAATCAGCTCCACGAAAGCATGAGTCATTCGATGTGAGGAATGTACAACAAAGGTGGACTTTGCAGAAAAAATAGTGATGCACAGACTCAGTCAAAGTTAATGTTGTAAGAGATGTCACAATGATCTTCATATTTCACTTTTACTTGCATGCTATCTACTAGTATTTTCAATGATTGATATGACGAAGGCATTTTATTCTATTATCCAAACATTGTGTCATCCTTTGTTTACCCCATTTGAGCTTTAGTCCTATTTTCTTTCATACCCCTCTTTTGGAATCAAGATAGAGTCAGCAAAACTCAAAAGAAAAATGTCAAGCAAAAGAATAGAGTCAAAAAGTTTTAAAAAAATAAAGAAGAAGAGAGAAAAAATGTGTCCAAAAAGAAAAAAGAGTGTCAAGAAAAATAAAGTCAGGAAAATCACAAATAAAAAAAAGTCAAAAGAAAAAAAGAAATTAGAATCAAGCAAAACAAGTCGCCAGAACTACGCATGACCTGATTCTATTCTCTCGGGGGTGAGATACGTAGGCTGCCCCACTAAGGACTCGGTCCAATCAAATAAATAATTTAGAGTCACCCAGTCAAAAGAACCTGGGGCATGAGTTAATTCTCATTGTTTGAGTCGATTCTAAAAGTTTTAATAAGTCCTATCCCACTTCAAGTGTCGTTTGAGCCTCATGTTATCTATTCTTTCTAATCCTATCCAAAATCCAAGTTACAACCAAAGAAGGACCTTCAGATCAATCTTTGAGAATGTTAAGGCTAAGCATACAATGGATATGATAATTCATTTTGGGAACTACTTATCTTCCTCAGCTTAAGGAATCAGGAGAGAAATAAAACTGAGAGAGTCTTATTGTTGAAAACCCTCACGAGTACCATAAGGCGATGGTAAGTTGAGAGAAATAAAATGAGAGAGTCTTATTGGTGAAAATACTCACTGGCACCATAAGACGATAGTGAGTTGAGAGAAAAATGAGAGAGGCTTATTGCCAAAAACCCTTCAAGGTGTCACTAGCCGTATGAGGTCTTAAATGCAATTGACCTAAGGAAACAACTCAGTTTCAAGGCCATTAACTCAACAACAATTGGTAGAAAATTTAGATGGAAAGATCAGGCAGTCTGATCCAAATGCATGGCATAATCAGTAGAGTTGACTGTAATTTTTAGATAAATTTTTGTTTCTTTGTTTCAAATGGGGACATTCATTGTCTCTTCTTTCTTCTCTTTATTTTTGGTTTTATCTTTCTTGAGTCAGTTATTCAAATAAAAATCATTATCATTTTTCTCTTGTCGTTGAGTCAAATCTATGTCGAAACAAGTGAGAAAAGATTTCAAAACTGGCTACCAGTTTCTTCAATTACACGAAGCAAGACAAAAAGTCAGCACATGAAAAAGACATGATTGTGAGCCAAAATAAGGCATGCAAAAGTTTTGTCAACAGACAAGTCTGGGAACTTATGGAAATATCAAGATTCAAAGGGTTTATCTAAGAAGCATGGCAAGGTAGAAATACTGTGTTTGTTTCATAGTCACTCTTGATAATCTGAGTTCGGATCAATGATGCAGCGAGTCAATGACATATGCTAATGGTTAAAAGCAAGATTAATGTGACAGGGCCAAGAGAGATTGCCACGAAAGCCAAAGCCACAAACCAGCCACCATGTTTTTAAACTAACAAGTTTTCTTTGCATGAAATAGGAACATATGTTACATTCAGATCAAGGATTTCGGAGCCTAAACATCAAAGACTGTAATTTCTCACTTCAACAAATTTAAGAGGCAATGTTGTTGCACAAGTTTGGTAATCAAAATAATGGTAAAACTCATAATTCAAGATCTCTAGGAGACACACTTCCTTGTCAAAGAGACGCATTTCCTTGAAAAATTTAAGTGACATTTGTAAAGAGACGCACATCCCTGTTTGGGTAATTCAAGCAGCATTTGTAGAGATACACACTTCCATATTTGGGTAATTCAAGTGGTATTTGTAAGGAGATGCACTTCCTTATTTGAGCAATTCAAGCTACCTTTGTAAGGATATACACTTCTAGTGGTATTTGTAAGGACACACACTTCCTTGTTTGGAAAATTCAAGCAACATTTGTAAGGAGACACACTTCCTTGTTTTGGTAATTCAAGCAACATTTGTAAGGAAACACACTTCCTTTTTTGGTAATTAAGCTCTATTTATAAGGAGACACAATTCCTTGTTTGGTAATTCAAGAAGTATTTGTAAGGAGATACACTTTTTTGTTTGGGAAATTCAAGCAAAATTTGTAAGGAGACGCACTTCCTTGTTTGGACAATTCAAGCAATATTTGTAAGGAGACACACTTCCTTGTCTAGGAAATTCAATCAACATTTGTAAGGAGACGCACTTATTTATTTGGGCAATTCAAGCAACATTTTTAAGGAGACACACTTCTTTTTTTGGACAATTCAAGCAACATTTGTAAGAAGACGCACTTCCTTGTTCGGGTAATTGAAGAAGCATTGGTAAGGAGACATACTTCCTTGTTTTGGTAATTCAAGAGGCATTGGTAAGGAGACACACTTTCCTGTTTGGGTATTTTTAGCAATATGTGTAAGGAGACGTAGTTCCTTATTTTGATAATTCAAGCAATATTGGTAAGGAGACACACTTCCTTGTTTTTGTAATTTAAGCAGCATTGGTAAGGAGATGCACTTCCTTGTTTTGGTAATTTAAGAGGCATTGGTAAGGATACACACTTTCCTATTTGGGTATTTCTAGCAATATTTGTAAGGAGACACATTTTTTTGTTTGGGTAATTCAAGAGATATTTTGTAAGGAGACGCACTTACTTGTTTGGGTAATTCAATCGGCATTTGTAAGGAGATACACTTCCTTATTTTAGTAATTCAAGCAACATCTGTAAAGAGACGTACTTTCTTGTTTGGGTAATTCAAGCGGCATTTGTAAGGAGACCCACTTCCTTGTTTTGATAACTTAAGCAACATTGGAGCACGCTCGAAGCACAAGGAGAATAAATGGAAAGTGATACGAGCTAAATGTACATCTATGCTTTTGAAGACATCATTGGATGCCAACGCATAAAGACTCAAGACTTTATAACCTTGAGTATACAAGAACATGCACGGAGGACCCGTTTTGAGCATGACATAAGGCAAACCCATGTGTTGAAGATTGCGTGGGGCTTACCTTTGATGCCAAACTGAGACTACAAGTGTTGAATAATGACCCCACACTTGTGGAGAATTGAAGAAGAACCCTTCATTAAGGGTGTTTTGGGAATCATACTTTGTTAGAAAGACACTTCATGGCCACCCCTTTCATTAGGGGTATTGTGGTTATTTTTATTATATAATAAGCTAGCCTCTATATAGTCTTCTATTAAGTCATTTTCTCTTTATTTTTGGAAGTATAAATATATGAAAGACTTCTTCTTTCTTTGAGAGTGTAACACCCTTAGTGTAGGGCTTGGATAAGCCATTAGTGTAGGGCTTGGAAAAGCCAATATTGTTCTTTTCTTGGAAGCGGTGGATCTTGAGGTGAGTTGATTCCCTTGGCGGTCACCATAAGAACTTGGTACTTGTTAACTTTTTTTTGTAGAAGTTTTAGAGTTTTGATATACTCTTTAGTTTCTACCTAATGGGTTCTCTTTGTGTCAAGTTAGCTATCTTTTACTCTTTTTAAGTTTATGTTTGTTTATCGTATCATGTTGTTGTCTTGTTGTTGCGGGTAAAGGCTTGTGATTTTGGATACTTTGCGGATTTTTTTGGTGTTGTAGATACCGTTTTGTATCAGAAAGTGAAGAAACAAGGTGAAACAATTGAAAGACAAGCAACAAATTGAAAAATTGCAAGTCAGGAGCCCGCCTGAAGAATAGGGTGATGAAAATCAAGTCAAGAGTTCAAAAGAAGTTGCATAGATAGGATTTTTGTAATTTTATTTATCTTTTTAACTCTTATAATTTTTCATTTTTAGATGTAATAACAGAGACGCGACCGGAACCTCGATGGGACCTTACTCGACTCTCCAACTCCGTATTGTCCTTCTCTTTCCAATCCTTTGAGATATCCGTGACTTGATAACCTCATAACTTGGGTAGGTAGGATGTCCTAAGTCAAGACTTGGTGTCCCTCCTTCCTTCTATTTCTTTTTTTTAATGATGGTCGGGACAAAATTCTGTCTCGTTGTCTACTTCTTTATCTGAAAACACTTCGTGTTTACATTCAAAATGGGCATGCTGTAGACACCTAATTTTGTCCCTCCCGAAGTTGAATTTTTGTTCATTTTTAGCTAATCTTACCATGTACCCTTATCCATTCTATACTTTCCCCACAAGAAAACAAATACAATAAATCCTAACAAATTAAATCACCAATCTCAAAATATTCCCTTATCCTAACTAATTTTTACATCTCATCCACATCCTAACCCTACCCTACCTATCCCACTCACCCCTACCATGACGTTTTTAATTCCTTTAAACCAAAATACATAACAAAAAATATAGAAAAAGAGGGGGCCAGAGAATAATATAGACAACACACAAATCCCATCACGAATTCACACACACACATACGTAGTACCACTTTTCTATTTTCCAAAAACAAGAATTCACTCACTGAAATTCCCATATTACATAGACATCACTCATCTTCAACCCAACACAATTCTCTCACCATACGCGCACACCACCGCCATAGATAACACACTCATAGAAAAGCTCACCAAAATTCATTCACACACAGAGAGTTCGCGAGAGCACATAGATGGGGAGAGGGGCAATTTGAAGAGAATAAAGAAAGGGGATCTGGGCTCTTCTTCTTTGCGCACACACAACACACAAAATTATCGATAAACGATGAAGGCTCATCAAAATAACCCAACCATTGTCTAAATCCCCAGACATCTTGTCAGTGTTGTTGAGTTTTAGGAAAAATCCTTCCGAAAATGGTATCTCAGTAGCTCGTTAGTCCTAAACCGTCCATTCGAGCTTAGTCCAGTGAGGTCTCGCCGGAAATCATCACACGGGTTCTCAGTTTCATTTTGGTTCCGGGCTGTTTTGTCTATTCTTTGCAATTTTTGTTCAAACTGGTGAAAAGCAGAGTAAGAAGTGAAATACTGAGGCTAGGTTGATTCGTGGAGGTTGACTTGAGGTTTCTGGTGCGTACTCTATTTTGTTCAACAGGATAATATTCGAATAAAAGTAACATCGAGGTCTGATTTTATCTTCTCACTTTAATTTTTACGTTATCGTAAATGATTTGTATGTTTGGTATGTTTGAATTTTGATTGCGTATTGGTTGATTTTGGATTTGAATGTTAAAAAGTGAGTTGATAATTGAAGCATGTGTTAATCATTAATTGATAAGAATGAAGTTGGGGCGAGAATCGAAATTGGTAAAAGTGAATATTACGTTATTTTGATTCATTGTTGATATTGAATGTGATATGTCGTCGAGCGGATAGGAAAATAGTAAGCTGGGTAGGCAAATTTAGAATTGGTGGATTGTTGGAATGTTTGAAATATTTGTTAAATGTCTTATTTATCATATTTGAAAAGTGTATTCATTTGGCCGGAGAATGCCCCGAGGTATTTGTATTTATTCATTGGGGAATGCCCCGACATACTATGTTGGCGAAAAATGACAGTGATGAAGGCCCGAGGCATCGGGTAAAACAACGGAGTTTAGCCTAGGACTAGTTTAGAATAAGATTTATATTTTTGCATTTTTCTGTTTCGGTTTGTAATAATTGGACTTGACATTATGATTTTGTATTTGTTTTGTTTTATTGGTTTGATTGATTGTTTTGTGTGTTTTATGTGGTTTATACATTTGTAATGTCAAAATTAGCCGATATTCTCTACCAAGCAACCGTGGTTGAACCATGGGATCAAGGGGTGCCTAACACCTTCCCCTCAGTCAATAGAATTCTGTAGCTGGAATCTCTATTTGTAAACTAGTTTAAAAGAGCCCAAACAGTTTTGAAAAAGGATTTTCGAAGGTGACTTGGCACACCAGATTATGTGAAGTGGCGACTCTGAGTTTTGAATGTAAAAATGATCCTTTTTTTCAAAACAAATTTTCATTTTGTCACTTAATAATAAAAATCCTTTCAAACTTTAAAATAATCATTTTAGAGTTGAAAAAGGGGTGTGACAGTGAGCTCAAGAGGGGTCGAAGTGGATGAATCTAAGATTGACGCTATTAAAAATTGGCCAACTCCCAAAACCGTAGGTGAAGTGAGAAGCTTCCATGGGTTGGCTATTTTTTATAGACGTTTTGTCAAAGAATTTAGCACCATTGCCGCTCCCTTAACCGACGTGATTAAAAAAGATCGATTTTTCAAGTGGGGAGATGAGCAAGCTAAGGCCTTCGAGAACTTGAAAGCTATGGTCATCTAGGCCCCTTTGCTACAATTGTTGAATTTTAATAAGACTTTTGAGGTCGAATGTGATGCTAGCAAAGTTGGCACAGGCGCGGTTTTAATGCAAGAATTGAAGCCTATTGCCTACATTAGAGAAAAAGCTCAAAGGAGCAACTCTAAACTACTCCACGTATGATTTAGAGTTGTATGCCTTTATTAGAGCCTTGGCCACTTGTCAACATTATTTGTGGCCTAAAGAATTTGTGATCCAAATGGACCATGAATCCTTGAAGCATCTACGGGCACAAGACAAGCTTTACCGGCGGCATGCCAAATGGATTGAATTTCTTGAAACTTTCTCTTATGTTAGTCATTACAAGAAGGGTAAAGACAATGTGGTTGACGATGCTTTGTCCCGAAAACATATTCTTGTGTCTACTTTGTCATCTAAGTTGATGGGGTTTAAAAGCCTCAAGTATTTACATCCTGAGGACCCTCACTTTGCTCATATCTATAAGGAAAGTGAAGAGTTGGATAGGGATAGGTGGGTTACGGATAGGGGTTCCCATTCCTATACCAAATTTAATGGATAATTATTTAAGGGTAGATTATTGTATGTTCCCTCAAGTTCGTGGAGAGAATTATTTGTGAGGAAAGTACATAATGATGGTCTAATGGGCCATTTTAGGGTCGAGAAGACCCTCAGAATTTTGGAAGAACAATTTTATTGGCCTAGAATGCACGAGGATGTGGCCCAAATTTGCGTCCAATGTGTTGAGTGCAAAGGATCCAAGTCACGGTTCCAACCCCATGGGTTGTACACCTCATTGTTCAATTCTTTGCGCCATTGGCTTGACATATCAATGGACTTTGTGTTGGGATTTTTGAGAACTAGAAGGATAGTATTTTTGTCGTGGTGGATCAGTTTTCCAAGATGGCTCACTTTATTCCTTGTTCTAAATGTGATGATGCACCTAGTGTAGCCTCTTTGTTTGTTGATAATGTTGTAAAACTTCATGGTGTTCCGAGGACCATAGTGAGTGATAGGGATTCAAAATTCCTAAGCCACTTTTGGAAGTCCATGTGGGGTAGGCTCGGTACTAAGTTATTGTTTTAGATCTCATGCCACCCACAAACCGATGGCCAAATGGAAGTAGTAAATAGGACCTTAGGCTCTATCCTATGGTCCATGGTTAAGGGAAAAATGAATTCTTGGGAGGAGCACTTACCATTTATTGAGTTTTCAATGATTGATATGACGAAGGCATTTTATTCTATTATCCAAACATTGTGTCATCCTTTGTTTACCCCATTTGAGCTTTAGTCCTATTTTCTTTCATACCCCTCTTTTGGAATCAAGATAGAGTCAGCAAAACTCAAAAGAAAAATGTCAAGCAAAAGAATAGAGTCAAAAAGTTTTAAAAAAATAAAGAAGAAGAGAGAAAAAATGTGTCCAAAAAGAAAAAAGAGTGTCAAGAAAAATAAAGTCAGGAAAATCACAAAGAAAAAAAAGTCAAAAGAAAAAAAGAAATTAGAATCAAGCAAAACAAGTCGCCAGAACTACGCATGACCTGATTCTATTCTCTCGGGGGTGAGATACGTAGGCTGCCCCACTAAGGACTCGGTCCAATCAAATAAATAATTTAGAGTCACCCAGTCAAAAGAACCTGGGGCATGAGTTAATTCTCATTGTTTGAGTCGATTCTAAAAGTTGTAATAAGTCCTATCCCACTTCAAGTGTCGTTTGAGCCTCATGTTATCTGTTCTTTCTAATCCTATCCAAAATCCAAGTTACAACCAAAGAAGGACCTTCAGATCAATCTTTGAGAATGTTAAGGCTAAGCATACAATGGATATGATAATTCATTTTGGGAACTACTTATCTTCCTCAGCTTAAGGAATCAGGAGAGAAATAAAACTGAGAGAGTCTTATTGTTGAAAACCCTCACGAGTACCATAAGGCGATGGTAAGTTGAGAGAAATAAAATGAGAGAGTCTTATTGGTGAAAATACTCACTGGCACCATAAGACGATAGTGAGTTGAGAGAAAAATGAGAGAGGCTTATTGCCAAAAACCCTTCAAGGTGTCACTAGCCGTATGAGGTCTTAAATGCAATTGACCTAAGGAAACAACTCAGTTTCAAGGCCATTAACTCAACAACAATTGGTAGAAAATTTAGATGGAAAGATCAGGCAGTCTGATCCAAATGCATGGCATAATCAGTAGAGTTGACTGTAATTTTTAGATAAATTTTTGTTTCTTTGTTTCAAATGGGGACATTCATTGTCTCTTCTTTCTTCTCTTTATTTTTGGTTTTATCTTTCTTGAGTCAGTTATTCAAATAAAAATCATTATCATTTTTCTCTTGTCGTTGAGTCAAATCTATGTCGAAACAAGTGAGAAAAGATTTCAAAACTGGCTACCAGTTTCTTCAATTACACGAAGCAAGACAAAAAGTCAGCACATGAAAAAGACATGATTGTGAGCCAAAATAAGGCATGCAAAAGTTTTGTCAACAGACAAGTCTGGGAACTTATGGAAATATCAAGATTCAAAGGGTTTATCTAAGAAGCATGGCAAGGTAGAAATACTGTGTTTGTTTCATAGTCACTCTTGATAATCTGAGTTCGGATCAATGATGCAGCGAGTCAATGACATATGCTAATGGTTAAAAGCAAGATTAATGTGACAGGGCCAAGAGAGATTGCCACGAAAGCCAAAGCCACAAACCAGCCACCATGTTTTTAAACTAACAAGTTTTCTTTGCATGAAATAGGAACATATGTTACATTCAGATCAAGGATTTCGGAGCCTAAACATCAAAGACTGTAATTTCTCACTTCAACAAATTTAAGAGGCAATGTTGTTGCACAAGTTTGGTAATCAAAATAATGGTAAAACTCATAATTCAAGATCTCTAGGAGACACACTTCCTTGTCAAAGAGACGCATTTCCTTGAAAAATTTAAGTGACATTTGTAAAGAGACGCACATCCCTGTTTGGGTAATTCAAGCAGCATTTGTAGAGATACACACTTCCATATTTGGGTAATTCAAGTGGTATTTGTAAGGAGATGCACTTCCTTATTTGAGCAATTCAAGCTACCTTTGTAAGGATATACACTTCTAGTGGTATTTGTAAGGACACACACTTCCTTGTTTGGAAAATTCAAGCAACATTTGTAAGGAGACACACTTCCTTGTTTTGGTAATTCAAGCAACATTTGTAAGGAAACACACTTCCTTTTTTGGTAATTAAGCTCTATTTATAAGGAGACACAATTCCTTGTTTGGTAATTCAAGAAGTATTTGTAAGGAGATACACTTTTTTGTTTGGGAAATTCAAGCAAAATTTGTAAGGAGACGCACTTCCTTGTTTGGACAATTCAAGCAATATTTGTAAGGAGACACACTTCCTTGTCTAGGAAATTCAATCAACATATGTAAGGAGACGCACTTATTTATTTGGGCAATTCAAGCAACATTTTTAAGGAGACACACTTCTTTTTTTGGACAATTCAAGCAACATTTGTAAGAAGACGCACTTCCTTGTTCGGGTAATTGAAGAAGCATTGGTAAGGAGACATACTTCCTTGTTTTGGTAATTCAAGAGGCATTGGTAAGGAGACACACTTTCCTGTTTGGGTATTTTTAGCAATATGTGTAAGGAGACGTAGTTCCTTATTTTGATAATTCAAGCAATATTGGTAAGGAGACACACTTCCTTGTTTTTGTAATTTAAGCAGCATTGGTAAGGAGATGCACTTCCTTGTTTTGGTAATTTAAGAGGCATTGGTAAGGATACACACTTTCCTATTTGGGTATTTCTAGCAACATTTGTAAGGAGACACATTTTTTTGTTTGGGTAATTCAAGAGATATTTTGTAAGGAGACGCACTTACTTGTTTGGGTAATTCAATCGGCATTTGTAAGGAGATACACTTCCTTATTTTAGTAATTCAAGCAACATCTGTAAAGAGACGTACTTTCTTGTTTGGGTAATTCAAGCGGCATTTGTAAGGAGACCCACTTCCTTGTTTTGATAACTTAAGCAACATTGGAGCACGCTCGAAGCACAAGGAGAATAAATGGAAAGTGATACGAGCTAAATGTGCATCTATGCTTTTGAAGACATCATTGGATGCCAACGCATAAAGACTCAAGACTTTATAACCTTGAGTATACAAGAACATGCACGGAGGACCCGTTTTGAGCATGACATAAGGCAAACCCATGTGTTGAAGATTGCGTGGGGCTTACCTTTGATGCCAAACTGAGACTACAAGTGTTGAATAATGACCCCACACTTGTGGAGAATTGAAGAAGAACCCTTCATTAAGGGTGTTTTGGGAATCATACTTTGTTAGAAAGACACTTCATGGCCACCCCTTTCATTAGGGGTATTGTGGTTATTTTTATTATATAATAAGCTAGCCTCTATATAGTCTTCTATTAAGTCATTTTCTCTTTATTTTTGGAAGTATAAATATATGAAAGACTTCTTCTTTCTTTGAGAGTGTAACACCCTTAGTGTAGGGCTTGGATAAGCCATTAGTGTAGGGCTTGGAAAAGCCAATATTGTTCTTTTCTTGGAAGCGGTGGATCTTGAGGTGAGTTGATTCCCTTGGCGGTCACCATAAGAACTTGGTACTTGTTAACTTTTTTTTGTAGAAGTTTTAGAGTTTTGATATACTCTTTAGTTTCTACCTAATGGGTTCTCTTTGTGTCAAGTTAGCTATCTTTTACTCTTTTTAAGTTTATGTTTGTTTATCGTATCATGTTGTTGTCTTGTTGTTGCGGGTAAAGGCTTGTGATTTTGGATACTTTGCGGATTTTTTTGGTGTTGTAGATACCGTTTTGTATCAGAAAGTGAAGAAACAAGGTGAAACAATTGAAAGACAAGCAACAAATTGAAAAATTGCAAGTCAGGAGCCCGCCTGAAGAATAGGGTGATGAAAATCAAGTCAAGAGTTCAAAAGAAGTTGCATAGATAGGATTTTTGTAATTTTATTTATCTTTTTAACTCTTATAATTTTTCATTTTTAGATGTAATAACAGAGACGCGACCGGAACCTCGATGGGACCTTACTCGACTCTCCAACTCCGTATTGTCCTTCTCTTTCCAATCCTTTGAGATATCCGTGACTTGATAACCTCATAACTTGGGTAGGTAGGATGTCCTAAGTCAAGACTTGGTGTCCCTCCTTCCTTCTATTTCTTTTTTTTAATGATGGCCGAGACAAAATTCTGTCTCGTTGTCTACTTCTTTATCTGAAAACACTTCGTGTTTACATTCAAAATGGGCATGCTGTAGACACCTAATTTTGTCCCTTCCGAAGTTGAATTTTTGTTCATTTTTAGCTAATCTTACCATGTACCCTTATCCATTCTATACTTTCCCCACAAGAAAACAAATACAATAAATCCTAACAAATTAAATCACCAATCTCAAAATATTCCCTTATCCTAACTAATTTTTACATCTCATCCACATCCTAACCCTACCCTACCTATCCCACTCACCCCTACCATGACGTTTTTAATTCCTTTAAACCAAAATACATAACAAAAAATATAGAAAAAGAGGGGGCCAGAGAATAATATAGACAACACACAAATCCCATCTCGAATTCACACACACACATACGTAGTACCACTTTTCTATTTTCCAAAAACAAGAATTCACTCACTGAAATTCCCATATTACATAGACATCACTCATCTTCAACCCAACACAATTCTCTCACCATACGCGCACACCACCGCCATAGATAACACACTCATAGAAAAGCTCACCAAAATTCATTCACACACAGAGAGTTCGCGAGAGCACACAGATGGGGAGAGGGGCAATTTGAAGAGAATAAAGAAAGGGGATCTGGGCTCTTCTTCTTTGCGCACACACAACACACAAAATTATCGATAAACGATGAAGGCTCATCAAAATAACCCAACCATTGTCTAAATCCCCAGACATCTTGTCAGTGTTGTTGAGTTTTAGGAAAAATCCTTCCGAAAATGGTATCTCAGTAGCTCGTTAGTCCTAAACCGTCCATTCGAGCTTAGTCCAGTGAGGTCTCGCCGGAAATCATCACACGGGTTCTCAGTTTCATTTTGGTTCCGGGCTGTTTTGTCTATTCTTTGCAATTTTTGTTCAAACTGGTGAAAAGCAGAGTAAGAAGTGAAATACTGAGGCTAGGTTGATTCGTGGAGGTTGACTTGAGGTTTCTGGTGCGTACTCTATTTTGTTCAACAGGATAATATTCGAATAAAAGTAACATCGAGGTCTGATTTTATCTTCTCACTTTAATTTTTACGTTATCGTAAATGATTTGTATGTTTGGTATGTTTGAATTTTGATTGCGTATTGGTTGATTTTGGATTTGAATGTTAAAAAGTGAGTTGATAATTGAAGCATGTGTTAATCATTAATTGATAAGAATGAAGTTGGGGCGAGAATCGAAATTGGTAAAAGTGAATATTACGTTATTTTGATTCATTGTTGATATTGAATGTGATATGTCGTCGAGCGGATAGGAAAATAGTAAGCTGGGTAGGCAAATTTAGAATTGGTGGATTGTTGGAATGTTTGAAATATTTGTTAAATGTCTTATTTATCATATTTGAAAAGTGTATTCATTTGGCCGGAGAATGCCCCGAGGTATTTGTATTTATTCATTGGGGAATGCCCCGACATACTATGTTGGCGAAAAATGACAGTGATGAAGGCCCGAGGCATCGGGTAAAACAACGGAGTTTAGCCTAGGACTAGTTTAGAATAAGATTTATATTTTTGCATTTTTCTGTTTCGGTTTGTAATAATTGGACTTGACATTATGATTTTGTATTTGTTTTGTTTTATTGGTTTGATTGATTGTTTTGTGTGTTTTATGTGGTTTATACATTTGTAATGTCAAAATTAGCCGATATTCTCTACCAAGCAACCGTGGTTGAACCATGGGATCAAGGGGTGCCTAACACCTTCCCCTCAGTCAATAGAATTCTGTAGCTGGAATCTCTATTTGTAAACTAGTTTAAAAGAGCCCAAACAGTTTTGAAAAAGGATTTTCGAAGGTGACTTGGCACACCAGATTATGTGAAGTGGCGACTCTGAGTTTTGAATGTAAAAATGATCCTTTTTTTCAAAACAAATTTTCATTTTGTCACTTAATAATAAAAATCCTTTCAAACTTTAAAATAATCATTTTAGAGTTGAAAAAGGGGTGTGACAGTGAGCTCAAGAGGGGTCGAAGTGGATGAATCTAAGATTGACGCTATTAAAAATTGGCCAACTCCCAAAACCGTAGGTGAAGTGAGAAGCTTCCATGGGTTGGCTATTTTTTATAGACGTTTTGTCAAAGAATTTAGCACCATTGCCGCTCCCTTAACCGACGTGATTAAAAAAGATCGATTTTTCAAGTGGGGAGATGAGCAAGCTAAGGCCTTCGAGAACTTGAAAGCTATGGTCATCTAGGCCCCTTTGCTACAATTGTTGAATTTTAATAAGACTTTTGAGGTCGAATGTGATGCTAGCAAAGTTGGCACAGGCGCGGTTTTAATGCAAGAATTGAAGCCTATTGCCTACATTAGAGAAAAAGCTCAAAGGAGCAACTCTAAACTACTCCACGTATGATTTAGAGTTGTATGCCTTTATTAGAGCCTTGGCCACTTGTCAACATTATTTGTGGCCTAAAGAATTTGTGATCCAAATGGACCATGAATCCTTGAAGCATCTACGGGCACAAGACAAGCTTTACCGGCGGCATGCCAAATGGATTGAATTTCTTGAAACTTTCTCTTATGTTAGTCATTACAAGAAGGGTAAAGACAATGTGGTTGACGATGCTTTGTCCCGAAAACATATTCTTGTGTCTACTTTGTCATCTAAGTTGATGGGGTTTAAAAGCCTCAAGTATTTACATCCTGAGGACCCTCACTTTGCTCATATCTATAAGGAAAGTGAAGAGTTGGATAGGGATAGGTGGGTTACGGATAGGGGTTCCCATTCCTATACCAAATTTAATGGATAATTATTTAAGGGTAGATTATTGTATGTTCCCTCAAGTTCGTGGAGAGAATTATTTGTGAGGAAAGTACATAATGATGGTCTAATGGGCCATTTTAGGGTCGAGAAGACCCTCAGAATTTTGGAAGAACAATTTTATTGGCCTAGAATGCACGAGGATGTGGCCCAAATTTGCGTCCAATGTGTTGAGTGCAAAGGATCCAAGTCACGGTTCCAACCCCATGGGTTGTACACCTCATTGTTCAATTCTTTGCGCCATTGGCTTGACATATCAATGGACTTTGTGTTGGGATTTTTGAGAACTAGAAGGATAGTATTTTTGTCGTGGTGGATCAGTTTTCCAAGATGGCTCACTTTATTCCTTGTTCTAAATGTGATGATGCACCTAGTGTAGCCTCTTTGTTTGTTGATAATGTTGTAAAACTTCATGGTGTTCCGAGGACCATAGTGAGTGATAGGGATTCAAAATTCCTAAGCCACTTTTGGAAGTCCATGTGGGGTAGGCTCGGTACTAAGTTATTGTTTTAGATCTCATGCCACCCACAAACCGATGGCCAAATGGAAGTAGTAAATAGGACCTTAGGCTCTATCCTATGGTCCATGGTTAAGGGAAAAATGAATTCTTGGGAGGAGCACTTACCATTTATTGAGTTTGCTTATAATCGTGTTATACACTCAAGCATAGGGATGACACCCTTTGAGTGTGTATACGGCACCAACCCCCTCACCCTTTTGGATTTAACCCCTTTGCCAAGTGATCTTGTGATAAGATTAGATGGAAGAAAACGGTCCGAGTCCATGAAGAAGCTACATGAGAAGGTGAGGTTGCGGTTGGAGAAGAAAAACCAAGAAGTTGCAAGGCAAACCAACAAAGGAAGAAGAAAGCTCATTCTTGAACTAGGAGATTGGGTGTGGGTGCACCTAAGGAAGGATAGATTTCCGTCTAAAAGGAATGCTAAGTTGATGTCGTGGGGTGATGGCCCGTTCCAAGAATTAGAAAAGATCAACGACAACGCCTAAAAGATTGATCTACCCCCGGAATATCAAGTGCACAACACTTTCAACGTGTGTGACCTCTGTCGGGTGGAAACAGTGAAGGATGACAATGATCCGAATTTAAGGACAAATTCTCTTCAAGATGTAAAAGATGATACAGGAATTCCTAGCTTGAGACCTTTCACACGAAGTTAAGCGCGTGAGTTGCAACAACTCCAGGCCTTGTTCATATCCTTGGTCGTGTGTGAGGCCCTTCTGAGCCCATCTAAGGGCCTATACTTATTAAAGTGTGAAGAGGCCCAACAAAACACCCCAAACCCACCTACTTAATGTCAAGGGTATTTTGGTCTTTTGTCCCTCCTTTGTAATTGACTATATAAGCCATTTATTAGGGCTAGTCTTTTAGTTAATTCATTCATATTTTGGAAGACAACAAAACACTTGTAATATTTTGGAACTTCTCTCTTTCATTGGAGAAGCCTCAATTTCAAAAACTCACTAGTAGAGTGATACTAGTGTGGTCTCTTAGCTCGAAACTAGGATCTTGGGGTTCTTGAGTTCCTCTTGGTCCAAGTAAGAACTTGGTATTGATATTCACTACTCTTAGGGCCCTTTCTCATTGTTAGGGTTCTTAGATCTTTGAATATTGTATGTCAAGTATCTATCTCTTTTGTAATCTTGTTAACTTTGTGTTGTTAAATCTAAAGTCTTGTTAACTTTGTGTTGAATATTATGGAAAACATTTGTCAACTCTGTGGAATTAAGTTCAACAATGGTTCCATTAGAACTGTGGTGATGCAATGGTGGCTGACCAAAACCAAAAATAAAATTTAGGAGACCATGTATCAATGTCTGCCGACAGTGTTGTGTTGGGAGATTTGGAAGAGTAGATGCAATGCTAGATTTGAAGGAAATAAAGTCTCCACTTATAGAATTGTGGAACAGGTTACAAAGCTTATGGGGCTAATTCTAAACAAGCAGTTTCCCTGCCTCAATTTTAGGGGAAGCTGGCAGGAGATGTGCAGTAAAATTGATGGTGCTACACCTACTATAATTTTGAAGATCATTAAATGGCTACACCCTCCTGATAACTTTCTTAAACTTAATACAGATGGTTGTTCGTAAGGTAACCCGGGAGAGGCAGCAGGTGGGGTAATTCTTAGAGACTATCAGGGTAACATGAGAATGGCATTTCATGCATACTTTGGAGTTTGTAGCAATAACATGGCTGAAGGGCTAGCGATTATGAAAGGACTTCAATGGTGTGCTACAAATCACTTTCATAATGTTATCATTGAATCTGACTCAATGATCATGGTTAATATGATAAGAGGTAAGAACAATCTCACGTGGTAAGTTCAAGACATTGTTAAACAAATCAGACGGATTATGGAGATAATCCACTGTTTTAGAGAAGCAAATGAGGTTGCCGACTTACTAGCCAACACTGGAGTTTTAAAGAAACATGAAACCTTCTTTTACATACATTGTTTCTCTGCCAAAACAAGTGAAAGTTGCTTTGAAGAATGATCAAGACGGCATTCCGAATTTTAGGATCAGAATTAAAAAAGGAGCTTTTCAATTTCCAATATGATTTTTTGGACTCTTGCCATTATTTATTTCTGGAACCAGAAGGGAAAATCTACACACATAGCTGATAATGTTTGTCTTAGTTCTGGCAACACGCAAACATGTACCAGCATAGGGCACCTCTTGTTTAAGGATGAGATTTTCATCCTCTTTAGTCCCCAGAGAGGAAAGGACAATCTTTCTCCTCTTGTAACTCTTTTAGCTTATGAAATGAACTGGTAGGGGTCGGCCAAACCCCCCACCATTGAAGTGGCTTTAAAAAAAAAAATACAGTTGGAAGGTAGGTTCTCTCTCTTATTTTGTCTGTTGAAGTTAATATATAGTAATAGACATGAAAACATTATTATTTTACATGTAGAGGAAGAAGTAGATATGTGTTGCTTAATGATGCGTACAATACATCCTTGTAGTGGGGCCTTTTCCGAATCGTGAGCATTACGGAAACTTTAGCTTACCGGCTTGCCCTTTTTATCTATTACTCTTGAAGAGCAAGAATAAGAAGAAACAAAAAAAATTAGAACTGAACAATTGATGCTTCAAAGATGATAGCACACTAAATCGATGGAATAAGAAACAATTTGTTTGAATTTGGGTTTCAGGGTTTTAAGAGAGATTGTTGGATTTCATCCTATTTTTATACGTTACTTTCTTGAAGCTTTGTTCCTGAGACATAGAATGCATCACTCTTTGTTGTAGAGTTGTTGCTAATTTTTGAAATTTTTAATATTTACTGCCGGACTGTTCATATTAGTTACCATAGTTGTTGTATTCATCTTGATGTATATAGAATTTTGTACTTTACACTTGGAAATCAGCTCTCACATTATACCAACTAATTGGTTTGGGTTTTCTATTCAAATAGGTTTGTCCTTCATGATCCTTCCTTTTGCCATTTTTTATTATTAAAAATATTTAATTCTTTACGTTGGAATAATTTGATTTCTTATCATCTATGTTTATTTTTACTAGAGATAATACCCTATTACCCCTGAACCATACCCAAAATGGCGAGACACATCTCAACTTAAAGGGAGTCCTATTACATGAATTAATTAAAAGTGTAATTTTGACACCCTTAGTGTCTAAATGACACATATATGGCACAAACACTGAAGTGTCCACGTAGGCACATGTTTGTGCCACGTAGGCACTAAAGGTGTCAAAATTACATTTTTAATTAGTTCAGGGATAATAGGACCCCTTAAAGTTGAGGTGTGTTACAACCGTTTTGGGTATAGTTCAGGAAGGTAATAGGGTATTTTCTCTTTTATGATAATGTTAATGCGCATGTGGTTCAGATAAGTTCTAGGATTGTACATCGTGTTCTTCTATAAATTATTTACTTAATATATTGTTTATTTAAGTTTGTTTTGAAAATTTTAATTATTACAAATACTTGAAAACCCAGTTGTGAGATAACATACATGTGTTTTCTAACAAACGACTAAAGATCAAAGGAAAAATGAAAATTTAGAAAACTTCTACTTCATATGAATCAGTGGAAAAGAATGATGGAAAATCGTATTCAAGTTTTTTGTGCTTGATGATGAAAATAGCTCATGGAAGTAATTTATACTATGAATGATAGAGAGTCTGATGTTGTAAAGAGGAAGGTAAAGAAAGCACTTTTAGTCCCGATAAAGAAACTATCGAATTCTCTTATCGACTCAAGAGGAACATATGGAGGCAGAAGTCAATGTTGTACAATAACAACTTGAACGTTGGGAGTGATGATTTAAGGGTAAGCATTACTGTATAACGTTGGGAGTGATGATTTAAGTGTAAGCATTACTCTATAACGTTGGGAGTGATTATTTTAAAACTTTTTTGGATCATACAATAGCAGATCTTTTTATTCAAAATTTGTGGTTGTAATATAACCTTCCTGAATTTCTTATTGACAATGAAAAGCATTTGTTTGTACTTTTTTAAAAAAAGAAGCACAAGTAACTTAGAAAATTTGAATATTACTTCACTTTACAGATAACATGTTGGTTGGTTGAAGTAATCCTGACAGAAATTGGCCGTGAGGAAACAAATTATTATTATTCCAATTTGTTCATGTAAAGGCTTTAATTTGCTGTGATATGTTTGCTATCACATTTTTGGATCTTTTATGTTTGTCACGAAGGGAAGAAGAGAGTGATGGTCAAGATCATTTAATTTTCCATATCGATATTTCTACTTCGATATCGTCTTGTGTCTTTATCTATTTAGTTCTCTTCTAAAACTTTTCATACCCATGGTAATTGAAATCACAATTCTATTTTTCATTAAATGTACTACTAATTGTTTTCAGTTACTTATAGTGCATTAAAGGCGCCTTCATAAATTTATGATCATAATTATTCAGATTAGTTATTTCATACTAATTCTTATCAAAGGGAGAGCATTTTTTTAAAAAGAAAGAATAGATACATGTTTAAGAGAATATTTCATCTTCCGAGATACATTATCTTAGCTTCTTACTTTACTGTGGTATGATAATTTTGAATTAACCATCAAGTACTATTTAAAGGGGACCTTGGAGTAACTGGTAAATTTACTGCTATGTGGTTAGGAGGTCACGGGTTCAAGCTTTGGAAGCATCGTCTAACAAAATTGCAAGGTAAGGTTGCGTACAATTACACCCTTGTGATGGGCCGTTCCCTGCAAGGGCACACCTACATATATTTTCGGGGTGCTACCCAGTAAACTCGATGCGGAATAGGTATAATTACATAAAAAATATACAAAAATAGGTATAAAAGAGATAAAAGCACCCACTAAAATAAAAGTTGGTTGAGTGCACTGGCATTTAAGTTGATCTTAAGCTTCTCCACTAAAGGGATGCCCCGGGTTCGAACCTTGTTGAAGTGATTTTTTTTTATTTTTTTTGAGCTTTTTAATTTTTTAAGTACCCACAATCCATAAATTCTGGCCGCCACTGCTTCCCCGTACCCTACACATCGAATTCTTTTTAATTACATAACTACGAGGAGGAATCTGAGCGCTACTGAAAAATTATTTGTTATGCTACTCTCTTGCACTCTTACATGTATATCAATTTTGTATAGTTGTTGATTAATCCTTATCATTTAATTTAAAGCTTACTATGTGGTTGTTGATGAGTCAATTGGAAGACAATTTTCAATAGCCTTTTTGGAGCATATTAAGGATAATTTTGGGGCAGCATATGGGGATAAAAAGGTTGTAACAACTCCTCCAAATAACCTGAACGAGGAATTCAGGTAATTAAATATTAAAAAATTACTATAATAATATGTAAAGGCAGAAGGCAGAATTTTCTATTAAGTCATCTAATGGAAGTACTCTCTTAAGTGTATTCCTAAGAGTAAGAAACATATGCAGTATTGTGTTGAACATCCTAAAGAATTAATTGTTGCTTTCTATGTATCCCCTAGAGTGGAAAAGATCCCAATCAGCGACACAGAAATTATTGAATCAGATATTGATAGCACCATCTCTGCACTTTGCCACTGTATTTCACCAACACCTTTAAGATTGTGCATTTTTACAACCTTCCTCTATATTCTTGTGGGTGTTCAATCAAATTCTAAGTCTCTATTAAAAGAATTACATCTTCTATATGTCTTTATAGTTTTGAGGAGGTCGAAAGTGAATGGAAAAAGTTGAGTTTTGGAGTTGGCACTCAGAAAGCGGTGAAGCTGCATCAACAAGATTTCAATAGCTTAAAAGTACATGAAGTATAAGGACTCCAAGCAACCGATTGAGGTTAGAGTTAAATATCTTCTTGGTCGAATGATCCTTGGAGAAACAATAGGCCAAATAATTTTGATTGATAGGACTGACTGTACAATTAAAATCATGAGGCACTACTGTTATGTCAGAACATTTTTAAATCATTATAGTACTATTGTTTCTCTATTTGTAATTTTATTTATGATACAATTCGTTTGCATCTATTTTTTCGTCTATGATTGGTTTTATCAATTTTTGAAGATTTGATTGTGTTATTTCATGTGAAATATTAAGCCCTATTTACTTGAATTAGTACTTAAGTTACATCTTGCATCTATATAGTTTATATGATTTGCATATTTGTTTACTAATTTTTTTAATTTTAATTTTCTTATTAGTTACTGTGTGTTACTTTTCTTATAGCTGGCTTTAGTAGTATAGTCATCACTACTATGACCTTTGTTCTGATTAAACTTTTATCGTCAATAAATAAATTTCCTTTATTCAACACGCAACTATTTTAGATCATCTTCTATAAGAAAGATGTTTCGAAATTTTATATCTTTCACCAATTAATTTTTTTTCTGAATTAAAAAAAGTTTAGATATGACTTGAGAAACGGTATCTACAAAATAGTTTTGCATTTAATTGTTTTGGATACAAAACATAGTACTTATGGCATTTGAATATAGATTAATTTAAGGGGCTTGAAATTATGAGATTTCAATAAATTGTATGGGGTGTAAATCAATCCTATTAATAATGAAATACAAAATAAAACAGTTATGTTGATGGTGATAGTACATGATAAAGGTGTTGGTGGCTTTTCTTTCTTTGATGTGATCCGCGCATCGAGCGGGTATTTGTACTATTTATTTTTTATTTTGAAAAAAAAAACACCCAATCAAAATATTTGTGGCCCGTAACGTGGCGGTTTGGGCCACAAGGGACAAAAGAGTTTTAAAATGAGGTGTAGGTGACACAAGTCTTAATAATTGAGTAGAGGTGACAATTATTTATGGTTTAAGAAAGTTTGGAAAATGTTAAAATAACCCACAAGTTTTTAAATTTACACTTTGATTACAATGTTAGTTAATATATAACGGGGAATGAAGAGAAAAAAGACATATTTTTTCTCTCCTCATCCGTTGTTATTTTCTCTCTCTTCGCGATATTTGTTGTTCATTGTTGCTACTGCTTTATTCATCATCTTCTGATTCATTATCATCATCTTATACTTTATTGTCATCTTCATATTCTTGTTGTTGACCATTGTTGTTGTTGTTGTTGTTACCTCAACTGCTGCTCTTTGACCAAATTCTTATGTCAAATTTTATTTCATAAATCACTTTCAACTTTGGAATTTACTTGAGAGGAGACTTTGGTAAGTCAGATTATGTTTTTTAGTTGAATATGGGTAACTGCTAGTGTGTTATTTTTTTAACAATAGTTTGCACGCGAACATGAATGCAATACAAGAGCAATCTGTTTAAACAGATCCATTATCTGCGGCACCAGATAAATGTTCTGTTGTAACAGTAGACCATGTTGGATTCGTGTTTAAGGGTTATAGGTGCCCGTAATATGAATCGAATAGATGAGTATTCTGCTACATCAGATTAGTAATCTTTTTCAACAGATAAATAATCTGTTTCATCAGATTACTAATATGTTTTGAACAATAAAATACAACTTCTGTCACACACAAAAGCTAACAAATAACTCGTATGTTCTTGCTACTGATATTGAAATCAAATTATTCCTTAATTGTAGACATGTCATTTGTTAAGAAATAGAAATTGACCGCACGAAAATTAAATAAGAAATAAAAGTCAAGTGCATCAAACATAATTTTTATAAAACAAACGAAAAAAATACATAGATAAAATAAAAAAGTTTAATTATTATTATCATCATTATTAACATCATTATTATTTGTATGGCCAGCCGGCCAATCTTCAACGGGCAGCAGCAGCGCCCTTATTAGCCTGCGGATCTCCCGCAGCATCCTTACTCTGACTGCGGCCAACTCCCAATGCAGGTCATGAACCTCCTTCTGCAGTTCCCACATAGCGTCTCGTAAAATAGCGACATCCCACACGGGATCATTCATATCTAGAAAACGCATAAGTTGACAAAACACACGTAAAAACAAAAGTAAGAAAAGAAAGAATTTGAATGTAATGTAATATACAACGAATATTTACGCAAAAATCAAGAAAATAACTTACCGGAGACAGGGAAAAGCTATCAAGTCCTTGAAGAGAAAGTAGTCGAAGGTGTAACAAGAGCAAGGAATAAATAGTGTGTAGTAGATTGAACAACTGAGTAAGGAGGAACCTATTTATAGAGGATTGAACTTGAACGAGTTAGGCAAAAAATTGGAACTGTTCACCTCCATTTATTAATGACATTATTGATTACTGTAAAAAGTTATGACTTGATTAAATTAATTAATATTATGATAAGTCATGACTTTTCAGCTTTATTATTATTAATAATTAGTTCTTTCCAGGAATCATTTTTTTACACTGAGTTGGACAACAGATAATATATCTGTTGCATCAGAAAAATCATCTATTACAATAGATATATCATCCATTGCAACAAATAGATAGCCTGTTGCATAAGATAATATATCTGTTGCAACATATAATATATATATTTTTTTTTAAAAAATAAATTATCTTCATGACATCCAAATTTTCTGACTTTTTAATTTTATAAATTAATAAAGTAGATTCAAAGGCAAAACTGTTCACCTCCATTTATTAATGTCATTCTTGATTACTGTAAAAAGTTATGACTTAATTAAATTAATCAATATTGTGATAAGTCATGATTTTTCCGCTTTATTATTATTAATAATTAGTTATTTCTAGGAATCATTTTTTTTTATATTGAGTTGGACAACAGATAATATATCTGTTGCATCAGATAAATCATCTATTACAACAGATATATCATCATTTGCAACAAATAGATAACCGTTGCATTAGATAATATATCTGTTGCAACATATAATATATATATTTTTTTAAAAAAATAAATTATCTTCATGACATCCAATTTTTCTGACTTTTTAATTATATAAATTAATATAAGTAGATTTAAAGGCACAACTATTCACCTCCATTTATTAATGACATTCTTGATTACTATAAAAAGTTATGACTTAATTAAATTAAGCAATATTCTGATTATGTCATGACTTTTCAGCTTTATAATTATTAAAATAATTAGTTCTTTCCAGCAACCGTTTTTTACACTGAGTTGGACAATAATTATATATCTATTGCATCAGATAAATCATCTGTTACAACAGATATATCATCCGTTGCAACAAACAGTTAACCTGTTGCATCAGATAATATATCTGTTGCAACATATAATATATATATATTTTTTTAAAAATAAATTATCTTCATGACATCCAATTTTTTTGACTTTTTAATTATATAAATTAATAAAGAAGATTTAAAACAAGAATATTTCTGGTGAGTTTTTTACGATTTAAATTGTGTTTAGCATTTATTTCCTTATTCTTTTCTGTGAAAAGAAATGACTTAGTTAAATTAAGCTGGTGGTGAGTTTTTTTATTATTGTGACAAGTCATGACTTTTCAGCTTATTAAATTTAAATAACCTTTTTTCTTAATTTAAAAATCGAATACACCTAGTTTTCAATAACTGTTCCATTTCTTTAATAACCATTTTTATTAATTGAGTTATGGCAACAGATTGTATATTTGTTGCATCAAATAACCCATCTGTTTCAACAGATATATCATCTGTTTCTATAAAACGATTATCTGTTTAAGGAGCTTTTTTAATTTCTTCTGACTGATTCATCAGTCGCAACAGATGAGGAATTTGATGCATTAGAAGCGTTTTTTTATCTTTGTTTGTTGAGTGTGTTTAGAAAAAAGTCACAGTCACAACTATTCATTAACTATTTTCTTAAAAATCATATCATCATATATCTTAATTAAATTAATCCAATGTTATGACTATTTTAAATTAAATAATCTTTCTTTTATGATTATAATATCATTTAGTTCCTTATTATTTATTAACGGACCATTTTTAGGAGAATTTCTCATCATGACTTTCACCACCATCTGTTGCCACAAGTGCTCAATCCCTACCTCCAACAACCGACATGTTGAGAATAGAAAATAAATAGAATGATAATTAAATATTGAATAAGAATTAAAAACTCAAAGCCGACCAAACCAAACCAAACATATACATATACATGGATTTTTTTGAATCCCTTATAGGTAGATCGGATATAAAAAAACAAAATACATACGCTAAAAGAAAGAAAAAATATAACCTAATTATTATTATTATTATTATTATTACTATTATTATTGTTAAACTGACAATTTTCATCCGGCAGCAGCTGGGCCCTCCTCAGCCTTGCTCCGAAGTCGGCCAAATCCCTTTGGATTTCATCAAACTGCCTTTTAAGTTCCTGCAAGGACTCAATATTAACCTTCTTGTACGAATCTAGATCAGCCATATTAGTATTGTTTGTAAGTATAGTAGAATGAACGAGTGAGTTAGGAGTGAGAGGAGGCTGGTGGGACCTATTTATAAAATAATTGAATTGGAAGGGACTGGACTTAGTCAAACAAAAAGCCACGACTGTTCATATCCCTTAATTAAATAAAACTTGTGCCTTTTCGAATATGTAAATTAAAAAAAAAACAGATCTAAGTACATTTTATCTTTTTCTTGTATTTCGAAAAGAGAGATTGGTAATTTGTTGCAAAATATATTCCACCTTTCAAATAACTTACAACATATGGACAACCTGTTGCAACAGATGGATATATCAATTTTATTTTTCATTAGCTGTGGTGTTTGTTGCACTTGCTAGTCATCTGTTTATTCAATTTCATCGAGAGTAATTGATTTTTCTAAACACTTCTTGGCCAAACTCAATTTTTTCTCTTGGATTGCTTCTCTTTTTTTCTTTGTATCCTTCAACCAAATTAAATTTTTGCTATTGGATTGATCGCAAAAATTGAATTTGGAGAACAGATTGAAGGATGCAAAGAAAAAAAAAGAAGCAATCCAAGAGCAAAATTGAGTTTGGCCAAGAAGTGTTTAGAAAATTCTATTGCTCTCGATGAAATTGAATAAACAAATGAATAGCAAGTTGCAACAGATGCAACAGCTGATGGAAAAGCAAACGGATAGATCCATATGTTGCAATAGATTTTCCATATGTTGTAAATTATCTAACAGGTGGAATATATTTTGCAACAGATTACCAATCTGTCTCTTTTCGAAATACAATAAAAAGATAAAATGTTCTATTTAGATCTATTTTTTTAATTTATATATTCAAAAAGTCACCAGTTTTATTTAATTAAGGGATATGAACAGTCATGGCTTTTTGTTTGACTAAGTCAAGTCACCACCACTTTCAATTCAATCATTTTGTCATTGTGGTCGTTAAGCTCAATATAGAGCTCTTGATCTTTTATGAGTTTGTCAACGAAGACCACTCACTTTCTTTCTTGGAAGCTTTCTTATAATACCCCTCTTGGTCCTTCTTAGCTCTACGTAATGTCAAGGAGAAGTATGGTTCACTTTGAGTTTTTCCAAGGCAAATGCTCTCTCGGCTGATAAATCCTGTGTTGCAGCATATATGGATAGTGCAGCACTCAATGCAGAATAGTTTTCTGGTAGAAGCTAGTCTTAAGAAAACATAATCAGTAATCTATCGATATCAGTTTTCGCTGTGTCAAGCAGTTTTGTTGATATCTTATCTTCTACAGAGAAGATTGATCAGCAGAAAAACCAAGTGATTGAGACCGTTTAATCTATTAAGTAACTCGATCAAAGACATCTCCTGGATTATCAAACTTCACAGGGCAGTCTGGTGGTTCAATAACATCAGATGTATTATTTTTGGTATTAGCTAATGATGGGTAGATTCTGCCTTGCTCACCATCTTGAAAAGAAAAAACACTCAAAATTTGATGGAGTATCTATACATAACGAAACAAGATGAATTAAATCTAGCATTTAGTTTTTACTTCCTATTCCCTTCCCCTTTTTATCTTCTCACCTTTGTCAGATCCAATTTTTTTTCCCCAGATACTTGATAATGTCTTAGAAATTGCTTTCTTTGTTCTATTAGCCTTAATCTCTGAATGAAACTGAAATCCTCTTTGATCGAATGACACTACTATTTGATACAAAAGATCAAACTTACAATAAGGAATCAAGAGAACAAAAAGATCAACATCACTAGAGAATCAAAGGCCCACTCGGCTTCTCTAGGTTTTCAAGGGAACAACTACAATATTCAACAAGATAGATAAATAACACAAGATTGCAATAAATATAGTGAATCAAAAGAGCCCCACATGGCTTCACTATATGAAGATACAAACAACAAGATTAAAAAATGATGGATATTAACTTGACATAAAATATCCTAGAATCTAAGAACCCTAACATGAAGATTAGGCCCTAAGACTAAAAGATATTTCCACCAAATTCTTACTTGAATCAAGAGGAACTCATGAACCTCAAGACCCCCAAGTTTCTAGCCAAACAACAACAAAAGTGTTACTACACTTTGTTGTCTAGTTTTGGGTTCACTCTCAATAACAAGAGAGAGAAGTTCTCAAAATATTATAAGACTTGTGTTTCTTCCATAATAAAAATGAACTAATTTCAAGAAATAGCCCTATTATTATCTATTTATAGTACTCCACAAAATAAAAGAAAAATGACCATTCTAGCCTTGGTCTTGGTTGGATTTAGAGTGTAATACACTTACACTTCAAATCCCCTATTCACACTTCAAAACATGGAATACCTTAAATGAATTAATTACACACTCACACACGGCCATTTGCATGAACATGGCTTGGAGTTTTTGTAACTCCCGAGTGGTTACATGTGAATGGTCTCGAGTTAGTTGAACTTATATCATCCTCTCCATATTGAAGGGAATTTGTCTTCAAATTCAGTAGATGTTCATCCTCAACCATGGCAATAGGAGAGAGGTCACATATATTGAAGGTGTTGTGCACTTGATATTCCGGAGGAAGGTCAATTTTGTAGGCATTATCATTGATTCATTCAAGTGCTTGAAAGGAACCGTTACCTCTCGACATAAACTTGGTTTTCCTTTGTGAAGGAAACTAGTCTTTTCTAAGGTGAACCCAAATCCAATCACCTAGTTCAAGAATATTCTTTCTTCTCCCCTTGTTTTCTTTCTTAGCAATCTCTTGATTTTTTCTTCTCAAGTTTTTGCCTCACTTTCTCATGCAATTTCTTCATGGTTTCGGCCTTCTTGCTTCCATCTAAGATAATCATAATATTACTTGGAAAGGGAGTTAATCCAAAGGGGTGAGGGTGTTGATGCCGGATCCACACTCAAAGGGAGTCATTCCCGTACTTGAGTGTATAACCCGATTGTATGCAAATTCCACCAAAGGTAGGTGGTCCTCCTACGAAGTCATTTTGCCTTTAACCATTGATCATAACATAGAACCCAAAGTCCTATTTACAACCACAGTTTGGCCATCGGTTTGTGGGTGGCAAGATGTAGAGAATAGTAATCTAGTGCCAAGCCTACCCTACATTGACTTCCAAAAGTGACTAAGGAACTTAGAGTCCCTATCACTTACAATGGTCCTTGGAACACCATGAAATTTGGCAATATTTTCAACAAATAAAGAAGCCACACTTGACGCATCTTCCTTTTTGAACAAGGAATAAAGTGTGCCATCTTAGAAAACTAATCAACCATAACAAAAATGTTATCCTTACCTCATCTAGTCCTCGGTAATCCATAGATATATCAAGCCAAGGACGTAAAGGAGTAGGAAGTAGGGTATATAACCCTTGAGGGAGGATTTGAGACGTGGATCCCTTATAATCTACACATTGGCCGCAAATCCTAGCCACATCCTTGTGCATTCTAGGCCAATGGAATTTCTCCTCCAATATCACGAGGGTCTTATCAATCCCAAAATGACCCATTAGACCTCTATCTTGTGCTTCCCTTACAAACAACTCTCTCCAAGAGCTCGAAGGTACACACAATCGTCTACCTATAAACAAGTAACCATCAAACTTGGCATAAGGATTTGAACCCCTATCCGAAGCCCACTTGTCCCAACCCAATTCTTTACATTCCCTAAAGATAGAAGCAAAGTGAGGATCCTCGGGATACAACGACTTTAGGCTCTGAAAAACCCATTAAGTTTGAAGACAAAGTGGACAAAAGTACATGTTTTCTAGACAAGGCATCGGCAACCACATTGTCCTTACCCTTCTTGTATTGAATAACATAAGCCAAGGTTTCTAGAAACTCAATCCATTTGACGTGCTGTTTGTTAAGATTGTCTTGTGCTCGTTAGTGTTTCAAGGATTCATGGTCTGTCTGGATCACAAATTCCTTGGGCCATAAGTAGTGTTGCCAATTACCCAATGCTCTAATCAAGGCATACAACTCTAAATTATATGTGTAGTAGTTTAGAGTATCACCCTTGAGCTTTTCACTAAAATAAGCAATGGGTTTTAAGTCTTGCATCAAAATTGCCCCTATTCCTACTTTACTAGCATCACATTCAACTTCGAACGTCTTATCAAAGTTGGGAAATTGTAACAAAGGCACGGAAATGAGCATAGCTTTCAAAGCTTCAAAAGTATTAGCTTGCTCTTCACCCCACTTGAAGGGTTGGTCTTTCCGAATGACCTCGGTCAAGGGGGCGGCTATGGTGCTAAATCCTTTTACAAACTTTCTATAAAAACTAGCCAACAGGTAGAAGCTTTTTACTTCACCGATGGTTTGTGGGATTGGCCAATTTTTTATAGCGTCTATCTTGGATTCATCCACTTCGACCCCTCTTGAAATAACAACAAAACCCAAGAAAACAACTTCATTAACACCAAAGGAACACTTTTCAAGATTGGCATACAACTTCTCTTTTCTAAGAACATCAAAGACACTTTGTAAATGCAATACATGCTCAGCTATGGACTTTCTATATACCAAGACATCATCAAAATAAACAACAACAAACTTTCCAATAAAATGCTTGATCACATGATTCATTAGCCGCATGAAAGTACTTGGAGCATTGGTTAGGCCGAATGGCATAACCATCCATTCATAGAGACCAAATTTGGTCTTGAAGGTGGTTTTCCATTCATCACTGGGTTGCATACAAATTTGGTGATAACCACTCCAAAGTTCTATCTTGGAAAATATACAAGAACCATTCAAGTCATAAAGCATGTCATCTAATCTAGGAATAGGGTGATGATATTTTGTTTGATGTAACCTTTGTTTAGAAGTTATTCAACTTGTCGTTGTAGTTCTTTGGTATCCGTAGGGTTGCTTCTATAAGCTGGTTTGTTTGGCAACTATGAACCCGGCACAAAGTTAATTTTATGCTCAATACCTTGAAGTGGGGGCAACCCTTGTAGAAGTTATTTGGAAAAAACATCTTCATAATATTACAACACAAGAGAAATCAAAGGAGAAATAGAAGAATTAGTGGGGTTAGTGTTAAAACAATGTGCCAAAAGAAGCATGGGTTTGTCCTCATCATGCTTCTTTTGGCACATTATGGCTCCCACTTCCGTACTCAACCTTTTAAGAGTTTGGGTCCTAGCCTCAAGAGTGACCCTCATATTCTCCATTTCATTAGAATCCACAATTTGAGATGTGGTTCCCTCCATTGTCAAGGTATCACCTACAAAAGCAACAAACAAGTTAGTTTAAAACCTCTCCTCACTCATACTCTCTTGGTTCACTCACACTCAAGCTCCACAAGTGTTGGAGATTGGCTAGTAACCCATGAATCCTTAAGGTATGAGTATTCTCTTGTCCAGAATGGATTCTTGTTTGAAACTTGAAGAATTCTCGTCGAACTATATCCAAGAGTTACAACGTATTCAAATGATAAAAGCACACAAACAAACATTGACACGAACACAAAGCTTCAAAGGGCTAATTGACAAGCTAGTAGGAATGTACTAGTTTGTTAATTAGTTCTCAAGTCAATTAGATAAAACTAAGAATCAATAATTAGAAACTAGAACATCCAAATTTGAGCTTAATTATCATCTGAAAAGTAACTAGGGTGGTGTGGTAGCATGTCATTAGCCACGGGTCCACATACGTTGTTCATCTACTTGAAGCCTTGGTCCCCTTATATCATATGTAATGGATGACTAGTTATTCGGAGGGAAACATAAAGTTTTGTAACTTTTTTTTTCAACTTTTTCAAACACAAAAGGTGATGTTTGACCTTACTAGTTCCACAAGACAAGGTTCCTTGATTTAAGGAAAAAATGGTTGTCAAGTCTAGAAAGATGATGTTGGCTAGTCTTCTCACAAACAACTTTTTCAATTTTATCTTACAACCTTTGAACACAACATCAATACCTTCAAGAAAAAAACAACAATACATCACAATGGCACTCCAACATCCAACACAAGTCAAACTCAAGGCCACTTCAAGTTTTCACAACAACAAGTCTCTTCTTATTAAGCTCAACTTTAGATTTAGACACTTTTTTGTGTTGGTGGGGAAGAAACCAACATAAGAAACAAACTAAACAAGTAAAATATTTTGTAGATCTACAACCAATTTTCTACCAAAATGTTCAAGAACACACTTTTTAGTATGAGCTTCCCAAGATTGGTTTTGTAAGAACAAAACCAAGCCTTGAGCTTTGATACCAAATGATACAAAAGATCAAACTTACAACAAGGAATCAAGAGAACAACATCACTAGAGAATCAAAGGCCCCACTCGGCTTCTCTAGGTTTTCAAGGCAACAACGACAAGATTCAACAAGTTAGATAAATAACACAAGATTGCGATAACTATAGTGAATCGAAAGAGCCCCACACGGCTTTACTATATCAAGATACAAACAACAAGATTACAAAATGATGGATAGTAACTTGACACAAAATATCCTAAAATCTAAGAACTCTAACATGAAGATTAGGACCCTAAGACTAAAAGATATTTACACCAAATCCTTACTTGAATCAAGAGGAACTCATGAACCTCAAGACCCCTAAGTTTCTAGCCAAAGAACAACAAAAGTGTTACTATACTTTGTTGTCTAGTTTTGGGTTCACACTCAAGAACAAGAGAGAGAAGTTCTCAAAATATTACAAGACTCGTGTTTCTTCCATAATAAAAATGAACTAAGTCTAAGAAATAGCCCTATTATTATCTATTTATAGTACTCCACAAAATGAGAGGAAAATGACCATTCTAGCCTTGGTCTTAGTTGGCTTTGGAGTGTAATAAACTTAAACTTCAAAGCCCCTCTTCACACTTCAAAACATGGAATCCCTTAGATGAATTAATTATGCACTCACACATGGCCATTTGTATGAACATGGCTTGGAGTTTTTGTAACTCCCGAGCTTGGCTACATGTTAATGGTCTTGAGCTAGTTTTACTTGTATCACTGTTAGATATCAATTCCTTTACATCAACAGTTAATGCATTAATAGTATTAATCACACCATCATATTTTGCCTTGCACTCTTCACATTTGCATGCACAAGATAAGTAAGGAGGGGCAAGATTGATCATTCTTCTACCATATAGAGGACAACATATTCGTCATGCAAAAGTCTACACCATCGCGTGAAATTCTTGCCACTGCGAAAGTATGTAGAAGGTATGACAAATAAACATGAGCAATATCCAACATTAAATCTTAACAAGGTATTAGAACCATATTTATGGTCCCTCAGCCCTATCAGCTTGAACCTACCAAACTTAACTGTAAAATTACAAATATCTTGTTTGAATGATCTATGACTAATCGGTAAAAACAACATTCACAAAATCAGTGTACTCTATGTGTGTTTCCATAATAACATAATCAGTAATACATACCACCCGCATATGAACTGGTTTCATCTGCATGTAACTTATTCCTCCAAACCTATCTTTACTGCAACCTCTTGTGATGGTCAGAAAAAAGTTGATCAACTTTCAGTTCCTTTTATATCTACAAAGAAGAAGGAAAATTTTTATGTCATAGAAAGAAAATTATCCTTCTGTTGCAACAGATGTAGTGTCTGTTACATTAGATGAGAAGTCAGTTATGATAGATGTGGAGTCTGTTGTGTCAGCTATGAAGTCTGATGCAATAGATATGGAGTCTGTTTGAATACATAGCAGCCTTGATAGTGGTTTGATTTGTTGTAATAGTTGCTCTATCTGTTGCAACATCAACAACAACATAAACTACAAACAACAAATACAAAACATCAACAACAAAGAAAACAACAATATTTGTTCCAACAATATCATCAACAATAAAGAAGCATACATCCTATGTTCCAACACCATCAACAACTAGGGACGGACCCATATGGAGTCCTCCGAGTGCACGAGCACAGACTGAACTCGTATCAAACTTTATATATGTATATGAAAATTAAGAAAAAATGTATATAATGAAATCAGTGAGCACCCATAGTTAGAGTTCTTTGGTTAGCCTAGTTGTTGTTGATGGGTGCTTAAGGCTATTTATTTCTTTTGATCTTGAGTTCAATTCCCACTCAGCACATATTGTTTTAATTTCGGTAACCAACTCTTCTCTCCTTATTCACTTTAAACTTTCTTTTATTTTTTTCTCCCTTACTCCTTGTGTTGACTGTTCGGACTCCACTATTTTTAAGCTAAGAAGCACCCATCGTCTAAAAAACATGGATCCACCACTGTCAACAACACCACATCAGAAATTCCAACAATGCCAACCCCACCAACAACATCAATTATAGCATCAACAATAAAGAAACAAATAAAATACATAAAAAATTATAATGCCAACAAGGCTTTTAAACTTCTCCCAACAGATGACTTTTTTTTGCATCTTGTAATAAAAATTCTCAGTTCGTTTATTCAACAATTAAAAGTTTCTTCAAACTTTTTAAATAGATATAATATGGAAAAATGGTAATTAAATAAAAAAAATGTAAATAGCTCACAAGAAAAAGATGAGAATGAAAGAGCAATAGTGAATAATATCATACCTTAATGTCAAAAGGGGGTCAAAGCAGAAATTTTAGTCAAGGAATCTAAGATATGGATATCGATCGGTTTAGATCCGAACAAAAATTTATGAGAAAGAGGAGAAAAAAAGGTTGTGATAACCCTAAAGAGGATAGAAAGAAAAAAGATGAGAGATTTAGGGCTGAAGGAGAGGAGAGGAGAGATGAAAACCCATAAATATACAACAATTATGCCATGAAAATAATTCATACAATATGCGAGATAATTCTAATTTCTAGATGTACTACCCTTAATATTAAATGACTAAACAAAGTGTATTTATTAAAATTTATATTTTCAAAGAATAATTAAGAAGACTAATTTGGTAGTAAAATAAACCCCTAATTAATTTCTTAATGGGTGTGCCAAGTCAATATGAAACGAACGAAGTATTAGGGATTTCAATATTCATTAATTAATATTCACTAATAATTTGAGGGGAACGAGAAAAAAAAATAGGTGACATTGAAAAGACATGACAAGACTACTCAATGAGATTTTTGAGTTATCCAAGAAACATTTTTTACCACCTTTAGTAGTACTACTACTTTATCTACTCTGACAGTAGCTTTCTTTAAAATTAAAAGAAAAAAAAAAGATTTTGAAAACATATGTCGTCTGTTGCAACAGATTTAAATATCTGTTTGAAAAATCCCAACAGCTTAGTCATTTGTGACAACAGATGGAAATGTCTATTTGATAACTAAATCAGAAATATCATCTATTACAATAGATATCAATATCTGTTTGAAAATTTCTAACAGCTCAGTCATCCGTCATAACAGATGCAAATGTCTATTTGCTAATAAAATTAGAAATATCATTTGTTGCACCATATATTGTTATCTATTTGAAATTCTCCAACAGCTAAGTTGTTTGTTGCAACAGATTTCATTGCAATTGATTTAGGAGGAACTATGGATGAAAGAATGAGCTCCTCGTTAACTTAATGTTAAGATTAATAATAGTACCTACATCATCTAGGTGGAACGAGAGATGAATGAATGAGCTCATAGGGTCAACTACAAATCCAAATGAATCATTGCATTTGCATGGTGTTAGTATTGTGTTTATCCTGATCCGAGTCATCGATGGATCACGCTAAGTTGAAATGAGTTCTCATTAACTTAATGCTAAGATTAATAATAGTACCTGCATTGATCTAGGTAGAACTAGGGATGGATGAATGAGCTGAAAGGGTCAATTATAACTTCAATTAAGTCTTTTGGCAATCGCATGATGAGATGGTACTACATTCCTCCCGACAAGAGTCATCGATCGATCACTCTGAGATGAACCAATTCTTACTACCTCGTATGTTTATCTAATACTTTAATTGAATAATTTGGGACTAGGGGTGAGTTCTCATAGGATCAACTAAAACTTCAATTGAGTCTTTTAGCAAATGCATGATGAGACGGGACTGCATTCCTCCCGATCAGAGTCGTCAATCGATCACTCTGAGATGAACCAATTCTTACTACCTCATATATTCAAATAATGCCTTAATTGATTAATCTAGGACTAGGGGTGAGTTCTCATAATGTCAACTACAATAGATGACAATGCCTATTTGATAATTTACAATAGATGGGTAATCTAACGCAACAGATGATTTAAGATGTTTGATAGTTTACAATAGATTCATGATCTGTTACAACAAATGATGTAATCTATTTGATAGTTTACAATAGATGAATAATATATTGCAACAGATTACACAATCTATTTGATTTGATCTAACAGAAAAGACATCTATTGCAACAGGTTAAACATTTGTTTATATATAATTCAATTGAGTTCATATGTTAGACTAATACCTTAATTGAATGTGAATTCTCATAGGGTAAACTACAACTTCAATTTAGTCTTTTGGCAATTGCATGATGAGACGGTGTTGTGTTCCTCCCAGCTAGAGTCAGAGATCGATCACTCTGAGCCAAATCGATTATTACTACCTCATATGTTAGACTGATACCTTAATGGATTAATCTAGGACTAGGGTACTAATACCTTAACTGAATAGTCTAGGACTAAGGGTGAGTTCTCATAGGGTCAACTACAACTTCAATTGAGTCTTTTGGCAATTGTATGATGAGATGGTACTACATTCCTCCCGACCAGAGTCGTTGATCGATCACTCTGAGCTAAACCGATTCTTACTACATCATATGTTAGACTAATACCATAATTTATTAATCTATGACTAGGGTACTAATACCTTGATTGAATATTCTAGGACTAGGGGTGAGTTTTCATAGGGTAAACTATCGATTAATCTAGAACTAGGGGTAAGTTCTCATAGGGTCAGCCATAACATATGGCAATGCCGATTTGATAATTTACATCATATGGGTAATCTTTTGCAACATATGACAATCCATTTGATAATTTACAATAGATGGGTAATCTATTGCAACAGATGACTTAATCTGTTTGATAATTTACAACAGATTCGTAATCTGTTATTTTCTAATCTGATTGATAATTTACAACAAATGAGAAATCTGATGCAACATGTTGAACATTTGTTTTTTACAACTTCAATTGAGTTCATATGTTAGACTAATAGTACCTAAATTGATTAATCTAGGACCAGGGGTGAGTTTTTATAGGGTCACCTGGGGACTCGAGTCACCTAGAGTACTCGGTCAACTACAACTTTAATTATTTTTATACAATTTCAATTGAATTACCCTTTTGGCAATTGCATGATGAGAGGGTTAAAAATTATGCATATATTTTATGATTTTAAAAATAATTAAGATCAATTTGGACCAAATTAACATTTTCAAAACTACTTGTCATTCTTTTCTAAAATACAAATCAACCTATACAAAATGTTTCATCATTTCAAATCTTGAGGTATCGCTCTTTCTCTCTCATTCTCACTCAGCAATACAGTACAGACAACAACTACTCAATAAATTTGCTTAACCCTCCACAACAGATCACTTTTCTTCTCATTTTCGACCATATAGGTGTTATTTTTTACTTCATTCTTGCTTGTATCAGTCGTTTTCTTTGTATTCCTCGGCAAAAGAGTTTGAGAAGAGCTCTATATTTGTTATTTTTTTCTAAAAAATAAGGGCCTTTAAGTTAATGATGAAAGATAAAAATTTTAGTCGTATTATCTTCGAGAATGGATATACAATTTTGAGTTTTGATGGTAAAATCGTAGGAAGAACTCAAGAAATCCCTAGTCTCCATCGCAGTATTTCGTTTACTGTCGTGGTATTATTGGATGGTGTTTGTGGTATTGGTGGTGTTGGTGTTTGTGGTCGTCGTGGTAGAACTGGTGGTGGCATTGGTTGGTGGTGTTTGTGGTGGTTGTTTGTGGTGTCGGTATTCGTGGTTTTTATTTGTTTGTTGGCATTGGTTTGTGGTGTTTGTGGTGGTGGCTATTGGTGTGTCGGTGTTCGTAGTGTTTGTAATGTATTTTTTAAAATCTATGCATACATCAATTGTAATGTAATTTTTATTTTCTTTGTCTGTAGGTAAAACAAGTCTCCCAAAAGAAAAGAAAGTGAAAGTGGATCAACGCCTGACCACCAAAAAAAGGCTACAGTATTGAGGGATTCGGAGGAACTGCCTAAACAATCTCAGTCAGGAAAAAGTGAAGCTGAGGAGAGATGTAAAAATAACATTGAGGGAGGTAGACAAGGATCCATAGATGGTGATGAAGAAAATGAAAGTGAGAAAGAGGAGGAATTGGAGAGTGAGAAAGAGAAAGAGGATGATCATCAACATGATGATAATAGATCACTGATGGGGCGTGAGTTAATATCGATATCTCAGTATGATCCTGTCAACGAACACCACTCACTTTCTTTCTTGGAAGCTTTATTATAATACCCCTCTTGGTCCTTCTTAGCTCTACGTAATGTCAAGGAGAAGTATGGTTCACTTTGAGTTTTTCCAAGGCAAATGCTCTCTCGGCTGATAAATCCTGTGTTGCAGCATATATGGATAGTACAGCACTCAATGCAGAATAGTTTTCTGGTAGAAGCTAGTCTTAAGAAAACATAATCAGTAATCTATCGATATCAGTTTTCGCTGTGTCAAGCAGTTTTGTTGATATCTTGTCTTCTACAGAGAAGATTGATCAGTAGAAAAACCAAGTGATTGAGACCGTTTAATCTATTGAGTAACTCGATCAAAGACATCTCCTGGATTATCAAACTTCACAGGGTAGTCTGGTGGTTCAATAACATCAGATGTATTATTTTTGTTATTAGCTAATGATGGGGAGATTCTGCCTTGCTCACCATCTTGAAAAGAAAAAACACTCAAAATTTGATGGAGTATCTATACATAACAAAACAAGATGAACTAAATCTAGCATTTAGTTTTTACTTCCTATTCCTTTCCCCTTCTTATCTTCTCACCTTTGTCAGATCCAATTTTTTTCCCCCAGATACTTGATAATGTCTTAGAAATTGCTTTCTTTCTTCTATTAGCCTTAATCTCTGAATGAAACTGAAATCCTCTTTGATCGAATGACACTATTATTTGATACAAAAAATCAAACTTACAATAAGGAATCAAGAGAACAAAAAGATCAACATCACTAGAGAATCAAAGGCCCACTCGGCTTCTCTAGGTTTTCAAGGGAACAACGACAATATTCAACAAGATAGATAAATAACACAAGATTGCAATAAATATAGTGAATCGAAAGAGCCCCACATGGCTTCACTATACGAAGATACAAACAACAAGATTACAAAATGATGGATATTAACTTGACACAAAATATCCTAGAATCTAAGAACCCTAACATGAAGATTAGGCCCTAAGACTAAAAGATATTTCCACCAAATTCTTACTTGAATCAAGAGGAACTCATGAACCTCAAGACCCCCAAGTTTCTAGCCAAAGAACAACAAATGTGTTACTACACTTTGTTGTCTAGTTTTGGGTTCACTCTCAGGAACAAGAGAGAGAAGTTCTCAAAATATTATAAGACTTGTGTTTCTTCCATAATAAAAATGAACTAATTCCAAGAAATCGCCCTATTATTATCTATTTATAGTACTCCACAAAATAAAAGGGAAATGACCATTCTAGCCTTGGTCTTGGTTGGATTTAGAGTGTAATACACTTACACTTCAAAGACCCTCTTCACACTTCAAAACATGGAATACCTTAAATGAATTAATTACACACTCACACACGGCCATTTGCATGAACATGGCTTGGAGTTTTTTGTAACTCCCGAGTGGTTACGTGTGAATGGTATCGAGCTAGTTGAACTTATATCATACTCTCCATATTGAAGGAAATTTGTCCTCAAATTCAGTGGATGTTCATCCTCAACCGTGGCAATAGGAGAGAGGTCACATATATTGAAGGTGTTGTGCACTTGATATTCCGAAGGAAGGTCAATTTTGTAGGCATTATCATTGATTCTTTCAAGTTCTTGAAAGGAACCATTACCTCTCGTCATAAAATTGGTTTTCCTTTGTGAAGGAAACTAGTATTTTCTAAGGTGAACCCAAACCCAATCACCTAGTTCAAGAATATGCTTTCTTCTACCCTTGTTTTCTTTCTTAGTAATCTCTTGATTTTTCTTCTCAAGTTTTTGCCTCACTTTCTCATGAAATTTCTTCATGGTTTCGGCCTTCTCGCTTCCATCTAAGCTAATCATAATATTACTTGGAAAGGGAGTTAATCCAAAGGGGTGAGGGGGTTGATGCCGGATCCACACTCAAAGGGAGTCATTCCCGTACTTGAGTGTATAACCCGATTGTATGCAAATTCCACCAAAGGTAGGTGGTCCTCCTATGAAGTAATTTTGCCTTTAACCATTGATCATAACATAGAACCCAAAGACCTATTTACAACCTCAGTTTGGCCATCGGTTTGTGGGTGGCAAGATGTAGAGAATAGTAATCTAGTGCCAAGCCTACCCTACATTGACTTCCAAAAGTGACTAAGGAACTTAGAGTCCCTATCACTTACAATGGTCCTTGGAACACCATGAAATTTGACAACATTTTCAACAAATAAAGAAGCCACACTTGACGCATCTTTACTTTTTGAACAAGGAATAGAGTGTGCCATCTTAGAAAACCAATCAACCACATCAAAAATGCTATCCTTACCTCATCTAGTCCTCGGTAATCCATAGATATATCAAGCCAAGGACGTAAAGGAGTAGGAAGTAGGGTATATAACCCTTGAGGGAGGATTTGAGACGTGGATCCCTTATAATCTACACATTGGCCGCAAATCCTAGCCACATCCTTGTGCATTCTAGGCCAATGGAATTGCTCCTCCAATATCCCGAGGGTCTTATCAATCCCAAAATGACCCATTAGACCTCTATCTTGTGCTTCCCTTACAAACAACTCTCTCCAAGAGCTAGAAGGTACACACAATCGCCTACCTTTAAACAAGTAACCATCAAACTTGGCATAAGGATTTGAACCCCTATCCGAAGCCCACTTGTCCCAACCCAATTCTTTACATTCCCTAAAGATAGAAGCAAAGTGAGGATCCTCGGGATACAATGCCTTTAGGCTCTGAAAAACCCATTAAGTTTGAAGACAAAGTGGACAAAAGTACATGTTTTCTAGACAAGGCATCGGCAACCACATTGTCCTTACCCTTCTTGTATTGAATAACATAAGCCAAGGTTTCTAGAAACTCAATCCATTTGACGTGCTGTTTGTTAAGATTGTCTTGTGCTCGTTAGTGTTTCAAGGATTCATGGTCCGTCCGGATCACAAATTCCTTGGGCCACAAGTAGTGTTGCCAATTACCCAATGCTCTAATCAAGACATACAACTCCAAATTATATGTGTAGTAGTTTAGAGGATCACCCTTGATCTTTTTACTAAAATAAGCAACGGGTTTTAAGTCTTGCATCAAAATTACCCCGATTCCTACTTTACTAGCATCGCATTCAACTTCGAACGTCTTATCAAAGTTGGGAAATTATAACAAAGGCACGGAAATGAGCATAGCTTTCAAAGCTTCAAAAGTATTAGCTTGCTCTTCACCCCACTTGAAGGGTTGGTCTTTCCGAATGACCTCGGTCAAGGGGGCGGCTATGGTGCTAAATCCTTTTACAAACTTTCTATAAAAACTAGCCAAAAGGTGGAAGCTTCTTACTTTACCGATGGTTTGTGGGATTGGCCAATTTTTTATAGCGTCTATCTTGGATTCATCCACTTTGACCCCTCTTGAAATAACAACAAAACCCAAGAAAACAACTTCATTAATACTAAAGGAACACTTTTCAAGATTGGCATACAACTTCTCTTTTCTAAGAACATCAAAGACACTTTGTAAATGCAATACATGCTCAGCTATGGACTTTCAATATACCAAGACATCATCAAAATAAACAACAACAAACTTTCCAATAAAATGCTTGATCACATGATTCATTAGCCTCATGAAAGTACTTGGAGCATTGGTTAGGCCGAATGGCATAACCATCCATTCATAGAGACCAAATTTGGTCTTGAAGGTGGTTTTCCATTCATCACTGGGTTGCATACAAATTTGGTGATAACCACTCCAAAGTTCTATCTTTGAAAATATAAAAGAACCATTCAAGTCATAAAGCATGTCATCTAATCTAGGAATAGGGTGATGATATTTTACCGTAATCTTGTTGATGGCTCGACAGTCCACACACATACGCCAAGTTCCGTCCTTTTTTGGTACTAATAATACCGGAACTGCACATGGACTCATGCTCTCTTTGATGTAACCTTTGTTTAGAAGTTATTCAACTTGTCATTGTAGTTCTTTGGTATTCGTAGGGTTGCTTCTATAAGCTGGTTTGTTTGGCAATTATGAACCCGGCACAAAGTTAATTTTAAGCTCAATACCCCGAAGTGGGGGCAACCCTTGTAGAAGTTATTTGGGAAAAACATCTTCATAATCCTACAACACAAGAGAAATCAAAGGAGAAATAGAAGAATTAGTGGGGTTAGTGTTAAAACAATGTGCCAAAAGAAGCATGGGTTTGTCCTCATCATGATCCATGAAAAGCTCCTTATTTCTAACCAACATCACCATAATTTCTTTTTAATTTGATGTTGAGGCATCCCCGGATACCTCCACTACCCCACCTATGGGTTCCCCCTTCTTTTCTTTATTTTTGGATTTTTTCCCCTTTTCTTTCAATTCTCTCATCCTTTGATGCAACTCATTCACTTGTGAAGGTAAAAGTGGATGAAGTGTGACCTTTCAGCCATCCTTCTCAAGTGTATATAGATTAGACCTCCCATCATGTTTGGTAGACCTATCATATTGCCAAGGTCTACCTAACAACAAGTGACACACTTGGATTTGTATTACGTCACAAAGCACTTCTTCATGGTAGTTTCCTACCTTAAACCATATCACACATTACCTCATGACTTTCTATTCACCACATTCATTCAACCATTTCAACTTATAAGGGCTAGTATAAAGTGTAGTGGTCAATTTCAAGAAGTTCACCATAGCAACACTAACAACATTTGCACAACTACCACTATCTATCACCAAAGTGCACACACTACCCTTCACAAGGCACTTAGTATGGAGTAGATTCTCCCTTTGGATAGGATCATCTATTGCCTTACTAATCATGGCATGCCTCACTACAAAGTTCAGAACAACACACTCACCTTACTGCGGATAAACATTTTCCCCATCATCATCATCATGTGTCTCACCCTCTATTTTCTCTCTATCTTGAGGCTCGGCCTTATTTTCTTATCTTTCAACACTCACTTCTTCACTAAGGAATACAATATACCTTCCCTTAGGATTACATTGCGTCATCTAGGGCATTCGTTGGATTTATGCCCCCAACCTTGGCACTTGAAGCATTAGAACCCTTTAGGATTGGGATACTTGTGAACTTCTTGCCTCGGGGGAATTTTAGGGAATGTTTTAGGCTAGGGCAGCCTAGTAATGGTGGGTTGGTCTTTATTTTTGGGCCAACCCGAAGAGGATTGAACCATATCATTGCCCTTGGCCAACCCAAGGTCGATTGTCCCTTTACTTTGAACAACGACCTCACTTTAAGTTCCCTTTCCATCTCAAGAACCACTTGAAAAATACCTTCAACGGTATCAAACTTATGAAGTGTCAAATGAGTGGAGATATCTTTGTTCTACCCACACGTGAACCGAATGATGTCATGACTAATTTATTCTCCACGATGATCAAGCTTTAACATGAGTTGTTGAAATTCATCTTAATATGCCATCACACTTCGATTCCTTTCTCACAAATTGTACAACTAGCAAGAAACTCATGACGATAACTTTCGGGAAGATACCGTTGCCTCATTAGATACCTCAACCAAAACTATGGTGGTGGTTGTCCATCAATCAACTCATTACCAAACCATTTGACGTATTCCCACCATGTCTTAGCATAACCTTCAAAGTGAGCTATGGCATAACAACTCTTCTTCTCTTCCAAGATATCATTCACTTGAAATACTTTATCGCACGCCGATTCCCAAGAAAGATAAACCTCGGGGTCACTTTCATCCTTAAAGATAGGTAGGCTCAATTTGATGGTATTGATGCCTATGTCTCTATTTTGGTGTCGGTTTCCACTTTATCCAATACCCTTGGTATCTTCTTCGATCCACATGTCCCCCTCTTATCTCTTCTTCCCTCATGTAAGCTTCATCAAAGGGTATATACCCTTCATAATCCGCTCTACCATATTCCTCAAAGTGGACAGGATGGTTTTGGATGTTTGGGACTTGATTTGGAGGAATTGTATTTTGTGGAGGTGGTGGTATTTGGTTTAGTGGAGCTCGGAAGGGAGGGTTTGGATTTAGTGAAGGTATTAGATGCCCAATTCCTTCTTGCGGAACTTGAGGAATTTATGAATGGGTTGGTCTATTGGAGTCTCAAGTTAGGGGGTTATGGATCATTTGGCTTGCAGCATTTAGTGGAGATAGTGAAACATTTGGCAATTGTGGCCATGTTTCGGGAGTACCGGTACCGGAGGAATTTCTATCATGTCCACTTGAGGAAACATGTTGAGGGGTATCAGGGTGAGAGTTTCTTTGAATCTCCACTTGTTGTAACCTCCCACTAATAGTCGTTACTTCTCCCCTTATGGCTCCCACTTCCGTACTCAACCTTTTAAGAGTTTGGGTCCTAGCCTCAAGAGTGACCCTCATATTCTCCATTTCATTAGAATCCACAATTTGAGATGTGGTTCCCTCCATTGTCAAGGTATCACCTACAAAAGCAACAAACAAGTTAGTTTAAAACCTCTCCTCACTCACACTCTCTTGGTTCACTCACACTCAATCTCCACAAGTGTTGGAGATAGGCTAGTAACCCGTGAATCCTTAAGGTATGAGTATTCTCTTGTCCAGAAAGGATTCTTGTTTGAAACTCAAAGAATTCTCATCGGACTATATCCAAGAGTTACAATGTATTCAAATGATAAAAGCACACAAACAAACATTGACACGAATACAAAGCTTCAAAGGGCTAATTGACAAGCTAGTAGGAATGTACTAGTTTGTTAATTAGTTCTCAAGTCAATTAGATAAAACTAAGAATCAATAATTAGAAACTAGAACATCAAAATTTGAGCTTAATTATCATGTGAAAAGTAACTAGGGTGGCGTGGTAGCATGTCATTAGCCACGGGTCCACATACGTTGTTCATCAACTTGAAGCCTTGGTCCCTTTATATCATATGTAATGGATGACTAGTTATTCGGAGGGAAACATAAAGTTTTGTAACTTTTTTTTTTCAACTTTTTCAAACTCAAAAGGTGATGTTTGACCTTACTAGTTCCACAAGACAAGGTTCCTTGTTTTAAGGAAAAAGTGGTTGTCAAGTCTAGAAAGATGATGTTGGCAAGCCTTCTCACAAACAACTTTTTCAATTTTATCTTGCAACCTTTGAACACAACATCAGTACCTTCAAGAACAAAACAACAATACACCACAGTGGCACTCCAACATCCAACACAAGTCAAACTCAAGGCCACTTCAAGTTTTCACAACAACAAGTCTCTTCTTATTAAGCTCAACTTTAGATTTAGACCCTTTTTTGTGTTGGTGGGGAAGAGACCAACATAAGAAACAAACTAAACGAGTAAAATATTTTGTAGATCTACAACCAATTTTCGACCAAAATGTTCAAGAACACACTTTTTGGTAAGAGCTTCCCAAGATTAGTTTTGTAAGAACAAAACCAAGCCTTGAGCTTTGATACCAAATGATACAAAAGATCAAACTTACAACAAGGAATCAAGAGAACAACATCACTAGAGAATCAAAGGCCCCACTCGACTTCTCTAGGTTTTCTAGGCAACAACGACAAGATTCAACGAGATAGATACATAACACAAGATTGCGATAACTATAGTGAATCGAAAGAGCCCCACACGGCTTTACTATATCAAGATACAAACAACAAGATTACAAAATGATGGATAGTAACTTGACACAAAATATCCTAAAATCTAAGAACTCTAACATGAAGATTAGGACCCTAAGACTAAAAGATATTTACACCAAATCCTTACTTGAATCAAGAGGAACTCATGAACCTCAAGACCCCTAAGTTTCTAGCCAAAGAACAACAAAAGTGTTACTACACTTTGTTGTCTAGTTTTGGGTTCACTCTCAAGAACAAGAGAGAGAAGTTCTCAAAATATTACAAGACTCATGTTTCTTCCATAATAAAAATGAACTAAGTCTAAGAAATAGCCCTATTATTGTCTATTTATAGTACTCCACAAAATGAGAGGAAAATGACCATTCTAGCCTTGGTCTTGGTTGGCTTTGGAGTGTAATAAACTTAAAATTCAAAACCCCTCTTCACACTTCAAAACATGGAATCCCTTAGATGAATTAATTACGCACTCACACATGGCCATTTGTATGAACATGGTTTGGAGTTTTTGTAACTCCCGAGCTTGGCTACATGTTAATGGTCTTGAGCTAGTTTTACTTGTATCACTGTTAGATATCAATTCCTTTACATCAGCAGTTAATGCATTAACAGTATTAATCACACCATCATATTTTGCCTTGCACTCTTCACATTTGCATGCACAAGATAAGTAAGGAGGGGCAAGATTGATCATTCTTCTACCATATAGAGGACAACATATTCGTCATGCAAAAGTCTACACCATCGCTTGAAATTCTTGCCACTACGAAAGTCTGTAGAAGGTATGACAAATAAACATAAGCAATATCCGAAATTAAATCTTAACAAGTTATTAGAACCATATTTATGGTCCCTCATCCCTATCAGCTTGAACCTACCAAACTTAACTGTAAAATTACAAATATTTTATTTGAATGATCTATGACTAATCGGTAAAAACAACATTCACAAAATAAGTGTACTCTATGTGTGTTTCCATAATAACATAATCAGTAATACATACCACCCGCATATGAAGTGGTTTCATCTGCATGTAACTTATTCCTCCGAACCTATCTTTACTGCAACCTCTTGTGATGGTCAGACAAAAGTTGATCAACTTTCAGTTCCTTTTATATCTACAAAGAAGAAGGAAAATTTTTATGTCATAGAAAGAAAATTATCCTTCTGTTGCAACAGATGTAGAGTCTGTTACATTAGATGAGAAGCCAGTTATGATAGATGTGGAGTCTGTTGTGTCAGCTATGAAGTCTGATGCAATAGATATGGAGTCTGTTGGAATACATAGAAGCCTTGCTAGTGGTTTGATTTGTTCTAATAGTTGCTCTGTCTGTTGCAACATCAACAACAACATAAACTACAAACAACAAATAAAAAACATCAACAACAAAGAAAACAACAATATTTGTTCCAACAACATCATCAACAATAAAGAAGCATACATCCTATGTTCCAACACCATCAACAACTAGGGACGGACCCATATGGAGTCCTCCGAGTGCACGAGCACAGACTGAACTCGTATCAAACTTTATATATGTATATGAAAATTAAGAAAAAATGTATATAATGAAATCAGTGAGCACCCATAGTTAGAGTTCTTTGGTTAGCCTAGTTGTTGTTGATGGGTGCTTAAGGCTATTTATTTCTTTTGATCTTGAGTTCAATTCCCACTCAGCACATATTGTTTTAATTTCGGTAACCAACTCTTCTCTCCTTATTCACTTTAAACTTTCTTTTATTTTTTTCTCCCTTACTCCTTGTGTTGACTGTTCGGACTCCACTATTTTTAAGCTAAGAAGCACCCATCGTCTAAAAAACATGGATCCACCACTGTCAACAACACCACATCAGAAATTCCAACAATGCCAACCCCACCAACAACATCAATTATAGCATCAACAATAAAGAAACAAATAAAATACATAAAAAATTATAATGCCAACAAGGCTTTTAAACTTCTCCCAACAGATGACTTTTTTTTGCATCTTGTAATAAAAATTCTCAGTTCGTTTATTCAACAATTAAAAGTTTATTCAAACTTTTTAAATAGATATAATATGGAAAAATGGTAATTGAATAAAAAAAATGTAAATAGCTCACAAGAAAAAGACGAGAATAAAAGAGCAATAGTGAATAATATCATACCTTAATGTCAAAAGGGGGTCAAAGAAGAAATTTTAGTCGAGGAATCTAAGATATGGATATCGATCGATTTAGATCCGAACAAAAATTTATGAGAAAGAGGAGAAAAAAAAGGTTGTGATAACCCTAAAGAGGATAGAAAGAAAAAAGATGAGAGATTTAGGGCTGAAGGAGAGGAGAGGAGAGATGAAAACCCATAAATATACAACAATTATGCCATGAAAATAATTCATACAATATGCGAGATAATTCTAATTTCTAGATGTACTACCCTTAATATTAAATGACTAAACAAAGTGTATTTATTAAAATTTATATTTTCAAAGAATAATTAAGAAGACTAATTTGGTAGTAAAATAAACCCCTAATTAATTTCTTAATGGGTGTGCCAAGTCAATATGAAACGAAAGAAGTATTAGGGGTTTCAATATTCATTAATTAATATTCACTAATAATTTGAGGGGAACGAGAAAAAAAATAGGTGACATTGAAAAGACATGACAAGACTACTCAATGAGATTTTTGAGTTATCCAAGAAACATTTTTTACCACCTTTAGTAGTACTACTACTTTATCTACTCTGACAGTAGCTTTCTTTAAAATTAAAAGAAAAAAAAAGATTTTCAAAAAATATGTCGTCTGTTGCCATAGATTTAAATATCTATTTGAAAAATCCCAACAGCTTAGTCATTTGTGACAACAGATGGAAATGTCTATTTGATAACTAAATCAGAAATATCATCTATTACAATAGATATCAATATCTGTTTGAAAATTTCTAACAGGTTAGTCATCCGTCATAACAAATGCAAATGTCTATTTGCTAATAAAATTAGAAATATCATTTGTTGCAACAGATATTGTTATCTATTTGAAATTCTCCAACAGCTAAGTTGTTTGTTGCAACAGATTTCATTGCAATTGATTTAGGAGGAACTATGGATGAAAGAATGAGCTCCTCATTAACTTAATGTTAAGATTAATAATAGTACCTACATCAACTAGGTGGAACAAGAGATGAATGAATGAGCTCATAGGGTCAACTACAAATCCAAATGAGTCATTGCATTTGCATGGTGTTAGTATTGTGTTCATCCTGATTTGAGTCATCGATGGATCACTCTAAGTTGAAATGAGTTCTCATTAACTTAATGCTAAGATTAATAATAGTACCTGCATTGATCTAGGTAGAACTAGGGATAGATGAATGAGCTGAAAGGGTCAACTATAACTTCAATTAAGTCTTTTGGCAATTGCATGATGAGATGGTACTACATTCCTCCCGACAAGAGTCATCGATCGATCACTCTGAGATGAAACAATTCTTACTACCTCATATGTTTAACTAATACTTTAATTGAATAATCTGGGACTAGGGGTGATTTCTCATAGGATCAACAAAAACTTTAATTGAGACTTTTAGCAAATGCATGATGAGACGGGACTGGGTTCCTCCCGATAAGAGTCGTCGATCGATCACTCTGAGATGAACCAATTCTTACTACCTCATATATTTAAATAATGTCTTAATTGATTAATCTAGGACTAGGGGTGAGTTCTCATAATGTCAACTACAATAGATGACAATGCCTATTTGATAATTTATAACAGATGGGTAATCTGTCGCAATAGATGATTTAAACTATTTGATAGTTTACAATAGATTCATGATCTGTTTCAACAAATGACGTAATCTGTTTGATAGTTTACAATAGATGCATAATATATTGCAATAGATTACACAATCTATTTGATTTGATCTAACAGAAAAGACATCTATTGCAACAGGTTGAACATTTGTTTATATATAATTCAATTGAGTTCATATGTTAGACTAATACCTTAATTGAATGTGAGTTCTCATAGGGTCAACTACAACTTTAATTTAGTCTTTTGGCAATTGCATGATGAGACGGTGTTGTGTTCCTCCCAGCTAGAGTCGGAGATCGATCACTCTGAGCCGAATCGATTCTTACTACCTCATATGTTAGACTAATACCTTAATTGATTAATCTAGGACTAGGGTACTAATACCTTAACTGAATAGTCTAGGACTAAGGGTGAGTTCTCATAGGGTCAACTACAACTTCAATTATGTCTTTTGGCAATTGTATGATGAGATGGTATTGCGTTTCTCCCTACCAGAGTCGTTGATCGATCACACTGAGCTAAACCAATTCTTATTACATTATATGTTAGACTAATACCCTAATTTATTAATCTAGGACTAGGGTACTAATACCTTGATTGAATAATCTAGGACTAGGGGTGAGTTTTCATAGGGTAAACTATCGATTAATCTAGGACTAGGGGTAAGTTCTCATAAGTTCTCAATAGATCACACAACTGTTGTGACATCATCTATTGCAACATATGAGTGATCTGTTGAAATAGTTAAATAATCTGTTGCGATAATACAAAACATATCACTTATCTATTGAGAAAGATGAATGGTTTGTACAGCAGATCACATATCTGTTACAACATATGAGTGATCTATCAGAGCAGCTAACTAACCTGCAACAATGGCTGAGTAATCTGTTGTGACAATACAAAATATATCACTAATCTATTGAGAAAGATGAATGGTTTGTGTAACAGGTCACACATCTGTTGTAATATATGAGTGATCTATTGGAACATTTATCAACAGTCAATATTGTTTAGATTTCTTCCAACATAGGGTCGTCTATCGCGGTAGATGAATGATCAGTTAGAAAAATCTAGTCTTGGACATTTCCTATAGGAAGAGTTGATGAGATTTTATCCAATAGGAGGTTCATCTATTGCATCAGATCATTAATCTGATGGTTCTTCCATTGCACAGATGGTTAATTAGTTGCATCATATTTTTTATTCGATGCTTAATCTGTTGCAACATATGGTAAAGTTTTTGCATCGGATAGTTAATCTATTGCATCAGATTATTAATCTGTTCATCAGAATTGTAATCTAATGGTTCCTCTGGTGCATCAGATGGTTAATATGTTGCACCATATGGGTAATCTATCGGAGGAAACAAAAAACAATAGCACGATTTTGTTCAACAAAAAATAGCAATTTCACCATTTTTACCAAGAACAAAAACAGAACAAATCAAACTAAATTATCGTTTTGTTTTTATAAACACAAACAATAAAAAGGCCATTTTCAACCGCATTTCAAATTAGTGCAACAAATATTGAAATTGTTAACTAATACTATAAGAGAAGTTGACTCAAGTTCCTCGTTTTCTTCAAAACTAAAAACACCATAAATTTTTACCTGTGAAAGAAGAAAAGGAATGATGAAGAATTTGAAGTTGTTGTGGCCGGAGAGCAAGACTGTCACGTCAATTGAATTTTGAAGTTGAAAAGGAACTCGAAGCCCAACTATTTGTAGTCGGATATTGAAGTCGCCGAAGATTGAAATGAGAAATTTTCAGAACAGTTGGTTGGGAGAGAGTTGAGAGAAGCTGTCGAGAGAGGGATGAGAGACAGGTTGATTGAATTGAAGAGGGGAACTCGAAGCCCAACTATTTATCGCTGGAGCAAGAAGTCATCGGGGGTTGAAGGGAGAAACTTTGCAGAACTGTTGGTTGGGAGAGAGTTGAGAGAAGCTGTCGAAAGAGAGGAGAGAATGGTTGATTTGGATTGAAGAGGGGTGTGGGTTGGGTTGATTTGTATTTTTGAAAAGATTAAAAAGTTTTGAAAATATTAATCAAGTCCACAATTAACTTAATCAAGTTTCCTAATGATGTTTGACCCTATCTGTTGGTTAATGTCACCAATCTTTCATTCAAGACTTAAAAGACACCTTTCCTTCAATTTTCTCCCGTAACGTGGGTATCTCGTCTCTCAACAAAAATAAATAAATTAGCATCTAAGCATAAATTTCTAATAGGATGTTTAGCAGGAACATCAAAAATGGATTATATTTAGTATTAACATACTAGTCATGCTATCATAAAACTGTATATAAGTACTTAATTTTAGGGGTTATAAATAAATTGATGAGAAAAGAAAAAAGGAATCCTTGACCAAGATAAATTAATTGAGTAGTCAAACACATCTCAATAAAATTAGTAGCTTAAATTTTAATTTGTATTTGATGTCTTAAAAATATACATATACATAATAAATTAAAAAATTAATGTTTTTTCTTATTTTTTCATAATTTTTATTTTTATTGTAGTATTGTATTTCACGTAATAATATTATTGTTTAGGTAAAATGGCTCGATGGACTCTTGTACTATGTCCGATTTATAATGTGGATACTCCTACTTACATGTTTGTCATCTAGACCCTTGAACTCACTAAAAAGCAATAATTTAAACCCTTTGGCTTTTGACCAGCCCTATGTGGCATTAAAATGGCTGAGTAGGATGAAACGCGTGCAGGCACACGCCTTGGGTGCGAATGGGGGTCAATTTTTGATCAATTTTATATTAAATTAATTAAAAAATTATAAAAAAAAGTCCCACAACTTTTTAAATTTAAATATATTTTTAATAATTAAAAAATAATATTTTTTAAAAAAAATAAAAAAGCCCCCTCCCTTAACCGCTTCCCCTGTCCAGCACCAGTACCCCACCCCCAGGGGCTTCCATGACCATTGCAACACCACCACCAACCCAATTTCTGTAAGAAAGAAAACACAAACAAATCCTACATGATCCAGTAATTAAGAAGAGATCAAGAAAAGAAAAAAAATTGATGGGTGGGGTGGGGGGAAGGGGGAGGTTTTTTTAAAAAAAAATAATTTTTTATCTTTAATTAAAAAATAACGTGGAATCTACGTGGAAGCTGATGTGGCAGCAAGTGTGTTACATATATCGAAAAGGGTTTAAAATATTGTTTTTTTTTAGTGGGTTCAAGGGTCTAAATGACTAACATGTAAGTAGGAGTATCCACATTACAAATTGGACATAGTATAAGGGTCCATCGATCCATTTAGTAAGGATTGATCCAAGTTAATAATAAGTGAACCATATGTTTTCAATACATTACCTTGAATGTTATTGTAATTATATTGTTTACTATTTATAAAGATTTGAATAGTTTAATTGAAAATTTTAAAATATTTCTATCGACTAATGATAGTATTTTTTACTATATTCAATATTGGCAAAAAAATATTATAAAGTTAACAATAAATTATTTTTGAGGCCTTGAAATTTTAGGGGCCTAAAGCGAAAGTTTTGCTAGCCTCATCCTTGAGTCGCCCACGTAAATAGTCAACACAAACTTTAGCTTTTTTTGTATGTTTGTAAAATATTTTTTAATTTTCCAATTCATTTCTGTACCTCTTCGTGAGTCATAATAGGAGTTCGAAGTTGAAAGGGCTAATTTTTGGAGCAAAATTATCAAAAGGGATAATGAATGTTGAAAAAAAATCAAATGGAACAGAGCGTCCTTAACCCAATAATTTAGAAATCACTGGTGGACCAGTAATTTCATATGCTTGAAAGCCCCACTAACACAAAGTGATCTGAAAAGATTTCTCTTCGTTGATGCGGATTAATCATGGTGTCCCATATATATAACTTTGTTTCCTTTTCTATAAATATCAATTTCATTTTGATCTTCCAATCATCGAAGTTGATCCGCTTGATAATTCTATTTACCCACCATATTCTCTTATAGAATAAGAGACAGTTGAAACAACTGCCAGCAGCTTTTCGTAGTCCTACTTGTCGATCGAAAGCTGTTTGCTTCCTAATTTTACTATATCATTCTTAAATAATTATTATGTCATTTATGTATTAAAAAATTAATAATATTTCAAAAAAAGAAAAAGTTAAGTAAATATTTATGATGTATCTACTTCAGCTGTTTTAACTTTAATATTACTATATCGCCCCAAATTAATTATTATAAGTTATCTAAGTATTATACAATTATTATAAAGTCATCTAAATATTAAAAGATTAAATAATATTTCATGCTAAAATATATATAAGAGGGAGTTTCAACATCTTTCGATCGTTCTCCTTGCCGACCATTCAGTTGCTTACTTTGTGATTTTACAATATCACCCCTAATTAATTATTATATGTCATTTATTTATTAAAAATTATTAATATTTTAAAATAAATTTAAATAAATATTCATGGTATGTCTGCTTCGGATGTTTCAACCATAGTATTACTATATCGCCCCTAATTAATTATTATAAGTCATTTAAATATTATAAAATTATTATAAAGTCATCTAAATATTAAAAAAATAATAATATTTAATGCTAAATTAATTTGACGTTTTATATGAGATCCACTTAATTTAATTACCACAACTATTTTTCATAGTAATTTTGTTATATCACTTCTAATTAGTTATTATAAGTCATTAAAGACATGTCTGCTTTGCTGCTTCAACCGTGATTTTACTATATCACCCCTAATTAATTATTATGGTCATCTAAGCATTTAACCACTTAAATTGAAATAGAAAAAAATGTATTGTAAATTATAATAATTTAAAAGTAAATTATATAAAAATTATAATTGACTATCAATGCCACAAAATTTTAGACAAAGAGAGTAATATATCAATAACAACAACATATCCAGTGTATTCCCATCAAGTGGGGTGTGAGGAGGGTAAAGTGTATGCAGTCCATCCCACTACCTCAAATGAAGTAGAGAGGTTGTTTCCGATAGACCTCGGCTCAGGACAGATACAAACAAAACACATAAAAGCATGCAATCACAAGGTCATACTATAATAACAGATAGTAACGGTTAATAATAGAAACAAGAAACGCACAAAGTAATACTAAAAAATCTATTCGAAAAGCATAGATATCACCAATGCACCATAGACGACGTACTCCTACCCCCTAACCCTCTACTTTAATTCGCATCATCCGCACCTTTCTATCAAGGGTCATGTCCTCTGTACGCTGTAATTTCTCCATGTCATGTCTAATCACCCCTCCCCCCCAATACTTCTTAGACCTACCTTACCCAACCTAAAACCATCCATGGCCAGCTTCTCGCACCTCCATACAGGAGCATCCATGCCCCTCCTCATCACATGCCCGAACCAGCGCAACCTCACTTCCCGTATCTTATCCTCCACTGAAGCCACTCCCATCTTTTCCCAGATAATCTCATTTCTAACCATATCTCTCCTGCTAAGTCCACACATCCATCGCACCATTCTCATCTCCGCCACCTTTAATAACTTCTGTATGTGGGAGTTCTTAACTGGCTAACATTCCGCCCCATACAACATAACCGGCCGAACTACCACTCTGTACAACTTTTCTTTGAGTTTTGGAGGCACCTTCTTATCACACAAAACTCCCAAAGCGAGCTTCCATTTCAACCACCCTGCACCAATACAGTGTGTGACATCATTATCAATCTCCCCATTATATAAAAAGTAATATAAATTACAATAGTTAACAACTTAAAATATATAAAAAATATATAATCTATTATATATTTCAAAAAATTAGGTTAAAAAATACTATACATTACAATAATTACCAACTTAAAAAAATTAAAGGTCAATCTTTCTGCTTTGACACAACTTCATTGGTCATTTCCCTTGCCTTTACTTTTTCATTCATTTTAATTTATTTGTGTTATTTTTTAAAATTTATTATATATTTAAAAAAATACGAAAAAAATCCCGTAAATCACAATAATTATCTAAATTCTATTTGTGTCACATAAATTGAGACTAAAAAATAACATATATTGGCACGAGCCTTCGACGTCTAGTTTTACTGAATAACTAAAACCAAAAGTTACAAGCTAGTACTGCAGCTTACAGGGTTTAGTAAAATCTCCTCTTTGAGCTCAGCATATTTTAATCAACTCTCAGTCAACTCCTTTTCCCATAAGTCACGAGCCGTTGGTAAAATACCCCAACAATAGCTGCAATACACAGTCGTAGCAAAACAGACTTAAAGGTAAAACTGAAGCATGTAATAAATATAAGAAATCAAGCTAGTATTAGCAAGGGTAATAACCTTCCAAATTGTTGTTCGCAAACTCCCTCCATCACGAATACCTGAATTAACAACTCTTTGCAGTTTCTCCAAATTAATCTCCTTTTGAGAAAGCTGTACAACAACACCAATGATCAGAGAAATCATAATATTATCTTAAGGTCAGTACAAGAAATGTCTTAAAGCTTTATACTTCGTAAATTGATCTAGACAGCACTGCTATTCATAGCTCATCCTCTATCACTTAGTTACGAAGTTAACATCTTCATGCTCATTTCTTTCAAGCCTGGCAAACAGTGGCGGAGCTACCTTTGCTCCAGGACAAACCTCCTTCAACGAAAAATATATTGTTTTTATACTGTTTTTACTTGGTTAAATTTTTTTTTTTATGCATATAGAGTAGATGTCAAACCTCCTTCGATTAGTTGTATATTTACTTCAGAATCCCTCAATGAAAGAATCTTGAGTTTACCCCTTGCAATCAAATTAGCGTTTTCGCGTGGAAGCTATATATTGCTTGATAATGTGTGTGGGGATTTCAGACAAAAGGTATAAGATTAGCAAGCAAATACTTTAGCCGTATGAAAAAATGGTAAATAAAGTACTCAATCACTTCAATTAAGTGACTTGACCAGTATTTTCACTAAATGAGTTCAAAATATAAATAAATAAACTCGGGAAGAAGTCAAGCATCAACTACATAAACATTAAAAATAAAAAAAAAAAAGCATTGTTAGACCCAAAAAAATAGTATTGACCTAAGCTAGCAAGCCTTTCAGGAAATATTACTAATTTCTTAGCTTTTGCTGAAACGTTGGGCTTGCTAACTTTCGCCATATAATTTGTTCGAATGCATGCAAGGGACCTTATAAGGAATGACACTTGAGGAATTAAATCGGATTTTGGTTTCCATGAATTTGTTTATGAGAATTGATGGACAGTTAGCCGTTGAATGGTAGACAGGTTCTTGTTTCCTGCTTACTTTCCTAAATAGTCAACTATAGCCCCCTTGAATTTTCGGCCTCTAAATTGAATGAATTGTTTTTTCTTTCTTTGGCAGAGGACCAAATTTACCCTTATGATATGAAAAATTGGTTAAATATATCGTTGGTTATACTTTGTAGCAACCTTATCCAAAATTTTCACCTGTATTCGTATTGTAACACAAAAGTTTCAATCAACATTAAATGCCTCTTTTTAAAAAATAAAATACACCCTACTTTAATCTGTCCCATTAAAAAGACAAACAAACATACCCTCTCCATCCACAGAGTTCTGTTGGTCGAATTTTTCCTACAAATAAATATACATCTCTTTCAACGTGCAACACTAGTAGCTTGTTTACAAATGAACAAAATATAAAATGGAATGAAATAACGCAGAAGCTTGGAACTAGAGAAAATGTCTAATACAAGATATGCTCCTGTTTCAGCTATGTTCAAATTTTAAAATTTGGTATGCCTATGTATATTTATATTGGTGAATCGTTGGATAAGTTTTCTACACAAATGACATGATGAAAAATTTATTATAGATCCTAATTATATGAAGAGACGTAAGAATGAAGAGATGTTATATTTGGTACATAAGGATACCTCTTAACTCAATCATCTAGAGAAATATTCAGTGGGTCTTATCTATTGCATTTGACTGTTAAGTGCCACTTTTCATGAATCCTACACTGAGGCAAATTCATGAATTGAGGAAGGCCTATATATGTTTGTGTCTGCACTAATGCAGATATATTTTTTTAAGCTATGCACTGATAAATATCTCAGGCCTTCATTGGAAAAATTCGACCAATGGGCTTTTTAGTTAAAGGAAGGATACATGTGATAAGCTTGTTAACACCGGTGAAAAATTTGGCTCCAAAATATGATAGCGGAGATAAATTTGACCCCTAAATATGACAAAAAATATATTTAATCAAATTTTCGAAGTGGAGGGGTGAATTTGATTTCCCCCCCTTTTTCCCAATAGTGGAATAAATGCAGTACTATTTTTCTAATTTAAATGTGACATTCGCCAGTCATTAATAATTATTATATTATAAAATCACTTTCTTTCTGCAATAATAACTACTAGCTAAGTGATTATATGAGAAATAATAATTATTAATGAAGTGATGATATGAGAATCTAACCCCATATTTTCAGAAATAAACAATAATAAAAAACATCAATAAATAATAAATGATAATATAATGTAATTTTGATTCATTAAATAAGCCTATATTAACATAAAAAGTAAATGGTATGACTATACATGTCTAATAAATTCCCTAGAAAAAAAAATAATTTGAAACAAATTTGCTAACATTTTCACATGTAAAATAAAGACTCAAATATATATATTCACAAATTGAATGGGATCCTTCACCATCCAGGTAAAGCTAATGTTGTTTCTGATGTTCTTAGAAAGTTATCTATGGGGAGCTTATCTCATGCGGATGAGGAGGAAAGAGAATTGGTGGAGGATATTCACCGACTGGCTAAATTGAGAGTTCATCTTTTGAACTTCAAGGATGGAGGGATGATTATTCAAGAGGTGGTGAAATCATCTCTTGGTGCTGGGGTGAAGGAGAAACAGGCTTTAGATCCCATCCTTGTGTAAATTAAGGCTGATGTGGGTCAACAAAAGGTTATTGCTTTTAAGATTGCTGTTGATGGTATCCTGAGGTATCAAGATAGGTTGTGTATTTCTAATGTTGGTGGACTACGAGGAAGAATTTTGACTAAGGCTCACGAGTCAAGGTATACAGTTCAACCCGGACCGACAAAAATATATCATGACTTGTAGAAGATCTATTTGTGGAACAATATGTAAAAAGGTGTGCAAATTTTGTTGCCGAATGTATGGTTTGTCAACAAGTGAAGGTTGATTACTTGAGGCCTGGTGGCATGTCTTAAGAGATAGAGTTTCCCATGTGGAAATGAGAGATGATCAACATAGATTTTATTGCAGGTCTTTCGTGGTCTCATAACTAGTATGATTCCATTTGGGTTATTATGGAGAGGATGACTAAGTATGCTTACTTTTTGCCTATGAGGACTACCAATATTTGGGAGGATTATGCTAAGTTATTTATTAAGGAGATATTTAAACTGTATGGAGCATTGATATCTATCATTTTAGATCAAGGTACGCAGTTTTCTTCTCACTTCTGATATTTAGTTAAGAAAGATTTGGGTACCAGGTGAACCTTAGCACCATTTTCCATCCTTAGATGGGTGGACAAGCGAAATAGACTATTCAAACTTTGAAAGATATGTTAAGGGCTTGTGTGATCGATTTCAAAGGTATTTGGGTTGATCATTTACCTCTTATCGAGTTTACATATAATAATAGTTATCACTCTAGCATTGGAATAACTCCTTTTGAGGCTCTTTATGGTAGAAGGTATAGGTCTCCTATTGGGTGGTTTAAAGTTGGTGTGTTTGGTCCTGATTTGGTTCACTAAGCCATGGATAAGGTGAAACTGATTAGAAAAAGACTTAAGATTGCTCAGAGTTACCAGAAGTCTTATACGGATATGAGGTGAAGGGAGTTAGAGTTTGAGGTTAGTGATTTGGTGTTCTGAAAAGTCTCTGTTATGAAATGAGTTATGAGGTTTGGGAATAAGGGGAAGCTCAACCCCCATTATATTGGTCCATATCAAAATTTGAGGAGAGTTAGGAATGTTTCTTATGAATCGAAGTTGCCTGTAAGTTTGGATTCTATCCATCTTGTTTTTCATGTGTCGATGTTGAAGAAGTGTGTGGGTGATTTTCTTTGATTGTCCTTAAGAGAATATTGGTATTTCTTATTTATTATCTTATGAGGAGGTCTCGATTGAGATTTTGAATATGCATGTTTGTAGGTTGATAACTAAAGATGTGGCTTCTGTAAAGGTGTTTTGGAGGAATCCAAAGGTCTAGAGGAAGCCACTTAGAAAACTGAGGATGATATAAAGGCAAAATAGTTGTTCTTATTCCCTGTGTTGGATGGAAATATTTAAGGTATGGGTTTCCTCTTTATCTTATCGCTTATCGAATTTTGTTCTTGGTTTTGTGGTTGTCTTCTATCTTATATTTATGCTAATGGGTGCCCTAACTTCTCATTCGGGGATGAATGATCCTATGGGGGATAATATAATACCCTAAGTTTTGGACTCTGAATTTTTTCCCTATATTGTACTTATTGCCCAGACTATGACTCAGGTAATGAATCATAGTTAGTTATTACGAATCATATGGTGCAATCGTTGGTAAACCAGTGAAGTTGCCTATGAGTTTTTCCCTGGGTACGAGTCATCTTCATGACCAGTGATGACAAATAACATCGTGATGAGCTATTCCTAGCCATAACAGTAATATAGTCCAATGTTTCTGCCTTGAGTACGACTAAGACCCCACAATTTATGGGGTGAGGTCACGAGTTGATAGGAGGGACTTGTGACCATAACAGTGTGGTGACCCTGAGTCACTGCCCAGACTACGAGTCCAGGCAACGACTCGTGACCAGTCACTATAAGTCGTCACCTGACCCGTAATGTCTGGTGATAGTTTTCCTGCATTTTAATTAGGGACACTTTGGTCATTTTCTCTTTTCACCAGTTACAACCCATGACCATAAATCACCCTAAGGGTTTCTTTTTCATTATTTTAACAAGTCATAAACTACTTTCTTCTCGCTAAATCCCAAAATCAAGAACAAGCTAGGGTTTCAAGGGCTTGATTTCTAAGCTTCAATTTGTGGTTTTCTCTCCAAACTTCTTGTGTATTTTACACATGTATCTCTTTTCTAACTTGATTTTTGTATAAAAACCAGTGTTTCATCTTTTTACGTATGGATTAAATTGATGGGTTTGAATCTTGGGTTAAGGTATTGAAATGGTTATCTCATGGAATGTTTTCCTTGGTTTTGAATTCATTATTTATGCTTTATGTTATGATTTTTGGAACAATTTGGATGCATTGGTATGGTGGATAGAATGGGGTTCGTGGATTCCCTCAATTTTATGGATTTTGATTTGAAATTGACATTAACCTCAACCCACTTTGTGAAATTGGTTTTGAAACATGAATATATGCATGATTTAACCCACTTTTGGAACTATTTCATTGCACTAATGGCTAAATGGATATAAACGGTTTTGGAAAGGCCTTGGTGGCCATGCTTTGGTTTAAATTGGCACTTGGGATTCAAATTGGCTAACTGGTTTGGAATGACATAAATGAATTAGCTTGCAAGCATAATTGGTAATGCCTAATAATAACGACTCCTGGGTTAACAGATGGGTTTATATGCAAATATTTTAATTTGAGCTTAAAGGGGGTTGTGTGTCTCTCCATGAAGGTGGAGGTCCTCGGGGGACCAATACTAGAAAGCACGTTTGCCGATGTGGGGGGACTTGATAACCGTGTGCAATTCATACATCATATATATATATATATATTGGAATGATTGGAGCCTTGGTGTCTCCAGCCCTTCCTCAGATTTTCTCAGTTCGTGTGGCTACCCTACTGGGTCCTTTCAGCAGGGGGAGCTGAATCTATATAACCCATGGATATCCTTAGGACAGATAGAGCTACACAGTAATTGTTAATGGTTTTAAGTTTCATGCTTATTGTCTTTGTCCTTACCCTAACATCCTATATATATATATATATATATATATATATATGAATGTATGCATGTGGTTTTACTGGTTTTGGTCTTGGCATTACTTTATCACTTTTAATAATTTACATGCTAGTACGTATCTCACTGACCGTCCTAAAATGCTACATCATCTCATGATGTAGGGTTTGAAGAGACTTCTGTTACCCCTGTGTAGAGTTAGGTATCCGGTTCGTCGGTTGGTCCGCTTTGAAGTAGCGAGCCTCTATCTTTTGGAAGGCATCATAATTCTTGCTTTCATCTATTTTACTTACACTATCACTTTTGGATTTCTTTTTGTCTATAGACGGGGATATGTTCGGACCTAGTTTGATATTCGATTTTGTTAGAGGCTTTATGGATAAAGTGTGGGAATGGTTATGGTTTTGACTCTTATATTCCATTTGAGTTACATTAACTATCTTATCTTTATATTCTAGTTGTCTTCCATTGTTTATATTGATTAGCTCGATTGGTCAGGCTATGGGGGTGTAATGCCCCAAAAATCTATCCCGAGACGTCACAAGGTGCTTAGGACCACAAGTGATCCCGAGCTAACCCTTCTTCTGGCATAACTCATAAGCAACTGAATAATATATATAAAATGACTGAGTGTGCGGAAACATAATAATGATGGAATCTGGGAACATACAATATTAATACAACTTTTACATTCAGATAAAGTCTGAGAAGTAGGACTGAAATTACATAACTGACTCTAACTAACATCTGTGAAGCCTCTACTATACTGACTATAGATAGCTGGGATGCGACTCCAAATACTACTCATCAATACATCTGAGTAAGAAAGTAAAGTACATATATAACATCTAACTAACGTCCCAAAAATAGGAGGACTCACCATCTGCTAGCTGTAATCTGCAACTGTCTGAATCTAAATGCGCATACTAAAATTCGTACCTACATTATAAGAAAATGTAGCACATAGACATATATGTGGATCAGTACTTTGAGGATATACTGAGTATATAGGAGTGAAATGCATAAGCAAAACATCGTCTCATCATTATAATTTATAAAACAATGCGTGCTAAATGTAAATGAATCACATAAGCTGGAATATCTGAAATACTGAAATCTAAAATAATAAGAATCAAATCATGCTATATAAATCTAGTTAGCCATAACATTTAGTTCTAAAACTGCACTTGTATTGTCTTTTTAAATCATACTGTTTAAGTGTAGAAAGGACTCACTCTTAAATCTGAAATCTAAAAGCTGAAATCTGTAGCTAATATCTTTCTGTAAAGCATAATCTAAGTAAAATTTGTGAGCCTGTACACTTGATTTCCAAAAGCTTTTTTGTTACTCTTTCTGTTCTAAGATCTGTAGTCTGAAAGGAAACTCTTTAAAAAAACTGTTCTGAAGACTTTAAGAATCTTAAAACCGTAGCTTTCAAAACATATGCTTTTATCTTAAGGCTTTAAGACAATAGACTGTTTTAAGAGTAGGGGACATCTTTTTGGGAGGTTCTTCAAACTGACATACACCATGTGAGCATTCATGGAGTCCCATGTCTTGCTCACGTTGGGTTGGGCTGTTCTACCCTTGCCATCGAAATAGAACTTCTTATGGTAAGTGTTCACAATCTTAGTCATCCACGTAGAAGTGAAAATAATCTTAATCCTACGGTGGTACGTAGTTCTGGGGCATGAAACCTTGGTAACATACCCATCTTGGTGCTAAATATTACTTCCATTCTTATGCTCAGGATCTTAAGAAATCCACTTCAAAAATATAGCACAAAGGTTTAGAAAAAAAACAATTATGCTCTTTCTTTCTTTAAATCTCAAGTCATATAAACAAAGTGGATTCTTTATCTTAGCCCAGGATCAAAAAGGTCAAATTTTTATAGAAAATCTGAGAATAATCTAATCTTAGGGTGCTCATAGCACAAATAATCTTGAAATAGCAATCTTAATTAGGGCTTAATGACCCATGCATCAAACTCATATTAAAACATCATAATATTCATGCTTGGTGATGTAAACACTTATAAATCAACTTAAAATCTAGAAATTTCTGAAATATACATGAAAATATGAACATAAACATACAATTCAACTTCTAAATCATTGAAAATCTCATAAACTCATAAATAGCAATATTGGGTATAAACCCTCACTTCAATTTCATGAGAAATCACATAAAATTTCAGTAAATTTATAATTAAATAAGTTTTGGGCACAAGGATGAAAGGATTTTATCCTTGTTCATACCCCACATACCTCAATTGTTGAACTAGACGCTAAGGCTTGAATCTTGGATCCCTATTGATGCTTTGAAGATGAATTCTTAGATTTCTTGTTTGGAGAATCCTCAATCTTGAATTTCTTTGGAGAATTAATGGAGGAATTTGGATTTCTTGGGGAGAAAGTTTGATGATCTAGGGTTTTCTTTTGAGACAAAAGTGATGAAATAAGTATAAAGTTCTTTGGTATAAGCTTAATGATGTGTTTTGGATGGATTGGGGGCTGGGTAATTTACCAAAATACCCTTTTTAAACTCCCAAACGAAACTGAAAAATGACCAAAATTCCCAATTTACTTGGCTATCGTGATGCGTCACTATCGCGGTGGCTCACTGAAAAAGGACAAACGGAGACTGGGCGCTTACCGCGACATGTCACAATCGCGGTGCCCTTTGGATTGCCATTTTGGCCATTGACGTGACACACCAACATCGCAGAGTCTCACTGGAATGGGACGATTGGGAAAATGGGCTTCTCCGTGATGCCGGGCTATCATGGAGGGCCACTGAAATTTGACAATTGTGTATTTTACCTTCTCCGTGATGCGCCAAGTGCCCAGGTAGTACACTGTCAACTTAAAAATGCCATAACTCCTTCATCGAGTGTCGAATTTGGGTGAATTTAGTATCGATGGAAAACCTATTCAATTTACCACACAATGAAAAGTTGAAATCTTGAAAATTTCACATAAAAAAATATTATTTATTTTGGAAGCTATCCCTTAATTTTTTAAGAATGAATTTAAGCTAGAAAAAGTACGAAGTATTACAAGGGGTGGTCTACAACCTTGATGGGCTTGAGATATCTGTCAAGACTAGAGGCTGTGACAAGCTTATATATATATAACCCTCAGTTACATATGAAAAGGTAGATTTGTAGCAGACTATGTATACAATCTAATCAAGAATCAGACGCAGAAATAATATATAGATATATGGAGACTTTCTTAGGAAAATTTACTAAAGGATGATGGAAACATATAAATTAGAATTTCCTAAGGAATTTCAAGGATTGGATTAGGATTTTCTATGGTATTTCTCTATTTATTTTTTAGAAATTGTATTTTCTTGTCTATTTTTGGTTGTTGAGCTTTTAGAAGATCCAAATTTTATTCTAACCTTTCTAAAAGTTTCTTTTATTTATATTGCAGGTCTTCAAGAATCTCTAAAGTCGTTAGTATTTCAGTATTTTTCTTTTCAATAGTTTCTCCTAGATTTATCATCAAATTTGTAATAGTATTAAGTTGTTGGTTTTCTCCATGTAACACAAGTTCTTTGTAATTAAAGTTACATTTAATAACTGAGTTGTCTTTTAATATTTTATATTTTCTTTCTGAGTGTATTTTTAAATCTAAGAAATCTAATTTCTTTAAAGTACCAATTGTGTTTTACTATTTTTAATCTTTTTATTTTTTGATTTTAGATGTTTTATAAGTTTAGCTTCCAGTTAAAATCCTAAGAGAGATTTCCCTTTGGGGAGTTTCACAAAAAACTTGCAACTACTTTACAAAATCTTATACATTAAGAAATTTGTCTCATTTTGTTTTAACTGTTGTATTTGTATATTTGTACATTTTATCTGCAACACTTTCATAACATGTATTTTTTGTCCCATCACTTATTTTTCATCTGAATTTCGTTCTTTTATAGAATTTTTTCTATTTGTCTTCCCAAAGTCCCTGACGGTTTATTGAAAAGTTTTTTTTCTAAATTTTGGTCAAAAGTATTTCCACATAGTACTGTAATAAAAATAATTATTTAAAAATTCTTTTATCCTAAATAAACTATTTATACTTAATTTTTCTAGTTTTATCATGGAATAATAAATAAAAAGATCCTGACGCCAAATTTAATAAAAGAATTATCCAAATTTCAAACGTCTATGCAAATGGATGGTTTTTTTTAACATATATAGACACTATATATGTAATACCTCAAGTTTTCATGCTCTAAATCTCTTAAAAGATAGACCTTGAAGTTAGCTTTTGTAACGCCCTAAGAGTACACCCTGAGCATCACGCGGTGCTTACAGTCTCGAAGGATCACAAGTTAACCCATGAGATGGTACCTACTGTGAGCACTGAGTAAAACTGATAATGATATAACATATATGGAATTTAACTGAGGAATACCATAAGGTTTTAAGTTATAAATCTGATAAAATATGTAAGGCATAACTGATAATACTGATAAAATGTCAGACAATGACAACTGAAATCTGAGAAACTAACTATCTAAAATAGTCTGAAAAGCCTCTACTGACTGACTCGGGAGCTGATGGGACGAACCCCCAAATAACTCCGTCTAGGTTTTGAATTGAAAGCATGAAAATAAAATAATATGTCCTGGAAATATGAGCACTCACCATTGCTACAACTGATAGTCTGGAATATCTAGGCGCGATTCAGGAACTGGGGGTCTGAACCTATGATATGATACATCATAGCGCAAGAAAAGAGCATACGACCAGTACTTCAAATGTACTAGTATGCTAAATGAGGTAGACTGGTATGCATGGTTTCATGAACATGATTAATAACTGTCTGAATATATAACATAAAGTACTAAATAGAGTGCAAGAAATCTGTAGATACTGAGAATGCATAAAATTTATAAATATTGAGGATACATAAAATCTGTAAACACTGAGGATGCATGACCAAGCATATAATATGTTCTGAATATAATCTATAAATACTGAAATACTGAAATCACTGATATTTGTATGCTATGGTCAAGCAACTAAAGTTGAATTACTGAACTGATTACTACTGAATAAGACTGTGGTAGGTATCATCTAATTGACATGCCCCAATCTAAGCCAATCAGGGTTCAACCTGTAACTCTAGTTTGAAGAGTGTTAGTACCATACCACGGGTACTAACGCTGGCTGTATGGATCCACTATATTGATGTACTATCCCGAAGGACTAAGAGTATTAGGCCTAAACTGATGGGTGACCCCTGCAAGGTAGTCAAGCCTAATCTGATGGGTGAGTCCTCATATCCTACGCTGGCTACATAGTTCTGAAGTACAGGGATTGATACTAACGACTCTGCCTATCTGACGAGAAAGCCACCATCTCTGAACTCGCTGGGTGCTAAATCCTACTCCCAACTAAATTGACTCAGAATGCTGAACTGTTCTAAGTTTGACTGATCTTGATGACTGACTGAACTGATAATACTCATAACATATTCCAAAACCATATTGAAGATACTAAGACTAGGTAAACAACTAAGTTTTGGGGTATTCATAATCCCTAGGACTCAATAGCAATAAGAGTAAAATAGTACTTAAGCTTCGGGGACATAATATGAAAACTTTTATCAAATATTTCTTCTTGTGGACATTTTATCAAACACTTATATTCATAGTTCATGCTAATCATGAGAATAGTATAAAACTTGGAGTAATAGCATAATTTCAACATCAATAACACTTAATCATGATTTAATTCAATAAATAACAACATTAAAACATCTGGGGTTTGATAATGACAACAATTTCATGTAAGCATGGTATGAAATAAAGATACATGGAGGTTCATGATTGAAGTTGAAATCAAAATTTCAAATCATATTAACTTGAAAAGATCATAACTTTGTATTTAAATTGGATACTTGAGCTCCATGGGTGAAAGGAATGGATGAACACTTAACATACCTGGGTTGATGAATTTGTGAGAATTTGATACAAGGATGACCAAGAACACAAGAAAACATACACCAAAATAGTGCATAAGTTGATGAAACCCGAGACTATTTTGGTGACCACTGTCGGATTCGCTACTTATAACAAGAATAGAGAGAACACTGAGTGTTAACACCTCAAAATAGCCAACTAACAAGTTATATTAGTACAATACAATGAAGAACAACAAATATACAACAACTATAACCTACGAGTTTTACAACAATATAAGGGAAACCTAAAACTATAACAAGAAACAAAGATAGATAGTTAGACACAATGAAGTTGTAATCTTAAGAACCCAAGAAGGGTAAATCTTGGACCCTTAACACCACACTCAAAATTTATCTAAATATTACAATGACACAATATTTTGTCCACCTCTCAAGCACCAAGGTATCAAGTTTTATAACAAACAAGAGAATCCACCCTTATGCTATGCCCTCATTTCGATTTTGGAGCTCTCTCTCACAAGAGGAGTGTTCTTAGAATCTCAAACATAAACTAAGTAAATAAAACCTAAATTGTTCTATTTATACAACATTATAAACAAATAGAGAAATGACAAAAGAGCCCTCCCGTAAATGGGCTCCAAAAACCCCCTTAGGTGTAATAAAAGGATGGCTTTGGGCCTCCTTTACACTTGGGCTTGTGCACTCCTTTAAGTGGTCTTAAAAAATGCTTAAAAAGTGTCCATGGTCATGATCATACTTGTATCATCCTCTCCATATTGAGAGGAATTTTCCCACAAATTCATGACATCACCTCATTTGAGAGGTATCTCTCACGGCCCCTCACACGGCCACGTATCTTCTACTTTCTTCTCAACTTGAATCCCCACCTCTTTGTGCTCTCCAACTTGAGTCTTGCCATTAACCTTAGCTGATTCAATCACCAATTTCTCTCCTAGGTAGAATAACTTTCCCTCCCTTAGGATCACATTCCTCCAATTCGGACACTCACTAGCCTTGTGCCCCCTTCCTTGACACTTGAAGCATTGAAACCCCTTGGGATTAGAAAGCAAATTCAATTTACCTTCATAACTTGGAGGATGTTTTTGGAAAGCCTTGGGGATCTCGGGTTGGGTAGCCACGAAAGAGTTCTCTTTGAGCTTCCTTTCCACCTCTAAAGCTACTTGGAAGATGCCCTCTATGATGTCAAATTTGTGATGTGTCATGCAAGTGGAGATGTCCTTGTTTAACCCAACCTTGAAGCGCACAATGTCATAAATTACTTGCTCTCCCCGGTGGTCAAGTTTTAACATCAATTGTTGAAATTCATCGTAGTAAGCCATGACACTCTTGCTCCCTTGCCTCAAATTGTAAAATTTAGCAAGGAGCTCATGCCTATAAGTATCAGGAAAGTACCTTTTCCACATAAGGTTCTTCAACCGAAATGAAGAAGGAGGTTGTCCCCCGATCACCTCATTCCCGAACTGCTTAACATACTCCCACCACAAATTAGCATACCCCTTAAAATGAGCTATCACATAGCAACTCTTCTTTTCCTCGGTGAGGTCATTGAGTTGGAATATATTGTCACATGAATACTCCCAAGCAAGATACACCTCGGCATCACTCTTACCCTTGAAGATTGGGAGACAAACTTTGATGGATTTTATGCCCAAGTCTCAGTTTTGGTGGCCTTCTCTCATCTCTCGTCCTATCTCCCCATGTCTACCTTTCATTATTTATTCCCTAAAGTAAGAATTACCATAGACTCCATAACCTCCATGTCATTCTTCCCCACCATATCCTTCCACACGGTTTGGTTGGTTTGGGTTAGGTGGGCTTGGATTGGGTGGAAAATAAGTTCTTTGGTCTAATAGAGCTTGAATTGGAATGTGAAGCCTTTGGTTAAGTGGAGGGCTCAGGTTTGGTGTTGGTATTTTGGTTCCAAATGTTTCTTATTGGACTTGGTGAAGTGGAGGGTAGGTTGGTCTATCAAACTCTTAGCTTTGGGAAACATTTGGTGGTTGTCTCGGTGGATTGATCATTTGGTGTAAAATTTTGGGGGCGATGGTAAGAAAATTGTTTTGATCATGTCCACTCAAGGACACATGATAGTATTGAGGAGCAGAGGGGCGACTCCTTTGGCTTTCCACTTGTTCCAATCTCCCACTCATAGTAGATACATCCCCTTACAACGATGTTACATCCGTTTCTAACTTCCCAAGACTCATTTGCATTCTTTCCAAAGTGAGGTTGAGGCCTTCAATAGAAGCCATGAGGATATTGGTATCATTGTTGCCCATAGTTTGGGAGTTAGTTCCCTCCATTGCAATGTACCTAAGAAAAACAGCTACAAAATAATAAACGAGTTAGTTGTAAAATAAAGGCCATCACACTCTCTCATTAGTTTATTTTTTGCCTCTTGGGTTTCTTTACTCAATCACACAAGTGTGGAAAGCTTGATTGTATCCCGTACTTGAGAGGTGAACCAAACCTCTACAATGACTCAAGGAAACAATAACAAAAGGACACATGAAGGATCGTAAACACGAAGAATGGCTACAAAACTAACGTACAATCTAGTACTAGCTTGTAAGTTAGTAATGGAATCAATAAAAGAAACAACAAAAACGAAACTAAAAGATCAGATTTTGAGCTTAAAACAGTCATGTGAATAGTGATTTAATGACGTGGCAATACATTATTGGCCTCGGGTTTGTCAAAAATTTACTTGCCAATTTCAAGTCTTGACCATTTCACAATTTTGACTTAGTGGATTTGTAATGGAGGAACTTGTAGTGTTGGAGCTTCTTTTTCAAATTCAAAACAAGACTTGGACTTTCTTGTATTCCGGCTTATAACATGGGTCCTTGAATCATGGAAAGTTGTTGGTAAATGGTTGTTAAAGTCTTTGAAGTGATGTGAACAAGACTTTCACCAACAAGTACTATAAATTTGTCTTTCACCTTTTTAGATCTATTTTGCAATTTAAAGCTTAACAAGATGATGAATGTGGTGAAGAACTCCAAGAACACAAAAACAACATCAAGAACATCCAACCACAATTCTCCAAGAACTCAACAAGTCCACAACAACAAGGCCAAGGCTAGAACAACAACACCAACCACGGTCACCCCTTGCTCACATCAACAACTTCAACAAATTCAAGTTCAATCTTAGATTTGGACACTTTCAGTGTTGGTGAGAAAGAAACCAACACTTGAAACACTCTAAAAAAATAAATTACTACCAAGATCTGGACACAAAAATACAAATATCAGCCAAGAACAAGATGGACAGATTTCAACTTTCCTAGAATCTTTTTTTTTCAGTTTTCACCCCTTTTTTTTATTTTCTAAATAAAAAACCCAAGATTGACTTCGTAGAAATGAAATCAAACTAGGCTCTGATACCAAATGATACAAGAATGACCAAGAACACAAGAAAACATACACCAAAACAGTCCATAAGTTGAGGAAACCCAAAACTATTTTTGTGACCACTCTCGGATTCGCTACTTATAACAAGAATAGAGAGAACAACGAGTGTTAACACCTCAAAAAATCCAACCAACAATTTATATTAGCATATTACAATGAAGAACAATAACTCTAAAACAACTAGAACCTACGAGTTTTACAACAATACAAGGGAAACCCAAAACTAGAACAAGAAACAAAGATAGATAGTTAGACACAATGAAGTTGTAATCTTAAGAACCCAAGAAGGGTAACTCTTGGACCCTTAAAATCACATTCAACACGAACCTAACCTTTATAATGACATAAGAGGGTGTCCACCTCTCAAGCACTAAGGTATCAAGCTTTGCAACACATAAGAGAATCCACCCTTATGCTATGCCCTAATTTCAGTTTTGGAGCTCTCTCTCACACAAGAGGAGTGTTCTTACAATCTCAAACATAAACTAAGTAAATAAAACCTACATCGTTACATTTATACAATATTACAAACAAATAGAGAAATGACAAAAGAGCCCTCCCATAAATGGGCTCCAAAAACCCCTTAAGAATAGTAAAAGAATGGATTTGGGCCTCCCTTACACTTGAGATTTTGCACTCCTTTAAGTGGTCTTCAAAAATGCTCAAAAAGTGTCCATGGTCAAAATCATACTTGTATCAGAATTGATGGTAAGTTTTTGAGATTTGATCTTGAATTTTGAAATCTAGGATTTGTTCTTGAAAGGGAATTAATTTAATTTGAGTGAATAGTGAAATAATAAGCAAATAATGCTTAATTAGGGCTTAAATATCGTGTTTGAATGGATTAGGGGCTTTGGAAAAAGACAAAATGGTCCCTGAAATTTAAGTGGCGGAACTGACAATCCCAATTTTTGGCTCCGACGTGATGCGGTACAATCACTTCAGGCCACTGAAAAACTGATGAGCCCCATTTTTCCCAGCGGCGCGATGTGGTACTATCGCGTTGCGCCACTGAAAAATGAACAATTCCCAACTGGAATTTTGGCGTGACGCGATGGCTATCACAGAGCCTCAATGGAAATTGACAACTGCGAAAATGCCATTTGGCATGATGCGGAGATTAACACGGTGACACACTGGAAAAGAACGAACGTGAAAATGGCCATCACCGCGACGTGGCCTTATCACGTTGTGCTACTATTTTGCATTAAAATTGTCATAACTTCTCACCCGAGTATCGGATTTGGGAGAAATTGGTATCGTTGGAAAGCTAATTCAATTTTCTACCATTTGGTGGATTGTAAGATGGAAAATTCTGAGTATATAAAAATATATGCTCATTTGAAGTTGAATAAAGCAAGATTCTTATGAAAAATTTAATAGGTAAGGATTTTTTTTATTCGTCAAACAGCTGGGAGTTATTTGAGACCTTAATATACATAAAAATAACTCATAAAACTCTCAAAGAACCTTAATTTACTATATATGCATGATCTTGAAACATGAGTCTAGCATTGTCTTGGATTTTTTGGGGTATTACAGCTTTCCAGCACCGCAAGTCTCGCCTCGATCTGATATCGTGGCAATAAGTCATACAATTTTTTCTTTAAGTGTTAGTCAGATGCCAGTTCTTATGACTCACGTGATGGCCATAATAATACCTTATGATTCATTAAGAGTAATCGTAGTCACAACATTTCTCAACCAAGAATCCATCATACTGGTTACAAGTCTAGCATACGAATTGTATCCAGATAATACGAGTCGTAATAAAGACTCGTAGCCTGAACAGTAGAGGATCCAAGAATCAAGCCTCATGTTTTGGTAGTTTTACAAGTGACTTAAGACATATATTAAGACCCTAATTAACTCCTAACTTATAGACAAGTCAAATAATCCCTTAGCGAATAAATTCTTGGGATGCATATAACTATAGTCATCTTTTAACAAGCATAACTTTTGTTCCACTAAAAATTTCTGAGCTCAAGATCCATCATAGATAGATAATTGAATTAGCTTTCCAGCAGTATCAACTTTTCCTTAATTTAATAGCAGCGTGAAAAGTTATGGCCAAATTACTGAATCACTGTCAAAGCTGTCAGTGATTACGACTACTGATGAAGACTCGTAAGCAGACCCCACGAGTTATCATAATGAGTCATCACCACGGTAGTAGGGATAGAAATTTGGGTTCCTGATAACGACTCAAGCCATTACTCATTCCCAGAACTTACGAGTCATGGCTAAACTCATCGGGAAGGCTTCCAGACATTTTTCAGATGATTTCTAAGAGATGTTTTGTCTTTTCCCACTCTTTTAACCCTAAAACTACGTTGTTTCACCCACTAAACAATAGTTATCAAGAATAAATACTACCCTAACCTATCATAACTAAAAAATCATCCATCACATGGGCTATTTATTTCTCCCCAAAACCAACTAGAGTTCATCAATTTCAACTTCAATACCAAGAAATTTATCCAAGGCTTCAACATTCAGGTATGTGGGGTATTCATCAATGGGTTTCTTCCACCCATTGAGTTCCAAAAATCTCCTTTTTATTCAAATATGGATTTTAACCTTCTTTTGAAAAACTATCCATGTAAATCATGAATTTAATCAGTGTCTTCTTAGAAATTTGAATCCAAGTCATGGAAATATGTCTTCCCATGTAAATTAGGTTGCTTCGTGTTTTAAATTTCAATTACCCATTCCATGTTCAATTGATTTTATGCTACATCATCAAGTTATGAATTAAACTATATAAATATATTTTCCTCTCAAGTTTAACACATTCCCATGATCAAATTCATGTTTCTCACCCATTCATTGAAATATCTTATGTTTTGGGTCTTTGAACTATGACTTTATATCACTGGTTTAAATATTGTTATCATATTTTTGTAATCATTCTGTGTTGGAGGGTTATGAACACCCGATACCTATTTGTTTATACATGTCTTTATTCTCAAGTTACAAGTCAGACAAATCATAATTTTAGTACTACATTCAGAATATTATGCTCATGCTGAGCACTCATCAGTATAGTACCATATTATGTTAGATCCATAATAATACCAGTATCATTCAGTTGGGAGTAGGATTTAGCACTGAGTAAATCTAGGGATGGAGGCTCACCCGCCAGTTAGGACTGAGTCCTTAGTAGCAGTCCCTAAGTTTTAGAACTACGTAGTCAGCGTAGGATTATGAGATGTCACCCACCAGTTTAGGACTGACACTCTCGTAGGAGTCACCTGCCAGTTTAGGACTGACTTCCTAGTCCTTTGAGACACCGGGCTTGTGGATCCACATCGTCATCCATGTGTTAGTACACATGGCATGGTACTGACACCCTTTCAATTGGGATGACAGGTTGGACCCTGATTTGCTGGCATGTCGGTTATATGATAGCTCCTACAATTTCAGTCAGTACTCAGTTTATATCAATTCAAGTTTGCTTAACCAAATATCAGCTTTGTAGATTATTTAGTTATTCATATCATGTTAGTACATGCTTTACTTGATCTTGCATTCATTCTTCATTCTTATATTTTCATGCTCAGTATTCATACATGATCCTCAATACAACTTTATAGCATATCAAACTTTACATGAGATTTACATACAGTATCCATGTTTCTACTGCTTCCTAAATTATAAAATTATTTCCAGCTCATGAACTTACAAATTTCACTATGACTTACCGTTTTCACGTACAACCATATTTTAAATGCACATTTCAGTAAATAGCTTATATCTTCAGTTGTAAAGCATGTTTTATATATTTTCATGATTTAATGCATGTCCCCATATACTCAGTACATTCCAAAGTATTGACCACATATATGCATTTGTGGTTACATTTCTTCATGATTTAGGTACCAGATGTAGTCCACACACTAGAGTTGGATAGTTCTCAGCTTTAAGCCAGCAGGTGATTAGTTTTCTTGTTTTAGGGACTCTAGTCAGTGGTATCTCATATACTGTATTTTTAATATTCTTATATATTGATTTCTGATAGTTGGAGGCATGTCTCATCCAGCTACAGTCAGTATAGTAGAGGTTTCATATCTAGTCAGTCAGAGTCATGAAATGTAATTCAAGTTCTTTCTTTAGATTTATCAGGTTGTAAACTTTATCAGTATTACACTCATTCAGATTATCTTATGAGTATATCTTTGATCAGCAAATTTAGATAATATATACATTTTAAATCAGTTACTCAAGTATCATGCCAGTACATGGGCTAGCTTGGGATCACTTGTAGTTCTAAGCACCATGTTACGACTAGGGGGCAGTCTCAGATCGTGACAATATAAGTAAAGCAATGATAAGTTTTGTTAATACTTGCAATAGTTTTTATAAACCCTCATATAAGCTCAGTTAAATATGGATAAGAGAATTAAATATTAGAGTAGATTTTGTTTTATCATTAGACTTCTTATTGCAGAATAATGAAAGTTGTCTTCTCACTAGAGATGGGATTGTGCTATAGAGAAATATTACTCAGACCCCAGTAACAACAATACCTACCTCGACTAATTTTTGTTACCTTAAAAATAATTCATACGAATTAGACACTAACATTTCATAAGTGTGTTAAAGGTGAAAATTATAAATGCAAAGCTAGTGAAAAAATATAGATACATGAAGAAATACAAAAAATATTGAATATAAATGTATTAGAAAAATACACTTTAATAGATATAAATACAAAATTATACAACTTTAAGAAAGGCACAACAAATAGGAATCATAAAAGATCAAAAGGACCTAGAAAAAAATAATACAAATTTTAGATGAATTAGAAATAATTGCTGAAAAACTTTTGAAACATTGAGACTCCAATTAGATAAGAAATAATTAATCTAAAATACACTATATATATATATATGTGTGTGCGCGCGCGCGCTTTGTACGGTCATTGTCATCCTTTACATGATATCATCATGTTTAGTGGGATGCAAAATGTCTTCAAAGTTCTTAAAATTTCCCAAAATATGTGAGACTTAGGTTGCATTTTTTTTTAAGATTCGGACGTCTGAATCTGAATGTACATTTGAATGATTAAGATGTTGTTTCTAGATCTAAAAATTGAATGATTAAGACTGTTTGTTTTTCAATATCTAAATGTGCAAAAACTAATTATATATCAAAAACTAATTATATATCAAAAAAGTATGTAATTTAATACAAAAAAATTATTATTTGATTGAAAAAAAATTATGTTTGTTAGTGATAGTGGAGATGGTTTATAATGGTGATTGCGGTGACAATGATTGATGTTAGTGATTAGTGATGTTAGAGGTGATAGTTGTGATGGTTGGTATTGTAGTGACTGTTATGATGGTAGCGATTAATAGTGGTGGTGGTGGTTGTGATGTGACGTTGTTTAATGTTAGTAGTTGGAGGTGTTGATTGTGATGGCTGAAAAATGAATGCATGATGGTTGACGATGCTTTGGTGCTAGTTGGAGATGTCGTTAGTTGTGATGGTGGAGATGGTTGTTACTAAAGATAAATTATAGCGACGATAGTGATTGAAGTGACGGTAGAGGTGGTGTTACTAGTGACAATGATGGTGGCCGTCGAAGAATGTATGGAGGTTATGATGTATTAGTGGTAGATAGCGGTGGTGCTAGTTGTGATAGATGAGTTGGTCGATAGTAGGGATTGACCGGTAGTGGTTGATGATGATGGTGCTGTTGACGGCGGTGGTGACGGTAAATATAATTAGAAAAATAAAGGTAGTAGGTGTGGTAGCAGTTGACAATAGTGGTTGGTAGCGACATTTGTTGTCGATGGTGGTTGTGATGGTAGAGGTGGTTGGTGCTGGTTAACAATGATAACGATGGAAGAGGTGGCGACTGATGATTATGAATAGAGTGGCGGTGAATATTATCCAATAACAGAATACCTCTTCAGACCTATTAAGACTTGATTCTAGATCTGAATGATTAAGACATATTCAGACCTATTAAGAGCTAAAATCTTAATAAAAAATAAATGCACTTAATGGTCTGAAGTCTGAACCATTCAAATTCAAACCTCCATTAAGTGCAAACGAATAAGCCCTTATAAAATCATGAAAACTTTAATCAAGGATAAAAGAGATAAAAAAAATCAGGTGAAGACTAAAAATATAGATATTCTCCCTTACATATAATAGTTATAACTAATAAAATAGAAGATTTTAATTCTATCCTTAAAAATAATTTTAGAATAAATATTTATAAGCATGTATTAGGTTACTAATAAAGTAAAACATTTAAAAGTTATAGGTGAAAATAATTTTAGGACAAATATTTATAAGCACGTATGAAGGTCTAAAAAAGCAAAATAAAAAAATTAGAGGTTAAGGATAAAGTATATAGTTAGACCATATATGCTTTATTGGTATAATGAGAAAATTTTATCCTCAAAGATTGTGAAATTTTATCGTTTGATTTTTTGAAAGATAATTTGACTAATTTATTCAATATTTTAAATTTAAAAATTAGATATTTCAAACTATATGAAAAATAAATACTATAATTTCAATGCTCCTATCAATATAAAAAAAAATAAAAAAATATTAACCAAGTACAATGTTTCATGTAGAAAGTCTTAAAAAGAGAATTATGGAAAAACAATATCCACATATAAGGTCTAATGAGAAAAATGAGTTTTTGATGTGGAAACTACCAAAGATTGTTTATTTTGTTTTTTGGATAAAAACTAACAAACAAACAAATCTTTTTGTTGACAAACTTCACCGTCCAATAGTTAGTTACCAACGAACTACAAACCTCTTTTCTTTGTCACAATCAAATACTCACTCCGTCCATCAATAATTATCCATTATTGACTTGAGACATGGGCTAATTATACCATATTACTCTTTCTGTAATTAATAATTAAAAACAAACTAGATAGAAATGAAAAAATTATTCATTAATTTTTCAAACTGTATTATTGGATATTTATTTTTTAATAAGATGCTGGAAGTAGTAAGAATCCAATCAAGTATTTCCATCAATGTCTATTCTGCTTCGTTCTTTGTTTGTCCTATTTTTGAATTTTGCTTACCAATTTAACATGAAAAACGTGTAGACGCAAAGTACCATCGATTTTGTGAGTGTTTTACTGACCTCACACGTACGATGCAAAAATCTAATTACATAATTCTAGAATAATCGAATTGAGGAGCTTATAAAATAGTTGTGGACAGAACTGTAAGGAAAGGATCGTAGTATTAATAGCAATATTGGCCATAGTGTTAAAACACATAATACATGTATGGGTTCGCTAGAAGTTAATTGCAAGAACGTTCCTTCTGTCCAGGAAATGGCGAAGAAGAAACTTGTGACGATTCCGCCGTGATATGTCCGTGACGATCAGGACCATTCAGTGTCATCATCAAATAAAGAAGTTCCAGTCATTGATATGCAACGATTGATCAACTCTAATGATCATGATGACTCCATGAATATCGAGCTTCAGAAGTTGCACTTTGCTGCTCAAGAGTGGGGTTTCTTTCAGGTATATGTTGTCATATGAACTAATATTGGAAACAGGTGAATAACAATATTTTAATAGCAACAGCCATGTGACTTTGATGATCGTTTAAGTAATGAATCCTTTTATCAAGTAAAAGCCAAGTGTTCTTGCTTCAGTTTAAACTTTTAAATTTGATTGTCACATGCTTCAATATGATATTAGAACAGGCTAAAGGATTTTGAATTGATCAGAACTATAAAGCCCATGAACCTTGAAGTAGTCAAAATAGAGGTCGGGCCAAAGTGGACAAATATATGGTCCGTTAATATGTACTATAATTTCATAAGCTTAATTAATTACACTTTGCAGTTGATTAATCATGGAGTTAGTTGTTCAGTGGTGGAGAGGATGAAACATGAGATTAAAGAATTCTTTAATCTGCCATTAGAAGAGAAGAACAAGTTTGAACAACTGCCAGGGGATACTGATGGATTCGGACAGCTCTTCGTTGTTTCTGATGAACAAAAGCTCGATTGGGCTGACCTCTTTTACTTGAAGACTGCACCTCCTCATTTGCGAATGCCTGTGTTTTCCAAGTTATCCGTTTCACTTAGGTACGTAACTAACTGAACACTAGAAAATAAGTAAGAGAATCGCGTACTTATTAATTATGCGGGAAAAGAAAATGCACCTTTAATTCCATTTTTTTTTTTTTGGACTATATACTATGTAGGGAGACAATTGAAGAGTACTCGGAAGAAATAAAGGAGCTAACCATGAAAGTTCTGAAATTGTTGGGTAAAACTTTGGGGATCGAGGAAGAAGTGGTAAAGAGTTTTTTTGAAGAAGGGAAGCAATCAATGAGGATGAATTACTATCCACCATGTCCCCAACCAGATAAAGTGATGGGCATTTCCCCTCACTCTGATGCCTCTGCTTTAACAATTCTTCTTCAAGTCAATGAAACTGAAGGTCTTCAAATTAAAAAAGATGGAATTTGGATTCCCATCGTACCCCTTCCTAGTGCCTTCATCGTCAATATTGGAGATGCTTTTGAGGTACCTCTGTATTTATTATTCTTTTCTCGTGTCATTCTTTTGGGACAAACTTAAAAAAAGAACACCATTACATAATTTGGGGTGGGAGGAAGTCATTGCTAAAATTCAATTTCCCCTTATCATTATTGCTTGTATCCCCACTCATATCTTCCTGTTTTTATTCGACCAGATTTTCTCAAATGGAAGATACAGGAGCATAGAGCATAGATCAGTGGTGAGCTCAGAAAAAGAAAGGATTTCACTAGCAACATTTCATGGTCCAAGATTGGATGGTGAATTAGGTCCAGCAAATAGCCTTGTTACTGCTCATGGTCAACCAACATTCAAGAAAATAGGAGTCGATGAATTTTATACAAGATTTTTCAATCGTGAACTTGTTGGAAAAACATATGTGGACACCATGAGAATCACACACTGAAGATGATCGATCTGAAGAATGTCGTACTGTAACGTTTTGATGAATATAATGTTTAGATTTTGTTGTTTTCCGTTGTTACATAATGTCACACATCAATAATTAACAATTTCAATGATAAATCGTCTATAGATGTTTAGACGCTTGTAGTGTATTGCTTGAATACTGATGATGGCTTTGCATAAATTTTGTACATTTATGCTCACTAAATGATATGATTCCAACTAACTAGGATTTGTATGAATGGTAATTTAGTAAGTTCTTGTATTATGAAAGGATTAAAACAAAATAATGTGGTGGATACTACTATTTAATATCATTATATGCATTATATTGAAATTGTACAAGCTAGGAGTAACGTTGATATTGGGCTCAAAAAAATCAGGTGTCATGCGAAATCTAACAAAGCAAACTTCGAAAGACGTCAAATAAGATGTGCGGGAAACACGCCAAAAGAGACATAATAATTTAATGTGGTTCGGTCAATCAACCTGCATCAATAAAAAGAGATGAACAATCCACTATATAAAAGAAAGTGTAAAGTATCGAAAGAGACAACATCACATAATCCACTCAGAATAAAAAGAGGTTCACACAAGTGACACCGCAACACTTATGTCTCACAAATTCCCCCCACCCCACCCCACCCCACCCCACCCCACCCAAACCTCTCTCAAACAATATTCTCAGACCCCTAGAACTACGTTATGGATGTTGCCAAGCTAGAATAAAGGACCTTCTATTGATAGTCTATAATTTTTCCTACAAAAACAAGAATTATGCGAATAAAGAGAATATGTTTCCTTGGGAAACCCAATTAGGAAAGTCAAGACAAACACTTAACGATTCTCCCCCTTGACCTGAATTTCTGACAAAATAAATTTGTTTCACTTTCTTCATGTAGTCTTCAACAAGTTCAATTTTCATCTCCAAAATCTCTTTTATTAAATCTTTTTATCTACATAGAGTAACACTTGATAAAATTTTTCAAATTAAAATCTAATATAAGTTCAAAGACACTCTTACATAATGTGATATCGTCTGCCTTAGGCCAAGCCTGCACGATCTTTCCTAAGAATCTTCACACCATCAAGAGAGACCACACCTTATATGTAGATTTTCAATCTTTTCAACTATCAATATGGGAGGTTTTCTTGCACATCCAACAATCTCCCCCTCGAACTAAGTTCCATGTGGCTTATTAATTACCACGATCCACGGGTCACTGAGATACCCAACAATCTTCCCTTCAAACTAAGTTTCATGTGGCCCATTGCAACGATCCACGAATTACTGAGATTCACTATGTGTCATCCACATCGTAGATTAATATCGTGCTCCATCAAATAAGGTAACTATCAAATTACAATTATTGCATGTTATCTCTTCCACATATTTTATCTATTTGCATTTTTTATACTTTTTTTGTTCAACATTGTTCCTGCGATTTTTCAGGGGGGTTTGTGAATTTTTTATTGTAAGATTGTGGAGGCCTTCTCTAATGACAGATCACAAAGATTGAAAAAAACTTCATCTCCAAAACCCCCCAAGATACAAAGATTTGAGAAAAAAAATCAAAAGAAATCGGAGAATCAAACAAAATTTCAAGTCCTAATGTTGAACACTCCTCTGATTATGATTTGGAAGAACATAAAGACAAAGAGTTATTTGAATATATATTTATTAGCTTATGGGTACTAATTCGTGTGTGTGTGTATATATATATATATATATATATATATATATATATATATATATATATAGAGAGAGAGAGAGAGAGAGAGAGAGAGATAGATCTTGTTCTATATATATATACATTTTCAGGGGCATGTGCATGTGTTATGTATTTTGGCTTAAGTAATCCATAGACCCTTAAACTTGTTTTGAAATTTCATTTGGATCCCTCAACTTAGACTTAAACCTATCAGACACCTAACTCACCCAAAACTTGATCCACGTAAGCCTTTTTTTTCATGCCCCATCAAATCTCCTGTGCGTGTTACCAAGCATTGCTTACGTGGAAAGTTAGCCCATTCAACATTTTTCATGTGGATTAAATATATTCACATTTTTTTAATAATGTTGAACCAACTTTGCTTTTTGCACAGTATATTGGTGTAATTTTTTGGCTTATTGATTTGAAAGTTAACATTCAACTCTTTTTGAACACTTTAATTGAGATATTTTCTTGATTTTTTCACTTGGGGTTCTTGAAAATTTGGTTCTTAGTGGAGTTGTTTTTTTTCTCTTTTTTGAAATTTAGCAGCAAAATATATTCCCTTTCAGAGTTTTTCGACAAGACTTGCCAGAAAATGCACCCATCAAAAAATTCCATTAGAAAAACTCCTCCGACCAACCACCAATGAGCTCTAATCTGCCTCACAAAGCTCTGATTCACGTTAAATCAAACCATTTTCGATAAAATTCCATCAAAAAATACTACCTCCATCACCACTAACTCCAATGATTTCGGCTAGTCACCTTAACAACATCACCAAAAACGCACAACATAGAAAAACTAAAACAAAATGAAATTGCTAAGATTTTTTTTTAAAATAAAAAAGAGAGGAGGTTATAGAGGTGAAGAAGATGCCGGCTAGGGGACAGGGTAGGGGGTAGGTGATGTTGGGCGTATTCACACGCCTAAAGCACTATAATCTACCCATATTTTAGCTAAGTTTTAAGGACAAAATATATAATTCCTGCACTTTTAGTCCATTTTCCTGTAAGTGAGCTAACCAACGTGATTAGCATGTTTTTAGGTATTTATGATAAAGATTTCAGCACTTTGTGGACTTTTCGGTAGCAAAGGGAAACTTCGCATAAGATGGAAGACAGCTTTTGGAAGCTTGAGGACTAAATATGATGCATGGAGAATCTGTCCAGGGCAAAAACAGTATTTTTACATACTTAAGGGTGCAACAGTAACCTAGTAGGAATATGACAAGGATGCAGTAACCGAGTAGGACTAGGACTAGGATGTTATAAAAACCTTATTTGCTGAATTTTTCAGCAAGCAAATTTTTACTACTATTCTATTTCTTTCATTTGACTTCTGTGTATTAGTCACGTACAATTTCTGTAACGTGAGACAGAGAAAAATGCTACAAGACCGACTAGCAAGGAAATCACGTCATCCTCACAAGTGATGCCAACACATACCGATCGTGAGATTGCTATTGTTTTGGTATGATGATGATGTCTTCGTTGTTTTCCTTTACAATTATGAGTAGCTAAACTTCTATGTTAGGGTTATGGAAGCCTTATGATATACAATCTATTACTATGAGTTTGTGAATTCTTGATACGTATGCTACTTATATCATTACTCTCTTCATCTTAATTAAATTCTTGTGGTTGCAAACATATAGAATACGCCATTATAGCATTAACTTGTTCGAGAGAAAAGTTACATGTTTGTAAAAGAGAGTGTGACAAGGAAACAGGGCTACCAACCCCTGTTTACACGTTAGTGCCGTAACTGGATTAACCTCTTGGAGAGTTTGTACCGTTAGTATACACTTTAAGCTCGAGAGAGTTAAAGTGAAATAATCCTGGATGGTCGAGAGACACTAGGATTTACCATTAGAATACGAATCTCTATAAGTGCATGCATGTCTGAATTCCGCATAACTCATAGTTAATAGATACGTAGAACTCATAAGGTGGACATAACCCTAACTTATTTTTCTCTGTTATTAAATCCTACTGCACAAATCATTTCTTTCCTTACTTTGTTTACATTAATTCACACTATCATTCAACTCCCCCCTTTTTGTAGAATTTTTGACCAACAGTCTACTAATAGTTGCATACTTAGTGACCGAGTATTCCCTGTGGGATTCGACACCCAACCCAGTTGGGTTCTATATTTGACATCGACCGCTTAAACTCTTACGAAAGCTGTAGTTTGGGCGTTATCAAATTTTGGCGCCGTTGTCGGGGAATACGGTTGTCTATTAAGTTTGTGATAGTTACTAGACCCTTTGGTCAAGAATTCTCATATTTTACTTTTAGTTGTTGTTTTTGTTTTATTCAGGTTCTTACAGTGCATGCCAAATACTGGAAGTTCAGGTCAGCCATTATTACCCATAAACCCTGAACCACAACTTATTGGCAGAATGGAGGCACAACGAGACATTGAAAGAAGAGCTGCTCAGCAGGAGCAGGCCAGATTAGCTGCATTGGCCGCTGCTCAAGTGCATCAACAGAATATTGATAACCCAGGTCGAGCAACAAATCCTGATGATGGGGACTTGGGTGATGATGAGTTACTAAACCCAAGGCATGCCGATGAGGTGGAGACACCTGCAAACAGAAGAGATCGTCAAGTTAGATTGAGGCCTGAACGTCGAGCTGTGCAGTTTCCCTTTGATGATGATGATGACGATTTGGATGGGGCTGGTGCCACAGGGGCTATTATTCCTCCACCCTTGGCACCTGGATCCAAGTTCAATATCACTAGCACCATGATTCAACTATTACAGCTCAAGGGGTTGTTTGGTGGACTTGCAGGAGACGATCTGAATATGCATCTGATTAATTTTATCTCTACATGCAAGTCATTCGACAATCCAGGCGTTAGACAGAATGCAATTCGGCTGCGATTATTTCCATTGTCTCTATCTGGGGAGGCAACTCTGTGGTTGAACGGGCTGACTCCTGATTCTATTACTAATTAGAGGCAATTGAAAGACGCTTTCCTAGAAAGATTCTTTCCGCCATCCAAAAGAGCACAGTTGAGGGATGAAATCAGCAATTTTAGACAGCTACCAACTGACGCTCTCCACAAAACATGGGAGAGGTTCAAGAAGAAGCTTATGAGGTACCTAAATCATCATATGACTAATGTCCACTTGATGGGTATATTATACAGGTATTTGAATTTGGTGACTAAGCCAGTGGTTGATAATGCTGCAGGAGGGTTATTCATGGACCTTACTTTTGTTACGGCAAGTGATATACTAGACCGTATGACAAAGCAAAGTAGAGCTTGGCATACAGGGATTATGAGGTAGCAAGCTCTACTATATCTATTGGCATGACTGCAGAACAAAAGTGAAGAGAGGACGAACGTGATCAAGATATGGCGCACATGAAAACACAGATGGATCTTCTTACCAAGCATTTATTATCAGGGAAGACCGAAAAATTCAAAGCGGTTGCATCAAAAGGAATAGATGAATCTAATTCTGAAGAAGAAGCGAACTACTTGAATAATCAGGGGGGTTTTCGAGGCAATGCCCAAGGAAACCAAAGTCGGAACTATTATGATAAATCTGGAAACAAGGACCGTGATCAAGGTAGTTGGAAGAATAAGACTGACAGGAGTGGTTTGTATGTTCCTCCTGGAAGTCGTGACACCGTTGCATCTGGTACGGGAAAGATGTCAATGGAAGATATGATGGCTAAGTTGTTGAAAGGAGTAGAGGCAACTAATACAGGAGTGAACGAGGTGAAGAATGATTTGTCATCAATAAATCAGTTGGTTGACTCACATTCCACTTCAATAAAACAGCTGGAATAACAATTGAGTCAACTTTCCACAGCATTGAATCAAAGAAAATCCAGAACGCTGCCTAGCGACACAGTGCTAAATCCAAGGAATGATGGATCGTGTATGGCTATTACTACCCGAAGTGGTAAAGTGTTGGAAAATCCATCCAAAGGAAAGCAGGTGGTTGATGATATAGCAAATAATGTGGTCAATGAAGAACCAGAAGAGGTCGAAGAAGCTGAAGATTGTATTCATGACGTCACCCCTAAACGTCTACAGCCTAAAAAGATCGACAATCGGAAGCAAGATAAAAAGAAAGTGGTGTAGAAAACTATTCCCCTTCCACCACCACTTTTTCCTCAGAGACTGAAGAAGAAAGCTGTTGATACCAGATTCCATAAATTTATGACTATGTTTAAGCAGCTGACTATTAAAGTTCTGTTGGTAGAGGCACTGGAGCAGATGCCTGGGTACCCCAAATTCATGAAGGATCTTTTGACAAAGAAGCGGACAGCAAGTTATGAGTTGACAGATAATGTTCATCATTGTAGTGCAATCGCTACCAGATCACTAGTTCAGAAGAAGGCAGATCCTAGTGCTTTCACTATCCCTTGCACAGTTGGATCTTTGGAGTTTGCTAAAGCATATTTGATTTGGGAGCTAGCATCAATTTGATGCCATTATCTATTTACAGAAATTTGGGGTTGGGTGATCCTACACCAACCAATATGCGGCTCGTGATGGCTGATAGGTCGGTAAAATGACCTGTCGGTATCTTATATGATGTATTAGTGAAGGTTTCTTCATTTATATTTCCTGCAGACTTTGTTATTTTGGATTGTGAGGTAGACTCTGAAGTTTCCATAATCTTTGGGTGTCCCTTCCTTGCAACAGGAAGCGTGCTTATTGATTTGAGAGCTAATGAGCTTTTATTCCGGATGAATGACGAAGTGATCCGTTTTGATGTATGCAAATCAATGAAGCATCCCAAATATATGAATGTGTTCTCTGTAGCTGATGTTTATTATGATGATGAGAAAGAAGTATCTATAGAGAAGCACCTTATTAATGATCCATTGGCGGCTGTGCTTATGAATGTTGAGCGTGAGGATGTTGAAGATTATGAAGAAATTATTGGTGCTCTAACAGGAATAGGGTCGTATTCTCATGCTCCCAAGAAGCTGGACCTTGATCTCAAAAATCGACCTACACCACCAGCAAAACCATCCATTGCAGATCCACCAATGTTAGAATTGAAGGAGCTGCCCAGTCATCTAAAGTATGCGTTCTTAGGATGTCGAAACACACTCCCAGTTATTGTTGCAGCTGATTTGGGTGAGCAGCAAGTTGCAGTACTCACCTCGGTTCTAAGGACATATAAAAGAGCCATCGGTTGGACTATCGCTTATATTATTGGTATCCCGCCTGGGATATGCATGCACAAGATTCAGCTTGAAGAAAATTGCATACCCAATATTGAGCATCAAAGACGTTTGAATCCACCTATGCAAGAGGTGGTGAAGAAAGAAATTATTAAGTGGTTAGATGCAGGGGTAGTGTATCCAATCCCTGACAGTGAGTGGGTGAGTCCGTTACAGTGTGTGCCCAAGAAAGGGGGCATGACGGTAGTTGCAAACGAAAAGAATGAGCTAATTCCACTCAGACCTGTCAAAGGGTGGAGGGTGTGTATGGACTACCGGAAGCTGAATTCGAGGACGCTTAAGGATCACTTCCCAATGCCATTCATTGACCAAATGCTTGATCGATTGGCAGGGAAATGATGGTTTTGTTTCTTAGATGGTTATTCCGGCTATAATCATATTTGTATTGCTCCCGAAGATCAAAAGAACACAACATTTACATGCCCATATGGTACATTTGCTTTCAAACGTATGCCATTCGGGCTATGTAATGCACCCGCCACTTTTCAGCATTGCATGATGTCCATTTTTTCTGATATGGTTGAAGACACCTTGGAGGTGTTCATGGATGATTTTTCAGTTGTGGGTGAGTCGTTTGAATCATGTTTGGTGAATCTAAGTATGGCGTTGCAGAGATGTATGGAATTCAACTTGGTGCTAAACTGGGAGAAATGCCACTTTATGGTTAAAGAAGGAATTGTTCTTGGGCATAAAATCTCCGAAAGAGGTATTGAGGTTGACCGAGCTAAAATTAAAGTTATCGAGAAACTACTACCTCCAATTTCTGTAAAAGGAGTTCGTAGTTTCCTCGGTCATGCAGGTTTTTATCGAAGGTTTATCAAAGACTTTTCCAAGATTGCTAGTCCATTATGCAAACTTTTGGAGAAGGATGCTAAGTTCAATTTTGATGAAGATTGCATGAAGGCATTCGAATGCCTCAAAGGGAAGTTAGTCGAAGCTCCTATCATCGTATCGCCTGATTGGTCTCTACCGTTTGAAGTTATGTGTGATGCAAGTGGGGTATCCTTGGGTGCTGTACTCGGTCAGAGAAGAGAAAAGTTATTTCATCCAATCTACTATGCAAGCAAAGCCTTGAACGGAGCCCAGAAGAACTATACTATCACGGAACAAGAGCTTTTAGCAGTTGTTTATGCGTTTGAAAAGTTCCGTGCTTACTTGTTGGGAACCAAAGTGGTGGTTCATACTGATCATGCAGCTCTGAGATATTTAATGGCAAAGAAGGATGCAAAGCCAAGGCTAATTTGATGGGTGTTATTGCTACAAGAATTTGATTTCGAAGTAAAAGATAGAAAAGGTTGCGAAAACCAAGTAGCGGATCATCTATCTAGACTTAAGAGTGAGAACATAGCGCAGCCTGATCTTGAGATTAATGATGCATTCCCCGACGAACAGATACTAGCCGCGATGATAAAAGAGTTACCATGGTACGCAGACTTTGCGAACTATATGGTAAGTAATGTGATGCCTGCAAATCTATCTTTTCATCAAAAGAGGAAGTTCATGCATGATGTGAAACACTACTTCTGGGATGAACCATATCTGTTTCGACGATGTGCGGATGGTGTTATTAGGCGATGCATATCGCATGTGGAAGTGCCTAGCATATTGGAAGCAAGCCATGCTTCCTAAGTTGGGGGTCACCATGCAGGTGATTGGATAGCCAGAAAGGTATTGCAAAGCGGTTATTATTGGCCTTCATTATTTAAGGATGCATATGATTTTGTGAAAATATGTGATCAATGTCAGAGGCAAGGCGCAATTTCAAAGCACCATGAGATTCCCATGTCTAAGATTCTTGAAGTAGAGCTATTTGATGTGTGGGGAATTGATTTCATGGGCCCATTTGTGAGCTCGTTTGGGATTAAATATATCCTAGTTGTTGTGGATTATGTATCCAAATGGGTCGAAGCTATAGCGCTGGCTGATAATGAAGGTAAGCGTTTTGTAGCATTCTTGAAGAGAAATATCTTCTCTCATTTTGGGGTACCGCATACAATCATAAGCGATGGAGGATCACACTTCTGCAACAAGATGTTCAGATCCGTGTTGGTGAAATATAGGGTCAAGCAACATAAGGTAGCCACACCTTATCACCCACAAACTAGTGGACAGGTAGAGGTTTCTAATCGAGAGATCAAGCTGATCCTTGCTAAGACTGTAAATGCTAATAGAAAAGATTAGTCTCGGAAGCTGGACGATGCCTTATGGGCTTATAGGACTGCATTCAAAACGCCAATTGGCATGTCCCCGTACCAACTAATTTATGGGAAGGATTGTCACTTGCCCATTGAGCTCGAACATAAAGCATTATGGGCATTGAAGCGGCTTAATTTAAATTGGGATGATGCTATGAATCTGAGATTGGAGAAGCTGAATGAGATGGATGAGTTCCGTCTACATGCGTATGAAAGATCAGACCTCTACAAGGAACGGATGAAAAAGTATCATGATCGGCAGATTATCCAACAAAACTTTATAAGGGGAGATATGGTACTTCTTTTCAACTCCAGACTGAAGCTATTTCCAGGTAAGTTGAAGTCTAAATGGTCTAGCCCGTTCAAAATTAGCCAAGTCTACTCGTCTGGAGTAGTAGAGTTAGAAGACAATAATGGTGGTGTCTTTAAGGTAAATGGCCAACGAGTGAAGCCATATATCGGTTCTCTTGACTCGATCAAAGGCATAGCCACCATCTATCTCGATAAAGTCTAAGTAATTGAGGTAACTATGTCGTGCCACAACAATAAATCAAGCGCTAGATGGGAGGCAACCCATCGTCTTTAATTTTTTTGTTTTACTAGGAGTTTGTTTTTGTAGTCGAGCCACGACCAAAACTAAGGCTCTTGGTGGGAGGCAACCCATCGTTCTAATCGTTTTTGTTGTTTTTGAGTAAGTATAGGTGCAAGATGTATAAAGGAGGAGATTGGTTTTAAATTTTGATTTGAAAGTGGTTCATGTTGAAGGTGGTAAGTTAGGAATAAAGAAGCAAAGGCTATGGGTTAGGCATTGCCTATGCAAATCTAGGCAATGAACAAGGCAAGGCCTATGTAAATCTAGGCAACGAACAAGGCACGGCCTATGCTATGGCCTAAGCTCTCTGAATCTACAATTCCATAGCATAGGCGCCGCCTATGCCAAAGCCTTTTGTCTCTGAATCTAGAATTTAATAGCATAGGCGCCGCCTATGCTCAACAATGCCATAGCATAGGCGCCGCCTATGTCCAACTAGGCTTTGCAAAAGGCGCCGCCTATGCCAAGCATAGGCAAAGCATTAGGCGCCGCCTATGCTTACTTTTTGGTCTCCTAAACCGGTTTTAAATGGGTCAAATCCGACCCATGCCTTGTCCTATAAATAAAACTCCAACCTTAAGATAAAATCACATTGTTTGCTAGACCTAGGCGTCGCCTTTCCTCTCCAAATCTTACAAAATTTTTCCTTTTGCTCATTCAATCTTGCAAGATCATCTTCCAAGTAAATCACCAAGTAAGTTCTTCTTTTATATTTCGTAAGTGTTACAATACTACGCTTATAATGGTATTTTAGATCTTAAAGTGATGTTGATGATTTGAATATGGTTGGTTGGTGTTGCTACATCTAGTTGAGTGAAAGAATACGTGTGGGTGTTCTTTACTTGTTTCCAACTTGTATTTCATTTTGATACACTGTCATACTTTTACGGAATCGGCATGGTCATGTTCCTTGCATAACCTTGTAACTCGAAAGCTTGAATGTTTGAATGCCTTGTTCATCGAGATGAAAATCATGGTTGACTACAAACATGAGATGTTGTGATTATTTCTATTCCATAACATGATATGATATCCATGTAGTGGTTTTGTTCAAAAGATGCATTAAGCCAAACATGAAAGCATAGCTAAGATTACACGAAATAGAGTTGAAAAGGATAGTTAAATACAACATGAAAGTATGACTGTACTAAAATGTATTGTTGGAACATATCACCTACACGTATGTCGGTGAAGTCTGAATAATCGATAGCGTTCACTTAATTAGTTTGTACCAACAAATTAAGTGTGGGGTGGTGCCACTATTGTTGTGTGTCGATCAAATCTTCCGAGATAAGCTAACATGATTGTCTTTTAATCTTAGGTACAATGGCACCAAAAAGTCGACCAGGAAAAGAAAAAACATCCACCTCACAGAAGGGACAGAAAAGGGGAAGAAAAGAGCAAGCTGAATCCTCCTCGCAGCAAATACCTCGCCGCATGTTCGGGATAAATTGGGTCCTAGAGAAGGAAGGAAAGGAGTGGTACAGGAACAACAAAGTGAAAAAGTATGTTCATGTGGAGCTGATACAAAAGGAAGGCCTAGCAAAGAAAAAACCTCGCATTTTGGCCAAAATAATGGCGTTACATCTTGATTTCATTTTCCGGGATATGGGAGAATGCAATCTTGATCTAATGCGAGAATTCTATGCAAATTGGTCCCCAAAGACTACTGGAAGTGAGGTGAAGATTAGGGTCCAAATCTTGCAGCTGAATGCAGAGTTCTTTAACACTTTTCTGGGTCTTCCATCTGTAGATCCATCATCGCTCAAAGAACTTCAACAAAGACCTCCGTACAGGGTAATCAGGCACACACTATGTGGAACAAGATCAATGGCACGTTGGAGTCGACACAAGGACACCGGTCGGCACAATACCTTTTCGTATGCTTCCTTGAACAGAGAAGAACGGATATGGTTGCGGATAGTCAACTCTTGCCTGATTCCAGGGACGCAGTACACAAAGATCACATGTGATAGAGTCTTCTTGGTGTACGTACTCATGACGAACATACCCATCAACATTGGGGCGATTATTCGATCTTCAATGCGTAAGGCTAGGCTGCACAAGAGGTCCCACTTTAGCTTTGGTAATCTGTTGACTGCGATATTGAGGAAGGAGGACATCGAAGAGGAACCTGCAGATCATAAGCTTCCACACAACCCGAAGAAGGTTGATCTGACAAAGGTTAAAGATGCTGAATCTATGCATGGCGTCAACCTGACCACTGCAAAAAGACATGCTCGCGAAGAAAGCTTCTTCCGCCATTTATATGGCATGACGAGGTTCACCATGATGAGCGGGGGTCGTGTTCCAACTTCTGTAGAGCTCCAGCAATTGGATTATGACTACCCAATGAATGAGCATGCGAGGGAAATATGTGGAGTAGGTGTATATTTTGAGGAACCTCTTGACGATGACGTGCCAACCGACGATGATCACTGAATGCCAGACTCAGACGTGGAGGAAAATTTTGATGCCGACTACTCTGATGATGATTTCAATGCAGGGGGTATGACCCTATACATAGAGGAGGAGTCCGAATGATCCAGGTTTTCCTTATTTATTTTCCACTGATGGCAGTGTGTCCCGTCTAAGTGTGGGGTATTGGTATTTGTATGTTGTACTTCTTTGCCTATATTTAGTTATGTTTGTTTGTTTGACTTTGTCACGTAGTTAGTAGTTTTTTTCTCACAAATTTTTTTTTAGATTTTGCATGAAATTGTTCTGATAGGCGGCATGGTATTATGACAAGAGTTTGTGCTAAAATCATTACTATTGAGACGTTTAGGGTCTAAGTGTGACTCACTGTGTGATAATTGCGTGGTTTAATTCATTCATCTGTTGGGTCAAGAGTCTATACTGCTCCCAATAAAATTGACCATGTGGCCTTGTATGTGTGAGATAATAGTATATTCTGTGTTATGGCTGATGCTAGAACTTGCCTGGTGTGTGTGTAAAGCGAAATAAAGAGTGCAAGTTTAGGAGATGATTTAGGCATTTCTTTGGCAGCCTGTAATTGTTTACCTTCTTTTTACCTACCCTTATATATTATCCTAGTTAACCCCCTTTAAGCCTTTAGCTATTTTCTTTGACAGCCTCATATGTAGCCTAATCCATTTTTTTCAAGACCATAATTTGATCCAAATTCCTAAGCGCTTTAAATTGTAAAGTCATGTGACAAAATAAGAGGAAATTGGGTGAGAGTGATGCCTTAGAGCGTATTGGTACTTGAATTTGTTATGAAAAAGAGTGGCTATTATAGAGGTGTGTTATAAAAAAAAAGGAAAAAATGAAAAGAAAAATGAAAAGTTAATTTTGTTTAAAATTGAATAACAAAATAGGTGAAAAGGGGTGGTAGATAAAAGGAAAGTAGAGAGGTTGTTTAAAAGAGAGTGTTAATGACATAATGTGATGTATTAAAGCGCTTAGGGAATATAGTCACTATTTCTGGCCAAAATAGTCCTACCTGTCCCTTAGCCTACATTACAACCTGTAAAAGACTATTTGATTCTAAGCTTAGTATTCTGATATTAGTAGAGCATTACACTAAGGGCAAGCCTATGGTCATCAGTTGTAACATATGAATTCTTTGTGAGAGTGAGAGCAAGGAGAATATTGTACCCATGTTTCGAAAAATGCAAAACTTGTGAGTGATTATGGGTAATATCTTGCGTGAGACACACATGGATGATGAGTTTTGGGTAGTTGTGTATGATTTTTTGTGCCTTAACTTGTGGATACGAATTAACCATTGTCACACCCCTTTTTTAACGCGTACTCCAAAACATGAAATATTTTTAAAGTTCGAAAGGGTTTTATTATGTTTAGTGACGAGAAATGAAAATTTGTTCCAAAAAAAGGATTATTCGCATTTTTATTCAGAGTCGCCACTTGGCATAATCCGGTGTGCCAAGTCACCTTTGGAAAATTCCTTTTTCGAAACCAATTGACTCTTAAACCGGTTTGCGCACAGAGATTCCGGCTAAGGAATTCTGTTGATCGAAGGGAAGGTGTTAGGCACCCCTCGATCCCGTGGTTCGACCACGGTCGCTTGGTGAAGTGTATTGACTATTTTGGCATTATGAAATGTGTAAATCACACAAAAGAACACAAAATAACAAAACAAGACAGTCCAAAAAATGTAAGAAAATCCAGTCCAATTATACAGTCCGAAAAATAGAAAAATATGAAAATATAAATCCTAGTTTAAAACTAAATCTAAGCTCCAATGCCCTACCCGACGCCGCGGGCCTTCATCACGATCATTTTCCGCCAACATGATGTGTCGGGGCATTCCCTGGTAAATAAATACAAGTGATCTCGGGGCATTCCCCGACTAAATAAATACATCTAAATTAAATACGACAAACTAGAAAGAAACTTTCACATGCACATTCCAACATCTAACGAAACACGTATTCCTAAATTTCGCCTACCCAGCCTACGATCGCCTACCCGCTTGACTTACCATGATACTATCACGAAATTGATAATTAGACGTAAAAGTAACAATAACGACAAATCAAAACAACCACAAATCAAAATTAATCCTAATTCACTTTAACAATTTTTAACTCGCGCTCCGAATTCCCTTTAAACCACATGATTAGTGCATGCTTCGATATTCCAATCACATCTCATAATCCAAAACCAACATCAAACACAACACAAATAACGAGGATTCAAACCAAACACACAACAAATAAATTATTCACACCCACAACATCAATAAGAAGTCAAAATAAATTAAAGATTCGGTTAGAAGAAATGAACCTCGATGAAATTGATCCTTGTCGATAATAAAGAAATTCGAAGACCAAAATACTCGATCGGAGAATCTCACGAAGAACAAACAAACTCGGTATTAAAATAACAGTCGGACAGCTCCAAAACCAGTGAAGAAAAACTTTACTATATGAAACCCAACCAAAAACATTGACGCGATTCGATAAAGACGACTCGAGATCCACTATCGACGACGAACCACGAAATAAATGAAAACCAAGATTAACCAACAAACAACAGGAAACCAAAACCCAACGTAAATCGGGATCCGGGGAGCTCCGGTGACGGAGATCTGGCGACAGCGATGGTTCGTCGGCCGTTTCGCCGGATGAGTGAACTGCGGTGGTTTGACGGCGTTATCACCGGAGAGGGAGAGAGGAGGAAGCTGCAGACGGAGCTGGTCAATTTTCGGCCGGCAAACGGTGTTGTCACCGGTGGACGACTACGGCTGGAGCTGGTCGATTTTCGGCCGGCGAATGGTGTTGTCACCGGTGGACGACTGCGGCTAGAGCTGGCTGTCGCGGAGCGGTGCTGGACCTTCTCCGGTGGTGGTTTGTCGCCGCTGCCGCCGCTATTTTTTCACCGTAGGGGTCGGGTCAGGTCGGTTCCGTTCGGCGAACCGCGACAGATCTGGTCAGGTTTGGCCGGAGGATAAGAGAGATCAGAACCAAGAGAGACAACAGCGGTCCATTCGGATCTCTGGCCGGCGAACGTTGTTCGCCTGTGGTGACCGTTTCACCGGCGAACGGAGGGAGGTTTGACTGACGGTGGTGGCTCTGGTCGGAGATGGCGTCGGTCGGATTTTTTTTTTTTTAGTTTTAGGGGGATAGAGATGGTAGAGAGAGGGTAAAGATGGTGGTATTATGGTGGCCGGAGTGAGAGCGGCGCCAGCACCGGAGCGAGAGCGGCGCCAGCACCGGAGCGAGAGCGGCGCCGGCACCGACGAGATCTATGAAGAGAGAGAGTGAGAGTCTAGAGAGAAGGAAAGGTTTGAGAGAGAGAAAGCAAAATGCTGATTTTTTTTTTATTTGTTACTGTTCCCCCTTGATTTGTGTATGTGAGTATGTATATGTATTCTTTTTTGGAAGTCTTTCTTTTGGGACAAGAAAAAAAGAGGGGGTGGGGTAGCATGGGGGTAAGGGGTAGTGGTGAGGTGGGGGTAGGGTATGGGTTGTTAGAATAGATAAAATTTGTTAGTTGGTTGTTTTGTCTTTTTGTGCGGAGGTTATTATATGGGGTAGTACACATGGTAAGACGAGGGTAAAAATGGATAACTTGGGTCTTCGGGAGGGACAAAATTACGTGTCTACAACCATCATCACGAGTCTATGTTGGAGGTTAAATTGTTTCTAGTAGCAATCAAGGAACCTACTCTTTGTTAATGATTCTCGTGCCTGTCTTGATGAATATTTTGTGCTGTTTCTGTGAAATCCTAAGTAGATGTTTGCATGGACGTAATATTTTGTTCGAGGAAGAACAAAGCTTTAAGTGTGGGGTGTTGATGTTGGGCGTATTTACACGCCTAAAACACTATAATCTACCCATATTTTAGCTAAGTTTTAAGGACAAAATATATAATTCCTTCACTTTTAGTCCATTTTCCTGTAAGTGAGCTAACCAATGTGATTAGCATGTTTTCAGGTATTTATGATGAAGATTTCAGCACTTTGTGGACTTTTCGGTAGCAAAGGGAAACTTCGCATAAAATGGAAGGCAGCTTTTGGAAGCGTGAGGACTAAATATGATGCATGAAGAATTTGTCCAGGGCAAAAACAGTATTTTTACATACTTAAGGGTGCAGCAGTAATCTAGTAGGAATATGACAAGGATGCAGTAACCGAGTAGGACTAGGACTAGGATGTTATAAAAACCTTATTTGCTGAATTTTTCAACAAGCAAATTTTTACTACTATTCTATTTCTTTCATTCGACTTCTGAGTATTAGTCACGTACAATTTCTGTAACGTGAGACAGAGAAAAACGCTACAAGACCGACTAGCAAGGAAATCACGTCATCCTCACAAGTGACGCCAACACATACCGATCGTGATAGTTCTATTGTTTTGGTATGATGATGATGTCTTCGTTGTTTTCCTTTACAATTATGAGTAGCTAAACTTCTCTGTTAGGGTTATGGAAGCCTTATGATATACTATCTATTACTATGAATTTGTGAATTCTTGATACGTATGCTACTTATATCATTACTCTCTTCATCTTAATTAAATTCTTGTGGTTGCAAACATATAGAATACGCCATTATAGCATTAACTTATTCGAGAGAAAAGTTACATGTTTGTAAAAGAGAGTGTGACAAGGAAACAGGGCTACCAACCCCTGTTTACACGTTAGTGCCGTAACTGGATTAACCTCTTGGAGAGTTTGTACTGTTAGTATACACTTTAAGCTCGAGAGAGTTAAAGTAAAATAATCCTAGATGGTCGAGAGACATACCATTAGAATACGAATCTCTATAAGTGCATGCATGTCTGAATTCCGCATAACTCATAGTTAATAGATACGTAGAACTCATAAGGTGGACATAACCCTAACTTATTTTTCTCTGTTATTAAATCCTACTACACAAATCGTTTCTTTCCTTACTTTGTTTACATTAATTCACGCTATCATTCAACTCCCCCCTTTTTGTAGAATTTTCGACCAACAGTCTACTAATAGTTGCATACTTAGTGACCGAGTATTCCCTGTGGGATTCGACACCCAACCCAGTTGGGTTCTATATTTGACATCGGCCGCTTACACTCTTACGAGAGCTGTAGTTTGGGCGTTATCAGTAGGTTTGCTTTCTTTCTTATTTTTTAATTAAGAATTTACTATTATTGAAATTATATTAATGAAAATAAATTCAAGTGTAAATTTTTTAATAAAAATAAAAATAAAATATTATTTAGTATTCAATTCACGCGTCTAAAGAAGGTGGAAAACACTCTGCTTGTCACATCAGTAATTTGTGCCTGATAGTTATATATTTTGAATAATTTAGTTGTTCAATAGGTTCAGGTCTAAGTTGAGGGATCCAAGTGAAATTTCGAAATAAGTTTAAGGGCCTATCGATGGCTTAAGCCATGTAATTTTGATTATTTATATGTACATGTCTATAGTTGTCCTTTTTGTAATAGAAATTTACTCATATATGTGTGTGTGTACATATATATATAATGGTAAGATATTATTCCGTAAATATATATGCAGATCTGTGTGTTTATGTATAATCTATATTTTTGAGATATGTATATGTAATATAGATATATATGTATTATAGAAAAACAAAAATCTTAATCATTAAAACAATAATCAATTATGTAATTTTTGTAAAAATTCTTAACTAATATAGATTTATTAGTTATGTAGTTTAAGCAAAAATCAATTTTGTATTACCTCTCTATGGCCACCATTTCTATTTAGCTTTTTTCTCCTTTTTTTTTGAATTTTTTTTCACCATTTATTGCATTGATCAATTTGTTTGATAAATAAAAAAAATTATTATATTCAATTATATCTCATGAGTTAAAAAAAAACCTACATCCATTTACATTTTCTATTTAAGTAACATGTCCCTTAAACTTTCTTCTATCAAATTCTTATGATTTGAACAATCTATTTATAGGCAATCGTTTACTCAGAAGATAACATTGAACTTTGTAGCCATGGTTGAATGCAAAAGAAGAAAATTAAAGCTAGTAAGTTTTCAATATATTTTGTTTTGAGCATTGAACACTTTATTTTGTATGATTTAGAATTGATTGATTTTACAAAATATTTCACATTACAGTTAGTAAGTTTTCAATATATGTGGTTTTGAACATTGGACATTTTACTTTGTATGATTTAGAATTGATTGAATTTTAATAAATATTTCACATTTATAATCATTTGCTAATCATGCACTCAAGTTCAATGAAGTTCATATTTTCATTTTCTTATTTTGTATCTATAGTTAAATTTATTTTGTGATATTTATTCATGTGTTCATGGATATTCTTTGATAGTAAAATTTATATTCATGTCATCTTCAGCGTGTTCAAATGGATCTATTTCAAGGATAAATGATATGGCAATATTGAGATTAAAGAGTTTTGGAAGAAGAAGATCGAAGGATGACACACAAAAAATAGAGTTTGTTAACTAGCCTCGCTGCTATTCTTGGCGAAATCGTTGGTAATATTGTCATCGCCAATTTCATCTTCGTCCAAAATGATCCATTCAAGTAAAAATACCAGATGTGTGATTCTCTAGTTTAAGGTGGTGATGTTTACTCCACCTTTTTCGTAAGATTGTATGCAAATAATTTTAGTGAATATGGTAATTCTAAATCTAAATAAATAGTGGAATATTGTTCAGAAAATTTAAGAAGTATTCTTTGGGCAGAAGAGAAGACAAAAAAGTTATTGTTCTTTGGAAAGAAAAATCAATTTAACAAGCTGAACAATTTTTATGTTTATAGTGTAACCTTTTTTTCTCTATTTACGTCTCAAAATTTTATTGCACTTTTGTTCTACGAGAGTGGATTCGACCAAATCTGAAATACATTAGATGTATATAGATTTGTCATTTTCAAAGATAATGTTTAGAGATTTGGATGTGAGATGGAACTTTTTACCCTTTAACAAAATAGTGGTGAAATATAGCACAATTCACATATGAAAACAATAAGGTGACAAAAGAATTTCCACATAAAAGTGTACACATAATTACTCTATGATTTACTTTTAAACCAAATTCAGTGAAAGGAGATATTTACAATTTGAATCAAAAACAAATGCAGCTAGCAGGTGTAAAGTTTTGTTGTTTAGAAGCAAGGGAGGTGATATACATGTTTTTTATTACTTGCATAGTCTAAGACCTCAAGAACATGGTGCATTACCACGAAGAAGTGGATTCAAAATTTATATTTGATGGATTCAGTTTTTAGTTTTGTTTTACCATGGCTACAAAGTTCAATATTGTCTTTTGGGTAAACCATTGCCTATATATAGATTATTCAAGTCATAAGAATTTGATAGAAGAAAGTTGAAGGGACATGTTACTTAAATAGAGAATGTAAATGGATGGAGGTTTTTTTGTAACTCATGAGGTATAATTTAATATAATAAATATAATAATCTTTTTATTTATTAAACAAATTGATCAATGCAAAAAATGGTGCAAAAAATTCAAAAAAAAAGGAGAAAAAATAAATAGGAATGGTGGTCATAGAGATGTGTCACATCATCCTTATGTTGTTTCCCCTTTATAGATATATATTGATATATTGATTATGGAGGAAAATAAGAGGTTTTTATATTTTTAATATTTAATTTAATATAAAATAAATTAATAGGATGGAGTAGGAAAAAATGTAAAAAAAAAAGAGAAAAATGTAAAATAAAAATGGATGAAAAATAATTAAATAAAAACGGATAAGATGAAAGGACTTTTGTAAATTTTCTAATTAATAGTAGATGAGAGGACTTATCTAACACAAAAAAATCTTCGATTATGTATAACATTTACTTATCACTACAATAGCTATAAATATTTTTGTTTACATAATTAACGCATTATGTATGAAACAACAAATAAATAAGATTAGATAGCTCATCAAAATTTTGTTATTATAAATTTTTTTATATAAATTCAACAAGTTCTTACACATCGCGCAAAGCGCGAACTATTTCTTTAATAAGAGTCATATATGGAAATGGAATCCTCAGTTTTAAATACAGGGAGTAACTTAAGCGCATGATTATTCCTTATTTAACTCTATATGTATTGATAGCAAACTTTGCCTAAAATACAAAATATACAACTTGATATTTTATATAATTACAAAACGATTGCTATGAAACTACTAATTATGAACTTAAAGTGTGTTATTTTTGAAATTTTCCCAACTAATATAATTAGACAGGTCAACTAGAGCCAACTTAAACGAGTAGGAGCTAATTTTGCCACCACATTTTAAATACTAGTTTAGGTGTACGCGCCTCGCGCATGTACCTCAATTTAGTGAGTTCAAATGTTATACTAAATAGAAAATTTGTTTAAATAATAAAGATGAATATAATAATTAAGTTCAACATCAAACTTTGAAAATTTTATTTAATTAAACATAACCCTTATCGAAAAAAATTCTCGAAGCCGATCAATATTTATCTACTACCTGTAAACTACAACAAAACAATACGATAATAGAAACATCAAACAATACAAGTAAATTTAACTTTTACACAAAAAATTTCTCAAAGCGTCTGACACTCATCTACCACCTGTTAACTATAACAAAATAATACAATAATAGAGATATCAAAATAATATAACTATACCTAATCTTTACACCAAAGAATTTCTAAAATCAGAGATATCAAAGTAATACAATTAAACTTAACCTTTACCTAAAAAATTCTTCAAAGTCGACCAACATTTATCTACCACCTGTCATACCCGATGTTTACCTAAGGTCAAAACGAGCACAATATTATGGACTATAAAATAATTAATTTATATACAGAATCGCCACCTAATTTTTAAGGAAAATAAAAAAATATATTTATTTATTAACATGTATTACTTGTGTTTTAATCTACGAACCAGTTTAGATTCTAGGTAAGGATTTAAATTATTCCGAACGAAAGGGATTAGGCACCCTTCAGAACCCACAAATGTGATTTCCAGCCAAATTTAGGTTTATTAAAAGATAGAGGAATAAAATCAAGGTTTGTAAATATAAATATAATGTGTATGTTGTCGTAAAATATATAAACAAAAGTATATTAGTATATATATAAAGAAAAGACAAAATTGAATAAAGAAAACTTGTTCTAAAGAAAAGACTTGTATTATTTTTAGTATAAAAAGTGTGAATTATTTGATTAAATATCTAAATCAATTCAAAATAAATATTAACAGCCTAAATTTGCCTAACGCGTGATGAAGATTGCATAAATAAGAAATATCCGCCCAACACCCTAAAAATAAAGTATCACTATGACAATATTTGTACAATTATAAGAATGTAAAAAATACAAACGTAAAATAAACTTGAATTCTCCTTTTGAGTGTCCCTTTAGACAAGTATTTTCGAGAACCTGTACAAACACTTGAAATAAAAATGTTAGTAACAAATATATAACAATCAAAATAAATTAAAAGGTATGTATACGTATTTAAAAATATAATTTTTGTTAAAAAGTGAGGCTCAGATAAAGTTTTAAAATATTATAAATATTTCGTTATCGTCCAAAATTTATTTTTGTGACGTATTTGTATACGTAAAATTCGTCTTTTTATTTGTGAAGGCCTCAAAAATTGACGATAATTTTTTCATTGGTCACGTTAGCACTATTCATTATCAATATAGATGTAATTAGCAAAATTATCTAAAATTAGTGTCTTTGATGTGAGACAACTCAGTGGCAAAAGGTAACCGAGAACGGAGCAAAAATTATAGCAACAGTGAAAGTAAGCAACAATATATTCAAATATATAAAAAAAATGTAGCCTAAAAGTAGCAGAATCCCACCAAAAATGAAGTTCATTGGAAAATGTATAACTCCGGTCAGATTTGTGCAAAAAACCAACATATAATACATAAAATCAATGATACTTAGTTCACCCAATGGTGAAAATTCAAAGTAAAGATGGTTGTCGGCGTTGCTTCAACGACGTTCGCCAGAGCAACGTCGAAAATTTAATAAACGGCTAGATCTGCCCCATTTTTTGGTGGGCAGTGGGACGGAAAGAGAAAAAGTGGAATGGTCTCACCGGCAATCACCTCCGGCGAGGCAGCAGTGGAAGGGGAGCAACATTGGAGGTTTAAGGGTGGTCGGAGAAGGGGAAAAAGGGGAAAAAGGAGCGGGTGGGTTGAAGTTTTGGTGGTTGGAACTCCCGTCCATCAAATACAGTGAGCCAACAGGGAGACAGAGGAGCAAGGAGAGGCGGCGCATGGTGGTGGTGATGGTGAAACTCACCGGAGCTCCGGTGGTGGTGTGGCGACAGTAAGGGCAAAAAAATGGGAGGGAGATGAGAGGATCTGATATTTTTTTGAGTATTTGTTTAATGTATTGTGTGTACCTGTATGTATTTGTCAAGAAAAACAACTCAACCCTTTTTATTTATTTATAATGAAATTTGACCACTCTGTTTACTCAAAAAATAAAAGATTGTTCCTTCAAAATCCTTTTTAGTCCAAAATTTATTAACCAAATATTTTACATCTTTTTGATCAAGGAATAAAGCATTTCTATCCAACGAATAAAAACCGTGACCCATCACCTTAAGTGTCAATTTTTAAAGAGTGATGAGAGTTGACTTGATTGATTTATTACTCTGTGTATTAAAATAATAATCGAGCTGACATTACTGTTTATAGACTGGATTTTAAAAAAATATGAATATCAATGTATAATTACATGAAAATATAATTAACTTTAAAAAGTGTTATGCTATAAATAATTAAAATTAGAATTATCATATGTAAAAAGACTCGTAGTGTTATCTTATGTACGTATGCAGATGTATGTGCAAAAATATTAAAATAATAATAAACTGATAAATATTCTAAAATTTCTGAAATTAAGAATAATTATCAATAAATTATGCAAAGTTAAAGTATGACAATAAATTGATAAAATTCCTAAAATAATGCCGATTATTAATAAATTGTTAAAATTAAAAAAAATGTGTTAAAATTATATTTGTTCCCTTTAACGATCAGAAAGCCTGAATACGCTAATTTTAGGAACAGAGAACCAAAATTGGGTGTCTACATTTTGCTCCTTTTCATATGAAGACGATGTAGGAGTCTTCAGACGAAAACGTTGACGTGTTGCCAATTTTGCTTGATAAAATATTATTTTTGATAAAAAAAATTCAAGCAAACTCTAATTTAGAGTTGCTTATACACCTCGACTTGTATGAGGATCAGGTCGGGTGTAATTTCAAAATTAGGCAAATTTCTCTTTTATTAAGGGTGAAAGACCGTGTGAAATAATTATGGAGAGAGGAACTATTTTGGAAAAGAAGTGTTCATCTTTTTTCGATGCTCCTTTTAAAATTGCCCTAGTATCGAACTGTGAGATGATGGGGATGCAAGATTGTTCACTTGCTGGGTAGAAAATATGATTATGATTGTGATGATCGAACTCTGCACAAAGGTTCCTACATTTATTGAGTGTTACGAGAATCAGGTTAATGTAGTTCGAAATGAGAAAATACGATAAATATTTTAGGCGATTCTTAAAATTTGCCCCAGTGTATGATTCATGGCTAAGACTGGCTTCTAGGAAAGAGTGAAAAAAATTCTTGATATTGTAGATTGTATTTTGATTTAAAAGATGTGTGATGTCTCTGATTGTCTACGGGGACTTGAAGATGAATGACGTCTTCGATTGTCTAAGGGGACTTAAGAATGAAAGATGTCTCTCATTGTCTACGGACTATGTGATGATTAAAAAATATCATCGATCATCTACGAAGACTATGTGATGAATAAAAGATGTCTCCGATTGTCTATGGAGACTTGATGGCATCACCAATTGTCTATGAAGACAGATGTTGATTGTCATCTCCGATTGTCTACGGAGATGATGTCTTCGATTTTATATAAGGACTTGATGATATCTCCAATTGTCTATGGAGATGGATGTTGATTGTCATCTCCGATTATCTACGAAGACTGATGTTGAATGATGATGTCTTCGATTGTATACAATGACTTGATGACATTTCTTACTGTCTATGGAGATGGATGTATGATATCTCCAATTTTTTATGAAGACTGATGTTGATTATCGTCTTTAATTATCTATGAAAATTGATAGATGATTGTCTCCTCCGATTATCTACGAAAACTATGTATGATACCTTTGATTGTCTACGGAGACTTGATGATAAATGACGCCTCTGATTTTCTACAGATATTGTGTCATGACTAATGTCTTTGATTTTCTACGAAGACTATGTCATGAATGTTGTCTTCGATTGTAGTCGAAGACTATGAATGATACCTCTGATTGTTTACGGAGACTTAATGATAAAGTAACGTCTCTGATTGTCTACAGAGACTATGTAATAAATATTGTCTTTGATTGTCTACGAAGACTATGCATGATATCTCCAATTGTCTACGGAGACTTAATGATAAAATGACAACTCTAATTGTCTACAGAGACTATGTAATAAATGTTGTCTTCGATTGTCTACAAAGACTATGTTGATTATTGTCTGGGATTGTTTACAAAAACTATGTGATGATTGATGTCTTCGATTGTTTATGAAGACTATGTTGATTATTGCATGATATCTCCGATTGTCTACGGAGACTGATGTAGATTGTTGTCTTCGTTTTTCTATGAAGACTGAGGCCCTCAACTAGTGAGGTGACCAAAATCTAATAGCTCTTTCAACTGGTGGGGCTATTGAAATGTAAAACGTTCTCGATTGGGAGAACAAATTTAATAGGCTCTCGACTGGCGGGGCTATAAAAATGTAAATATACTCAAAGATAGGCGTCTAACTGAAAAATAAAATGCTTGCATTGAAAAGTATGTGCTTAAAAAAGTCAAATACCCATATTTGAAAATTGGGCGTCTTGAATGAAAAGTAAAAATGTATGTATATGAAGGTGAAACACCTTGAATGAAAGGTAAAACAAAAATGTTTGTATGTGAAAGTGGGAGTCTTGAAAAAAGAAAGAAAACTATTGTATTTTTTTGGTAAAAAATGCTGAAAGATGAAAAAGGCACAATCGTATCTTGACTTCAGTTGGTATCAATAATTAGTAGTGTGCATGAATTTCCCATCTCCTTCCCAACTAGTCGAGATCAACTTCAGAGTAACTCCTATAGTTTCAAATAGTACCTCAGACATACCTAAGTATCGACAAGATTTGTTCATCTTGCTTCAAATAAAGATTTGAGCTATGCTTATTCTCATGTTTCAAGCGCCCTCTCCCAAGAGAAAGTCCTATTTCGCACATATTTGAGTAATTTTCTTTTTAAATTTGGGGACGTCTAGAGAAATACACTCTCACTTGGAAAGAAATTCAATACATGCAATTGAGATACCATAGGTTTGACCTTCATGTAAGTATCCACCAATGTGAGAACACTTGAAATAGAATCTCATAAAACATTGCCATCAACTTGTAATGTAGGCTTGGGGACAGGTAGGATAATATTTTGGATGAAAGTGACTAATTCCTTAATGAGTGTTGCACTGTATCTGTGCTTTCAACATTTGTTACACTTCGACGCGTGATTTTCATTTTTGTGCTTCATTGTCCTTTGTTTTTGTATATGCTTTGACTTCTTTTGAATCTTGTGTTGGAGTTTGCCCCTTTTTTCAAAAAATTATATATTTTTTTTGTTTTTTTTTTCTTTTTTCTTTTTTTTTTGTGGGGGGCTTTGCTCCTTTTGAAGTCGTTTTTTCATTTTGTTCTTCTGGGACAATATATCTTTTGTATTTTGCGTCTTTGATCTTGAATCTTTATCCACAAATTGCATGTATTTAGTGCACTCAAGGAGGTAGGTCCAAGAGAGGGATAGTGTATGTAAGCATTCAAAAAGGTATAGGTTCAGATGCGATTGTCCGAAGAAAAGGTTTTAAGCTCAAAATAAGGGAGTGCTAGGGATAAATGTCATTTCGTGGGCTGTGAAAGGCTCAATCGGGTCAAAAAAGTCCTACGGTCCTTTCCTAAACCAAGTGTAACTCAGAATTTTGCCTCAACAAACATTTAGGCCAAGTTCTAGATCAACAATGCAATGCAATGAATTAAAGTAAAGATCACCACACAATACACATAAAACGATGAGGCTGGTTTCGTTCTTGTCTTAGATGTATGCAAGAGAATTTTTCAAGTGTTGCTCAGGTGTGATAAAAGGTACCAAAAGAATCTATAGTTTATCATGAAATCAGTCTTTTACATCATACTAATTTGTTCTTACTCATGCACACTCTTAACTATATTGGTATCAACCAAGTCAAAAATTTATTTTATTTTTGAAAAGAATGGGACCAAACCCAAATGAGGGTTGCCTACGTACCTTGTGAAAACAAGAATCAAGTCTGTGTAGTTCAGGCAAATTTGTGAATTTGTATGTGCACTGTATGATTGTAAAAAAAAGTGATGGTCATCCATGAAAATAATATGAAAGACGATTAGGAAAGAACTGCTTGCAGCATCAAAATTATTTTGATCAAATGATTGAGAGAATGGATGTCAAGTATTGGGAGAGCTGTAACACAATTTCAGTGTGCTGACAAGATTGAAAAAGTTAGACATTGAAGGAATTATGATATTATTTCGCCACAGTTGGTAGGATTATTATTATTGAAAAAATATTGAAATCTTGCTTTTGAAAGTGAAGTTTGATACGCCATAAATTTAATGGTTTACAACATTCAAAATAATAAATTAGGTATTCTTGAATTAAAATTAAGTGAGGAACTGAAGGTAGACCGGCTAGACACTAATGTAATTAGGATTTGGGTTTGAAGAACTATTGTTTGGCGCTCTTGAATAATTTTGGAGAGCATTTTGAATTGTTCTAGAAAATTTACCCCAATTTTGAATATCAAAGAAATCATTCTGAAACAGTGAAGAGACCGAACTCTAATGCAGGGCTGCCTACGTATCTGGTCAGGACAAGAATTAGGTCAAAACGTAGTTCAAACCTATACGCAGCTAGTGGCGATGTTGCTAAGATGCATCTTTTAACTGATCCATATAACAAATTTAGAGCAAATAAATATGTACAGACACAATAATCCTTCAAATATGTATAAAAATTATAATAATGTGTCACTTGGGTCGGGAACTCTTCGGACATAAATTTGTCTAATGGTGCATGCACCTAAAAGGTGTTATTTAGCTATAACCAATATTGACTAAGAATGGGTAGGCACTAACTTGAATTTACTATATGAGAAGGCACATAGTCCCACGGTAGTAAAACTCCCGCTCACCCCACGCATGTGCCAACTCTCTAAAGTAAGGTAATTTGAAAGAACTTTGGGAAAGTACAATGTACAATCCGCGTGTACAATGTGTGTGAGTATCACTATTACAAAATGGAGGAAATGTGAACGAAATGCCAATTTATATAAAAGGATAAACAAATAAAAAATTTATAAAAAATAATAACAAATACACAATTTATGTAATACAAACAAGATTAATCAAGACAATTAGAAAAAGCTAAATAACAGTGTATAAAAGACATGAAAGTTACCTAAGTCTATAATGGTTAGAACCTCCAGTATCCCCAGCAGAGTCGCCAAACTGTCATACCCAATTTTTACCTAATGTCAAAACGAGCACAACATTATGGACTCTAAAATAATTAATTTATGTACAGAATCATCACCTAATTTTAAAGAAAAATAAGGAAATCTATTTGTTTATTAACATGTATAACTTGTGTTTTAATCTACAAACCAGTTTTAATTCTAGGTAAGGATTCAAATTATTCTGAAGGGAAGGGATTAGGCACCCTTCAGAACCCATAAATGTGGTTCTTGGCCAATTTAGGTTTATTAAAAGATAGAAGAAGAAAATCAATGTTTGTAAATACAAATATAATGTGTACTAAATATATAATGCATATGTTGGCGTAAAATATATATAGAAAAAAAAGTATATTAGTATATATATAAAGAAAAGACAAAATTGAATAAAGAAAACTTGTTCTAAAGAAAAGACTACGTATTATTTTTAGTATAAAAAGTGTGAATTATTTGATTAAATATCTAAATCAATTTAAGATAAATATTAACGGCCTAAATTTGCCTAACGCGCGATGAGGATTGCGTAAATAAGAAATATCCTGCCCAACACCCAAAAAAATAAAGTTTCACTATGATAATATTTGTACAATTATAAGAATGTAAAAAATACAAACATAAAATAAACTTGAATTCTCCTTTTGAGTGTCCTTTTAGACAAGTATTTTCGAGAATCGGTACAAACACTTGTAAAGTTTTTAAAAATAAATTTAAAGGTATGTATACGTATTTAAAAATATAATTTTTGTTAAAAAGTGAAACTCAGATAAAGTTTTGAAATATTATAAAGTTTTCTTCATTGCCCAAAAATATTTATTTTTTTCACGTATTTGTATACTTAAAATCCGTCTTTTCTTTGTGAAGGCCTCAAAAATCGATAGTAATTTTTTCATTAACCACGTTAGCACTATTCATTATCAATATAGATGTAAGTGACAAAATTATCCAAAATCAATGTCTTTGATGTGAGACAACAGCAAACCCAGTGACAAAAGGTGACCAAGAACGGAGCAAAAATTATAGCAACAGTGAAAGTAAGCAACAATATATACAAATATATAAACAAAATGCAACCTAAAAGCAGCGGAATCCCACCAAAAATGGAGCTCATCGAAAAATGTATAACTCCGGTCATATTTGTGCAAAAACCAACATATAATACATAAAATCATTGATACTCAGTCCACACAATGATGAAAATTCAAAGTAAAGATGGTTGTCGGCATTGCTTCAACGACGTTCACCGAAGCAACGCCGAAAATATACTAAATGGCCAGATCTGCCCCATTTTTTGGTGGGCAGTAGGACGGAGAGAGAAAAAATGGAATGATCTTGGCGGCAATCACCTCCGGCGAGGCAATAGTGGAAGGAGAGCAACACTGGAGGTTTAAGGGTGATCGGAGAAGGGGAAAAAAGGGAAAAATGAGGGGGCGGGTTCCGGCAAGCCAACGGCGAGACAGAGGAGCAAGGAGAGGCGGCGTGTGGTGGTGGTGATGGTGAAACTCACCGAAGCTCCAGTGGTGGTGGGGTGGCAGTAAGGGCAAAAAAAACCATGAGAGAGATGAGAGGATATGATTTTTTTGTGTGTGTATGTTTAATGTGTTGTGTGTGTACCTGTATGTATTTTTCTAGGAAAACAACTCAACCCCTTTTATTTATTTATAATGAAATTTGACCCCTCTATTTACGCAAAAAATAAAAGATTTTTCCTTCAAAATTCTTTTTAGTACAAAAGTTATTAACCAAGGTTTTTCCATTTTTTTGACCAATGAATAAAGCATTTATATCCAACGGATGAAAACCGTGACCCATCACCTCAAGTGTCAATTTTTAAAGAGTGATGAGACTTTGACTTGATTTATATATTACTCTGTGTATTAAAATAATAATCGAGCCGACATTACCGTTTGCAGACTGGATTTTAAAAAATATGAATATTGATGTATAATTACAGAAAAATGTAAATAACAAATATAATTAACTTTAAAAAATTTATTAAGGTATAAATAATTAAAATTAGAATTATCATATGTAAAAAGACTTGTAGTGTTATGTTATGTACGTATGCAGATGTATGTGCAAAAATATTAAAATAATAATAAACTGATAAAATTTAAAAATTACGAAACTAAGAATAATTATCAGTAAATTATGCAAAGTTAAAGTATGACAATAAATTGATAAAAAGTCCCAAAATAATGCCGATTAATAATAAATAGTTAAAAATTAGAAAAAATGTGTAAAAATTATATTTGTGTCCTTTAACGATCAGAAAGCCTGAATATGCTAATTTTAGGCACAGAGAGCCAAAATTGGGTGTCAACACCACCAGCATACTGTACAAAATAATACGATAAAAGAGATCAAAATAATACAATTAAATTTAAACTTTACACACAAAAATTTCTCAAAACCGATCGATATTCATCTACGACCTGTATACTACCACAAAATAATAACTAGTAGAGATATTAAGACAATACAATTAAACTTAATCTTTACCTAAAAACAAATTCTTCAAAACTGAATTAAAATAAAATAATACGATTATAAGGACATCAAAACAATATAATTAAATCTAATATTTATATATGAAATCCCTCAAAGTCAACCGTAAGTTCAGAATTGTAATAATTTATTCCTACATGTTAAATGAATTTCTTAAAACAAATACAAAGTTTGAACTTGCACTGTGTATAGAAAATTGTATTTACATTAATAGCTGAGCATACAAAAAGAGGAAGCTAAGAAGAAGGAAATTCAAATTGAAGAGAATGAGCCTGCGCCTTCTTCTCGATCCAACTGTTCGGTAAAATAAATGATCAACACTTTTGTTTTCTTTATGATGAGTTCAACAATATCAATGAAATTAGTCTGCTAGTGATTTATTTATAGAAGTATTTCCCTAATAAAGTTCTACTTTAGGAGTATTTTTATAATTGATTAGTATAAAGAAAAATATTAATTGATTCTCCTTACATATATTTTAGAAGTCTCATATATTTTAGGATTTTAGTTAATATAATAAAAAATAATTAAATAATAAACTAAATAAAATAGTGAAAAGACAGTTTTGTCTAAAAGAGAGTCTTTTATGAAGGACAAAAAGTTCAAATAACTTTTTAAAGGACTTCACACTTTTAATATATTATAGATTATAGATGCTTGTGTTGAATGCCTATTTTTGTTTTGAGTTTAAATTTTATGCACCGTCAGTGTATCAGTTTTTTACACCATCGGGTAACTTTAACCTGTTATAGCAGGTCACCTTATTTTTTCTAATTTATTTTAAAAAATAAAACTAAAGAACTGATTTTACCTTTTCCCTCTCTCATTCCTTAAAATCCTCTGTTTCCATCTAAAATAATTATTTCTTTCTCTCTCTCAACGTTTCTTGAGAAAATTAAAGAATGAAGGATTGGTGACATTGACCAACTTAAAGAGTCAAACATCATTAGAACACTTGTTAAGTTAATTGTGGACTTGATTAATATTTTTAAAACTTTTTAATTTATTTTCAAAAATAAAAATCAACCCAACTCATACCCTTCTTCAATCCAAATCAACCAGTCTCTCTCCTCTCTCTCGGCAGCTTCTCTCAACTCTTTTCCAACCAACAGTTCTATAAATTTCTTCTTTCAATCCTCGGCGATTTTAACATCCAAAGATAAATAGTTGGGCTTCGAGTTTCCCTCTTCAATCCAAATCAATCAGTCTCTCTCTCGATAGCTTCTCTCAACTCCCTTCCAACCAACAGTTCAATAAATTTCTCCTTTCAATCCTCGGCGACTTCAAGATCTGATGATAAATAGTTGGGCTTTGAGTTTCTTTTCGACTTCAACCTTCAATCGACGTGATAGCCATGCTATCCGGCCACAACAACTTCAAAATTTTCAACCTTCAATCGACGTGAAAGACTTGCTCTCCGGCCACAACAGCATTGAATTCTTCATCGTTCCTTTTTTTTTCATAGGTAAAAATTTATGGCATTTTTATTTTTGAAGAAAACGAGGAACTTGAGCCAACTTCTCTTATAGTATTGATTAATAATTTTAATATTTATTGCTTTAATTTTAAATGTGGTCTGAATAAAACCCTAATTTGTGATATTTCTTCTTTTCTCTTTTTGAAGTAAATTGTGATTTTTTATTGTTTGTTGTATTTTTTTGAAGTTTGATTTTTATTGTTTATGTTTATACAAACAAAACAATGATTTGAGTTGATTTGTTATGTTCTTGTTCTTGGTAAAATGGTGATATTATTTTTTTTCTGTTGAATAAAATCGTGCTACTATTTTTTGTTTTCTCCAACAAATTATCCATCTGGTGCAACATATTAACCATCTGATGCAACAGATTTTCACATGATGCAAAAGATCAACCATCTGATGCACCAGAGGAACCATCATATTAAAATTCTGACACAACAGATTAATCATCTGATGGAACAGATTTAGCATATGATGCAACAATTTAACTATCTAATGCAACAGATTAACCATATATTACAATCAATTAAGTATCGAATAAAAATTCTGATGTAACTGATTAACCATCTGATGTAATGGAGGAACCATCAGATTAATAATCTAATAAAATAGATGAACCTCATGTTGGATAAAATCATGTCAACTCCTCTAATAGGACATGTCCAAGACTTGATTTTTCCAACTGATCATTTATCTTCCGTGACAGATGACCCTTATGTTGGAAGAAATATAAAAAATATTGACTGTTGATAATTATTCCAACAGATCACTCATGTATTACAACAGATGTGTGACCTGTTGCACAGACCATTCATCTTTCTCAATATATGAGGGATATATTTTGTACTGTCGCAGTAGATTACTAAGTCATTGTTGTAGGTTAGTTAACTGTTCCGACAGATTACTCATATGTTGCAACAGATGTGTGATCTATTGCACAGATCATTCATCTTTCTCAACAGATAAGTGATATATTTTGTATTGTCATAATAGATTACTCAGCCATTGTTATAGGTTATTTAACTGTTCCAATAGATCAATCATATGTTGTAACAGATATCTGATCTACTGCACAAATTATTCTTTTTTCTTTACAGATGAGTGATATATTTTGTATTGTTGCAACATATTACTTATCTATTGCAACAGGTTATTTAACTATTCCAACAGATCACTCATATATTGCAATAATGTGTGATCTGTTGCACAGACCATTCATCTTTCTTAAAAGATGAGTGATACATTTTGTATTATTGTAACAGATTACTCATTTGTTGCAATAAGTTTGTTATATGTTGCAACAGATATAATACCTTGTTCAACAGATAAGTAATTTGTTGGAACTGTTATTTTACTGTTTTGCTTGACTGTTATCCTTTTTAATGATTTCTTAATCAACTATAATATATTTTTTTATGTTCCTATTAATTTTAGATAATATGACTGCCAAATGAATAGAAATCAAATCAAGTCCAAGTAAACGAATAAGTGAAGCAGCTAGGCTACATCCACCACTCTATGAGCTTGCTTTACAAGTATTATCTCAATTAGGAGCAGAATATGATGAACACAGGGAGGAAAAATATTTCAAAAGAGATGATCCAAATGCTAATAGCCCTTCCACCAAAAAATTGGTTAAAACCTTCAGTTTTAATTGTTATCCTGTGAGAATGCAGTACGATAGTACTACAGATTTAATAGGTGATTTCGTGGTTAAGTCAGCCATGGAAAAATACTTTGAGAACAAAAATTGGATGTTTATTTCAGGGACAGATGCTTTGGAAAATATCTTGATTTTTCGGAGGACAACAATGCTCGTTTCCAAATGAAAATGGTATATGAACTTCTAAAGTGTAGGTTTATGTATGAAAATAAAGATAAGATGGATGAGGTGTGGATAAATTACTATGGCGTGCCTCTTTGTTTTGGTTGGGTGAAGTTTGCCATAGTCACTGGACTAGAATGTTATCCTCCTTCTCAAGTTATACCTATTCTAACCCAAAAAAGCACCCCGCACACTCAAAAAAGGCAAAGGCAAGTCGTGTGATCGTGATGACCTGGTGTCCATTGTTGGTCCAAGCTTCAAAAATAAAAATTTGATAGAAGCATTGAAAGATAAAGGACTTTCAAAGAAGCACAAGCAGTCATTGTGCTTGGTTTGGTTTGTAGATACTATTCTTTGGGCGAGAGATGTTAACAACAACATAAGCGTTGGTTTGATAAATCTCTCCGAGGATCATAAGGCATTTAACAGCTATCCTTGGGGTTATGAAAGCTTTAAAATGACTGTCAAATATTTGTTGACTCCGTTAGCGCTAAAGATAGTAAACTTATATGGCTGTCCATGGGCTATCATGGTAAATATTTCTTTCTTTTATTATGATATCATTCATTTTTTACTCAATAATGGTTTTGATTTATTGGTGTTATTTTATAGGCTTGGGCGTTTGAAGCCTTTCCTTATTTGATTTTGCATCTATTGCTAGTTCCAACCAATCGAGAGTTGAAGATGTATTTTTTTCTTACTTTATGTTCTGTGCAAACTTTATCAGACCCTAAGGTTATCATTTAGAGCAACAGTCATTACAAGAAAAATAATTTTGGAGGGTAGGTTTGTTGTTAATAATGGTCTTAGTGGTGATTGAGCTGTTGGTGGTGGTAGTGGTGCTATTGTTGGTGCTAATGATGCTGCTCTTACAGTATTTAAAACAAACCATTATGAGTATGATCATACTGGTTATACAAATTTGGCCTCTCCCAACGAATGTTCTACATGCAAATGTCAAGACTGCAGGGCGAAACATGATTAGTGATTAATGTTATTAGTGCATTAACTACTTTTGTAAAGGAATTGACATCTAAGAGGGGTATCATTCCATTAAAAAGGATTTTATTTCCATCCACTCCATTAGAGATTAAGGCTAATAGGAAAGGGAAAGTGATTTCCAAGGCATTATCAAGCATCTATAAAAGTGAAATTGCAACTTCTCTGTTCGTGTGTTGTAATAAGCAATGTACAATGTCCAAAGAAGAGCATCATGAGCTAAATAAAGTGAATATATATGTCTTCCAACTAACAAACAAACACATTTCTATTTCAATAGATGACACATCGATTGAAAATTATCAAACAGATACATACATCTATTACAATAGTTAACTAACTTATTGCTCCAGATAATGTATCTGTTGTGACATATGTCTCTTCTATTTTATCAAATCAAATAGCTCTTTGTACCACTATTATTTATACCAACAAATGACCTATCTACTGCGAAAGATGAGTCATATATTGCAACAGATGGTTCATCCATTAGAAATTATCATACACGTCTTTATAATGTAGAAATTTGACCCAACAGTTGATTCATTATTTCAACAGAGATATAATCTATTTGGGATAATTTAAAATAGAAAGAAAACCTATTTGATTTGGTAGAATAGATGAGTTATCCTTTTCTATTTTGTTGTATCTTCGTGATTAGCATTGACCAATTCTGGCTTTCCAGGTGGATGTAGAAGCTACTGCTGATCAGCATTGATAATATGCTACTCTTTTTATGGAAATATGAAGAATAGTGTAATGTCCCAAATCTGGTACCTAGAATGCTACACGGTGCTCATGACCCCAAAGGACTACAAGCTAACCCATGACTGATATCTGTACCTTTATACTGTATGACTTTATGTAAAATGCAGAAATAAAGGCTAAAAGGTTATAAGGTTTAGAGATCTAATAAAATATAACATCTGAAGATATGGTATATCAATACCAAAACTACTAAAATAACTGTTTGAACTTGGTAGTTCGAAAGCCTCTAAATTGTCTGAATAAGGAGTTGATGGGATATGTTCCTAACTAACTCCAACTACTAAAATAAATTAATTAATGATATAATAAAGTAATGGTCATGTCCTCAAAGGATGAGGAATCACTGCTAACTCTGACTGCTGAGACTAGTGCTACTGATGCTTTGGAGATCGTGCTTATGAACCTATGGTATAAAAGACCATAGCACAAATGCTTAGTACGTTTGAATGTACTGGTGTGAATGTGAGGTAGGCTGAATGCAAAAGGGTTCACATGTATGAACTATACTAACTGGCTGAGTAACATGAACGTGAGAATACATGCATGAATAAACAGTAACTGTAACTAAGTTCGTGATAACATGATTACTGAGTCTGAGTACTGATAATAAGAGATACTGATACTGAGCGACTGTATCTGACAGTCTAGGTTCTTATAGAACTAGCTGAGTTCCATCTTGTTATGAGTTGACTCTATTTGACAGTCCTAAAATCTAAAGAACTATCTGAGTCCTATTACTGAGACTGAATGACTGTATCTAACAGTCCTGATTCTATAATGAAACTGTGGGAAGTATTCATCTAATTGAAATTCCCCAAATAATGCATTATAGCTTAGTTGGGGTCCAATCTATAACCCCAATAGGAAGCGTATCAATACCGCACCACCGGTAAGGATAAGCTGTAGGTGACCCTCATCTGACAGTGTCCCCAAAAAAGAACGGTGGAACCCTCATCTGACAGTTTTTATCCACTTCATCAACCCTCATCTGACAGTGTTGATGTCTCAACCTATACTGGATACATAGTTCTGGAATGCAAGAATGACTTCTAAGAATCACACCCTCATCTGAAAGTATGTGTTCCTATCCTTGGGTTCACTCAGTGCTAATTCCTACTCCCATCTGAATAGACACTGAACATGGATTACTGAACTGAACTGAACTAAATTAACTGAGTTTCATTGACTAACAGAACAGTACTGAGATTACTATATTACTGAGCTTTCCTGAGTCACATGACTGATTGAGTTCTTTGGACATGGCTCGACTGAGAGTATCTTGAAAACATGACACTGGCTCTAGGCACACAGCTAAATTGTCTGATACAAGTACCCCTAGGAATCGATAGCATGAAACTGACAAAGCATGATTTTCTTCAATACATGACTAACATCACAATCCATAATATAATAAGTTAGAGATTTCACGAAGTAGAAGTTCTAAAGCACCACAAGGGTTACACATATATCCATAATTCATTGACTAAGGCATTTCATCAAATACTTAACATGTATGAACTTGTACATGAATGGGGATTTCATATTATTAAACTTGTATGTAAATTTTCCTTCACATAGGCATTTAATCAAACACATGGGGAGCATGCTTTGGTTATACAATTATCAACGTACCTGATAATCATGGATATATCAATCAACGTATAAATTTAAGGGTTTATCATGATTATTATGCAAATCACCACATCCTAGGGTCAATAATTGGAGTATGTAGTTTCAAACGTGAATCAAAACCCCACAACATCATGAACATGAATTTCAATTCAATTTAAATCACGACATCCATAAATACACAAATCTTGGATTTTGAAAAGAGGTTCTTGAGCTTTACGGGTGAAAGGGACCCATGAATCAACACATGACATACCTGGGTTGTGAATTTCTTGAAGTTCTTGAACTTGAAAAACTTGGAATATCTTAGTTTCTTTAAGAAGGATTTGGATCTTGTTCTTGGGGATTATCTTTGAGAGAAAATCCTAATTTGATATTGTAGATGGATAATGAACTTATGAGCCTTGGTATAATATAATTAGGGGTTAAAACGGGTGGAAAAGACCCAAATACCCTTTTAAAATGAATTTAAAATAACTGAATGAAGTATAAAATAGTGGGGTGAGACAGTCCATCGCTGGATCGATGGTCCGTCAGTCCTGGCCATCGCTCTTGGGCAGAATAGGGGTTTACTACCTCTCTTGTGATGGCTTGTGCGATGGTCCGTCGCTAGCTTGACGTTCTGTTGTCCTGAGCCGTCGCCCTAAGGTAGAAGATGGTCTCACTGCCTCCGCTACGATGGTTTAGGCGAGGTCCGTCGCTAGCTCGATGGTCCATCGGACCTCATCGTCGCACCTGGGCAGTTTTGACTGCTTTATGTAAAATGGCCATAACTTTCTACTCCGATATCAGATTTGGATGAAATTGATATCGTTGGAAAGCTAATTCAATTTTCCACATGACAAAAACTGAAAATCTTAAGAACTCCACATATATAAAAGTGGATTCATCTTTCAAATTAAGTTTCTAACATACTTTGAATGCTTTCAAGCTAGTTAGAAGTACAGGGTATTACAAACAGAAAGAGAAAAAACTGTACGTAAGCGACAATAAAGATCCACAACAAGAAAAATTTGAATTTCATAGAACCGAATGAAGAACAACTTTTCCATATTGAGTAGATATTTATAGCTTGAGTCTGTCAAAGTAATAACCCCACCTCTCCTTAGGAATCCTTGGAATCAATACTTAAATTGTTGATGTATTTGTTGAGATCTGTGATAACGCTCAAACTACAGCTCTCGTAAGAGTGTAAGCGGTCGTTGTCAAATATAGAACCCAACTGGGTTGGGTGTCGAATCCCACAGAGAATACTTGGTCACTAAGTAAGCAACGATTATTAGACTTTTGGTGAAAGTTTCGTAAAAAGGGGGGATTGTAGCGTGCAAATAATGTAAGCAAAATAATAACGTAAGAACGGAAAATAGAAGAGTAAAATGGATTTCTTGGTTGGTTTTGATCAATGATAATTGAGAGTTAGGGTTATGTCCACCTTATGAGTTTTACGTATCTATTGACTATGAGTTATGCGGAATTTAGACATGCATGCGCTTATAGAGAATCGTATTCTATGGTAAATCCAGGCGTCTTTCGACCATCAAGGATTATTTCACTTTAACTCTTTCGAGCTTAAAGCGTATCTAATGGTACAAATTCTCCAAGAGGTTAATCCAGTTACGGCACTAACTTTTTAACAGGGGTTGGTGCCCTATTACCTTGACATTATCTCTTTTCCAGACATGTAACTTTTCTTTCGAACAAGTTAATGCTATACTGGCATATTCTATATGTTTGGAACCACAAGAATTTAAATTAAGATGAAGAGAATAATGATATAAGCAGCATACGTGTCAAGAATTCACAAACTCATAGCAATAGATAGTATCTCATAAGGCTTCCATAACCCCAACAGAGAAGTTTAGCTACTCATGAGTGCAACGGAAATCACAATAGACATTATAATCACACCAAAATAAAGATCTTGCGTGAAGTATGTTTGGTAGCACTTGTGGCATGAATTCCTTGCAAAATAGCATTTCTCTTGTCGTGAAAATTAAAAATAGAATAGATGAATAATAATGTCAACAACAAATTTATGAAGAAAAAGGGAAAGGATCGAATAGGGATAAGGGTGGTGGAGAATTGTTTTGATGGATGGATGGATGGTGGATGGATGGGAATTATTAAAAATCTCCAGCAAAATAGGGTATTTATAACACCCATATCCTATTCCTACTATGCTACTGCATTACTTATCCTAATCCTACTAGGTTACTGCATCCTTATCCTAATCCTACTAAGTTATTGTTGATCCCCAAAGTCTTTGGAAAAGTTGTTTTTGCCTGGGACAAGTTTTCCATGCATCACTTTTAGTCCCTAGGCATCCAAACTCTGCTTTCCTTCTTTCATGAAACTTCCTTTGTTATCAAGTTATCCATAAAATGCTGAAATCTTCATCATTTATACCTGAAAACTTGCTAATCACATTTGTTAGCTCACTTACAGGAAAAAGGACTAAAAGTGCATGAATTATATATTTTGTCCTTAAAACTTAGCTAAAATATGGGTAAATTATAGTGCTTTAGGCGTGTAAATACGCCTATCATCAACACCCCACACTTAAAGCTTTGTTCGTCCTCGAACAAAATATCATGTCCATCTAAACATCTACTTAGGGTTTCACAGTAACATCACAAAATATTCATCAAGACAGGCACGACAATCATTAACAAAGAGTAGTTTTTTGATCACTACTAGAAACAATTTCAACCTCTAATATAGACTCGTGATAATGGTTAATTCGTATTCAAAAGTTAAGGCACAAAGAATCATATACGACTTACCCAAAACTCATCAACCATATGTGTCTCACAATATGTCACCCATAATCACTCACAAGTATTGTATATATTTCGAACATGGGTATAAGATTATCCTTGCTCTCACTCTCACAAAGAATTCATATGCTGCAACTGATGACCATAGGCTTGCCCTTAGTGTAATGCTCTACTAAATATCAGAATGCTAAGTTTAGGATCAAATAGGTCTTCTACAGGTTGTAATGTAGGCTAAGGGATGAGTAGGACTATTTTGTCCAGAAATAGTGACTATGTTCCTAAGCGCTTTAATACATCACATTATGCCGTTTAACACTCTCTTTTAAACAACCTTTCTACTTTTTTTAATCTACCACCCCTTCTCACCTCTTTTGTTTTTCAATTTTAAACATAACTAACTTTTTAGTTTTCTTTTCATTTTTCTTTTCATAACACACCTCTATGATAGTAATTCATTTTCATAATGAATTCAAGCACCAATACATTCTAAGGAATCACACTCATCCAATTTCCTCTTATTTTGTCACATGACTTTACAATTTAAAGCGCTTAGGACTTTGGATCAAATTATGGTCTTGAAAAAATGGATTAGGCTTACATATGAGGCTGTCAAAGAAAATAGGCTTAAAGGCTCAAAAGAGTTGACTAGGATGATGTCCACAAGTAGGTAAAATGAAGGTAAACAATTACAGGTTGCCAAAGAAATGCCTAAATCATCTCCTAAACTCACACTCTTTATTTTGCTTCACACACACACCAGGCAAGTTCTAGCATCAGCCACAAACACAGAATATACTATATCCTCACACACACAAGGCACATGATCGACTTTATTGGGAGTAGTATAAACTTTTGACCCAACAGATGAAGGAACTGAACCATACAATTATCACATAGTGAGTCACAATTAGAGCCTAAACATCTCTGTAGTAATGATTTTAGCACAAACTCTTGTTATAATACCATGCTGCCCCTCAGAACAATTTCATGCAAAGTTAAAAAAAAATCAAAAAAATTTAACTATTAACAAACAAAACAAACAAACATATATAGATGCAAATGAAGATAAAGAAGTAAAGCATACAAATACCAGCACACCCCATACTTAGATGGGACACACTGCCCTCAGTGGAAAATAAAAAAGAAGAACCTGGTTAGTCGAAATCCTCCTCTATGTCTGGGGTCATACCCCCTGCATCGGAATCATTATCAGAGTCATCATCCTCAAAAGTTCCTCATAAGTACCCCACTTGATTCCAAGAGTGCGTCGAGGTATTTGCAGCACAGAGGATTCAGCTTTCTCTTTTCTTCCTCTTTTCTTACCTTTCTGTGTGGTGGGCGCTTTTTCTTTTCCTTGTCGTCCTTTTTGTGCCATTCTACCTGAGATCTCAATAAAGTCATGTTAGCTTCATCTTAGAAAATTCAATCGATAAACAGACAATAGTGGCACCACCCCACACTTAATTTGTTGACACAAACTAATTAAGTGAATGAGGTCGATTACTCAGACTTCATCGACATACATTTAGGTGATATGTTCCAACTATATGTTCAGCACAGTCATACTTTCATGTCTTCTTAATGTTATGCAATCTTGAAAATGCTTTCGTGTTTAGACTAATGCATCTTTTGAACAAAACTACTACATAGATATCGTATCAATTTATGGCATAGAAATAATCACAACATCGCATGTTTGTAGTCACCCGTGATTTTCATCTCAATGAACAAGTTATTTCAACATGTAAGCTTTCAAGTTACAAGATTATGCAATTATCTTGACCATGTCGATTTTGCAAAAGTATGACAGTGTATAAAAATCAAATAAAAGTTGGAAACAAGTCAAGAGCATCCATACATATTCTTTCACTCACTTAGTTGTATCAACCACATTCAAATCACCAACACTACTTCACGATTTAACAACTTATTATAGGCGTAGTATTGTAATACTTACGTAATATAAAAGAAGATCAAAGAAGTAATTACTTGGTTGATGGCCTCGGAAGATGCTCTTGCAAAGTTAAAAGAGAAAAAATAAAAGTTTTGAGAGTTTTGGGAGGCAAAGGCGGCGCCTATGCTATGGCATTGTAGATTCAGAGAGCAAAGGCAATGGCATAGGCGGTGCCTTTAGCTTTTCCTAGTTGAGCAGAAGGCCATAGCATAGGCCATGCCTAATGCTTTGCCTAGTTGAGTAGAAGGCTTTTGCATAGGCGGCGCCTATGCTATGGCATTGTTGAGCATAGGCGGCGCCTATGCTATGGAACTCTAGAATGCGAGAGCTTATGCCATAGCATAGGCCTTGCCTTGTTCGTGGCCTAGATTTACATAGGCCTTGCCTTGTTATTTGCCTATATTTTCATAGGCAATGCCTAACCCATAGCCTTTTGCTTCTTCATTCCTAACTTACCACCTTCGACATGCAATACTTCCAAATTAAAATTTGAAACCAATCTCCTTCTTTATACCTCCTGCACCTGCATTTACTCAAAAACAACAAAAATGATTAGAACGATGGGTTGCCTCCCATCAAGCGCCTTAGTTTTGTTCGTGGCTCGACAAAATTCTAAGAAAACAAAACAATTAAAAACCGATGGGTTGCCTCCCACCAAGCGCTTGATTTATTATTGCGGCACGACATAGCTATCTCGATTACTTAGACTTCATCGAGATAGATGGTGGATCGTTTTCTGAATGGATTCAGACGACAATGAGGCTTACTTGTAGGCATGCAATCTTCTTCGATACCAATTATATCATCAATAGACCAACCCATAGCTCTCTTGTACCTCTTCAGAGCAGAGATGAGAGCCTCTACGTACTGATCCCCTAGATCAGCCGCAACACTTACTGAAGGTGTATTTCTACTTCCCAAGAACGCATACCTGGGGAGCTCTTCAATGGAAGTCTTCACTGTTGGTGACGGTCGATTCTTAAGATCAAGGCCCAACTGCTTAGGGACATGAGAATAGGACCTTATTCCTGTTAGAGCACAAACGGTTTCTTCATGTTCTTCAGCATCCTCACGCTCAACATTCATAAGCACAGCCGCCAATGGGTCAACAATAAACTGCTTCTCTATGGGTAATTCTTTCTCATCCTCACCATAAACATCAGCTACATAGAACACATCCATATCTCTAGGCTGCTTCATCGATTTGCATACATCAAAATGAACTACTTCGTCATTCAACCGGAATAAAAACTCATTAGCTCTCAAATCAATGAGCACGCTCCCTGTTGCAAGGAAAGGGCACCCCAAGATTATGGGAACTTCCGAGTCCATCTCACAATCTAAGTTAACAAAGTCTGCCGGAAAGATGAATGAAGAAACCTTTACCAATACATCACACAAAATACCAATAGGTTGTTTTACCGACCTATCTGCCATTACAAGCCTCATATTGGTTGGAGTAGGATCCCCCAATCCCAAATTTTTGTAAATAGATAGTGGCATTAAGTTGATGCTGGCTCCTAAATCACACAATGCCTTAGCAAAATTCAACGATCCAATCGTGCAAGGAATAGTGAAAGCACCAGGATCTGTCTTCTTTTGAACTAGCGATCTTGTAGCGATTGCACTGCAATGGTGAACATTATCTACCGGCTCATAGCTCACTGACCGCTTCTTTGTTAAAAGATCCTTCATAAATTTTGCGTACCCAGGCATCTGTTCGAGCGCCTCTAACAACGGAACATTAATGGTCAGCTGCTTCAACATAGTTATGAATTTGCTGAACCTTATGTCATCAACTTTCTTCTTTAATCTTTGAGGAAAAGGTGTTGGTGGAAGAGGGATAGTTTTCTCCACCACTTCCTCTTTATCTTTCTTCCGATTATCAACCTTTTCAGGAGTGTCATCAACCATTTTCTTTAGTCTCTGCAGAAAAGGTAGAGGTGGAAGAGGAATCATTTTCTCCACCACTTCTTTTTTATCTTGCTTTCGAATTTCGATCTTTTCAGGCTGCAGACTACTAGTGGTAACTTCATGATCACCCTTGCCAGCTTATACGGCATCTTCACCATCAGTATCAATATCGTAGTCCGCTATATCGTCGACTGCTTGCTTGCCTTTGGGTAGATTTTCCAACACCTTACCACTCCTGGTAGTAATAGCCATGCATGTTCCATTGTTCCTTGGGTTTTGCACAGTGTTTCTACGTAGGGTGCCGGCTTTGTTTTGATTAAATGCTACTGAAAGTTGACTCAGTTGCTGCTCTAGTTATTTTATTGCAGTAGAATGCGAGTCAACCAATTGCTTCATTGAGGACAAATCATTTATTACCTCAGTTACTCCTGTGTTGGTTGCCTCCACTCCTTTCACCAGTTTAGCCATCATATCTTCCATGGATATATTTCCAGAACCAGATGCATCGGCGTCACGTCTTCCAGGAGGAACATATAAACCACTCCTGTCAGTCTTATTCTTCCAACTACCTTGATCACGATCCTTATATCCTGAATTATCATAATAGTTCCGACCTTGGTTTCCTTGGGCATTGCCTCGGAAACCCCCCTGATTGTTCACGTAATTGGCTTCTTCCTCAGAATCAGATTCCTCTCTTCCTTTTGATGCAACTGCTTTGACTTTTTCAGTCTTCCCTGATAGTAGATGCTTTGTAAGAAGATCCACTTGTGTTTTCATGTGCGCCAAATCTTGATCACATTCTTCTTCTCTTCTCTTTTGTTCTGCAGTTATGCCTATAGACAAAGTGGGGCTTGCTACCTCAGAATCCCTGGTATGCCAAGCTCTACTTTGCTTTGTCATCCGGTCTAGCATATCGCTTGCCTAAACAAAGGTAAGGTCCATAAATGATCCTCCAGCCGCATTATCCACCACTAGTTTAGTTACCAAATTCAAGGATCTGTATAGTATCTCCATCAAGTAGATATTGGTAATATGATGGTTTGGGCATCTCATAGGCTTCTTCTTGAATCTCTCCCATATTTCATGGAGAGCTTCAGTTGGAAGCTGAAGAAAGTTACTGATTTTATCTCTCAATTGTGCTCTTTTGAATGGCGGAAAGAATCTTTCTAGGAAAGCATCTTTCAATTGCCTCTAATTTTTAATAGAATCAGGAGTCGTCCCATTCAACCATAGAGTTGGCTCCCTAGATAGAGACAATGGAAATAAGCATAACTGAACTACATTCTGTCTAACGCCTGGATTGTCGAATGACTTGCATGTGGAGATAAAGTTGATCAGATGCATATTCGGATCATCACCTGCGAGTCCACCGAATAATCCCTTGAGTTGCAATAACTGTATCATAGTGCTAGTGATGTTAAACTTACCTCCGGGAGCCAAGGGCGGAGGAATAATGGCTCCTTTGGCACCAGCTCCATCAAGATCATCATCATCTTCATCGAATGGCATTTGCATGGCTCGGCGTTCAGGCCTGAACCTAGCTTGATGATCTCTTCTGTTGGCAGGTGTCGCCATCTCAGCATCACGCCTAGGGTTTAGTAACTAGTCATCACCTAGATCCTCATCGTCAGGATTTGTTGCTCGCCCAGGGTTATTAATATTCTATTGATGTACTTGAGCGGCGGCCAAAGCAGCTAGTCTAGCCTGCTCCTATTGAGCAGCCCTTCTTTCGATTTCCTGCCGGGCCTCCATTCTGCCAATACGATGTGGTTCGGGATTGAAAGGTAATAACGGTTGACCAGAACTTCGAGTATGGGGCATGCACTGAATAAAAACCTACAGAAAACAAAAACAATAACTAAAAGTAAAGTACAAGAATCTTTGACCAAAGGGCCTAGTAACTATCACAAACTTAGTAGACAACCGTATTCCCCGGCAATGGCGCCAATTTTTGATAACACTCAAACTACAGCTCTCGTAAGAGTGTAAGCGGTCGTTGTCAAATATAGAACCCAACTGGGTTGGGTGTCGAATCCCACAGAGAATACTTGGTCACTAAGTAAGCAACGATTATTAGACTTTTGGTGAAAGTTTCGTAAAAAGGGGGGATTGTAGCGTGCAAATAATGTAAGCAAAATAGTAACGTAAGAACGGAAAATAGAAGAGTAAAATGGATTTCTTGGTTGGTTTTGATCAATGATAATTGAGAGTTAGGGTTATGTCTACCTTATGAGTTTTACGTATCTATTGACTATGAGTTATGCGGAATTTAGACATGCATGCGCTTATAGAGAATCATATTCTATGGTAAATCCAGGCGTCTTTCGACCATCAAGGATTATTTCACTTTAACTCTTTCGAGCTTAAAGCATATCTAATGGTACAAATTCTCCAAGAGGTTAATCCAGTTACGGCACTAACTTTTTAACAGGGGTTGGTGCCCTATTACCTTGACATTATCTCTTTTCCAGACATGTAACTTTTCTTTTGAACAAGTTAATGCTATACTGGTGTATTCTATATGTTTGGAACCACAAGAATTTAAATTAAGATGAAGAGAATAATGATATAAGCAGCATACGTGTCAAGAATTCACAAACTCATAGCAATAGATAGTATCTCATAAGGCTTCCATAACCCCAACAAAGAAGTTTAGCTACTCATGAGTGCAACGGAAATCACAATAGACATTATAATCACACCAAAATAAAGATCTTGCGTGAAGTATGTTTGGTAGCACTTGTGGCGTGAATTCCTTGCAAAATAGCGTTTCTCTTGTCGTGAAAATTAAAAATAGAATAGATGAATAATAATGTCAACAACAAATTTATGAAGAAAAAGGGAAAGGATCGAATAGGGATGAGGGTGGTGGAGAATTGTTTTGATGGATGGATGGATGGTGGATGGATGGGAATTATTAAAAATCTCCAGCAAAATAGGGTATTTATAACACCCATATCCTATTCCTACTATGCTACTGCATTACTTATCCTAATCCTACTAGGTTACTGCATCCTTATCCTAATCCTACTAAGTTACTGCTGATCCCCAAAGTCTTTGGAAATGTTGTTTTTTCCCGGGACAGGTTTTCCATGCGTCACTTTTAGTCCCTAGGCGTCCAAACTCTGCTTTCCTTCTTTTGTGAAGCTTCCTTTGGCGTCAAGTTATCCATAAAAGGTTGAAATCTTCATCATTTATACCTGAAAACTTGCTAATCACGTTTGTTAGCTCACTTACAGGAAAAAGGACTAAAAGTGCATGAATTATATATTTTGTCCTTAAAACTTAGCTAAAATATGGGTAAATTATAGTACTTTAGGCGTGTAAATACGCCTATCATCAATCCGTACCCATAACAATTTTTTTACATTTCATTTATACGTTGATTTATTTTAACTGATTTCTTAAGGCTTTAATTTATTTTATTTTGTCTATGAATTTTATTTTTCCCTTAGATTTGAACTTATAAATTGAAATGGAATACTAGATTCAAATATTGCAACTTATAATGTATTTGTTGCAACAAACGATACATGTGTTTGAAAATATCGAACAGATTTAGACATATGTTGCAATAGGTAGGTAATCTGTTGGAATTTATCAAATAGGTCTTTCCACTGTTGCAACAGATAGACTTAGATAGAAACATCGACATAATGCAATAGATGACCAACCTATTGCAACAGATAAACTATATGTCAGAACAAGTAGAATATCTGTTACAATGGATGGAGAATCTATCGCATTATAAAAATTCAACTTAAATTGGACATAAAAAATCGTCACTACATGTACAAAAGTGAAAGTGACTTGAAATAAAAAAAAGGCGGAACCCATCAATAGTGTTCAGTTTAAACACCTAAATTAAAATAGGCATCAATTAGACAGTGTTTATTTTAAACACGTAAAATAAAATAGGAATCAAATGTGTCAGGTTGACACTTTTTGTTGACTTGGCATCAGATTTGGTCCCCAACAATCATTTTTCCCCCATTGTCTTATATATTCATCTTCTTCCTAAAATTTAACCCTAAATTCCCAAACCTTCTACATCATCGTCATCTTTTTTTATCTATCCAAATTCTTCAAATTATTTGCATTTGATCTTTCTTTTCTTCATCTTTTTATTTTATTTTTTCCAACTGAGTTTGACAATGTTGAGTGCATCTTTCACTATTTTTGGTGATATCAATTTTTGATATTGTAAGTGCGGTCATGAAGCTCTATTGAAGACTTCTTGGACTCAACAAAATCCAGGTCATAGGCTTTTTACTTGTAAGATTTTAAAGGTAATATTTCTTTATTTAATTAGTTGATTAATTATTGACTTGTAATTATGTTCTTGTTTTTATAGAAATTGGATGGATGCGATTACTTTGATTGGTAGGAATAAAGATATCCTTCCCAAGAAAATCGTGTAATATGGGGTTTGCTGAACAAAGTCAAGGCTTCTGAAGAGAAACAAAATCGAGCAAGAAGATACTACATTGTTGATGTTATTTCTACTGGTTTGGTGTTGTTGGGCACATGGATATTCAAGCCTAATTGCTGAAATTTTAATGGTGATGTATTTGTTACTGGTTTGGTGTTGTTTAGCACATGGATATTCAAGCATAATTGTTAGAAAATATCAAATAGATTTAGGCATATGTTGTAAAATTTAGGTCATCTGTTGGAAATTATCAAATAGGTCTTCCCACTGTTGGACCAGATTAGACTTAGATTAGATAGAAATAACATCGGCATAATAGAACAGATGACCAACCTATTGCGACAGATAAACTATATGTCAGAATAGATAAAATATATTTTACAAAATATTGACAATCTATTGCATTATAAAAATCTCAACTTTCATCAGAAAAAATTATTGCCACTGCATGTACATGTAATTTAAAGTAAAGTGAAGTGTGACTTGAAATAAAAAATTATTATTTCACAGGTTCTTCTATATACACAGTCTCCAAGCATCCAGTTCGTACCCCATAAGCCCAGACCTCTTGCAGGTTTGCCACAGCGTTGTCATACAGAAAGTTCATTGGCTCGGCTATTTTTGTGTCGATCAACAAACATTCAATGCGTGCAAGAGTGTGTGAGCTGCATGCAAAATCGGTATCATTTTTTGAAAGGTCTATGCCCTTGTTTTGACCATTAAAATTCCATGATTTCTCCATCAACACTTTTACTGGAAAATGATTCATCAGTTTACTATCCCTCAACAAGATGGGTAACAACTCCATCAGTGGCTGCACATGGAAAAAAAGATCGACCTTATTGATGGCAGGTTCATTGTAGTCATAAACTTTAATTTTTCCCTCCTCGAGTAGTATCTCAACAACCTGATAATGTATGTCATTCATGCTAATGACTACAAGAATCCTCTTTGATTTGGTCCAGTTTTTTCCATGTGAATTTGGTATCTCCCCTGTAACATATTTTATCATTTATTCTTCATCCAAGTCTAACATAGAAACTAAGAAATCAAGTCCCGCTCCATAGGCTAACGCATCAGCATTGAGTTGATAGTACTTATCTTGTAGCTTCTTACAGAAGTTGAGTTCCATTATCCTATCAGTAGCGTCATAACCTTCCGGGTATGTTAATTGTCTTTTCCTCATGAGGCAGAGAATTTTTTCAACATGTTGTGATATAAGAAGTCAATTTTTAAAAAGGTTAGTAATTGTAAAGATGGTACATTTGTTGCATAAGGTTCTCTGAATCAATAACTCAATGCAACTTATGCAAAAGATGGATAAAAAGTTACAACAGAATCACCACCAGTTGCACCAGAATACCCAGCCATTGCAATAGATTTCACATTTTTTTCATAACTTCTTCTTCATAGGTTATATTAGAAGGCTAGGTTAGGAAAAGTAAACTTTCCTTGTCATCTACCGCATACGTATATCTGTCATAATCTAGAAGTCTTGGGGAAACAAGGGAGGCCTAGGGTAATCTGGTGCGCCTAGCTTGGCATTCTAGGCTTGTCGCAGATCTCTCTTATCTTTAGTGACAAGTTCCACGTATATGTCCACCTTTTTGAATATCCCCTGACCTTTAACAGCTTTTAGAGAGAGAGGAGTTGTAATTTTTTTGATTTCCGATCGAAGAGTACGTTGCTAATTTCTCTTTTTTCCTCCCTACTGCCGTTGTAGGAGTGCGTAGCTCCCTCACCTTATTGGATAGTTTGACACCCCTCTTGGATTTAAATTCCTTAACAGCTTTAGAGATAGCCTCTACTTTTTCAAAGAGTTTATCCTAGCTGTCTTTGCACTCTTCGTATTTGCAACTAGAATACGAGGGTAAAGAGGGGTGATAGGGACCTATGTAAGGGTGAAAAGGGGTGTTTTCAAACATATTTATTTTTCTTAAGCATCAATATGTGCATCATCACGAGTGGTAGTAGCATCAGCATGCCTTCCACCAACACCAACAACTCCACCAGAAAAAGCACCTGGATCTGCCTTAGTAGGTTAGTCATGAAGAGCTTCAATATTGGGCTGACCTTGCCTAATTGGTATTCTTAAGGTTGTTGCTCTAGCCAGTTCCTTCTTTATTAACTCCACCGTTGGTCTGCTATAGTATCAATATAACTTAGAGTAATATAATAAATTATCACCGACTCCCGCTCAGTAGGCATGATCCGTGGATGCACAACCTATAAAAAAAATAAAGATGCATTTAAATTATATAATACAATAATTTTCACAGATGTGTTATACACAGTCAACTTCTACAACAGATTAACAATATGTTACATCATATTACCCATTATTGCATAGTTTGCAGTACATGGTTAAAATTCATTTGAGTTGGGTTAAGAGAACCAGAGCAACATATGGATAATTTGATGCAAAATATCAATCATCTATCATAACGAATTACCAATCTGTTGCACCAATTACACAAGATGGGTAATTTGTTGGGTTACATGTTATGAAATAGATGATTTGTTTGTCACAACAGATTAACAATATGTTACATCAGATTACATATCTGTTGCATAATTTGTAGTAGATGGTTAATCTCTTAGGAGTCGGGTTTAGAGAACTAAAACAACAGATGGGTAATCTGATGCAAGATATCAATCGTCTATCACAACAGATTATCCATCTGTTGCACCGATTGGCATAGGATGGTAATCTATCGCAATAGATATCTCATCTAGTGCATCAGATATAACATCTATTGCACCAGATATAACATATGTTTAATATCTTTCATTGAGTAAAATTATTTTACTTGAAAAAGACGTATTGCATCATCCAGAGGGTTAAAGAGATTAGCCTCCTTAATTTTGGTGTTGTTCTTTGCAACCAACCACCTAAACATCCTTGGATGAGAAATCTCATCTGGATAATCTATTACCTGCTTTCGGAGGGGAGGAATGGCTTCAAATGCCCAATCCTAAAAATGTAAACAGGAAGCAAGAAAAAAAAAAGTCATAATAGTTATATTTAATATAAATTAATGGATGAGTAAAAATAGTGATTAATTTTACCATGAAATCCCAAGGAAGACGTATAATGTGGTCATCCCTGAGGATAGCATTGTTAGTAAATATTGGATAGTCAAGTAGAAGTTGTCATATCCACAGGGATAATTGTTGAATTTATCAAAATCCTCAGCCCGTGCCAACAAATCATCTTCTATGACCTTGCTGACGTTTCTTGCCAATATAACCGAATGGGTAAACCAAAATAAGCACAATTTCCCCCTGTACAGCTTTGGTATGGTTTTATCCATGAGATCTGTTAATAAATCTGATGCTTTAGCCACGTCGAGCAATGTCAAACAACCCATCTATTTTGTTCTCGCGTTTTCTTGCCTTGGATATTTTGCGGGGTATTTTCTTGGCGATAGGTGGTTCTTCTGGATGGTGGCATCTTAAGCCCGTCACTATGGAAAACTCTTGCAAGCCAAAATATACCGGCATAAGGCAGTAGTTGATCAAGATTTCATCCATCATTTTGCCTGCCTCCTTCGAATCTTTATCATCCCCCACGTACTTGATCCTGTGCTTGAGGAGACCATATACCATCTTCATAATTTTCCTAAAATAAATAAATTTTCTTCCTATCTGACATTTAAGTACAATTTCACCAGTTTGTTTTTCTTCTGCTTTTGGTTCATTTATCGGCATCACAACTTGAAACTTATCTATACTAAAGGTTTTGTGTCACACCCCAAAATCCCATCGGGCCGGACTGGCACCCGAAGCCGAGAAGGCCCGGGAGAACCCGTTCAAATACCTGTACCTTCACTTACATTCACCAAAAATTTGGGCAGCACTTTGTTACATATAGAAGGGTCTAATTCCGTGTATCAGCACAAATATATATATATATATAATACTTGGCCGTCGGGGCCACCACATATACAAATATAACATCACTATATAAACTCCCATGACTTGACCCTTCCTTATGTCTACAAAGCCTCTAGGACATATATACATGACATAACTAGGGTCGGGACAAACCCTCGCCCACACATGACTCCTGTACAATAACAAAACATAAGGAACCAACTCGGAAAGCTCCGAAGTAAACTGGAGCTCACCAACAATAGCTGTACGACCCGGCTCCTATCTATGCTGTGAATAAGCTGAAGTACCTGTGCTTGCAGCATGAAATGCAGGTCCCCCGTGAGGGACGTCAGTACAAAATATGTACTGAGTATGTAAAGCTGTAGATAATCATATGTGATATGGGGGATCAAGAAAATCATACACATGTGAATAAATCATAACAGAAGGGAACCACACTTCATAAACACTTTTAGGATCATGTACATTATCATTAATCTGAACTGGGTTCTTGGATTCAAACACATTTGTGGAACGGTATATATTCGTTCATTTCATTCTTTACAATTATCATTCGCCATTACCTCCTCCTCCCGAACCTCCAACCACCTAACAATAATCAATACTGTACCGTACTGTGACCATTAGGCTTCCTCCAGTACATATAAATTGGGATCGACCCATGCTAGGCTTATGCCCCTGGGATACCACCCACGCGTATATCAAGTAACACACATAAGAAATCTTTCCAATAACTTAGTTCAAAAGCTTTTGAGATTATTACATTAGTGTTCATGCCAATATAGTACCTTTGGAACAATGATACATCAATAGGAATCAAGTAATAGACCTTCTATACAATAAAAATGTCATAAAGACTCATTGGTACATCAACATCGTGTTTCAGAATCATCAATATCACAATAATGAAATAGGAGCCTTTTGGTATATCAATGAAACATTTTGACACTTTATAGAATGGAAACAACTTCGTTGGTAATGTAGAACAATACATGTGTTTGGACAACCTCGGAATCTTACTTGATGGAACATTGGTGTTTTCATGCCAAAGAACATCGTTAGAGTATGCTTTACATACCTCGTTGTAGATTTGGACAGCAATTCGACACAACTTCCCGCCTTTACAAATCACTTATCTACAATGAAATATTTGGCATCTAGTATTAGCAACCCAACACCACAATTCTCTTCCATAATTCCATACAACCAATATTTGTAGAACATTCCAAAAACCAACTTGATCAATAGGTTTATGTGTATATATATATATATAATCATCATTTCAATACCACATCATCACACCAAAACCCTTCACAATTCAACATAATCCAACCATGCACAAGAATAATCCAACATCATTTCCAATCATCTTTCAACAACAATCAAATAACATACTTCTTATGCTCACATGCATATATATATATACATATCCATATAAATAACACTAACATAATTTACATCCTTACCATAAAATGGCCCTTTTTGATTTCGAAGTCCTGTTGGCTCAAATAAGGGGTGCTTTCGAGACGGTGAACACAACTACGGAATCAATTTGGATTTTCTACGGTTGAATCACAAGATAATTAGTGTTGAAATTAGGCTAGGGTTTCTTATTTCCAATAATATGATGATAATTGATGGATATAAGACCAATTATATCTATATAATGACCAATTTTCGTCCAAGAGGTGATGGAAAATAACCATATTGCCCTTAAAAATTTAAGTAAATCCGAATCTGTCCATGGTGGACTGTTTTGACAGGCTAAAGTAAATCAGCCATAACTCTTTTCTCCGATATCGGATTTGGGTGAAACTGGTATTGTTGGATAGATAATTCAAAGGGATTTCATTTCATATAAAGTAAGCCACCCAGTTCATCCTTTACAAGGAGTTATGATTGTTTGAAGTTGACCCTAAAAAACTGTTTTGAGAGGCTGAAGTAAAACGAGTATAACTCCTTACTCAGATGTTGGATTTGGATGAAACCAATTGAATTGGAAATAAGACTCAAAGATATTTCTTTTGATAGGTGGTAGATCTCCCAGTTCATTATATTGAGGGAGTTATGAATGTTCAAAGTCGACCCAAAAAACTGGCAGGCCTCAGTAGTTTGAATTTCCTGCACATTTACTGTTCACAATTATCCCGGACGCCGTTTTATAGTTTCGAACGTGCTCGATTATATCCGAAACTTATCCGTTTTTGGAAATCTTTATATCGTTGGAAAGCTTATTCAATAAACTTCGTATGGAACCATCGACGGGCAAATTCCGGTATAAATAAAGTAGATTCCTATACACATATAATCAAACTATACACTTGAAACCATCTCAAGATAATCAATACTCATACTTAAACTCATATATACCTAACTTAGGATCAATACATATACTCCAACACATATAACCATGGCTAATGCACATAATTAAGTACGGGGTGTTACATCCTTACCCCCTTAAGGACATTCGTCCTCGAATGTAAATGTAGTTATTTAGCCAAAACAAGTTCGAATTCATAATTGATATTCACGTCATCATATAGATATTATGAATATGTAAAAACTTACTTGTTAGTGTCCCAGTTACACTCCTTGCACTTCTTTTTCACCTTTGAACAAATAAGGGTATTTCGATTTCATTGCTTCCTCCGCTTCCCATGTAATCTCTTCCCTTTGTTGATTTCTCCAAAGTACTTTCACCGATGCTACTTCTTTATTTCTCATCTTCTTAACTTGATGATCTAATATAGCAATAGGCATCTCCTCATAGGTAAGATCTTCTGTTACTTGCACATCTTCAGTAGAAGTAATAAGGGACGGATCTCCGATGCACTTTCGAAGCATCGATACATGAAATACTGGATGCACTGATGAGAGTTCATGGGGTAGCTCTAATTCATACGCAACTTGCCCATATCTTCGAATAATCTTATACGGGACTATATATCGTGGACTCAACTTTCCTTTCTTGCCAAATCTCATCACCCCTTTCATTGGCGATACCTTCAAAAATACCCAATCTCCTAACGAAAACTCTAGCCCTCTTCTTCTACTATCCACATATGACTTGTGTCGACTTTGGGCTATTTTCAACCGTTGCTGAATCACCTTGACTTTTTCTATGTCTTGATACACAAGATTCGGTCCGAACATAAGAGTTTTACCCACTTCAAACCATCCTATTGGTGATTTACACTTCCTCCCATATAAAGCTTCATATGGTGCCATTTTGATACTTGAATGATAGCTATTATTGTAGGCAAACTCAATAAGAGGTAAATGATCATCCCAGCTGCCTTTAAAATCTATAACACATGCTCGTAGCATATCTTCAAGTGTTTGAATGGTGCGCTCTGCTTGTCCATCCGTCTGAGGGTGAAAAGTTGTACTCAGATTCACTTGTGTTCTCAAACTCCGTTGGAAAGACTTCCAAAAGTTTGCAGTAAATTGAGTTCCCCAATCCGATTTAATAGAAGTTGGCACTCCATGCAATCGGACTATTTCTTTAACATACAGCTTTGAATATTCTTCAACTGTGTAAGTGGTCTTAACGGGTAAGAAATGTGCGGATTTAGTAAGCCTATCCACAATCACCCATATAGAATCAAATTTTCGAGCTGTACGAGGCAAACCTGTAACAAAATCCATGTTAATCATGTCCCACTTCCAAATTGGAAGATCTATGCATTGCATATAGCCTCCGGGTTTTTGGTGCTCAACTTTAACTCTTTGACAATTTGGACATTCAGCTACAAATTCTGCAATGCTCTTCTTCATGTCATTCCACCAATACATATCTTTCAAATCTTGATACATTTTGGTTGATCCTGGATGAATGGAATTCCTTGAAAAATGTGCCTCTGTCATAATCTTCTTTCTTAGCCCGTCTACATCCGGCACACACAATCGGTTTTGGCACTGAAATACTCCTTCTCGCGTAAGCTCAAATGCCTTGGTCGCACCACTCTGAACGTTCTCCTTAAGCTGTAATAAAATAGGATCTGCATCTTGCTTCTTTTTACCTCAGCTACTAATGAGGATTCCGCAACATTATGCACAATAAGCTTCTCGTTCGGAGTTCCAAGAAGGCGAACTCCCAAACTAGCTAACTGATGAAGATCTTTAATCATCCCTTTCCTTTCTATAGGTGTCATCATAGCCTTATGACTCAACGCATTAGCTACTATATTCGCTTCCCTGGGTGATACAAAATATCAACATCATAATCATTTAATAGTTCCATCCACCTTCGTTGCCTCAGATTTAGATCCTTCTGACTGAGAATATATTGTAAGCCCTTGTGATCAGTATATATATCAACATGAACCCCATATAAATAGTGGCGCCATATTTTTAAAGCAAAGATAACTGCTGCCATCTCAAGATCATGTGTGGGGTAATTTTTCTCATGTGGCCTCAATTGCCTTGAGGCATATGCTATCACCTTCCCATGTTGCATTAATACACATCCTAAACCAATTCTCGAAGCATCACAATACACTATATACCCTTCTGTACCTTCTAGAAGTACCAACACAGGTGTAGAAGTCAACTTATTCTTCAATTCTTGGAAACTCTCCTCACACGCATCATTCCATTGGAACTTGGATGCTTTATGTGTTAGCTTGGTTAAGGGTGCTGAAATGGAAGAAAAGTCTTTAACAAACCTTCTATAATAACCGGCCAACCCGAGAAAACTACAAATCTCCACAGGCGTTATGGGCCTTGGCCAGTTCTTCACAGCTTCTATCTTTTGAGCATCAACCTCTATCCCTTCACTAGATACAATATGACCCAAAAATGCCACCGACTTTAACCAAAACTCACATTTAGAGAACTTTGCATAAATCTTACAATCACGAAGAGTCTGCAATGTCTGTCGTAAGTGATTGGCATGGTCCTCTTCTGATCTAGAATCAACTAGAATATCATCTATAAAAACTATCACAAATACATCTAGGAATGGCTTAAACACCCTATTCATCAAATCCATAAAAGTTGTAGGTGCATTTGTTAGCCCAAATGACATAACTAGAAACTCATAATGACCATACCTTGTTCGGAAAGCTGTTTTGGGTATATCTTTTTCTTTGACCCTCACTTGGTGGTAACCTGACCTCAAATCGATCTTAGAAAAGCACTTGGCGCCCTGTAACTAATCAAATAAATATCAATTCTTGGGAGTGGATATTTATTCTTAATTGTCACCTTATTCAATTGCCAATATTCAATACACATCCTCAGCGAGACATCCTTTTTGCGCACAAATAACACTGGTGCTCCCCAGGGGGACATACTAGGCCTTATGAATCCCTTCTCTAGCAAATCTTTCAATTGCTCTTTCAATTCTCGTAATTCTGCTGGGGCCATTCTATATGGAGGAATGGAGATTGGTTGGGTGCCTGGTATTACATCAATACCAAACTCTACTTCTCGTTCAGGAGGCAAACCTGGAAGATCTTCAGGGAATACATCAGGAAATTCATTTACCACTGGTACAGTGTGAAGATCTGGTGATTCTGATTCCGTATCCTTTACTCTAACTAAATGACATATTTAGCCCTTGGAAATCATTTTTCTCACATTGAAATAAGAAATAAATCTACCTCTTGGTGCGCCAATCTTACCTTGCCATTCAATAACTGCTTCATTAGGAAAATGTAAATACATCTTTTTCGTAAACAGTCAATTTTGGCATAACAAGACGCCAACCAATCCATACCCATTATAACATCAAAATCTACCATTTATAGTTCCACAAGATTGGCCATCGTGTCTCGACCACACACAGCTACTACACAATCTTTATAAACTCTTCTGGCAATTATAGATTCCCCAACCGGGGTAGACACTTCCAATGGTTTATCTAACGATTCGAGGGTCCTTTTGAACTTCCCAGCAACCAAAGGAGTAACATATGATAATGTAGAACCGGGATCAATTAGAGCATATACATCAAATGAAAATATGTACATCGTACCCGTAACCACATCTGGGGAAGCCTCTAGATTCTGTCGATCCGCTAAAGCATAAGTGCGATTCTGAGTCCCACTGGAACTGGCGACTCTTTTTTCATTGCTAGCATGACCCGCAGGTCTTGCACCCCTACCAGAATAAGATACCGGTGACGATGATGCAACAACTGATCCCAAAGGTCGTGCTATGCCACCTGCGTCTCTTCGTGGGCATTCTCTCATCATATGCCCTGTCATACCACACCAATAACAAACATTTATTCCCATTCGATATACGCCCATCTGATGCCTTCCATATTTATTGCATGGCTCTCGAGGAGGTCTCGATTGGCTCATATTCCCTTGCCCATGATAACCCACAGATCGCGAACTATGACCCTCACTTCTTTGCCCAAATTGACTGCCTCTAAACCCCTAATGTTGTGGTGGAGCACTAGCTGCAGAATAAGAAAATAATGGCCTAGGTGGTCTAACAGAAAATTGAGGTTTAAAACCTCCTTGTGGCGCCATAAACAGCCCTGTAGATCTGGCCCTCTTAGAAGATCCGCTTTCAAATTCCTGTGTTCTTCTTCTTTGCCTCTAATCTTCCATTTTCTGTGCAAATGCTTGGATCCTAGCTATATCCATATATTTATTCAGTGTAGCAATAGTACAATCCTTAACCAAATACGGATCCAATCCATTCACATACCGATGAACTCTGTCATCCATAGTAGCTATAACATTAGGAGCATATCTGGACAAGGAATTAAATCGAAGACTATACTCCCTCACACTTGTATTACCCTACCAAAGGTTTAAGAACTGATCCGCACGGGCCTAACTAGTCTCATATGGAAGATAATGATCAATAAATGCCTCTTTGAACTCTTTCCAAGTAGCTGGGGGTGCATCAATGCCCCTTGACCGTTTCCAGTCTTCATACCAATATATAGCCTCACCTTTGAATCTATACGCGGCTAACTCCACTGTCTCTCTGCCCGATACATGCATCACCTCTAGGGCCCTTTGGATCTAATCAATAAAGTCCTGTGGATCTTCATTAAGATCGGATCCGGTAAAAGTAGGCGGATCCATCTTAAGAAAATCTTGCGTCCGAAGACTAGCCGCCCTATCAGTACCTCTAGAACCCGCGGCAGGAATAGCTTGCCCTTGGACTTGCCCAGCAACTATACGAGTCAAAAGCTGCACTGCATTTCTAAGATCTTGATCAACAACATTAATAGGTGGCTCTGGGGATATAGTTCTCCTCCCCCTTATTTCTTCCGGACATGGGGAAGTTTCTGATGCATGCTCAGCTGGAGCCTCACTTTGATTAACTGGTATAGTGGGTGACTTACTAGTCCCCTCTCCGGCAGCCACATCTACTTGTTTACCGGTATTCTTGCTTTTGGTAACCGGCATCATTACTATAATAAGAAAAACAAACTAATTCAGTGGTCAACTATGACTTCATATACAATATAAGCTCTATCGCACGATCTAAGACATGAAGAAAAAAACAATTCCTAAATGTCCATAGCCTCCTGTTTATAGATGTGGTGCACAACACACCGATAAACAAGACTCTACGTAGACACGGCTTTGTAGACTCACTAGGACGAACCGCTCTGATACCACTTTTGTCATGCCCCAAAATCCCATCGGGCCGGACTGGCACCCGAAGTCGAGAAGGCCCGGGAGAACCCGTTCAAATACCTGTACCTTCACTTACATTCACCAAAAATTTGGGCAGCACTTTGTTACATATAGAAGGGTCTAATTCCCTGTATCAGCACAAATATATATATATATATATAATACTTGGCCGTCAGGGCCCATACATATACAAATATAACATCACTATATAAACTCCCATGACTTGACCCTTCCTTATGTCTACAAAGCCTCTAGGACATATATACATGACATAACTAGGGTCGGGACAAACTCCCGCCCACACATGACTCCTGTACAATAACAAAACATAAGGAACCAACTCGGAAAGCTCCGAAGCAAACTGGAGCTCACCAACAATAGTTGTACGACCCGGCTCCTATCAATGCTGTGAATAAGCTGAAGTACCTGTGCCTGCAGCATGAAATGCAGGTCCCCCATGAGGGATGTCAGTACAAAATATGTACTGAGTATGTAAAGCTGTAGATAATCATATGTGATATGGGGGATCAAGAAAATCATACACATGTGAATAAATCATAATAGAAGTGAACCACACTTCATAAACACTTTTAGGATCATGTACATTATCATTAATCTGAACTGGGTTCTTGGATTCAAACACATTTGTGGAACGGTATATATTCGTTCATTTCATTCTTTACAATTATCATTCGCCATTACCTCCTCCTCCCGAACCTCCAACCACCTAACAATAATCAATACTGTACCGTACTGTGACCATTAGGCTGCCTCCAGTACATATAAATTGGGATCGACCCATGCTAGGCTTATGCCCCTGGGATACCACCCATAAACACATAAATAGGGATCGACCCATGCTAGGCTTATGCCCTTGGGATACCACCCACGCGTATATCAAGTAACATACATAAGAAATCTTTCCAATAACTTAGTTCAAAAGCTTTTGAGATTATTACATTAGTGTTCATGCCAATATAGTACCTTTGGAACAATGATACATCAATAGGAATCAAGTAATAGACCTTCTATACAATAAAAATGTCATAAAGACTCATTGGTAAATCAACAACGTGTTTCAGAATCATCAATATCACAAAAATAAAATAGGAGCCTTTTGGTATATCAATGAAACATTTTGACACTTTATAGAATGGAAACAACTTCGTTGGTAATGTAGAACAATACATGTGTTTGGACAACCTCGGAATCTTACTTGATGGAACATTGGTGTTTTCATGCCAAAGAACATCGTTAGAGTATGCTTTACATACCTCGTTGTAGATTTGGACAGCAATTCGACACAACTTCCCGCCTTTACAAATCACTTATCTACAATGAATTATTTGGCATCTAGTATTAGCAACCCAACACCACAATTCTCTTCCATAATTCCATACAACCAATATTTGTAGAACATTCCAAAAACCAACTTGATCTATAGGTTTATGTGTATATATATATATATATAATCATCATTTCAATACCACATCATCACACCAAATCCCTTCACAATTCAACATAATCCAACCATGCACAAGAATAATCCAACATCATTTCCAATCATCTTTCAACAACAATCAAATAACATACTTCTTATGCTCACATGCATATATATATATATACATATCCATATAAATAACACCAACATAATTTACATCCTTACCATAAAATGGCCCTTTTGATTTCGAAGTCCTGTTGGCACAAATAAGGGGTGCTTCTCGAAGCCCTCGAGACGGTGAACACAACTACGGAATCAATTTGGGATTTCTACGGTTGAATCACAAGATAATTGGTGTTGAAATTAGGCTAGGGTTTCTTATTTCCAATAATATGATGATAATTGATGGATATAAGACCAATTATATCTATATAATGACCAATTTTCGTCCAAGAGGTGATGGAAAATAACCATATTGCCCTTAAAAATTTAAGTAAATCCGAATCTGTCCATGGTGGACTGTTTTGACAAGCTAAAGTAAATCAGCCATAACTCTTTGCTCCGATATCGGATTTGGGTGAAACTGTTATTGTTGGATATATAATTCAAAGGGCTTTCATTTCATATAAAGTAGGCCACCCAGTTCATCCTTTACAAGGAGTTATGATCGTTTGAAGTTGACCCTAAAAAACTGTTTTGAGAGGCTGAAGTAAAACGAGTATAACTCCTTACTCAGATGTTGGATTTGGATGAAACCAATTGAATTGGAAATAAGACTCAAAGATATTTCTTTTGATAGGTGGTAGATCTCCCAGTTCATTATATTGAGGGAGTTATGATCGTTCAAAGTCGACCCAAAAAACTGGCAGGCCTCAGTAGTTTGAATTTCCTGCACATTTACTGTTCACAATTATCCCGGACGCCGTTTTATAGTTTCGAACGTGCTCGATTATATCCGAAACTTATCTGTTTTTGGAAATCTTTATATCGTTGGAAAGCTTATTCAATAAAATTCGTATGGAACCATCGACGGGCAAATTCTGGTATAAATAAAGTTGATTCCCATACACATATAATCAAACTATACACTTGAAACCATCTCAAAATAATCAATACTCATACTTAAACTCATATATACCTAACTTAGGATCAATACATATACTCCAACACATATAACCATGGCTAATGCACATAATTAAGTATGGGGTGTTACATTTTGGCAAGATCATGCTTGGATGTCGATATTAATTCAAGCCCCATTAGTGATCCATTATCACCATATTAATGATCATCCTCTTTCTCTTTCTCACTCTCTAATTCCTCCTCTTTCTTACTTTTATTTTCTTCATCACCACCTACAGACCCTTGTTCACCTCCCTCAACGTTGTTTTCATATCTCTCCTCAGCTTCACTTTTCCCTGACTAAGATTGTTCATGAAGCTTCTTCCAATTCCTCTGTACTGTAGCCTTTTTTTGGGTGGTCAGATGTTGATCCACTTTCACTTTATTTTCTTTTGGAAGACATGTTTTACCTACAAACAACAGAAAAACAAAAATTACATTACAATTGATGTATGCATAAGTTTTAAAAAATGCATTACAAACACCATTCATACCGATACACCAATAGTCACCACCACCACAAACACCACCAACCAATGACACAAATACCACAAATACCGACACTATAGACAGCCAGCACAAACAACACCAACCAATACCACCACAAACAACACCAACAGCCACCACCAGTGCGACCACGACGACCACCACAACCAACACCAACACCACAAACACCATCCAACAATACCACGAAAGTCAACGAAACATTGCGATGAAAACTAGGGATTTCTCAAGTTCTTCCTACTATTTTACCATCAAAAGTCAAAATTGTAAACCCATTCTCAAAGATAATACAACTAAAAATTTTCTTTTTCATCATTAACTTAAAAGCCCTTTTTTTTAGAAAAAAATAACAAATATAGAACTCTTTCCAAACTCTGTTACCTACGAAGACAGAGAAAACGACTAATACAAGTAAGAATGAAGTCAAAAATAACACCTATGTGGTCGAAAATAAGAAGAAAATCAATCTATTATAAAGGGTAGAGCAATTTGTTGAGTAGTTGTTGTATGTACTGTATAATTGAATGATAAAGAGAAAAGAGCAAGAACTCAAGATTTGAAATGATAAATCATTTTTCTCGCAAATAGATGATTTTTATGGGTTGATTTTTATTCTGAAAAAGAATGACATGTTTTGAAAATGTTAATTTCATCCGAATTGATCTTAATTATTTTTTCAAATTATAAAAGGTATGCATAATTTTTTACCCTCTCATCATGCAATTGCCAAAGACTCAATTGAAGTTGTAGTTGACCCTATGAACTCACCCCTGGTCCTAGATTAATCAATTTAGATATTACTAGACTCTAACATATGAACTTAATTGAAATTGTTTAAAAATAAATGTTCAACCTGTTGAATCAGACTACGCATCTATTGTAAATAATCAAAAAGATTAAGTAATCTATTGCGATAGATTACCTATCTATTGTAAATTATCAAATAGATTATCACATGTCGCAACAAATTACCCATCTGTTGTAAATTATCAAATAGGCACTGTCATTTATTGTAATTAACCCAATGAGAACTCACCCTTATCCCTAGATTAACCACTCTGGTCGGGAGGAATGCAATATCGTCTCATAATATGATTGCCAAAAGATTCAATTGAAGTTTTAGTTGACCCTATGAGAACTCACCCCTGGTCCTAGATTAATCAAGTAAGGTATTATTCTACATATGAAATTAATTGAAATTGTATAAAAATAAATGTTCAACCTATTACAATAGATTAACCATTTGTTGTAAGTTATCAAATAGATTAAGTCATTTGTTGCAATATATTACTCATCAATTGTAAATAATCAAACAAATTAAGTCATCCATTGCGATAGATTACCCATCTATTGTAAATTATCAAATGAACTAAGTCATATATCACAATAGATTACCTATCTATTGTAAATTATCAAATAGGCGCTGCCATCTATTGTAGTTGACCCTATGAGAACTCACCCCTGGTCCTAGATTAACCAATTAAGGTATTAGTATAACATATGAGGTAGTAAGAATTGGTTCAATTCAGAGTGATCGATCAACGACTCTGGTCGGGAAGAACACAATGTCGTCTCATTATGTAATTTTTAAAACACTCAATTAAAGTTGTAGTTGACCCTATGAGAACTCACCCTTGATCCTAGATTAATCAATTAAGGTATTAGTTGAACATATGATGTAGTAAGAATCGGTTCAGCTCAGAGTGATCGATCGACGTCTATAGTCAAGAGGAATACAATACCGTCTCATCATACAATTACCAAAAGACTCAATTGAAGTTGTAGTTGACCCTATGAGAACTCACCCCTGGTCCTAGACTATTCAATTAAGGTATTAGTCTAGCATATGAAGTCAATTGAAATTGTATAAAAATAAATGTTCAACCTATTGCAACAAATTGACCATCTATTATAAATTATCAAAAGATTAAGTTACTTGTTGCAACAGATTACTATTATATTGTAGATAATCAAATATATTAAGTCATCTGTTGTGATAGATTACCCATTTATTATAAATTGTCAAATGAATTAAGTCATATATCACAACAGATTACCCATCTATTGTAAATTATCAAATGGGCACTGCTATCTATCATAGTTAACCCTATGAGAACTCACCCCTGGTCCTAGATTAACCAATTAAGGTATTAGTCTAACATATAAGGTTGTAAGAATTGGTTCAGCTTAAAGTGATCGATCGATGACTCTGGTCGAGAGGAATGCAATGTTGTCTTATCATGCAATTTTCGAAAGACTTAATTAAAATTATAGTTGACCCTTTGAGAAATCACCCCTAGTCCTAGATTAATCAATTAAGGTATTAGTCTAACATATAAAATAAATTGAAATTGTATAAAAATAAATGTTCAACCTGTTTCAACAGATTAACCATCTGTTGTAAGTTATCAAATAGATTAAGTTATTTGTTATAACAGATTACTCATATGTTGTAAATAATCAAATAGATTTAGTCATCTATTGCAAAAGATTACCCATCTGTTGTAAATTATCAAATGGATTGTCACATGTCACAATAGATTACCCATTTGTTGTAAATTATCAAATAGGCACTGTCATTTGTTGTAGTTGACCCTATGAGAACTCACCCCTAGTACTAGATTAATCAATTAAGGTATTAGTTAAATATATGAGGTAGTAAGAATCGGTTCAGCTTAGAGTTATCGGTCGATGACTCTAGTCGGGTGGAACGTGATAACGCTCAAACTACATCTCTCTAATGAGAATGTAAGTGATCGTCGTCAATATATTTACCCAACTTTTAGAGTAGGGGTCAAATCCACAGGGAACAATGTGAGTGGCGATTAAACTAATTTGAAACTATAGCTACAAGTTAAATTCAAACAAATGATATGAAAATATAAAATGGGAATTTTTGATGACCAAACAAATAATTGTTGGTCACTTTAGTTTCAGGGTTTGTAACCAAGAGTTTATGGAAAACCAGAATTATGTTCACTAGGGATTTTGGTGCTTCACATATGCTACTAGTGGTTCGAGATTCTCACGGTAGGTAGGACAACGAGTTATCTTTATCAAAGTTATGATTAAATGTCTCTCGGCCTACTTAAGCATTTAATTACCTAATCCTCTCGGACTTAGGAAATTTATATTCACTGCCCAGATTTTACCTCAGGTTAACCAACCTTGTTACAACGCTGATTATTAAATAGAAGTTTAGTCTTTCCAAGTCCCTGTTGATAATTCACTTCCCACTATATTTGATTTCTTTCTCAAGCAAATCAAAGTAGGTGTTATCTATCATTTGCAACCAACAGGCAATAATTAAGACATCAGAATTATCAAGAAGTCCTACCACCTTTCGAATCCTGAACACTCAACACCTTATCAAGAAAAAACCCTAGATCCCATAATTCAGGTTAAAAGAATTTAGCCGCTCATGATGTAATTATCGAAGCAACTAGATAAATTCATGCTTTGAAAGATAAACTTACCACAAGATGAATAGAAACTAGAGATTCTTAGATTAAATCACAAAGGAAAATCCCAAAATAATGATTAAATTCTCTTCAAAGTAATTGCTTTTTTGCCAAGAAGTTAGAGAGAGAAAATATCAAAGTATCGTGTCTCAAAACTCAAGGTTTGAAACCCTTAAGAAAACCCTAAATAAGGCTTTGAATATTTCACCGTAATTATGGAAATAAAATAATAAAATTCAAAAATTCTTTGGATTAGGTGACGCCATTTGTCATAGCCTATCAGGAGGCTGACGACTTATCACAGATATCGCCAGCGTCCTCTTTGCTTTGGACACTTGCTATCTAATGCTGACGATAAACGGTGATGCCCTATCAGATCCTTGATGACTTATCACAAATGTCATCAAGTCTTTGCTTCAGTTCTCATGTACTGCCTTAGGTTGACGGCATTCTTGATGACTTATCAGCTCCTTAACGACCTATCATAAAATGTCATCACAGCTTTCAACTTAGGCCAATTCTCTGTCTATGGCTGATGATGAAGCTGATAGCTTATGATAGGGCTGATGACTTATCACAAATGTCATCAGCCACACTTTGCTTCTATTTACTTCAGATTTTAGCTCATTTGCTTCCATTCCTATTGGTTATCTAACATATTAGCTTCTTCTGCAAAATCAAACATAAAACATTCTAAAACAACAAAAGTTACTTAAGACTTCACAATTATTCTTAGTTAAAAGCCTCCAATGTGTTAGCATTAGCTCACACACCAACGCCCTTAACTTAAAACAATTGTTTGTCCTCAAGCAACTCATCATAACTAAGAAAATACAAAGCACATTTGGTAGTCAATCATCCATGTCATCTCAAACACTTTCACCATCTCCAAGGTCAGTCAATTCAAGAACAACTGTGTATATTATTGAAGAACACCAATGCAACACACAGGAATAAAGATACGACATTAATTCAGCTATAACAACCATGCATAGACTAGTATTACACTCTCCAAATAAGTTAGCAACTAGCAACATATCTGGTGTACCCTCACAGCAAAGAAATCCCCCTCATTTCATATTAGTAATCATATATGTAACCATGGGGACAATCAAAACACTCACTCTTAGAATGAAGTTCCAACCAATGTATGCCAAGTACCATAGGCTTGCCCTTATTTTCATTACCCAGATCTTTAGATAGGTCAGCTAGGATCACTATAGGTCTTCTCTTAGTCTTATAATGTAGGTTAGGGGCCGATATGATACTCGATGGTATTTAAAGTAATTAAACCTCCTTGACACTACACTAGTTTTTTGGCGTTTCACTCATTAGCCTTTTTTCTATTCTTCTTCTTTCTTGATCACACTTATTCAGGATGGGTGCTGTCTTTTATACAATCACTTTTTTTCACAATTTTTCTTTTTCTTGCTCTTTTCTACCGCAGTCAACTTTTTATTCTTGTATTTTACTCTACCTTCTTTCCTACTCATTTCACATCACACGCCCCTATGATAGACACCCTCAACTTAGACCATTTGCCTAAGTTAAGGTGCACAGTGTTCAAGGAGGGCCAGGGCTAAAATAGGTTCATTATGATATAAACTGAAAAAGTGACATGCGTCATAAAAAGAAATAGGCTAATCAGGCTCAAAGCAGGGATCAAGGGATATTCTACATACTGGGAAGGTTATTTAGGATAAAAGTGAGCTAATATCAAAGAGACCTATGATTCTTTCCTAACCCCTATCCTTCAACCAAGGTAAGACTAACCGGGCAAGTTCTGTATTTCAACATACAACGGGAACTGAGTAAGATCTTGTAGACACGTGATTTCGTCCTCTTAAAGTTCAATTTTTATTCACTTTTACCCATTTTTCATTTTATCCTACCGTGTACCCTCATCCATGTTACTATACCCTCACAAAATACAAAAAATAACAAACTCCCTAACAAATTTAATCTTATCCTAACCCCTACATCTTATCCTAACAACCTATACAATCAAAATAAACCACATCACACCCTACCCCTATCCCACCTTAATACCCCACCTACCCTACCCCAATACCTACCCATGTGACCTCACAACATTTATACACACACATTCTCATAGAGAATAAGGGAATAGATATACATATAACAACCCCCCCACCCAATCTGAGATCTCTCATATATACAAAAAAAATACACAAAAAAAAAATTAGTCATCTTCTTCTCCATAAATTTTAGGCACGAATTCTGGTCATTTGCACACCACACATGAGAATGAATGTAGATTGAGAGAGAGAGAGTCAGGAATAGAGTGAGAGAGTGATACGAGAAAGACAGATGGGGTTTGAATCAACGAGGGTGGACAAAAATCGCCAAGAATCAGGTGGGTTAAGTTTTTCCGATGACCTATTTGCCAAAGCTAGCTGTTTTCTAAATATTTTCAGGCGGCTTTAGCTAAAGAGCATCGAAAATCACCGGAGAGCCAACCATTTTGTCAATTTCTGTCCATCGTTGCTCTCGCCGGAATTTCTTTGTTTTGTTTGATTTCGGTTCAGATTCGGTAAGATTTTAGACGAGGATGTTCTCGGGTTTTCGTAGATTCAGTCTCGGATTGTTCGTTATTTTCTTCCTTCTTAGGATTTAAATCCACTAAAATTGAAGTTGTCGCGTTTGAGCTACTGTTCCGGCGAGGCTCAGCTTTTTTTGGTGAGTTCTTAGCTTGAATCGGATATTTTGGGTCGGACTCAGGTGCTGCAGAATCGGGATCCAAGGAATTCATCGGTTTTTGTTCCTTTTTGTGGTTTAGTATTTCGCGTGTCTGAACCAATTTTTTTTGTCTTGAATTCCTCAATATCGAATTTGGAGTTCATCACTGTTGAGGGTTCTATTCGAGGTTTTGAGTGCTGATTTCTTTAACACATATTATCACGAAGTCGTTTCTTCGAAGGTCCATTTCTAATCCTTGCCCCTTTTATTTTTCTTGTTATGGTATTTAGTAGGTGGATGTTGTGATAGTGCATTGTTTGTTGATTGGACATTCTAGTGATTGGTGTTGCTTTATCTGAATAAGTAGTCGCTAGTATGAAATCGATGATGATATTGATGTATAATTATGCTCGTGTTTTAAAAAACTGTCATGTATGAATATGGGGGGATTGGAATTGCAAACTAATAAAGTAATGTGAATTGTTTGGCTGGACTTGAAATTGAAAATTGATGAAAAGTTTAGATTCGGATTAATTTTGATTTATTGTTGATGTGAAACGTGACAGAATTATGTCTTTAGTCGAGAAGTGGGTAGGCAATCGTAGGTTCGAGTAGGCAAAATTTAGAAATAAGTGTTTTGTTGAATGTTTGAATGTGGAGTATGTGTTGAATGTTTTCTACTTTATCACATTTGATTCAAATGTATTCATTTAGCCGGGGAATGCCCCGAGGTCTTCTGTACTTATTCATCGGGGAATGCCCTGATGTATCATGTTGGCGAAAATGATCGTGATAAAGGCCCAGGGCATCGGGTAAAGCATTGGAGCTTAGTTTAGGATTAACGTAGGTTTACTTTCAGTACTTTTTTATTTCGGGTTGTAATAATTGGACTGGACTTTACATTTTGGATTGTTTTGTTTTGTTTGATTATTTTGCGTGCTTTTGTGCGGTTTATACATTTCTTAGTGCCAAAAAAAAGCTAGTCCATACACTCTGTCAAGCGACCGTGGTTGAACCACAGGATCGAGAGGTGCCTAACACCTTTTTCTCCGTCAACAAAATTCCTTATCCGGAATCTCTATTCGCAAACTAGTTTAAAAAGTCAAATGGTTTTGAAAAGGATTTTCTAATGGTGACTTGGCACACCAGATTATGCCAAGTGGCGACTCTGAATAAAAAATGTTAATAATCCTTTTCCAAAAAAAAATTCATTTCTTGTCACTTAAATAATAAAACCCTTTCGAACATTAAATTATAACCATTTTTTTATTTTGGAGTTGAAAGAGGGGCGTGAGAGCTCTGGTGACTCTGATGGGGAGATCAATATGAGAATTCGAGCTTATTTTTGAGTCATATCATCTTTTTTTGGTATTACGAATGTATAAGCATTGTGTGTGATTATTGTTGATGTTATTTTCACTTTTGTGCATTTTCGTGCTCTTTGTTTATAGTATTTATCCTATGTGTTACCATTTTATATCTGTTATCATGAGTCCACCCCCCGAACTTCTTTCTGCAACAAGTCCGTAGTACACGTGTTGTATACAACCTATAGTTGAGTCACCCTTATTTTGGGGGGGAGTCGTCGGTGTTATGGAGTAGGTTGAAAGCAAAGCAGCCACTATCGACCATACGCTCCCCCGAACAGCCCTGTTAGTGAACTACAACGTAGGTCAGCCTTTAGGTCATGCTTATGTGCATCACACTGAGACCTAACGGGACCCACATGGCCCTTTGTAGGAGACTCACCTCTAAAGCATCTCTACGTGCTAACTTTTGCATCTTTAAGGGTAACGTGGTCATTTGACAGATTGATTTGAAAAAAAAATTGTTAAGAGTAAGGTGCGTAGGCAAAAACAAAAAAGCAAAAAAAATGAAGAAGAAGAAGAGAAAATATATATATATATAAAAAAAAAAAGAGTCGAAAAGAATGAATCAAAAGAAGTGTTGTAGTTTATTTTAGAGTTCTTTATGGCTTTTGTCCTTCACGATCCAAAAAACTCAAAAAAAAAAAATTTTTTTACGTTTATCTTCTCAAGGTACTATAAGTTAAAAAAAAAGTGGGTGATGTTTATGCACATGTTGTCCGAACTACGCAAGATATGATTCATGTACAACATGATACGTAGGCAACCTACTTTTGGGTTCGATCTAATCATTTTGTTTCATTGTTTTTCATTATTTTTCCTCGTTTAAAGAAAAACAAAAGCCATAAAGAATGATAAAATAAAGGTAGATAACGAGAGAAAAGAAAAGAACAGAGATGGATACGAAAAAAAATATAATAATATAACAATAATAATAATAATAATAAGTGTAGATAAAAAAAAGTGTAGACAAAAATCAGGATGATGTTCAAATGACCTCGCTACCCTCAAAAGCTAGTAGAAATGAACATGAATTTAGGACAATTTTACCAATTTGATTCCCATGCTTGTTGTGTGCCCTAATCCTAACGGATGTCGTCTTTGATGAGCATGATCTTTCAGATAACAGTGGTAGGTTTGCAGCAATCTAGCTAGTCACCCATACTTCACTAGATCCAAAGCAAAGCTCGCCATGGCTAGCAGGGAGATTAAAAATTCGCTCATTGACCCGGATCAGGATCACTGGGAAGAAAGTTCTGAACACAATGATGAGGTAGTAAAGCTCAGGCAACAATTGATAGATTTCCACCGGGCATGGGCCAGCGGAATGCCTCCTTCTCCACTCCCTGAAGGTCTTGGGAATATCTCTAACTGCCCACCACTCTCTCAGGCCCAATTCTCTGCTCCTACTGAGTCACCTGAGCACGCGCCAGGATTCACTCCGCGACATTATTATCCTGGTAGTTCTAGTGTGCCCTTGGCAGCTCCCCAATTAAGACCAGCTGCTCAGCCAGTGCCACTGATCACACCGATATTCTTGGCTCCGCCACCACATGAAACTCCCATATATGTTGTGCGTCCCACAATGAGGCTTCCTAGGTCTGCCAGTGAGCCAGTACTGAAGGTTTTAGATAGTCAGTATTATGCCTCGGAGTCTACTTTGAAAATGAATGAACCGTATGGGTACATTCAGCCGCCTGCATTTCCATTTTATATGGAGAAACCTATCACAGTAGAGGAACAGGATATCATAGCCCGAAAATTGAAAAGTTTAGAACAGGCTATGAGGAATTTGCAAGGAATTGGAGATTATAGGAATGTTTCCTATAAAGATTTTTGCATGTTCCCAAACATCAACCTTCCCCTCAGTTTTAAGATGCCTAAGTTCAAGAAGTATGCAGGACACGGTGATCCCGTGGAACACTTGAGACGTTATTGCAACCAATTGAGGGCTGCAGGAGGAAGGCAAGAGCTGCTTTTGACCTTCTTTGGCGAGAGTCTTCCTGATCTGGCCTCAGAATGGTTTATCGATCGAGATATCGATAAATGGAATAGTTGGGATGACTTAGCTTCTAAATTTGTACAATATTTTTAGTATAACATCGACCTGATTCTGGATGAAAAATCCTTGGTCAATATGTAGAAAAAGAGCACTGAAGGTTTTAGGGAATAAGCGATAAGGTGGCGTAAACAGGCCGCTAGGGTAAAGCCTCCAATGAAAGAAAGTAAGTTGGTAGAAGTTTTCATTCAGGCACAGGATGAGACCTATTTTCAACATTTACTTCCAGCAATAGGAAAATCTTTTATGGAAGTCTTCAAAATGGGGGAGATGATAGAGGACGAAATTAATACCGGCCGAATAGTGAGTTTTGCCGCATTAAAAGCCACCACACAAGAGATTCAAGGTGGATCTGGTGCATTTGGAGGTAAAAAAAAAAAGAAAGAGGATGTGACTACTGTCGTAGCTGGAACCCATTCCTATCCCAAAAGACCACTTCGCCCTTATCCCCAATCCCAAGCCCAAGTCTACGCCCAAGCTCCATATATTCCTTCCCACCATTAATACCCTCACAAAATCCTTTATATTCCATTCCACCACCCCCGTACCCAGTATATAGCGCGCAGGCATATGCCCAAACCCCTTCTTACCCGCAGTGGCGCGCGCAAGTTCCACAAAATTGCCCATTCGTTCCACCAAATTACCAAAACCCCTCCAGACCCAGTTTTAAGCCTAGGCCTAAGTATAAGAAGGAGAAGGCGGTCAAAAATCAATTCACACCTCTTGGGGAGTCGTATGCTAGTTTGTTTGATAGGTTGAGAAAGTTGAAGATTTTAAGCCCAATTCAAGGAAGGCTTTCAAATTCGCTGCTTAGGAATCTTGATTATTCTTTAAGGTGTGCATACTGTTTTAATATGCCAGGCCATGATAACTAGAAATGCTGGAATTTAAAGAGAGCTGTCCAAGATTTAATTAACACAAATCAGATGCTGGTCCAGGCCCCGGAGGGTCCAAACATTAACCAGAATCTGCTGCCAACCCATGCTGAAGCCAATATGTAAGAAATTATATATGATAGGAAAGATTCTTCGAGGGGTTATAAGCCTATTGTCAAGATACAGACCATTGAGGAGAAATCAGTGAATGTAGCGGAGTCTTTGAAAGCAATGTCATTGAACCGGGAAGGAATGAGAAAAGATAAAGCCCGATAAAGCACAAAGAAACCCCTAGTCTTAGTACAAGGCACCAAAAGGTATGTTAATTTAAGTCAGGATAAACCTAAGTTGACAGTGGTGGGAGCTCTGAGTGAGCCCATCCTGACGGTGAAAGAAGCACTGGCAGCGCCTATTGTCCTCAAACCCATGACCCAACCTCCGATAGTTGATATGAAAAGGGTTCCCTGGAATTATGGGCGGATTATGATGACCTATCATGGGAAAGAAGTAGTGGAAGATGTAGATGAGGTAGGGGGTTTGACTAGGTCAAGAAGATGCTTCGTGCCTGAAAGCTTAAGAAAGTCCAAGCCAACGGTGAGTGGACCGTCATCTATCAAAAAACCTATCACTGAAGAAGAAGCCGAAGAATTTTTGAAAAAGATAAAATTGTCAGGTTATTCAATATTAGACCAGTTGAAGAAAAGCCCTGCTCAAATTTCCCTTTTATCTTTGTTGTTGCACTCTAAGGAGCATCGTGATGTTTTACTGAAGGTATTAAATGAAGCGTATGTTCCTAGGGAGATTACAATCAACCAACTTGAGAAAATGGTTGGAAAAATCTTTGAGGTCAATCGGATCAGATTCTCTAATGATGAATTGCCTGTCGAAGGTACAGGACATAACTAGGTCCTTCATATTACAGTGAAGTATGAAGATTTCTACGTCACTCATGTTATGATTGATGGAGGTTCAGGTGCAAATATTTACCCTATTTATACTTTGCAAAAATTGAATATTGGTGCTGACAGGATCAGTCCCAACAGTGTATGTGTTAGAGCTTTCGATGGTGCAAAATCAAATTTCATTGGTGAAATAGAACTAATGTTGACCATAGGGCCTGTTGAGTTTGCCATAGAGTTTCAAGTATTAAATGTAGACTCCTCTTACAATCTGTTTTTGGGAAGGCCATGGATCCATAAGGCCAAGGCGGTTGCATCTGAACTACACCAAATGATTAAGTTTGAGCATGACAGGCAAGAAGTGGTTATTCACGATGAAGGAGATTTACCTACCTGCAAAGATTCTCCCTTGTCTCTTATTGAAGCAAATAACATAGAGGAGACATTCGTCTATCAAATTTTTGATACAGTGCCGGGACCGTAATTGTCTTCTTCTTCTATCATGATGGTGAGTGAACTTTGGAAATACAGATTTGAGCCAGGAAAAGGTTTGGGAGCATATCTGCACGGTATAGTTTGTCCCATATGTCCGAGTAAGAACGTGGGCACATTTGGTCTGAGATTTGAGCCTACAGCTGAAGATCTGAAGAAAGCCAAGGGAAGGAAAAAGGAAACATGATCACTCCCTCGCCCAATGCCATACTCGGTGAATCATTTGTTAAGAGCGGTGTCACGAAGCATGTGGAATTTGAAGTTAAATTGGTTGATGACTTCCAGAACCTTTTTACTGAAGTTGATATGGTCGAAGAAGGAGAAGGTACCAGTATGGCAGACGTGCAATTCATAGGTCTAGCTTCCTGGCTCAATAATTGGGAAGTCACTCCTCTCCCCATCAGGAGGGAGTTTTGGTAGTTTATTTTGTTTTTTTTTTCTGTTTATCCGAGTTATTTCAGGGTTGTAATTCAGATTTTAGTTTGTTTATGTTATGTTGGCATCTACGTTTAAACTCTTCTATCTTTTTATTTAATGAAATGCAATGTCCCTTTTGATTCGTGTCTAATATATTTTGTTTTTCTATTTTTTTATATATAGTTCTTTTTACGCTAATTCTAATGACATGACATGCATGTGGAATTTTCAGCCTGACCTTAAAATCCAAACTAATCAAGATGTAATGAAGCAGGATGGGGAATATGATGAAGAAGAAGCACTAGAAGAAATAAGCAAAGAGTTAGAATAGTTTGAAGACAAACCAAGTCCTAATTTGAATTAGACTGAGCCAATAAATCTAGGGGATCAAGAAGATGTTAGGGAAACTAAAATCAGTGTACATGTTTTGCCACAACTAAAAGATGAAATGATTCAAGCATTAATTGATTATAAGAATGCTTTTGCATGGTCTTATGATGATATGCCTGGTTTGAGTACTGAATTAGTGGCTCACAAATTGCCAACTGATCCCGCGTTCCCTCCTGTCAAATAGAAGTTGAGGAAGTTTAAAACTGATGTAAGTATTAAAATGAAAGAGGAAATCATGAAACAACTTGAAGCCAAAGTAATTCGAGTGGCTCGTTATCCCATGTGGTTATCCAATGTTGTTCCCGTACCAAAGAAAGATGGCAAAATTCGAGTGTGTGTTGATTACCATGATTTGAACAGAGTAAGTTCGAAAGATAATTTTCCACTGCCCAATATCCATATTTTGTTATACAACTGTGCTAAACACGAGGTGACCTCTTTTGTGGATTGCTATGCCGGATATCACCAGATCATTATGGATAATGAAGACGTGGAGAAGACATCTTTTATCACACAATGGGGGACCTATTGTTATTAAGTGATGTCATTCGGTTTGAAGAATACGGGAGAAACATACATGAGAATCATGACCACTATGTTTCATGATATGATGCATAAGAAGATTGAGGTCTACGTGGATGATGTGATTTTTAAGTCAAAAAGTCAGGCCAATCGTGTTAAAGATTTAAGAAAGTTCTTGGAAAGGATTCGCAGGAATAATCTCAAACTCAACCCGGCAAAATGTGTATTTGGAGTTCCGTCTGGAAAGCTGTTGGGGTTTGTAGTCAGCCGTCGGGGAATTGAATTGGATCCCTCGAAAATCAAAGCCATTCAGGATTTGCCCCTGCCCAACAATAGAACGGAGGTGATGAGTTTGCTTGGTAGACTAAACTACATTAGCAGGTTTATTGCTCAACTCACAACCACTTGTGAGCCCATATTCAAGTTGCTGAAAAAGAGTGTTGCGGTAAAATAGATTGAAGCATGTCAGAAAGCGTTCGATTGAATCAAAATATATTTGTCAAATTCGCCCGTGCTGGTACCCCCAGAGCCTGGTAGGCCTTTGATCTTATATTTATCAGTCATAGACAATTCTTTCAATTGTGTCCTGGGTCAACATAATGTCACGGGCAAAAAGAAGCAGGCTATTTATTATCTAAGTAAGAAGTTCACCGCATATGAGGCCAGGTATACTCTTCTTGAAAGGATGTGTTGTGCCCTAACTTGGGTAGCACAGAATTTGAAGCATTATCTCTCATCCTATACTACTTATCTCATCTCCCGTATGGATCCTTTAAAGTATATCTTTCAGAAGCCTATGCCAATGGGTCGATTGGCAAAGTGGCAAATATTGCTTACCGAGTTCGACATTATATATGTGACTTGGACCGCCATGAAATCCGAAGCCTTGGCAGATTATCTTGCTGAGAATCCCATCGATGAAAAGTATGAGCCATTAAAGACATATTTTCCTGAAGAAGAAATATCGTGTGTCGATGAAGTCGTTATAGATACTGATCCAGGTTGGAGGTTATTCTTCGATGGAGCTATCAATATGAAAGAAGTCAAAATAGCTATGGTTCTTATCTCTGAATTGGGACAACATTTCCTGATAACAGCACAACTTTGATTCTACTGTACTAACAATATGGCAGAGTATGAAGCCTGCATTCTTGGTTTAAGGTTAGCTGTTGATATGGGAGTCCAACAATTATTGGTGTTGGGAGATTTGAATTTGCTCGTCCATCAAATTCAAGGCGATTGGGAGACGCGAGATTTGAAGCTCATCCCGTATCGAAAATGCTTGCAGGAGCTATGTCAATGGTTTGTGTTAGTAAAATTTAGGCATATTCCAAGGATTCATAATGAAATTATTGATGCTTTAGCCACTCTGTCTTCAATGCTCCAACATCCTAATAAAGCCTACATCGATCCAGTGCATATACAGAGTCGTGATCAGCATGCTTACTGTAATATGGTTGAAGAAGAGCTCGATGGATAACCTTGGTTCTTGGATATCAAGCGGTACATTCAGTCAGAAGAATACCCAGCATATGCCACCAACGATCAAAAGAGGATTATTAGGCGTTTGGCTAGTCGATTTTTCTTAAGTGGGGGAATATTGTATAAGAGGACCCCAGATCTAGGACTTTTAAGGTTTGTAGATGCAAAAGAAGCCTCGACAATCATGGTTGAAATACACTCTGGAGTATGCGGGTCACACATGAACATTCATGTCTTGTCAAAGAAGATTCTTCGAGCAGGTTATTACTAGCTTACTATGGAAAGGTATTTTATTCAATTTGTTTGAAAGTGTCATCAATGTCAGGTACACGGTAATCTGATTCGTTCTCCACCTGTTGAGTTGCATGCAATGGCCGCTCCATGGCCGTTCGTGGCTTGGAGAATGGATCTGACTGGATCGATTGAGACGAAGGCATCGAATAGGCATAGATTCATTTTGGTAGCCATTGACTACTTCATAAAGTGGGTAGAAGCAGTAACTTTCAAGTCAGTGACAAAGAAGGCTGTGGTAGACTTTGTTCATGCCAATATCATTTGAAGATTTGGAATTCCTAAGTTCATCATTACAGACAATGCTGCCAATATCAATAGTCATTTGATACAAGAAGTATGTCAACAGTTTAATATCGCACATCAAAATTCTACTCCATATTGCCCAAAGGCCAATGGTGTTGTAGAAGCGCCAATAAGAATATAAAAAAGATATTGCGACAAAATGGTACAAGGGTCTAGACAGTGGCATGAAAATTTATCATTTGCATTACTAGGTTATTGCACCATTGTTCACACTTCAACATGGGCAACTCCATATTTATTAGTGTATGGGACAGAAGCAGTCATCCCTACAGGAGTTGAAATTCCCTCTCTTCGAGTCATTGTAGAAGCAGAGATTGATGATGACGAATGGGTAAAAACCTGACTGGAACATTTAAGTTTGATTGAGGAAAAAAGGCTAACGTATGTGTGTCATGGCCAGTTGTATCAGAGGAAGATGGATCGAGCGTATAACAAAAAGGTCCATCCCAGGAATTTTGAAATTGGTCAGTTGGTATTGAGATGTATCCTTACTCACCAGATTGAAGTGAAAGGCAAGTTCTCCCCTAACTGGCAAGGTCCCTTCATTGTGAAGAAAGTGTTGCCCAATGGAGCCTTATATTTGACAGATATTGAAGGCAAAATAACAGAAATGGCTATCAATGTTGATGCGGTCAAATGATACTATGTATGATATTTGATCCGTTGTTGATTTTATTGCATGTTTAGTACTTGCATTTTTGAAGATTGATATGATGAAGGCATTTTATTCTTCTATCCAAACATTATGTCATCCCTTGTTTACCCATTTGAGCTTCGTTTTATTTTTTCTTTCATATCTCTCTTTTGGAATCAAACTAGAGTCAAAGATAAATGTCGAGGAAATGAGAATAAAAGAAAGAGTTCAAAAATTAAAAAAAAAATCAAAATCAAATCAAAACAAAGAACAAGTTGATGGAACTACGTGCGACCTAACTCTCCTCTCTCGAGAGTGAGATACGTAGGCTGCCCTATTTCGGGCTCGGTCCAATCAAATAAAGATCTAAGAGTCACCCAGTCAACAAAAATTGGGGCATGAGTTAACATGTTGTTTGAGTCGATTCCAAAAGTTGTAAGTCCCACCCCCACTTCAAGTATCGTTTGAGCCCCTTACAATCTTTTCTAACCTTAACCAAAAGCCAAGTTACAACCAAAGAAAGTCCTTCAGATCAATTTTTGATAATGTTAAGGCTAAGCATGCAATGGATATGATGATACATTGTGAAGTACCACTTGTCTCCCTCAGCATAAGAAATCAGGAAACAAATACAAAAATGAGAGAGTCTTATTGGTGAAAACCCCCGTGGGTATCATAAGGCGATGGTGAGTTGAGAGAAATGAAAATGAGAGAGTCTTATGGTGAAAACCCTTACAGGCACCATAAGGCGATGGTGAGTGGAGAGAAATAAAAATGAGAGAGTCTTATTGGTGAAAAGCCTCACGGGCACCGTAAGGCGATAGAGAGTTCAAGAGAAAAGTGAAAAGTGAAAAGAGAAAAGAAAGAGATTCGTTGGCGAAAGTCTTTTAATATGTCGTCAATCAAATGTGATGTATGAATCCAATGGATTTGAAGAAGCGGCTCAGCGACAAAGGCACGAACTCAACAACAAATGGGGAGTTTGGATAGGAAGATCAGACAACTCAATCCAAAATGCATGTCATACTCATTGGAGTTGGTTGTCGTATTCAGATAAGTTTTCTTTTTGAATATAGGACATTGCCCTTTTATTTCATTTACATATTCACTTTTTTTTTGTCTTCTTATGTCATTTATCAAAATAAAAGTCACCATCATTTCTGTACATTTTAAGTCAAGTCTGTGACAAAACAAGCGAGAAAGAATTTCAAAATTTACTACCAGTCTTTCTAATTATACGAGGAAAATACAAGGAATAGCATAGGAAAGAAATATGATCGTAATTCAACACGAAACAAAGGCAGTCTATCAACCGACAGGCTGTTGGAGTCGTGGAAGCATTCAGATTTGGGAAAAGGGTGCACCTCAGAGGCATGGTAAAATGGAAGCCCATTGTTCGAGTCAGAACTCACTTTCCTCAATTTGGATCCGGGTTGATGATGTGGCAAGACAGGGCAAGTGTTAGCAATTTAGAACAAAGATGAAAGGAACGAGTGTTGGGCAGATACCTGAGAAGCCAAGATCTACAAACCACCACTAAGTTTTTAACTGACAATTTTTCTTTGTTGAAATAGGGGCAAATTCGCTTCACTTAAATTAGCTACCATTGGAAATGCACATCCGTGAGATTTTACTTTATGTTCAAGACCCTCCTAAAAAAATGGGAATCTACTTTATGTTCAGGACCCTCCTAAAAAATAGGATTTTACTTTATGTTTAAGACCCTCCTGAAAAATGGGATTTTCCTTTCTATTCAGGACCCTCCTGAAAAATGGAATTTCACTTTCTGTTCAGGACCCTCCTGAAAATGGGATTTTACTTTATGTTCAGGACCCTCCTGAAAAATGGGATTTTACTTTATGTTCAGGACCTTCCTAAAAAATGGAATTTTACTTTCTGTTCAGGACTTTCCTGAAAAATGGGATTTTACTTTCTGTTCAGGACCCTCCTGGAAAATAGGATTTTACTTCTGTTCAGGACCCTCCTGAAAAATGAGATTTTGCTTTATGTTCAGGACCCTCCTGAAAAATGGGATTTTACTTTCTGTTCAGGACCCTACTGAAAAATGGGAGTTTACTTCTGTTCAGGACCCTCTTGAAAAATGGGATTTTACTTTATGTTCAGGACCCTCCTAAAAAATGGGATTTTTATTTATGTTCAGGACCCTCCTGGAAAATGGGAATTTACTTTCAATTCAGGACCCTCCTAAAAAATGGGACAACACTTTCAAAAATAAAATACTACTTTATTATAATTCTTGTTTGGGATAATTTTCATTCTAGTTTAATTTTGGGTTTCAGGAGCCCGCTTGAAGAATAGAGTGAAGAAATGAATAGTCAAGCAACAAAGTGATGGAATAGCAAGTCAGGAGCCCTCCTGGAGAATAGGGTTAAGAAGCGAAAAGTCAAGCATAAGCGAAGCAACTGAAAGCCAAGCAACAAGTTGCAAGAAATTACAACTCAGGAGCCCACTTGAATAATACTGTGATGAAAGTCGAGTCATGAGCCAATAGAAGTTGTATAAATAGGATTTTGTAATTTCATTTATGTTTTAACTTGTAATTTTAATTTTTTGATGTAATGACAGAGCCGTGGACCAGAACCTCGATGGAACCTCACTCGACTCTCCAACTCGGTATAGTCCACCTCCTTCCAATCCTTTGAGATACTTGTCACTTGATCCCCTCATAACTTGGGTGGGTAGGATGTCCTAAGTCAAGACCTGGTTTTTCTCCTTCCTCTTGCTCCGTGCTTTTAAATAAAGGTTAGGACAAAATTTTGCCTCGTTGTTTACTGCTTTGTATGAAAAAACCATGTGTTTACATCCAAAGGGGGCATGATGTAGACACGTGATTTCGTCCTCTTAAAGTTCAATTTTTATTCACTTTTATCCATTTTTTATTTTATCCTACCGTGTACCCTCATCCATGTCATTATACCCTTACAAAATTCAAAAAATAACAAACTCCCTAACAAATATTATCCTATCCTAACCCCTACATCTTATCCTAACAACCTATCCAATCAAAATAAACCACATCACACCCTACCCTTACCCCACCTTAATACCCCACCTACCCTACCCCAATACCCACCCACGTGACCTCACAGCATATATACACACACATTCTCACAGAGAATAAGGGACTAGATATACATACAACAACAACCCGCCCTCCCCACCAATCTGAGATCTCATATATATACAAAATAGAAACACGAAAAAAAAGACACAAAAAAAAATCAGTCATCTTCTTCTCCACAAATTTTAGGCACGAATTCCGGTCATTCGCACACCACACATGAGAATGAATGTAGATTGAGAGAGAGAGTCACGAACAGAGTGAGAGAGTGAGACGAGAAAGATGGATGGGGTTTGAATCGGCGAGGGTGGACAGAAATCTCCAAGAATCAGGTGGGTCAAGTTTTCCCGGTGACCTATTTGTCGAAGCTGGCCGTTTTCTAAATATCTTCAGGCGACTTTAGCTAAAGAGCATCAAAAATCGCCGGAGAGCCGACCATTTTGTCAATTTCTATCCATCGTTGATCTCGCCGGAATTTATTTGTTTTGTTTGATTTTGGTTCAGATTCAGTAAGATTTTGGATGAGGGTATTCTCGGGTTTTCGTAGATTCAGTCTCGGATTGTTCGTTATTTTCTTCCTTCTTAGGATTTAAATCCACTGAAATTGGAGTTATCGCATTTGAGCTACTGTAACAGCGAGGCTCAACTTTTTTCGGCGAGTTCTTGGCCAGAATCGGATATTTTGGGTCGGACTCAGGCGCTGCAGAATCGGGCTCCAAGGAATTCATCGGTTTTTGTTCCTTTTTGGGGTTTAGTATTTCGCGCATCTCAACCAATTTTTTTTGTCTTGAATTCCTCAATATCGGAGTTAGAGTTCATCACTGTTGAAGGTTCTATTCAAGGTTTTGAGTGCAGATTTCTTTAACACATATTATCACGAAGTCGTTTCTTCGAAGGTCCATTTCTAATCCTTACCCTTTTTGTTTTTCTTGTTATGGTATTTAGTAGGTGGATGTTGTGATAGTGCATGGTTTGTTGATTGGACATTCTAGTGATTGGTGCTGCTTTATCTGAATAAGTAGTCGCTAGTATGAAATTGATGACGATATTGATGGATAATTATGCTCGTGTTTTAAAAAACTGTCATGTATGAATGTGGGGGGATTGGAATTGCAAACTAATAAAGTAATGTGAATTGTTTGGTTGGACCTGAAATTGAAAATTGACGAAAAGTTTAAATTTGGATTAATTTTGATTTATTGTTGATGTGAAACGTGATAGAATTATGTCTTTAGCCGAGAAGTGGGTAGGCAATCGTAGGTTCGGGTAGGCAAAATTTAGAAATAAGTGTTTCGTTGGATGTTTGAATGTGGAGTATGTGTTGAATGTTTTCTACTTTATCGCATTCGATTCAAATGTATTCATTTAGCCGGGGAATGCCCCGAGGTCTTCTGTACTTATTCATCGGGGAATGACCTGACGTATCATGTTGGCGAAAATGATCGTGATAAAGGCCCAGGGCATCGGGTAAAGCATTGGAGCTTAGTTTAGGATTAACGTAGGTTTACTTTCAGTACTTTTTTATTTCGGGTTGTAATAATTGGACTGGACTTTACATTTTGGATTGCTTTGTTTTGTTTGATTATTTTGCGTGTTTTTGTGCGTTTTATACATTTCTTAGTGCGAAAAAAAATAGTCGATACACTCTGCCAAGCGACCGTGGTTGAACCACGGGATCGAGTGGTGCCTAACACCTTCCCCTCGGTCAACAGAATTCCTTAGCCGAAATCTCTGTTTGCAAACCAGTTTAAAGAGTCAAATGGTTTTGAAAAGGATTTTCTAATGGTGACTTGGCACACCAGATTATGCCAAGTGGCGACTCTGAATAAAAAATGTTAATAATCCTTTTCTGAAACAAATTTTCATTTCTTGTCACTTAAATAATAAAACCCTTTCGAACATTAAATTATAACCATTTTTTTTTATTTTGGAGTCAAAAGAGGGGCGTGACAGATCTCACCCGCATTTGGCACACAAGTATATCACAAGCTACTACTCATTCATTTAATGCAGCTATTTAGCAATGATTACTGCGTTACTAAAACTAGTGCCATACAAAGATTCACAGTAGTCGCATGTAGCGGTATATCACATAGTTACAAAATAGACCATTAGAGAGGTATTTTCAAAAATGAAAAAAAATGTTAACTATCTAAGGTACTTGTATTTCTCCTAGTCAACTACACTATTTTACAACAAATCACAATACGCCTAAACATGTCGGCTCTACTAGGAACAAGACTCCGGGGAAAAGAGGCACGACAACAAAAACCCCAAGAGGACATCAACACCCACAAGTAGTCCCACCCTCAACTTATAATCATACATTGTCCTCAATGCATCAAACCAAAACAAGAGTCAGAAACATACCTGTGGCACCATGGGTGTAAAAGTCTGATGTCAATCATATAATACGAATACAAACAACAAAATACCTTGGGTTTCCTCCCAAGAAGCACCTAATTTAGTATCGCGGTACGACCCAACTCAGTTTTTTCCTCCAACCTGAGGATATGAATTTCACCCCCAACTTAGAGTCCATCTTCTTGCCTCGATCATAGGGATGTGGTACAAAAATTAAGAAGTCGAGTAATGGATTGAGCATGGTAAACCACTCGGTCTTAAAGTGAGGTATGTTTTTATGTTGCTTATCAAGTGTAAAATAAAGAATATAGGATTCTTGTTCCTCATCTTCACACTCTTCTACTATTTTAGATAATTCCACAGATAAGATATCATCTAAACATAATGTGTAAAAATGATTCGAGTGAGTCCCAACTAATTCTACTTCAAAATTTATACTATCTACTACACACTCACTTTTATTCACCTTCTCAATATCAGTCTCAAGATCGAGATGGCAATCGAGTGGCTGCGATTCTTGAGTTTCCTCTTTAAATTGGATAATGTCCTCCTCATATTCTTCTTTGTTTAGCCACTGTAAACATGGTGGGAATGGTAATTCCTTTATCTCAGTCCACAGTTGTTCTTGATTCTCTAAAATTCATTTCATCAATTTGTTAACTTGAATCGTGACAACACATATATCTTCAGTATGATCACTTTGACCACAAGCCAAACACCAAGTTACAGTAAGTAGGACAGTATCCACATCATATTGTGAAGTTCCAGTCCATGGACTTCCAGGTAAATCTAGATAGTAAGCCTCAAAATATAGTCCCCCATAATAATAACAAGAATCGTCACAAAAACCGTCATCACTAAAAAAACCATCTATCCAGGCTGACATCTCAAGAAAGGTGTGATAAAAATAAAAGAAAATAAAAAATAAACTAAACAACTATTTACAAGTTTGAATTCAAGCAAGTAAACTAAAATTCCAAACCAACTCAATACACCAAATTGTTCTCCGGCAACGACGCCATTTTTTATAATGCTCAAACTACACCTATCTAATGAGAATTTAAGGGATCGTCGTCTTATATAATTACCCAAATTTTGGAGTTGGGGTCGAATCCACAGGGAACAATGTGAGTGGCTATTAACCTAATTTGACACTATAGCTACAAGATAAATTCAAACAAATGATACAAAAAGATAAAATGAGAACTTTTGATGATCAAACAAATAATTGTTGGTCACTTTAATTTCAGTGTTTGTAACAAAGAGTTTATGAAAAAATAGAATTATATTCACTAGGGATTTTGGTACTTGACAGATGCTACTAGTGGTTCAAGATTCTCACGGTAGTTAGGACAATAAGTTATCTCTATTGAAGTTATGCTTAAATGTCTCTCAGCCTACTTAAGCATTTAATTACCTAATCCTCTCGTACTTAGGGAATTTATATTCACTACCCAGATTTTACCTCAAGTTAACCAACCTTGTTACAGCGCTGATTGTTAAACGAAAGTTTAATGTTTCCAAGTCCCCGTTGATAATTCACTTCCCACTATATTTGATTTATTTCTCAAGCAAATCAAAGAAAGTGTTATCTATCGTTTGCAACCAACAGACAATAATTAAGATATCAGAATTATCAAGAAGTCCTACCACCTTTTGAATCCTGAACACTCAGCACCTTATCAAGACTTAACCCTAGATCCCATAATTCAGGTTAAAGGAATTTAGCCGCTCATGATGTAATAATCAAAGAAACTAGATGAATTCATGCTTTGAAAGATAAACTTACCACAAGATGAATAGAAACTAGAGATTCTCAGATTAAATCACAAAGGAAAAACCCAAAATAATGATTAAATTCTCTTCAAAGTGATCTCTTTTACAGGCCAAAAAGTTAGAGAGAGAAAATATCAAAGTATCGTGTCTCAAAACTCAAGGTTTAGAACCCTTAAGAAAACCCTAAATAAGGCTTTAAATAGTTCACCCTAATTATGGAAACAAAATAATAAAAGTTAGAAATTCTTTGGATTAGGTGACGTTATTTGTGATAGCCTATCAGGAGGCTGACGACTTATCACAAATGTTGTCATCTTTCTCTTTTCTTTGGACACTTCCTGCCTAACACTGACAAAACACAGTGATGCCCTATCAGCTCCTTGATGAGTTATCATAAATGTCGTCAAGTCTATGTTTCAGTTCTTATGTGCGGCCTTAGGCTGACGCTATTCTTGACGACTTATCAGCTCCTTGACAACCTATCACAAAATTTTGTCACAACTTTCAACTTAGGCTAATTCTCTATCTATGGCTGACGATAAAGCTGATAGCTTATCACAGGACTGATGACTTATCACAAATGTCGTCAGCCACACTTTGCCTCTATTTACTTCAGATTTCAGCTTATTTGCTTCCATTCTTGTTGGTTCCCTAACATATTAACTTCTTCTGCAAAATCAAACATAAAACAATCAAAAACAACAAAAGTTGCTTAAGACTTCATAATTATTCTTAGTTAAAAGACTTCAATGTGTTAGCATTAGCTCACACATCAGAACGCAATACCGTCTCATTATGCAATTGCCAAAAGACTCAATTGAAGTTGTAGTTAACCCTAGGAGAACTCAACCCTGGTCCTAGATTAATCAATTAAGGTATTAGTCTAACATATGAACTCAATTAAAATTGTATAAGAACAAATGTTCAACCTGTTGCAACCGATGTCTTTTCTGCTGAATTTAATCAAATAGATTAAGTCATCTGTTGTAACATATTAAGCATCTGTTATAAATTATCAAACAGGTGTTGCATTTGTTGTGACATATGACCGAGCTTTGGAAATTTTCAAACAGAAATTTTTATCTATTGCACTTAGATGTTTTAAGACCCTTCTTTTAAAAGCAATTTAGGTATTTCCTATCCGAGATAAAAAAAAGTTAAAATACTAAGGCGATAAAAAATATTACTTGGATAACTAAAAAATCTCCTGAGTGAGTAGTCTTATCTGGTCTTTTCAATGTCACCGTCTCCTCGTGCTCCTCAAAAGTTATTAATGAATATTTAACCCATATCTAGAAGAATACTCTCTCCTTCAGCTATAAAGTAAGACTCAACTCATCTATCACTCTTTTTTATTCTCAATTCTCTTCTTTCCTTTTTTTCTCTCTTTTTTCTCTTCTTTCGAATGAGGATCCTTTTATATCTCAACCAATCAATATCTTTTCTCGACTGAACTGGATGTTCTGATCCCTTTACTTTTTTCACATTATAGATATGGTTCACTATTGCTCTTTCCATCTCGTCTTCTTCTTTGTATGTCATTTAAATTAGATGTTTACATTTGTTGCTATTAATGATTTACCCATTATCAGTTTCCTATTTATTAAGAAAAATGAAGAAAAGGTGACTTTTAAGTCTTGAATGAACAAACTGTAGTTTTTGTATTTATTGCAAAATGCCTCATTGGTTGAACAGATAGGTAATCTATTGCATCAGATTGATCATCTATTAATTCACTCAATTTTGTGTTACCCTTTTGTACAGATGGAGCAACTATTTGAAGAAATTAAACCAGTAGCAAGGCTGGTTTGATTTATTCCAATAGATGACCCATTTGTTGTAACATGTCATCTATCTGTTGTAACAGATGCATCATCGGTTAAGCAGATGGGTAATCTATTACATCAGATTAGTCATCTATTAATTCGCTCAATTTTGTGTTACCCTTTTGTAATGTTTTTTTTATTCTTCTCTTGTTTGATATCAAATGTATTTCTCTTATTTACAGATAAAAGAAAGTGAAACTGGATCCACTTTTGCTCGACCAGCATTAAAGCTAGATTAAAGATGGGTTCATAGGAATAAGTTACTTGCAAATGGAACCAATTCATATGTGGGAGGTATGTATTACTGAACAACCTATTGTGAAAACACACATCCAGTACAATGATTTTGTGAATGTTTGTTCTTTACCTATTAGGCGTTAATCCTTCAAACAAGATATGGCATTTTACAGTTAAGAATATTAGGTTCAAACTTGTAAGGCTGAGGGACCAAGTAGGTGGTGTCGATACCCTATTATAATTTAATGACTGTTTATGCTTATATTTTTGTGTCAAATTCAGGGAAGGGTTCAAGTTTTTGGCAGTATTGTAAATATCCAATAGTGATTGGACCGATATTAATGGCTCAATGGACTTCTTGAAATGACTCCAAAGCCTCACACTACGGCAAACAACGATGGAACCAATAGAAATTTCCCTGGTCCAAATTTATATAAATGGGTTGCTAGAGGAGACTATTATACAGCAGTAGATGCTTGGGAGAATAACTGTTCGGGAAGGAGGGCTTGAAAAAGCCATATATCATCTCAGACCTTGTTTAAGAGAAAACATAAGGTAGGAAGGAAAGTGTAGTGAAATTGGCTAATGAAATTGACATGAAAAATTAAAAAACTGGATGAGCTGCGAATGTGAAAGTGTATCAAAAAATGAGAATCCATCAGTCATTAAAGAAAAAAAAATGGTCAAGAGGACTGGAGCTGGTCACTTTGCTAGAGACTGTAACTAGCGAGCGTGGCCTCAATGAAGACCTACAAAATGCAGGACTAGAACTCTAAGAAAGCAGCTTCTCAAGCACGGAAGGTGGTAAGATTGTCATGCAGAATTGAAACTTGAACCAACTACTCCTGAATTAAAAATATGGGATCAAGCCAAAGTGGCAATTTCTCAAGTTAAACGTGCATCCCATGCCTCCTGCTTATGGCTCCGGTCAGGTCAAAGGCAGTGGATACAATAAGGCATGAGATTTCTGCCCAACTTCAGACCTTTTTGTTTCTACTACCATTGACCTGATCATAGCCACAAACAGAAGGCATGGCATGTAATTCAAAAATTGATGCCTTGCTTTCCTTATTTTTAATTCAGGAGTTATTAGTTCAGGTTTCAATTCTGACCGACAATCATATTAATTTCATGTGCTCACGAAGCTTCTTCCTTATAGTTCTGGTCCTGCACTTTGTGAGAATCTTCATTGAGGCCACGCTCGCTAGTTGTATTCTCGAGCAAAGTGTCCATCCCAGTCTTGTTGATCATTCTTCTTTTTTTCAACAACTGATGGTTTTTTATATTTGGATACACTTCTACATTAGAAACTCATCTAGTTTTTCCATTTCTCATGTCAATTTCATTGGTCAGATTCGCTAGAAGTTCCTTACTTGCTTTCCTGTGTTTTCGCTTAAACAAGGCCTGAGATGATATATGGCCTTCTCTACCTCCCCCTACCCGCACAGGTATTCTCCCAAGCACCTTCTACTGTATAAAAGTTTCCTCCAGCAATCCATCCATATAAATTTAGACAGGGGGAATTTCTATTAGTTCCATCATTGTTTGCTGTAGTGCGAGGTTTTGGAGGCCTTTCAAGAAGTCCATTGCACCTATTAAAATCGGTCCAATCATTATTGGATATTTACACTGCCACAAAAAACTTGAACCCTTCCACAAACTTGACATAAAAATTTGAGCATAGACTATCATTAAATTATAATAGGGTATCGACACCACCGTCTTGGAACCCTTTGGCCTTATCAGTTCGCGCCTATAAAACTAAATCGTACAATACAGGATCTTGTTTGAAGGATCAGTGTCTAATTGGTAAAAAACTGCATTCACAAAATCATTGCACTTTATGTGTATCTGTTGCGGTATCCTGATCAGTAATACATAACTCTCACGTATAAAAGTAGATCCATTGCACACACCTTATTCTTTCTACCCCATCAAGACATATCAAACAATGTTGTTTATTCATCTGCATACATGTGATGACTATTAAAGAAGATGTGTGAAGAGTCATGACTTTTTATCTTAACACATTCAAAATAGCTAGTGATCGAAATCTCCATCTGTTGTAACTGATGAATCAGTTGTTGGAAGAAATCAAAATATCTTCTCTAATATATTGTCCATTTGTCACAATAAATAATCCATATGCTGCAACACATGGTAAATCTATTGTGATAGACCAAACATTATTTATTCATCTGCATGCATGTGATGACTATTAAAAAAGAGGTGAAGAGTCATGACTTTTTATCTAACACATTCAAAATAGCTGATGAACCAAATTCTCTATCTGTCGCAACTAATGAATCAGATGTTAGAAGAAATCGAAACATCTCCTTTAACATATGGTCCATTTGTCGCAATAGATAACCTATATGTTGCAACAGATGGTAAATCTGTTGAGACAGTTTAGACAGTGTTTATTCATCTACACACATGTGATGACTATTAAAAAAGTAGTCGTGACTTTTTATCTAACACATTAAATACAGTTGATGAATCAAATTCTCCATCTGTTGCAACTGATGAATCAACTATTAGAAAAAATTAAAACATCTCCAAAAGATGGTCCATCTGTCGTAATGGATAATACATATGTTACAACAGGTGTCTCATCAAATGCACATACAAACCATTTGTTGCAATAGATGATAAATCTATTTTGACAGACCATTTATTACACATACAGATAATCTATTGCAACAATGGTAAATCTGTTGCGACAGATGGATGATATATTGCAACATCTCAATAATAACGGTTGTTATCAAGTCTCAAAACCATTTTGAAAAAGTAAGAAGTATTAATGTAAAAGAAAAATTTATGACTTTTCACAGAAAACAAAATACCACCAGTTTGAATGTAATTAATACAATGGAGCTTAATAGTCATGCCTTTTGGCCTGACACGTCAAGATTCAATCCTCTATAAATAAGTCCCTCCTTAATATTCATTCTACTAAACTTTATTTAATTCTTGCATTATTTCTTTTCGTGTGACATCTTCAACGACTTCTCTTCAAAGAGCATATTTCTTTCTCATTAAGCTAAGTTTTTTCCCCGATGTAAATCTACCAGTTAATAGTGTATATTGTATTATATTTGGACTCTTTTTCTTTACATTTGTCAATTCATGCGTGTTCTAGTTATGGGTGACCCTGTTTGGGATATTGCTATTTTGTTTGACACAGTGTGGGAACTTCAGAGGCAGGTTAATGACCTGCAGAGGGAGTTGGTCATCGTGAGAGCAACGATGTTCAGAGAGGTGCAGAGGCTGATAAGGGCCCTTTTGTTGTGATTTGATTGGTCAACTGTCATTAATGATCATGATGATGATAATAATAATCTAAACATGCATCTTAATGTTAACATGTTGACGATTGGAGGTAAGGAGCAATTTTGAATCCAGTAGCAATAGCAATTTTGGCTTTTAAGTTCTTTCAATAGATGGACCATATATTGGAACAGATTGGTCATCTGTTGGGTTTTTGTCAACATATTATTTGTCATTTGTTGGAGGAAAACATTCTCGTTTAATGGAACTGTGTTGTGTTTTTTCATTTAATGTCCATCTATTGCCACAGATGGTTAATCTATTGAGAATAATTATGGTCTATTGTATTATTTAGTTCATGTTTTGCCTCTTTTTATTGATGCACAGGTTATTAAAAAAGATATTTTATATATAATAAATGATAACATTACGTTCACAACAATGATTTAAATATATGAAAGTCCACAACAAACAACTACACAAGTTTCTGCAATTACAAAGATCTTGGTGGATTACGATCCAGGCATGTAGTTATTTTGTGGCCAGTGCACTTACATACGGAGTACTTGTTTCTTCTTGATGAAAATTATTCTCCAACTCCATGCCTGCTCTTATTTAGCTTTCTTCCTGGTTTGATAGTGCTTGGATCAATATATGGAGGAGGTATTAATCTCCGTAAAATCTCTGCAGGAACAACCCAAGATTCTTCAGGAGGCACCGGAGTAATATGCCCACTATATGCCATTTCATATTCATCCACCGAATAATATTGAGAGGAGTGCTCATAAACTTTAGGTCCATATTTTGGACCATATTGAGATTGATATGTTGCCATGGCATGTGGATAGGGTATTTTGTCCAAGTCAAAAACTCTGTATGTACAAGATCTTGTGCGAAGATCGACCATGGCAACATCACCATAACCGGTGATACTGAATTTGTAATCTACTATTTTATGAGATAATAGCCTATTCCCCAAACTGACATTAGTTGATATTATTTTTTCGATTTCGAGAACAAATCGGGTTCTTTTTGGGCCCTTGAACTGCACAGGCCTTTAGTTAAAAAATTGGCCATACTTCTTGTTTATTACTTCAAACATAGCCTTAATGGGAAATTCTCCTTCATCACCAAATAATAAATTCACCAATTTAGATATGTTTGATGTCATAATATTGTACCTATACAAAAGAATCACTTAGTTCGACATCATACTAAACTTGTAACTCAAACAAGACATTAAATTTATAAGAATGTACCTATCTGCTGGAAAGAATGCATGGCTACATCTCTCGAAACCGACATGTGCAAGAAGTTCTGCTACCTTGGGATTCATATCCATTATTTGATTGAAATGGTATAAAAAATCCTCTCTACGATATGCTTTAGCTACTCTACAAAAAAGGGTCACGACACTTTCATTGTGATAGTTGGTCCGAATGTTCTCTCAACAACCAAAGTAAGCTAAAGTGAAGAAAATTGAACCAATATTTGGGATACTGGATGCTATCCGAAACAAAATACAACTCTTCGGTATCTTCGACGCGGATTTGCAGTTGTCCAAAAAAATTCATAAGAGGCATCACATTCTTTGTCCACTACACAAAAAGCGAGAGGAAAGATATGATTCTTCGCATCCTGCGCCACCGCCGCTAGCAGAACTCTATTATACCTACTCCTCAAAAAGGTACCATCAACGGCTATGCCTTTTCTAAAATGTCAAAAACCTTGAATCCAAGCACCATAGGATATAAAAAAGTATTGAACCTTCCATTTTCATCAGCATGCAATGTCATCTTACTTTCGGAATTTGTGGACTTAATTATGTAATGGTAGGCCTCCAGGACTGTATACCCATGGTCGTGTGTCCCCCTAATCAAGTCCTTGGCAATCTCCATAGTCGCACATATCTTCCAATAACTGACCAGGACACCCAATTTCGTAAGGAGTTGATTGGTTATAACCCTTGTTGAAGGGCCTTTGCCATCGGGGAAACTACTCCTGAAATATTCACCGAGGACCTTTGCTGTGGCATTAGGATTTTGGCCCAAGATGTGCTCTGAACTACATGTGTGATATTTTTCATGTTTATGGATGACGAATATGTCAGAACTTGCGCACTTCATCGCTCTCAACCATCACTTGCAGTTCGCATTAGCACATTTGAAGAAAAAGACACTGCTCAAATTAATTACCTTCTTTATTCTGAATTTCTTTTCCAAGCAAGAAATAAACAAAGTGGTAGATATTTTATTCTTGTCCTTGAATGACATTCCAATAAAAAAGCTCATCCCGTCGTCTTGAAGATTTCCAGACTATCTCAATTGAGAAGAACTACCCATCGTATTGTTTCCATCAACGAGAATAGGTATTTGATCGTCATCTAGAATATTCATGTCTAGATCATCCAACCTATCATCAAAGATGTCTTATTGTTGTTCTTCTTTTACATTCTAGTTCTCATTCTGTCTCATCTTTTCAACCACGTACACCCTCAACACCGGCCAGGATGAATCACTAAGATAAGCATGCAACCGAACCTGATCGTCTATCTTGAAAGGAAGTACCCTCTAATTTTCAAAGGAGCTGTGCATGTAGCTGATGACGAGTTCTTCCGATTGACAATTCAGTCCATAATAACTGATGATTAAGTTAACAAAATCATTATACGAAATATCACTTTGGACTGTCATAGCTATCGTCTCTAGCATTTCACCCTCGTTCCAACTCCATACATATCGATTGCTCTTCTCGATCCATTGACCATGACAATCCATCTCTATTGTTATTGATCCATCCATTAGTGGTACCTAAATAAAGTTATTTGTTAAAAAAGTTTAATAGTGATTTCATAGTACCGTAAATAAATCTCAACAGATGTGTAATCAGTCACAATAGATTACTTACCTGTTGGGATTCATGTTATGCTTCTGAAGAATATTTTAACAGATGAGTCATCTATTATAATAGGTGAATCATATGTTGCAATAGACTATATATCTATTGGATTTGATGTTACAGTACTCAGGCATCTTTGAAGCTGATTCCAACAGATGAGTGACATGTTGCAACAGATAATTAACCTGTTGCGACAGATGACTTACATGTTGCAACAGATGATTACCTAGATGACAAATTCAACTAAAAGTCATAATTTGACTTACCAAAGTCTCCTATGAAGAAATGCCAAAGTGGAAAGTGATGTACAAAAAAAATTTAACCTAAGAAATTGGTAAAATAGCAATGGTAGCGGTAATAACAACAACAACAACAAATGGTCAACAAGAAGAAGATGAAGATGATAATGAAGTAGAAGATGATGATAATGAAGTAGAAGATGATGATAATGAAGCAGAAGATGATGAATAAAGCAGCAGCAACAATGAACAACAAAAATCGCTAAGAGAGAGAAAACAACAATGGATGAGAAGAGAGAGAAAGGCGCCTTTTTTTCCTCTGTTTCCCGTTATATTAGGTAAACATTTGGACCAAAGAGTAAATTTAAAAATTTCTGGGTTATCCTCAAACTTACCAAAATTTCTTAATCCATAATAAAGTAATTATCACCTCCACTCAATAATTAAGACTTGTGTCACCTACACCTTATTTTAAAACTCTTTTGTCACCTACAGCCCAAAGCCCTACTTTTCTTACCACCATAACTCTATTATACTGATTTGTTATAGGATTTTCAATTACACCATAAGTGTTGAATTTTACATGCTAATGAAAATGTATCCAAAAGAGTTTTTTTATACTATCTAAGCTTCACGTCTCTTAAATCAAAAGTTGTATTAACTACTTTATTATTCGCCAAAAGGTATAGAATTTGATGGTACAATCTTTTCCTAAAAGTGTTTGTTCTGCATCTTTCCTATGACGTTTAAACAATTGGTATTTGAACCAATTACAGCTTAATGAAGTTTAGCTTCTAATAAGCTCTCACTATCAACGATTAGATCTGTTATGCTATACTAGTGAACAAGAAAAGAATTTAGAATTTGTTTGAAATATATAATTACATACCACTAAGAAGAAGAAACTTGTCGTAATCTTTGAAGCTTACTAAAAAATTATTTTTTTATAAGGTCCCAACCTTTGATGTTTACTTGAATCAAGGAAGCGTACAGAAATATTCATAATCATATTAAATTTGGAACAGAAAATAATTTGGTATGGAAATAATTTTGGTTGGAATCAAGTAGGATTCTACTTACCATGAATATCCCTTTTTTGGGTATATTATTGATATTTTAAAAATAAAAAAAGGGGGGGGGGGGAGGATTATTGAGGTTAAATATCACTAAAATTACCTGATGGTGTAAAAACTCATACAGAGATGCATAAAATTTAAACTCTTTTGTATTTATGTCACCTTTGTTTGTCCTACATATAGTTGCCACCAATAGGAATGAAACCCGTAGAAACCAACAAGTTTTATGGACCTCACAAGCAATATTCTGATTAGATCTTCCTAATATTCAATAGTTGAGGAAAGAACTGAAAGGAAAGCAAAGTACAATAGCAATAACAATTGTCATGGAAGTTAATTACAAGAACGTCCCTTCTGTTCAGGAAATGGCGAAGAAGAAACTTGTGACGATTCCATCGCAATATGTACGTGACGATCAGGACTGTTCAGTTGCATCATCAACTAACGAAGTTCCAGTCATTGATATGCAACGATTGATCAACTCTACTGATCATGATGACTCCATGAATATCGAGCTTCAGAAGTTACACTTTGCTGCTCAAGAGTGGGGTTTCTTTCAGGTATGTTGTCATATGAACTAATATTGGAAACAGGTGAATAACAGTATAATAATAGCAAAAGTTATGGGACTTTAAATAATGTCTTTGTTCATTTATTTTATCATATAAAAGCTAAGTGTGCTTGCTTCAATTTAAACTTTTAAATAAGATTATCACATGCTTCAATCTGATAGAACAGGCAAAAAGATTTGAAGTGATCAAATCTGTAAAGCCCATGAACGTCCTTGAAGTAGTCAAAAAGGGGATATGGGCCGTTAACGTATATGTATAATTGTTATTCATAAGCTTAATTAGTTACATTTTGCAGTTGATTAATCATGGAGTTAGCTGTTCAGTGGTGGAGAGGATGAAACATGAAATTCAAGAATTTTTCAATCTGCCATTAGAAGAGAAGAACAAGTATGAACAATCGCCGGGGGATACTGATGGATTTGGACAGCTCTTCGTTGTCTCTGATGAACAAAAACTTGATTGGGCTGACCTGTTTTACTTGAAGACCGCACCTCCACATATGAGGATGCCTGTATTTTCCAAGTTGTCCGTTTCACTTAGGTACGTAACTAACTAACTAACATACTAAACACTAGAAAATAAGTAAAAGGATCACATACTTATTAGTTATCCGATCTGGGAAAATGCATCCTTAATTCCATATTTTTTCGGGGGACTATATACTATGTAGGGAGACAATTGAAGAGTACTCGAAACAAACAAAGGAGCTAACAATGAAAGTTTTGAAAATGTTGGGTAAAGCTTTGGGGATTAAAGAAGAAGAAGTGAAGAGTCTTTTTGAAGAAGGAATGCAAACAATGAGGATGAATTACTACCCACCATGTCCACAACCAGAGCTTGTTATGGGCCTTTGCCCTCACTCTGATGCATTTGCTTTAACAATTCTTCTTCAAGTCAATGAAACTGAAGGTCTTCAAGTTAGGAAAGACGGAATTTGGATTCCCATCGTGCCCCTTCCTAATGCCTTCATAGTCAATATTGGTGATGCTTTTGAGGTACTTCCATCGCTCTCTTGTCTTTATTCCTTGTCTTTCTTTTCTCTTTATTCCTTGTTTTTCTTTTGTGTGACTATGAATCATTTCAGTAAAAAAAAAAAAAAAAAAAAAAATTAAATATGTAAGGATGGATTCTGAAATTTTTGGACTAATTAAAAAGGAAATGCCTGCACATAAAGTAGGACGGAGGAAATAATTGAGGTAAAAATTCAATTTCCCCTGCTTGCTACTCCAACCGATTTTACTTGAAGGTATTTGGCCGAGCGCAAACTATTGAAAAGCAAAAGAGTCTTTTGAACTTTGCAATCTTAAACAGTATGTGATGACATCTATGGTTACATATCATTTTTACAGATTTTCTCAAATGGAATATACAGAAGCGTAGAACATAGATCAGTGGTGAACTCAGAAAAAGAAAGGATTTCAGTAGCAACATTTCATGGTCCAAGATTGGATGGTGAATTAGGTCCAGCAAATAGCCTTGTTACTGCCCATGGTCAACCAACATTCAAGAAAATCGGCGTCGATGAATTTTATACAAGATTTTTCAATCGTGAACTTGTTGGAAAAACATATGTGGATACCATGAGAATCACACACTGAAGATGATCGATCTGAAGAATATTAATTAGGATTTGTATGAATGGTAATTAAATAAAATCCTTTTGTTGTGAAAGGATTAAAACAAAATAATGTGGCGGATATTAATATCATTATTTGCAGTATACTGAAATTGTACAAGTTGGGAGTTGCAAATTGTAAAGAACTCTATGGCCGGGTATTGAACGTTGACGATGAGTCTGTTGGAAAAATATTTTGATATCTCAAAAAGAATTAGTATTTTCAAAAATACATTTAACAGTTGTTTTAATAGTCATTATGAATATTTGAACAGTTGCCAAACATATTTGTTGAAACAAATTGACGATGTTTTAAATGAATTGTTAATGAGATCTTCAGTTTTTTTTACCGTTGAAATAGCCATTACTACTGACCAATTTAACTGACATTATTCTTTATACTCTTAATTATTCCTTTACCATATATATTATTAACCATTAATCCTCTTTTGGGCTTTGGCCATTAACCTGCCTATCACGTAGGTGTTTCTTATTGATATTATATATCTTCACTAAATATAATTAAACATGTATTGCTATATTTTCAAAAATAAAAATATTCATTTATTTATATTTTTAATCATAATGTTATTAGTTGTTCCCCGACATCAAGGTTGTTTGTTTTTTTCAATCATCTTGTCGTTTAACTATTGATTTTATACCTTGTTATGCTATCTACCAAAATATAATATATATCTTATCGATAAAATGATATTATCCTAATTAAATATTCAAGATTAAAATAAATGTTATATCTCATAAAAGAATTGAATTAAAAATTCAGGATAACTTATAATTTTTCTACATATTATTATAACAATTTTGTAATCTTATGATCAATATTAATTTAATGAATAATAGATATAAGAAAATCGCTACATGGCTTAATTTTTTAATATTCTTACAAAATCTTTATAGCATCCTCCCTTTTCTCTCCTTTTGTATTGAATTGAATTTATAAAATAAGATACTCGTATAAAATAAAAGAAAAAATGAGAGAAATATAAGTTTTAAAATATCAAATAAAATGAAGAAAAATACCACTTAAAAACTTGTTATGTTCAACACATAATTTATTTTTCAACATCCGTAATCAATATTTTTATAATATATTTTAATTTTAAAAAGACAAAATATAACAAACAATCAAAAAAATTAAAATTAAAAAATTTATTCATTCGTGAAATTTGCACTATTTCAAAGAAAGCTATAATTCATCATTTTTTTCAAAATGTAAGGAAAAAAAATCATTATTTCACACTTTGTCTATTTCAGACATTTTGGTTTAAAAATTCTTAATCAAACCCTTTTACACAGAAATACATATACATATCTACTCGTATAATTAATACTCTTCATTGATGACATAATTTCAAATTTTTGCAAGAAATTAATGAAATGCACAATATAATTTTAATTAGAGTGCAAGAATATTTATTTATTTATTGATAAATACATTAAGATAACAAAGATAATCCCTCTAAAAAGGACATCACCAAGAGGAATCTAATCACCATTCACATATATCTCTCTACCCCAATGTTACATCAAAAAATTCAACTACGTAATGCATCTTTAAGAAATGTATTAACAATTTTACAAGCTTAACCAAAAATAGTTTCATGCATATTCAAAATACAAGCACTTTACAAACGCGATTTTATGAGAATATAAAGTGATAAAATCATATAATATTATAAATATATATCTATGAATTTTTTTTATCTTTATGGATGACATACTCTCTAAAATAGTACCTAGAATAACATTTTCAAATTAGACGTAAAAATAAATTTCTATATTCAGCTATTGCTCTCAAAAAGAACATTGCATTCAACATTAGAAAAGCCAACATATACGTAATTAAGCTTTTAAGGGAGGTCAAACACCTAAATATTATTACACTCAACTATTTTTTTTAAAAAAAAAAAAAAATTAGAGAACACACATTAATGTGATGGACAAAGTATATGGATCACATATTGCATCTTAAACTTACAAAGTGAAAATATATGGAAGAGAAAATGCAGCAGAGGTGAATTTGTAAGAAGAAACTTTTTATCTTTTTGAAGGGTCTGACCCTTGCTTTCATTTTCAAATTCAGTTTTATTATTTATAGCCATAACAATTATTCAATGTCCTTATAGATATAAAATTTACAGTTAATAATTTGTACATTAAAGTATACAGATTTGTTATCAATAAAATTTGATAAAAACCGAAAAAAAAACTGAGTAGATGTTATAGAGAGTTCAACATGCAACATATATTAAACATAATTAAAAACTTAATTAGGGGAGTTAAAAGAAGTTACTTTCTTTTTAAACATGACATATAAATTGAAGAAATGAAGAAAAAGGTAAAAAATGAGAAAAGAAAAATAGTATCTTTAACCAACGAGGGATGTCACATTACTTTTCTTATGTTTAACTTGTGAAAAAAAAAATTAAATGAGTTATATAAGATGTCCTATTAATTTAAAACATCAAGAATTAATTTATTATTTATATCTATTTTATTATTTATTAAATATTATTAATTTTTTAGTATCTAGAGACTTATAATAATTAATTAGAGGTGATATAATAAAACTACAAAGCAACTGAAATAGACATGTCATAAATGTCTATTTTACCTTTTTAAATTAAATATTATTAATTTTTTATATATATAAATAACTTAAAATAATTAATTAGGGATAATATAGTAAAATTACGAAACAACTAAAGCAAGTGAAGAAGCAGGCACGTTGACGTAGACCTGTCTGCTTCTGCACACTTATTAATAGTAGTAATAAAATATTATGAAAGATATTAATCATTTGTTTGGTAGTTCCACCTCTGAAATCTTTTAATAAAAAACTTTTTCTCTTTTGAGTTAGGTTATTAAATTATTTGATCACAATATAGGAAAAAAATATGAATTTAAGATTTTATCAGTGTAATTATTAAGTTTTTCAACCTTAAGCTAAAAACACAAAAGGAAGATATATTTGTTTGCCTTGTGAATTGCTTGGCCTGTTAGCTTTACCATTCTACCCATAGTTATAACTCACACTCATAATGATTGTGTTGTTGATGTTGAAAATTGCTTCCGAGAATAATAAAAATATTGAAGCATACATCTGTAACAAAAGTATAACATCAAAAAATTACAATATCTCTACAATTCTTTTTATACCTCACTAATGAAATTTCACTTGTTGTTAATATTGAGAATTACTTGCAAGAGTGACAAAAATATTGAAGTATACATCTAAGGCAGAAATATAACATTAAGAAATTACAATATCTCCACGATCCTTTTCATCTTCACCTGTAGAATTTCACTTGTTGTTGATGTCGAAAATTGCTTGTGAAAGTGATAAAAATATTAAAGCATACATATGTAACGAAAATATAATATTAGAAAATTACAACTAAATATTTATTCAATTCTTTCTGAAAAACGCAATATTCTCAAAAATATATTAAACTGCTTACCTCATACATGGGAAACACTCTCAAGTTACAAATTTATATGAAAACCCTCATAGATATAATGTGAAAAGGCATGATAAAGAAATTGTAACATTAAGAATAGGAAAAGGCAATATCTATAGTAAACCGGACGTTTAGTGATCATGATTAATTCACTTAAAATGACTTCATCTTTCATTAAATGAGATATTTTTTGTTTTATAACATTCAAAAGAAAAAAAAAAGATAAGAACTCTTTAATATTCTTAAATGCATTTTCTTTTCAATTGATCAATGAATGTAGATAATTATAAAGTAATTGATGAGTTATTTTAAAGTGATGTCTGTGGCAAAACATTTTGAGGGAAATATAAGAGAAAAATGTAAAAAAATTGATAAAAAAAGATAAATAGCAATGGAGGCTATAGAGAGGTGCCACATAAGCATCTCTATAAGCATATATATATATATATATATATATATATATATATATATATATATATATATATATATTGATTTTTAAATATTCCAAAGGTCCGTTTCATCTTTGGAGTGAGATATAGATCATAAAAAATTACTTCTTCCTATATTCTTTTGTGTTCAATTTTCCTCTCTATTGAATCTTTGTTAATATCTGCCTACTGATATTGTACTACAATAGCTTGTTGAGTCCTGAAGATAGATATATAGTGGGTGAAATATGACAGTGTCCAACACACCTCAAGCTATGTAAACTCCATACAAGTGCTTTTGATTAAGTATTTTTCGTAAGATTTCCAAGAGAGCCTAATTATTACACTTTTATTATATCTTTGGCTAATTCATTCAGTAATTTGAATTTTTAGTACATTTAATTAAAGAAAGGGATTTTTATTTTTTAAAAAAAGTGAAGCTAGTTTTTGCTAAGAGTTATGCTAATGATAGCTTTTAGATTTTCTATCTGGCCAAGATGGTATTTATGTTGAGATGATATCTGAAAAAAAAGTACTTATTAAGAGAAGTAATTTGAATTTGATCAATTCGTTTGAGAAGTGATTTTTCAGTACTCTGTATTAGTACTCCATATTTAATAAGTAGACTAGTGAGTATGTCCGTGCTTTGCGTGGTTAAATATACTATTTCTTTTTATAAATAAATTTAAGAATATAAATAATGTGAGAATAACGAAAAATTACAATAAAGTTATTATAGATAAGTAGAATAAAGACATAATAGTTACATTTAGTTTAAAATATTTATTTCTACCTAGAAAATAAAATTAAAAATATAATGATCTAAACGTAGAATTGACATGTTTTTTCTTTTGATTTTTCATTCGGTGTTTGATATCCGCATCAGATCCCGACTAAATTGAATTCGTGTCGGGTGGGCCATTCAAGGATAGCATTTTCTATCAAGAATTTTTCATATCCAGGACTCAAACTCGAGATCTTTAATTAAGGGAGGAGCAACTTCATTCACTACACCACATCCTTTGATGGTACAATTAACATTCTAATAAGCATAAAATTAATTTTACTGAAAAGAAAGAAAAAAAACATGAAAAAAGAGAATGCAAACATATCATCTCTCTCTAAACATCAACTTGATATAAAAGTAAATAAAATTAAAATGTCAGAAAGATTATAACTCCATATAGACGAAACAAAAAAATTTAAGAAAAATAATCAAAATTATGTGTGGATTACAATCGAAAAGAAAAAGGTAAAGGTACACTATAAAAATAATGCTACTCTAGTGGCTGAAACTACTATTTTATCATCATTCATAAGAGCATAAAAAATTTTCAACCTTTAAATCATCGTGGCACCATAACATTAATTCTCTGGCTAATGAAAAAGTATTTGTGATTTATAAATCTTTGATCAACAAATCGTATTCAAATTTTGTAGCTAGTCTGCGCTTTTTGAACTTTTCAGACTTAGCGAATTGAAATATCTTAATAGCTAATGGGAGAAAAATCAACTTAGAAGAATAAAGAGAAATACACAAGCAAATCACAAAAAGAAAAAGACAAATAAACTATATTTACTCAATAACCATGATATGCATGTTCTTGTGACGATTAAGCATGTAAACATTATATAATTAGAATATAAATAATTTTTTTATGAGATGTCACAAATTTAATCATCATTTAGAATTAGATAACATGTGGTTGTTAGCCGTAAACCTTTCTTCGCGACTTGCTAATATTAGTGATTTTTACTTCTTTATTGCTTTGTTCATTATTATATGTAAAACTATAATTTAAATCTCATCTCCTACTAAAATAAGCTTGTGCCAAGTTATTATTTTAAACATTATAGTTTTGAAATCATAAAGTTATCTAAGATGAAGAAAAGAAACTCAAAAAACTAAAAGTCAAGAATCAATGAGACAAGATATTATTGAAGCGATTCTTTGAAACAAAAAAAAGCATTTCTACCCACAGCTTGAATTTGTAACCTCCTTGTCACATGAAAACAATGTTACTCTAAGGCTCTCCTTCAAATAATGTAAACTTTAAAAAAAAGAAAAAATATATAAAAATGAGAATAGAAGAAGTTAAAAGACATTCTGCATATAGGTTGTCAAGTCCTTCATGATATTGACAAACTTTGACATCAAAAAATGTTAGATAACTATATTACAGATGCTTACAAAGATACTAAAAAATTGTCCTACACCATATTTAGAATTGAATAATTCAACATATGTAACTGATATTGCTTATACTAGTTAAATAAACTTGGAAACAATTCAAAATAATGACCTTGTTGCTTTATCGTGTCCATGCTATGATTCCATACGTACAGTAACATTATCGAGCATATATAACAATATATTCTTGAGAGAAGGCATTCGCGCATGTATAACAATATTTTCTTCTTCCTTATATTTTGTAGTATCATTTCTCGACACCTATGTTGCACAAAATTCACATTTTTTCATTTATCTAAATAAATAAATAAAAAGAAAAGGAGAAAAATCAACTAAATGTATCCTTTTTTCTAAATAATTTTTAGTTTAAGTAGCCTATAAGGTGTGTACTTTCTAATTCAAATTGCTTAATTCTCACATCTTCTTCCTCCTCTTTGCTAACTTCTTCACCATTTACTTTCTAATTCTCTTCCGTCCATCAATCTAAAAGATTTTCATATCAAGATCACTAAAAAGGAAATAAGATAATTATTAAAATAAGAAACAATAGAAAGTAAAAATAAAATATATTTAAAATAAAAATTAAAAACAAAAAAAAAAGATTAGCTACACGATATAGGATTGGAAGGGAAGAAAGTAACTATAGGTGTAAGGAAAAAAATGAAAATATTGTGCTTTAGTTTCAATAACAATTTATAATGAAAATATTGTGCTTTATAGAAATAATGGACTGGAGGAAATGACAAAAGATAAATAACAATAGAAACTATTAAGCTTCCCACAATGAAGAATAGAAAAGATCGTGGGAGTAATTAATATTGAAACTTTTCTTCCTCTATTTAAGATATGATAAATTAAGAAATTATGGTTGAAATAGTTAATGCATTCTCAATTAGTAACATTTTTTTCCTTAATTACAAAAACTTTAGTGTTGCTAAGTATTTATTTAACTTTTAAATAATTTTCAGAATTTTAAAATTAGAAAAGAGGCCAAAAAGGGGAGAAATGTTATAAAATATAAAAGAATAAAGAAGAAGAATAGAGAGAATAGAGAGAGTAATTCTTTATTTCTCATGAGGATTCTTGATGGGTTCTTGTGGGATGAATTACAATGAATGAAAATTCTTTTATTTATAAGAAAAAACTAACATTGGGATTTGTAACTTTTCCATAAATAGACATACACAATATATGGTAAAGTAGGTATTCACTATCTATGGTAAAGTAGACATTCATTATATATGGTACATTTATAACACTCCCCCTTGAATGTCTAATTTATAGATAATATGCATAAATGTTGCCTCATTAAAAACCTTACAAAGAAAATCCAGTGGATAAAACCTCGTAAGGGAAAAAGAGTACAAAGCGTAGTAACTCCTCCTAATGAGAATATCCTTGAACCTTTGCATTCCGGTCTTGTGCACCATCTTCTTGAAACTTACAGTTGGAAGAGACTTGGTGAATAAATCAGTCACATTGTTACTTGAGCGAATCTGTTGCATGTTAATATCACCATTCTTTTGGAGCTCATATGTATAGAAAAGCTTTGGCGAAATATGCTTCGTTCTATCTCCTTTTATGAATTCTCCCTTAAATTGTGTTATGCATGCTGCATTATCTTCATATAAAATTATGGGTACTTAGTCACATTTCAAACCACATTTTTCTTGAATGAGATGTATTATGGACCTCAACCATACACATTCTCGGCTTGCTTCATAAATAGCTATAATCTCAGCATGATTCGAAGAAGTGGCTAGATAGACTGCTTTGTATATCTCCAAGATATGGCAGTGTCCCACATGTGAACACATTGCATGTAAGAGACCGAGATTTATGCAGGTTAAATAAATACTCAACATTAACATAATTAACAAGATTGAGACTGCAATCTTTAGAATAAAATAAGATCATATGTTTGATCTCATTTTGATGTCTCCTAGTAGGAGCAGAACTATACCCTGCTAACAAATTAATCGTAAAGGCTATATTAGGCCTTGTAGTATTTGCAAGATACACGAGTGCATCAATTGCACTAAAATATGGTACTTCATAACCAAGGAGTTCCTCATTCTTTTCTTGAGGTCGGAATGGACCCTTATTCAATTATGCATGTCTCTCATTTAAGCAAATCTTCTATTGCTTTTGAAAACTCTCCAAGAGTTTCAATAAGTTTCAAGTTATAAGCTTATACAATATAAGGATTATCAATAAGTTTCCCAGAAACTTTTATATGCTTCAAACATTTTGAATCCTTAAATGCGTTTTTATGTAAATTTTGTCAAGTAACAATATTCAATATTTCATATGTGACATCTTTAAGTTTCTGGACTACAAATCAAATAAGTTTTACACTTACCGAGATGCATCCTTTCATGTCACTTGATAAATATTTCTACGTCAGCATGCTTAAATAAATGTAGAATTTAGATTCTTGTAATCTTTTGCATTATTGCGGCAATATTATATTAAAGATATCGTCAACGGTTTCTCATTTTGTATCGATTCACAATGTGACATAACATTTTGAGATCTCATCACTTCATTATTTTCAGGTACCTAAACCTCTCATAAGGTTTCATGAAGTGTTATGTCGTAGGCTCTTCAAGAGCACATTGCCTTTTTATTATGATTATTTGCTCCTTATCCTTTTTAAAGCTTATTTCATTTGGAACTAATTGGTCTATCATGCTTCACGCATGCATAGACCTTTTCCTTCAAGGACACAAAATAGAAGCACTTGCAGCTTAAATATCATATGCTTTCGGCATTTGACTTGAATTAACTTTTGAATGAGGATCTGATGATAATTCCTAACATATTCATAGTTGCTTATAATCTCCCCATTATGTTAGAAAAACTAACATACATCCTCCATCTTTTTTGGTATAGTTATTAATCGTATACCGCACATCAAAACTATTATATGGATAATGTATGGTTCTTGACGCAGAACCAATTTTGGAGGGAGTTAATCATAATTTATTGGTTTGATGCATACAAGTGCTATTGTATATAACATTTCATATTTCAAACCAACACATGAAGTTTTGTTCTCCTTAGTAATGGTTTAGCTATTTATCGAAGGCATTCAATGTCAAACCATCATCACCAAGATTGTCTTGATTACACAATTTGAAAGTTATGCCTTAACTCACTTTTATTAAGCAGGCAACTTTATGAATGCCAAACGCAGGTTGACAATGAATGTACATGTGATCTTATTGATGCATCTTTTCAACATATCACATGATAGGTGAACGGGCCCTTATTCACCTTTTATACTTTTCAGATTTAAGGGATTCAATCCCAACATTAGTTGGTCCAACCAACTTATCATGAGAACAAATAACATGAATAATTCTGAAGAATCTTCTAATTCTTCATTACATGTCCAATACTCAATATGCACATCTTCGAAATGTCATAATCGTTCATGTTAACTTATGAACTTTTATACTAGTAAACTCCAAGTTTACCATGATATGTGCCTTTTTACTTTAGTAAATTTCAAATTTATTATAATATGAATAAATTTTTGAATTTACTATCAAAAGTAGATTTCAAAATAATTCTTCTCAGTTATTCTGCCCCATTCGGAGGTAAGTTGTGATACCATCATAATCAAATGCACTTTTGCATTATAATAAGCTTCTCATTCACTAGGAATGAAATATAATCGTGCATTAAGCCTATCAAATTATGATAGCTTATAGTCTCATTTAAAATGTTGCTACTTCATGAGCAAACTAAGGCATGCATATAATGTAGAGAACTTTTCTCCAACATATCTTTAATTATAATCATAATAAGTATGTGAAAATATCATCACTTGTCTTCTTTCAGACATATTATGCACTGCTACAGCATCCACTTAAAAAATGGAGCAAGTTGTCAACTTTAAGATTCATCATATATTGCTACTATATTCACTTCATGGAGTATATCAATGGATATGTTTCGCTAAATATCCATTATTTTTCCTTAGCCATCACAATATCATCAATATGGTGCATTGAGATTCAAACTTAACGTCTTAACCATATAAAGGCATCTTAGGCATAAATCGATAGGACTTGAACCCAACATATTATCATCCCCTTTGATAATATTGTTCTTGAGGAATAAATTTAAAACATAAATGGTTCCAAACCAATTATTTTTTATCAAATCCAACAATAATTATATTATTAGTAGCAAAAGACAGATAACACAAGAAATTATTAATTAGATTTATAATCACCTCGTTTATAATCTCACCTTGTTTGGTAGAGTCTCGTGCTAATAACGTGTTATAAAATATAAAAGAATAAAGAAAAAGAGTAGAGAGAACAGAGAGAGTAATTCCTTATTTGTCATGAGGATTCTTGATGGGTTCTTGAGGGATGAATTACAATGAAGAAAAACCCCTTTATTTATAGGAAAAAACTAACTTTGGGGTTTGCAATTTTTCCATAAATAGACATACACAATATATGGTAAAGTAGGTATTCACTATATATGATAAAATAGACATTCACTATATATAATACATTTATAGCAAGAAAAAAGATAAATGCTAATAGTGGTTTTAGAGATATGCCACATCAGCAACCACCTTTGTTCCTTATATATATATATATATATGAGATACGAACGCATGTATTAACCATGGGAAGATTAAAATATGAAAAGACAAAAATACCCTCTACTTCAGACTTAAAATCTTATCTATTCCTAAGGCCTCATTTATTGTTCATTAAGATTAAGATGTCTAAATCTCATGAGTACATATTTAAATCCTTCCTTTATAAGGATTTAGTTGTCGCTATTTTTCTAATTTGATTATTATTTTTACTTGTCATCTTTGATAAATCAAGAAAAAATAAATTATGTTTTGCCCTTAACATTAATTACTTATTCTCCAAAATCATTTTTCAATACTTATTACTAAACATCAATTAATAGGGGCAATATGTTAAAGTTACTATACCAATTATTGTTTTAGTAATGAGCGTGTCATGTAGAGTCATCAATATGGGCTAGGTCCGTTGGGCTGGTCCAACCCAACTTGTAATTTAATAAGGCTAGGCTCCAATTTTTACAGTCCGATCAGCATAAGTTGGTTCGACGTGGGGCTTCAAAAAAATGGGTTGGACTGCCCTGTGGACCAAAACAAAAAATGATTAAAAAATAAAATAGAGTATTAAGAAGAAAAAATTACATATATACCTAAGGTAACTATTACTTATTACATGAAATCCCTTTTTTGAAAAGTAATTACAAAATTTCATATTAATTACATAAAATCCCTTTCTTTTAGACTTTCTCTCTCTTCTGCCTAACACATTCCAAACACATCCGATTTTTGCTCTATTTTTAGTTCAATTTTTGCTCCATTATTGCACTTCTTATTTTACGCCTAATTTCAAGATACGTGATTTGGGGTGTTTCAAATATGTTCAAATAAGCTTTATTATTTCAAATTATTATGAAAATAATTTATTTCAAAATAAATTTTCATAATATTTAGTTTGGTCTATTATTTCAAATTATTATGAAAATAATTTATTTCATAATAAATTTTCATAAAATCAAATAATGCATTTTATTTTAAGTTGTTCAAATTTGTTCTATATTATAGAAGAAAGATCCATTATTTCTTCTATATCTTAATTTGAACTATAATATGCAAAACAATTTACTATGGAAATAAAATCAGATCCAATTATTTCTATAGTCAACGACTTGAAAGTAGATGTGAACTATAATATCCAAATTATTTCTCCTTTTTGGTTGCATGTATGATTTTATCAAATTATCTACTTTTGTAATGTCATACATAGAAAGTAAAGTATAATAAAACTTAATACACTTGCATCATACATAGAAAGTAAAGTATAATACATTCTCATACATATAATGTGAAATGTTTTTACTTAAATATAAATCATACATAGAAAGTAAAGCATAGTACATTCACATACATATAGAACATGTTGTTGTTGGAGTGTAAATCATACATATAACACTAACATCATACATAGAAAAAAAATGTGTAATATATTCTTATACGTGTCAATTTCATAAACAATATCAAAATATCATCCAAACTGGGTAATATATTATAATTTCTCATACAATTCTGTGCAAGATTTTACTAAAAAATAAATACACTAAGAGGGGGTGGAGGCGTCCGCGAGAGAGGAACGAGAAATAATATTGATCTTGACGGTTGGTCGCCTTTGCGTGTTCACCGGCGTGAGGAGGAGTGGAGCAGTAAAGGCGCTGCTAACTATTCGTGATGGCGTCGGAGGTGAAAACAGTGGGAAAGGAATGAGAAATGACGTCAATCTTGGCGGTTGATCGCCCTTGCGTGTTCACCGGCGTAAGGAAGAGGAGTGGAGCGGTGAACGGAGGTGACAATCATAGACCAGTGGAGGTGGCGTTGATTTTCTTTAGGGAGATAAAGAGAGATGTTTCAGGATATTTTTTGAATTTGAATTACAATTACTATTTTTAAGCATCCACAAAATCAGAACATTAACTACTGTCGTTATTAAGATAAGAGAATAAATCTGATTTTATTTTCATAATTTAAGAAAAACAATTTCCTTATACATTGGATACGTATGAAGTATATTGACATGCATATGCATTTTTTCAAATCTTGGAGAGAGAAAGTCAATTCGGGATCTTCTATAATTAATTTCATTTAGGATGGGATTTTTGTTGTTTATACTATTAAGAATAACAAAAAGAGTCTGAATTCAAAGTCTATTTAGACCATCATATATATCTAAATATTAATTATGTTTATAAATATATAATAATTGAATACAAAATACTAAATTTGTAAGAAATCAGATATATTTGATGAAGATGATGTGGCGATGCTGAAAATGGCATAAGTGCCATGACAGATTTTTTTTTGAGGAATTTATTTTCACTTTTAATAAATTAAATATTGACATTTTTGGGGGTTTTATAGTGATCTATTGAAACAAAATTATGTTAATATTGATATTTAACTAGTTATATTATTACAATCAATAGTTTAGTTTGCTTATCAACATCTCTATTTAGTTTGAATTTGATGTTAAAAATTATTTAATTTCGTAAATTATTAGAATTTGTTTTTGTAAATTTGATACTTGATTAACAAGTAGTAACTTCATTTAATATTATATTGTAAATATTTATCTAATTAATATTTTTAAATTAAAATTAAACTCCTAAAAAGGAGATCTTTCAAAAATAGAAGTATTTTGCTATAAAACCCACCTTCCATAGCCATATTTTACATAATTACTATTTATAGCTGTTGTATTCGATTTATGCCCACTGTATTCGGTTTTACAGATAGTATGTATTCATATAAAATAAGAATACAGTCCCTATTTAGTCACGCCAAAAATGAAATTCAATATTTTTAAGAAGAAAAAAAATCTCAATCACGCTTATCTCGTTGAACTGAATATTTTCTTGCCTAACACTACCATTATCTTTTTTTATATATTTTTATTTTTTGTGTTTTTTTTCGTTTTTTCTTCTTCTTTTATCTATTTTTTTCTACTTTTATTTTTTTCGTTTCTTTCTTTTTGTTTTTTGTTGTTTTTTTCTCTCTTTAATCTCTAACGTCAATTTCTCTTACGTTTTTTCTTCTTCTTTTTTCTACTTTTATTTTTTTTGGTTTCTTTCTTTTTATTTTTTTCTCTCTTTAATCTCTAACGTCAATTTCTCTTACTTCTTTGATTATTTTTTATTTTCTCTTTTGTACTTATTTTCTTTATTATGTTTTTGTTCTATTTTATATTTTTCAAAAATATGACTAGTTGAGCACAAGTCATGAATGATAACGTAAAGGCAAAATGACCTTTTGGACCCCTGTACTATATCAGTTTTGTAAGTTGGACACTTCTGCTTACATGTTTTGTCATCTGGACCCTTGAATTAAAAAGCAATATTTTGCACCCTTTGACCGCTGACCTCGCCTATGTGGCATTGAAATGGTGACTAGGACAAGGAGACTATAGTCACTCGCCTAGAGGTGCGAGTGGGGGTTAATTTTTGGCCAATTTTACATTAAAATAAATAAAAAATATATTAAAATTAAAAGAAATAAAAAAAGAATCTTTTTTTCCTCCATCATTTTTAATTTAATTTTTTAATATAAAAATAATATTTTTTAAAGACCCTTCCTCACTCCACCCCAGCCCGTCCACACCCCCACCCCCACCCCCACCCAGCCCCATCCCACCCTACCCCCAGCCTATTCCATAAAATAATTTTAAAAATATTAAAATTTAAAAAAAGGCTCTTTTTTCCTCCATCTTTTTTTATTTAAAAATAATATATTTTTTTTTAAAGAAAAACCTTCCCCATTCCACCCCAGCCCGTCCCTACCTCCCACCCCCCCACCCAGCCCATCCTACCCCACCCCAGCCCCTTCCAACCCCTCCACCCCACCCCAACACCTGTCCAACCCTTCCTCACCTCCACCTCATCCTATCCCCAACCGCCCACCCCACCAACCCCATCCAGCGCTTCCCCACCCTAGCCCGTACCCAACTCCCCATACCCCACCAGCCCCATCCAACCCCTTCCCACGCACCCCAGCCCCCACACCCCTCCCAGCCTCATCCCCACCCCACCCCAACACTCTTCCAGACCCTCCCCTCCCCCCCCCCCCCCCCCCGCGTTCACTTTTTATTTTTTATTTTAATTTTCCCTCTCAATTCAATTCTTTTTATTTTTTTAATTAAAATTTAAATTTGAAATATTTTTATTTATTTGGGGATTAAAATTTAAATTTAAATTGAAAGTGAGTGATAGTTAATATTGAAAAAAATTAGTGAATTTTGCTTGAAAAAAATTAAACTTTTTGTGAATTTTATAAAAATATTCAAATTTAAAAATCAAAAAATTATTATGTTTGTATATATGAATTTATAGTTAAAAATTAATTTAGTTGGAGAAGAATTTTAATTATTTGGAATGAATTTGATGTTTAATTTGTGAGCAAAAATAAAAACATGATTATTCAAATTTTTCTACAATTTATAGATTTTTCTTATTTAATTAAATTAATTTTAATATTTAATTTGTTATGTAGCATTTTAAAAATGACTTGGAATTTAATGTAATACTTTATTTTATTTTTTTTAAATGACGCGGCAGATGATGCAGCAGACGTGTCAAACGTGTCAGACGTGGCAGCTGGCGTGGGGGAGAGTGTGTTACACTCACCAAAAAAGGGTTTAAAATGTTGCTTTTTAATAGGTTCAGGGGTCCAGATGACAAACATGTAAGTAGAAGTGTCCAACTTACAAAACCGACATAGTACAGGGGTCCAGAAGGTCATTTTGCCTAACGTAAATACCATAATTTTTTATCGTATTTGTAGTCACACCGCCATTTATATTTTTGTATTTATTGATACAATTGTATTTGTATTTTAAAGTTCGCACTTGTATTTATATTTCATAGTTCGCATTTGTATTTGTATTTAATAGTTCACACTTGTATTTGTATTTGTTATTTTGCGCCGTCATTTATATTTTATATAATTCAGACTTGTATTTTAAAGAACTATTTTGTATTTGAATTTTATAATTGATTGCATATTATATTGGATTATATTAATTTTATGATTTTGTTGTGTTTGTATATTTAGATTATATTTGGATTATACTTGTATTTGTATTCTATTTTCTTTAGTACCTTTTTATTTTTAAGAAATTATTTTGTATTTGTATTTGTAATTTGATTGCATATTGTATTTAGTCGTGACTATGTACAATTTATCATTTGTATTTGTATACAAACAAGTAAGTGCATTAATTGTATTTTCGTGATACTAAAATATATAAATATGTAATGTATCATTTGATGCAAATGTACCATTTTGTATTTGTATATCAAAATTATCATTCATATTTGTAAATAAATAAATATCACTCTATACAAATACAATGACAAACAAATGAAACAAATGATTTTACAAATACAAATACAATATATATTTGTATATATTGTATTTGTATAAAAATTTGAGTTGTATTTATTTGTATGAATAATTACAACTTGTATCAATAAATACGAACAAGTATTCGTAGAAAGAAAATCAATCGTTCCTTTTCAATAATTAAAAAGTACAAATGATAGTTCACGCTTGTATTTATATGTTATAGTTCGCATTTGAATTTGTATTTTATAGTTCGCACTTGTATTTGTGTGTTATAGTTCGCATTTATATTTTTATTTTATAGTTCGCACTTGTATGTGTGTTTGTTAGTTCGTACAAATGAAAAGAAGGAAAAAAATTTAAAAAAAAAGGAGAAAAATGAGAGAAAAAGAAAGAGAAAAAATACAAAAGAAGAAGAGGAGGAAGAAGAAGAGGAAGAAGAGGAGAAAAATGAAAAGGAAAAAAAGAAAAAGAAAAAAATGAATAAAAAAGAAAAAGAAAAAAGTGAAAAAATTAAAAATAAAGAGAAAACAACAAAAAAGAAAAAAATGAAAAAGAAAAAAGAAGAAGAGAATAATAGAAAATAAAAAAGGAGAAAAAATACATGAAAAAGGCTATGAATTGTAATTAAGAATAATTAATAGGCAAGAGGGGGTTATGAATTGTAATTAATTAAAAATTAGGCTTTAAGTGGTAATAAAAGCCCAATAGTGATTGATTCGGATAATTTCCCCTAAAAATAATCTAAAAATTACACAAATACACAGCTTATGTTTTCAATATTACAAAAAATCTCAATTCTCTAAACATATTACAAAAATCCCAACATATACACAGAATGCTATGTATATGCCGGTTAGTGATGTATATTAATAGGGAGAAAGAGTAAAGTAATTAAAAGAGTGGGTGTGAGTGTAATTATTTCCAAAAGGGTTGATATTTATGTTATTTATACTAATTATATATTTTGAAAAGTTAGTTATCCCGTAGAGGCCCACAACCCATAGAGTAACGGATTGCACTTACTTGTCATCTTGATGGACCAATAACAGCCCTAGGGACATCATTTGATTTACATGAAAATGAGGGAGCAACATAATCTTTTGTCATTAACATTGAATTATGGTAGGGACACCAAAATAAGAAGAAAGATAATTGTTAAATGAGAAACTACACAAGATATTTATGTTAAACCAATAGATACACCCAATATGTTGTCTCTATAAAATTCTATCACTTAACTATAATTACTTTTTTAAAAAAATTTACTTTATTAAATTACATAATCATGATAAATTGAATTGATTAGACACAAACAACCTACTTACCTAATTGTTTACTTGCCATTTCAATAAGTTTCACTACGACTGAAAAGTCACTATTTTCTCATTGAAAATTTTCAATGAATAGAAAAATAATAATGCTTTCACATGAAAAGATTAGGATGTTTTAATTTCCACAGTTTCAAAAAGAATCTATTTTTTATCATGTATTTTTCTAATAAGCTGGTTCAACAAAAAATAAATAGAAAAATTATATTTTATAGCATAAATTTTCCATTTGATTCGCGAAAGAGAAAACCTCTGTTTTTAGTACTGGACTAATTCAAACCACTATACAGGTATAGGCACTTAGCAATGAGTAAATAATTCGCGAATGAGGATTACCACAGCTTTTTTGTTGAAGAAAAAAGAATAACTAAAGCTAAGCAAAAAAAATATTGCAAGCTAAACAAGATAAAGGGTAATAATCGTAAACAATTTTTTTCTTTGTCGAAGAAAGAAGACATATTAAATTATGTATAAAATATATAAATTTTGAATACGAAAACCCAAACATACAATAAGAACAACTCCTGCATTATAATTTTTGCATTATTAATACATAAATTTTTTACATCTCAACCATAAATAATAAAGTAGTAACAACTCTACACAATCAAATACATAAGGAGATAAGATAATATAATACGCAATCACATACATGCATGGTCATGTACTAACCAACAAATTATTTGTCACTATTGTAATTGCCAAAATTAGCAAACAAAAGAAAGTTGGTTGTCAAACGTTTGGGTTCAAGAATGACATTTCTGTTCATTACTGTAATTTTCTAGATTCGTCGAATGATAATATCAAGATCGTTGCGTTCTGACTCTTGGTAAAATAAAGTTGCCCATCTTATGACTCATAAGTCATAACAAGTTGTAATGCTGTCATATACATATAACAAATAATTGTTCACACATTTGAAACATTATAAAAAATATTTGGTAGGAAATTCATTCGTGTTGGACGTATTCATCTTCCATTATTTGTTTTATACACGACAACTTTTTATATAATGCCATTTTTTGTGTTTTATATATAAAGTTTAATTATCCATATTAATTTGACAACTAAATATGTATCCTATTGTTTCCTTTGAAAACTATTATACCCATCCCCAATTAAAATCTATTGAAACTTGGGATGACTTAATTAAAGTTAGAAAAAATCTTATAATGTATCAAAGTATAATTAAATTTGATTTTTTTAATCATACCATATTCTAAAGTAAGTAAAATAAATTCATTACTATTAATGTAGAAAATGATTTTTTAATAATTATCTATGTAAGAAAAAATACAAGATTATCATGGTAAGAAATAAAAATTCATACCCAATCCCAATGTATAGTGTTTATATTTCTTATATGTTGTTACATGTCTCGTGCATTTAACCACCCCACCCACCCAAACAATTTATGTTTCAAAAAATAATAAGGGCAAAATTGCGCTATTTTGAATACTTCCGGAGCAAAATTGATCCATTTTTTCCTTATTTAGATAAAACGTCAGTGAGAAAAGTATTTTTATGAGTTATTTTAATAATTGGAGGGAATTTCTGAGCAAAAAATGTTACAATATGAGTATTTTTTAGCCCAAGGCGTAACGAAAAACATGACTGACTCATTTTAAATTCTTTGGAGATATATTTAGCTCTTTTCGCATTTATAAATAAATCTAAAAAGAAAAATAAGATTCTTCAATTGAAACGAGTAATTTTCTTTAGTTAATATTGTTAAATCGAATCTCCCTAATTAAACATACGTGAACTAAAAAATTGGTTAGTGTTTTTTTAAACAGTATCAAGGTACAATAGTTTGGTAACAGAAAGGGAGGGACTATACGATATTATGATGCATTAATCTCGTTGTCCTACATTCTACGAAATTATTATACTGTTTATATAATTTAATCAGTTGTAATAAGTAACTTACTGTTTTCCTTCTATGTTATTGATAAATAAAGTTAGAGTTTAAGTTTTCTACACGGTCAGTATACAAAATATTTAACACTATCAGGTAAACTTAATCTACTATTTTAAGTTAGAGTTTAAGTTCTGTGCACCGTCAGTGTATAAAAAATTCTACACTATCAGCTAACTTGATCTACTATTGCAGGTTACCCAATTATTTAAATAAAAATTAAAAAATAAATAATTTGGTAACCTGCAGTAGCAAGTCAAGTTTACCTGATAGTATAGAATATTTTCTACACTGACGGTGCACAAAACTTAAATTCATTTAAATATGACATTTTCTTAAAATTAGATTAAAGAAGAAAGTAATAAAATAAATTAAAAAGTTTTTATTAGGTAGTACAATTTTTGTCTTTTTTGAATATTCTACTAATACTAATAGTTAAATGGAAAAGAGTCTAAAGTGTCCTTCAACTATCTGAAATGGTATAAAAATGTCCTCCGTCTACCTATTGAGCTTAAAATGCCCTCCTCATCTACCTATAGGGTCTAATTTGCCCTTTTATTTAACAAATTAGTTTATTCCCAATACATTAATGGCGTGACTTCTTTTAATTGGTCAAGTAATAATTAATTAAACTAATTAATAATTCAGCCTGCTAAACCTAATCCACCCAAACCTAATAACCCGACCCGCTAATAATACAAACCTAATAACCCGATTTGTCCCATCCAAACATAATAATGTTAAAACAAAAACCCAAAATCCGTCTTGGCCAACAGAAACACCAGTATGTTGATTACTTTTATGTAATGCTTCTATCTGCAATGTGATCTCATAATCCGTCTTGGCGCCAATGTTTCTTCCACTTCTACTTGGAATGTGATACTTGAAAATGCGTTAGGAAATTCTCCGATTGAAAAAGACAGTATCTTTCTTTCGCTGAGAGATTAGTTCTTTATGCATTGCCTACTTATACAATGTCACCCTCTCCCCATCCTTCATATACAACAAAGAAACTTGATACTAATGTAGCGATTTTGTGTGTCAATGACATAAGGAGAACAAGGCTTTCGATAAAGCAATTTTTCAAAACATTTGAAAGGAAAGAAATGATAGAATTTTTAAGCAGAAGGATGCTTCTGTTCTTAAACTTGAACAAAGTTGTACATCTTTGCTCAACTGTTTGTTGTTTTTTCTCTTTTGCAATCTCTTCAGTTTTTTAGCTGTCGCTCGAATTCTTTAAAAATGTTGTCACACCCGTATCAGTTCCTCAAAAAGTGTATAGCTCAAAGGATCCGCGACATAGACCTGGCAATATTTTTTTTAAGTCCAAGCAATATAGATTTTTAGTCAACACATAATTTTATAGGTAGTGCTTATATCAGCTAGACTATAACAACAACATAATACCCAGTGTCATCCCACAAATGGGGTCTAGGGAGGGTGGTGTGTATTCAATAGAGAAGTCATTTCCGATAGACCCTCGGCTTGAGTAAGCATATTAAGAATAAAAAATATAAAGAAAATACAAAAGCGAAGAGGTCATGTTAAAAAGTAAAAACAATTGAGAAAGAGAACAAATAGCAACAACAAATAATATTCTTACTAAAGCAAAGGAAACAAGATAGATAGATGAGAGAACTAAACAATGCTCGACTACCTACTAATATTGTATCAGCTAGACTCATTATAATGCAAATTCAAGCAAAATTCTGGCAGCCCCTTACTTTCTGGACACATAAAGAAACAGAATTTCACTTCTTGTGCCAAGTGATGAAGTCATTTACTTTGAATTCTACTTCAATTCAGCTTGAATTCAATACTTTCTTGGAATATAAATATATGGACACTAACTATCCCACTCCTAAATTCTATCAAACTCATACTAATACCAACATAAAGAATATTTTCAACTTATGGACAAGGAAAGTATCATTTTCCTCTTCTTACTAGTACTAATATTTTTCACTCTTCAACCTTCATTAGCCTCTCAGATGTTGGTTTCTCATAGTCGTAGACGCCTTCTAGGCGAATGGCGGATGTTGCATAAAAGCATTGGCATATTCGCGATGCACATGCAACTCCTGTAGTAATAACAAGGTAGTTATCTTTGATACAACGGATTTTGACCGTTCTAACCTCTTACTTCCAAGAGGTTGTTGTCGCTATGACCCCAATGACATGGTCTCATGCGAAGACTATTATTCTCATTCTGTTTTATAAGACATTGGTAGCAACACATTCCAGGCATTAATGCTCCAAACAGATCCTTGGTGCTCTTCTGGTGCGGTCCTCCCCTATGGAACATTAGTCCAAATCGAAGGATATAATGATGGGGACCGTGTAATACGTACTCTAGCACCTTGCACGGGTGCGAAATGTGATTGGGTTGAGCTCAACCGTACTTTAATTCAACGAAGATGATATTCAACTAACCACATCCTTCTTGATGCACGAATGATCGCGGTAAGGGGGAAGAAGACAGCATAACTACGAATTCTACCCAAACATTACTGGAGATCCCCTCTTCTGGTTCTGGACTATCAGCTCTATTGGTGCAGTGAAAAGATCTAAGCACAGCCATAAAAGTAAGACTGATTTCGGTCTTGAATTGACAATCATAACATGCTTAAAGCACAACCTAGTTGTTGGTGCTTGTACTCATGCTGGTAAGTTCTTATGTTCTTTGTAGTTCAGGTTCTTTTTCATGTCCTTGGAATATTTTCTGAACAATTTGAAGAATTTAACTCACAAGGTTATCAATTGTTATTGTTATGTAATATAAACAGTTATGCAAAGAAACGCCAAATCGAAGCTCGGTAGCATTTGACAAAGCTAATGTTGCTTATGATCATTAATTAGGGAAGACAGAAAAACAGAAAAATAGAAAAATTGGAGAAGGAGCGGATTGATTTTGGGTTTTTATTTTAACATTATTATGTTTGGATGGGGCAAATCGGGTTATTAGATTTGTATTATTGGCGGGTCGGGTTATTAGGTTTGGGTGGGTCAGGTTTAGTGGGTCGGATTATTAATTAGTTTAATTAATTATTACTTGGCCAATTAAAAGAAGCCACATCATTAATGTATTGGGAATAAACTAATCTGTTAAATAAAAGGGTAAATTAGGCCCTATAGGTAGATGAGAAGGGCATTTCAGACCCAATAGGTAAATGAAGGACTTTTTACACCATTTTAAATAATAAAAAAACATTTTTGGCCCTTTTCCGATAGTTAAATGGAAAGTGCAGGGCCTCGTCACTTAATATATGTTGCTTTTTACTTGGACTAGCATATTAGATGCGAATATGGATATTATAATTTACTCATATTGTAATTTTCTTCTAGAATATAGTATTAGGTTGGGTGTGCCTGCACTACAATAAATTTTTGGGTATTAGCATTACAAGAAGATTAGTAGTTAATCATTTCAAGTTATACTAATAACTAATGATGGGGGAAAATAATTTTGCAAGGCTAGGGGGATCATTGTCGGTTCCAAGTGTTCAAGAGCTGGCTAAAGGCTAACCGAAAAATGTCCCGCTGCGTTACCTGAGAGATGATCAAGAACTTTCTATTATCATTAAATTTGATGATAATATTTCAATCATCAACATGGAAAATTTACTTCTCAGAGATGAATTCGAATTCAAGAAGCTCGATTCTGCTTGCAGGGGGTGGATATTTTTCCAGGTTAATTATTTTTAATTAAAATCTACCATTTAGTCATATAATAGATCGTGATAAAGAAACAAAAGTCGCAACCTTCGGATACTTCCAAAATTTGGTATTATCGTTCCATCTCTTACGTTTAATTTTTATTTAGTGTATTAATTGTTCAATATTCAATTTTATTATTATTATTATTTTTTTTTAGTTTAAGTTATATTATGGATAAATTAAGAAACCTCACTACTAAAGGTGTTAAAAAATTTTGTTTCGAAAATGGTAGTGGTAGTAAAAACCGAATTACTAGCAGTAGAGGTAGTTCAAGTTATAGATATACCCGTGTGCCTCCGGCAGCGCTTAGTCAACCTTTTGAGGAAGAAGTAGGTGTACCTTTAGGTGTATGTGGCCACGATATGGATTATGTAGAATCTCGGGAAAATTACGGTATAAAAGAAGAAAATGAAGTAGATGCAGTTAATTTAGACGAAGATGATGAAAATATTGGTGAGACACCTGCAGTAGGAAAGACTAACGTTAGATCTGAATCGGTTAATCTCCCTCCCCGTCCTCCCCGTGCCCCAAGAGCTCGTAAACCAACTAGTATTGCATGACAATTTTTTGAACGTATATCAGATATTGAGGTGCAATGCTATATTTGTCAACAAATATATAAGCATAAAAGAGGAGGCAAACAAGGGGTACGGGTACGTTAATGAGACATATAAGTGATAATCACGAAAGAGGGTTAAATATTGCATGAGTTGGTGCGGATGTTGGCGGGCCAACACAAACTAGATTGGACCCAACAACCGATTAGGTAATGAAGAAGTATAATAAATTGAGGGACCAGGAAGAAATAGATAAAATAGTAGCTGTGGGTTGTTTGCCTTTTAGTTTTCCTTCTTTTGATGTCTTTATTCATTATATTCAAATAATTTATAATAATATGTTTAATGGTATTCCTAGAACTACTTGTAGGATCGATATTTTTAGAATTCATTCACAATATTATTTTTATTTATCAACATTGTTAAAAAATATTCAATGTAGAATGTCCCTAACTTCTGATCTTGGTCGTGCTGTAAATAAAAATGATTATTTAACCATTACTTGTCACTGAATAAATAGTAATTTTGTTATGCAAAAACGTATTCTTGCTTTTTTATATGATGAAGATCGTAAACATACTGGAGATTTTATTGCTGATTCGATTGTTAAAGTTGCAGAATGTTACAGCATTGAAAATAAAATCTTATGTATTATTTTTGATAATGCTTCTAACAACAAAACTGCTATAACAAAGTTAAAATCAAAGCTATCTCTGCTGTTACCTAAAATTTTTCATGTTAAATGTGCTTGTCAAATATATAATTTAATTGTAAGAGATGGTCTTGAGTTTTTTGAACTTTATATTGAAAAAATTCGACTTGTCGTTGGTTTTATTCAAGAAAATAATCGTAGAAGAAGAATTAAAGACTTTAAACTTAAATGTGAATAAAATGGACTTCCACCGATATTGATGACTGAAGAATGTGATACTAGATGGAATGCTACGTATGATTTTTTAAGAACTTGTTATAAATATAGAGTTTCTATTACACTATCTTTTAATCAACATTGTGGTTCGTTTGCTGATTCTGCTCACTACATGCTATATGATTCTGACTGGACTGTAATTAATGATCTTGTTAAGTTTTTGGAAAAAATTTATATAGCTACGGTTGAATTTTTCAGTGCTTATTATCCCACTGTTTGTAATATTTTGACATATATAGCTGATATTTCTGCTTTGCTCAAAGAATATAAGAATAAAAAAGGTTACAAAGAAGCTACTGGTGTCATGTTTGCTAAATTTAAAAAATATTTTTTTGATTCCCCCTATTTACTTGGTTGGTGTTATACTAAATCCGTACATGAAATATAATACTATGTGCCACTTTAGTACTCTTGTTTATGCTAATTTAAAGATAAATACTAACAATGATTTTGGTGATGAAGAACAAGAAAAACCTGATTTGTGGACGGCTATGAGTGATGTGAACGCTTACATAGATAAATTATATAACCACTATGTTGATTTAGTTGATTTAGTTGTGACGACAAATATCACTCCAACTGTCGCTCCTAGTCATCCAGGGGAGCCACCATCTTCTAAAAGGCCGACACATAGTGACTTTCCTGATCACTTTTATGATTTACCTTTTTGAAACAGTGTTGATGAGGGAGCTTACACATCAACTTATCGTGAAGAGCTGAAGTATTATCTCCGATCGCCGCTAGAGGATTGCAGATGACAGATCAATACGTTGGATTGGTGGAGAAATAATGAAGCACAATATCCTGTGCTTTCAAGATTAGCTAGAGATGTCCTGAATGTTCCAATATTGACCGTTGCATCGGAGAGCACTTTTTGTCAGGGACGACATCAACTTGGAGACAATCGACATTCATTGGGAAGCAATGCAATGAATATTCTAGTTTTCCTTAGAGATTGGACTAGAGTAGAACGAAGAAATCAAGGAATGGAAGTGGAGCCGAACGACGAGCAGAGACTTGAAGACATTATGACTTCACGGTAGAACTCAACAGAATCAAGTCCAATGCATGATTTTACCCTCGTTGACTTTGACTATCCTATGCAAGTTCCCGTTAATATTAACATGAATGAGTTAGAAAAAATGATGCAAAATTTGTAGATTTTTCATCCATGTAAATTATAAATTTTGAATTATTTTGCAATCAATAAAATTCAACATTCATTCACGCCGTAGTCCTTACTTTGTAATTTTCTTCCATTTAATGATTTAAATTGAATTTTTAATTTAAATTAAATACTTAGTTTTAATATATAATTTTAATATATTACTTATTTACTATAAAATATTATTAATATATAGAGATAATACATCAAAATTCCCCTGAACTTGTCCCGATAACTTACGTTAACACTTAAACTTTACGGATAATTATTTACCCCCTAAATCTTTTTGAAGTAATTATATACCACCTTAAAAACAACAACAACACTCTCACTGCGGAGAGTGTATTACACTTGTACCTCGTCAGCGCTACATTAGCGTCACATCAAAAATTATTTTTAAAAAAGTGACCCCACTAATTTATTTATAATACAATATTAAAAAAAAAAAAAAAAACCCTCCCCACCTTCTGCCCACCCCACCCCTATTCTTTCTTCTTCAAGCCCCACCCCCCTTTCTTCTTCCACCCCCACCCCAAAATCCATAATGATGAATTACGAAACAAAGCTTATCAAATTCAAACCAAACATCCAATTTAGGTACGAAATTAAAATTTATGGATTAAATCAAACAACCAAATTTATCTTTATGGATTATGCATAATAAATATCCAAACATCCAAATTTATTTGTATATTCAAATTAAAACTTGCATCAACAATCAAATTTTTTATACATATTTTTTTTTGTAAAATTGATGAAATCTAATAAAAATAGAGATGGTGAATTTGAAGAAGGAGAAAGGAAATTAGGTGGGGGTGCGGGCTGTCAGAGTCGGGGTGGGGTGAATTAGAGGTGAAGGTGTACGAAAAAAATAAAAGAAGGAGGTGCGGAGTGGGGGGAGTGGGGGAGGTGTAAGAAAAAAATAAAAGAAAGGGGTGCTGGGGTGTGGGGGTGTGGGGCGAGGGTGAGGGGGTGGGTGGCTTTGGAGAAGAAAGAGTGTGATTTGGAATATAGGATAAGAAAGGGTGTAATTTGGATATACAGAAGAAGAAAGGGTGTGATTTGGATATATATATATATATATATATTATATAAAAGTGGGACCATTTATTTTTTTAAATTAAATCACGCGTTCTTTTTCTTTTTCTTTTTTTTAAATGTCACATCAGATTTAGGGTTTAAATTAATTCATTTTAAAGATATTAAGGAGGGTAAATAAATGCGTGTTAAGTTTAAGTGCTAAAGTAAGTTGGAGTGACAAGTTTACGATTTTTTGATGCATTATCTCAATTTATTATATTAAGTAGCATATGTTTTATTTAAAGAAGTACATATATTTTATATGTGTACGTATATATTGAATGCTATATATACATGTGTATATGTTTTATAAATTTGTGTATAACTATATATATAGTGTGTGTATATATTGTAGTATATATATATATATTGTAGTATATTTTATTTAAAGTAGTACATATATATTGAATGGTACATATATATATGTATATATCTTTTATAGACGTATATATTTAACGTATACATGTGTATATGTTTTATAAATTAGTGTATAACTATCTATAGTGTGTGTGTATATATTGTAGTATATTTTATTTAAAGTAGTACATATATATTGAATGGTACATATATATGTGTATATATCTTCTATAGACATATATATTTAATGTATACATGTGTATATCTCTTATAAATTAGTGTATGACTATATATATAGTGTGTGTATATATTGTAGTATATATATATTGTAGTATATTTTATTTAAAGTAGTACATATATATTGAATGATACATATATATGTGTATATATCTTCTATAGACGTATATATTTAACGTATACATGTGTATATATTTTATAAATTAGTGTATAATTATATATATATATATATATATATATATAGTGTGTGAATATATATATATATATATATTGTAGTACATTTTATGTAGTAGTACGTATATATTGAATGGTACGTATATATGTGTATATATCTTTTATACACGTATATATTTAATGTATAAATGTGTATATGTTTTATAAATTAGTGTATAACTATATATATAGTGTATATATATATATATTGTAATGTATTTTATTTAAAGTAGTGCATATATATTGAATGGTACGTATATATGTGTATATATCTTCTATAGACGTATATATTTAATGTATACATGTGTATATGTTTTATAAAATAGAATATAACTATATATATAGTGTGTGTATATATTGTAGTATATATATTGTAGTATATTTTATTTAAAGTATTACGTATATATTGAATGGTACGTATATATATGTATATATCTTCTATAGAGGTATATATTTAACGTATACATGTGTATATGTTTTATAATTTTTTATATATATCATTATATTGTAGTATATATCTTGTAGAATATGTTTTATTTAGAGTAATATATATATTTAACTGACGTATAGTCGCATACACGATTACATGTGTAATTGTGTATATGTGTATATTTTTTTTAAATTCTAATGTAGTGCATACTATATATATAGTGTATATATTTTGTTTAACATATTTAAAATGTATATAGGTGGGTATATATAGTGTATATTGGAGAATTTTTTTTTTGACCGGCTTTGACAGAATTTTTAACTGGTTTTGATCGATTTTAGGTGGATTGGACCGGGTTAGGTTAAGTGGGCGGGGTTAGGATTGTTTTGAAATTTTTTTCTGTTGGGCCCAGAACCGGACCGGTCCATTTAACCAGGCCCAAATCCGGATCGGTCCACAACCCGGCTAACTTTCACGGGTCGATTTCGGGTTGACCCAGCCCGACCCACTTGACAGTTATAGCTGAGATGTGTAGTTGATTTTGTTACAACATTGTCCATAAGTAGTGAGGTGTATAGATATTTTGTATAGTTTTTCAAATCATAAAATGCAATAAACCAGTTCCTTTTATTCTTCCCTGCACATTACTCAGTTCAGCTCCTTGAGCTCATCAATGGTGGATAAAGCTCATCAATGATAGATTGAGCTTCAACATTAGAATTTTCTCATGGTATCAGAGAAATTGCAGCGTTTGATCCACGAGCTTTCTCTTGCTAATTGTTAGAGTCCTGGAATTTTTTTCTGAATTTTGAGATCCCTATTTATAGATGTGGAAAGGGAAGAGTCATGATGAAGATGGACTTCCTTTGTCCAATCAAATTCAAGAGACGTGACACCTTTTATGGGCTTTGATTTTATTGGGTCTGCTGCATCATTTTGACATGTGGCATGATCCTATTGGCCCCTTCACTTGATTTGACATGCCACGTCATTTGATACGTGATTCTTATTTGGGCCTCTAGGATATGACAATATCTTGAACTTAGCAAAGTGCGCTCATTATTTGTAGCACAAATTAATGGACTAGCCCAATAAAGATTGAACTTTATTTAAATCCATACATGTTTGGATTTAAATAATTAATCCACAATATTTATTTGGGACTCATATATTTTTATTTAATATAATCCGAATTTCGTACAGATTTAAATTTAATAAAATTTCTTTGTCGCATTTGTAGACATCTAAAATTTGTGGAACTCTTCAAGAAGAATCCAAATTCCGTTAGAGTTCTAGGAGGCTACTTTACCCTAAATTCCGCTTATTTAAAGGGTAATATATTCCCTAAAACAGACATCTTGAATATCCCATAAACTAATGGGTATTTGTAAAAAGATCGGGATCATCAATATCCCACAAAATCATGGGATATTCGTAAAGAGATCATCCTATGTTCGAGAAATACGCAACTAACGGCACTCGACTTACGGAGAAAATCGAGAGAAGAATCAAGGGAGAAACAGATTTGTACCCATATCGTTTATCAATACAAATTATTGTTTCTTCATATTTTTATTTGTGGCTGAAGTTTATTTTCCACGAATTAAATTATGTTGGAAATAGATTGATGGTAAAGGGAAAGGGGACGACCCGATTCATACCTACTCCGTAGGTGTCGGGGAGGGGGGACCACATGGCCTCACCTACGCGTCCTCACCCCAGCTTCTCTGGAGGGACGTTTCGAACCCCCGACCCTGACACACCACGATAAGCAAGCTTACCGCTGAGCCAAGGGACCACATGGTGATGATCTTAAATGGTAGCTAGTGTGAATAACAATCTGTCATAGTGATTGACAATGAAGATGATTATAATTAAGAATGTTGGTTATTGGAAGTGAAGGGTGACACGTAGGTGATGATTATGCGAGCAACAATAAGATAATTAATAATGATGGACGATAAGGCAAATTAGATCACATCTATTTTCCTTCCTTCGTTTGATTTACAATTTTACATGAAATTGGGGAAGCAACATAATTTTTTTGTCATTAACATTGACTTCTGGAGTTCTGGTAGGGACATCGTTTGATTTACATGAAAATGGGGGAGCAACATAATTTTTTGTCATTAACGTTGAATTATGGTTGGGACACCAAAATAAGAAGAAACAGGTTATGATAGTCAAAAAGATGATTGTCAAATGAGAAACTACACAAGATATTTATGTTGGACCAATAGATACGCACAATATGTTTTCTATATAAAATTCTATCACTTAACTATAATTAGTTAAAAAAAATTTCACTTTATTAAATTACATAACTATGATAAATTAAATTGATTAGACATAAACAACCAGCTTACCTAATTGTTTACTTGCCATTCCAATAAGTTTCACCGCTACTAAAAAGTCACTATTTTCTCATTGAGATTTTTCACTAATAGAAAAATAATAATGCTTTCACATGAAAAGATTAGGATGTTTTAGTTTCCACAGTTTCAAGAAGAATTTATTTTTCACCGTGAGTTTTTCTAGTAAGTTGGTTCGGTAAAAAATAAATAGAAAAATCATATTTTATAACATAAATTTTCCATTTGATTCGCGAAAGAGAAAACCTCTGTTTTTAGTAATGGGTTAATTCAAACCACTACATAGGTATAAGCACTTAGCAATGAGAGTAAACAATTAGTGAATGAGGATTACCACAACTTTTTTGTTGAAGAAAAAAGAATAGCTAAAGCTAAGCCAATATGCAAAAGCTAAAGAAGATAAAGGGTAGTAATCGCAAACAATTTTTGCTTTTGTAGAAGAAAGAAGACATATTAAGTTATGTAGAATATATATAAATTTTGAATACAACAACTCAAACATACTATGAGAACAACCCATGCATTATTAATCTCTGTATAACATATTTCTACATAATTTTTTTAACATTTCAATCATAAATAATAAAGTGGTAACAACTCTACACAGAATGTCACAATCCAATAAATAAGGAGATAAGACAATATAACACGCAATCAAATCAAATACATGCATGGTGCCATGGTCATGTCGTTTTCTGCAGTACTAACCTACAAATTATTTGTCACTACTGTAATTGCCAAAATTAGCAAACAAAAGAAAGTTGGTTGTCGAACGTTTAGGTTCATGAATGACATTTCTGCTCGTTACCGTAATTTTCGAGATTCTTCACACGATAATATCAAAATCCTTGTGCTGTGACTTTTGATAAGATAAAGCTGTCCGTCTTATCACTCATAACAAATTGGTAAATGTAGTTATATACACACACAAATGATTGTTCACACATTTGAAATATTTAAAAAAATATTTGGTAGGAAATTCATTCGAGTTGGACATATTCATTTTCCATTATTTATTTTATAAACGAAAACCTTTTATATAATGCCAATTTTTGTGTTTTATATAAAATTTAATTACCCGTATGTATTTGGCAACTAAATTATATGTATCCTATTGTTTCCTTTCAAAACTATTATATTTGTCCTCAATTAAAATCGACCGAAACTTGGGGTGACTTAAAGTTAGAAAAAGTCTTATAACGTGTCGAAGTATAATTAAATTTGATTTTTTTAATCATATCATTCTAAAGTAAGTAAAATAAATTCATTACTGTTAATGTAGAAAAATGATTTTAAATATCTATGTATGCAACAAAAAATACAAGATATTATGGTTAGAAAAAAAAATTCATACCCAATTCCTATGTATAGTAATCGGAAGAAAAAAGGTTATATGTCATCGTTTTTTATTAGTCAAAATTAGGGGTGTCAAACGGGCTGGCCCAGCCCGACTAGCTAAACCGGCCCGGTAAGCCCTAGGGCTTTAGGGTTTCGGGTCCCGGGCCATTTTTTTTAAAATGGGCCCGGTTAACCCCGCCCGGACCAAGCCCGGTCCAGGCCCGCCGGTTAACCGGCCCGGCCCGGCAAAAAAAAAAAGAAATTTTTATTTTTTGGGCCAAACTAGCCGTTGGCCCAACGGCTATATTACCGTTTTTGGGTCCAAACGGCTAGTTTGGGCCCATTTAATTAAAAGAAAAAAAAACTTTAAAAAATATTTTTTTAATCCCCAAAATAAATCTATAAATACCCTACAACTTCAAATCATTTTTCACACAAATTTTCACTCTCTCAAATCTCATTCTCTCTCAAATCTCAATTCTCAATTCTCAAATATTCAATATATTTAATTTCTTAAAGTGTTCATTTTAATTTTTTAATTTTTCGTTTACAAAGTACGAGCGGAAGTTTCTAAAGTCGCAATCTTCGGATACTTCCAAAATTTGGTATTGTCGTTCCATCTCTTACGTTTAATTTTTATTTATTGTATTAATTGTTTAATATTTAATTTTATTATATTTGTGTATTTTGAATATTTTTAGTTTAATTTAATTTATATTATGGATAAATTAAAAAACCTCGCTGCTAAAGGTGTTAAAATTTTTTGTCCCGAAAGCGGTAGTGGTAGTAAAAACCGAATTACTAGCGGTAGAGGTAGTTCAAGTAATAGATATACCTGTGTGACTTCACCTTCGGTACCGCTTGGTACACCTTTTGAGGAAGAAATAGGACGATATGGATTATGTAGAAGCTCAGGAAAATTACGGTATAGAAGAAGAAAATGAAGTAGATGCAGTTAATTTAGACGAAGATGATGAAAATATTGTTGAAACACCCGCAGTAGGAGATGCTAACGTTAGATCTGAATCAGTTAATCTCCCTTCCCGTCCTCCCAGTGCTCCAAAACCTCGTAAAAGAACTAGTATTGCATGACAATTTTTTGAACGTATATCAGATATTGAGGTGCAGTGCAATATTTGTCAACAAATATATAAGCATAGAAATGGAGGTAAGCAAGGGGGTACAGGTACGTTAATGAGACATATAGCTGAAGATCACAAAAGAGAGTTAAATATTGCAAAAGGTGGTGGGGATGTTGGTGGGTCAACGCAAACTAGAATGGACCCAACAACCGGTCAAGTAACAAAAAAGTATAACAAACTGAGGGACAGGGAAAAAATAGCTAAAATGGTAGCTGTGGGTTGTTTGCCTTTTAGTTTTCCTTCTTCTGATGCTTTTATTCGTTATATACAAGCAATTTATAATCCTATGTTTAATGGTATTCCTAGAACTACTTGCGGTCTGATATTTTTAGACTCCATTCACAATATTGTTTTTATTTATCAACATTCTTAAAAAATATTCAATGTAGATTGTCCCTAACTTTTGATCTTGGTCGTGCTGTAAATAAAAATGATTATTTAACCGTTACTTGTCATTGGATGGATAGTAATTTCGTGATGCAAAAACGTATTCTTGCTTTTTTATATGATGAAGATCGTAAACATACTGGACAATTTATTGCTGATTCTATTGTTAAAATTGCCGGATATTATGGTATAGAAAATAAAATTTTATGTATTGCTTTTGATAATGCTTCTAACAACAAGACTGCTATAACAGAAATAAAATCTACGTTATCTCCGCCCTTCCCTGAAATTTTTCATATTAAGTGTGCATGTCATATATATAATTTAATTGTAAAAGATGGTCTTGACTTTTTTGAGCTTTATATTGAAAAAATTCGTCTTGCCGTTGGTTTTATTCAAGGAAATAATCGTAGATCGAGAATTAAAGAATTTAAAGTTAAATGTCAAGAAAATGGACTTACACCGATTTTGATGCCTGAGGAAGTTGATACTAGATGAAATTCTACGTATGAATTTTTAAAAACTTGTTATAAATATAGAATTCCTATTACACTAGCTTTTAACCAACATTGTGGTTCATTTGCTGATTGCATGCTACATAATTCTGATTGGGTTGTAATTAGTGATCTTGTTAAGTTTTTAGAAAAATTTTATGTAGCTACGATTGAATTTTCCGGTGCTTACTATCCTACTGTTTGTAATATTTTGGCATATATAGCCGATATTTCTGGTTTGCTCCAACAATATAAAAATAAAGAAGGTTATAAAGAAGCTGTTGGCGCTATGTTTACGAAATTTAAAAAATATTTTTTCCCGATTCCCCCTATTTACTTGGTTGGTGCTATGTTAAATCCGTGCATGAAATATAATCATATGTGTCACTTTAGTACTCTTATTTATGTTAACTTAGAAATAAATACTAACCATGATTCTGAACAAGTACAGCCTGATTTGTGGACGGCTACGACTGATGCAAAAGATTATATAGAAAAATTATATAATCACTATGCTGATTTATTTGATTCAGCCGTACCTACAAATATCAGTCCAACTGTCGCTCCTCATCCTCCCGAGGAGCCATCATCTTCTAAAAGGCCGGCACATAGTGGTTTTCCTGATTCGTTTTATGATTTAACTTGTTGGAACAGTGTGGATAAGAGAGCTTACACATCAACTTATCGGGAAGAGCTGAAATATTATCTGTGGACGGCACCAGAGGATCGCAGACGACGGATCAACACGCTGGATTGGTGGAGGAATAATGAATCACATTATCCTGTACTTTCAAGATTAGCCAGAGATATCTTGAATGTTCCAATGTCAACCGTTGCATCAGAGAGCGCCTTCAGTCAGGGACGACAGCAGCTTGGAGACAACCGACACTCATTAGGAAGCAACGCAATGAATGTTTTAGTTTGCCTCAGAGATTGGATTAGAGCAGAAAGAAGAAACCAAGGGATGAAACCGGAGCCGAGCGACGACCTCAAACTTGAAGAAATTATGACTTCACGGGAGAACTCAACAGAATCAAGTCCAATGCATAGTTTTGCCCCCGTTAACTTCGACTATCCTATGCAAGTTCCCATTAATATTAACATGAATGAGTTGGAAAAATGGATGCATAATTTATAGATTTTTCATTCATGTAAATTATAATTTTTGGATCATTTTGCAATCAATAAAATTCCACAAATTCATTCACTCCTTAGTCGTTGTTTTTTTATTTATTTTTATTTAACGACTTAAAATTTTAAATTGAATTTCTACTTTTATACTTTAAATTAAAAACTTACTTCTAATATATAATTAATTTACTACCAAATATTATTAATTTATTATATTAAGTAGCATATGTTTTGTATATTTGTGCATATATATCTTCTATAGAAGTATATATTTAACGTATACATGTGTATATGTTTTATAAATTAGTATATAAGTATATCTATACATATTGTAATGTATATATAATGTAGTATATTTTATAAGTAGTAGTATATGTACATTGAATGGTGCGTATACACGTGTATATATCTTCTATAGAAGTGTATATTTAATGTATACATGTGTATATGTTTTATAAATTAGTGTATAAGTATATCTATACATATTGTAATGTATATATAATGTAGTATATTTTATAAGTAGTAGTATATATACATTGAATGGTGCGTATACACGTGTATATATCTTCTATAGAAGTGTATATTTAATGTATACATGTGTATATGTTTTATAAAGTAGTATATAAGTATACAAATATATATTGTAATGTATATACATTATAGTATATTGCATTTAAAGTATTACATATACATAGAATAGAGTGTATATATGTGAATGGATCTTCTATAGACGTGTATGTTTAACGTATACATGTATATATATTTTATTTAAAGTAGTACATATATATTGAATGGTTCATATATATGTGTATATATCTTCTAAAGTAGTATATATTTAACGTATACATGTGTATATGCTTTATAAATTAGTGTATATATATATTGTAGTGTATATATATATATTATACTATTATAGCATATGTTTTATTTAAAGTAGTACGTATAGTCATATATAATTATATATTGAATGGTACGTATATATGTGTAATTGTTTATACTTTATATATTTTTTTAAAAATATATATTGTATATTGGAGTGTATATAGTGTATATTGGAGTGTATATAGGATTTTTTATTTATTTTTTAAATGGGTTTGACCGGTTTCTAACCGGATTTGACCGGGTTTTGGTGGGTTTGACCGGATTGGGTTAAGTGGGCCGGTTTCGGGTGGGTTTTAATTTTTTTACTGTTCGGCCCGGCCCGGCCCGGTTAACGCCAAACCCGGCCCGCAACCGGCCCGCAACCCGGGTAGAATGGGAGGGTCGGCTCCGGGTTGACCCGGCCCGGCCCGTTAGACACCTTTAGTCAAAATGTGTAGTGTTTATACTATATTTTTATTTCTTACATCTTGTTACATGTCTCGTGCATTTAACCTCCCTCCCTCACTCAAAGAGATTTTTTTTTTCTAAAGGGCAAAACTGCGCTATTTTGAATACTTCAAGAGCGAAATTGCCCCATTTTTCATTCGTTGGATCAAGCGTTAGTAAGAAGGGTTTTTTCATGAGCTATTTGATAATTGAAGGGAATTTCTAAGCAAAAAATGTATCGAATTGAGTATTTTTTAAGCCAAAAACATAATGAAAGATATGACTGACTTATTTTAAATTTTTTAGAGATAAGAAAAATAAGATATTTGGATTAATTGAAACGAGTAATATCTTTTTAGTTGAATTGTGAATCAAAATCTCCCCAAAACATAAGTGAACTAAAAATTTAGTCAATTCTTTTTTTTTTTTAAACAGTATTAAGGTACAATAGTTTGGTAACAGAAAGGGATGGGACCATACAATATAATAGTTTGAATATGGATATTATAATTTAGACTCGTAGGTGTATTTTTCTTCTAGAATATATTATGAGGTAGGTGTGCCTGCACCCTGCACTACTATATATTTGTGGGTATTACTATTAGGCATTAGCATTACAAGAAGATAAGTAGCCATTCATTTCAAGTTATACAATTTAATGATGGAGGGAAATAATTTGGCAAGGCTAGGGGGATCATTGCCGGTACCAAGTGTTCAAGAACTGGCCAAAGGCTCGCCGGGGAACGTCCCGCTGTGTTACCTGAGAGATGATCAACAACTTCCGATTATGATCAAATCTTATGATAATATTCCAATCATCAACATGGAAAACTTGATTCTTGGAGATGAATTCGAATTAAAGAAGCTTGATTCTGCTTGCAGGGAGTGGGGATTTTTTCAGGTTACGTTTGATTAAAATTTATCGTAGTCATATAATAAATCGTGGATAAAGAAATATTTATATCATTTTGTAGTTCAGTAGTAGTATTTTGTTTTAATAAAGATGGGTCTTATAATGTTTTAATTATTTATCTTTTAATATGCACTTCAAGATCATTAGAGGTTTAACTATTTTAGTAGACCAATAAGATAAGCTATTTCAATGATTTTGCATATATAAATATGTGATGAAAAAAATAAGAAAATTATACCTAAGGGTGCAAATTTATTCGTGTGGTTAAGAAAAAGGTCAAATTTATTTTAGTACATTAGGAAAGTGATCAAATTTATAGCTATATTTTGTTTATAGTTTATACCCATGTCTTTGTTAAGATAATAGGTATATTTGACAAGCGAGGTAAATATGACCAAAAAAATATAATGGAAGACAACTATAAACAATCTATCAAAGTTAGATGAATAAATATGACCTTTTCAGTTAATTTAATTACAAATTCCTTCTATTGTTGGTTTTGATTGATAATGTACAATTAATGATAACAGTTGATAAATCATGGAGTGAGTGACTCAGTAATTGATAAAGTGAAGAAGGATACTCAAGATTTCTTCAACCTTCCATTGGAAGATAAGAAAAAGTTGAAGCAAATGGATGGTGATATGGATGGTTATGGACAAGCTTTTGTTGTCTCTGAGGACCAGAAACTTGACTGGGCTGATATGTTTTTCTTGACAACCAATCCTCCTTATCTCAGAAAACAACATATTTTCTCCCATCTCCCTCAACCGTTCAGGTATTCCGATTAATTTAGATTCTAATTGCATAGAGCTCATTTAAAGAAAACTGTTTCTGTTGTGAACCAAGTCAACTTTGTAACAGACTATGGGTTAGAAGTGGTGAATTGGGCTGATCCAACTGAGATTATTGGATCTATTGAGATGTTGGAGTGTTTTATTTGGGATCCATGCACGATTGTCAATTGGTTAAATAGGATCTGGGATTAGATAGAACATTCATGCAAATTATGTTGAAGCTTCGGCTTAGTCTATATCCTCTCATCTCCCCTTCAATGACCTATTATCATCTCCTTCTAGTTATCTTCTTCCTCTGTTACTCGTAGATTTTCCATTAGTGTTTGTCCATTGTTACTTTGTCACTCAAATTCTTATTTGTATTCGGATTTGGAAGTATAATATATATATATATATATATATATTAGAGTTGTGGTGTGAAATTGAGGTTGTTACATTGGTGCTTTCATTTCCGTACTCTAATGGAAATAATGGTATTAGATCACTTCAATGGCACCGATAATCCAGAGGATTGGATTTCTAGGGCAGAGTGGTACTTCACTTTCTTGGGCTTCTCAGAGGAACATTGGCTACCTCTTCCTTCCTATCATCTGGATGGTGAGGCCCTCGAGTGGTTCCGTTGGATGTTTCGCAACAATTAATTTTTTAATAGGAAGCATTTCAAGGAGAAGTTAGCGTTGCATTTTCGAAAACGGACCTATGAAAAATCTCCTCTGATGGATGCTCAAATTACCAGTTTTCTAACTTTGCTACAGTAGATCGAGGAGAAATATTCATGTCCGTCTCATCAGCTTATAGTAGCAGATGCACGGATTAGTGCTACTACAGTCTGTATCGGAGAGATTGCTTCTCCTTTGACCGAAGCAAACACAAGCCCTGTGGATAATGTTGAGGGTCATCGGGGTCTACTTGACACTTTCATTGATGAACATTCAGGCCATATGGACAATATGTTCGAAGAAATGTCTATCGGAGTTTTCACTGAAGACGTGGGAGAAACGTCTCCTGCCTCTATCTTCCTAGGTGATTTGGATGATATTCAATCACCTAGGGTGCTCGACGAATTTGTTCATAGTTGCTGCCACAAGGTAGTTGCGGAGGTGCAGCTCGATTCTCCAATCAAAATGCTTGATGAAGAAGCATTATGCCTTGAATGCAGCAAAGTCCAACTGCTCGATGAATGTTCCGTAAGAAGTGATATGGGAATAATCATGGATATGGAGTTAGGAGAGTGCATGTTGGACCCGAGCCTTGGCATGTGCAATTGAAGTGTAAAAGAGGCCCAAAATGCACCCAAATCAGCCGATAAATTATACAAGATGGGTGCTCACTCTTTGAATGGCCTTTTGGTTTATATTTTGTAATATCTATAAAAGGAACATTGTAGGGTTTTAGAATTAGTTTATGAATGAAGCTGTAAGTCTTACAAGACAAAGAAACACAAGTCCTCTTTCCTTGAGGCATCCAAAATCGAAATTAGGGCTTAGACAAGTGTAGAATCACTTGTGTTTGCATTTGCTTGAAAACATTGATGCTTGGGAGGTGGATTCTGATCTTGTGTCTTTGTAAGAGATAGGTTTATTGTTGTGTGTAGTGTTAAGGGTCCAAGAGTTACCATTCTTGGGTTCTTAACATTATACCTTCATGTGGTCTATCTATCTATCCCTTTTATTTTGAAATCTTGTATCTGTTTTGTATCTTGTATTGTGAAACCGTTTTTTTTGTTGTTGTTCTCATTGTTGTTTCATCTTGTGTTGTTAACTTAGTTTGTTGTTGGCTGCAAAAGGTGTCAAACACCTAGTTATATTGTCCTTCTTGTATTTCATTCTTGAATCCGAGAGTGATCTTCAAAAGAGTCCTCGATTCTTTGAATTAGTGGACTGTTTTTGGAGTGCGTTTGGAATGTTTTGAGCCAATTCCGTGTGTTCCTTGGTTTTATTGTATCAAGAAGTGTGTCAAAGAGGTATGTTACTGCTACTTCTCTCGATCATAGTTCTAGTAAACAGAAAATTGAATTTGAGACCCTTGACGACATGTATCTTGCTGAGTTTTTCTTAGAGCCTCAGACTATTAAGGATCTATATCTTGGTGAATTTTTTTTTGGAAGATTGAGGATAGAATTCCACCAAGTAATATGCTTTTGGATGAAATGATGTTTGATGGAAAATTTACTGAGGAATTTAATGCTCACAATATTTTGTGTCGCTTTCCATTTACTCCTGGTGTGAATTCCTTTGGTGTCGATGTTCACGGAGATGCAATAAATATCTCTGTATGGGATCCAGGTATAACTTCCAAGTTCAAGTCTCTCATCGATTATATAGTGAACACGAAGCCACTAATATTTTTGGGATCTACTAGTACGTTTGGCTTCATTGCGTATGCTAATTCTGTGACTCAAGTGTGGGATCACAGACAACAAAGATATGAGTTGGTAGTGAGGAAATCAAAAGTGGATGTGAATCGCGTGTTTGATGACAGTTTTCAAGGAGCTGCATCGAGAGAGCTACAACCAATTGCACCTCTGCATATTATACGTCTTCACAAATTATTCCAATTCCTTCAATAACTATTAGCTCAACTCATTTTTGTTCTCCAAGCTCCAAAGAGTAAGGTATGGTATGCTGCAATATGAGATGATTTCTCTTTTCGACAGAAAATAATTGAGCAGGATAGTGCATTTAAAATGGAGGTACAGGGAAAGGAAGTTGCAAAAACTATTTGTATAACTTGGCTTCGAGGTTGCATCAAGTTCATGGCTGACTTGATTGAGCAGGAGTTGCGAAATTTCTCTACGCTTGCGATTCTGTTTTCCCACATTGGCGCGAAGACAAACAGCTTGTTGTATCAGGCATCAGGATACCATTTTGGCGACAAGAGGGGCTGATTTTATTGGAACACAAACTGCGGTGCAGCTTCTGCCAAAAAATGTACCCAAATCTATTCAAATAGTTACTGAAGAATGTGACTACAAGATTATTGAGAGTGTTTTAAGATATTTACTGAAGCAGTTTGTGGTTGTTGGAACCAAAGTTATATTAAGTGTACTCAATCCTGCAATAAGAATGGATAAAGACGTAAAGCAGGAAGCTCTTGTCTTTGGAGCGGTGAATAGTTTAATAGAATCATTGAACTTAATTGCAATTAAAGCCACTAGTGTTATAATTTTTCTTTTCAAAGAATACCCAGTTTGTGTTAGAAAGTCCTAGGGGGCATGCGACTAAGGTAGATTTTTCAAAGGAATCATCAAAGGTTGCAGGTGTTGCCTTTTACATGGACTCAAATAGTGGCGCAAAAACAAGAATGTGTTAGAATAATATTTTTGCCACAACATTTGCTCTAGTAACGACTTATTTCTCATGTCCCAAACTTATGTTTTTCTACTCGAACCTTGAGGACAAGGTTCCTTTTCAGGATGGGAGTACTGTTGTGAACCAAGTCAACTTTGTAACGGGTTATGGGTTAGAAGTGGTGAATTGGGCTGATCCAGGCTCGATTGTCCATTGGTTAAATAGGATCTGGGATTAGATAGAACATTCGTGAAAATTATGTTGAAGCTTCGGCTTAGTCTATATCCTCTCATCTCCCCTTCAATGGTCTATTATCTCATCTCTTTCTAGTTACCTTCTTCCTCTGTTACTCGTAGATTTTCCATTAGTGTTTGTCCATTGTTATTTTGTCACTCAAATTCTTAATTTGTATTCAGATTTGGAAGTATATATATATATATATATTTATTTATTTATTTATTTATTTATTTATTTGTGGGGTGCAATTGAGGTTGTTACTGTTTCAATATTTTTTCGCTTCCGATTTTCCATTTCTTTTATATAATTTTATTATCTCTGAGTGCACTTTTGTGGTATCTGGTTAGCTCTGGGCAAGAAGTGGTTAAAAATTATTACTACAAGGTGAACTTTCCTCCATAATGTAATAAAGTTGAAAGAAAAAACAGTCTCAATTCTTCTTTATACTTCCTTTAAGATAAGAAAAATGACCTTTCTTTTCCTTCTTTACATTATTTTTACTCCATTTTCCTGAAATCGTTTTTTGGGCAACTCAGTTCTATTTTCTTTGCAAATTTTAATTAGACAAAAATTCATTGAGGAAGTCAAAACATTGAATGACAAATCAGATTCTGATTGTGAAAAAAGAACTCTACATCATCAATGTCACCAAAATGATAAATAAAACCTGAAATATAAGACAAGTTACGTGCTAACACATGTTAAAATACACTGATTGAAGTGTTATACTATTGTCGGTATACGTAAGTTAATTCCGAGTTAAACTTGAGATGTCGTACGTTGCCTAATGCCAACTAAATACATGATATCGGCTAATTAGTTGTTGTATTGAAACAGAGGAACAGTGGAACTATATGCAGATGAATTGAAAATATTGGCTTTAAAGATTATTGATTTTCTAGCAAAAGCAATGAGTATGGATGAAGAATACATTAGGGAACAGTTTGGAGAAGCAATGCAATCAATGAGGATGAATTACTATCCGCCATGTCCACAACCAGATAAAGTGATAGGACTCACTCCTCATTCAGATGCTGTTGCCCTCACAATTCTCCTTCAACTCAACCAAATGGAAGGACTTCAAATCAAGAAAGATGGCATGTGGATTCCTATCAGTCCTCTTCTTGATGCCTTCATTATCAACATTGGTGATATCTTGGAGGTAAATAACTAAGACGATGCTGGTTTTGCACATCAAACTGTTAAATGAGAAGTATATTTATAATACTGACTCCACATATGTTTGGACTTACGATGAGTTATACAAGCATAATAGTTTTAATGAGTCTGATATACCAACATGTATGTCAATCTGCAGATAGTGACAAATGGAGCCTACCGTAGCATTGAGCACAGAGCAATGGTTAACAGCGAAAAGGAAAGACTGTCAATTGCAACATTTTACAACATAAAACTTGACGGACAAATTGGTCCTGCCCCGAGTATCATTTCTGCTAAAAATCCAGCAAAGTTCAGAAGTATTGGAGCTGCAGATTATGTTAGAGGTTTATTTGCTCGTAAACTTGACAAGAAATCATACTTGGATATTATGAGAATCGAAAATTCTGAGAATCCAGCAAGTTGAAGCTTTACAGTATTGGCTCTACATACCTATGAATTATGTTAAGTAATTATCCTGTATGATACTTATGAATTATGTTAAGTAATTATCCTTTATGATACTTATGGATTATTTTCTTCTTGCAATTTGTTAGTATGTGCTAATCTTCTTAAGAAATGTTTCATCAACATTCAGTTACTAAAAGTATTAAAATTTTCAAGAACTCCTGATTTCAGGCATATAATATCTTCCAAGTCTCCAAATACGTATATCCATCTTCTTTGGTTTTGATTTCTAGTGTAATGTAATAATCCGACAAAGAAGTCATGATCGGCACAATGAAGGACAAATTCACCTTCCAACTTCCAAGTGTGTCATGTTCATACAAAATATATTAGAAAAGAATTTTATCGAGAAAAGTAAGACCGGTGATTCACAGTATTTTCTGATACAAATCATATATCACCCCCAATAGACTAGTAGAACTTATTTAGTTCTTGGTCACGAGTTGAAGAAATAATCTTGATTTCAGTACACAGGCTGAAGTCATACTCAATGCTACTAAGGATTCATAAAATCCATCGTTTATGTTCATAAGAACATCATGTCTTCCTTTCTCAGCAATGACATTAGTCCCTTTGATTGTGGTTAAGGATGTCGTCCTGTTTCCCATTACTCGATCCAATGCTTCTTGTACTATACGTTCTGATTCTGCATCTAACGCACTTGTTGCCTCATCTAATAAAAGGATCTTTGGGTCCTTCAGTATTGCTCTTGCAATAGCTATTCTTTGCTTTTGTCCACCTGATAATTGTATCCCTCTTTCCCCAACTGACTTATCAAATCCTCGAGGCAATGAGGATATAAAGTTGTGTGCATTTGCTGATTTTGCTGCTTGAATGATCTCTTCTTCTGTTGTGTTGCCTTGGCTGTTGTAGGCAACGTTGTCACAAATTGTTTTGATTAAACAGTATTGGTTCTCTTAAGCTCATTGGGAGTCACAGTTTCAAGTGCTCTTTCTTTCTGATTCATTAAATATTTATTTTATATTTTTTTAATTAAAAATACGTGTGATGACATTGTGTTAGGTAGATGTTGGATGGAAAGAATGTGCTAAATATAAAGATGACAATTTCTGTAAATTAGATTAAAGAAGAAAGTAATAAAAATAAATTAAAAAGTTCTTATTATGTAGTACAAATTTTTTGTCTTTCTTGAATATTCTACTAATACTAGTAGTTAAATGGAAAGTGCAGGGCCTCGTGACTTAATGTATGTTGCTTTTTACTTGGACTAGCACATTAGATGCGAATATGGATATTATAATTTACTCATATTGTATTTTCTTCTAAAATATAATATTCGGTTCGGCGTGCCCGCACTATATTATACTATATATTTGCGGGTATTAGCATTACAAGAAGTTTAGTAGTTAATCATTTCAGGTTATACTAATAACTAATGATGGAGGAAAATAATTTTGCAAGGCTAGGGGGATCTTTGCCGGTTCCAAGCGTTCAAGAGCTGGCCAAAGGCTCACCGGAAAACGTCCCGCCGCGTTATCTGAGACATGATCAACAACTTCCGATTATCATTAAATCTGATGATAATATTCCAATCATCAACATGGAAAGCTTGCTTCTTGGAGATGAATTCGAATTCAAGAAGCTCGATTCTGCTTGCAAGGAGTGGGGATTTTTTCAGGTTAATTATTTTTAATTAAAATCTACCGTAATCTATCGTTTAGTCATATAATAAATCATGATGAAGAAACATGTATATCATTTTGTACTTTAGTTGTAGTATTTTGTTTTAATTAAAGAAGGCTCTGATCATTCTTATCATATTTTAATATATTTTTTTTATATAAATATACGCTTTAATAACTCTAGCTAGACAAATATATTAATCTGATTTTTTTCTATAATTGAAGTTTAAGTATTTCTGAAAAGCATTAAGGTAAGTTATTTCAATAGCTTTGCGTGAATAAATATATGATGAAAGATAATAAAATTGTATCTAAGAGTGCAAATTGATACTTTAAGAAGAAGGTCGAATTTACTTTGGTAATTTGAGAAATTGATCAATTTTATCCGTATATTTTGCTTGTATCGTTGTCTTCATCACGGCAAAAGGTATATTTGAAAATAAAATAATTTCTTCATCTCAAATTAGTGTCATCTTAACAAAACTTATATCTATTAAAAAATCAATAAATATAATATGCAGTTACTAAACAACCTCTATTTAGCAAATGTCTCTTGAACATTAACCACTATTAAGTTTCAAGGATATAATTAGAAAAACATGCGTATTAATTTCTCTTTAATTCTTAAAATGACATTAAATTTGGGGCAAATTTAATTTCTAACACGACATTTATTTTGAGACGGATGAATTATAACTATGAGGATAAATATGACTCAAAATATATTAACGAAATAGATATGACTAAAAAGTATACTAGAGGATAAATATGAAATAACTTTCAAGACCCTTTGCCGTTGCTTTATTGAAAAAACTAGAGATAATACATTGATTCACCCCTGAACTTGTTAGCAAAACGTACTTTAGACCCCAAGCTAATCGACCAATTATTTACCCCATAATGAACTTTAAAGTGTATTATTTTGCCCACTTAAGAGTTGACGTGACAAAAAAAAATAAAGGCGCGTTTTAATGGAAAAAAGTATAAATTTTTTTAGTGGGGCCCACTTTAATATTTTTACACATTATTTTTTTTCCTTCTTCCTCACACCCCACCACCCCCATTTCTTGTTCTTCTTCACACCCCACCACCCCCATTTCTTTTTCACTTCTATTCACCAAAATCTTCAATCAAATACACAATAATAAAATACATAAATTATACAAAAATAAACTTTCATATAAAAATCAAGAATCAACAAATTAAACTCAAAAAATACATAAAAGTCATTGTGCAACGCGCAACACATAACGTTAGTCTTTGTCACTCCCTTTTTCTTCTACTTTTCAAACTGAAACTTTTTTTTTTCAGTTCATAGGCTTCTCTCTTCCCCATTTCCAACACAAATCGATGATCCCTACCACTTAATTTTTCGATCACCGCTACCAATTTTCAACTATAAACAGTTAATCAAACGGGTCTCCACTATATATATTGTTTTTATTTTTGAGTTCGTTTTTTTTGGTTTGAGTATTTTTTGTTATGTGTTTTTCAGTTAGATTCTGAATTTGATTTGTTTTGTTGGGTATTGATCTGTTTTGTTGTTTTGGGTGATCGTTGGAGTGTTCAAGATTGAATTTTGATTGGTTTTCTTGATGTGGGTATGGCTGATTTTCTTGGTTCAAGATCTGTAGATCGTCGATTTGTGTTGGAGGGGGAGGAGGTTGTGAAGAAGAAAGAAATGTGGGGGGGATATATATATATTTAAAAGAGTATATATATATAAATAGTATATATTTTACTTTTTTTAAAAATATATATAAAAATAGTATGTGTGATTTTTTTTTTAAATTCTAATTTCTTACGTGGCAATGACATAGCACTGATGCAGCGCTGATTTGTCAATGACATGACGCGTGTGTAGTGCACTCTCTGTTGTGAGAGTGGGATTTTGATTTTGAGGTTGAAATTAATTCACTTGAAAGTTGTTAAAGGGGGTAAATAATTATCTGATTAGTTTAGGGTCTAAAGTAAGTTTTGCCAACAAGTTGAGGGGTGTTTCGATGTATTATCTCAAAAAACTACCCAAAACCCAAAAATTCTTACCATAGCTATTATATCTGTCTCCACTTTAATTAATTACATAATATTCATTTCTTAATAATTACGGATAAATGCCACTGATAACCAACCATGTCTGAGATACATGGACATGTATTTCTATTGCGACTTATCCGTAACCCTCTTGACAGAGAAACAAGAGAAACCAAGATTTTTTGAATAACAACTTATCTCATTCCATAATACATAATGAAATACTTATAGTTATACAACTGTAGGTTAGAGTTCTATTCTAGGAAAGAATATATATTATTATAACTACACTATCATTAATAAAATCCCATTCTAGAAAAGAGAATATTCTGTCTATACAATTATACTATTGCCTAACATTCCCTCTCAAATTGATACCGGTGATCACACAGTAGCAATTTGGAGCTAAGATAGCTATGTCATGCGCGTGTCATAGCCTTTGTAAACAAATCAGCAAGTTGATCATGAGAAGAAATGTGTTGTAGAGTGATAAGACTGTCAGCAACTAGTTCCCGAATGTAATGACAGTTCACCTCTATATGCTTTGTGTTTTCATGTTGCACAGGATTTGTTGCTATTTTAATCGCACTAGTGTTATCAGCATATAACACTGTAGGAGATATAATAGCAACACCAAGCTCAGATAATAGACGTCGTAACCAAATATTTTCCAAACTTGCTGTCGACATAGCCCGATACTCGGCCTCCGTAGATGATTTAGACGTATGAGATTGTTTCTTACATTTTCAAGATATCAAGGATGTGCCTAAAAACATGCACCAACCAGTAATGGAACGACGAGAATCAGGACAACCAACCCAGTTTGCGTCAGTATATCCCTTAAGATTTATAGAAGAATCTGAACAGAAGAGAATACCTTGATTCATAGAACCACGGACATATCGAATGACACAAAGTAATACAGTGTGATGTATACGGTAAGGATTAGCTACAAACTGACTTAGAACTTGTACAGCATATGAGATGTCGGCCTTATCACAGTGAGATAAACTAATGATCCCACCAACTGCCAATACAATGTGGGATCACTGAATGGTTCACCATCAGCCTCCTTATATTTCCCATTAATCTCCATTGGGGTGTATACAACCTTATCATCAGTAAGACCAGCCGTAGAAACAAGATCACTAGCATACTTTTATTGTGTAAGCATTATCCCAGTAGGCAATTATAAAACCTCAAGCCCAAGAAAGTATGTCAATCGTCCCAAGTCCTTCATCTTAAATGAGGTATGCAAGAATCCTTTTAACTTAGTAATATTCTCTTAATCATTTCCGGTGATAATGATATCATCAACATAGATGAGAAGTACTATAATACCTACCGGAGAAGTATGAAGAAACAAGGAATAATCTAAAGAACTTTGAGAGAAGCTTGAAGTTTGAATCGTGGATCGAAATTTGTCAAACCAAGATCTGGGAGCTTGTTTTAGGCCATAAAGAGATTTTCGAAGACGACAAACTATATTTGGTCTTGGCAGAACACACCCAGGTGGTGGTTTCATAAACACAGCTTCTTCCAGATCACTGGTTTCATAAACACAGCTTCTTCCAGATCACTGTGAAGAAACACATTTTTCATATCCAACTGAGGTAAAGTCCAACCTTTAATTGAAGTCAAGTCCAATAATATCCGTACTGTTGTCATCTTAGCAAAAGGTGAAAAAGTCTCCTTATAATCAACCCCATACTCCTATTTGTACCCTTAAGTAACCAATCGAGCTTTATAGCGATCAATTGTACCATCTTCCTTTATTTTAATGGAATACACCCTCTTACTTCCAATGAGAACTCCATCCGTTGGTTTATCAACAAAGTCCAAAGTTGAATTTTCATTCAGTGCACAAAGCTCGTTCGACATTGCCTTTTTCTTGTAGGTTTGTGTAGAAGCCTGGGAGTAAGATGTAGGAACCTCAACAGAATGTAGTGTGGTATACAAGGCATAGGACTTACTGAATTTCCCTGGAGAGTATCCAAGTTGTTCGGGATCATGGCGATTTGTTCTACTAGACCGAAATGAAGGAGTAACTTAATGAGAGGTTCCATTTTCCAAAGATGAGAATGATGATGTAGAGTCAATACCAGAAAGAGATGAAGGTTGGAGAGCTTCATTACTATTGTTCATGGGTTGTTCTGGAGATTCAAGTGGAGGATCAGTACTTGAAGGAGATGAAGGTTGGAGATCACCATTATCATAGTCCACGGGTTGTTTTAAAGAGTCAAGCTGAGGGTTAGTAGATACCACATCATCATCAAACTTGTACAAAAAAAAGAGAGATTCTGAAGCATGTTTAGCATTGTGTTTGCAAGAAAACTTATCCTCAAGAAAATAATATGTCTAGCTATTCGAAGCTGACGATGAGATGCATCATAACAGAGATACCCCTTTTGTGTGTCACTGTATCCCACAAAAATGGATTGTGCTGCCTTTGCTGAAAGCTTATGTCGTTCATGTGCTGGAAGATGTACAAAGCAAACACAACCAAAAACCCACAAGTGAGAATAATCAGGCTTACTATGAAATAATTTGAAGTATGGTGTCTCATTTCCAATGACTGGGGAAGTTTGTCTATTGATCAAATATACAGAAGTATGTACTGCTTCGGGCCAAAAAACTTTTTGGCATATTCAACGTACTCAACAAAGCCAATGTAGTTTCTAAAATATGTCGATTCTTCCTTTCTACGATCCCATTTTGTTCCGGAGTATGAGGACAAGTGTGTTGGGCAATAATTCCTTTGTTTTTGAAAAAAATCAACAAAATTAGTCTTAGTGTACTCTCCTCCTGAATCAGAATGAAATACTTTTATAGTTTTATGAAATTGTGGATGAACATACTCAACAAAATTCATAATAAGAGTCAGAACCTCAGATTTATTTCTAATAAAAAAACCCCAGGTGTATCTGGATACATGATCAATAAATAACACAAAGTACTTATATCCTATCCTTGACAAAATAGAAGAAGGACCCCAAACATCACTATGCATTAAATCAAATAGATCTTCATAAGCAGATGAACTGGATGGGAAAGAAAGCTTGTGACTTTTTGAACCAGCACAATTTGTACATGCCAAAAGGAGATTGGAATGAATGTGATGTGCTGCAGGAAGACATGATTTAAGCATGTGATAAAGCCGAGAAGAATGAGGATGGCCTATCCTATTATGCCAAAGAGTGAGCAATTTATTCGAACGAGTAACATCCACTGCAGAAACTGAAAGAATGATGCAAGTGACGGTGAACCGACTCTAGTAGGAATATTCTGCCAAATCTACATCCCGTGGCCATGGTCATCCCTGTTTTTGGATTATGAACAACATAACTATTGGGTGAGAATTTTACAACACAATTTTGATCAACTAGTTGACCAACTGAAACCAAATTAGCCTTCAAATTTGGAACATAAAGAACATTAGAAAGATTTTCAACAGAACCAATACCCGACGTGGGTAATGTGTGCCCGTTTGTTGTATGAATAACATATTTAGAAACACCACTAGACAATGATGAGAATTGGGACAAATCACCTGTCATATGATTGGAAGCCCCTGAATCTAGATGCTAAGTAGATCTAATTAAATTACTTGTACCTGAAGAGGATGCCGAGAGTGCACTTGAGATGGCTTCGGGAAGAGCAGCTGCAATAGAATCTCGAATTAGTTTTTAAGATCATGACCAGCAGGGAAGGAACAAGATGATGTAGTGACATTTGTCAGTTAAGCTTGGTGAGCAGATTGTGAACGATTTGGGTGACGACGGCAATCTGAAATATGATGGCCAGTAATTTTGCAATAAGTACAAATGTTTTTCTTCTTAGGAAAATTGGCTGCGATGTGACCAAAGTGTTTTCATTCATAGCATTGGATACTTCTCTTAGTATATCCTGTTGAAGCAACGGTTGTTGATTTTCTTGCAAGTAATGCAACAGAAGGTAATGCCGTAGACTCCACAACAACCTGAGTTCCAAGTCTTGTCTCTTCATGCAAGACGGCTTCCAACACACTGTCAAGTGCAGGTGTGACTTCCCTGTTCAACAAACTGCCACAAATTGGCTCGAATTCAGGACTGAGTTTCATTAATTATTGCAGCACCCTTGTCTTCTTTTGTTTTTCCAACACCTCCTTAAACCCTGCCTTAGAAAATCCCAAGAATTTGATCTTGTTCCGACCAGAGCAACTGCAAGCCAACATAAAAGAAGCGAACATTCTTGTCCCTTTGTGTGTATTCTGCAATGTTGCGTTCCAATTCAAACTCTCATGCAAGGTTGCATTGTTGGTAGATTGTACAAAGGTGGGTCCACATCTTAGAAACCAAACTGAAAGGTCTAAGCCCCATAGCAATATCAGCATGTACCAAATTCAACATCCAAGCGATTACCTTCGTATTATTGAATTTTCAAAGATCCAACTCTTTTGCATCTATTGGTGGACAAGCAGATCCATCTAACAATCCAGAAATGCCCTTGCCTTGAACAAAGATTCCAAAGTGGAATTCCCAAAGAATAAAATTGGAACCATCTAATTTTGTGGAGAGCAAATCGTGCGAAGAGGATTGTGAATCCATTGATCGATTGATTACAAAAGAGTGGGGAAAAACAGAGAGAACAAAAGGAACTTAAGAAGGTAGCAAAGTACCTGTGCAAAGAATACAAAAAGCATGGAAAAAGAAAGAAAAAAATTAAGATGGTGGCTCTTGATACCATGACAGAGAAACAAGAGAAACCAAGATTTTCTGAATAGCAACTTATCTCGTTCCATAATACATAATGAAATACTTATAGCTATACAACTGTAGCTTAGAGTTCTATTCTAGGAAAGAATATATATTGTTATAACTGCACAATCATTAATAAAATTCTATTCTAGGAAAGAGAATATTTTGTCTATACAATTATACTATTGCCTAACACCGAATACATACAAATATACATACATGTATTTGATATACATGAATCTACTACGACTTAACCATATATCGCCTTAACTATATATTCGGACACCCTAATCATGTGTTTGAACGATTTTTAATGATATAAAATGTAATTATGAAAACTAGTGCATGAGGGAGAATTAGCTCGTGTGCTATTGGGTTTTCTTTTGTTCTCTCTTTTTTGTTTCACTTTTAAACGCTGGGTTTTTTAAGAAAATTAATTTAATTGCACATTACTTGTTTATTGTTGGTTTTGGTAATGAATGATGCATAATTAATACTTACAGCTAATAAATCATGGAGTGAGTGACTCAGTAATTGATAAAGTGAAGAAAGATACTCAAGATTTCTTCAACCTTCCATTGGAAGACAAGAAAAAGTTGAAGCAAGTGGATGGTGATATGGATGGTTATGGACAAGCTTTTGTTGTCTCTGAGGATCAGAAACTTGATTGGGCTGATATGTTTTTCTTGGCAACCAATCCTCCTTATCTCAGAAAACAACATATTTTCTCCCAACTCCCTCAACCATTCAGGTATTAATTCCCCTGCCTAACAAACACATGTAAGGAAATGACCATTCTTTTGCTTCTTTACTTTATTTTTACTTGCTTTTGAATTTTTTTTTCCTTTCTGATAAATCTGAAAGTGCAAAAGAATTTTACATCATCATTTTTCATGTCACCTAAATGATTAATGCATGTAAGCATTCATAAAATAGTGGTAGTTGTAACCTAAAAATAAGCCTGGTTACCTGTTACACATGTTCAAATCGTCTCTCAGACTCTTAAAAATGTCTTATGTGTGTATGTTGAATCCTCCAAAATTAGTGTAACTTTGGAGGGTTCGACATGAATGTAGCAATAGTTTTGGAAACTAACGTACGTTAAAATATACTGATTGGAGTGTTAAAATTATTTACGTTATTTTCAGTATACATAAGTTAAATTCGAGTTAAACTTGAGGTGTGTGTTTGTCTCATGCCAACTAATATGCAGGATGTTGGCTAATTAGTTGTTGTATTGAAACAGAGAAACAGTGGAACTATATGCAGCTGCGCTGAAAATATTGGCTTTGAAGATTATTGATTTTCTAGCAAAAACATTGAATATGGATGAAGAATACATTAGGGAAATGTTTGGTGAAGGAAGACAATCAATGAGGATGAATTATTATCCACCATGTCCACAACCAGATAAAGTGATTGGACTCACTTCTCATTCAGATGCTGCTGCCCTCACAATTCTCCTTCAACTCAACCAAATGGAAGGACTTCAAATCAAGAAAGATGGTGTGTGGATTTCTATCCATCCTCTTCCTGATGCCTTCATTATCAACATTGGTGATATCTTGGAGGTAATTAATAAGCTTCTATGAATCACCTTTACATTAGGAAAGAATCTTAGTTTGCTGGTCAGTTATCATTTTTATCCAGCTATCGACTCATAATGTAGTCTATGCTGCTCAGACTCTGCATAAGATGTCATCGCACCCTGGTCTTCCAAAAAAAAAAATAATGCATGCATGCAGTGTCATGTTTGAAGAATTCGAGCAACATAACGTGTAATTACCTTGAAGTGATTGTAGTGTAAATATTATTTACGCTGTCAGTGTCAATACTGAAACTTATGGCAAGGACTATATACAACAGAGTACATCATTTCTTGCTACAGGGCGCGTAAAGGAGCATAAAGCCTTGTTAGACTACATTTTTTCACTTTTGTGTTATCAGATCTGGTGCTAGTTTTGCACATCAAACTGTTATGTCTATACTTCTTGATATCCTGTACTTTGTTAAATGCAAAGTATATTTACAATACTGACTCCACATAAGTTTGGACTTACGATGAGTTCGACAAGCATAATAGTTTTAATGAGTCTGATATACCAACATGTTTATCTGCAGATAGTGACAAATGGAGCCTACCGTAGCATTGAGCATAGAGCAATGGTTAACAGCAAAAAGGAAAGACTCTCAATTGCAACATTTTACAGCACAAAATTTGACAGACAAATTGGTCCTGCTCCAAGTATCATTTCTGCTAAAAATCCGGCAAAGTTCAGAAGTATTGGAGCTGTAGATTATGTCAGAGGTTATTTTGCTCGTAAATATGATAAGAAATCATACTTGGATGTCATGAGAATTGAAAATTCTGAGAATCCAGCAATTTGAAGCTTTACAATATTGGCTCTAGATACTTATGAATTATGTCAAGTAATTATCCTATATGATACTTATGGATTATTTTCTTCTAGTAATTGTTACTATGCGTTAATTTCTTAAGAAGTGTTTCATCAACTTCAGTTGGTAATTAACAGTATTAAAATTTTCAAGAACTCCTGATTTCAGGCATAAAATATTTTCCAAATCTCCAAATACGTATATGCATCTTCTTTGATTTTAATTTCTAGTTTAATGTAATAATCCGATAAAGAAGTCATGATCGGTACATTGAAGGACAAAATTCACCTTCTAAGCGTGTCAGGTTCGTACAAAATATATTAAAAATGAATATCGAGAAAAGTAAGATTGGTGATGCACAATATTTTCTGATACAAATCATATCACCCCCAATAGACTAATAGACCTTATCTAGTTCTTGTCACGAGTTGAAGAAACAATCTTGATTTCAGTAATCAGGCTGAGGTCATATGCAATGCTACTAAGGATGCATAAACTCCATTTATTTTCATAAGAACATATGTCTTCCTTTCTCAGCAATGACTCCATTCTTCACAACAGCAATGACATCAGCCCCTTTGATTGTGGTTAAGCGAAGAGCTACAACCACAGTCGTCCTGTTTACCATTACTCGATCCAATTCGTCCTGTTTACCATTAGCCGTCTAGCAAAAGAATCTTCGGATCCTTCAGTATTGCTCTTGTAATAGCTGTTCTTTGCTTTTGTCCACATGATAATTGTATCCCTCTTTACCCAGGTGCCTGAATGATCTCTTCTTCTGTTGTTGTTGGGTTCAGCCAGCCCAAGGGCACTCTGTGTGATATTGTATGCTTTGGGCCAAACCCACATGATTTTTCTCCAAAGATCTCACACTATTAAGAAATCCTACACCTTATATGTAGCTTCCTAATTCCTTTAGCTATCAATATGGGACTTTGGTTCGCACACACAACAGTTGTGTTGCCTTGGCTGTTGTATGCAATGAATGTCGTCACGACAATGTTTCATTAAAAGAATATTGGTTCTCTCAAGCACTTTGGGAGTAATGAGTTTCTAGAGAAAATTGAAGGAAAGGTGTCTTAAGTCTTGAATGAAGGATTGGTCACATTGACCAACTTAAAGGGTCAAGGATAATTAGGAAACTTTATTAAATTAATTGTGAACTTGATTAATATTTTTAAAACTTTCTAATATTTTCAAAAGTACAAATCAACCCAACCCACACCCCTCTTCAATTCAAATCAACCAGTCTCTCTCCTCTCTCTCGACAGCTTCTCTCAACTCTCTCCCAACCAACAGTTCTAAAAATTTCTCCTTTCAATCATCGGGGACTTCAACATCCGACGATAAATAGTTTGGCTTCAAGTTTCTTTTCGACTTCAACCTTCAATCAATGTGACAACCTTGCTCTCTGGCCATAACAGCTTTGAATTCTTCAATCTTCAATCGACGTGACAGCCTTGCTCTCGGGACACAACAGTTTCAAATTCATCATCGTTCCTTTTATTCTTTGGCAGGTAAAAATTTATGGCCTTTTTAGTTTTGAAGAAAACGAGGAAATTGAGTCAACTTCTCTTATAATATTGGTTAACAATTTCAATATTTGTTGCTTTAATTTGAAATGTGGTCTCAATAAAACCCTAATTTATGGTATTTCTTCTCTTTTCTTTTCGAAGTGAATTATGATTTTTTGTTGTTTGTTGCATTTTTTTGAAGTTTGAATTTTGTTGTTGGTGTTTATAAAAACAAAACAATGATTTGGGTTGATTTGTTCTGTTCTTGTTCTTGGTAAAAATGGTGATATTATTATTTTTCTGTTGAATACAATCGTGCTATTGTTTTTTGTTTTATCCAATAGATTATCCATCTGGTGCGACATATTAACCATCTGATGCAACATATTTGTCAGATGATGCAACAGATCAACCATCTGATGCACCTGAGGAACCATCAGATTACCATTCTAATGCAATAGATTAATCATATGATGGAACAAATTTATCATATGATGCAATAGTTTATATATATGATGCAACAGATTAACCATATATTGCAACAGATTAAGCATCGGATAAAAAATTTAATACAACTGATTAACCATCTGATGCAACGAAAGAACCATCGGATTAATGATCTGATGTAACAAATGAACATCCTATTGAGAAAATCCTATCAACTCTTCCAACAAGAACTGTCCAAGACATGATTTTTCTAACTGATCATTTATCTGCCACGATAAACGATCTAATGTTGAAAGAAATAAAAATAATATTTCCCGTTGATAACTGTTCCAACAGATCACTCATGTGTTGTAACAGATGTGTGAACTGTTGCACAAACCATTCATCTTTCTCAACGAATGAGTGATATGTTTTGTATTATCACAACAGATTACTCAGTTGTTGCTGCAGGTTAGTTAACTATTCCGGCAGATCACTCATATGTTGCAACAGATTTGTGATCTGTTGTATAAACCATTCATCTTTCTCAACAGATGAGTGATATGTTTTGTATTATTGCAACTGATTACTCATATATTGCAATAGATGATGTTGCAACAGATGTGTGATCTGCTGCACAGACCATTCATTTTTCTCAATAGATAAGTGATATATTTTGTATTTTTGTAACAGATTACTCATCCATTGTAACAGGTTATTTAACTGTTCCAACATATCACTCATATTGCAATAATGTGTGACCTGTTGCACATACCATTCATCTGTCTTAAAAGATGAGTGATACATTTTGTATTATTACAATAGATTGCTCATCCGCTACAATAGGTTTGTTATATATTGCACCAAATATACTGCCTGGTGCAACAGATAAGTGCTTGGTTTGGTTTGTACATAATATTCTTTGGGAGAGAGACATTAACAACAATATAAACATTGATTTAATAAAGCTCTTCGAGGATCTTGAGGCATTTAACAGCTACCCTTGGGGTTATGAAATCTTCAAAATGACTATCCAATATTTGTTGACTCCGATAGCGCCAAAGACAGCCAACTTATATGTATTTCCATGGTAAATGTTTTATTTTTTCTTTTATTATGATATCATTCATTTTTTACTCAATAATGATTTTGATTTATTGGCGTTATTTTATAGGCTTGGGCGTTTGAAGCCATTCCTTATTTGAGACGACAAGTGAACTACCAAGAAGAAGTTTTCTGTCCAAGAATCTTGAGATGGTTGTCGGTCAAAACTGATAAAAATACAAAATTTGTTGATCTCTTCAACCTCCCGAAGGATGCAATAAGTATAATTATAATTAAGTTTTTATTTTAATTAATAATTTTTTTGAATGATCTAATCATCATTCTAATATATGTAATGATTTATGTTAGATTGTGCATCCGTCGCTAGTTCCGATCAATCGAGAGTTAAAGATGTCATTTTTCTTACTTTACGGTCTGTAAAAACTTTATCGGACCCTAAGGTCCTCGACAGAATAAAAATGAAATTATTTAGAGCAACAATCATTACAAGAAAAATAATTTTGGAGGGTGGGATTGTTGTTGTTGATGGTCTTAGTGGTGATGGAGCTGTTGGTGGTGGTAGTGGTGCTGTTGTTGGTGCTAATAATCATCCTCTTACAGTATTTAAAACAAACCATTATGAGTATGATCATACTGGTTATATAAATTTTACCTCTCCCAGCGAATGTTTTTCATGCAAATGTCAAGATTTTAGGGCGAAACATAATGTAGTGATTAATGCTATTAATGCATTAACTGCTTATGTAAAGGAATTGACATCTAAAAGGGGTGTCATTCCATCAAAGAGGATTTTATGTCCATCTACTCCATTAGAGATTAAGTCTAATAGGAAAAGAAAAGTGATTTCCAAGGCATTATCAAGCATCCAAAAGAGCAAAATTGCAACTCCTCTGTACATGTGTTGCACTGAGTAATGTACAATGACCAAAGGAGAGCAACACGAGCTGAACAAGGTGAATATATGTGTCTTCCAGCTAACAAACAAACACATTTCTGTTTCCACGAATGACACATCTACTAAAAATTATCAAAGAGATATATACATCTGTTGCAACAATTGAATAACTTGTTGCACTAGATAAAGTACCTGTTTCGACATATGTCTCGTCTATTTTAGCAAATCAAACATCTCTTCATACCGCTTTTATTTGTACCAACAAATGACCTATCTGCTGCAATAGATGAGTCATATGTTACAATAGATGGTTCATCTATTGGAAATTATCATACAGGTCTTCCTCATATAGAAATTTGACTCAGCAGTTGATTCATTGTTTCAATAGAAATATAATCTATTTGGGACAATTTAAAACATGAGAAAGACCTGTTTGATTTGCGTTATCCTTTTCCATTTTGTTGTATCTACGTGATTAGCATTGAATAATTCTGGCTTTCCAGGTGGATGTAGAAGCTACTGCTGAACAACATTGACAATATGCTAATCTACTCTTTTTATGGAAATATGGAGAACAGAAAGCACAGAAACCTTACGTAAGCGACAATAAATATCCACGATGAGTAAAGCCGAATTCTATAGAACCGGATGAAGAACAACTTGTCCATATTGAGTAGATCTTTATAGATTGAGTCTGTCAAAGTAATAATCTCACCCCTCCTTAGGAGTCCTTGGGATCGATACTTAAATTGTTGATGTATTTGTTGAGATCTGTACCATAATAATTTTTTTACATCTCATTTATTCATTGACTTTATTTCATTTAATTTCTTAAGGCTTCGATTTATTTTATTTTGTTTATGAATTTTATTTTTCCTTAGATTTGAACCTATTAATTGAAATAGAATACTAGATTCAAATATTGCAACTGATAATGTATTTGTTGCAACAGAAAAAATCTCTATTGTAAAATATCAAATAGATTTGACATATGTTGCAACAGGTAGATAATCTATTGGAATTTATCAAACATGTCTTCCCACAGCTGCAACAGATAGACTTAGATAGTGTAATGCCCTGTAAAAGTCGTACATGTGTTATCTCGTAGTAGCTTTCTTATAGAGTTGAATACTTAAAATTTTTCTAAGTGTAAAAAGGGACTTAGACTCATTTTGAGCTTCTAATCTTTGAGGATTTTATTTTTGACCTTTCCAACCTCTGTTTCTTGATTTTTTTGTTGATACGTGATGGGGCAAGTAAAAAGTACGTCTCAGGTGAGCTTTGAAATTTTTGGACGAGCGTAAGGGCACGTTTGGTGCCCCAAAATAGTGAGCCTCCTTTGATTGGGCCGCGGCGCCCTGCTTATCGCGTTGCCTAGGAGTAAGCAACGCGATAGGAAAGGCGGTGCCTTGCTTATCACGGGGTCTAGGTGAGGCGGCACCTTGCCAATCACCTTGGGCCTTTTTCAGTTTTCCCCTGAATTATTAAGGGTGTTTTGGGTATTTCTAATCCCTTGTTCATCTTAAATACGGGATTGTACTCCCAAATGACCACTTTATTCATATTTTCATCTAAATCCATCAAGAACACCCCTTAAAGTTTCAAACTAAAATTCTAAATAACTCAAGATTCCACCGTCGGTTTTAGAAATTGATTGAAGATTTAGAATCCCCAACTCGAGGACTTCAAGAATCATCTATCAAAGTCCTAATTTGAGGTACGTGAGGTTTATCCTAAAAACTACATGGGCTTGTGAACACAAGAACATGATTTAAAGATTATCAAGCATGAATTTTAAAGGGATTTTTGAACTTTTGCTTTAAATTTTGCATTTTGGATGTTTTGATGATATTATTGTTTTGGCCTTTAGGCCTTTCCCCTTTAAATTGATTTACACCTATTTGTATATATATGATATTGAAGATTTGATTGAGATCATGTAATACCCAAAGTTTCGTAGCTAATTCCGTCCCAAGAATGTCTAGTATTAGCTTCTAAATTGAATGATGTTTATTCCATGGGAAATTTATAAGATTTTCACTTTTTTTCATGTGGAAAATTCAATAAGCCTTCCATCAATATAAGATTTGCCCAAATCCGATAACCGGGTAAGAAGTTATGACTATTTCAAGTTCCCGTTATAAAACAACACCATATTAGTCAGTGGCGCGCCGCACCACAAGAGAAAATGAAAATTGTCAAAATCCAGTAGGGGTCTGCGATTGTGGCGTGTCGCGCTAAACTTCCAGGTCACAAAGGAAGTGGCAACACAATGACTCTGAGTTGTGCCATCCTCCAATTTTCCAATTGTCAAATTCCAGTGACTAGGCGTGATAGCGCCGTGTCACGCCAAGGGTCCATTTTGGGAAATTTTTACTAAAATTACAAGATGCGTCCAGGGTTAAAAGGGTCAATTTCTCACCCCTATTTAAGCCCTTTAACATGAGATTCAGCTATTTGGAACCCAAAATATTCTAGTTTCTCTTAACTTTCTCTCAAGAACAAGCTAGGGTTTCAATTGGGGATTCAATTTCAAGAATGTCTCTCCATCAATGATACGAGAGAACAAGGAGAACACGAAACACACTCCAAAACAGTCCACTAATCTTAAGGATTTAAGGACCAATATGGAGACCACTCTCGGATTCGCTACAACCACACAATAACAATATAAAGAGGTGTATTTTCAACACCAAAACAGACACTATACACAATGAACAAGATGAACAGAATGACTACAAAATTCAGATTCAACAAAGACACAAAACAGTCCACTACAAATCTGAAATGTAAAGATAGATAGATAGAACAAATGAGGCAATAATATTAACAACCCAAGAATTGTTACACTCTTGAACCTTTAATACTACACACAACACTAACCTATCTCCTATGTAGGAAAAAAAGGGACCTTGATCTCTAATGCACCCAATGTTTCCAAGCATGAATCCAACACGAAAGATTCCACCCTCAAGTTGAAAATCCTAGTTACATGGATTTCGGTTATGGGAGCCTTTCTCATAAGAGAGAAATGTTTCTAAGTGTGATACAATATCAATATTCATCCAAGTCTAATGAATGAAACCGTAGAAGGTTTTATTTATAGTGTATTACAAGAATAGTGTGAAATGTCCAAAATGGCCCCTTAGTCAAAGTCTTCAAGTGGGCTCCCTTGGAGTGCATTGTATGGACTGATTTTGGAGCTTATTTAGGCTTTTCTTTGCACTTCACGTGTACACTCCAAGTCTCGGGTCAATTCACTCTCGCACTCACCCACCTTCGCGGTCGTACCCGTATCAATTACATACCATGATATCTATGTGGTGAAGTGACTATGTTCATGTTGTTATGATTGTATGAATACCAAGATTGAATCTTTACCATGTTTTCATGAAACCATGTTGTTAGGGTTGATATTCATGTAATGAAGTTAAATTGTGGAATCCTGTTGTATTTGACTTATGATCATACCTATGCCTTCAATGGAGCATGTAAGGTGTTTGATAAAATGCCTAGTGTAGTGGAAATCATGTATGGTGACTCAATTGTGTCTTAAATGCTAAATGCATGCAATATATTCATGTTTAACATGACTTACATATTATTGATTATGCATTATACTTGCTCGATAAAATATTCATGATACTAGAAGTATGTAAGCAAGCCATGATTATGTGCTCTCTTGGTTATGTATTAAATCAAGGTAGTCAGGTGCCTCATAAAATATTCCCCAACTATTATATGATGAATTGTGGACTCTAGTCATGTGTTCAAGAGTTTCAAATTATGTCCGTTTCCTTTTATAGAGTCCTGAGGGTACTTGTACCTAAACAATATAGCTGTGTGCCTAGAGCTATGACATGTTTCCATGATATTCTCAATCAAGCCATGCTCAGCAGACTACAGTCAGTCTCACGACTCAGGAAAACTCAGTAATCTCATGAACCCAGTTAGACTAACAAAATTTAGTAGTATTCCGTCAGTCAATGAAATCTAGGAAACTCAGTAACTCAGTTCAGTTAATCATGTTCAGAGTCTATTCAGATGGGAGTAGGAATTAGCACCGAGTGAAACCAAGGACGGGAACACACACTGTCAGATAAGGGTGTGATTCTTAGAAGTCATCCTTGTATTCCAGAACTACGTAGCTAGCATAGGTTTAGACATCAACACTGTCAGATGAGGGTTGATGAGGTGGATAAACACTGTTAGATGAGGGTCCCACCGTTCTCTTTTGGGGACACTATCAGATGAGGGTCACCCATAGATTGTCCTTACCAGTGGCGCGGTATTGACTCCCTTCTAATTGGGGTTACAGATTGGACCCCAACTCAGCCTTAATGGCATATTAGGGGCATGTCAGTTAAATGACTACTTCCCACAGTCTCAGTATCAGTCTCAGTAAAAGAACTCAGATAGTTCTTCAGATTTTAGGACTATCAAATACAGTCAACTCAGAACAGAACGGAACTTAGATAGTTCCATCAGAATCAGGTCGATCAGATACAGTCACTCATGTTATCAGTATTCAGATTCAGTAATCATGTTATCTCGATATAATTATCAGTTATTATATTTCATGCATGTATTCTTATGCTCATGATAAACAGTCTGTTATTATAATTGTTCATGCATATAAACCCCATGCATTCATCCTACCTTACTTTCATACCAGTACATTTCAATATACTGACGCATTTTTACTATGGTGTTTTACTTTACGCCATAAGTTCTGTGACACGGGCTCTAGAACATCAGTAGCATTCTAGATCAGCAGTCAGAGTTAGTAGTGAGTCCTCATCCTTTGAGGACATAATTATTTTTAGTATTTAGTTTATTTCTGTAGCCGAAGTTTGTTGGGGATATGTCCCATCAACTCCTTATTCAGGCAATTCAGTTTTAGAGGCCCTTCAGACTAGTATGTTCAGACAGTTGTTTTCAGTATTTTTAATTTTGGTACTATGATACCACTTTTCAGATATTATGCTTTATTAGATGTGAACCTTATGGCCTTACAACTTCTATGTATTTTGCACTTTATGATATATTACATAGTGAACAGGTACAGATATCAGTTATGGGTTAGCTTGTGGTCCTTCAGGGTCATGAACACCATGTAGCATTTCGGGTACCAGATTCGGGGCGTTACAAACTTGGTATCAAAGCCTAAGGTTCAATAGAGTCCTAGGAAGTCTGAAAGACACATCTAGTAGAGTCTTATACATGGGTGTGTTGCGTGTCATATTTATGTGCAGGAGGCTATAATATGTTTTAGGAATAGTTTCCCTTCTTTTAGTATTCATGTCGTGCCAGTGAGCATAAGCTTAAGCTTAACTCTCAGTCTAATCCATTTCTCCCTTTCTTCTACAGGACATGCTTTCTAAAAGAAGAAATGAGAATTAGTCAGACCCTCAGCTCGAAGAGCTCTTGGGAGAACATGTTTCTCATGCGGAGTTCAGGGCCGTATTCACTACTCTTGCTCAGTCAGTTGCTGCTTAGAATGAATGACCATTTGTCATTCCGGCCAACCCAGTGGCTAATTCAGCTGCAGCCAGGATTCGATACTTTATCTGAATGAATCCTCCATCGTTCCCTAGGTCTAAGTCAGATGAGGACCCTCAGGAATTAATCTATTAGGTTTAGAAGGTGGCTGACATCATGGAGGTCACTACTGTTGAGAGTGATAAGCTAGAAACATATTAATTACAGGATGTGGTTCATACTTGGTACAAATAGTGGAGGTCAAAGAGGTTAGATGATGCAGGTCCTATAGAATGGGATGAATTTGTCATTGCATTCTTAGATAGATTTTTTTCCCAAAAGCTGAGAGAGGGTAAGGTGTTAGAATTTATCAACCTCAGGTAGCACAACATGACGGTGAAAGAGTATTCTCAATTATCTAGATAGGCTCCTCATGTAGTTACAGACAACAGGGCTAAGATGAGAAAGTTTGAGTCAGGGGTGAATGATAGCATGGTTAATGAGTGCAGATCCACCATGCAGAATAGTGACATGACTTTATTCAAGATTATGACTCATGCTCAACAGATAGAGGAGCAAAAGATTAAGATGAGGGAGAAGTAGAATAAGAGAGCAAAGACAGGTAGTTTCAACTTTGCTCAGTCCAAATCAGAAGGAGGAAATCATTCTCAATTCCGTCCTAAGTCATTAGTTCCAACTCCTTCTTCAGCTAGTGCTCCAACTCAGAAGTTTAGGTATGGTAATAGAGATAGGGCGCCAGGCTCCAAGTCTCAGGGCAGTTTCAGCAATGCCTGAACTAATCCCCTTTGTCAGACTTATGGTAAAAGCCATAAGGGTGCTTGCAGAGTTGGCAGTAATGTCTATTTTAGTTATGGCAAGCTAGGCCTTAGAGTAAGAGATTGTCCCCAGTTAGGCTATCAGGGTCAGCATAACCATTCCTCAGCTCAGTCCGATCGCCCAAACCAGCAGGGTGCTACTTCCAGTGCTACTGGTGGGAAACATCCAAATTGACTTTATGATCTCCAGTCCCAGCAAGATCAGGAAAATTCTCCTGATGTAGTTACTGGTACGTTATAGATATTTTATGTGCATGTTTATGCTTTACTAGATCCAGGAGTTTCTTTGTCTTTGTTAATCCTTACATAGCAGGTGATTTCAGAGTCAGTTCCAAAATTCTAGCAGAGCCCTTTTCAGTCTTTACCCCAGTGAGTAAAACCTTTATAGCCCGACAAGTATACAGGAACTGCCAGGTTATGATATTTTAGAAAGTCACTTCAGTAGACTTAGTTGAACTAGAGATGGCTAATTTTGATGTCATTCTCTACATAGATTGGCTTTATTCCTGCTATGCCACAGTTGACTGCAGAAATAGAATAGTCCAGTTTTAGTTTTCGAATGAACCCGTCCTAGAATAGAAGGGTAGTGTATCTGCTTTCATATGTCAGCTTGTTTCCTACCTTCGAGAAAGGAAAATGATATCTAAGGGATGTGTTCACCATCTTGTTTGAGTTAAGGACTCTAGTTCCAAAACTCCCAATCTAGAATCAGTCCCAGTAGTAAGTGAGTATTCAGATGTCTTTCCCAAAGATCTTCTAGGAATTCCTCCTAAAAGAGAAATAGACTTCGGCATTGATCTTCTTCCAGATACTTAGCCTATATCTATTCTTCCATACAGAATGGCACCAGCAAAACTCAAAGAATTGAAACAGAAGTTGAAGGATCTCTTAGACCTCCAGCTAACCAGTGCTTTCAGAATTATCAATCTAGTAATAGGACAAGAGTGCAGGGTGCACAGTTTTATGGAAGTGTAGCTCAGACTTCTCGGTCATACCTGAGCTGTGGAAGATGTGGGAGAAATTACCCAGGAAGATATCAGTTTGGCACCATGGTATGTTATTTGTGCGTCCAGCCAGGCCATATCCAGAGGGATTTTCTGACAGCGAGAGGTAATGTTGGGGGAGCCAAGTCATAGGCTAATTCCTCCACTCCACCACCGCCTCCCAAAGGCGCCACTTCAGTCGTTGAGAGCGGTCGCAATATGTTATATGCTTTGTCCAATCGCCAGGAGGCATAAGCCTCGCCAGATGTGGTCACCGGTACGTTATGGATTTTCTCTCATGATGTGTATATGCTATTTGATCCCCGATCTTCCCTGTCTTATGTGATCCCTTATGTGGCTATTGATTTTGGGTTTGAGCCCAATGTAATTGTTGAACCTTTCTCTATTTCCACTCTAGTGGGAGATTCTGTTGTAGCTAGAAGGGTGTATAGAAATTTTTTTGTATCTGTTTATATCCGGGATACTTTGGCAGACCTCATAGAGCTTGAGATGGTTGAATTTGATGCTATCTTAGGAATGGACTGGCTCCATTCATATTCTACCATATTAGATTGTAGAACTCGAAGCGTCACTTTTTCTTTTCTGAATAAACCAGTAATAAAGTGGTAGGGACATTCTTTAGAACCTAGAGGGAACTTTATATCTTATTTTAAAGCCCGTAAGCTTATTTCCAGAGGTTGTCTATATTATCTGATCTGAGTAAAAAATTCTAATGTTGAGAGTCCTTCTCTTTAGTAAGTCCTTATGGTAAAGAAATTTCCAAAAGTCTTTTTGGATGATCTCCCAAGAATACCACCTGATAGGGAGATAGATTTTGGTATTGACTTATTGACAGTAACCCATCCCATCTCTATTTCGCAATATAAAATGGCTCCTCCAAAGTTAAAAGAGTTGAAAGAGCAACTAACAGATCTTCTAGACAAAAGTTTTATTCATCCTAGTGTTTCTCCCCAGGGTGCACCTATGTTTTTTGTGCGGAAAAAAGATGGTTCCCTCTGTATGTGTATAGAATCGTCAGTTAAATAAGGCCACTTTAAAAAACAAACATCCCCTTCCTAGAATTGACAATCTTTTTGACCATCTTCAGGGTGCTAGATGTTTTTCAAAGATAGACCTTCATTTGGGATATCATCAATTTAAGGTAGAGAGTCAGATATTCCCAAAACAGCTTTCCAAACCTGATACGGTCATTATGAATTCTTAGTCATGTCCTTCAGGTTGACTAACGCCCCTGCAACTTTCATGGACCTAATAAATAGGGTGTTCTATCCATTTCTTGATCTATTTGTCATAGTTTTCATTGATGATATTTTGATCTATTCTAAGAGTGAGGAGGACCATGCCAATCACCTTCGAATTACTCTTCAGACTCTCAAAGATCATAAGTTGTATGCAAAGTTTTCCAAATTTGAATTTTGGCCTAATACTATTGCTTTCTTAGGTTATATTGTGTCTAGTGAGGGAATTAAGGTTGATCCCTAAAAGGTTGAGGCAGTGAGAAAATGGCCTAGACCCATGACTCCAACCGACATTCAGAGCTTCTTGGGTTTGACAAGGTATTATGGAAGGTTCGTAAAGAGTTTTTCTCCTATAGCTACTCCACTTACTAAGTTGACACAGAATAAGGTGAATTTTGTGTGGTCTGACTCCTGTGAGAATAGTTTTGAGAAGTTAAAAGATAAGTTGACAAATTCTTATGTTTTGACTCTTTTGAAAGGTATAGAGGGTTTGGTTGTGTACTGTTATGTTATGCGTCCCGTGTGGTACTTGGGTGTGTACTTATACAGCATGGTAAGGTGGTGGCTTATGCATATAGGCAGTTGAAAGTGTATGAGGGCAATTACCCTACCCATGACTTGGAGTTAGCAGTTGTGGTATTCGCACTTAGGATATGGCATCATTATCTTTATGAGGTGCATGTTGATATTTTCACTGCCCATAAGAGTTTGCATAATGTTTTCTCGTAGAAAGAATTAAATCTCAAACAAAGGCATTGGATAAAACTGTTAAAAGATTATGATGAGCCTGCACTATCATCTGGGTAAAACAAATATGGTGGCTGACGCCCTCAGCAGGTTATCTATGGGCAGTCTTTCTCATGTGGAGGTAGTGAAAAGAGAGATAGTGAAGGATATTCACCTACTTACAAATTTAGGGGTATGACTCTTGGATTCTAAAGATGGAGGGGTGATTGTTCATGAGATAGATTGTAACAGCCCAGGCCACCGGCGCATGCGAAATTGTCCGCTTTGGAGCCTCGAACCCTCACGGTTTTAAAACGCGTCACATACTTGGAAGGTATCCATGCACCTATAAGGCACACTTTGTTCCCCTTCACTACCGATGTGGGATTTGCCTAAGTGAATGCAGGCGTTACGTATCGTCGTCCCTACACTCACCCTCCGTAGGGACTCAGCGTCCTCGCTGAGGTTTGCCCCACCACCGGCACCGACGCTGGCTCTGATACCAACTGTAACAGCCCAGGCCACCGGCGCATGCAAAATTGTCCGCTTTGGAGCCTCAACCCCTCACGGTTTTAAAACGCGTCACATACGTGGAAGGTATCCATGCACCTATAAGGCACACTTCGTTCCCCTTCACTACCAATGTGGGATTTGTCTAAGTGAATGCAGGCGTTACGTATCGCCGTCCCTACACTACTGTAACAGCCCAGGCCACCGACACATGCGAAATTGTCCGCTTTGGAGCCTTGGCCCCTCACGGTTTTAAAACGCGTCTCACATGTCAGAGTTACATGACTCCTGTACTATAACAAAATATAAGGAACCGACTCGGAAAGCTCCGAAGTAAACTGGAGCTCACCAACATTAGCTGTATGACCTGGCTCCTACTGGTGCGGTGTATGAGCTGAGGTACCTGTGCCTGCAGCATGAAATGCAGGTCCCCCGTAAGGGACGTCAGTACGAGATATGTACTGAGTATGTAAAGCTGTAAATAATCATATGTGATATGGGGGATCAAGAAAATCATACACATGTGAATAAATCATAATAGAAGTGAACCACACTTCATAAACACTTTTAGGATCATGAACATTATCATTAATCTGAATTGGGTTCTTGAATTCAAACACATTTGTGGAACGGGATACATTCGTTCATTTCATTCTTTACAATTATGATTCGCTATTACCTCCTCCTCCCGAACCTCCAACCACCTAACAACAATCAATACTGTACCGTACTGTGACCATTAGGCTGTCCCCAGTACATATCAATTGGGATCGACCCATGCTAGGCTTATTCCCCTGGGATACCACCCATAAACACATAAATAGGGATCGACCCATGCTAGGCTTATGCCCCTGGGATACCACCCACACGTATATCAAGTAACACATAAGAGATTTTTCCAATAACTTAGTTCAAAAGCTTTTGAGATTATTACATTAGTGTTCATGCCAATATAGTACCTTTGAAACAATGATATATCAATAGGAATCAAGTAATAGACCTTCTATACAATAACGATGTAATAAGGACCCATTGGTACATCAACAATATGTTTCAGAATCATCAATATCACAACAATGAAATAGGAGCCTTTTGGTATATCAACGAAACATTTTGACACTTTATAGAATGGAAACAACTTCGTTGGTAATGTAGAACAATACATGTGTTTGGATAACCTCGGAATCTTACTTGATGGAACATTGGTGTTTTCATGCCAAAGAACATCGTTAGAGTATGCTTTACATACCTCGTTGTAGATTCGGATACCAATTCAACACAACTTCCCGCCTTTACAAATCACTTATCTACAATGAAATATTTGGCATCTAGTATTAGCAACCCAACACCACAATTCTCTTCCATAATTCCATACAACCAATATTTGCAAAGCATTCCAAAAACCAACTTGAACAATAGGTTTATGTGTGTATATATATATATAATCATCATTTCAATACCACATCATCAATACCACATCATCCCTTCACAATTCAACACAATCCAACCATGCACAAGAATGATCCAACATCATTTCCAATCATCTTTCAACAACAATCAAATAACATACTTCTTATGCTCACATGCATATATATATATACATATACATATAAATAACACCAACATAATTTACATCCTTACCATAGAATGGCCCTTTGGATTTTGAAGTCCTGTTGGCACAAATAAGGGGTGCCTGGAATTACATCAATACCAAACTCTACTTCTCGTTCCGGAGGCAAACCTAGAAGATCTTCAGGAAATACATCAGGAAATTCATTTACCACCGGAACAACGTGAAGAATTGGTGGCTCCGCTTCTGTATCCCTTACTCTAACTAAATGATATAGGTATCCCTTGGAAATCATTTTTCTTGCGTTGAAATAAGAAATAAATCTACCTTTTGGTGCGCCAATCTTACCTTGCCATTCAATAACTGCTTCATTCGGAAAATGTAAATACATCTTTTTTGTCCAACAGTCAATTTTGGCATAACAAGACGCCATCCAATCCATACCCATTATAACATCAAAATCTACCATTTCTAGTTCCACGAGATTGGTCATCGTGTCTCGACCACACACAGATACTACACAATCTTTATAAACCTTTCTAGCAATAATAGATTCCCCAACCGGGGTAGACACTTCCAACGGCTTATCTAACAATTCGGGGGTTCTTTTGAACTTTCCAGCAACCAAAGGAGTAACATACGATAATGTAGAACCGGGATCAATTAGAGCATATACATCAAATGAAAATATGGACAACGTACCCGTAACCACATCTGGGGAAGCCTCTAGATTCTGTTGATCCGCTAAAGCATAAGTGCGATTCTGAGTCCCGCTGGAACTGGCGACTCTTGCTTCGTTTCTAGCGTGACCCACGGGTCGTGCGCCTCTACCAGAATAAGATACCGGTGACGATGATGCAACAGCTGATCCCGAAGGTTGTGCTACACCACCTGCGCCCCTTCGTGGGCATTCTCTCATCATATGACCCATCATACCGCACCAATAACAAACATTTGTTCCCATTCGACATGCACCCATATGATTCCTTCCACATTTATTGCATGGCTCTCGAGGATGTCTCAGTTGGATCATATTCCCTTGCCCATGATAACCCACTGATCGCGAACTATGACCCTCACTTCTTTGCCCAATTTGACTGCCTCTGAACCCCTGATGCTGTGGTGGAGCACTAGCTGCAGAATAAGAAAATAATGGCGTAGGTGGTCTAGCAGAAAATTGAGGTCTAAAACCTCCCTGTGGAGCCATAAACTGCCCTGTAGATCTGGACCTCTTAGAAGATCTGCTTTCAAATTCCTGCGTTCTTCTTCTCTGCCTCTGATCTTCCATTTTCTGTGCAAATGCTTGGATCCTAGATATATCCATATCTTTATTCAGTGCAGCAATAGTACAATCCCTAACCAAATACGGATCCAATCCGTTCACATACCGATGATCTCTGTCATCCATAGTAGCTATAACATTAGGAGCATATCTGGACAAGGAATTAAATTGAAGACTATACTCCCTCACACTTGTATTACCCTGCCGAAGATTTAAGAACTAATCCGCACGGGCCTGACGAGTCTCATATGGAAGATAATGATCAATAAATGCCTTTTTGAACTCTTTCCAAGTAGCTGGGGGTGCATCAATGCCCCTCGACCGTTTCCAGTCTTCATACCAATATATAGCCTCACCTTTGAATCTATACGCGGCTAACTCCACTGTCTCTCTACCCGATACATGCATCACCTCTAGGGCCCTTTGGATTTGATCAATAAAGTACTGCGGATCTTCGTTAAGATTGGATCTGGTAAAAATAGGCGGATCCATCTTAAGAAAATCTTGCGTCCGAAGACTAGCCGCCCTATCAGTACTGCTAGAACCCGCGATAGGAATGGCTTGCCCTTAGACTTGCCCAGCAACTATACGAGTCAAAAGTTGCACTGCATTTCTAAGATCTTGATCAACAACATTAATAGGTGGCTCTGGAGATATAGTTCTCCTCCCCCTTATTTCTTCTGGACTGGGGGAAGTTTCTGATGCATGTTCAGCTGGAGCCTCACTTTGATTAGCTGGTATAGTGGGTGACTTACTAGTCCCCTCTCCGGCAGCCACATCTACTTGCTTACCGGTATTCTTGCTTCTGGTAACCGGCATCATTACTATAATAAGAGAAACAAACTGACTCAGTGGTCAACTATGACTTCATATACAATATAAGCTCTATCGCACGATCTAAGACATGAAGAAAAGAAACAATTCCTAAATGTCCATAGCCTCCTGTTTATAGATGTGGTGCACAACACACCGATAAACAAGACTCTACGTAGACACGGCTTTGTAGACTCACTAGGACGAACCTCTATGATACCACTTTTGTCACGGCCCGAAATACCATCGGGCCGGACTGGCACCCGAAGCCGAGAAGGCCCGGGAGAACCTATTCAAATACCTGTACTTTCACTTACATGTCACCAAAAATTTGGGCAGCACTTCGCTGCATATAAAAGGGTCTAATTACCTGTATCAGCACAGCACACACAAATATATATACATATATATAATACTTGGCCGTCGGGGCCACCCCATATACGAATATAACATCACTATATAAACTTCCATGACTTTACCCTTCTTTATGTCTACAAAGCCTCTAGGATATACATGACACAACTAGGGTCGGGACGAACCCCCGCCCACACATGACTCCTGTACAATAACAAAATATCAGAAACCGACTCGGAAAGCTCCGAAGCAAACTGGAGCTCACCAACAACAGCTGTATGACCTGGCTCCTATCTATGCTGTGAATGAGCTGAAGTACCTGATCCTGCAGCATGAAATGCAGGTCCCCCGTGAGGGACGTCAGTACGAAATGTGTACTGAGTATGTAAAGCTGTAAATAATCATATGTGATATGGGGGATCAAGAAAATCATACACATGTGAATAAATCATAATAGAAGTGAACCACACTTCATAAACACTTTTAGGATCATGTACATTATTATTAATCTGAATTGGGTTCTTGAATACAAACACATTTGTGGAACGGTATACATTCGTTCATTTCATTCTTTACAATTATTATTCGCCATTACCTCCTCCTCCCGAACCTCCAACCACCTAACAATAATCAATACTGTACCGTACTATGACCATTAGGCTGCCCCCAGTACATATCAATTAGGATCGACCCATGCTAGGCTTATGCCCCTGGGATACCACCCACACGTATATCAAGTAACACATAAGAGATTTTTCCAATAACTTAGTTCAAAAGCTTTTGAGATTATTACATTAGTGTTCATGCCAATATAGTACCTTTGGAACAATAATACATCAATAGGAATCAAGTAATAGACCTTCTATACAATAACGATGTAATAAGGACTCATTGGTACATCAACAGTATGTTTCAGAATCATCAATATCACAACAATGAAATAGGAGCCTCTTGGTATATCAATGAAACATTTTGACACTTTATAGAATGGAAACAACTTCATTGGTAATGTAGAACAATACATGTGTTTGGGGAACCATCGGAATCTTACTTTATGGAACATTGGTGTTTTCATGCCAAAGAACATCGTTAGAGTATGCTTTACATACCTCGTTGTAGATTCGGATACCAATTCAACACAACTTTCCCCCTTTAAGAATCACTTATCTACAATGAAATATTTGGCATCTAGTATTAGCAACCCAACACCACAATTCTCTTCCATAATTCCATACAACCAATATTTGCAAAGCATTCCAAAAACCAACTTGAACAATAGGTTTATGTGTGTATATATATATATATAATCCTTTCAATACCATATCATCAATACCACATCATCCCTTCACAATTCAACATAATCCAACCATGCACATGAATGATCCAACATCATTTCCAATCATCTTTCAACAACAATCAAATAACATACTTACAATCAAATAACATACTTCTTATGCTCACATGCATATATATATATATATATACATATCCATATAAATAACACCAACATAATTTACATCCTTACCAAAGAATGGCCCTTTGGGTTTTGAAGTCCTGTTGGCACAAATAAGGGGTGCTTCTCGAAGCCCTTGAGACGATGAACACAACTACGGAATCAATTTGGACTTTCCACGGTTGAATCACAAGATAATTAGAGTTGAAAATTAGGCTAGGGTTTGTTCTTTCCTATAATTGATGATTAATATGAGTTTTTGAACTCATATACATGTATATATACACATATTCCCGTCCATAATACCATAGAAAATGACCAAAGAGCCCTTAAAATTTAAATAATGTCAAATATGTCCTTCGGTGGACCGTTTTGACAAGCTGAAGTAGATAGACTATAACTCTTTGCTCCGATATCGGATTTGGGTGAAATTGGTATCATTGTAAAGATAATTCAAATTTCTTTCATTTAATATAAATTAGGCCACCCAGTTCATCCTGTACAAGGAGTTATGATCATTTGAAGTTGACCCTAAAAATATGTTTTGAGAGGCTGAAGTAAAACACGTATAACTCCTTACGCAGATGTTGAATTTGGATGAAACCAATTGAATTGGAAAGAATACTCAAAGATATTTATTTTTATATATGGTATCTCTCCCAGTTCATTATATTGAGGGAGTTATGATCGTTCAAAATTGACCCAAAAAACTGGCATGCCTCAGTATTTTCCTGCTAATTTACTGTTCACAAAAATCTGTTTTGAGAGGCTGAAGTAGAACGAGTATAACTCCTTACTCAAATGTTGGATTTGGATGAAACTAATTTCATTAGAAAGAATACTCAAAGATATTTCTTTTGATATGTGGTAGCTCGCCCAGTTCATTATATTGAGGGAGTTATGATTGTTCAAAGTCGACCCAAAAACTGGAAATTTTCCTGCAATTTTACTGTTCACATCCGGGCCACCGTTTTATAGTTTCGAACGTGCTCGCTTATATCCGAAACTTTTCCTTTTTTGAAAATCTTTATATCGTCGGAAAGCTTATTCAATAACCTTCGTATGGAAACATCGACGGGCAAATTCCGGTATAAATAAGGTCGATTCCTATACATATATAATCAAACTATACACTTGAAACCATCTCAAAATAATCAATACTCATATATACCTAATTTAGGATCAATACATATACTCCAACACATATAACAATGGCTAATGCACGTAATTAAGTACGGGGTGTTACATCCTTCCCCCCTTAAGGACATTCGTCCTCGAATGTGAATGTAGTTATTTAGCCGAAACAAGTTCGAATTCATAATTGATATTCACGTCATCATATAGATGTTATGCATATGTAAAAACTTACTTGTTAGTGTCCCAGTTCCACTCCTTGCACTTCTTTTTCATCTTTGAACAAATAAGGGTATTTCAATTTCATTGCTTCCTCCGCTTCCCATGTAATCTCTTCCCTTTGTTGATTTCTCCAAAGTACTTTCACCGATGCTACTTCTTTATTTCTCATATTCTTAACTTGATGATCTAATATAGCAACAGGCATCTCCTCGTAGGTAAGATCTTCTGTTACTTGAACATCTTCAGTAGAAGTAATAAGGGACGGATCTCCGATGCACTTTCGAAGCATCGATACATGAAATACTGGATGCACTGATGAGAGTTCCTGGGGTAGCTCTAATTCATAAGCAACTTGCCTACATCTTCGAATAATCCTATACGGTCCTATATATCGTGGACTCAACTTTCCTTTCTTGTCAAATCTCATCACCCCTTTCATTGGCGATACCTTCAAAAATACCCAATCGCCTAACGAAAACTCTAGCCCTCTTCTTCTACTATCTGCATATGACGTGTCGACTTTGGGCTATTTTCAACCGTTGCTGAATCACCTTGACTTTTTCTATGGCTTGATACACAAGATCCGGTCCGAACATAAGAGTTTCACCCGCTTCGAACCATCCTATTGGTGATCTAAACTTCCTCCCATATAAAGCTTCATATGGTGCCATTTTGATACTTGAATGATAGCTATTATTGTAGGCAAACTCAATAAGAGGTAAATGATCATCCCAGCTGCCTTTAAAATCTATAACACATGCTCCTAGCATATCTTCAAGTGTTTGAATGGTGCGCTCTGCTTGTCCATCCGTCTGAGTGTGAAAAGCTGTACTCAGATTCACTTGTGTTCCCAAGCTCCGTTGGAAAGACTTCCAAAAGTTTGCAGTAAATTGAGTTCCCCGATCTGATATAATAGAAGTTGGCACTCCATGTAATCGGACTATTTCTTTAACATACAGCTTCGAATATTCTTCAACTGTGTAAGTGGTCTTAACGGGTAAGAAATGTGCGGATTTAGTAAGCCTATCCACAATCACCCATATAGAATCAAATTTTCGAGCTGTACGAGGCAAACCTGTAATTAAATCCATGTTGATCATGTCCCACTTCCAAGTTGGAAGATCTATGCATTGCATATAGCCTCCGGGCTTTTGATGTTCCACTTTAACTCGTTGGCAATTTGGACATTCAGCTACAAATTCTGTGATGTTCCTTTTCATGTCATTCCACCAATACATATCTTTCAAATCTTAATACATTTTGGTTGATCCTGGATGAATGGAATACCTTGAAAAATGTGCCTCTTTCATAATCTTCTTTCTTAGCCCGTCTACATCCAGCACACACAATCGGTTTTGGCACTGAAGTACTCCTTCTCGCGTAAGCTCAAATGCCTTGGTTGCATCACTCTGAATGTTCTCCTTAAGCTGTAATAAAATAGGATCTGCATATTGCTTCTCTTTCACTTCAGCTACTAATGAAGATTTCGCATCATTATGTACGATAAGCTCTTTGTCCGGAGTTTCAAGAAGGCGAACTCCCAAACTAGCTAACTGGTGAAGATCTTTAACCATCCCTTGCCTTTCTATAGGCATCATCATAGACTTACGACTTAACGCATCAGCTACTATATTCGCTTTCCCTGGATGATACAAAATATTGACATCATAATCTTTTAATAGTTCCATCCACCTTCGCTGCCTCAGATTTAGATCCTTCTGACTGAAAATATATTGTAAGCTCTTGTGATCAGTATATATATCAACATGAACCCCATATAAATAGTGGCGCCATATTTTTAAAGCAAAGATAACCGCTGCCAGCTCAAGATCGTGTGTAGGATAATTTTTCTCATTTGGCCGCAATTGTCTAGAAGCATATGCTATTACTTTACCATGTTGCATCATCACCACCGGTATCTTATTCTGGTATAGGCGCACGACCCGTGGGTCACGCTAGAAACGAAACAAGAGTCGCCAGTTCCAGCGGGACTCAGAATCGCACTTATGCTTTAGCGGATCGACAGAATCTAGAGGCTTCCCCAGATGTGGTTACGGGTACGTTGTCCATATTTTCATTTGATGTATATGCTCTAATTGATCCCGGTTGTACATTATCATATGTTACTCCTTTGGTTTCTGGAAAGTTCAAAAGAACCCCCAAATTGTTAGATAAGTCGTTGGAAGTGTCTACCCCGGTTGGGGAATCTATTATTGCTAGAAGAGTTTATAAAGATTGTGTAGTAACTGTGTGTGGTCGAGACACGATGGCTAATCTCGTGGAACTAGAAATGGTAGATTTTGATGTTATAATGGGTATGGATTGGTTGGCGTCTTGTTATGCCAAAATTGACTGTTGTACAAAAAAGATGTATTTACATTTTCCGAATGAAGCAGTTATTGAATGGAAAGGTAAGATCGGCGCACCAAGAGGTAGATTTATTTCTTATTTCAAAGCAAGAAAAATGATTTTCAAGGGATACCTATATCATTTAGTTAGAGTAAGGGATACAGAAGCGGAGCCACCAACTCTTCACGTTGTTCCGGTGGTAAATGAATTTCCTGATGTATTTCCTGAAGATCTTCTAGGTTTGCCTCCTGAACGAGAAGTAGAGTTTGGTATTGATGTAATTCCAGGCACCCAACCAATCTCCATTCCTCCCTATAGAATGGCCCCAGCAGAATTGCGAGAATTGAAAGAGCAATTGAAAGATTTGCTTGAGAAGGGATTCATAAGGCCTAGTATGTCCCCCTGGGGAGCACCAGTGTTATTTGTGCGCAAAAAGGATGGCTCGCTGAGGATGTGTATTGATTATCGGCAATTGAATAAGGTTACTATTAAGAATAAATATCCTCTCCCAAGAATTGATGATTTATTTGATCAGTTACAGGGCGCCAAGTGCTTTTCTAAGATTGATTTGAGGTCAGGTTACCACCAAGTGAGGGTCAAAGAAAAAGATATACCCAAAACAGCTTTTCGAACAAGGTATGGTCATTATGAGTTTCTAGTTATGTCATTTGGGCTAACAAATGCACCTGCAGCTTTTATGGATTTGATGAATAGGGTGTTTAAGCCATTCCTGGATGTATTTGTGATAGTTTTTATAGATGATATTCTAGTTTATTCTAGATCAGAAGAGGACCATGCCAATCACTTACGACAGACATTGCAGACTCTTCGTGATTGTAAGCTTTATGCAAAGTTCTCTAAATGTGAGTTTTGGTTAAAGTCGGTGGCATTTTTGGGTCATATTGTATCTAGTGAAGGGATAAAGGTTGATGCTCAAAAGATAGAAGTTGTGAAGAACTGGCCAAGGCCCACAACGCCGACGGAGATTCGTAGTTTTCTCGGGTTGGCCGGTTATTATAGGAGGTTTGTTAAAGACTTTTCTTCCATTTCAGCACCTTTAACCAAGCTAACGCATAAAGCATCCAAGTTCCAATGGAATGATATGTGTGAGGAGAGTTTCCAAGAATTGAAAAATAAGTTGACTTCTACACCTGTGTTGGTACTTCCAGAAGGTACAGAAGGGTATACAGTGTATTGTGATGCTTCTTTTGTCACGGCCCAAAATCCCATCGGGCCGGACTGGCACCCGAAGCCGAGAAGGCCCGGGAGAACCCGTTCAAATACCTGTACTTTCACTTACATGTCACCAATAATTTGGGCAGCACTTCGCTGCATATAAAAGGGTCTAGTTACCTGTATCAGCACAACACGCACAAATATATATATATATAATACTTGGCCATCGGGGCCACCCCATATACGACTATAAAATCACTATATAAACTTCCATGACTTTAACCTTCCTTATGTCTACAAAGCCTCTAGGATATACATGACATAACCAGGGTCGGGACAAACCCCCGCCCACACATAACTCCTGTACAATAACAAAATATAAGGAACCGACTCGGAAAGCTCCGAAGTAAACTGGAGCTCACCAACAGTAGCTGTATGACCTGGCTCCTACTGGTGCGGTGTATGAGCTGAGGTACCTGTGCCTGCAGCATGAAATGCAGGTCCCCCGTAAGGGACGTCAGTACGAGATATGTACTGAGTATGTAAAGTTGTAAATAATCATATGTGATATGGGGGATCAAGAAAATCATACACATGTGAATAAATCATAATAGAAGTGAACCACACTTCATAAACACTTTTAGGATCATGTACATTATTATTAATCTGAATTGGGTTCTTGAATACAAACACATTTGTGGAACGGTATACATTCGTTCATTTCATTCTTTACAATTGTTATTCGCCATTACCTCCTCCTCCCGAACCTCCAACCACCTAACAATAATCAATACTGTACCGTACTGTGACCATTAGGCTGCCCCCAGTACATATCAATTGGGATCGACCCATGCTAGGCTTATGCCCCTGGGATACCACCCACACGTATATCAAGTAACACATAAGAGATTTTTCCAATAACTTAGTTCAAAAGCTTTTGAGATTATTACATTAGTGTTCATGTCAATATAGTACCTTTGAAACAATGATACATCAATAGGAATCAAGTAATAGACCTTCTATACAATAACGATGTAATAAGGACTCATTGGTACATCAACAATATGTTTCAGAATCATCAATATCACAACAATGAAATAGGAGCCTTTTGGTATATCAATGAAGCATTTTGACACTTTATAGAATGGAACAACTTCATTGGTAATGTAGAACAATACATGTGTTTGGATAACCTCGGAATCGTACTTGATGGAACATTGGTGTTTTCATGCCAAAGAACATCGTTAGAGTATGCTTTACATACCTCGTTGTAGATTCGGATACCAATTCAACACAACTTCCCGCCTTTACAAATCACTTATCTACAATGAAATATTTGGCATCTAGTATTAGCAACCCAACACCACAATTCTCTTCCATAATTCCATACAACCAATATTTGCAAAGCATTCCAAAAACCAACTTGAACAATAGGTTTATGTGTATATATATATATAATCATCATTTCAATACCACATCATCAATACCACATCATTCCTTCACAATTCAACATAATCCAACCATGCACAAGAATGATACAATATCATTTCCAATCATCTTTCAATAACAATCAAATAACATACTTCTTATGCTCACATGCATATATATATATATATATATATATATATATATATATATATATATATATATATATATATATATATATACATATCCATATAAATAACACCAACATAATTTACATCCTTACCATAGAATGACCCTTTGGGTTTTGAAGTCCTGTTGGCACAAATAAGGGGTGCTTATCGAAGCCCTTGAGACGATGAACACAACTACGGAATCAATTTGGACTTTCCACGGTTGAATCACAAGTAATTTGAAGGTCAAATTTTGCTAGGGTTTGTTCTCTCCTATGATTGATGATGGATATGAGTTTTTGAACTCATATACATGTACATATACACATATTTCCGTCCATAATATCATAGAAAATGACCAAAGTTCCTTTAAAATTTAAATAATGTCAAATATGTCCTCCGGTGGACCGTTTTGACAAGCTGAAGTAGATAGACCATAACTCTTTGCTCCGAAATCGGATTTGGGTGAAATTGGTATCATTATAAAGATAATTCAAAGTTCTTTCATTTCATATAAATTAGGCCACCCAGTTCGTCTTGTACAAGGAGTTATGATCGTTTGAATTTGACCCTAAAAATCTATTTTGAGAGGCTGAAGTAAAATGCGTATAACTCCTTACGCAGATGTTGAATTTGGATGAAACCAATTGAATTGGAAAGAATACTCAAAGATATTTATTTTTATATATGGTATCTCTCCCAGTTCATTATATTGAGGGAGTTATGATCGTTCAAAGTTGACCCAAAAAACTGGCAGGCCTCAGTATTTTCCTTCTAATTTACTGTTCACAAAAATCTGTTTTGAGAGGCTGAAGTAAAACGAGTATAACTCCTTACTCAGATGTTGGATTTGGATGAAACCAATTGCATTATAAAGAAGACGCAAAGATATTTCTTTTGATATATGGTAGCTCGCCCAGTTCATTATATTGAGGGAGTTATGATCGTTCAAAGTTGACCCAAAAACTGGAAATTTTCCTGCAATTTTACTGTTCACATCCCGGCCACCGTTTTATAGTTTCGAGCGTGCTCGCTTATATCCGAAACTTATCCGTTTTTGAAAATCTTTATATCGTCGGAAATCTTATTCAATAACCTTCGTATGGAAACATCAACGGGCAAATTCCGGTATAAATAAGGTCGATTCCTATACACATATAATCAAACTATACACTTGAAACCATCTCAAAATAATCAATACTCATATATACCTAACTTAGGATCAATACATATACTCCAACACATATAACAATGGCTAATGCACGTAATTAAGTAAGGGGTGTTACATCCTTCCCCCCTTAAGGACATTCGTCCTCGAATGTGAATGTAGTTATTTAGCCGAAACAAGTTTGAATTCATAATTGATATTCACGTCATCATATAGATGTTATGCATATGTAGAAACTTACTTGTTAGTGTCCCAGTTCCACTCCTTGCACTTCTTTTTCATCTTTGAACAAATAAGGGTATTTCAATTTCATTGCTTCCTTCGCTTCCCATATAATCTCTTCCCTTTGTTGATTTCTCCAAAGTACTTTCACCAATGCTACTTCTTTATTTCTCAACTTCTTAACTTGACGATCTAATATAGCAGTAGGAATCTCCTCATAGGTAAGATCTTCTGTTACTTGCACATCTTCAGTAGAAGTAATAAGGGTCGGATCTCCGATGCACTTTCGAAGCATCGATACATGAAATACTGGATGCACTAATGAGAGTTCCTGGGGTAGCTCTAATTCATAAGCAACTTGCCCACATCTTCGAATAATCTTATATGGGCCTATATATCGTGGACTCAACTTTCCTTTCTTACCAAATCTCATCACCCCTCTCATTGGCGATACCTTCAAAAATACCCAATCGTCTAACGAAAACTCTAGCCCTCTTCTTCTACTATCCGCATATGACTTGTGTCGACTTTGGGCCGTTTTCAACCGTTGTTGAATCACCTTGACTTTTTCTATGGCTTGATACACAATATCCGGTCCGAACATAAGAGTTTCACTCGCTTCGAACCATCCTATTGGTGATCTACACTTCCTCCCATATAAAGCTTCATATGGTGCCATTTTGATACTTGAATGATAGCTATTATTGTAGGCAAACTCAATAAGAGGTAAATGATCATCCCAGCTGCCTTTAAAATCTATAACACATGCTCGTAGCATATCTTCAAGTGTTTGAATGGTGCGCTCTGCTTGTCCATCCGTCTGAGGGTGAAAAGCTGTACTCAGATTCACTTGTGTTCCCAAACTCCATTGGAAAGACTTCCAAAAGTTTGCAGTAAATTGAGTTCAGAGTTAAGTCATTAATGTAGGAAGGCATGATATGCTTAGGGTGTAAACTTTAAAAGGATATAGAAGATTGAATCATATTGTTTAGACTAGTATCATGGAATGACATGTTGTATTTTTGGGACTTGGAGTTAGGCTTGATCGCAGTGAAAGGATTTAAGCTACTATAGACATTGTAGAAAGAGCTATCAATGCCCATATGAGAATTATAAGTTGAATCGAATGAATGTGTTATCTAAGGGAAATAGTACAGTTAAGGGAGTATTCGTGGAGTGTGCTGATCTTGGAAGTAAGAAATCGCATTGACTAAGGACTGACAATTCTATCATGATTTATGAGTTATATGTCTATATTCCAGGCTGCAGAGTAATGTCAATGTTGGGATCCTATAGTCGGATGTCTTGTGTGACTCATGCCCAAGATCTTTTGCTGCCTAATGCTACTAGAATTTTTTTTTCTACGAAGAGTGTTGATAAGATACTCCAGATTGGGTATAAGTTTCCTGTGTAGTTCATTCTGTTCAGCCAGCAAATCAGTTCAATAGTCAGAATGTCAAATTCTCATGATTTGTTTGCTTGTTTTTTTCAATTAGTCATGCTACCCGAATTCTCAGATATGTTACTATTCCAAGATTGAGTATACTAGTAGTTGCGAGTATAATTCAGTTCATGCATCATGTACTAGATTCAGATTCCAGAGGTTCAGTTATGAATCAAAATCGTAGGTGCCGTGTGCATTTCCTCCATTTTCCAAGTATCTTAGTGAATTGAACACTCATAGAGGGATATAGGATCCCAAGGGGGAGATACCCCATTTGGTTGCGTGCATAGATTCTTATTACAAGCTTCACATCAATTGATATTGCGTATTCAGTCATACGTTCTTGTGTCAACTCAGTCAGATATGCCTGCATTAGAAATGCACGTTCAATAGAAAAAGTTTAGCTTATCTATGTACTCAGTTCTGCGTTCATGAGATCAACTCAATAACAAATCCATACATTAGGTTTGCATGTTCATTATGAGAACTCAGCTTATGAGTGACTCCAGTCGTGTATTCCATGCATCAGATATGCATGTCCGATATAAGAATTCAAAATATCAGTAGTTATATCCATATGGTCATGTTTCAGATCAGTGTATTCTTTATTAGAAGACATGTCGTGCCTGCGTTATTCCATACCTTTAAGGCTTCAACATTTCCAATCCATCATTCGGGGACAAATGATCCCAAGGGGGAGATAATGTAACACCCCGTAAAAGTCGTGCATGGATTAGCCTTTAATAGAGTGCTCTTAGACTTAAAAACTTGAAAATTTTTCTAAGTGTAACTTAGAGTCATTTTAGCTGACAACCTTCGGGATACAACTTCTCGACCTTAATTTTTAGATTTTCAAGTTGCGTTACGATCGGACAATCTCATAGTACATCTCGGATAAGTTTTGGAATTTTTCGGAATGCATAAGGCTGCGTTTGGATTTCAAAACAGTAGCAAAACGCATAGCCTGTTGCCCAGTTTTTTTCAGCATTTCAGGGTCAACTTCAAACGATCATAACTCCCTGTATATAATGAACTGTGTGAGCTATAATATATAAAACGAAAGATCTTTGAGTCCTCTTTCCACTGAAACTGGTTTCATCCAAATCCAACATCTGAGTAAGAAGTTATATCCGTTTTACTTCAGCCTGTCAGTTTGTCAACTGAGGGATAGTTTCGACTTTTCTTGTTTTCTTAGGGGCATTTTAGTCATTTCACCTCACCCCTAATTCGTCTATAACATCTGATTCAGCTCCAAATTCAGCAAAATATATCCCTTTTCTCTAATTTTCTCTCAAGAATACCCTTTAGGGTTTCAAACAAAATCCCAAATAACTCAAGATTCAACCGTAGAAAATTCAAATTAGTTCCGTAGTTGTGTTCACCATCTCGAAAGCTTCGAGAAGCACCCCATGGTTATGTAAGGAGGATTCCAAATACAAGAGTCCATTGTTACGGTATGAATATTGTTTATTCTTGATTCTTATCCATGAATAAGTATTGATAAAGGATTATGAGTATTGTCTTGATGTTGGAAGATAACTAGAAACATAGTTATGAATTGTTGTGTATAAATTGTTAGTAGTAAATTATGGAAGTTACTGTATTGGATTATGAAGGATGAATTGTGGTGATATATCATTATATTAGTGGTTATGTATGCCTAGTGATCATGTTGGTATTGGATGGTTTTAAGAAGGGAAATAAAGGCTAAGAGTGATGTTGAGGGATGTTTCATGAAAATTCATGATATGTGAATGTAATAAGAGTATAAGAGGATGTATGTAGTACTCTTATTGATGAGCTAAAGGATTACTTCCTAGACGTTAATTCGTGAAGTTAATACCTAAATGGTAAGGTTTGGTTGCTAATGCTAGTTTGCCACAAATGACTTATTGTAGATAAGTGTTCGAAGAGTACGGGAAGTCACTTGTATTGAAGTGGTTATATCAAGGTATGTAAGACATACTCTATCTATTCTTTGGCATGAGTAATGACCCATGGCACTCTCAAGTAAGCTTCCAACATTGTCCTACGACACATGACACATACTAACATCATATGATCTTCGACACTACCAATTGAACTTGTTTTCACTTTTAAGATGTCCGGCTAGTCAAAAAAATATCCATATACTATTGTTGACTCCGAAATGGTTTAATGAGGTATCCATGATTCTCTACTTCATTTTCATGATAATGATTACCTATTTACATGTTTTTCCTATTGAGGTATCATGGTTTCAAGTTCCATAAAGTGTGACCACAAACTCAAAGTAACCAATCTCAAAGATTAATTGAATTAAGAAATGGAATGTCTATATTTTAAATTGATGATATGATGTATTATATTAGTACCACTGATCAGTTGGCCATTGTATTATAAAGATTATGTATATATATGCTATTCCAGGGGTGGTCCCTGATGTATTGTATTAGTACCACTGATCAGTTGGCCATTGTATTATAAAGATTATATATATATGCTAAAAAATGGAATGTCTATATTTTAAATTGATGATATGATGTATTATATTAGTACCACTGATCAGTTGGCCATTGTATTATAAAGATTATGTATATATATGCTATTCCAGGGGTGGTCCCTGATGTATTGTATTAGTACCACTGATCAGTTGGCCATTGTATGACATATGTTATGTATTGATAAGGATTACGGGAAGTAATGATATGAAAGTAATGTGCAGGTATCCCATCAGTTCTTTTAAGTGTGGTCTACTCATACTGTTTATTCACTGGTATCTAGGTTCTATTGATCTTTTGTATCTCATGTTGATACTCCCTGCCTTACATACTCAGTACATATTTCCGTACTGACGTCCCTCACGGGGGACCTGCATTCATGCCTGCAGGAACAAGTACTTCAGGTCGTACACCTCCGCAGTAAGAGCCAGTACATTCTATTGTTAGTGGTGAGCTCCAGTTATTTCGGGGCATCCCAAGTCGTCTCTATATGTACCTTTGGTGTTTGTATAAAAGTCTTTTGTGGGCGGGAGTTCGTCCCGACCCCAAATCGGTTGTGTATCTATGTAGAGGCTTTTGTAGACATATTGTACAGCCATAGGAGTGTTTGGTTGATAGACGTGATGGCTCTAACGGCCAATTACTGTTCATATATATATTTATGCGTGTCTGCTGGGTTGATACAGGTACTGTTTTCTTCTATTTACAACGAAGTGCTGCCTAAATTTCTAATTTTCATAAGTAATGTAAATGTGAAAGTATAGGTTATGAACGGGTTCTCCCGGGCCTCCTCGGCTACGGGTGCCAGTCCGCTCCAATGGGATTTGGGGTGTGACAGAAGTGACATGTGTGACGCGTTCACGGGGACGGCGATACGTAACGCCCGTGGAACAAATCCGTGAGGTCGGGGACGACGATACGTAATGCCTGGCCAAAGCGGACAATATCTCATGTGCCAGGGCCCAGTTCGCTGTGTAACTCTGACATGTGAGACGCGTTTTAAAACCGTGAGGGGCCGAGGCTCCAAAGCGGACAATTTCGCATGCGCCGGTGGCCTGGGCTGTTACAGTTGGTATCAGAGCCAGCGCCGGTGCCGGTGGTGGGGCAAACCTCAGCGAGGATGTTGAGTCCCTACGGAGGGTGAGTGTAGGGACGACGATACGTAACGCCTGCATTCACTTAGGCAAATCCCACATCGGTAGTGAAGGGGAACGAAGTGTGCCTTATAGGTGCATGGATATCTTCCACGTATGTGACGCGTTTTAAAACCGTGAGGGGCCGAGGCTCCAAAGCGGACAATTTCGCATGCGCCGGTGGCCTGGGCTGTTAGCTTTTGTCACGGCCCAAAATCCCATCGGGCCGGATTGGCACCCGAAGTCGAGAAGGCCCGGGAGAACCCGTTCAAAAACCTGTACTTTCACTTACATGTCACAAAAAATTTAGGCAGCACTTCGCTGCATATAAAAGGGTCTAATTACCTGTATCAGCACAACACGCACAAATATATATATATATAATACTTGGCCGTCGGGGACACCCCATATACGACTATAACATCACTATATAAACTTCCATGACTTTACCCTTCCTTATGTCTACAAAGCCTCTAGGATATACATGACATAACCAGGGTCGGGACAAACCCCCGCCCACACATAACTCCTGTACAATAACAAAATATAAGGAATCGACTCAGAAAGCTCCGAAGTAAACTGGAGCTCACCAACAGTAGCTGTATGACCTGGCTCCTACTGGTGCGGTGTATGAGCTGAGGTACCTGTGCCTGCAGCATGAAATGCAGGTCCCCCGTAAGGGACGTCAGTACGAGATATGTACTGAGTATGTAAAGTTGTAAATAATCATATGTGATATGGGGGATCAAGAAAATCATACACATGTGAATAAATCATAATAGAAGTGAACCACACTTCATAAACACTTTTAGGATCATGTACATTATTATTAATCTGAATTGGGTTCTTGAATACAAACACATTTGTGGAACGGTATACATTCGTTCATTTCATTCTTTACAATTGTTATTCGCCATTACCTCCTCCTCCCGAACCTCCAACCACCTAACAATAATCAATACTGTACCGTACTGTGACCATTAGGCTGCCCCCAGTACATATCAATTGGGATCGACCCATGCTAGGCTTATGCCCCTGGGATACCACCCACACGTATATCAAGTAACACATAAGAGATTTTTCCAATAACTTAGTTCAAAAGCTTTTGAGATTATTACATTAGTGTTCATGTCAATATAGTACCTTTGGAACAATGATACATCAATAGGAATCAAGTAATAGACCTTCTATACAATAACGATGTAATAAGGACTCATTGGTACATCAACAATATGTTTCAGAATCATCAATATCACAACAATGAAATAGGAGCCTTTTGGTATATCAATGAAGCATTTTGACACTTTATAGAATGGAAACAACTTCATTGGTAATGTAGAACAATACATGTGTTTGGATAACCTCGGAATCGTACTTGATGGAACATTGGTGTTTTCATGCCAAAGAACATCGTTAGAGTATGCTTTACATACCTCGTTGTAGATTCGGATACCAATTCAACACAACTTCCCGCCTTTACAAATCACTTATCTACAATGAAATATTTGGCATCTAGTATTAGCAACCCAACACCACAATTCTCTTCCATAATTCCATACAACCAATATTTGCAAAGCATTCCAAAAACCAACTTGAACAATAGATTTATGTGTATATATATATATAATCATCATTTCAATACCACATCATCAATACCACATCATTCCTTCACAATTCAACATAATCCAACCATGCACAAGAATGATCCAATATCATTTCCAATCATCTTTCAATAACAATCAAATAACATACTTCTTATGCTCACATGCATATATATATATATATATATATATACATATCCATATAAATAACACCAATATAATTTACATCCTTACCATAGAATGACCCTTTGGGTTTTGAAGTCCTGTTGGCACAAATAAGGGGTGCTTCTCGAAGCCCTTGAGACGATGAACACAACTACGGAATCAATTTGGACTTTCCACGGTTGAATCACAAGTAATTTGAAGGTCAAATTTTGCTAGGGTTTGTTCTCTCCTATGATTGATGATGGATATGAGGTTTTGAACTCATATACATGTACATATACACATATTTCCGTCCATAATATCATAGGAAATGACCAAAGTGCCTTTAAAATTTAAATAACGTCAAATATATCCTCCGGTGGACCATTTTGACAAGCTGAAGTAGATAGACCATAACTCTTTGCTCCGATATCGGATTTGGGTGAAATTGGTATCATTGTAAATATAATTCAAAGTTCTTTCATTTCATATAAATTAGGCCACCCAGTTCGTCCTGTACAAGGAGTTATGATCATTTGAAGTTGACCCTAAAAATCTATTTTGAGAGGCTGAAGTAAAACGCGTATAAATCCTTACGCAGATGTTGAATTTGGATGAAACCAATTGCATTGGAAAGAAGACTCAAAGATCTTTCTTTTGATATATGGTATCTCTCCCAGTTCATTATATTGAGGGAGTTATGATCGTTCAAAGTTAACCCAAAAAACTGGCAGGCCTCAGTATTTTCCTGCTAATTTACTGTTCACAAAAATCTGTTTTGAGAGGCTGAAGTAAAACGAGTATAAATCCTTACTCAGATATTGGATTTCGATGAAACCAATTGCATTATAAAGAAGACGCAAAGATCTTTCTTTTGATATATGGTAGCTCGCCCATTTCATTATATTGAGGGAGTTATGATCGTTCAAAGTTGACCCAAAAACTGGAAATTTTCCTGCAATTTTACTGTTCACATCCCGGCCATCGTTTTATAGTTTCGAGCGTGCTCGCTTATATCCGAAACTTATCCGTTTTTGAAAATCTTTATATCGTCGGAAAGCTTATTCAATAACCTTCGTATGGAAACATCGACGGGCAAATTCCGGTATAAATAAGGTCGATTCCTATACACATATAATCAAACTATACACTTGAAACCATCTCAAAATAATCAATACTCATATATACCTAATTTAGGATCAATACATATACTCCAACACATATAACAATGGCTAATGCACGTATTTAAGTACGGAGTGTTACATCCTTCCCCCCTTAAGGACATTCGTCCTCGAATGTGAATGTAGTTATTTAGCCGAAACAAGTTAGAATTCATAATTGATATTCACGTCATCATATAGATGTTATGCATATGTAGAAACTTACTTGTTAGTGTCCCAGTTCCACTCCTTGCACTTCTTTTTCATCTTTGAACAAATAAGGGTATTTCAATTTCATTGCTTCCTCCGCTTCCCATGTAATCTCTTCCCTTTGTTGATTTCTCCAAAGTACTTTCACCGATGCTACTTCTTTATTTCTCAACTTCTTAACTTGACGATCTAATATAGCAGTAGGAATCTCCTCATAGGTAAGATCTTCTGTTACTTGCACATCTTCAGTAGAAGTAATAAGGGTCGGATCTCCGATGCACTTTCAAAGCATCGATACATGAAATACTGGATGCACTGATGAGAGTTCCTGGGGTAGCTCTAATTCATAAGCAACTTTCCCACATCTTCAAATAATCTTATATGGGCCTATATATCGTGGACTCAACTTTCCTTTCTTACCAAATCTCATCACCCCTCTCATTGGCGATACCTTCAAAAATACCCAATCGCCTAACGAAAACTCTAGCCCTCTTCTTCTACTATCCGCATATGACTTGTGTCGACTTTGGGCCATTTCCAACCATTGCTGAATCACCTTGACTTTTTCTATGGCTTGATACACAAGATCCGGTCCGAACATAAGAGTTTCACCCGCTTCGAACCATCCTATTGGTGATCTACACTTCCTCCCATATAAAGCTTCATATGGTGCCATTTTGATACTTGAATGATAGCTATTATTGTAGGCAAACTCAATAAGAGGTAAATGATCATCCCAGCTGCCTTTAAAATCTATAACACATGCTCGTAGCATATCTTCAAGTGTTTGAATGGTGCGCTCTGCTTGTCCATCCGTCTGAGGGTGAAAAGCTGTACTCAGATTCACTTGTGTTCCCAAAATCCGTTGGAAAGACTTCCAAAAGTTTGCAGTAAATTGAGTTCTACCGTCCACCACTAACAATAGAATGTCCTGGCTCTTACTGCGGAGGTGTACGACCTGAAGTACTTGTTCCTGCAGGCATGAATGCAGGTCCCCCATGCGGGACGTCAGTACAAAAATATGTACTGAGTATGTAAGGCAGGGAGTATCAACATGAGGTACAAAAGATCAACAGAACCCAGATACCAGTGAATAAACAGTATGAGTAGACCACACTTAAAAGAACTGATGGGATACCTGCACATTACTTTCATATCATTACTTCCCGTAATCCTTATCAATACATAACATATGTCATACAATGGCCAACTGATCAGTGGTACTAATACAATACATCAGGGACCACCCCTGGAATAGCATATATATTCATAATCTTTATAATACAATGGCCAACTGATCAGTGGTACTAATATAATACATCATATCATCAACTTAAAATATAGACATTCCATTTTTTAGCATATATATATAATCTTTATAGGATTATTCGAAGATGTAGGCAAGTTGCTTATGAATTAGAGCTACCCCAGGAACTCTCATCAGTGCATCCAGTATTTCATGTATCGATGCTTCAAAAGTGCATCGGAGATCCGTCCCTTATTACTTCTACTGAAGATGTTCAAGTAACAGAAGATCTTACCTATGAGGAGATGCCTGTTGCTATATTAGATCGTCAAGTTAAGAAGATGAGAAATAAAGAAGTAGCATCGGTGAAAGTACTTTGGAGAAATCAACAAAGGGAAGAGATTATATGGGAAGCAGAGGAAGCAATGAAATCGAAATACCCTTATTTGTTCAAAGGTGAAAAAGAAGTGCAAGGAGTGGAACTGGGACACTAACAAGTAAGTTTTTACATATGCATAACATCTATATGATGACGTGAATATCAATTATGAATTCGAACTTGTTTTGGCTAAATAACTACATTCACATTCGAGGACGAATGTCCTTAAGGGGGGAAGGATGTAACACCCCGTACTTAATTACGTGCATTAGCCATTGTTATATGTGTTGGAGTATATGTATTGATCCTAAGTTAGGTATATATGAGTATTGATTATTTTGAGATGATTTCAAGTGTATAGTTTGATTATATGTGTATAGGAATCGACCTTATTTATATCAGAATTTGCCCGTCGATGTTTCCATACGAAGGTTATTGAATAAGCTTTCTGGCGATATAAAGATTTTCAAAAACGGATAAGTTTCGGATATAAGCGAGCACGTTCGAAACTATAAAACGGTGGCCGGGATGTAAATAGTAAATTTGCAGGAAAATTGTCAGTTTTTGGGTCAACTTTCAACCTTGGTCCGGTGGTAAATGAATTTCCTGAAGATCTTCTAGGTCAGCCTCCTGAACGAGAAGTAGAGTTTGGTATTGATGTAATACCAGGCACCCAACCAATCTCCATTCCTCCATATAGAATGGCCCCAGCAGAATTGCGAGAATTGAAAGAGCAATTGAAAGATTTGCTTGAGAAGGGATTCATAAGGCCTAGTATGTCCTCCTGGGGAGCACCAGTGTTATTTGTGCGCAAAAAGGATGGCTCCCTGAGGATGTGTATTGATTACCGGCAATTGAATAAGGTGACTATTAAGAATAAATATCCTCTCCCAAGAATTGATGATTTATTTGATCAGTTACAGGGCGCCAAGTGCTTTTCTAAGATATCAGTACTGCTAGAACCCGCGACAGGAATGGCTTGCCCTTGGACTTGCCCAGCAACTATACGAGTCAAAAGTTGCACTGCATTTCTAAGATCTTGATCAACAACATTAATAGGTGGCTCTGGGGATATAGTTCTCCTCCCCCTTATTTCTTCTGGACTGGGGGAAGTTTCTGATGCATGCTCAGCTGGAGCCTCACTTTGATTAGCTGGTATAGTGGGTGACTTACTAGTCCCCTCTCCGGCAGCCACATCTACTTGCTTACCGGTATTCTTACTTCTGGTAACCGGCATCATTACTATAATAAGAGAAACAAACTGATTCAATGGTCAACTATGACTTCATATACAATATAAGCTCTATCGCACGATCTAAGACATGAAGAAAAGAAATAATTCCTAAACCCTAGCCTAATTTCAACTCTAATTATCTTGTGATTCAACCGTGGAAAGTCCAAATTGATTCCGTAGTTGTGTTCATCGTCTCAAGGGCTTCGAGAAGCACCCCTTATTTGTGCCAACAGGACTTCAAAACCCAAAGGGTCATTCTATGGTAAGGATGTAAATTATGTTGGTGTTATTTATATGGATATGTATATATATATATATATGCATGTGAGCATAAGAAGTATGTTATTTGATTGTTGTTGAAAGATGATTGGAAATGATGTTGGATCATTCTTGTGCATCGTTGGATTATGTTGAATTGTGAAGGGATGATGTGGTATTGATGATATGGTATTGAAATGATTATATATATATATATATACACATAAACCTATTGTTCAAGTTGGTTTTTGGAATGCTTTGCAAATATTGGTTGTATGGAATTATGGAAGAGAATTGTGGTGTTGGGTTGCTAATACTAGATGCCAAATATTTCATAGATGATATTCTGGTCTACTCTAGATCAGAAGAGGACCATGTTAATCACTTAAGGCAGGCGTTGCAGATTCTTCGTGATCGTAAGCTGTATGCGAAGTTTTCTAAATGTGAGTTTTGGCTCAAGTCAGTGGCATTTTTGGGCCATATTGTATCCAGTGAAGGGATAAAACTTGACACTCAGAAGATTGAGGCTGTGAAGAATTGGCCAAGACCCACGACGCCTACGGAGATTCGTAGTTTCCTCGGGTTGGCAGGTTATTATAGAAGGTTTGTTGAAGATTTTTCTTCTATTTCTGCACCTTAGACTAAGTTGACGCATAAAGCCTCCAAGTTTCAATGGAATGATGCCTGTGAAAAGAGTTTCCAGGATCTGAAGAGCAAGTTGACTTCTACACCGGTATTGGTACTTCATGAAGGCACAAAAGGGTATGCAATATACTTTGATGCTTCGAGAATTGGCTTAGGATGCGTACTAATGCAACATGGTAGAGTAATAGCCTATGGCTCTAGACAGTTGCGACCTCATGAGAGGAATTATCCCACGCATGATCTTGAGCTAGCTGCAGTTGTATTTGCTTTGAAGATATGGCGCCACTACTTATATGGGGTTCATGTTGACATATATACCGATTATAAGAGCCTGCAATATATCTTCAGTCAGAAAGATCTAAACTTGAGGCAGCGGAGATGGCTTGAATTGTTGAAAGATTATGATGTTGATATCTTGTATCATCCAGGGAAAGCGAATGTGGTAGCAGATGCACTGAGTCGTAAGTCTAAAATGGCATTTATAGAAAAGCAGGGGATGATTAAGGATCTTCACCAACTAGCTAATTTGGGAGTTCGACTTCTCGAAACTCCAGATGAAGAGGTTATTGTACGTAATGCAGCGGAATCTTCATTGATAGCTGAAGTGAAAGAGAAGCAGTATGCAGATCCAATTTTATTGCAGCTTAAGGAGGATGTGCAGAGTGGCACGACAAAGGCATTTGAGCTTACGCGAGAAGGAGTGCTTCAGTGTCAGAATCGTTTATGTGTACCTTATGTAGTTGAGCTAAGAAAGAGAATTATGACAGAAGCACACTGTTCAAGGTATTCCATCCATCCAGGGTCGACTAAGATGTATCAAGATTTGAAAGCAATATATTGGTGGAATGACATGAAGAAGAATATTGCCGAATTTGTAGCTGAATGTCCGAATTGTCAAAGAGTCAAAGTAGAACACCAGAAACCCGGTGGTTACATGCAATGTATAGATCTTCCAGTCTGGAAGTGGGACAAGATCAATATGGATTTCATCACGGGTTTGCCTCATACATATCAGAAGTTTGATTCCATATGGGTGATCATTGATAGGCTTACCAAATCTGCGCACTTCTTACCAGTTAAGACAACTTATACGGCGGAAGAGTATGCGAAGTTGTATATTAAGGAGATCGTTCGGTTACATGGAGTTCCAATTTCCATTATATCCGATCGAGGAGCCCAATTTACCGCGAATTTCTGGAAGTCTTTTCAAAGGAGTTTGGGGACACAAGTAAATCTAAGTACGGCTTTTCATCCTCAAACGGACGGACAAGCGGAACGTACCATCCAGACACTTGAAGATATGCTACGAGCATGTGTATTAGATTTCAAAGGCAACTGGGATGATCACCTACCTCTTATTGAGTTTGCCTACAATAATAACTATCATTCAAGTATCAAAATGGCACCATATGAAGCATTGTATGGAAGAAAGTGTAGATCGCCAATAGGATGGTTTGAAGCAGGTGATGCGGTCTTATTTGGACCGGATCTTGTTTATCAAGAAATGGAGAAGGTTAAAGTGATCCAACAACGGCTTGCAACAGCTCAAAGTTGACACAAATCTTATGCGGATGTTAGAAGAAGAGGACTTGAGTTTTCTATCGACGATTGGGTATTCTTGAAAGTATCACCAATGAAAGGAGTGATGAGGTTTGGCAAGAAAGGAAAGTTAAGTCCACGATACATAGGTCCGTATAAGATCATTCAAAGATTTGGACAAGTTGCTTATGAGTTAGAGCTACCTCAAGAGCTCTCAGCAGTTCATCCCGTATTTCATGTTTCGATGCTTCGAAAGTACATCGAAGATCCATCGCACATCACTACTACGGAAGATGTACAAATTACAAAAGATCTCACTTTTGAAGAAACGCCTATTGCTATTCTTGATCGCCAAATTAAAAAGATAAGGAATAAAGAGATAGCATCGGTAAAAGTACTTTGGAGGAATCAACAAGTTGAGGAGATCACATGGGAAGCCGAGGAAGCAATGAAGATTAAGTACCCTTACCTATTCAACGATGAGGAGGAAGTTCATGAGACGGAAGAAGAACAATAACAAGTAAGTGTTTGTTTTTATGCAAGGATGTTATGATGATGAATATGTTAATTGTAAGCTTGGACATGTCTTAATTGAGTAACTATGCTAACATTCGAGGATGAATGTTCTTAAGGGGGGGATAATGCAACACCCCATAAATTTTTTCGTACACTTATCGCGATTATATGGAGTCCTAAAGACTTGCGTATGGGTTAAATTAAGTTTATGGTGTTCGGAAGTATCCCGTCAATAGTTGTATGTGTAGGTATTGGAATAAGCTTTCCAACGATATAAAGTTTCCCCAAAACAGAGGAGTATTTCATATAAGCGAGCACATTCGAAATTTCAAAACGGTGGCCGGGAAGCCTGTGAACAGTAATTCTGCAGGAAAATTTCTGCAGCTAGGCACTCCAACTTGAGACGATCATAACTCCTTGTACAAAAAGAACCGTGTGAGCTGCTATATATAGACGAAAAGCTCTGAGAGTCTTCTTTCCGATGAAATTGGTTTCATCCAAATCCAACATCTGAGTAAGGAGTTATACTGAGTCCCTACGGGGGGTGAGTGTAGGGACGGCGATACGTAACGCCTGTATTCACTTAGGCAAATCCCACATTGGTAGTGAAGGGGAACGAAGTGTGCCTTATAGGTGCATGGATACCTTCCACGTATGTGACGCGTTTTAAAACCGTGAGGGGCCGAGGCTCCAAAGCGGACAATTTCGCATGCGCCGGTGGCCTGGGCTGTTAGCTTTTGTCACGGCCCAAAATCCCATCGGGCCGGACTGGCACCCAAAGTCGAGAAGGCCCGGGAGAACCCGTTCAAATACCTGTACTTTCACTTACATGTCACCAAAAATTTGGGCAGCACTTCGCTGCATATAAAAGGGTCTAATTACCTGTATCAGCACAACACGCACAAATATATATATATATATATATAATACTTGGCCGTCAGGGCCACCCCATATACGACTATAACATCACTATATAAACTTCCATGACTTTACCCTTCCTTATGTCTACAAAGCCTCTAGGATATACATGACATAACCAGGGTCGGGACAAACCCCCGCCCACACATAAATCCTGTACAATAACAAAATATAAGGAACCGACTCGGAAAGCTCCGAAGTAAACTGGAGCTCACCAACAGTAGCTGTATGACCTGGCTCCTACTGGTGCGGTGTATGGGCTGAGGTACCTGTGCCTGCAGCATGAAATGCAGGTCCCCCGTAAGGGACGTCAGTACGAGATATGTACTGAGTATGTAAAGTTGTAAATAATCATATGTGATATGGGGGATCAAGAAAATCATACACATGTGAATAAATCATAATAGAAGTGAACCACACTTCATAAACACTTTCAGGATCATGTACATTATTATTAATCTGAATTGGGTTCTTGAATACAAACACATTTGTGGAACGGTATACATTCGTTCATTTCATTCTTTACAATTGTTATTCGCCATTACCTCCTCCTCCCGAACCTCCAACCACCTAAAAATAATCAATACTGTACCGTACTGTGACCATTAGGCTGCCCCCAGTACATATCAATTGGGATCGACCCATGCTAGGCTTATGCCCCTGGGATACCACCCACACGTATATCAAGTAACACATAAGAGATTTTTCCAATAACTTAGTTCAAAAGCTTTTGAGATTATTACATTAGTGTTCATGTCAATATAGTACCTTTGTAACAATGATACATCAATAGGAATCAAGTAATAGACCTTCTATACAATAACGATGTAATAAGGACTCATTGGTACATCAACAATATGTTTCAGAATCATCAATATCACAACAATGAAATAGGAGCCTTTTGGTATATCAATGAAGCATTTTGACACTTTATAGAATGGAAACAACTTCATTGGTAATGTAGAACAATACATGTGTTTGGATAACCTCGGAATCTTACTTGATGGAACATTGGTGTTTTCATGCCAAAGAACATCGTTAGAGTATGCTTTACATACCTCGTTGTAGATTCGGATACCAATTCAACACAACTTCCCGCCTTTACAAATCACTTATCTACAATGAAATATTTGGCATCTAGTATTAGCAACCTAACACCACAATTCTCTTCCATAATTCCATACAACCAATATTTGCAAAGCATTCCAAAAACCAACTTGAACAATAGGTTTATGTGTATATATATATATAATCATCATTTCAATACCACATCATCAATACCACATCATTCCTTCACAATTCAACATAATCCAACCATGCACAAGAATGATCCAATATCATTTCCAATCATCTTTCAATAACAATCAAATAACATACTTCTTATGCTCACATGCATATACATATATATATATATATATATACATATCCATATAAATAACACCAACATAATTTACATCCTTACCATAGAATGACCCTTTGGGTTTTGAAGTCCTGTTGGCATAAATAAGGGGTGCTTCTCGAAGCCTTTGAGACGATGAACACAACTACGGAATCAATTTGGACTTTCCACGGTTGAATCACAAGTAATTTGAAGGTCAAATTTTGCTAGGGTTTGTTCTATCCTATGATTGATGATGGATATGAGTTTTTGAACTCATATACATGTACATATACACATATTTCCATCCATAATATCATAGGAAATTACCAAAGTGCCTTTAAAATTTAAATAACATCAAATATGTCCTCCGGTGGACCGTTTTGACAAGCTGAAGTAGATAGACCATAACTCTTTGCTCCGATATCGGATTTGGGTGAAATTGGTATCATTGTAAATATAATTCAAAGTTCTTTCATTTCATATAAATTAGGCCACCCAGTTCGTCCTGTACAAGGAGTTATGATCGTTTGAAGTTGACCCTAAAAATCTGTTTTGAGAGGCTGAAGTAAAATGCGTATAACTCCTTACGCAGATGTTGAATTTGGATAAACCAATTGCATTGGAAAGAGGACTCAAAGATCTTTCTTTTGATATATGGTATCTCTCCCAGTTCATTATATTGAAGGAGTTATAATCATTCAAAGTTGACCCAAAAAACTGGCAGGCCTCAGTATTTTCTTGCTAATCTACTGTTCACAAAAATCTATTTTGAGAGGCTGAAGTAAAACGAGTATAACTCCTTACTCAGATGTTGGATTTGGATGAAACCAATTGAATTAGAAAGAAGACTCAAAGATCTTTCCTTTGATATATGGTATCTCGCCCAGTTCATTATATTGAGGGATTTATGACCGTTCAAAGTTGACCCAAAAACTGACAATTTTCCTGCAAATTTACAGTTCACATCCCAGCCACCGTTTTATAGTTTCGAACGTGCTCGCTTATATCCGAAACTTATCCATTTTTGAAAATCCTTATATCGTCAGAAAGCTTATTCAATAACCTTCGTATGGAAACATCGACGAGCAAATTCCGATATAAATAAGGTCGATTCCTATACACATATAATCAAACTATACACTTGAAACCATCTCAAAATAATCAATACTCATATATACCTAACTTAGGATAAATACATACACTCCAACACATATAACAATGGCTAATGCACGTAATTAAGTACGGGGTGTTACATCCTTCCCCCCTTTAGGACATTCGTCCTCGAATGTCAATGTAGTTATTTAGCCAAAACAAGTTCGAATTCATAATTGATATTCACGTCATCATATAGATGTTATGCATATGTAAAAATTTACTTGTTAGTGTCCCAGTTCCACTCCTTGCACTTCTTTTTCACCTTTGAACAAATAAGGGTATTTCGATTTCATTGCTTCCTCTGCTTCCCATGTAATCTCTTCCCTTTGTTGATTTCTCCAAAGTACTTTCACCGATGCTACTTCTTTATTTCTCATCTTCTTAACTTGACGATCTAATATAGCAACAGGCATCTCCTCATAGGTAAGATCTTCTGTTATATGCACATCTTCAGTAGAAGTAATAAGGGTCGGATCTCCGATGCACTTTCGAAGCATCGATACATGAAATACTGGATGCACTGATGAGAGTTCCTGGGGTAGCTCTAATTCATAAGCAACTTGCCCACATCTTCGAATAATCTTATATGGGCCTATATATCGTGGACTCAATTTTCCTTTCTTACCAAATCTCATCACCCCTCTCATTGGCGATACCTTCAAAAATACCCAATCGCCTAACGAAAACTCTAGCCCTCTTCTTCTACTATCCGCATATGACTTGTGTCGACTTTGGGCTATTTTCAACCGTTGCTGAATCACCTTGACTTTTTCTATGGCTTGATACACAAGATCCGGTCCGAACATAAGAGTTTCACCCGCTTCGAACTATCCTATTGGTGATCTACACTTCCTCCCATATAAAGCTTCATATGGTGCCATTTTGATACTTGAATGATAGCTATTATTGTAGGCAAACTCAATAAGAGGTAAATGATCATCCCAGCTGCCTTTAAAATCTATAACACATGCTCGTAGCATATCTTCAAGTGTTTGAATGGTGCGCTCTGCTTGTCCATCCGTCTGAGGGTGAAAAGTTGTACACAGATTCACTTGTGTTCCCAAGCTCCGTTGGAAAGACTTCCAAAAGTTTGCAGTAAATTGAGTTCCCCGATCTGATATAATAGAAGTTGGCACTCCATGTAATCGGACTATTTCTTTAACATACAGCTTCGAATATTCTTCAACTGTGTAAGTGGTCTTAACGGGTAAGAAATGTGCGGATTTAGTAAGCCTATCCACAATCACCCATATAGAATCAAATTTCCGAGCTGTACGAGGCAAACCTGTAACAAAATCCATGTTGATCATGTCCCACTTCCAAGTTGGAAGATCTATGCATTGCATATAGCCTCCGGGATTTTGATGTTCCACTTTAACTCGTTGACAATTTGGACATTCAGCTACAAATTCTGCGATGTTCCTTTTCATGTCATTCCACCAATACATATCTTTCAAATCTTGATACATTTTGGTTGATCCTGGATGAATGGAATACCTTGAAAAATGTGCCTCTGTCACAATCTTCTTTCTTAGCCCGTCTACATCCGGCACACACAATCAGTTTTGGCACTGAAGTACTCCTTCTCGCGTAAGCTCAAATGCCTTGGTTGCACCACTCTAAACGTTCTCCTTAAGCTGTAATAAAATAGGATCTGCATATTGCTTGTCTTTCACTTCAGCTACTAATGAATATTCCGCAGCATTATGTACGATAAGCTCTTTGTCCGGAGTTTCAAGAAGGCGAACTCCCAAACTAGCTAACTGGTGAAGATCTTTAACCATCCCTTGCCTTTCTATAGGCATCATCATAGCCTTACGACTTAACGCATCAGCTACTATATTCGCTTTCCCTGGATGATACAAAATATCGACATCATAATCTTTTAATAGTTCCATCCACCTTCGCTGCCTCAGATTTAGATCCTTCTGACTAAAAATATATTGTAAGCTCTTGTGATCAGTATATATATCAACATGAACCCCATATAAATAGTGGCACACCAAGACGTAGATTTATTTCTTATTACAAAGCAAGAAAAATGATTTCCATGGGATACCTATATCATTTAGTTAGAGTACGGGATACAGAAGCGGAGCCACCAACTCCTCACGTTGTTCCGGTGGTAAATGAATTTCCTGATGTATTTCCTGAAGATCTTCTAGGTCTGCCTTTTGAACGAGAAGTAGAGTTTAGTATTGATGTAATACCAGACACCCAACCAATCTCCATTCCTCCATATAGAATGGCCCCAGCAGAATTGCGAGAATTGAAAGAGCAATTGAAAGATTTACTTGAGAAGGGATTCATAAGGCCTAGTATATCCCCCTGGGGAGCACCAGTGTTATTTGTGCGCAAAAAGGATGGCTCGCTGAGGATGTGTATTGATTATCGGCAATTGAATAAGGTGACTATTAAGAATAAATATCCTCTCCCAAGAATTGATGATTTATTTGATCAGTTACAGGGCGCCAAGTGCTTTTATAAGATTGATTTGAGGTCAGGTTACCACCAAGTGAGGGTCAAAGAAAAAGATATACCCAAAACAGCTTTCCGAACAAGATATGGTCATTATGAGTTTCTAGTTATGTCATTTGGGCTAACAAATGCACCTGCAGCTTTTATGAATTTGATTAATAGGGTGTTTAAGCCATTCCTGGATGTATTTGTGATAGTTTTTATAGATGATATTCTAGTTTATTCTAGATCAGAAGAGGACCATGCCAATCACTTACGACAGACATTGCAGACTCTTCGTGATTGTAAGCTTTATGCAAAGTTCTCTAAATGTGAGTTTTGGTTAAAGTCGGTGGCATTTTTGGGTCATATTGTATCTAGTGAAGGGATCAAGGTTGATGCTCAAAAGATAGAAGCTGTGAAGAACTGGCCAAGGCCCACAATGCCGATGGAGATTCATAGTTTTCTCGGGTTGGCCGATTATTATAGGAGGTTTGTTAAAGAATTTTCTTCCATTTCAGCACCTTTAACCAAGCCAACGCATAAAGCATCCAAGTTCCAATGGAATGATACGTGTGAGGAGAGTTTCCAAGAATTGAAAAATAAGTTGACTTCTACACCTGTGTTGGTACTTCCAGAAGGTACAGAAGGGTATACAGTGTATTGTGATGCTTCTAGAATTGGTTTAGGATGTGTATTGATGCAGCATGGTAAGGTAATAGCATATGCTTCAAGACAATTGTGGCCACATGAAAAAAATTATCCTACACACGATCTTGAGCTGGCAGCGGTTATCTTTGCTTTAAAAATATGGTGCCACCATTTATATGGGGTTCATGTTGATATATATACTGATCACAAGAGCTTACAATATATTTTCAGTCAGAAGGATCTAAATATGAGGCAACAAAGGTGGATGGAACTATTAAAAGATTATGATGTCGATATTTTGTATCATCCAGGAAAAGCGAATATAGTAGCTGATGTGTTAAGTCGTAAGGCTATGATGATGCCTATAGAAAGGCAAGGGATGATTAAAGATCTTCACCAGTTAGCTAGTTTGGGAGTTCGCCTTCTTGAAACTCCGGACAAAGAGCTTATCGTACATAATGCTGCAGAATCTTCATTAGTAGCTGAAGTGAAAGAGAAGCAATATGCAGATCCTATTTTATTACAGCTTAAGGAGAATGTTCAGAGTGGTGCAACCAAGGCATTTGAGCTTACGCGAGAAGGAGTACTTCAGTGCCAAAACCGATTGTGTGTGCCGAATGTAGACGGTCTAAGAAAGAAGATTATGACAGAGGCACATTTTTCAAGGTATTCCATTCATCCAGGATCAACCAAAATGTATCAAGATTTGAAAGATATGTATTGGTGGAATGACATGAAAAGGAACATCGCAGAATTTGTAGCTGGATGTCCAAATTGCCAACGAGTTAAAGTGGAACATCAAAAGCCCGGAGGCTATATGCAATGCATAGATCTTCCAACTTGGAAGTGGGACATGATCAACATGGATTTTGTTACAGGTTTGCCTCGTACAGCTCGAAAATTTGATTCTATATGGGTGATTGTGGATAGGCTTACTAAATCCGCACATTTCTTACCCGTTAAGACCACTTACACAGTTGAAGAATATTCGAAGCTGTATGTTAAAGAAATAGTCCGATTACATGGAGTGCCAACTTCTATTATATCAGATTGGGGAACTCAATTTACTGCAAACTTTTGGAAGTCTTTCCATCGGAGCTTGGGAACACAAGTGAATCTGAGTACAGCTTTTCACCCTCAGACGGATGGACAAGCAGAGCGCACCATTCAAACACTTGAAGATATGCTACGAGCATGTGTTATAGATTTTAAAGGCAGCTGGGATGATCATTTACCTCTTATTGAGTTTGCCCACAATAATAGCTATCATTCAAGTATCAAAATGGCACCATATGAAGCTTTATATGGGAGGAAGTGTAGATCACCAATAGGATGGTTCGAAGCGGGTGAAACTCTTATGTTCGGACCAGATCTTGTGTATCAAGCCATAGAAAAAGTCAAGGTGATTCAGCAACGGTTGAAAACAGCCCAAAGTCGACACAAGTCATATGCAGATAGTAGAAGAAGAGGGCTAGAGTTTTCGTTAGGCGATTGGGTATTTTTGAAGGTATCGCCAATGAAAGGGGTGATGAGATTTGGCAAGAAAGGAAAGTTGAGTCCACGATATATAGGCCCGTATAAGATTATTCGAAGATGTAGGCAAGTTGCTTATGAATTAGAGCTATCCCAGGAACTCTCATCAGTGCATCCAGTATTTCATGTATCGATGCTTCGAAAGTGCATCGGAGATCCGTCCCTTATTACTTCTACTGAAGATGTGCAAGTAACAGAAGATCTTACCTATGAGGAGATGCCTATTTCTATATTAGATCGTCAAGTTAAGAAGTTGAGGAATAAAGAAGTAGCATCGGTGAAAGTACTTTGGAGAAATCAACAAAGGGAAGAGATTACATGGAAAGCGGAGGAAGCAATGAAATTGAAATACCCTTATTTGTTCAAAGATGAAAAAGAAGTGCAAGGAGTGGAACTGGGACACTAACAAGTAAGTTTTTACATATGCATAACATCTATATGATGATGTGAATATCAATTATGAATTCGAACTTGTTTCGGCTAAATAACTACATTCACATTCGAGGACGAATGTCCTTAAGGGGGGAAGGATGTAACACCCCGTACTTAATTACGTGCATTAGTCATTGTTATATGTGTTGGAGTATCTGTATTGATCCTAAGTTAGATAAAAGACTTCCACTCAGTTATAGTAATCATACTAAGGACAATTCACCAATCAAACATCAAAAACTACCTTCCTTTACATTGATCCAATATCCAAAAGATCCCCAAATTTAAACCTAAGAGCTAGTGAACATGGTAACAACATGCTTAGCCAGTTCACCAGGCAACACAAGTCTTGACAACATTTTGAATTTCCCTAGAAGTAATAGTTGGCTTCTTGTAAATCCTAGCTAATCTAGATAATTCCTGAGCAAGCTTCTCAAATATATCATTAATGGAACTGTTTATTATTTCCATTGACTTACTTGAAAGACCAACAATATCTGGGTGAACCTTCTTCAACATCTTGAAAATGTAGATCTTGTAGTCTCAATGCTCTTCTTTGCATTCTTCTTCTTCTTGTCACCACCAGCATTTTTCGGGAGCTTCTTTCCGGCTTTAGGCTTCTTCTCTGTAGGAACTTCATCGACCTTCTTCTTCTCTACTAGCTTTTTCCCTGCTGGCTTTGGTGAGCTTGAGATCCAAGTCATTGCTGGCTTCTTCATATAGCTGTGAAATTTTTCTAAAGAAAAAGTTGGGGAATGAGATCCAAGTCATTGCCGTAGAAGTTTCCTCCTTAACAGTGAACTTAGAGTCATAAATCAGGGGTCTCATTTGATAAGACACACCATCTTTTGATTTAATATAAAAGGCAGCCTTTGAAGTTAGATTAATGAAGTCCTCTCTCAAAGAAAGTCTAATTAATTAGAATGCGACAATTTCTGAAATAATTGATCTGACAATGGCCCTTGATGTTACATTGTACATGGATCGTGCTACACAGTTCTTCCAGATCAGGTCATCCATATGAAAATTTTCCAACGATGGCATGTTGTAAATTTTCAATGATATTCATATTAACAACCTCAGTTTCCGACCACTTTATGTAGTGTTCCCCATGTAACATAGCGATGGATTTAACAGCATTCAAACGCAAATCTTTCTTAGGTCACGCTTGCATATTATTCAAATTAGTAGGTTTCATTATTTTCGAGTAATCAAGGCTGCAACAGGGTTGAAAATGGTGGGGGTGGGTATTTTGGGAGGTGCAGATAAGGGAGACTAGTCAATCGTTGTTGTTGATGAGTGACCAGTGGCCAGCATGGCTTAAATGGAAACTGCAGGCCTCGTCAATTAATATATGTTATTTTTGCTTGGTCTAGCATATTAGATGCGAATATGGATACTATAACTTATACTATATTTTTCTTCTAGAATATAGTATGAGGTTAGGTGTGCCTGCACTACTATATATTTGTGGGTATTAGCATTACAGGAAGATTAGTAGTTAATCATTTCAAGTTATACAAATAACTAATGAAGGAGGAAAATAATTTGGCAAGGCTAGGGGGATCTTTGCCGGTACCAAGTGTTCAAGAACTGGCCAAAGGCTCACTGGAAAACGTCCCGCTGCGTTACCTGAGAGATGATCAACAACTTCCTCCTCCGATTATGATCAAATTTGATGATAATATTCCAATCATCAACGTGGAAAGCTTGCTTCTTGGGGATGAATTCGAATTCAAGAAGCTCGATTCTGCTTGTAGACAATGGGGATTTTTTCAGATTAATTCCTTTAATCATAATTATCATTGAGTCATACAATGAATCGTGCTAAAGAAACATTGAGTCATACAAGAAGCTCGATTCTGCGTGTAGAAAGTGCAGTTTAGAAAACTAATGTTTGAGGGAGAAATTAGCTCCTATAGTAATGGATTTTCTATTGTTTACTCCTTTTTATTCACTTTTAGAATCTGGAGTTTTTAAGAAAATTAATTTAACTGCATATCCTTGTTATATTGTTGGTTTTGGTAATGTATGTGGTGCATAATTAATACTTACAGCTGATAAATCATGGAATGAGTGACTCACTAATTGATAAAGTGAAGAAGGATACTCAAGATTTCTTCAACCTTCCATTGGAAGATAAGAAAAAGTTGAGCAAATGGATGGTGATATGGATGGTTATGGACTAGATTTTGTTGTGTCTGAGGATCAGAAACTTGATTGGGCTGATATGTTTTTCTTGACAACCAATCCTCCTTATCTCAGAAAACAACATATTTTCTCCCACCTCCCTCAACCGTTCAGGTATATATTCCGAATAATTTATTTACATTATTGTGGTTAAATCCTAGTTAAACTTGAGATGTGTAGTGTGTAGAAAAGTTAGAACCAACTTTGAAAAATTTTCTTGATGATCTTTATTATGTGTGAACCAATGTATATAAATATACATGTATCTTATGCAAGAAGCTAAATAATAAAAGCACATGTATCTTGTGGAAGAAGCTAAATAATAAAAACAACAAAAGAAATATCTAAACACTTGTATCTTATCTTGACACTTTTTCTTTATTCTCAACATCCCCTCAAGATGGAGGGGATCGAAGTGAGTCCCATCTTGGCAAGAAAACGGTGGTGCGATGGTCCAGAAAGGTATTTTGTGAATATGTCGGCAATTTGATCCTTTGAAGGGAAATAGTGAAGAGAAATGAGCCCGAAAAGAAATTGTTGCCGGAAGAAATGACTATCTAGCTCCACATGTTTTGTGTATTTGTGGAATATGGGATTTCTAGCGATATGAATCGCTGCTTGACTGTCGGAACGAATGGGCATTGGCAAAGCCGGTGGAACTGATAGATCAGATAATAAGCGAGTTAACCAAGTGAGCTCCGCAACTAATCGTCTCATCGATCGATATTCCACTTTAGCAGATGAAAGAGATACAAATGCTTGCTTCTTGAATTTCCAAGAGATGGGAGAACCTCCCATGGAGATGAAAAACCCACTGATCGATCGACGAGAATCTGGGCAAGACGTCCAATCCGCATCGCAAAATGCATTGAGGGAGAAAGATGGAGAGACAGATAAGAAGATCCCTCGACAAGAATGTCCTTTCAGGTAACGCAGAACCCTCAAAGCTACTGTGAAATGTATATCGCAGGGAGTTTGCATATATTGACATAATGTTAATACTGCATAGCATAATCTGGCCTGGTATGAGTTAAATAACTTAGCTTGCCAATCAAATGCCGGTAAACAGAAGGATCTGACATGGGTGTTCCTAATGATTCAGAAAGTTTACAAGAAGGATCCATCGGAGATGATACAGGATGCAAATGAGAAATGTCAAACTCTTGAAGTAAATCAAAGGTATATGAGGATATCATCGACGTATACAGCCACAATAGATATCAAAGAACCAGTCTTTTTGAAAAAAAGGAATAGTTATTGAGAGAAGCACTATAACCTTTGAAATTAAGAGCACCTGCAAGTTTGGCATACCATTGCCTAGAAGCTTGTCTCAAACCATAAAGCGACTTGTTGAGTTTGTACACCAAATTAGGATCAGGAGAAAACAAACCAGGTGGAAACTTCATATACACTTCTTCTTGCAAATCTCCTTGCAAGAAAGCTTTTTTAACATCAAATTGAGAAATATCCCAATGCCTTTTAGCATCCACAGATAAAATGCATCGGATTGTAGTCATTTTGACTACGGGGGAGAAGGTTTCATTAAAATCTACCCCTTCCTTTTAGATGTCCTCCCTTATGACCAGCCTAGCTTTTAGCCTCTCAAGTGATCCATCTGCATGTTGCTTTACCTTGTAAACCCATTTGCAAGGTAAAGCCTTCCTTCCCGGTGGAAGTGGAACCACATCCCAAGTGTGGTTGGACTGTAGAGCTGCTAGTTCATCATCCATAGAACTGCACCAATCTGGATTAGTAGATGCCTGGTGATAACTAGTTGGTTCTTTGATTGTAGACACTGATTCAAGAATAAGTTGATTTGATAAAGAGAGTCCAGCAAAAGAAATAGAATTAGGTGCAACAGAAGATGCAAAACAAGACTCAGTGACTAGGCTAAAAATATATTGTTATAGAAATAATCTTGTAAATAGACTGGATGTACACCTTTATTAGTTCTTTCTGATCTCCTAACAAGTGGTGTACTGATTGCAGGTAGATTTTCTGGGGGAGAGGGTGGGGTTGATTGTGAATGTGAAGAATCTGAAGCTGGTAGTATATCTGAAAGTGGAAAAGTGTGGTTTGTAGAATTTGTGTTGAAAAGGAGTGTGTCATCAGTGAAAGAATAGATTCATGGTCTGGTACAAAAAAGATAGGTGGAGGTGATATGGGATTCTTTGTAAAGGGAAAAATGTTCTCATAGAACTGGACATCTCTAGTGACAATTATTTTCTGTGTATTCAACTCTAAGATTTTAAAACCCTTTCGATTAATGGGATAACCAATAAAGACACAAGTTTGTGCTCTTGGTTCAAACTTCCCTCTTGCATGTGACAAAGTGCTAGCATAGCACAAGCATTCAAAACACCTTAATGAACTATAATTAGGTGCCTTACCAAACGATCTATGATAGGGAGTTTTTTCATGAAGGACTCTTGAAGGCATCCTGTTAATAAGAAAAGTAGCAGTGAGGATACACTCACCTCAATATCTTAAGGGAACCTGAGATTGAAATAAAAGAGCCCTTGTCGTTACAACTCTATTTTGTTGAAGGGTAGCCACACAGGATGTTTGATGTACAATCCCTTGAGAGTTGAAATAATTAGTTGCAATCAAGATTTTTCCCAACTCCAGGGCATTATCTGGCCTTATTTTCTTTACCTTAACATTAAATTGTCTCTTAACTATATTCAGAAAACATTCCAATATAGGAAAGGCATTACTTTTAGTTCTCAACAGATAAGTCCAAGTCCCTCTAGTGTAATCATCCACTATAGTAAGGAAGTATCTATATCCATTATAAGTATCTACCTTGTAGGGTCCCCAAGTATCAATGTGAATAAGGTCAAATATAAAAGTTGTTGAAATTTGACTAATGCGGAAAAAAGGTCTAGATTGTCTAGATTTAGGACAAATATCACAAAACACTCAGAAGTAGATAGAAAAGAAAGAAAACTGGCATTCTTCATTGATGAAAAAGGCAAATGCCCTAATCTAATATGCCAAAGTCTTACATTAGAAGCTGCATTATTACAAATGGGAGAGGAAACAATACTACCTTTATTAGAAACAGAAACTGAAGAACTACTAGGGTTAGTAACAATCTTCGTACAAGTAGTCTTGCTGAAACTAGAGAATGACTCCTTGGCATTAGGCTTGAGTAGATAAAGACCTTCTTGTTCTTCACCAAAAACTTAAGGCCTCCTCATGGAAGGGCCCTGCATCACACAGTTTGTTAGAGTGAAATACAAGGTGCAAGAAAATTATTTACACAACTTGTGAATAGACATAAGATTATACTTGAAACTGGGAACATATAACACATTTTCTAGAACCAAATTAGAAAATATGGCTATTGTACCTATATAAGTAACTAAAATGGTTTGACAATTAGGAAAATTGATAGTTAAATAAAATTAAAGACAAGTTATGGAAGCAAAGGAAGATAAATTAAAACACATGTGTTCTGATGCACCTGAATCTATGATCCGGGTGCTAGAGTTTAGGACAGAAAAATATGAACCAAGATGCTTAGAAATTGTACCAGCTACAGAATTAACATTGATGCCAATCCCTGAATTTGAACCTTTCTCCATCTTCATCTGTTTGAACATCTGAACAAATTGAGAATATTGTTCCTTGCTGAAAGGTATCTCAGATTCAATAGCTTGTTTTTGCACTGCATCTTTCATCATAGTATTATTCCCCCTTATCTGATTTTGAGAACCCCTATCATTTGTGAACTAAAAATTCTCAGGAAAGCCTATCAATCTGTAACAATCTATTCCAGATGTCCTTGATTTCCACAATAATCACAAGAGACATTTGGGTTGTATTTCCCCTTTTTTTCTTTGAGATTTGAAAGCTGTTTGGTGAACCTCTACTGTTGAACCTGAGGAGATGCAGATCTGGGATAAAAATTTCTAGATTTGTGGGGAGCTAATGGTATAAACTTTTATGTCTGTTTTCCTGCCTTCTGATTGTTAATATTTCTTGTCATGAAGGCTGATGAATCTGCATAACTCATAGGGTTGAAATAAGATTTCCTTTGGTTCTCATCTTGCAGAATCAAAGAGTAAGCAAGATTGATGTTAGGTACTGGGTTGATCATGAGAATATTGCTTCTAGCTTGAGAATAGGTATCACTAAGACCCATGAGAAACTGTATCAACCTCTCATCCTCTAAGGATTACTTTAGTTTGAGCTTACCTTTACACATACACACGCAACTACACTAAATATTAGAATTAAGAGAATCTAGTTCATCCCATAATTTTTTAAGTCTAGTGAAATATCCTGCTATGCTATTTGTTCCTTGATTTAAGCTATTGAGCTCCTTTTGCAGATGATAAAGCTTAGCACCATTGGTGATACGGAAAACAAAGCTAGAAATCGAAATTATAACTAAAGAGAGGAGATAAAGATGCTAACAATGACACAAGATGAAACAAGACACAAATTCAACACAAACACAAAGGAAATTGCATAGAAAATAAAGATAGATAGTGAGACCAAGATTATTACAAGATTAAGAACCAAGTGTATTTCAACACTAACCCCTAATGAATGTAATAATCAAAACCAAACTCTTACGGTGACCGCCAAGGTAATCGACTCACCTCAAGATCCACCATTTCCAAGCAAAGAACAATATTGGTTTTTTCAAGCTCTATACTAAGGATGACTTTTTCAAGTCCTAACTAAGACTATACTAAGGTGGTCTACTCTCAAGAAAGAGGATTTCAAGTGTTTCAATCTTTCATCATTCAAAAACTAACTAGCAAATGAACTAATAGAACCTATTTATAGTCTAACTTATTACATAACAAAATGACTATAATACCCTTAATGAAAAGGGGTGGTCATGGAGTGTTACTTTGACAAGGCTAAGTGAACAAAATGCCTTAATGAAGGCCCAAAACCATGAGTCCTCAATTTTTAATGCTCCAAGCAATCTTCCACACGTGGGATTACTCTTTGGTGTACTAAAATCAGCCCCTCCATGTAGGATCCCGTGTCCTCAATGCGACCAAAGCTTGATGCCCCACATACTGACTTCGAATGATGTCATCAAAAGCTAAGGTGGTCATCTGACTCGTATCATCCTCCCCTTCTTGAAAAGGATTCAACCTCGAATCCAAACCTTACAAAACCAAAGAAAGGACACACAAATACAAACTCCTCATAGCATGAGGGTTAGGGTTAGCATGACAAATTACCTTAACATGCCAAGGTTGCACATATTTAGAATATAACCAAGGATCCTTTGAACTAAATATTAAATAATTAATAAAAAATGCACAAAGGATTTGGCTATGGAATTCACCAAAAGTGATACTTTGATTGTAATGTAAACCAAGCAACAAGTTGGGTGCACCATCATCATCAAATCTATATTTGGCACCGGGGTCAAATGGAAAGAGTGGTCATAGACATGGGTATAGACAATACTCCCCTTTCCCGTGGTCTCCACCCAAACTAAACGACATACTCTCTACAATATCATACATATTATCTAATGCAAGTAGATTAGAGAAATGTATCACTCAAGTCGACTTCTACTAAGGTGCCCTCATGTGTGTACTCACTACTAGTTTCATAATCATCACCATGAGTACTCTCAACAATAAAGTCACACAAAGTAGAAGGAGAATTAGTTTCCAAGACCACACATCCCTTACCCTTAAGAGTACTCTCATCTTCAAAGAAGAGATTTCCATCTTTAGGAGGAATGTTGCCACACCATAGTGGGTTAGCATATCAGTTATAGCTTCTAAGGCAAGCTATACCTTCATTTTCACCACTAGGTTCATTAGGAGTGGTTATATCATCTTCAAACAAGACATTATACCTAAAGAAAGCATGATCTATTTCTCGTACAAATTCAGAACAAACACATTCATCACTCTCTAAAAGATCAATATCAAGATTCAAAGAGATTTCAAGTGCAAGATTATCCCAAGAATAGCTCTCGGGTTCACTTTTATTCCTTTGGTCAACATTTTCAACATCATCACACACTTGAGGTTCATTAATCACATCATACACATCCTCAAGTAGTGGGTAATTTTCACACATAAGTTGATTAACACCAATTTTAGAAGATAATGTACTTTCATTCAACACAGTGGTTTTAATACTAGTTGGACATAAATTGATCTTACAAGAAGAGTCGATTCGGTCATCAATAGGATCAACTAGTGTATCCACACTCACAACACGTACATCATCATCAAGTGGCAAAGAAACAATAGACTCATATATAGGCAAGCTACAACTCACACTCAATGGGCTACTAGCCACACAATTATCATTCACATGCACCAAAGTGTAAGATTTAGTTATTTTACCTTGAAGTCTTTGAGTAGATTCTTCTTTGTCATGGTGTGAAGGTCCTCCACAAGCTTGGGCAGCAACTAACTTTCGGCATTGCTCGCCTTCGCTTGTCATGTTGGTACCTACACAAATATCCTTTGAAATAAAAGGACAACCAATATTAGCATGGTTTGGTGGTAATCCCCTCACTTCGCTCCACACAACCTCTTCTTTTTCCACTCTCGGATTACCACCTTTCACTCCCTTACTCCTCTCAATCTTTTGTCTCTCATAATAATTTGTATTGGAGTAGGTAGGCATTTCTCTTCGTGGCTTGGGCAACAAGTAAGTCATGAGACGATTCTCCTATTGGTCTCTTACAATATTTGGCCAATGTTGCACGTTTGAAACTCTATGTTGTTCAAACCAATTACCACCTAAGCATACATGACCATATGTCAATGGAAGAATATTGCACCATACCTCCTCATGGTATTCAAATTGGGAGAAGACAACCTTAATCCTCTCGGTAACCTTAAACCCGTCCAAGAAGTATGGAATAATTAAAGGCTCATGAAACAACCCCAAGTAGTCAACCATGGATGGAACGATGCAGTTACTATAGTACCTATCATTTAATACAACGAGGCATCCCGGTATCCCACAAATGGTCACCTTTACGGAGTGTACACTCCATCTCGGATCAACATTATAAAGCACACGAGTACCCCTCGGTTTTGGAGATGCATACCCTCTTCTTCTCGTTGGACAACCTCCACTAGATCTAGTATAACCATTCATACTATATTGATCTTGATAAGAAGTACTACAAGGTGGAGAACATGAATCTTCACACTCCTCACGTGTACTCTCATCATAGCTCTCAATAGCTTTGCGAACGAAAGTGTTATACCTAACACCAAATCTAGGTTCGGAGTGAGAATTGTAAGACTCCTCACATTTCCCAATATTATCATAAGATCCATCATGTGGTCCTACATCATCTTCAAGTTCCCCATAAGTACTAGGCACTTTATTCACCTCATTTTCTTCCTCAAAACCGTAACTCTCAAATCTGCCCAAGTTTTGATCATGGCTATTTTCATAGCCTCCGTAATCTCCCTCAACTTCGTAGCCATAAAACCCCTCACTACAATCATAGTCTCCCATGTTATAGTCACAATAATCCCCGACTATCGAAGACATGTTCCCTTTATATTACCTTTTAAACCTACAAAATGAACAAACAAGATTAGTAGTAAAAGATCCTCACCAACACCCGTATTCACTCACTTTTGTGATCCTTATCATTTGGAGCGGCGAATATTGAAAGTTGCTTATACTTCGGTAGTCAATAAGATTTCAATTCTACTTGGCGGTCGGAATAGATTCTTGTTTGATCGAGTCAAGACACAAAACAAAATCTACTTACGAACTTGAAACAAAGAAGTTACGACAAGTTAAAAATAATAAACGTACATAAATAACGAAGACACGAAAGAAACGGACTCAACAACTAATCTACAACTAAGTAGGTGATTACTAGTTGCTAATTAGTATTAGAACCAACAACGAAACTAAGGGACAATAAAAATGAAACTAAGAATATAAAATTTTGAGCTCAAAAATATTGCGTGAACAGTAGCAGTGATGATGTGGCAGCCACGTATTGGTTCGGTTTTATCAAGTGGTTATTTTCAAATGTTCAAGTCTTGGTCAAAAATTAATTTGGATTGATGGAATTTGTTTTAGGAGGAAAAATAAGTCTTGGGGCCTTTTTCAATTTTCAAGACTTGACTTTTTCTTGTACTTCTCCTTAAAACATGGGTCCTTAAATCATGAAAAAGTGGTTGAGAAGTAATATAAAGTCTTTTGGTAGTTTGGGGTCTTCAAGACTAACAAGTACATACACCTTTTTCCTTCACCTTTTAGGATCTAACATTCACTTTATGTCCTAAAAATATATGAGGGAAGGTGAAGAACTTCAAGAACAACAACAACCACACCAAGAACAATAAAAACAATCTTGAATAACAACAACAATTTCAACGGCCAACTCCAATCCACAATAACAATATCTCCAACACTTGGCCAAGACAACTACAACTTCAACAAAATTGTTCTCAAGCCACCAAGTAACAACAATATCACGTGGTCAAGTTTAGAACATCAAGGAGAAACCACACGGCCAAAAAAGTCCACCACAACAATGGTCAACAACAATGGGCCAAGTTTATGTTTACAACAATAACTTTCAACAAGTTCAAGCTCAAGTTTAGATCTAGACTCAAAGTGTTAGTGGACAATAAAACTAACACTAGAAACAACAAAACAAACAATAACACTACTAGATCTAGTCACACAAAAAATAAATCTCGGCCAAGACACAACAAGAACCTAATTTTCGACCAAGAACACAAAATGGACAGATTGTTATTTTTCTGGAATTTTCAGATTTCAACTTTTTTTTAACAATTTTTTTTTTATTTTTCAACTAACAAGCCCAAGATTGATCTTGTGGGAAAAAGATAAAGACATGCTTTGATACCAAATGATACGAAAAACAAAGCTAGAAACCCGAATTATAACTAAAGAGAGGAGATGAAGATGCTAACAATGACACAAGATGAAATAAGACACGGATTTAACACAAACACAAGGGAAATTGCATAGAAAATAAAGATAGATAGTGAGACCAAGATTATTACAAGATTAAGAACCAAGTGTATTTCAACACTAACCCCTAATGAATGTAATAATCAAAACCACACTCTTACAGTGACCGCGAAGGTAATCGACTCACCTCAAGATCCACCATTTCCAAGCAAAGAACAATATTGACTTTTCCAAGCCCTATACTAAGGATGACTTTTCTAAGTCCTAACTAAGGCTATACTAAGGTGGTCTACTCTTAAAAGAGAGAATTTTCAAGTGTTTCAATCTTTCATCATTCAAAAACTAACTAGCAAATGAACTAATAGAACCTATTTATAGTCTAACTTATTACATAACAAAATGACCATAATACCCTTAATGAAAAGGGGTGGTCATAGAGTGTTACTTGAACAAGGCTAAGTGAAAAAAATGCCCTTAATGAAGCACCAAAACTGTGAGTCCTCAATTTTCAATGCTCCAAGCAATCTTCCACACGTGGGATTGCTCTTTGGTGTACTCAAATCGGCCCCTCCATATAGGATCCCGTGTCCTCAATGCGACCAAATCTTGATGCCCCACGTACTGACTTCGAATGATGTCATCGAAAGCTAAGGTGGTCATTTGACTCGTATCAATTAGACTGACCAAACCTGTGCTCAAGGCTGGTCCAATGCTCTTGTATAGTTTTGGAATAAATTACAGTGTCAGCTATGTCCTTAGAGAGTGAATTTAAGATCCAGGATGTGACCATGTCATTACACTTGTTCCATGCTTGAAAATCTTCTGAATCCGATGTTGGGCATGGGTGGGAACCCGTAATGAATCCCAATTTGTTCTTTGCTGACAGAGCAATTAGGAATGACCTCTTCTAACCCGAATATCCCTTGCCATCAAAGGGTGTATTTACTAGTGTCATACCAGGGTTATCAGAAGCATGAAGATGATTAGGATGATTTGGATCCATGGTGAGGGTGCTAGCAGTAGTAGTCATTGAAGCAGTAGCTATTTGCTCTGCCATGTTTGAGATTGAGAAAGGAGAAAGTTGGTGTTGAATCTGATCTGAAAATTATTGCTTTGATACCATGTAGAAAAGTTAGAACTAACTTTGGGAAATTTTCTTGATGATCTTTATTATGTGTGAACCAATGTATATATATACATGTATCTTATGCAAGAAGCTAAATAATGAAAACACATGTGTCCTATGCAAGAAGCTATATAATAAAAACAACAAAAGAAATATCTAAACACTTGTATCTTGTCTTGACACTTTTTATTTATTCTCAACATAGTGTGTAGTTGTCTCATGCCAACTAATGTTGTTGTATTGAAACAGAGGAACAGTGGAACTATATGCAGCTGAACTGAAAATATTGGCTCTAAGATTATTGATTTTCTAGCAAAAGCACTGAATATGGATGAAGAATACATTAGGGAAATGTTTGGCGAAGGAACGCAAGCAATGAGGATGAATTACTATCCACCATGTCCACAACCAGATAAAGTGATAGGACTCACTTCTCATTCAGATGTTGTTTCCCTCACAATTCTCCTTCAAATCAACCAAATGGAAGGACTTCAAATCAAGAAAGATGGTGTGTGGATTCCGATTATTCCTCTTCCTCATGCCTTCATTATCAACATTGGTGATATCTTGGAGGTAAATAAGTATGATGCTACGGTCGCCTTTCCTTTCAAAAAGAATCTTAATTATCAGGTCAGTTATAATTTTAATCCATCTATCGACTCATAATGTAATCTATGTTCGGATTCTGCATAAGATGTTGTCGCACCCTAATATTCCAAAAGAGAAAAAATGCACTACTTGTTGGAGGATCAGGCATGCATGCAGTGGCATGAAGAATTCGAGCAACATAACAAGTAATTACCTTGAAGTGATTATAGTGTAAATATTTTTTACGCTGTCAGTGTCGATATTGAAATTTACGGGAAGGACTATATACAACAAAATACATCATTTCTTGCTACAGATCGCGTAAAGGAGCATAAAACCTTGTTAGACTACATTTTGTTTCACTTTTGTGTAACAGATCTGGTACTGGTTTTACACATCAAACTGTTGCCTATACTTTTTGATATTTTTAATGAGTCTGATATACCAACATGTATGTTTATCTGCAGATAGTGACAAATGCAGCCTACCGTAGCATTGAGCACAGAGCAGTGGTTAACAGCGAAAAGGAAAGACTCTCAATTGCAACATTTTACAGCACAAAAATTGACCGACAAATTGGTCCTGCTCCAAGTATCATTTCTGCTAAAAATCTTGCAAAGTTCAGAAGTATTGAAGCTGCAGATTATGTCAGAGGTTATTTTGCTCGTAAACTTGATAAGAGATCATACTTGGATGTTATGAGAATTGAAAATTCTGAGAATCCAGCAAGTTGAAACTCGAACAGTATTGACTCTACATACTATGAGTCATGTTAAGTAATTATCCTATATGCTACCGTGGATTATTTTCTTCTACTAATTGTTACGGGAAAAAAAAGCTCAAATATGTCACTGAACTATCAGAAATGACTCATTAATATCATCAGTTAAAATTTCAACTCATTCATGTCATCGCAACCAGCTCATCTATGTCATTACTTTTTAATGGTGAGTTTTCAAAAACAACATGTGGCCTCTTATTAGATGTCCACATCATTAATTAAAATAAATCAAGATCTATTTTAAAATATGAGACCCACTATGTAATACTATATTTAACATAAAACTAAACACCATAAAACAAAAAAAAAATCATAAAAAACAACTTAAGTTACAAAATTACTAAAAATTTCTTCACTTTAAAAATATTACAAATATTCCAACATTTATTACTTTTACCTTGTGCAGTGAAAAGTGGAAATACATGTTAAAAACTTCCTTTTAAAGGTTATAACTTTACCAAATTAAGCAACGGTTTCCTCCTTTTCCAACGCCTTCTTTTCTGCTGCGATTCCAATCCCTTTTTTTGCTCTAATTCAAACTTTTGAATTAAGGTAAATTTCCTCCTAAAATCATATTCAATATCTTATTATCAACTTTACTTGGCATTCATCCCTCTAGAAAGCAAAATCATTTGTCCTTTCTATAGAATACTCCAACCAAAATTTTTGTCCTTTCTATAGAATACTCCAACCAAAAACACTTTCATACCACTGGATTCGATGGATTCAAACCAAAATTCTCAATCCATCCTTCCCAAATCACCAAATAGCAATGAAAACGATATAGAAATGGATGTCTCACCTACGTCAAAAGTAAGATTCAAAGACAAGATTCTACTTAACAAAAAAAATTCTGAAATCAAAATAGATTTCTCCAATAATATTTTACTGAGTGAAACAAAAAATTAATTGGAACCCCCGACAAAAGATGATACGGTGACCAACGAATTTAAAGTCATTCATCTTTTCGAGGAAGAAAAAATTCAACTGCTCTCACCTTGGAAATACTTTCTAATCATCAAGTTGCTGGGGGGAAAAATTATGCATCATTATCTCAAAATAAAAATTCAAGATCTATGGAGACCTTCAGAGAAATTTCTTGTATCTGTTGTTCTCTATTTTTGTTGTTAAATGTATCTCTTATTTTTTTAGGTTTTAGTGAAATAGGCATATCAAAGATACATGTTAGTAAGTTTAAAGATATATATTGCGTACGAGGTTGCTTTGTATGTATCTCACACTATTTTTTATTTTGATTCAAATATTTATACCAAAGATACATATTCTGTAAAACAACAGATACATTTTAAGCTTTTTGTATATCAGGTTTTGTGTTATTGTGGATTTATGTATCTCTTGTTATTTCAAATCTGGGTAATTTCAAGTTTAGATACATATTTATACATGCATGATATTTTTTTCAATATCTTGTATCTATTGTTATCTGTTTAAGTTTTATATGTATCTCTTGTTTTAAAGTTTTAGTTAAATGAGCATACTAAAGATACACGTTAGTAAGTTTAAAGATACATATAGTTTATGAGAGGTATGTTTTATGTATCTCGCAATTTTTTTTTGAATTCAATTATATTTTTTGAATTCAATTTTTTGTCTCTCATATGTTATATCATTAATTCAAACGCCGAAATAATGTAACAACACTAAATATTCATTGTAATTACTTCAAATAAAATTAAGAAAAAACAATGAAAAGGTCGTAGTAATCATTTATAACTGGAAACGAAATATGAAAGAAATTTTGTTAAAAAATGTGGAATAACAAATAAATTACCTATTTTCGTGGAATTTTATTCAGGTTTTACCATTATTAGTTAGGTTAATTGCTAAATTAAAGGAACTTTAGCCATTACAGCCCTTAAATTATGCAAATTAGTTTAATTATTAAATGTATTTGTAGAATTTATCTCACGTTAGTTATATGTATCTTCAACGGCCATATGTTAAAAAATTAAGATATATTTTATCGTACAGAAAAATTAACGAGAGATACATATATGTACTATTGTGCACAATATGTATCTTTAACACTATTAGTATATAGCTTTGGTATGCTTATATCACTAAAACTAAATCATCAAGAGATACATATATATACACAACCCGAATCAGAGATACAAGATGAAGAAAAATGTATTCAGTTAGACCAAATATGTATCTCAGCCTACTAAAATTAACAAAAATAGAATTACGTAAACAACAATTAATTTTACATTAAATGCATAATTGAATAAACAAGAGACATATAACTACTTTTGAAACGTTAAATAAGATACAGATCTTTTTTTGTCAAATCTTTTCGCATAGAAATTGAAGGAATGCTCAATGGCATACCATGTCATAACTGAAATAAGAGTACACTTGTCCTTGTAGATTTGCCCAACCTTAAATTCACTATTTTTGTAATTTGCAATGATCTTGTTCCCCCCCCCCCCCCATATCAAACAATGGCAACGGGGCAGAATAATTAGAATTATAACTAATTAATTCTGCAACATCTTCACACGGATTATCCAAACACATTACTGCACCAGTTTTCCCATCAAACAACATCTCACTATCAGATTTATCTACGGTAGTGATGATAAGTGGATACATCCCAAAATCACTTTTCTTAATTTCAATATAAAGCTTTACACCCATCTCATTACAAATCAACAACTGTACTGCATTACCATCAATTATGTAATGAGCCTCAATTTTTTTCTGCTTTCGTCAGTTTTCAGTTCAACAGTAATGACAAAATCAATTTATCATATGTTACATGTTCACTAACAATGATTCCATCACTCTTATAGCCCTCATACTTTATATCGTTAATTCAAATGCCGGAAAGACGTAATAACATTGAAATATTCATTGAAATTACTTCAAACAAAATCAAGAAAACAAAAAAAAATTGTTTGAGTAGTTTCTATTTGGAAACTGATTATGGAAGAGATTTTGTTTAAAAAGGTAGAATAACAAACAAATTATCTTTTTTCGTAGGATTTTATTGAGTTTTTACCATTATTAGTTAGGTTAATTGCTAAATTGATGCTAGTTTAGTTGTTACATCTCTTAAATTATGCAAATTAGTTTAATTGTTAAATGTATTATAGGATGTATTTCACATTAGTTATATGTATCATCAAATGCTAAAAGATGAGATTTTCTGAAATTTAAAAGTAGTTAGAATTTTAGGTAAATACCAGTAAACATGTCGTTATATAAGTAATTTTTACAAAAATAAATTCAAAAATTTTACTATATCATCCTTACTCTCAAAATCACTCTCCAGCTAAAAAATAAAATAAAATTAGCAACACGCATCAGAGTCCCCCAAATACTAAAAAATCTGAAAGAAAAGGAAAAAGAAACAACTTGTTTCAAACAAGCACTCACTACTCTAAAGAAAACAAGTAAACAACCACCCAGTATGCTAATTAGTAAAAGAAGCTCAATTTCCGAGTTCCGACATCTAAATCGCAATCCACCCAAATTAGAGTTTCACAGATACTCAAAGACTGAACAGAAAAATGAAAATAAAATAAAATTGTAGTGACCCTCCCCCCCCCCCCCCCCTACACACACTACTATAGCAAAAGAAGTTGAATTTGTGATACCCAATAAGTAAAATTGATCAAATTCACAAAATTGTATAACTACTGACATGCTACCTTAAAGAAAGTTAGAACGAATGGGTTTGGAGCTCAAAGAGTAGAATTGATGAGAAGAATTTGGGTTTGGAGAGGTAACATGATCCAACCCACACCCATTCAAATGGGTTGGTTCTTTTTAACGGGTCTCATCTTTTAAAATTAATATTGATTTATTTTTATTGATGACGTGAATCTCTAATAAGAGGCCACATGATAAAGCTGTTTTTAAAAACCTACTATTAAAAAGTAATGGCATAAATGAGCTGATTTTGTACCGGCGATGACATGAATGAGTCGAACTTTTAACTGATGGCATAAATGAGTCATTTTTGATAGTTTAGTAGCATATGTAAGTCTTTTCCCTTGTTACTATGTATTGATCTTCATAAGAAGTGTTTCATCAAGCATGGGTGGCAAACAGACGAGTCGAGTCGGATATGGACGGATCAAAAATGAGTCATGTAAAAACAGATAAAATATTCGATCTGACCAATATTTGATATGAATAACATGAGTAAACCCCATGGAAAATATCAATATCCATATTATCCATTACTTTTTATTATGTAAAGAAAAAACTACTCCTATATTACAAATATTTTTTCTTTTTTATTTCTTGTAGGGTGTGTGTGGTATGAAAGACAATATTGTGATTTTCTAAAAAGTATTTTCTCAAAATAAGTGATCTTAAATTGGAGTCGTGAGTCGTCTCTCGGGTCGAGGTTAAAATTTGAATCTTTTATCTAGTTGTAAGTTTGATTTTGATTGTGGGTTGGGGTTGGGGTCGTGATTTGAATCTCGAGTCTCGGACTTGTGTCAAGATTTGGATCTCGAGTCGGTGTCATAAGCAAGGTCTCGAGATGGATTTGGGTATTCGGTCTCGAAATGTGCGTTTGTATCTCGAGTTCGGATCGTAATCGTGTCTCGAATTGGAATAATAGGGGAATTTGAATTTCGAATCTCGAATTATTGCCCAAGTTTGAGTTTCGAGTCGGTATCGGAAGTTAGGTCTCGAGATAGATTTGGGAGTTTTCTCTCAAATCGAGAGTAGGGGTCTCAGATCGTAGTTATGTCTCGAGTCGGATTCATAGTTAAGAGTCAGATCCTCGATCGAGGTTATAGTCAAGTCTCAAATAGAGTCGGATGTCGCGTCCTGGATTTTGGATCAGAAGTCAAAATATAATGTAAATATGACATTTTCTTTAAATTAGAGTAAGTAAGAAAGTAATAAAAATAATGAAAAACGGCGAAAACTACTCCTAAACTATTCAAAATAGAGCAAAAATCCCCTCTTTATTTTTTGGCTAAAAAATACCTCTTCGTTTATTTTTTTTTTGGTTCAAAAATACCCTTCACTCTAATAAAGTGCCACCAAACAAACCATATGAAAAAAATTATCACATGTCCAGTCCACTTCATCATTTTATTTATGAAAAAGGATCAAAACTACCCCTAAATTATTCAAAATGAAGGAAAAATACCTCTCTTATTATTTTTTGGCTCAAAATTACAGTTTTGTTTATTTTTTGGCTCACAAATACCCCTACTTTAATGGAGTGCCACCTAGAACATAATATGAAAAAGGATTACCACATGGTCAAGCCACATCAGCATCCCATTTAATACTCAGTCGCTATCCACTTAACCATTCAACTTAACATCACATTTAATATCTGCACTCAATCCGTCTTTACAAAATTCGACATTTCTTCACTTAAACTCTCAAAAAAAAAAATGGATGAAGACTAGGAATTTTGAGGGAAAAAATGTCCTTGGTACATTAGTTGAAATCTCTTATATTATTTGACATGATAAAGACAGATTGAGTTTCAACCCATTTACTAAGGGCTTTCTTTTCTCTTAAAATCCCTAGTCAATGTCGATTTATTTCGGAAGAAATCAAGTGAAATGAAGGGTGAATTTATCTTTACCCATTACTTATGAATATGGGTTGAATTTTTTGAAGATGGATCGAATATGGGATTAAATTGGATCGTGATTTGAATCTCGAGTCTCGAACTTCTATCGAGATTTAGATCTCGAGTCGGTATCGTGATCTAGGTCTCTATACGGGTTTGGGTATTTGATCTTGAAATGTGAGTCTAGATCTCGAGTCTGGATCGTAGTAGTGTCTCAAACTAGGATAATAGTGGAATTTAAATTTCGGGTCACGAATTATTGTCCAGATTTGATTCTCGAGTCGGTGTAGGAAGTTAGGTCTCGAGATAGATTTGAAAATTTTCTCGCAAATCGAGAGTCGGAGTCTCAGGTCGTAGTTATTTCTCAAGTCAGACTCATAATCAAGAGTCGAATCCTCGATCGAGATTATAGTCGGGTCTCGAATAGAGTCAGATGTCGCGTCTTGAATTTCGAGTCGAAAGTTGGAATGTGCTAAATGTAAATATGACATTTTCTTTAAATTATATTAAGGAAGAAGGTAATAAAAATAACGGAAAACGGCCAAAAAATACTCCTGAACTATTCGAAATAGAGCCAAAATACCCTCCGTTTATTTTTTGGCTCAAAAATACCTCTCCATTTATTTTTTTGGCTAAAAGATACCCTTTACTTTAACAGAGTTCCACCAAGCACACCACATGAAAAAAATTGTCACATATCCAGCCCACTTTCAACATTTCATTTATGAAAAAGGGTCAAAACTATCCCGAAACTATTCAAAATGGAGCAACCATATCCCTCTGTCTGTTTTTTAGCTCAAAAATATCGCTCTGTTTATTTTTTGGCTCACAAATACCCCTACTTTAATGGAGTGCCACCTAGCACACAATATGAAAAAGAATTACCACATGGCCAGGCCATATTAGTATCCCATTTAATACCCAGCCGCGACCTACTTAACCATTCAACTTAACATCCCATTTAATATCTGCACCCAATCCGTCTTCAAAAAATTCGACACTTTTTCACTTAAACTCTCAAAAAAGGGATGCAGACTAGGAATTTTGAGGAAAAAGAAAGTCCTTGGTACATGTGTTAAAATTTCTTAAATTCTTTGACATGATAAAAACGGGTCGAATTTCAACCCATATACTAAGAGCTTTCTTTTCTCTTAAAATTTCTAGTCTGCATCGATTTTGTTTTAAGAGTTCAAATGAAATGAAGAGTGGATTTATCTTTACCCATTACTTATGAATACAGGTTAAATGTTTTGAAAATGGATTGAGTATGAGATTAAATTAGATCGTGATTTGAATCTCGAGTCTCAAACCTATGTCGAGATTTAGATCCCGAGTCGTTGTCGTGAGCTAGGTCGAAACGGGTTTGGACATTCGGTCTTGAAACATGATTTTGGATCTCGAGTTTGGATCATAGTCGTGTCTTGAATTGGGATAATACTGGAATTTGAATTTTGAATATCGAATTATTATCCAAATTTGGGTTTCGAGTCGGTGTCGAATGTTAGGTCTCGAGATAGATTTGGGAGTTTTCTCTCAAATCGAAAGTCAGGGTCTCGGATCGTAGTTATGTTTCGAGTCGGACTCATAGTCAAGAGTCGAATCCTCGATTGTGGTTATAGTCGGGTCTCGAATAGAGTCAGATGTCGCATCCTGGATTTCGAGTCGAAATGTGCTAAATGTAAATATGACATTTTCTTCAAATTAGATTAAGGAAGAAAGTAATAAAAATAATCGAAAATTGCCAAAACTACTCCTAAACTATTCAAAATAGAGAAAAATACCATTTGTTTATTTTTTTACTCAAAAATATCCCTTCGTTTATTTTTCTTTGGCTCAAAAATACTCTTTACTTTAACAGAGTGCCAACAAACACACCACATGAAAAAAAATTATCACATGTCCAATCCACATCAACATTTCATTTATAAAAAGGGTCAAAACTACCCTAAACTATTCGAAATGGAGGTAAAATACCCCTCTATTTGTTTTTTGTCTAAAAAATACCGCTCTGTTTATTTTTTGGCTCACAAATATGCCTACTTTAATGGAGTGCCACCTAGCACATAATATGAAAAAGGTTTACCTCATGGTCAGGCCACATCAGCATCCAGTTTAATACCCAATCGACCCACTTAACCATTCAACTTAACACCCCATTTAATAATTGCACCCAATCCGTCTTCAAAAAATTCGACACTTCGTCACTTAAGCTCTCCCAAACAAAGGGATGCAGACTAGGGATTTTGAGGAAAAAGAAAGTCCTTAATACATGAGTTGAAATCTCTTATATTCTTTGACATGATAAAGACGAGTTGAGTTTCAACCCATGTATTAAGAAATTTCTTTTCTCTCAAAATCTCTAGTCTGCTTAGACTTCTTTCGTAAGAGTTCAAGTTAAATGAAGGGTGGATTTATCTTTACCCATTACTTACGAAGACGGGTTGAATGTTTTGAAGATGGATTGAGTATGAGATTAAATGAGATGTTAAGTTGGATGGTTAAGTGATTCGGCTGAGTATTAAATGGGATGTTGACGTGGACTTGTCACGTGACAACTTTTTTTCTCATGATGTGTTTGGTGGCACTCCATTAAAGTGAAGATATCTGTGAGCCAAAAAATAAATTAAGGAATATTTTTGAATCAAAAAATAAATGGAGGGTAGTTTTGAGTCAAAAAATAAATGGAGAGCATTTTTGCTCCATTTTAGATAGTTCAAGGATAGTTTTGACCATTTTCTGTAAATGAGATGCTGATGTGGATTGATCATGTGGCAATTTTTTTTTCACGTGATGTGTTTGATGATACTCCATTAAGATGAAGGATATTTTGAGCCAAAAAATAAATCGAGGGGTATTTTTGAGCGAAAAACAAACAGATAGTAATTTTACTCTATTTTAGATAGTTCAAGCATAATTTTAACACTTTTCCGAAAAAATAAATTAAAACGTTCTTTTCATGTACTACAAAAATTGACTTTATTAAATATTCTACTAGTACTAGTAGTTAAATGGAAAGTGCAGGCCTTGTCAGTTGTCACTTAATATATGTTTGTTTTTACTTGGACTAAGCATATTAGATGCTAATACGGACTGCCCTCCTTATGGAAGAACCCATATGTTCAATTTTACATTATATAGTTTTCTATTATTCTTCTTTTTAAATAAAACTAGATTAGTGTATGTGCATTGCACGTGTGTTTCACGTCAAGCCTTCAATCAACATGAAATATATAAAAGAATAAATGATTAAAAAATAATAATTAACTTTAAATAAATATAATATTTTGGAAAAATTATCCGGATTAGCAATTATTGGGCTTTTATTACTACTTAAAGTCTAATTTTTAATTAATTACATTTCATAGCCCTCTCTTGCCTATTAATTATTCCTAATTACAATTCATAGTCTTTCTCATGTATTTTCTCTTTTTTTCTATTTTCTATTATTCTCTTCTTTTTTTTCCTTTTTCAGATTTTTCTCTTCAGTTTTTCTTTTCCTTTTTTTTGTTGCTTTCTCTTTATTTTTTATTTTTTCACTTTTTCTTTTTCTTTTTTTCCTTTTCATTTTTCTCCTTTTTTTGTCTTTTTTTATTTTTTGTATTTTTTCTCCTTCATTTTTTTTTTCTTTTCAATTTCTCTCCTTCTTTTCATTTGTGCGAGCAAATACAAATACAAGTGTGAACTATAAAATACATATACAAATGCGAACTATAACATACAAATACAAGTGCGAACTATAAAATACAAATCCAAATGCGAATTATAACATATAAATACAAGTGTGAACTATCATTATATTTTTTAATTTTTAAAAAGGAATGATTGATTTTCTTTCTACGAATACTTGTTTGTATTTATTAATACTAGTTGTATTTATTTGTATCAAATTTTTATACAAATACAATATATACAAAAACAATATTGTATTTGTATTTGTAAAATTATTTGTTTCATTTGTTTGTCATTGTATTTGTATTAAGTGATATTTATTTATTTACAAATATTAATGATAATTTTGATATACAAATATAAAACGGTAAATTTGTATCAAATGATACATTACATATTTATATATTTTAGAATCACAAACATACAATTAATGCACTTACTTGTTTGTATACAAATAGAAATGATAAATTATACATAGTCACGACTAAATACAATATGCAATCAACTTACAAATACAAATATAAAATAATTTCTTAAAAATAAAAAGGTAATAAAGAAAATAGAATACAAATACAAGTATAATCCAAATATAAAAAAACATAATATAAATATAATTCAATATAATATGCAATCAATTATGAAATACAAATGCAAAATAGTTCTTTAAAATACAAGTGTGAATTATATAAAATATAAACTAAATATTACACAAATACACAACTTATATTTTTAATATTATAAGAAAATTTAAGTCCCTAAACATATTACAAAAATCTCACATATACACAGAATGTTATGTATATGTCGGTTATGTTATGTATATTAATAGGGAGAGAGAGTAAAGTAATTAAAAAAGTGAGAGAGAGTGTAATTACTTTTAAAAGTTTGGTATTTATGTTATTTAATTATACAAATATAAATGATGGTGCAAACTAACAAATACAAATACAAGTGTGAACTATTAAATACAAATACAAATACAAATACGAACTACAAAATATAAATACAAGTACAAATTTTAAAATACAAATACAGTTGTATCAGTAAATATAAAAATATAAATGGTGGTATGACTACAAATACGATAACAATTGTGGTATTTACGTTATCATCCATGACTTGTGCTCAACTAGTCATATTTTTTGAAAATACAAAAAATATAAAATAGAATAAAAAATAAAGAAAATAAGTAGAAAAAAAAATTAAAAAAAATCAAAGAAGAAAAGAAAAGAAGAAAGAGAAATAAAAGTTAGAGACTAAAAAGAGAAAAAAACCGAAAAAAAAGAAAGAAAGAAACAAAAAAAATAAAAGTAGGAAAAAATAGAAAAAAGAAGAAGAAAAAGGGGGAAAACAATATATATATATATATATATATATATATATATATATATGTATATATTCAGTTCAACGAGATAAGCGTGATTGAGATTTTTTTTAAAAAAAAAATATTAAATTTCATTTTTGGCGCGACTAAATAGGGATTGTATTCATATTTTATATGAATACATACTATCTGTAAAATCGAATATAGTGGACATAAAACGAATACAACGGCTATAAATGGTAATTATGTAAAATGCGGCTATGGAAGATGGGTTTTATAGCAAAATGCTGCTATTTTTTAAAGATCCACTTAACTAAAAGATATATCAACTTAATTTGGGAAAGAAAAACCCTATAAATGTTTTCCTTTTTTCTATTCTCATAGATTTTGAGACTCATTTTTCACATATACAAAAAGAAAAAAGCCTATAAATATTTTCCTTTTTTCTATTACCATAGATTTTGAGATTCCTTTTTTACATATACAAGGAGAAAAAAAAACTTACCAACATTAATTATTCATATATTTATTTAATAATAATTGAAGAAAAAAGGTAAAAAGACGATTCTGTCTATTACAGAATGTTTTAATGAAGGGCAAAAAATTCAATTTACTTTTCTAAGAATCTTCACGCTTTTAATATATTACAGATAAATCTTGGGCATATGAAGAATGATAATGGAATTATAATGTCGAAAATTAACCCAAATTAAGAAAGTAAAAGTTCAGGTAATCAACTGAGCAATTAAAATCCTCTTATTCCTCTTGTTTTTCTACTCCGTGGTAAAAGAAAATTTCTTTGTTTCCTTAGTAATTTTGTAATTCCAACTTTCTATATTTAAGATCATAAAATTAAAAAAAAAATGATAAATTTTAAATACTATTTTTTATTTAAAACAACAGAATTTTAATGTCTTCTTTGCATTAGTAAATTTCGTAACAAATTAAAATCAGCTAAAATAAATTAAAACTAAGAGAGTATTAAGTTTTTGTTTAAAAACAAAAGTAATAACTTTTAATAGTAGAAAATAAAATTAATTTGGAATCAATTATAATAAGTAATTATTTTCTTGCTATGTTATTGATATTGAGTATTTGTAATTAAATTGAATGGAGAATGTGGCCAAGATGTCTCCCCACCTAATGGAGAGAATATATCCGATTAAGTTCGATTGTAATACTTTGAACCGTAGGAACTATGGGTCAATGTCACGAATATCATAAAGTTTTATGGCATGTGAACATGACATATGATAGTTTCTTCATTTTCTACAAGAATATTTTCGTTCTTCGCTAGTGACTGTGTATATTTTCACCTTGTCGTTATGTGCAAATGTTAAAATCTCAAAAATGAGCAACAACACATTTTATAAGTGAAAATGTTGTATCATTTCTCAAAAATTGAAGCGACAAAACCTTCCGAAATATTGACAGTGTGATGTTTAATCAGTTATCAGTCGAATCTCTCTTTGTCCAAATAAAAGTAGTCTGTCCACAAATGGCAAACTATTTTTAAAAAGATTTGTGAAAATATAGTTTGCCCATTTTTGAGCAAAATCTTATTAACATTTTTTTTTTCTTCCCCAAACGTTTACAAATGGTGTTAGTTGTAATTTGCCCATTTTTAGAAAAACTGTCCGTTTTGATACATAAAAACAAATTGTCCGATCCATTTTGGCTCCCTTTTTAGCTTCGAACTCCTTTAATTACATAATGACGTCACTGCATATATAATTTAAACTCCTATATTGTATTCTTTCTCATTTAATTACATAATGACGTCAATGCATTTTATTTTTAGACTCATATTGTATTTTTCTTCTACGATAGATTATGAGGTTAGGTGCGTCTGCACTACTATATATTTGTGGGTATTAGCATTACAACAAAAGTAGTAGTTAATTATTTCAAGTTATACTAATTAATTCATGATGGAGGAAAATAATTTGGCAAGGTTAGGGGGATCTTTGCCAGTACCAAGTGTTCAAGAACTGGCCAAAGGCTCACTGGAAAATGTCTCATCGCGTTACCTGAGAGATGATCAACAACTTCCTATTATCATTAAATCTGATGATAATATTCCAATCATCAACATGGAAAGCTTGGTTTTTGGAGATGAATTTGAATTCAAGAAGCTGGATTTTGCTTGCAGGGAATGGGGATTTTTTCAGGTTACGTTTTATTAAAATATATTGCTGAGTCATATAATAAATCGTGATAAAGAAACATTTATACTATTTATTTATTTATTTATTTATTTATTTATTTATTTATTGTTTAGCATTCGGTGTTCGGTATCCGTATTGGAGCCCCGATTAATTCTGGTTGCGCATTGTAGGACCCATTTTGAGGTTGACGCTCCGAACAGAATTTTCTCCATACCCGAGCTCGAACCCGAGTTCTGTAGTAGTAGTGTTTTGTTTTAATAAAAGAAGGCTATTATGATATTTTAATTATCTTTTTAATATACGCTTTAATAACACTGGCTAGACAAATATATTAATCTGATTTTTTTCTATATAAATGAAGTTTAATTATTTTAGTAAAGCATTAAGGTAAGTTATTTCAATAGCTTTGTGTGAATAAATATGAGATTAAAAACTCATGAAAGAAAGACAGTAAAATTATATCTGAGAGTGCAAATCTATTTATGTGGTTAAAGGAAAAAGTCTAATTTACTCTGGTACTTTGAGTCGTATATTTTGTTTATATACCCTAGTCTTCATTAGGGCAAAAGGTATATTTGAAAACATAAAACTTCCTCTATCTCAAATAATTGTTATCTTAGCAAACAATGTCTATTAAGAAATCAATAAATACAATAGTTTACTAAATTACGGGTATTCAGCAAATGTCTCTTGAAAATTGACTATTATAAAGTAGATGGAATACAAGGATATAATTAGAAAAACATACTAATTTTTGTTTTTAATAAAATCTTAAAATGACATTAAATTTGGGGCAAAATTTTTTTGTTAAGACGAGACTTATTACGAGATGGAGTGGTATAACTATGAGATCAAATATAATCCAAAAGTATATGAACGAAATAGATATGACTAAAAAGTATACTAGAGGATAAACATAAAATAGTTTTGAAGGACTTTTTTGCCGTTATTTTATTTTTCTGGAAAAAGTACCTAAATAACCAAAATTCTTACCATAACTATTATATGTCTCTCTACTTTAAATTAATTACATAATGTTAACTTCTTAACAATCCCAAATACATGCGCATGTATTTGATATACATGGACCTAGTGCGACTGAATCATGTATCGCCTTAACCATATATCTGGAAACCCTAATCAGATGTTCGAACACTTTTTAATGATACAAAGTGCAATTTTGAAAACTAGTGTTTGACGGAGGAATTAGCAACGATAATGAATTTTCTATTGTTTTTGGTTATGTTAATGTATGTGGTGCATAATTAATACTTACAGCTGATAAATCATGGAGTGAGTGACTCAGTAATTGATAGAGTGAAGAAGGATACTCAAGATTTCTTCAACCTTCCATTGGAAGATAAGAAAAAGTTGAAGCAAATGGATGGTGATTTGGATGGTTATGGACAAGCTTTTGTTGTCTCTGAGGAACAGAAACTCGATTGGGCTGATATGTTTTTCTTGACAACCAATCCTCCTTATCTCAGAAAACAACATATTTTCTCCCACCTCCCTCAACCATTCAGGTATTAAATCTGAAAGTGCAAAAGAATTTTTCCATCATCACTTTTTCACGTCACCTAAATGACAAATACATGTAAGCATTCATAAAAGTGGTACTTGTAACCTAAAGATAAAACTGGTTACCTGTTACACATGTTAAAACCGTCACTCAGACTCTTAAAAATGTCTGATGTGTGCATGTTGGATCTTCCAAAATTAGTGTAACTTCGGAGGATTCGACATGAATGTAGAGCAACAGTTTAGGAAACTAACGTAGGATAAAATATACTTATTTACATTATTGTCAGTGTACATAAGTTAAACTTGAGATGTGGAGTGTGTCGTCGTCTCATGCTAACTAATGTTGTTGTATTGAAACAGAGAAACAGTGGAACTATATGCAGCTGAACTGAAAATATTGGCTTTGAAGATTATTGATTTTCTAGCAAAAACATTGAATATGGATGAAGAATACATTAGGGAAATGTTTGGCGAAGGAACGCAAGCAATGAGGATGAATTACTATCCACCATGTCCACAACCAGATAAAGTGATAGGACTCACTTCTCATTCCGATGCTGTTGCCCTCACAATTCTCCTTCAACTCAACCAAATGGAAGGACTTCAAATCAAGAAAGATGGTGTGTGGATTCCTATTAGTCCTCTGCCTCATGCCTTCATTATCAACATTGGTGATATCTTGGAGGTAAATAAGTATGATGTTACGGTCTCCTTTATTTTCAAAAAGAATCTTAATTATCAGGTCAGTTATAATTTTTATCCAGCTATCGACTCATAATGTAATCATATTGCTCGGATTCTGCATAAGATGTTGTCGCACCCTGATATTCCAAAAGAGAAAAAAATGCACTACTTTTTAGAGGATCGGGCACACATCCAGTGGCATGTTTGAAGAATTCGAGCAACATAACAAGTAATTACCTTGAAGTGATTATAGTGTAAATATTTTTTACGCTGTCAGTGTCGATACTGAAATTTACGGGAAGGACTATATACAACAAAATACATCATTTCTTGCTACAGATCGCGTAAAGGAGCATAAAACCTTGTTAGACTACATTTTGTTTCACTTTTGTGTAACAGATCTGGTGCTGGTTGCCTATACTTTTTGATATTTTTAATGAGTCTGATATAGCAACATGTATGTTTATCTGTAGATAGTGACAAATGGAGCCTACCGTAGCATTGAGCACAGAGCAGTGGTTAACAGCAAAAAGGAAAGACTCTCAATTGCAACATTTTACAGCACAAAATTTGACCGACAAATTGGTCCTGCTCCAAGTATCATTTCTGCTAAAAATCCGGCAAAGTTTAGAAGTATTGAAGCTGCAGATTATGTCAGAGGTTATTTTGCTCGTAAACTTGATAAGAAATCATACTTGGATGTTATGAGAATTGAAAATTCTGAGAATCCAGCAAGTTGAAACTCAAACAGTATTGACTCTACATACTATGAGTTATGTTAAGTAATTATCCTATATGATACCGTGGATTATTTTCTTCTACTAATTGCTATTATGAGTCAATCTTCTTAAGAAGTGTTTCATCAACATTCAGTTGCTAAGTAACAGTATTAAAATTTTCAAGAACACCTGATTTCATGCGTGAAATATCCTCCAAATCTCCAAATACGCATATCCATCTTCTTTGTTTTGATTTCAGTGTAATGTAATAATCCAACAAAGAAGTCATGTTTGGCAAGTGTACCATGTTTGTATAAAAATATATTAGCAAAGAATTTTATCGAGAAAAGTAAGATTGGTGGTGCACAATATTTTCGGATACAAATCATATCACCCCCGGTAGACTATATACACTTCAGCTACATCACCAAAAATGAAAAAAAAAAAAAAAAGAAAGAAAGAAAATAATAGACCTTGATACGAAGAAGTAATAATTTTGATTTCAGTAATCAGGCTGAGGTCATATGCAATGCTACTAAGGATGCATAAACTCCATCTTCTATATTCATAAGAACATCATGTCTTCCTTTCTCAGCAATGACTCCATTCTTCACAACAGCAATGATATCAGCCCCTTTGATTGTGGTTAAGCGATGCGCTACAACCACAGTCGTCCTGTTTACCATTACTCGATCCAATGCTTCTTGTACAATACGTTCTGATTCTGCATCTAACGCACTTGTTGCCTCGTCTAGCAAAAGAATCTTTGGATCCTTCAATATTGCTCTTGCAATAGCTATTCTTTGCTTTTGTCCACCAGATAATTGTATCCCTCTTTCCCCAACCGATGTATCATATCCTTGAGGCAATGAGGATATAAAGTTGTGTGCATTTGCTGATTTTGCTGCCTGAATGATCTCTTCTTCTGTTGCGCTGCCTTGGCTGTTGTAGGCAATGTTGTCACGAATTGTTTCATTAAACAGTATTGGTTCTTGACTCACCAACCCCATTTGCTGCCTTAGCCAACTTAACTTGAACTGTCTAATTTCCACACCGTCCAAATATATCTCTCCTGATTCAGGGTTATAGAAGCGCTCTATTAGGCTGATGACAGTTGATTTCCCGCTTCCACTCTCTCCCACTAGAGCAACAGTCTACAAAGAGAAACGAAAAAAATAGTTTAAGCCAATTGAATAAAAGATGAAGTACGTTATAATGTGGAAGGAGTTCTCCAAAATACCTTTCCAGAAGGGATGGTGAGGCATAAATCCTTGAAGATTTGGACATCCGGGCGAGTTGCATACCTGTAACTCACATGTTTGAATTCAATATCTCCGCGAACAGCAACTAGAGTAGTGCCAACATCAGAACTTGAGTCAATCTTGGGTTTTCTATCAAGAATGTCAAATATAGAAGCCACAGAATCTTTGGCTTTGGTAGCGTCTGGAAACATTCCTATGCTTTGAGTAACTCCAACAGCTGATAGAGTCAATGAAAAGAAAACCTGCAATATGTAAAGTTTCTTTCAGCAAATAAATATTGATACGGAGGAGTTGAAATGAAAGAGAAAACCGAGTGTTTTTTACCTTAAAAACTTGGCTGAACGTTGCTAATCCATGATGAATAAGGACAGATCCTATGTAGAAACAGAAGGCATTTGTGCAATAAAGTATAAAAGAACCAAAACCTAAGCTAGCTCCACTAACAATTCCTATCTTCACTCCTTGCTTCGTTGGACCTTCGCATTTCTTTAGGTACATATCCATCACTTTCTCCTCAGCACAGAATGATGCCACTGTTCTTATACTCCCAACAGCATCATTTGCTATTTGGCTAGCTTCTTCATACATCACCTGGAAAATGAGAATCCTTTTCAAATTAATTCAAGCACCTTTTAATGTAATCTATTTTTCAAAGATAAGAAAAAATGGAAAACCTTGGCATCAGCACTAAAGCCTTTGTACAACTTTGATTGGAGGAATCCTTGCAAACCAATTAAAGGCAGCACGACAAGGATTATAATTGCTAAAATCCAATTGGCAGTGAAGGCTATCACAAGGCCGGCCACTATAGTTGCTATGTTCTGTACAATAAGTGCCAGTGCGTCGCCCATAAGGGTTCTGACTGTGGAAGCGTCATTTGATAACCTTGCACCGATTGCGCCACTGCATTCAAGGAAATTTCACGTTTTTTTAGCAATAACATTCATTTTAATAGTTAAGAATTAAGATAAAGGGGGCGAAAGACAGGATATAATGCTTATAGATTTGTTAACAAACCTTGAATGTGCAGGATCATCGAACCAGCTGATTTCTTCGTAGACTACTTTTTTAAATGTCAAAGAACGAATTCTCTCGATCAATTTCCCTCCTGCAACTCCGAATAAGAAGTTCTGGAAAGGTACAACTAGCAAAGTTATCACACCGAGGCCAAAATACATGAGTGCCCAGAATCTTGATTCTTTTCGCAGCTTATGTGGTGGGTAAAAGAATATTTTAATAGCTGTCGAGAGTAAGAGTCCAAATAACGGGAAAATCAGACCATGTATAATTGCAGCCAACGATCCAAGTAACAAATACGGAAGCTCGGGTTTGTTCAGCTCAACAAGCCGCATAGTGGGAACTTTCTTACGTTTCTCTAAACTTCCCTTATCTTCTTTTTTGTTGTCTTCATCTCCTATTTCTGCTTCGTGAATATCAATTAGACCAGGAACAGGATAATTGAGTGTGAAAGAATGTCTAGATGATCCATGGCTTGTTGATCGCTTCACTGCTGACAATTGCTGGCTTGATGACCTGCTTAAGTTGTTGTCCAAAGACGTGGTTAAATCTGCCTTATCAAGGTCGATATTGGTAATATTCTCATCTTCCTTATTCCCTCCCTGCATTCGCACAAGCTGAGAATATGCCCCATTTGGATCTTGTATCAACTCGTCATGTGTTCCTATTTTCATGACGAACAAAAAAAAATACATAATAGTTTAGTTATGCACAAAAGTAAAGTCTGATAAAAAAAATCTTGAGAATTATTACCTTGTTCTAGTAGTTTTCCAGCATTCACCACTGCTATAAGATCAGCATTTCTAATGGTTGTGAGACGATGAGCAACAACCACGGTCGTTCTATTCGCCATGACTTTCTCAAGTGCTTCTTGCACGATTCGCTCTGATTCAGCATCAAGTGCACTTGTAGCTTCATCCAGGAGGAGTATCCTTGGGTTCTTTAAGATAGCCCTTGCAATTGCGAGTCTTTGCTTTTGTCCACCAGATAACTGTGTTCCATGCTCACCTACCATTGTGTCAAGCCCCTACAGAAACTCGCAATGCAAACAATGAATCTCCAATCGGAATTTGAAAGTACTTTGCTTCTTTAACAGCTAATTGTAAGCATAAACGTTGAATAAAGGGAAAACATATTACCTGAGGGAGTTTGTAGAGGAACTTAGCAGCATTAGCAAGTTCAATAGCTGTCTTAATCTCATCTTCAGTAGCATTTTCTTTACCATAAATGATATTCTCCCTTATGGTTGTCGCAAACAGGACAGGTTCCTGACTTACCAATCCCATCTGTTGCCTTAGCCATTTGAGTTGAAATCTCTTCAAATTGACACCATCTATGAATACTTCTCCGGCTTCAGGATCGTAGAATCTCTCCAGCAAACTGATAACTGTGGACTTCCCACTCCCACTTTGCCCAACCAAAGCTGCAGTTTTTCCACTAGGAATGACTAGTGAGAATCCGCTAAAGATTTGCACATTTGGTCTGGCTGGATACCTGAAGTACACATCTTTAAGTTCAATGTCACCCTTGACGTCTTCTAACACAATCCCGCCTGTGTCAGATGTGTCAATCAGAGGTTTACGGTTGATTGTCTCAAACATTTTGTATGCTGCAGCCTGACCTGCTGCAAATGCATTCAAAGATGGCGATGTTTGTCCTAGTGACCTGTAAATTGATTAAGAGAACATGCAAATGAGTTGCACTCTTTAGCCTACACCAAATTCCAAGTACAACAAATTAAAGATGCTTTAAACAGCAGAGAATTATATGCTTACATTCCACCAGTCATAATTGCCATAATAACATTGATGACATTTCCACCACTATAACCTTTCTCTATTATCAGTTTGGAACCATACCAAACAGCAAGTCCATAAGTAGAGAATACAATGAGTAGCAGCGTGCCAAGTCCAAGACCTGAAACAAGCCCTTGTTTGACAGTAGAAGCACAGGCAATTTTTAGTTTGCTGTCATACTTATTTATCGCCAGCTTCTCTCCGGTGAATGCTGCAACCTGAAGTTATCCAGTTTTCCGATTAAAACTGCAAGTCTAATACAAAATTATGTTGAAAAATTTGGATCATATTTTGAGGCTTTACCGTTCTGATTGCTCCTATTGTTTGCTCAACTACATTCCCAGCTTCAGCATATGCAACTTGTCCGCGACTTGACATTTTGGACATGATCAATGCCATAGTTCCCCCAGCAATGACAAGAGCAGGTATGCAACAAACCAGGACTATCGCCAGAAGCCATCCCTTTATGAACGCGATTATGAAGCCTCCAACAAATGTCGAGATGAATTGAATGAACTTCCCTACCTGGAACCATTCAACATAGGTTAGCTATGACTATTTTGTAAGAAGATTATGAAAACTAAATCACTAGTCAGTTTGCAGTAGCATTTGTTATTAATTAAGAAAATGCACCTTTTCACCCATTGCATCTTGAATGAGAATAGTATCTCCGGACATTCTTCCAATGACTTCTCCAGTTGTTGTTTCAGTGTCAAAGAAGCCAATGTCCTGCCTTAATATTGTCTCCAAATACAGTCCCCGAATTCGAGTCGCTTGCCTCTCTCCAGTAACCATCCAACACGACATTTCTGCAATGTTACAGGGGCAACATTTCATTATTGAGTGCACAGGTTCTTTCCATTATTACCATAGTTCAAGAACTCAAATTTACTGGTTTTCTTTGTCATATTCATTTTACACATTCTTGATCCTTAGATTAGAGTAGTGTTCGAGCCTTGGAATAGAGTCGCCCTTGGCATGGAGTGTATTAGCCACAAAGCAAGCTTCGTCACAACAGTGGAGCCAGAATTTTCTTTAAGAAACTCAATATATAAAAAAACAAATATATCAAGGATTCAACATCTACTAAACATGTAAAAATAATAATTTGACAATTTTCCAACGAAAGAGATTCAGCATTCTACCATTGCTTCCCAATGAATCTAGATCGGGTCCCAAAACGAATACTGAGAAACCAAACAAATATCCTTAGACTGATAGTACAATGTTGGAAAATGATTCTTTTCTTGGAAATTTTACTGACCCAGACTTTCCTAAACATGGTGGGGTAGTAAATGACTAAAAATAGTTCTTTCATTGCTTTTATGTCTTTATAAAACATGCACACAAAGGCACAGATTCTCTTAAAGACATCTAATCTAATAAACGTGACAGGGTACCCCACAAATGAGTTAAAGCATTATTTACTCTTTAGAGAGAGTAACTAAACGTACACATACTACTAGTTGCGAGGTGCAGTAACATCTACAGTATAATCTCATATATGAAGTTTGATAACTGTAGACTATACACAAAGTGTATAAAAGTAGAGAGGCATGACATATCAAAGCAATTTGAAAAAGAAAATACAGACTAAAAACAGTTAGTAGTGTATACTTACGTAGAAGGGATGCAATGCCAGCCCCAATAGCGAGGTAGACATAATAAATGGAAACCTGAAATGAAAAATGAAAAAAAAAAAGGAACAGGAGAAAGAATATAATTAATTATTAAAGGAGAAAAGGTAAAACATTTAGTCAAATGTTGTCTACGACTACTAGACAACTTAGGAATAGTAGTAATTCACAATTTTGATTTGACTCTGAGTCTGAGACAAAACATTAGAATTCTCATAAGGGATATACTTTGGTTCTTTCCCACTTTCTCTAGTGGGATTTTGCCAATTAAAAGAATAAAACATTGAATTAAGCTAAGCAAATACACCATGACTGTATTATACAGCAAAAACCAAATTGAATTCTACATGAGAAAATCATAATTATGTTTGCCACAAAGAAAAAAAAAAGTGAATCCTTATTGCTATTTACAGTAAGTCAAGAATCGACACGTTTTATTATAAAAAGGAAAGTGCAGTATATGAGTGGCAAACATTAAGAATGCTTCTTATTCTTCGTGAAAAAAGGTGAAATGATAGTGTAAAAATATCTGTTCATATAATATTTCAGACAAAAATAAACACACACTATATATATAAATCAATGATTACTTAGAATAATCAAACAATGAAACTGTTTATAAGATACATTACAGAAACAATAAACTTAAAATAATCAGTAGAATTAGCTTAGATAAATACTGTGACGATGTTAAATTGATTGTCCATTCAGTTTCTTCAGCATGATTATTGTATCAAATAAAACTAATTTCTTGGTTATTGTAGCTATCACAATTGTTTAAAAGTTCATTACACCGTCATATATATAACTAAAATTAGATTTCAACGCTTTTCACACCAACAAATCCCCCACCACCCACCCCTAAAAGAAGAAAACAGAAGTGGTTTGTGGTCTTTCTTGTTCTTGCAGAATGAGACCTTAGAAGGCAAGTTTTAGGTTTATGCTTGTGCTTTAAACATCACAACTTTAATTTCATTGCATGAAACCAAGAAAAATTAATCAAATCATCACGATGAATATCTCGAAAATAAATAAACAAATGCATATTAAACAAACAACAATGAAAATTAAGAGAAAAATTATGTGTCCACATAGTCACATACCTTTGAGATTTCATGTACGATCTCTTGACGATTAGAAGAACCAAAAGCATTAACAAGTTTGCCAAAAATTAGTGTCATTAAAGGTTGAGTTAATCCATTGCCAATAGCTCCAATGGTTCCAATTATCATTAGGGCAACATCAAGCCTATCTGCAAAAGAAAATAATTTGTAGAATGCCACTTTTTGATCTTCATCACCTTTTTTCTCTCCACTATTTTCCTCCATCTTCAACAAGATTTAATATACAGAAAAAGCGATTAATATAAATCTTTTCCTTTTTCACTGTATAATATCTCTTTGTTGAATATATAGGGTTTTAATGGAGGGGATAAGAAGTATGTTTAATTCTTCAAAGACACGAAGAAAAAGAAGAAGAAGAGATATTCTAGAAAAGTGGTTAAAGAAAATAACGTGATTTGTAGAAATCAAGAATTGAAAATACTTTTGATCAATAATAGCTAGGTTTTGATTTAGCCTATTTATAGATGTAAATTTCTACTTTTTGTTTACTTGTGTCCCAACTCCCAAGGAAAACAAATAGCGCTATCTTTTTTCTTTTCCTTCTTTTAGTTGGCTTCTCTTTATATATATAGATTATAGAATCTAATATATTGATTATAATATCTCTTCTAGAAAAGTTGGCAAAACTATATTCTAGTCAATAGGGGAATTATTGCCACGAAAATTTAGTGGTATGGGTTTAGCACCCTAATTGTTTTTTAGATTCGTAAATTAAGCTAAGTAGAATATTGTGCATCTATTGTATTTTCATAAGCTAGGAGTGACATTTGTTTGTTTAGTTAAGAAGATGTTGCCACGAAAATTTAGTGGTATGGGCTTAGCACCCTAATTGTTTTTCAGATTCGTAAATTAAGGTAAGTAGAATATTGTGCATCTATTGTATTTTCATAAGCTAGGAGTGACATTTGTTTGTTAAGAAGATGTTTTATTGATCGAATTGGATCTCATTGAATCGATTAATTATTAGATTTCTTTTAATAAAATAAAAGGAAAAGAAAAATCTTACACAGTATTATTCATTTTGTTTTATTTTACTAGCCTATTTTAGCAAATAAAAAAAATAATCTTTTTAACACTACATTGATCATAAAATAAAGTATTAGTCAAAGTTAAATTTTTAAAATATAGTAACGAATAAGATTAATTTCTTAAAGAAACCTCTTATAAATATTATTAAAAAAAAATATAAAATTAATATGGAAAAAAGTTTATAAAAGGGAGGAAAGAAACGAAAAGAATGTGACGATGAAAAAGTTAAAAGACTTAAATAGTAAAGGAGGGTGTGAACAATTTGGTTGTCCATCAACACAACGATACATTAATTATTTTTTACAAAAAATAATTTAACTTAAATTTACCAAAAATGTGCTGTTTAAAATCAAAATATAAGTCATTCATTACGTCATTAATTATTATACATGACTATGTAAAATTCGATCCTCTTTTCACAAAATTAATATGTTGCAATATTTCTTGTTTGTTTACATTTGCCGACTTTTTTCTATGGATTTTCACTCTCTTTTGTTTTACATGTTTCGGAATTTCGAAACCTTTTATTTGGAACAATTATCGTTATAAATAAACAAAAATAAATGAAGGTAAGAATAATATTGTAAACCTACGAGAAATTAATATCACGAAGTTAAATAATTCTGACATGATATTCTCTTTTTATAAAAGAACATGTGAGAAAGAAGAGAAAAGAGTGTGGCAATAAAAGGTGCATCAGAAGAATTGTAAAAGAGGCCTAACGTTCAAGGAGAAATAATAAGGTAAAAATAACATAAATCCCATTATTTATAGTCTCTCCCACTTCCTTAATTATTTTACTCTCTTTCTCGATTTATATACATAATAAAAGCTGACATATATATAAAAATATTTATATATGACAAGGCCGACATATACATAATAAAGTCTATTCATATACATAACAAGTATGACAGGGCCGACATATATATAACAAGTATGACAAAATCGACATATACATAACAAAGCCGATTCATATACATAATAGGGCCGACATATACATAGAAAGCTATGTATAAGTATTTTTAGAGAAAAATGAAATTTTTGTAATATATCTGGAGAGATGGGATTTTTGGTAATAAGTAATAAGTGAAACTTAAATTGTGGTTTTGTGTAATTTTTAGAAATAAGTATCAAAGGTGAAATTGAAGAATTCTAAAAGTTAATTACACATATATATACTGTCCGTTTGTTTTTATTTTTCATATTTTAACTTGATACATTCATTAAGAAAAATAATTAATAACATAATTATTTTACTAAAATACCCCAATTAAATGTTGTTTACGTTGAGTCTTGAAATTAGTTTCGAAAAAAGGCAATTAATGCAAAGAATAAATAGAAAAAAATAAGTTGTCTCTTTTATATGACAAAAATAACAAGTAAAAGAAGAAATACAATTAAAAAATTAGTGATAAGTAAGAGCGAACAGTGAAAGTATAATAATAATGATTCCACCGAATAACATATTTAATACTCATTAAATTCACAAGATATGGAGTGAGAAAGGAGAGAAAGAGTAATTAAGAAAATCTGAAAGTGATTTTTGAAATTGTGAGTAACATAATAGGAGTAATATCTAGAATTGTACGCGTTGTCAAACAAAATAATGAACATTAATTAATCACAAAAGGGATTAGAAGAAAACTAACTTATTTAGAATTATTTGGGGGCAAGATAAGTCTATTCATTTTCACACTTCATTGCTTGTTCTCGAAATTTTAATCAAGTGACCTTGTGATTCAGCAGACGGTATTGCATGACTATTGAAATAAAGAAAATATTCAAACTGTTAAGAACGCGAGCCCTACTAGTTTTAATATTAGACTCTACTGGTTGCGTATCAGTGAAACAAGTAAATTAACGTGATTCTCAAATGTAAAACTTAAACACAGTATTTTTTACGTGAAAAATAGCCGGTTCATAAAAGGTGTAAAAAACCACGACCTGTACCTCTACAGGATTTAACCCAACTTCACTATATCATTTGAGCCTCAACAATCAATAAATTACAAGACTTCTTGTAAACTAGGAATTAAAACTTCTAACTCCTATTTCTACAAAAACACAAATCTTCCCAAGATAAGTGTTCTCAAGTCTTCGAGTTCCACAACTTGAAGACGTTTAATCCTAGCTCAGTTTATACTTCATTGAGACTAGAGATTACAACTTAAAATGACTCAACGACCAACCTATTATACAAAGTCTATGACTCTAAGTTAGGGGTGTCTAACGGGCCGGGCCGGGCCAACCCGGAACCGGCCCTCCCATTTTACACGGGTTTCGGGCTGGGTTTGGCGTTAATCGAGCCGGGCCGGGCCAAATAGTAAAAAAATTAAAACCCACCCGAAACCGGCCCACTTAACCCAATCCGGTCAAACCCACCAAAATCCGGTCAAACCCGGTTAAAAACCGGTCAAACCCGTTTAAAAATTAAATAAAAAATCCAATATACACTATATACACTCCTGTATACACTCCAATATACAACATATATTTTTAAAAAAATATATAAAGTATAAACAATTACACATATATACGTATCATTTAATATATAATTATATATGACTATACGTACTACTTTAAATAAAACATATGCTATAATAGTATAATATATATATATACACTACAATATATATATACACTAATTTATAAAACATATACACATGTATACGTTAAATATATACTACTTTAGAAGATATATACACATATATATGCACCATTCAATATATATGTATTACTTTAAATAAAATATATACTACAATATACATATATATATACAACAATATGTATATATATAGTTACATACTAATTTATAAAACATATACACTTGTATACTTTACAGATATACGTCTATAGAAGATACGTACACATATATACGCACCATTCAATATATATGTACTACTTTTAAAAAAGTATATACTACAATATACATACTAATTTATAAAACATAAAGTAATGTATACGTTAAATATACACGTCTTTAGAAGATCTATTCACATATATACACTCTATTCTATGTATATGTAATACTTTAAATGAGATATACTACAATATATATACATTACAATATATATTTGTATAGTTATATACTAATTTATAAAATATATACACATGTATACGTTAAATATACACGTCTATAGAAGATCCATTCACATATATACACTCTATTCTATGTATATGTAATACTTTAAATGAAATATACTATAATGTATATACATTACAATATATATTTGTATAGTTATATACTAATTTATAAAACATATACACATGTATACATTAAATATATACTTCTATAGAAGATATATACACGTGTATACGCACCATTCAATGTATATATACTACTACTTATAAAATATACTGCATTATATATACATTACAATATGTATAGATATACTTATATACTAATTTATAAAATATATACACATGTATACGTTAAATATACACTTCCATAGAAGATATATGCACAAATATACAAAACATATGCTACTTAATATAATAAATTAATAATATTTGGTAGTAAATTAATAATATACTAGAAGTAAGTTTTTAATTTAAAGTAGAAAACTAGAAATTCAATTTAAAATTTTAAATCGTTAAATAAAAAAAAATAAAAAACAACGACTAAGGAGTGAATGAATTTGGGGAATTTTATTGATTGCAAAATGATCCAAAATTTATAATTTACATGAATGAAAAATCTATAAATTATGCATCATTTTTTCCAACCCATTCATGTTAATATTAATGGGAACTTGCATAGGATAGTCGAAGTCAACGGGGGCAAAACCATGCATTGGACTTGATTCTGCTGAGTTCTCCCGTGAAGTCATAATTTCTTCAAGTTTCAGCTCGTCGCTCGGCTCCGGTTTCATTCCTTGGTTTCTTCTTTCCTCTCTAATCCAATCTCTGAGGCAAACTAAAACATTCATTGTGTTGCTTCCCAATGAGTGTCGGTTGTCTCCAAGCTGCTGTCATCCCTGACTGAAGGCGCTCTCTGATGCAACGGTTGACATTGGAACATTCAAGATATCTCTAGCTAATCTTGAAAGTACAGGATATTGTGATTCATTATTCCTCCACCAATCCAGCGTGTTGATCCGTCGTCTGCGATCCTCTGGTGCCGTCCGAAGATAATATTTCAGCTCTTCCCGATAAGTTGATGTGGAAGCTCTCTCATGAACACTGTTCCAACAATTTAAATCATAAAACGAATCAGAAAAACCACTATGTGCCGGCCTTTTAGAAGATGATGGCTCCTCGGGAGGATGAGGAGCGACAGTTGGAGTGATATTTGTAGGTACGGCTGAATCAAATAAATCAGCATAGTGATTATATAATTTTTCTATATAATCCTTTGCATCAGCCGTAGCCGTCCACAAATCAGGCTGTACTTGTTCAGAATCATGGTTAGTATTTATTTCTAAGTTAGTATAAATAAGAGTACTAAAGTGACACATATGATTATATTTCATGCACGGATTTAGCATAGCACCAACCAAGTAAATAGGGGGAATCGGAAAAAAATATTTTTTAAATTTCGTAAACATGGCGCCAACAACTTCTTTATAACCTTCTTTATTTTTATATTCTTTGAGCAAACTAGAAATATCGGCTATATATGCCAAAATATTACAAACAGTAGGATAGTAAGCACCGGAAAATTCAATCGTAGCTACATAAAATTTTTCTAAAAACTTAACAAGATCATTAATTACAACCCAATCAGAATTATGTAGCATGCAATCAGCAGAATCAGCTAATGAACCGCAATGTTGGTTAAAAGCTAGTGTAACAGGAATTCTATATTTATAACAAGTTTTTAAAAATTCATACGTAGAATTCCATCTAGTATCAACTTCCTCAGGCATCAAAATCGGTGTAAGTCCATTTTCTTGACATTTAACTTTAAATTCTTTAATTCTCGATCTACGATTATTTCCCTGAATAAAACCAACGGCAAGACGAATTTTTTCAATATAAAGCTCAAAAAAATCAAGACCATCTTTTATAATTAAATTATATATATGACATGCACGCTTAATATGAAAAATTTCAGGCAAGGGCGGAGATAGCGTAGATTTTATTTTTGTTATAGCAGTCTTGTTGTTAGAAGCATTATCAAAAGCAATACATAAAATTTTATTTTCTATACCATAATATCCGACAATTTTAACAATAGAATCAACAATAAATTGTCCAGTATGTTTACGATCTTCATCATATAAAAAAGCAAGAATACGTTCTTACATCACGAAATTACTATCCATCCAATGACAAGTAACGGTTAAATAATCATTTTTATTTACAGCACGACTAAGATCAGAAGTTAGGGACAATCTACATTGAATATTTTTTAACAATGTTGATAAATAAAAACAATATTGTGAATGGAGTCTAAAAATATCAGACCGACAAGTAGTTCTAGGAATACCATTAAACATAGGATTATAAATTGCTTGTATATAACGAATAATAGCATCAGAAGAAGGAAAACTAAAAGGCAAACAACCCACAACTACCATTTTAGCTCTTTCTTCCATGTCCCTCAATTTATTATACTTTTTTGCTACTTGACCGGTTGTTGGGTCCATTCTAGTTTGCGTTGACCCACCAACATCCCCACCACCTTTTGCAATATTTAACTCTCTTTTGTGATCTTCAGCTATATGTCTCATTAACGTACCCGTACCCCCTTGCTTACCTCCACTTCTATGCTTATATATTTGTTGACAAATATTGCACTGCACCTCAATATCTGATATACGTTCAAAAAATTGCCATGCAATACTAGTTCTTTTATGAGGTTTTGGGGCACTAGGAGGACGGGAAGGGAGATTAACTGATTCAGATCTAACGTTAGCATCTCCTACTGCGGGTGTTTCAGCAATATTTTCATCATCTTCGTCTAAATTAACTGCATCTACTTCATTTTCTTCTTCTATACCGTAATTTTCCTGAGCTTCTACATAATCCATATCGTGAGCACCTACACCTATTTCTTCCTTAAAAGGTGTACCAAGCGGTACCGGAGGCGAAGGCGAAGGCACACGGGTATAGCTTGCACAACATGTTCAATATATTTGTCCATCATCAAAACCTCACATTCCCTAACACAAACTATTTTAAAAGGTAATGAAATTCAACTTCAATAATAACCTCAAAAATTATTCAAAGAGAAAGGTACTACTTTGTGATTTTATTTTTTTTAATATTTTATGATTGGCATCAGAAGCAAATAATATACAATAAAAGAACGAAAGTTGCACAACAAAATTTAAAAATCTGGAGATCATTTCACTCCATAGCAACCATGGTAAAGAGTTCATCTGGAAAGATGCTCCCAATATAAAAGAACAGGAAAATATGACAATTAAAAAAGAAAAATAAATTGGTGTATCTGGTTCTCTAGATTCTCCACCTCAATTTCATATTTATTTTTTTTCCTTATAAGAATGCAAAGATTCTTTAGCTTCTCAACATCGCCTGCCATGAAAATAAAGAATTTTTTTTTAACACCCATAGAAAAAGTTGAAAAATGAAATGAATAAGAAATGTATCACATTTTTTTTTTAAATCTAAGATATTTTAAACTGTAACCTTGATTATTAAGAGTAGTAGTATCTATATTTTCTTTTGATCTTATTTTATAAGTGCAGAACTACAGTCATCACTTAACAATCATCAAGGATTAAAGAAATTCTTCTGTGTCATTTACAACTAAGAGCTACTTAAAAACATGCTGGCAAGGAATGTGTGAATGATCACTCACTCTAGATACGATTTTATAATTGTAAGAGAGAAAAAATTGGCGAAGAAACCCCTAAACCCTAACTCTGACGGCGATTATGACTGCTTCTACCGTCGGTGGGATCATCCCACCGGAGGAATTTCCAGCCCTCCCAACCCAACTATCTCCAACTAACCCAACCAAGACACAGATTGTGACGGAAACTCAAAAAAAATATGCTTCTATGCTTAAACCAAAAGATCAAACATTGTTACTACCAAAAGTTCCACCAAAGCCAGTAGTCATGCTACATGGAGAGTCAAACATTACATGAAAATTATCAGAGGTGAAATCACTCATAATTTAGGAAAACTTGCAATATACCATTGTAGAAAAATTTTCGTACGGTAAATCGGATATTAATACATTATGAAAAAGCATCCCTAGCCAGTGTGGAATCAAGCAATAATGTACGATAGGAGTATTAGATACAAGACATATTCTAATCAAGTTGACAAGTTTAGAGGACTGTGTACAGATGTTGTTAACTATCACTACAAGAAAATAGTTAAATTGTGACAGAGATTTTAGTCACAAATCTGTCACAAATCATTGATTGTGACGGAAAAATGTGCATCTCAAAACCTTTGGTCATAAAATCATTGTGACGGATTTAATTTCCTTCACAAAATTATTGTGACGGAACTGTGACAGATCGTCCGTCACAATATAAATCCTTAAATTTGACTTAAATTCCGTCACAAATTTGTGACAGATTTTTGACAAAATATTCCGTTACAAAATAGTGACAGAATAATTTTCGTAACAAATTTTCAAACCTAGTCACCACTATTGTGACAATATATTTCGTTACAAATAATTTGTGACGAACTAATTTAATCACAATATGACTCTCTTACCTGTATTAGTAACAAATTTAGGATAGATTGTGACAAATTAAATCTGTCACAAATTTTATTTAAATTTTTATTTTAATAAATAATAATTACGAAATCCTATGCTCTCTCTCACACACACTATATATATAACATAATACAAGATTTATAATAAAAAATATCTGAAGTTAATTAAAACATGCAAAATCACAACTTCAATAAGCAAAAGTCTACCAACGTTTGAAATTTAAAGCGTATAACTATCCAAAAATTGTGACAATGTTCAAGTCGACACCTCAAGTAACTAAAGTCTCAAAATATAAAACACTTAAGCATTAAATAAGTCCCTATTAGGGAGAGTAGGATTACTAAATGAGCGAGAAGATAATGCCATATTGCTCATCATGAGAGACCATTGCTCCTCCATAGATTTGAAGCGATCATCACTTTGTTGCCTCAAACGAAAAACCTCCTGCTCTACTCGATGTTGCACCTCCGCTTCTACACGTTCTTGAAGAACTCTCTCTTGATTTTCTCTCATTTGCGACACATCTTTCTCAAGTATTTTGATGCGCTCTTCGACAATATGATCGGACACTAAATTTGCCGACTTGACAGAATTTTGATCTTTATACAAGGTTGAAGCTTCAGATCCCAATTCATACACACACCGTCTTTTTGGTCAACCCGCAACATCAAAATACATGCTATTTATATCGAGTTCTTGATCTTCTAATGAATCATCAGATGAGCCCAAAAGAGCAGTAGCTATGACGGCCTCCATTTTATCCTAAAAATTACAAATAATCAACCACCAAATATTTAATCATCACAATGAGCCACACAAAGTAAAAGAATATACTGCCTGAATTATAATTATTTTAAATGATCTAACTGTACAAATTAAAAAACCTCACAACCTCAAGGAAAAGAAACTATCTAAAGTAATGGATCTACATAATAAAATTCTTAACATTAAACTACAAAAAAAGGAATTTTTTCCTATCAAAACAGTCATTTGGGAACACCATCAAATATGCAACAACAACATACCCAGTCTAGTATCACTTTTGTCTGCGGAGGATAGAGTATACACAAAAGTCACCTATACCTCAAAGGTAGAGAGGTTGTTCCCGATAGACCATCGAATCAATATATAGAATCCAGGTAATTAACTAACTAATCTTACTGTACCCTTCTAAAAACTAGTTTTCTAACACAACAAAAAAGATAGTGAACAACATTTAGAAGAAGCCAGTAGAAGAAACATCAAGATGAACTGAAAACACAAAACCAAATGAACAAAAGACAAAAACTACATTCAAGTTCCAATAGAGAGAATCATGATCATGCTGGAACAATCACATAAAACAACAGAGGCAAATTTTTCATGATTCACACTAACAGAAAGACAAAGATTACCTAGCTATACCTTCAAGTTTAGGCTGCAAAAAGCTCTTAAAAATTTTTTTGGAAGTAAGAGGATAACCTTCAAGTAAGACAATACCCCAAGCCTTTTTAATATCACAAATTGCACATAAACAAAAAGAATAACGATAATGATAACAATAACCACCACAGAGAAAGAAAGCAGAAAGGAACAACCTTTGTGGGAATACTATGAACTTGAGTTGTACATGACTGTTGGGGTGACTCATAGACCTGAAGATACTACTTATGAGTTGGTTAACCGATCTAAGCTATTCTAATTTTGCAGGAACTTGTTGAACTACTCAGGAAAGGGGAATTCTCAAAGAATGATTATCCCTGCATGAATGATCCAAGTCCAACTTTCCGTGAGAATTCCCAGTCTGCATCAATACAGGCAAATCAAGTTCCAACTCCTCATTCAATGAGATCGAGAAGGACTGCTATTTGGGCCCTCCCTCGTGAATGCATCCTGGCTGCAAATGTATGGTCCAGCCTATGCACCACTATGTAAAGCAAAATGATTGACTCTTCCTACTCTAGCCCGCTGTTAACACCACTGATTCTAAACATATACCTACAAAACTAATGATGTTTCTTTTCTTGTTTCTATTAGTAAGACAATTTTGGTTTCTGATTGCAGAAATACAACCGCATCAGTGTGTAGAAAGATTTCTATTTTTGACTCCTTTTGTTCTTTTGGAAAATTTAGTTATGATGATTCTGTGGCGTACTACCATGGCATATTTGCCCTTTTCAATGTTTTTTTCTCTAGGAATTATACAGTAGAGTAGTTGTGTTGCCACTCCACAAGCATCTACTGAGATCTGTCGGACTCTTATTCTCCAATCATAGCATCTACTGAGATCTGTCGGACTCTTATTCTCCAATCATACTTACCAATAGACGAGGTTGATGTTTACACCGACTGCCACTAACTCATTTAATTAATAGACACACACTTAATAGAATGACCCGCATTCTTAGCAACTATTGTTTCCAATTTGCAATTCAGAAGAGAAGAAAAGCAGTGAACACAAATAAATGACAACTGATCCATCTACCTTGAGAAAACAGGCAACACAACACAGATGTTCCAATAAGTTTTTAGAAGTAAGAGCATAACCACCACAACAAACTTCTAAAAAAACTATAAATAATGCATTCGACCATAATATGCTAAACGTACATATTAATACAAGATCAAGTTAATTCAAACACAAGAAGAACATCACAACAAGAATAACAAGATGTCAACGACAATGCTAGTGAATCGAAATAGGCCACACACGGTTTCACTAGACTTAAAGATTTCAACAAAAACTAGATTTTTAAGCAGAAAGATCATTATATGAAAATGTTGTAGGCATACATACATATTAAAACAAGATCAAGTTAATTCAAACACAAAAATCAAATCACAACAAGAACAACAAGATGTCAACGACAATGCTAGTGAATCGAAATAGGACACACACGGCTTCACTAGACTTCAAGATTTCAACAAAAACTTAATTTTTAAGAGTAAAATATTGCAACAAGTGTAGTGAATCAAAATTGTCCCCACACGGCTTCACTACTTCAAGTTACAAATAACAAGTCACTCTACTTGCAAGATCTATATTGATTTCATGCTTTCAAGATCTGCTTATTAGCAAACTTACACTAATGCTCTTCGACTTGGCATCAACAAAACTGCCATCCTTTTTTTGGTGCAACTTCATAAATATCTCCCATGAATTTGGTTCATGGCCCATTTCAGTTGCCTGAAAAAAAAGTTCAACATTAAAATCAGAGATAAAGTCAAAGAATTAATCTATTAAAGTATGAAATTTACCAATTTTATAGTATGCTCCACTTTTGACCTGGAACCACCAGTATGCTTGCTTGGACCAGTGCCCGAACCACTAGTTTCACTACATCGATTTTGAGTTGCAATATGAGATTTGTTCTTAAACTCATCAGAAGCCCAATATGTCTTCCAGTTGTACCAAACATCATCCAACACAAAATTTGGTTTGTTTATTTCTCTTCGCCAATGATATATTCTTTTTATATATAAGTTGGCTGCCACCTTCTTCCAGGTGCGTTTGATTATGGAGTTCTCTGTAGGATTCTACTGATATGATTTCTAGAAAAAAACTTTAGTTAGAGACATAAACACAACAATAACATTATAAATTTTTAATATAAAGCAATATTTACCATGAATTCATGCCAATAGAATTTACGAGTGGATTCAGTAACACCCTTCCATGTGTATCCAGTAGCATCTTGTCGTTCCTTAAAATTTTCTGTGATGGTCTTTGAGATAGAATGACCATTAGGGACAAACCTGAAATATAATTATAAAGAGTAAATTATACATTTTATGAATTTTTTTTTTAAAAGTAAATAATTTTTGTAAAAATATCTTCTCTTACTTTTCCCCGACAACTGATATGACCAACCGTCTAGTTGTTGATGAGCTGCTACTAGAACCAATAAGGATATCTATGGAACCAGGAGTATCGGGAGAACCAGCAACCAATGATGGCGTATCACTCATATTCTAAAATGACACTTATTCTATAACTGCAAAACAAAGTCCATGAAAAACAATCCACAAAAGGAAATCTAAAGCTCAAAACTTTAATTCAAAACACTTCAAGAACTTAGCTTTTATAGTTACACAAGAAAAAGAAAAGAGCATCAAGATGCAAGAACCTCAAAGTTCAAAACTTTAATTCAAAAACATAAGCTTTCTGAAGATACACAACAAAGGAAGTAGTATCAAAACTCAACAAGCTAGTACATGTAACTACTAAAAACAGGAAAAATTAGATTCTTCTTCTTTTCTTTTTATGAAGTTCACATTCCTCCTCCTCCTCATTATCATCATCATGATCATCATTATCATCATCATTATCATCATCATCCTTATCATCATCAGCATCCTCATCCCCATCTTCATCCTCATCCTCATTCTCATCCTCATCTTCATCCTTGTCCCTGTCCCCATCCTCGTCCTCATCCTTTTTTTCTCTTCCTCCTCTCCCTCCTCCATGTCAATTAACATACCATCTGTATCATTCAATATGTTAGGTATTTCATTTTCATCAATATCAATCTCATGTACTTGACTATCATCGTCTTGAAAAACTGGATCATTCAATGTATGAGGTTGCTCTACTTTTTGGGAAACATCTATAACAGAGCGTGTCTTTATTGGGAAAATAGCTAACCATTCACTCACTGTCTTTTTTATGGTAGGATACATTTTAAAATACACCTGAGATGCTTGCACAACCATAATAAATGGTTCATATTTGTTAAACAGTCTTCTCTTGTTAACATCAACAAGATTATACTGTGGGTGCACTCTTGTACCATGCTTTGGCATCGGATCAAACCAAGAACACTTGAATAACACAGTTCACTTGAATGGTAATGAATTATACTCCAGTTGCAAAATATCTATTAATCGATCATAGTAATTGGTAATATCTGCACTATGGCTAGAGCCCTTGATGCATACACCACTATTTATCGTAGATTTGTGAAACTTATAACTATTTATGACATATCCATTAAAGGGCTGAACCATATGTAATGGCCCTTCGGGAAGACCTTTCATGATTTGATTGGAAATGTCGGAAGAAGGATTTTGTGCCTATTGACATTATAAATAATTAGATATCGATTAAGATTGAATTTTGCGAATAATAGAGAATAATTAAGAATAATTTAGACACATTAATACTTACATATTTTTCAAACCAAGATGCAAACTCTGTTTCAAGTTTAGCGTCAATCTCACTATCTTGAATACATGGTTGTATTTGTCTCAAGATGTTTTCATAAATTCTGAAAAAAAAACTAATTTAATTTTAATATCAAATTTTTTATTGATATTTATAGATGATTCATAATTAATTTACTTGATATATGATTTTACTTTATCACAGTTCAACAAAATATATGTACGAGCTGCGTGATATTCTTTATCATCTAACCTCCTCTTTTTCAGCTTACCAAAACCTTGACCAGCTTGCTTAAAAACAGAAAGCATCTCAGGATCATCCTGTTCAACTCCACCATCATCTAAATTTCATGGCACTTTTCTGTGTCGTGTCGGAATGTATGACTTAAAGTAGTGCACAAAAAATAAAGATGCTTCTTCAACTAAATATGCATTGCATATAGAAGCTTCAACTTTATTCGTATTTTTGACATCATCCTTGTATCTTCGGAGATTCCTACAAACATTAAAGTATGTCAATATATTATAATTGATATATTTATTTGCATATATTATAACATATAATTAACTTTATTTACCTCTCAGTCGGATACATACATCGTCCTTGAATCGGGCTCGCTAAACGTGCTTCATAATCCAAATGGATAGGAAGATGTTCCATGGAATTTCAGAAGCTTGGAGAAAAAATACGCTCAAGCTTAGTCAAGATGAGAGGAATATTTTCTTCTAATTGTCTCATGTGTTCTTCTGTAATTGTTGTAGAGGTGAGATCTTTAAAGAAAAGACTCAACTCCGTCAATGATGGCCACACATTTTGTGGAAGCAATTCTCAAAATGCAATAGGTATTAACCATTGCATAAACACATGACAATCATGAATCTTCATACCAAAAAGTTTAAGCTTGTTCATGTCAACACATCTTTATAGATTAGACACATAACCATAAGGAAACCTCAACTCTTGCAACCATTTATAGAGAAATTCTGTAGCCTTATCATCTAGCATATAGCAAGCCTTTGGATACTTTTTGATAATTTCATTCTGATGTAACTCTGGACGATAGCAAAGTAGTTTAAAATCTTCTCTAGATTTTGCATTGTCCTTTATTTTTCCCTTCACATTCATCACAGTGTTGAAGATATTATCAAAAAAAATTTCTCAATATGCATCGGATCAAGGTTATGTCTAACAGGATTTGTTGGCCAGTAAGACAAGTCCCAAAAAATACTTCTTTTCTTCCAACCACATGCATTATTCTTTGAAATTTTGGCGTTTATCACATAAGAATCAAGTTTTGTCACTTTCATGAGTCCCAAGTCCTCAATCTCCTTAAGTATTTGTACACCCGATTGTTCAGTAAATGCAATCTTCTGTACTGTTTGACCTCTCTTGAACCAGTTTTTATTTTTTCACCATGAATGATTTGGTGGTAAAAACTTTCTGGGATTATCAAACCATGAGATCTTTCTACCACTGGGTAGTGAAAAAGCATCAAAATCTTTCATGCAATAAGGACAAGCTAATTTTCCTACTGTACTCCAACCCGATAACATTGAATACGCAGAAAAATAACTTATTGTTCACATCAGTGCAACTTTCATTTGAAAATTATTCTTACTTGAAACATCATATGTTTGAATTTCCTCCTCATATAATTCGTTTAACTTTTGAATAAGAGGCTGCAAAAAACATTGATTTTTTGTTTTGAATTTTTGGGATCAGGTATAATCACAGACAAAAATATGTATTCATCCTTTATGCAAATCCAAGGTGGCAAATTATATGGTGTAACTATCACAGGACAAGAAAAATATTGTTGGCGAAATTGATCAAAAGTTTGAAAACCATCAGTTGACAAACCCAATCTAATATTTCTCACTTCAGATGCAAAAGAAGGGTGTGCATGATCAAACTGTTTCCAAGCAGCAGAGTTAGAAGGATGATTTATCACACCATTCTTTTCATACTCAGAATATCATCTCATATGTTTTGCTATAGCATCGGATGCATACAATCTTTGTAAACGCAGAGCTAAAGGAAAATAATACATCTTCTTATAAAAAATATTTGTTTTCTTGTTGGAGCGTTGATGTTTTGATCTCTTAAATCGAGGGTGAGAACAAAACTTGCAATTGACAAGTTCACTATCCTCCCGCCAATAAAGCATACAACTTTTTTTACAACAGACAATCTTTTCAACCGGCAAGCCCAATCCTTTCATTAGCTTTTTGGTACTATAAAAGCTATCTATCATTATGTTATCAGTTGGCATCAATTTTGATATAAATTTACACAAGTCATCATACAATCTTTCAGAAAAATGATGTTTCGCCTTTAGATTTAACTGATGAGCAATGACAAATAGTTGTGTGTGTCCATGTGGATTTTTCGGCCAAATTTCTTGTTCCGATGCTTTGAGAAAATTATAAATATTTTGTGTTGTGGGATTTGGATCCTTTTCTATGTTACCATCAAAAGAAGGTCCAGCAACATCAAAAACCATAGATCAAAATTCATTATGAGATTGAGAATTCACGGTTTCACCTGAAGCTAAAGCTTCTTCTTGATGATTACCAAACACACTTGGACCTGGAATATAACTTTCTCCACGATGATTCCAACGATAATAATTCGGTACAAAGCCATTATTTCCAAGATGTATCATAAGTGTAAACTCATCCAAAATAATTTTATTTCGACACTTACGATGATTTTTATTACAAGGACTTCTTAATTTTTCACCATCCATACATTCTGGATGAATTTTAGCAAATTCAACAAAGCTCTCAACCCCATCAATAAATCTAGGATTTATGAATCCATCTTCCAACAATCTATCATACATCCTCTCACGGTCAGAATTATTCATATCGTGCACTCTGAAATAGAATAAATATGTTAAACGACAACATTCATGGACACATAAGCAATAAGTGGATGTATTGAATATTTCAAAAATAGTATATTTTTTAAGGATCGACACTTCGTCATCCAAATTAAGTGGATGTATCGTCTTCATTTAGCCAAATAATAAATGGAGATGACATTTGTACTCTAATCACTAATACTACAAAAGGAAAAAAAACACTAAGACTTCTCATTGTCATCATGATACATACATTACAATTATGTTTTTCACACAACTGTTCAAAACCAGAAATCAATGAAAAGGTAACGTAGAAATAGTACCTTAAAAAGGTTTATGTTATCATTTCTATTTTAAACTTGCTATTCAAAATATTCTAATCCATTCTAAATACATGCATATACCAAATGTTAGATCAGCACACAATCAAAATAGAGTCAAAAAAATGATCAAGCTTGCTAAAAAGATCTAATAATAACACTAAAAACATGTATACCTTGGAGATTCATATCATATAACTACTAATACTCTACTAGCTCATTCTGCAGAAGGACAAAAATTCATGTCTTTTTTATTCTCAAGTGTCATTATGTAAAGAGGATAAAACAAAGAGATTAACAACAAGTGTACCATATAAGGAACTAGTAAGATACTATACACATTGATACAACAACAACAACAAACCTAGTATATTCCCACATAGTGGGGTATGGGGAGGGTAGAATGTACGCAGTCCATACCACTACATTCGAAGAAGTAGATAGGCTATTTTCGATAGACCCCCGGCCTCACACTGATCAACAAAACCTTTGTAAACCCAGCAGTTCAAAGATCAAAGGGCATAAAGTGAACATAACATCAAAAGGAAGTGTTATAGATTAACAACAAATACTTGAATTTATTTTTGGTATTCAACACATATTGTGCATATTAGTGAAGCCAAGTGATGGCCTAAGACACCAAAAGATATACTTGGACATAAATCAAAGCAGGCTAGAGGATTAAAGTTTCAGAAAGACCATAATGCATTAATATCATGTACTTATTTTTCCCATTAGGAAATTTCCAGAACATAATGATTCAGAAATTAGAGAAAATAGGGTATAGAACAATATGATACAAAAATTAAAAAAATATGGCCATAACTATATATGGTGTTAGCCCATATGTTATTGGGCCTTTAGTTTATGGACCTTTAGGTTATTGGCTATGTATATATAGCCTCCTTTTGGTTTAGTCAGTTTTTATGCTTTTCAGATTATATTGTAAACCTTAGCCTTTCTTTCTTTCAATAAAGTTCTATTAATATGGTATCAGAGCCAGGTCCATTCCCGTTTTGGGCTTCCGGTCCACGCGCCAGTGCCAGTTAGGCCTGGACGTGAGGGGGGTGTTAGAGTGGGTAAAAGTCCCACATTGGTTGGGGAATGGACTAGTGGTTTGCTTATATGAACTTGGGTAATCCTCACCTCTTGAGCTAGCTTTTGAGGTTGAGTTAGGCCCAAGTCCATTCTTGACATATGGATCGAGAGAATATAGCATAAATATGACACAAACCCATGAACTCATAGTATGGCTTTCTGTTTGTCCTAAAGGGCTGCTTGTAATTCACTAAAATAAAAAAAGATACCTGATAACGCTCAATCTACAGCTCTCGTAGGAGTGTAAAGCGGTCGTAGTCAAATATAGAACCCAACTGGGTTGGGTATCGATCCCACAGGGAATAGCTTCATCAACAAGTAAGCAAAGATTACTAGACTTTTAGTGCAAGTCTCGTAAAAAAAGGGGGAGTTTTGTCATGCAAGTAATGTAACCAAAGTAATGAAGTAAAAACAGAAAATAAAAAAGTAAAAATGGTTTGCTTGGTTGGTTTACGATCAATGAGAATTGAGAAGTTGGGGTTATGTCCACCTTATGAGTTGTACGTCTCTATTGGCTATGAGTTGTGCGGAATTTAGACATGCATGTGCTTATAGAGAATTGTATTCGATGGTAAATCCAAGCGTCTTTCGACCTAAACAAGGACTATTTCACTTTAACTCTTTCGAGCTTAAAGCGTATCTAACGGTACAAATTCTCCAAGAGGTTAATCCAGTTACGGCACTAACTTTTTAATAGGGGATGGGACCCTATTACCTTGACATTATCTCTTTTCCAGACATATAACTTTTCTTTCGAACAAGTTAATGCTATACTGGCGTTATTCTATGCGTCTGCAGCCACAAGAATTTGCATTAAGATGAAGAGAATAATGATATAAACAACACACGTGTCACGAATTCACAAACTCATAGCAATATATAGTAGCTCATATGGCTTCCATAACCCCAACAGAGAAGTTTAGTTACCCATGAGTGCGAAGGAAATCACAATCGACATTGTTATTATACCACAATAAAGATCTCGTGTAGTAAAGTGTGGTAGGCGTTTAGGCGTGAACTCCCTTGCAAATTAACGTTTCTCTTGTTGTGGAAAATAATAATTGAATAGATGAAAAATAATGTCAACAATGAATTAATAAAGAGAATTATTTTGATGGATGGATGGATGGTGGATGGATGAGAATTGATGGAATGGGGGAATTGTGTGGAATGTATTAAAATCTCTAGCAAATTAGGGTATTTATAACACCCATATCCTACTCCTACTAAGCTAATGAATTACTTAACCCAATCCTACTAGGTTAAGGTATCATTATCCTAATCCTAATAAATTACTGCTAGTCCCCAAAGTCTTCAGAATTGCTGTTTTTGTCCGGGATAGATTTTCCATGCGCCACTTTTGGTCCTTGGCGTGTAAGCTTTCCCTTCCTTCTTTATTGAAGCTTTCTTTGACGTCAAGTTATCCATAAAATGCTGAATTATGCATCATTTATACCTGAAAACTTGCTAATCATGTTCGTTAGCTCACTTACAGGAAAAAGGACTAAAAGTGCATGAAATATATAATTTGTTCTCAAAACTTGACTAAAATATGGGCAAAATCTAGTGCTATAGGCATGTAAATTCGCCTATCATCAATACCTATCCATGGAATTGTACAGCAAGGTTAAGAGCGGAAAGAGCTACAGAAATAGGTTCCTGGCCATGAAATACTTAGTTTAGGATACTAACCACAATACAACCTAGAACTAGCATGCTTAAAAATGAGAAATGCTACTCCTAATTGTGTGAAGAACCTGGATTCCATTAACACGCTGAAAAGGCCATTTTCAATGATATTTGACAGGCTTAAGATCAACTTTCTTTCGTTCTTCCTCTCTGGGAAGCATACAGTGGTAAGGACAATCACTAAGGCAGTCCCATTGTTTCCATCTCAGATAAAGTGCTTCCTATAAATCGGATCGGCATTGCCAACACTGGCACGAAGGAGTCCAAAAATAGAGGAAAACACAGCAAGAAAGAGAAGCAAAGGACGCCCTTCCATTAAACTGTACGCATTAATAGCACACCAAAGATAGGCACCTAGTCTTTATTTTGTCATTACTAGAAAACATTTAACGGCCCACCAAATATCAACACTCGTATGTGTATATATATTTTAATAAACATCTTATAGTGAATCGTGAAACAAATCTTGCAGTGGTTGAGAGGGATGCTCCTGAATTTGTTAGCAACCTGACAAAATCAACTGGGACTGGGATTGGCCTCGAGTTACGGGAGTCCGGGTTGATCATTAATGTTAAGAATGATAAGGTAGAGAAAGCATGAATGGTTTTCAACGTTCCTGGTACCATTTTACACCTGTCGATGCAAATGCTATTAAGAGTTTGAGTTCTATTTATTTGAAGAAAGTTTCATTTTGTTCTAAGGATCCAAGGCACATAAATAAAGTTGTTTACCTGATTAAAACTCTTAGACGGAATGTTATGGCTATGGAGTTAGAGAGAGCCGAAAGGGCGACTTTGGTGAACAGAAACAACCCCAGAAACAACCCCCATGAGTTCCAAGAAACAACACAAACTCACGCTACATCACTAGTTAAGGGTAATTCTGTTGGAATCAATCTATTCCATACCTTAACAAGCAAAAAAAGGACCTAATCCATACCTTAATAAGTTGAAAAGGATAGAAATTGAGATAAATTACCTCAATAAGTTGAAGAAGAATCGAAATTGAGATGAAGTAACTGCTTGCGGATGAAATTGAATGCGGATTCTCTTGGTGAATGTGACTGCTTTGTGGAAGAAATTTAATGCCTGTAAAGAAATTAAGGAGATGAAAACCAAGGGGTTTGAGTGTAACCCTTAATTAGAATCCTTGTTCTTCTAATTGGAAAGAGACGATGTAAAAATCAAAAAAAGAGGGAAAACGAAAAACTTTTTAGAGGGAACCCAATTCTGCTTTTGACAGAAATATATCCATCACAAATAATTTTTTTTTAATTTTTGTTGTGACGGAATGAATTCATCACAAATTTTTATAATATTAATTACTTTTTTTAAAAAAATTGTGATGGAATGCTCAATCTGTCACAAATTTAGTAACGGATTTGTGATAGAACGTTATTATTTTTTCTCATCAACTTTAATTTATGACAAAAATATTTCGATCACAAAAATTATATTTAAATCTGTCAAAAATTTGTCACAAAATTGTTACTCTTTCAATATTTATGTGAAAATAAAAAAAATAAAAATTTTATATTTATGCAAAAAAAAATCCATCATAAATTCATCACAATTCTGTCACAAATTGTGATAGAAGTGTTCTGTTACAAATATTCTATCACAATTTAACTATTTTCTTGTAGTGTACAACCTTTTATATCAAGTCCATGGAGAGATATTGGTAGATGAGAACTTTTAAATAGGATCCATGATTTGAACCAGATGTTGAAACGATAATAGGCGTTGCTAGGATTTCTTTACCAGATCTACCTCCTAATTTCTTTGCAGAAGAGGAAATTTTCTCGATAGCATCTGCAGTTGGAAAGTCGCTTACGATTGATATGGCTACTAAAAATCAAACAAGATCTAGTGTTCAAGAGTGAAAATTGAGGTTGATTTGGTGGCAAAGTTACCTCAAAGAGTTAGAATCAATGAGGAAGATAATGAAACAGGAGAGACTAAATTAGAGTGGATGCATATACAATATGACATATGCCAAAGTATTGCAAAGAATGTTGTTTGCAAGGACATGATGAGGATAGCTATTGGATTGTTCATCTAAAATTATGTGACTCTAAACAAGAAGAGGATTCAGGTGATAAAAAGAAGCTGATAAGGAGGAATTAAAAAGACAAATGGAGGAGCTTTGAATAACCAGAAAAATAATGGAAAGACCAGGCAAAATCAATACAAATAGGAATAAATGACCCGAAGAAACAAGTATAGGAAGGACAAATATGGTCATATTGAAGAGGAAATTGATTATAAGGATGAAAATCTTTTTAAGGCATTGTAGGAAAAGGAGGATGCAGAAATAGAGAAGAATAGGATGGAAATTACTAAGTAGGAAACCAAAGATTGGGTCAGTCAAGTCTTTGGGAAACAAAATAAGAAGACAAGAAGTGATAATATTGACCATAGCGGGAAAGAGGATGGAATAGAGGGAGGGAAAACAGAGCTAATCAAGAATAAAGATACATGAATCTAAATTGTAATGATGGAATGGAACATTTAGAGAAACAACTAACTAAGAGTGATCATGCAAATCAGTCCACAATATTAACAGGTGAGGAGGATGCAGGAGCTATAGTTCCTGTTGTACTGGATGAGGTATTGCCACTGGCTATTAAAATAGAGGATAATATGGATCAGGTGGACCTAAAGAATAATATTGAGGATATTACAAGAGAAGGAGTCTTATCCCCAAAATATGTAGAAAAAAAAAAGAAGAACATATGAAGCAGAAGAAGAAAAGTACAGGGCATTTAACTACAACTCAAGCAAATTCAAGGCAATCAAGGAGGACCATTATAAAATCAATTAAGTATCAGTAAAGGCTCTTATTTGAAACATCAGATTAGTGAACACTCAAAGGCATTCACTAGATTAATAAACAAGCACAAAGGGAATCAATTTTATATCATTGGTTTAATGGAATCTTTTTAAGACAAAAAAGAAGTGGAAGGTTATAGGAAGAAGCTAGGAATGGAGCATGCAGTAGTCAATGCAAATTGTAAAATTTGGATATTTATAGATGAAATTCTGAAAGTAGTAGTAGTGAGAGATGATGATCAACAACTTACTCTAAAGCTGCAGAATCAACATCAAGGACTGAAAATTTTAATTTTCCTTGTACATGCTAAATACACGTAGGGGAAAAAATTACAGTTGTGGAAAACACTGTATGACATATCTCAAGATTTCTAATTACCATGGATAGCTGGAGGAGATTTCAATGTCATTACTAGTGAGAAAGAAAAATTAGGGGGACTTTCAGTTACAGAAGCAGAGGTTAGGAATTTCAATCACTGTATTAATATGTGTGACCTTGAAGATAAAGGCTTTATTAGAAGTAAATATACTTGGTGGAGTGTCAGAAGGGATGGAGACTGCATTTTCAAAAGACTAGATAGAGTGTTAATGACATGATTCAGAGTATTTTTTCTTTAATAGAAGTAGAGCACTTGATTAGAAGTGGATCAGACCATGCTCCATTGCAGATTTCTTTCAGTACTGCTAATGAAAATGTTACTAAAAGTTTAAAATTTTGAATTTTTAGTTGAAAGAGAATTCATTTATGGAGGTAGTCGGGCAACAATGGCAGGCAGATTTTAAAGATAACCCATTTGCAATCTTTCATCACAAAATGAAACAATTAAAAAGGGCCTTAGTTCAATAGAACAGAGAAACATTCAGCAATATATTTCAAAAAATAGCCACTCTGGAGGAAGTAATATATAAGTGTTGGAGGTTCAGTTTGAGGCAGATCATTTTCAGGGGATTAGGGAGAAGCTTGATGAAGCTCAAGCTAATCTATAGAGGTATCTCAATAGAGAAAAGGATTTATGGAGACTAGACTAGTTTAGAAATGGGGAAAGAAATACAAAATTCTTTCATACTATTGTTAATAGAAGAAGAAAGAGGCCAAGGTGAAAAAAATTCAAATGAAGAAGGTGAGTGAATGAAGGAACAAGAACAGATTGCTGATGCTGTTATGCTATTTTATCAAAATCAATTTAAGAAGCGGGGGAGTGACTTGAATTTTGACATATTGGAAGAGTTACCCACAATTATTAGTGAAGAAGAAAGAGTCTTGATTCACGAAATAACGAGCAAGCATGAGGTATATCAAGTTGTAATGTAGCTAAATAGGAATAGTGCAGATGGACCTAATGGGTGACTGAAGCATTTTATCAAGATACGTGGAGCACCATAGGGGATGATGTGTATAATACAGCGAAAGCCTTTTATTATGGTGATGAGATTTCTAGGTATATTACTCATACTAATCTAGTGCTTATTCCAAAGGAGATGAATGTTACTACTTTCTCACATCTAAGGCCAATATCCTTGAGTAATTTTATTAGTAAATTCTTCTCAAGAATTGTGAGAATTGTGCATGAAAGAATAAAGGAAGTACTATCAAAACTAATCTCTAAAGAATAGGTTGATTTTGTTCAAGAAAGAAGTATAGTAGAAAATGTGTTGTTGGTGCAAGAAATTATTACTGAAATTAGGAAAAGAGGTAAACCAGCCAACCTTATAATTAAGTTGGATATAATGAAGGCATATGATAGAGTGGGGTAGGTATTCTTAATGAAAGTTCTGAGAAAGGTGTGATTTAGTAAAAAGTTAATTGACATGGTCTTTAGATTGGTTGAAAATAATTGGTATTCAATTCTTTTGAATGGCCAATCCAAAGTTTTTTTTAGATATTCAAGGGGTTTTAAGCAAGGGGATCCTTTATCCCCTACTCTTTTCATTATTGCAGCAGAAGTATTGTCAAGAGGTTTGAACTCTTTGATGTGAAATAAAGAGTTCAAAAAGTTTGAAATGTCAAGAGAGAGTCCACGGATTAATCATTTGATTTTTGCAGATAACATGATAATTCTTTGTAAGATAGACATGAGAAAAATAAAGTTGATTTCTGAAACTTTAGAGAACCATGAGAAAGCTTCTGGGCAAAGGGTGAACAAGGAAAAAAGTGTAATTTATTTGCACCATAATGTTTTAGGAGAAGAGGTTGTAACTGCTGAAGTGACAACAGGGATATTGAGAAAAGATTTTTCATTTATGTACTTGGGATGTCATATTTTCTATAGGAGAAAGCAAAAAAAGTACCACCAACAACTGATTCAGAGAGTTAGTTCTAAAATGAAGTCATGAAAAGGAAAATTGTTATCATATAGAGGAAGGACAATTCTGATCAAACATATATTATAGAGTATTCCTATTCACTGTATGTCAGTAATTAATCCATAATTGAATGTGCTAAATCAGGTTCAGAGATTAGTGACTCAATTTTTTTGGAGCAGTTGTATTGGAGGTAGAGGTAGACACTGGACTAGTTAGAGAAATTTATGTCTACCAGAACATGAAGGTGGATTAGGATTCAGACTGATGCAAAATATGTCAACAAAATTATTCTGTAAATTATGGTGGAACTTCAGGATAAAGACGTCAATTTGGAGTCAGTATATGCAAAACAAGTATTAACATTGCAATCTTGTAATGTGGGAGATAGGTGGAGGATCACAGGTGTGGAAAAAGATGCTACAAGTTAGGGATTTAGTAGAACATCAGATTGGACGGAATGCTAAATTAGGGGATGTATCATTCTGGCAAGATAATTAGATAGGTATTGGAGATCTGTACACTATCACAAGGGAGAATGTAGAATGAGATGATTCTTATAATAAAGTTAGTGAGATGATTAAGAATGATGAATGGGACAGAGAAAGACTACAACAAATTTTTCCTCGAGAGATATCTGACTACACTATTCAGAATATGAAGCCACCAAGAAGTAAAAGGACTAAAGACATTTATGTCTAAATGTTGGATGCCAAATAATTTTTTACAGTGAAAACATCTTGGCATTACATTAAACATAAGGAAGAGGAAAATAAAATTTATAAGTGGATATAGGTTAAGGTATGACCATTCAAAATGACATTTCTGATGTAGAGACTTTTAAAATTCAAAACCTTGTGGATGATAGAGTGAGAAAATGGGGACTGGAAGGACCATCTAAATGTTGGTGCTGCGAGAATTCATCTCACGAGACTATGACTCATGTCTTCTTGAGATCCAATATAGTTAACAGGACATATCCTACTTTTCTTCTTTTGCAGGTTTGAATATAGAAGGCCTTTTCTTTAAAGAGGTAATAATGTTATAGTGGGGAGCAGAGGTGAAAAACAATATTCAGCCATATTACAGGGCGCTATCAAGCTTGATAGTGTGGGGACTTTGGAGAAGAATAAATAACAATAAACATGAAGAAAAGAGAATTACTAGTCAAAGAACTATTCATAATGTACTGAATTCCATGCACAAGTTGATTAAAGTAAAACAACCTAAGAGAACCTTTTCATGGGAGTGGCCAAGATTGTTAAAAGAACTATAAGAATTCAAAACAAGGCTGAAGATTACTAAGGTTATATAGGAGTTTCCACCAGCAGGTTGGATCAAATACAATACAGATGGAGTATCAAGAGGAAACCCGGGACCAAGTTCATATGCTTATTGTTTGAGAAATGAAGAAGGTGATCTTATCTATACAGAGGATGATATAATGAAAAACACTATAAATAAATTAGCATAAACAACAACTTTGCTAAAAGCTAGTGTACATTGTAAAGAAGCAAATTATGATCAGGTAATTTTTCAAATAGATTCTTAACAGATTCTTTGTTAATGAAGAAGGTTCTAGCAGGTGAATGGAAATGTCCATGGACCATATCATAAATAGTAGCAGATATCAAAGCCAACATACAGGGTATGAATTTTTTAATACAACATACATTCAGAGAAAGGAACAAATTGGCAGACTATCTATCTAATCAGACAATTAACAATGGAAAATACAAATATGAATATATTAAAAACTTAGAACCAGCAGGAAGAAGGATAACCAATAGTGATAAACTTCAGTTTCCATATCTTCGAGTATATCCATTAAGGAGATAAGGGAGCAAAAGAGGCTAAAGCATATAATGTCTCACTTTACATAAATTTACAAAAGTCACTGGGTTACAAAAAAGTAAAATGCTAGATAGCCTAGGCTACTTCAGCCTTCAAAAAGGACCAGGTACTCCGGGAGTGGCTAGGGTCAATTTGGAAAAGATAAACTTGAAGGTGAATCCCATCACTATGAGACAGAAGTGTGAAGCTTTCCTTGCACTTCACCACGGATCCACTTGCACAAATTTCAAGGTCAAAAGAGACGAGTATAAGAACATAGGTGGTACAAAAAAGAGTTAACTAGTCATGAGATTCATCATTCATGACGAGCACCCTCAGCAAACAATGGATCTGCAACCATCTACCATAGAACACAACTAGAAAACTCAAAAAAAAAGAATCAGAAGCAGTCAAGGAAGAATCGAGTAAATTTAAGAAAGAGTTTACTCTTGAAAGCTGATGATAAGAAGTATAAAATGAGTTTAGGCACAACATTGATGATCCAGAGAGCAAGAAAGAGAAAATGGCGATTGAAATATGGAGGCAACATAGATCAGATGTTGAAGGGGTTGGAAAGGAAAGGTCTGAGGATGAATTTGGAAACCCTACTTATTTTATATGTAATAAGGGGATGGCCTGAGGGGGATCTGGGCCGATATTTAGGAGCCTTTTTCTTTTCTTCTTTCTATTTTGTTATTTTATTTGGGATACTTGGCCTTGTGATGTAATTTTATTTTATAAAACAATAAAATCCCAAAATTTAATTAAAAAACAAACTAAGAGTTGCTTATTATAAATTGATCAGACTTTGAAATTCAATACGTGTCACACTCTAAAGTCGAAATATATCACTGTGAAAATTATCAATATAAATATAGTCAATAATTTTACGGCTGTAAAAAGGAAACTCTTTTCTACTCTCCCTCCTAAATTCTCTAAATTCACTAAAAATATATTAACTATTGATAAAATTATGTAGTCACATAGTTGAGAACACAATCAATTATCATGTATTATTTGAAGTTCAAATAAAAAACAATGAAATACTGCACTAGAAACTCTAAAACCTCCAAGTCATTTGGAGGAGCAATCATTTTTCAAGATCTTTCCAAGGTGTTAGCCTTTTTAAAGAAGACCTCACTTAGATACCAAATGAGGGGTTGTAGTGGGTTGCTCCTCAACTCAGGGACCTGTTCTCAAATGAACTCAAACAGCAAGACTAAGGAAAGAGTAAACAATAAAGTGCTAGGAAAGATAAACAATCAGACACAAGAGTTTTACGTGGAAACTCCTTGCTCAAGGGAGAAAAATCACGACCTGCCTCCAGGATTTACAAACTCGACTATATACAAGAAAACTCTTGAATACAGATTCCACACTTCAAGATTAAACTCTTAATCATCACTCCCCTAGTAATAACTCTGTTACAAGAAGATACAAGTAGTAAATCTACTGCTCCCAACCCTAGCTAGCTTAACTGGCTGCACAAGCTAACTCTAACTTGAAGAATCACCTAACTCTAGATGATTACAAGAGTTCTGAGTTACACCACAACACCTACAATAATCATAAGTAAACATAGGCAAAATTTAAGAACAATACACAAAGACTCAACTACAACAAGGAAGTAAAAATACAACTCGATGAACAATCAGTTCCCTATTGCAAAGTGGAGTCTTTGATTCAGCTTCTGAAAGATCTTTAGGTGTGAGACTATGAAAGCGTTGGTTTTTTTGTTGAGGAAGATGAGCAATATGTAGTATGACTCAAGAAAACCTAGGAGAGATCCCATAGGTTGAGGCAAAAAAGTGGCAACAGTTTTTTCACCAACTTTCGTACTTTGTGTCAGTTGTGACAGTTGACCGTGATAGTGACAAGTGAGCCCAACCTGTTCCCAAAGCGGTAACAGCTTTAATTTGTCATCACAGGATCTCCAGGAAATAGGTCCCAACATATAATTTACATACAATTTGTTAGTCATCAAAACTAATTACTTAACACCTTTTATCTAGCTCCACAATGCTCTTTCGAAATTACCTTAAAAAATTATCATTTGAACAACCATCATTATATATTATAAATAAACAAAATAAGAAAAGTTAATGCTACGAAGTCAAATCTAAAGGAAGTTCATGAAATTATTTTTTTTATTAAATCATCATAGGGTAAACAAACAAGTGGTACCATCATATTATTTTTCCCTTCATACTTTCCACACTATAAATGGCTAGGAAAATTAACATTTGATCTGTAAACTGATCTTGGATGCCAGCCTGGTGGAATGACATTCTGGGCAATAACACTCTTCCTTGTACTTGAAGTAAGCCTTAGGGAAAATGGAGGTCTCTGTATGTTTGGTTGTATGCCAACACTCCAAGTTGCCCCAATCATTCTCTTCATAGGAGTCCATGGAGTGCTCCTTCCTCCTGTTTTTATTTCAACCATTGAAAGATCACCATCCCCATTTACTGCTTTAGATACAACTGCAAAGAAATTAGGGTTTGAACCTTTGTCTACCTTGAACAATATGTTTGAGTTGTGATTGCATGCTACCCTGCAATCAAGGTTCCATATAAAACATTAGACTAAATAGAAAACAACTATTTTAGTTTTTGTGGAATAACTGATTATCACCTTTTATAAAAAATTGGAATTCTTCCTGCTTTATGCAATTGTGCTGCTGCACCATGCTTTGCCAATTTTCCAAAGGCAATTCCACTTAAATCAAGGTGAACTGGATCATTATTGCATGCCCCAGGACACTCGTCTGTAAGGGTTACTGTTATTGGACTTCCTGAACAATGTGGATTGTGAAATTGGGTACACATCACCTGAAAAATAATATTGTTAACATTTAACTGTCACTAATTATGTTAATGGAATTCAAAAAGATCCAAAAAAAAAGTTGACTTGTATAAAGTTTCAGCTTATTTACGTTATATAATTTAGGGAAAAGGGTCAAATATGCCCAAAAACTATGCGAAATGGTTCAAATATACCTTCCGTTATAAGTTTACTCCACTGATGCCCTCATTGTTAAAGTTTATGAGCAAATACACCTCTTTGGATGTTAAATGATGTGCTGAAAATTTACGAGCCCCTTTTCTCCTTTTTTTTTTTTTTTTTTTTGAAAATTTTAATTACCACATAAGGAAAATAATTGACACATCATAAAAAATAAATTCATCCAATTCTTTTACAACCTAAACACGACCCACCAATTTGAACCAACACATAATCCGACCCAAGATCCACACCCCTTCTAACCCCTGTAATACTGAAAAACTGATCAATGGTGTATGTGTTCATATTGGCTAAACTCAGTTGCTCTACAGACAGACAGCATTCTCAAGTGAAATAATATCATTTCGACGTTTGCAACAATGAAATTTTTGTTGTTTCGGTAGTACAAAATCTGTATGTTACTTTGTAAAAAATTCAACTAAGTTCAAGACCAAATTTGTCAAGAACAACTTGAAGTTTCAACACCTTTAAATCAAAATCAAAAATGATTTTTCAATAGAAGTGTGTTAATTAATATTTTGAAAGAAAAAAGATGAAGTAGAATTAAAGCCAAGTCCTCCGAATTCACGGAGTGTCCTTAAGGAATTAATTCCTCTCAAGTACCTAAGGTTGCATAATTTTCCTCCCAGGATAAAATAGATTACAATCCGACAGTAGCAGTACCTCAAACTATCGGATTCTTCAAACTCACTCAACGGGAGATAAGCACAATGAGTTTTTAGAAGACAAGAAGTGTTTTTCAGCTCTCAAAAATTATTTTTCTACCTGAGGAATAAGTCAGGTATTTATAGCCATTAGGTGTCCCTTCGGAAAGGAAGCATTGGTTCTGGAAAATTGCATTGTTTCTTGATATAATTTAATAATAATTGATCTTATTGATATTGAAGGGGTTACAGCTGTATATATAGAGAACTGAAGAATAACTAATTACAGAATAACCCAGATGTATTTAATAATTATATATGTATTCTATTATCCCCCCGCAAGCTGATCAGCGGTAACGAGGGGCAGCTTGGAGCAGAGATACTGAAAAGGCTGTAACGGAAGAGGCTTGGTGAGAATATCAGCAAACTGATCAGTAGATGGGACATAGTGCGTGACCATCGTTCCTGCAAGTACCTCATCGCGAACAAAGTGGCAGTCGGACCCAACATGCTTCATACGATCATGAAGGACTGGATTTTTGGTAACACAAATAGTGGACTGATTGTCACAATAAATCTGTGGTTTCGTCGGGGGAATGCCAAGTGCATCTGTAAGGTATCGTAACCACATGGCTTCAGCAACACCCGCAGCCATGGCACGATATTCTGCTTCTGTGGAGGAACGGGACACTCGCGTTTGCTTCTTGGTGCACCAGGAAATCAGATTCGGTCCCATCATAACAATATATCCAGTAGTGGACTTCCGATCATCTTTGTCGTTAGCCCAATCCGAATCAGAAAAAACAGATATATCAAACGAGCCCTTTTGAAATAAAATTCCACATTGAAGAGTACCTTTAAGATAGCGCAGAATGCGTTTCAAGGCCTGAAAGTGTTGTTTTGTGGGAGCATGCATTGATTGGGAGACACGATTGACTGCATATTGGATGTCCGGACGAGTAATAGCAAGATAATGAAGTCCACCGACGAGGCTCCGATATAGTGTAGGATCGGCAAAGGGAGTATTCGGCCCTGGGGATTGGCGGACTGCCATGGGAGTGACCGCGGGTTTGCAGTCTGTCATGCCAGCTCGATTTAGAAGTTCAAGGGTATATTTTGTCTGATGCATCAATATGGTTCCCGATTTGCGGATGAGTTCGAGGCCAAGAAAGAACTCCAGAGGACCAAGGTCCTTAAGTTTGAAGTCACGATGCATAGCCTCAGTAATTTCAGTGATGAGTGATGACGAGCTGCCTGTAATAACAATATCATCCACATAGATAAGAATGATGACTGTCCCTCAAGAATAGTGAAGGGTGAAGAGGTTGTTGTCATGATGGTAGGTGCGAAAACCAAGACCCTGCAGAAAAGTAGAGAGGCGTGTGTACCAGGCACGTGGGGCCTGTTTCAGGCCATACAGTGATTTGCGAAGCTTGCAAACATAGTGAGGACGGTTGGGATTAACATATCCCGGTGGCTGAACCATATAGATGTCTTCCTCAAGATGACCATGAAGAAAGGCATTGCTGACGTCTAACTGATGAAGCGGCCAATCATAGTGAAGAGCAAGAGACAAGACCAGACGAATAGCCTGTTGCTTAACAACAGGGCTGAAGGTCTCCTTATAATCCACACCATACTCCTGATGATACCCTTTTGCAACCAGACGTGCTTTATAGCGAGAAAGAGATCCATCTGAATTTCGTTTGATGCGAAACACCCATTTGCACCCAATAGACTTTCGGTTACTAGGCAGAGGCACCAAATCCCATGTACGTTGTTCATTCAGAGCCTGAAATTCCTCATCCATAGCTTGGCACCAGAAACTATTTTTGGAGGCTTGGTTGTAGGTAGTAGGCTCAGTTATGGGATGTGCATCAAAGGGTATTTGAGTGTGGTAGACTTTGGGTTTGAAGGTACCGGCCTTGGCTCGGGTTGTCATAGGGTGAATGTTGAGTGGAGGGTGATTAGGAAGGGGTGATGATGTGTGGACGGGGGTTGGGTGGGGCTGCCGTGGGAGCTGGGATGTGAAGCGGTGGATGGGGTGGCTGTATGTGTGTTAGGAGTATGATGTAGGGAAGTGGTGGGTTGTGTGGCAGTCGGCTGGGTGTTCGGGTGGGAGGTTTGGGGGTTCGGGTGGGTGGGTGGTTGGTTCGAGTGGGTAGTGGTGTAGTGGGGTACCGGGTTAGGTGCCGAGTGAGCCGGAGCATGAGCATGTGAAAAGGATGGAAATAATGGCACAATGCCAAGTGGATTGGGGGAGTATGGAGTAGAGGAAAGACTTGTGTAAGGAAATTGTTCCTCCACAAAACGAACATGACGGGAAACATATGTTTTCTGAGATACAGGATCGAAACATTTGTAACCTTTGATAGTGGGATGATAGCCTAGAAAGACACAAGGGGTGGACCGAGGTTGAAGTTTATGTTGAGTGTGTGGACGCAACCAGGGATAAACCAGACACCCAAACGGGCGGAGATGGATGTAGTCGGGTGGATGATTGTAGAGACGGGCATATGGAGTGGAGTTGGAGATTCCTGAGCAGTAATTTTACTCCAGACGGTAAATTTGACAGAGGATCAACAACCTTGTCCATGGCGCCGACCTACGACGGAGGAGGGAGGCCGTGCGGCGTGGTGTAGACGGTGGCGGCGGCGCACACACGTCGGAAAAGAGAGATTAGGGTTTGGGCGGAAGAAGAAACCCTAGCTTTGATACCATGATATAATTTAATAATAATTGATCTTATTGATATTGAAGGAGTTACAGCTGTATATATAGAGAACTGAAGAATAACTAATTACAGAATAACCCAGATGTATTTAATAATTATATATGTAGTCTATTACCTACATATATAATGTCTTTTCTCTAAAGGTCGTGTTGCTTTCGAGATGCGTTGCGCATGCGTTTGCATGGCGTCTGCACGCATATGGAGAAAATTTATTCCTCACTTGTTTTACAAGTTTCAAATAAAATTTATCTAAAAAATTAATCTCATCGATCATTTTCCGAAGCCGAAGCCGAGCGAGCGACGACGACAGCGCGAGACACGTCTTTATTCTTGACTCACTATCATGGTGGAGATGTGTTTGTTGATAAGAACGCATGAAAATGTAAATCTGTGGATTGTTATACCTGTAGTTTTGTAAATGGTACATTCTTCAATCGATCACCAAAATCTTGTTCCATCTTCTTTCTTTGTCACTTGGTGATTGGGATTCTTAAGAAGTTTTTTTACTTCACTTCTTTGGCTGATATCTGAAACTAAGTCGTATCGACTTGTTGATGCTTCATTAAAATTGTAATAGTGATGATTTCCATCTGGTCAACTTGTAGTTTGTTTTCTTGCATTATTTTGATAGAGAAGTTAATACATAAATATGGGATCCCAAATTATAACTTTGACCTTAAACTTTGATAGTGCACAAATAGGATCTTTAACTATTCAAAACCTGAACAAATATGACCTCCGATTTTGCAACTCCCACGCGTGAGTTTCACTCGCGCCTATGTCAGGGGCGGCTCAAGCACTACGATGGCCTAAGGCGAAAATCAAATGGAGGCGTTAAATTTTTTAAAAAAATAAATACATTTTTTGATTAAATTTTTAACCAAAAAAATATATTTTTTTATTAAGTCTATATTTTAAATTTTTTGAGATGCAAAGTTGTTAATATTTTTTTAAAGCAATTTCTTCTAGTAATTCTTTTTCCGTCGATATAACTAATGCATTTAATCTTTCTTGAGACATAATACTTTAAAGTTTAAATATAAATCAAACTTCTTCTAATAATTCTTTACTTTTTTTATAAGAAATTTATTTTCTCTACGAATAATATGTAATATTTTTGTATAAAAAGTATATAATCTATTATTGTAAAAAAAAAAATATATGAGGCCCCTCAAATTTGGGAGCCTAAGGCGGTTGCCTATTTTCTCAATAGGTAGAGCCGGCCCTGGCCTATGTGGAAAGCTCATCCAATCACATGGTTCCACGTCGTTAAAAGGGCTGACTTGGAGGGAGGTCATATTTGTGCAGTAGGCTGAAGGAAACACCCAAGAAGAGCAAATAACACCACTGGGTTATCTAAGTGTCTTGTTTCATGTGGTTCAACATTAATATACGTACATAAATATAGATTTTCTACCTTATATATACAATGTAATTTTTTTACCGAGGGGGTTCGGGTGAACCCCATGGCAACCACGTAGGTCCGCCTCTGCGTTAATTTAATAACGTTTTGATAACGTTAATTTAATACCATTTTAATAACATTAATTTGATAGCGTTAATTTAATATACTACCACTGCTATCCTTAATAACGTTAATTTAATAACGTTTTATTAAAACTATAATTTTTTTATTATTAGTATAGTTTCATCTTTAATTTAATATTTAAATAAATTATATTTAGATATATTATAAAACATAAATTCGCCCTCAGTTTTATAATATATATGCATACCCGCGCGATTTTTTCGTATGAGGCTGACCCACCTAATTAACAAATCTCCAATACTGCTTTTTTTCCGCAATGAAAAAAGAAATTAGATATCATTTTCATCTTTGAGCCGAAAATAATGAAAAATTAATAGTGAAAAGTCATTTAAAAGTCATATTTGTGCAGTTTTGAATAGTTAAAGGTCATATTTATGCACTGTCAAAGTTTAAAATCAAAGTTATAATTTAGCGTCAAGTTTAGAGTAATAAAATATATTATGCCTTTTTTTTTATCTATAAGCTATTTATCTCAATGAGCCATTGACAATATGCAGATGATCGGTTGTTTGAAGTTTAAGTGACAAACACCATCACCATTCGTTAGCCAGTTTATACAAATGGGTGGTAACAAGCAAAGGTGATATGTTGAAGTATATTCATTTTATTATTATATTAATATATTAAGTGCATATGTTAGTGGGTATAAATTGTGTATAATGAGTATTATTACTTACATTTATTGTGGAAGAATGTGGTCATGAGTTTTTTGAAACTCCTATAACCACTAAGTCATTATTTACCCATTATACTATGTAATTATATATGTTTGTAACTCATATGTAACATCCAATCATTTATGTATCCACTTTACTACACCATATTCAATACAAGGATGAATACCTCACCTATAAATAGAGGTGGTCTTGCATGTTATTGAATGGACAAGGAAATATGATAAGTGTGAAAATGATTATAGTGTGTAGTAGTGAAAGAGAGAGTTGAGACAAAGAAAATATTCTAAGTATACAACTATATTCACTCTACAAATGAGAGTTATTATATTAGTGAAAGAAAGAGTTGAGATAAAGAAAATATTCTAAGTCTTTAATTATATTCACTATACAAAGAAAGTAAATATATGTTGAAGGAAGGGGTTCTTATGGTGAAGCTTTGGACTCTTCAACTAATTCGGAGTTGTTTGAGTTGTACATCATTGATGAGCTGTTGTATCCTGGAGGGGACAAGTCAAGTCAAGAGATGTAGATTATGCTACAGTGGGCTTGAATCTCCTTAAAGAGAGCAAGATATCCGCGTCTCAGCCTGGAAGAAGATTATCTAATAACTTTTCTTCATTTGTTCATTTTATTTCAATTGTAACAATTGTTGTAATTTGTGGTATATTACACCAACATGATCTAAAAACCATTACCACTCTCATCGAGGACAATCCAGCTGTACCCGTCAACCTGATGATTCTTTCAAGGTTGAAGAGTCTTTACCTGGAGAATTCGTGGAAGAAGAGGTACAAACAGGTCCAAGAATTCAGCTAGCAAAAGTGGGATTTTGGTCAGTGCGATGCTAAAAGGTGAACTGGGCGAAAACTTGCAAGATTCGGTTTGTTGGAAGAGCTGCGCGTTGGTAGTGGATTCGGTGGCATTTGTTTAAGTCCCACTGGAACACAGTGTATTTCAAGAGAAGATAGTAGTCTAATTGGTCGAAGGGAGGATAGTTGTAGTCGATTGCTCATGGGCGCGCTTGGGTGATGTACCTTTCACCGTGTGGATCTTGGGTCGGGTCATGGGTTGGTTTAAATTGGTGGGTTGAATTTAGATTGTAAAAGAGTGTTGGGCGTGATGCGGAAGTTATTAGCTGTAAACTATTGAGACGATAAATCAGACGAAAAGAAAAACATACTAAAAACATGATTATTATATAGTTTGGCGAATTGACCTACCTATAAAAACCTAATATAAAAGAAAATATAAAAACTATTAAAAAGAAAATCTTCACTAAACAAAGACACTTTAAACACGTGGATATTACTGTGTTATGATATAAGAAGTCTTTTAATAGATGTTCAAAACTTTTCCTTCAAGAGAGAGGTTAGCCAAATATGAAAAAGAATTATATTTTTTTCTTTTTATTTTCCTTCTAAAAAAAACAAAACTTAAATTGTGATGTGGCAATTAAATTTTTTTTAAAAAGGAGTATATGAATTTCCAGCACATCATTTAACATTCAAAGGGTATATTTGCTCATAAACTTTAATAGTGAGGGCATCAATGAATTAAACTTATAACGAAGGGTATATTTAAATCTTTTCGCAAAATTTAGGGGTATATTTGATCCTTTTTCTTATAATTTAATTCAATTAAATCACTTTACATATATATATGTTCACCTGGTAGCATGCACCACAAGCAGAGCTTTGTTTAAAAAGAGCTTGATTTACCGCAGTAATCATTGCATTGTAGAGAGAACTTACTACGTCATTTTCTAGTCCACATGCACCACCTACAACAGACTAGAAAGGATAATATATATATATTGTAGAGTATATGTTTTCGATTATTTATCTTTGGAATCAACAATATAATGTGTAAAAATCATGGACATGTATCTAAGCATGTCTACAAAACGATATTTATTAAATTACTTTATATATATGAGATAATTAAAATCTAATATTTTTGGGTGATCTAACATCCAAAATAGGCACAAAGTATATAGGTTTTTTATATATGTAAGCTTTGTATATGTGAGTTAAAACGCGCAGAATTAGGGCGATGAACCAAAAATGAAACCGGGACAACAAGGTGGTGAGTCGAACCTTCGCCGAGGACAAAAATTTAGATAGCTAACCAACTAAGTTATAAAAATTCCACTGCAAAATGTATTTTAATTTAGTAGGCTACTTCATAAACTTTTATGAAAAAATAAAATGATCTTTCCAAGACATTACCACTTCCAGGACTAGTAGGATTTGTATAATAAGTTGCAACAGCAGGTGAAAAACCACTTGGTTGAAAAGCAGAAAATGTAACCAAACATGAGCCAAAGAATGCAATGATAATCCAAAGGGAAAAATACGTGGAAAGATTATTTGCAGCCATGATCTACTAATTATCTTTGATAAGTACGTAACACTCTAATTAATACTCTTTTGCTAATTGCTTATGCAATTTCGTGAAAATTGGATAGTAGAAAAAAAAATGAATATTAGTTGAAATTGTAATTGATAGTCATATATATGGTAGAAAATATGAATAATAGTTAATTGAGGACATTATTAATTATAAATAACTGCTCATAATATATGAATAATAGTTAATTGAGGTCATTAATTATAAATACGGCTCCCCATACCAATTTAAGGTAAGAAATATCTCATAATGGCCTGCTATCCATAGTATTTCTCACATTAATTCAAAAGCTGTTTCATCTCAACTCAAGTTCAGATAAATCTAATCCTTACGTATTTACTCTAAAACTTTTTAAATAAAAGACGAATTCGTTATGTATACTAATTTTCCCTCTTTGGTAACAGTATCCTATAAATATTTACTATTTATCATATCTTTTTAAATGCAATTAAAACCTATATGTTTATATTTACCATAAAGATGATGAAGTAAATATTAATTAAATAGCGACGTTAAAAGCAGTTATTCGTGCATTTTCCTCGATGCTATCACCTTAATGGGCCCTACAATGCGCGATCCGGATTAGTCGGGGCTCCAATACAAGCACCGAACACCGGATGGGAAACCAAAAAAACTTGATAGGCCTGTATTATACCTTCACAAAATAAGAGCATGGGAGGTGGACTATAGTATTTACAGATGTTGGGATTATTATATCACAAAACAAGAGTAGTGCTTGGATAATTATTTGGTGGCAGCATTTGGATTATCTTCTAGCCTTTCCTAATTTAAATTTGGAGATGTTTTTTAGTTGTGTCAATTAGCTTTTCTTGATGTCTTCTTACTTGTTGATCTACTATTATATCCTGCCTCCACAGCAAATAAAACAGAAATTAAATAATTGGAGACCGGTACTAAATTTATAATTAATACAGCTGACTTCAACTTCAATACGATATATTACTAGATATGGTATCAGATCCAAGTTTGATTTACCGATGACCGAATTATCAAATCGAAGTATGAAAGTTTGATATTTGATATTTACTTTCAGTTATCGATTATCGAATTGCCTAACAGAAACTTTGAAAATACTGAAATGAATATATCAAACGCCCAAACGTATGTTGTACTCTACCTAATTTCATCGAGACACTTCTGCTTGATGAAAACAAAGGCTCTCAAATTTCTTTGACCGTCGATTTACAAAAGTGACCGTGGTAAGTTGGTAAAGTTACCTTTAATTTTCTAGGAGTGAGTAGTTTATTGAAAGTTTCGTCGAGTCAAAAGGAGCACTGGGAATGGAGGGAGTAGAATAAAAAATAATATCGAAATGACATGACAAACATGACGTGAAATTAGACTTATAGTAGGTTAATTACAAGCTTGGTGATTTCGAAAAAGCTCAAGTACTGTTTATATGACAAAGCATGGAGTGCATGGGGTTAGGATGACAATTCGGAATAAGTACAAGGATCTCCTAGCCTATTTCGATATCTATTACAACGTTAAAAGGAGAGGGAAAAGCATAATTGTTGTGCTGTATCAGATACAGCCGGTGTTGCTCAAAGCTTAAAACAGTGAAATATATATGCAACGAGATTTCTGATGAAGCATTGATAACTGCTACACAAATTAAAATTCCAATAGCTTTAATTTGTGATTCATAGAAGATCAACTGAAGCTGTTTGCTTCACCCAGACTCTAAATCAAATGGATGGAACTTCAAGAAAGACAGAAGGCAAGAAAACAAAATTTGTCTAGGAATGTTCAATGCATGTGTTAGGGTGCTAAAAGATATGGACTCCAAAGTCTACTAAGGATGCATAAACTCCATCGTCTATATTCATAAGAACATCATGTCTTCCTTTCTCGACAATGACTCCATTCTTCATTACAGCAATGATATCAGCACCTGTAATTGTGGTTAAGCGATGAGCTACAAGTCTACAACCACAGTTGTCCTATTTACCATTATTCGATCCAATGCATCTTGTACTATGTGCTCTGATTCTGCATCTAATGCACTTGTTTCTTCGTCTAGCAAAAGGATCTTTGGGTCCTTCAATATTGGTCTTGCAATAGCTATTCTTTGCTTTTGCCCACCCAATAATTGTATCCCTCTTTCCCCAACCGATGTATCATATCCTTGAGGCAATGAGGATATAAAGTTGTGTATTTGCTGATTTTGCTGCTTGAACGATCTCTTCTTCTGTTGCTTTCCCTTGTCTGCTGTAGGCAATGTTATCACGAATTGTCTCGTTAAATAATACTGGTTCTTGACTCAGCAGGCCCATTTGATGCCTTAGCCAACTCAACTTGAATTGTTTGATTTCCACACCATCCAAATGTATTTCTCCTGATTCAGGATTATAGAACCTCACTATTAGGCTAATGACAGTTGATTTCTCGCTTCCACTCTCTCCCACTAGAGCAACAGTCAACAAAGATGCGAACAATAAAATTTTATGACTTATAGAAGATGAAGTATGTTATATAATCTAAGAGGGGTTACATGAAAATACCTTTCCAGAAGGGATGGTCAAGCATAAATCCTTGAAGATTTGGACATCTGGGCGAGTTGCATATCTATAACTCACATGTTTGAATTCAATATCTCCGCGAACAACAACTAGAGTAGTGCCAACGTCAAAACTTGAGTCAATCTTGGGTTTTATATCAAGAATGCCAAATATAGAAGCTATAGAATCTTTGGCTTTGTTAACATTCGGAGCAATTGTAGTACTTTGAGAAACTCCAATAGCTGCGAATGTCAATGCAAGAAAAACTTGCACTGTTAAAGTCCACTTTCAAAAAGTAATACAGACAGGCAAGAGAGAGGAACAAACAGACAGAGAGAACCATGTATTTTTACCTTAAAACTTGCCCGAATGTGGCTAATTTATGTTCTATAAGGACAGATCCAATGAAAAACAATAGCCAACCGAACAATAAAGTGTGCAAGAACCAAAACCTAAGATTGCTCCACTAACAATTCCGATCTTTACTCCTTTCATCATTGGGCCTTCACATTTCTTCTGGTACATGTCCACCACTTTTTCTTCTGCGCAGAATGATGTCGCTGTTCTAATACTGCCAATAGCATCATTTTCTATTTGACTAGCTTCGTCATACATCAACTGAAAAAATGAGCAAAACCCTCCATATTATAGTTCAACCACCTCATGAAAAATTATTTATGAAAAATAAAAACTAACGAAAACCTTGCTCTGGACAAATCCTGGCAAACATATTAAGGGCAATACAAGAACGATGATAATTGCCAGAATCCAATTAGCAGTGAAGGCTATCTCTAGAATTTTAGTGTATGCCATACTGCGGGGAGAATATAATGACTATTCACTTGTTGACAAACCTTGAATTTTCAGGATATCGAACCAACCGATTTCTTGGTGGATTACTTTCTTAAATGTCAAAGAACGGATTCTCTTAATCAATATCCCTCCTGCAACACCAAATAAATAATTCTGGAAAGGTACGACTAGCAAAGTTACCACACCGAGGCCAACAAACATGAGTCCCCAGAACCTTGATTCATTTCGCAACTTATGTGGAGGACTAAAGAAGGATATAATGGCTGCTGAGAGCAAGAGTCCAAATGGGGCATTACTAGGCCATGTATAATTGCAGCCAATGATCCAAGTAGTACATATGGAAGCTCCGGTTTGTGTAGTTCAGCAAGCCGTCTAATAGGAACTGTGTTGTTTTTTTAAAAAGAGAGATAGCAATAAAGTAGTAAAGTAAAAAGGGATTAAAATGACTCTTTTTGAATTGAAATGACTTTCAAGCTTTTAATAACATTCAATAATGTTATTAAGCATTAAGTGGATTTAAATAGCCAACAAAATATAAAAAGTTGAATAATTTAAAATTTAAAACAACCTAAATTATCTCAACAACTAAACAAACTAACAAATATTTAAAATTCAAACTCATCTTAATCTAAATAACTTATTTTGCTAAAAACTAGTGTAGTAACTTAAAGCAATTTCCAACAAACTGTCTTTCGATTTCCTAAACTTTGTTCATTATTTTTTTCCTTATCCGCATCTCCTATTGCAGCTTCGTGAATATCAACCATCCGCCGAACAGGAAAATTGAGTGTGACGGAATGTCTAGACGACCCATGGCTTGTTGATTGCTTCACTGCTGACAATCGCTGGCTTGATGACCTGCTCAAGTTGTTATCCAAATTCATCGTTATATTTACCTTGTCATAGTCCATACTTTTCACAATCATGCTCTCTGCTTCATTGCCTCTCTGCATTTGCATAAGCTGGGACTATGCTCCATTTGGATCTTGCATTAATTCATCATGATTTCCTAGTTTCATTACGAGAGTAAGAATATGGTTATAATTATCCACAAAACTAAGGCCCGATGAACACGTTTCTCTTTTTTTGAATTAATACCTTGCTCTAGTAGTTTTCCAGCGTGTAGTACAGCTATATAATCTGCATTCCTAATGGTTGTTAGACGATGAGCAACAACCACAATAGTTCTTTTTTCCATGACTTTCTCCAGTGCTTCTTGCACAATTCGCTCTGATTCAGCATCAAGTGCACTTGTAGCTTCATCGAGGAGAAGTATTTTTGGGTTCTTTAGAATAGCCCTTGCTATTGCCAGTCTTTGCTTTTGACCATCAGATAGTTGTGTTCCATGCTCACCTACCTTAGTGTCTAGCCCCTATAGATCCCCGAAACATGAAAAGGATGAATATCCTTAAAAAAATATAAAAATCAGTTAGTCCTTTGCTTAATAGCAGCTTATAGAAATTGCCGACATGAATATTAAGCAAAAAAATCTTACTTGGGGTAGTTGTTCAATGAAATTAGCAGCATTCGCAATCTCAATAGCTGCGCTAATCTCTTCTTCAGTAGCGTTTTCTTTACCACAACTGATATTCTCCTTTATGGTAGTTGCAAACAGGATTGGCTCCTGGCTTACTAATCCCATCTGCTGCCTTAGCCATTTGAGTTGATATTTCTTCAAATTGATACCATCTAGTAGTACGTCCCCAGCTTCAGGATCGTAGAATCTCTCCAATAAACTGATAATAGTAGACCTCCCACTTCCGCTTTGCCCAACCAAAGCTACAGTTTTGCCACTAGGAACGACAAGTGAGAATCCGCTAAAGATTTGCACATCTAGCCTGGATGGATACCTAAAATACACATCTTTAAGTTCAATTTCACCATCAATGTCTGCCAACACAACCCCGCTCATGTCAGATGTGTCAACCAAAGGTTTCTTGTTGATTGTCTCAAACATTTTGTACGCTGCAGCCTGTCCTGCTGCAAATGCATTCAGTGAAGGTGTTGTTTGTCCCAGTGACCTGCAAATCAATAAGAGAATAAACAAAAGGTTTTCACTTCTCAATCTACAGTAATTATCCAACGAGACAAATCTAAGATGCTTTAAACAGAAAGAACTTCTACACTTACATTCCACCCGTCATTATAGCCATGAGAACATTGATGACATCTCCACCATGATAACCTTTCTCTATTATCAGTTTAGAACCATACCAAATGGCAAGTCCATAAGTAGATAAAAGAATGAGTAAGACCACGCCAAGTCCTATGCCTGAGACAAGCCCTTGTTTGACAGTAAACGCATAGGCCATCATACTTATTTATCGCCAGCTTCTCTCCATTGAATGCTGCAACCTAAAGATAAGGGCCCCTTCGATTAAATTACAAAATTTAATGCAAAATTATTTGAAAGATTTTGGAATTTGATGAAGCTTTACTGTTCTGATTGCTCCAACAGTTTGTCAACTACATTTCCTGCTTGTGCATAGGCAATTTGTCCGGGACTTGACATTTTGACCATAATCAATGCCATGGCTCCTCCAGCAATGACAAGAACAGGTATGCAAGAAACCAAGACTAGTGAGAGTAGCCATCCCTTTGTGAAAGCGACTATGAAGCCTCCAATGAATGTAACAAGAAGCTGAATGAACGTCCCAATCTGCAATCAATCAACACAAGAATGTTTCTTCTGTCAAAGTTAAACATCCAGTTAGTATAAAACAGCACCTTATCACCCAAGGCGTCTTGAATGAGAATAGTATCTCCAGACATTCTTCCAATGACTTCTCCAGTTGTTGTTTCAGTGTCAAAGAAGCCAATGTCTTGCCTCAATATTGTCTTCAAATACAGTCCCCGAATTCGAGTAGCTTGTCTCTCTCCAGTAACCATCCAACATGACATCTCTGTAATAATGTTCAGTGACAAGCTTACACATTTTGTGTCTATTACAATGGCAAAAGAACACAAAATCACAAAATTAGGTTGTTGATTTTCTTTCTTTTCTGCTTCTTTTTCCCTTCTCTTGTTTCAACAAATAAAACACATACAATTCCTGTATTTGTTCGCTCAATTTTATTGTATTTGTTCCGATATTTTGCTGTATATCTGTCTTTTTACACTTGTATACGTTGGATAAATATGCTCGTGAACTAACATGTTGATCCTAGATACAAACCAAAAACACTCCAAATATAACCTAGTTATAACTTGAAATATCATTAGATTTCCAGATACAAGACGAGGAACATTTCAAGTAAAGCATATGTACAATCTAGTTACAACTTTGAAAACCCAAAGATATAAATTTTTAAACTCCATTGCCAGCATCTCAAAACTTTTGTGTTTGTTTCAAATCTAGTGGGTGAAAATGATGGTAAGATTTTCCAAATTTTCCAGTTGTTTGATAATGTTATTACCATTAGTTGCAATTTGCACCATTAAACTCACTGTGTATAAGCATGTGGATAAGATGCCCAGATGTGAACGGGCATCTATTCGTTTTCTGGTCTTTTAACAAAATACTCCCTCCTTTTCGTTTTAGTTATCCTCTGTAGAATTTTTTTAATTTTCTTTCAATACTACTCTTAACATTAAATGACTAAACAAAGTGTATTTATTTAAATTTATATTTCAAAGCATAATTAATAAGACTAATTTGGTAAAATAAAGCCCCTAATTAATAGTCCCTCCGTTTCATAACAAATTTGTTGGATTTTGGCAAACATATTAAGCAAAAAGCATTAACGACATAAATTTAACACAACTTTTCATTTTTCCCCCAAGAAAAGAAAAAGTTGACCTTATAATACCTTTTCAAAAGTTAATTGATTGTCAAATCACAAGAGTAAATTTGAAAAAAAATTCAATGATTAACTTATTTTGAAACACCAACAAATATCCCAACAATTCACCTATTCTGAAACGGAGGAAGTATTTTTTTAATGGATATGCTAAGTACATAGAGGCCAATTAATATTAAACGGAGGAAGTAACTTGCTATTAGGTCTAGGGGCGGATCTAGAGGGGCGAGGGTGTCAACCCAAAACCCATAAAATATTATGCCTATATATATATATATGATTTTTTTTAATAGTGTACATATAAATTTAAAATCATTTGGACATAACTAAAGATTGACTTAGTGATTTAGAAAATTCAAAATTTACCTTAAAATTTCAATTTTAAATTCATACCCAAACTGATAACCCTAATAACCAAGTAGTGTACACACTTACGTAAAAAGGGTGCAATGCCTGACCCAATAGCGAGGTAGACATAGTAAATGGCAACCTGAAAATTAAATCAAAATTGCTAAGTTAAATTACTTTAATATCGAATACAGATAGATAAATATTAGACATAAATCAATTTGGAGTTGGCTTCTTAAAGTATGCAGACTGTTTCTAGATACTTTTATTGTGCTTGACACTTCATTTTAAGTAGAAATGATATAAAAATATGTCAAAAATCATAAATATTCGTCAATTTAGAATTCAAATTCGAGATTTTTCTTGGGAGTTATCGGGAAGAATTTGAAATGGAATAATTTCGATTCATATAAAAGAAAGGATTTTTTATTGATTCAAACACTACCTATGGAATAGCATAGGGATCAAGAAAGGGGAGAAATGAAAATTTCACATGATACTTTTATCAATCTGATTTATTTAATACCTTTCGTTCTTAAGATTTATAACTTAGGACTTTTGACTTAGATCAAAAGTCAAAAGTCAATCCGAAAAGACTTTAAGGAAAAAAAGAAATAAAAAAATATCTTAAATTAATATAAGCAAATAAGTTGGTAAACGATTTTCAATAATAGAATATAATGTTAAGCTCATCTACCCTCTCCAAATATTACTCTCCCGTCCCAATTTATATGACGAAGTTTAATTGGACTTTTTACCAAATTAGTAAGATTAGATATGGGTAAAATTTTGATAATGTTAATGGAGTAATATTTTAAAATATGTTATTCGTTTTTGGACCGGTTAAAAAAAAGAAAAATGTCATATAAATTGAATAGAAAAATATTACTCCATTTGCCCCATATTAGTTATCAATTTACTAAAAATAATTGTTCCAAATTATTTGTTTGTTTATAAAATCAAGAGAGCATATTTTTTTCTCATTTTTACCCTTACAATTATTTTATTTTTTTTGAAAATGTAAACAAGTTTGTAAAGTTCAATTTAAAAAAAGTTTCTTGAGGAGTGAATGAGTAAAATTATTTTTGGTATTTATAATTTCTCAAGGACAATATTCAAAAAAATATATATGGACAACTAATATTGGATAAAGGAACTAGGAAGTATATATAAGGAAACATAGTTCGGTGGACCCTTGTACTATACCCGTTTTGTAATGTGCATACTGCTACTTACATGTTTATCATCTGAACCCTTGAACCCACTAAAAAAACAATATTTTAAATACTTTTTCGGTGAGTGTAATACATCCACCCCACGTCAGCTGTCACGTCATTTTTAAGAATAAAAAATATTAAATATTAAAATAAATAAATAAATAAATAAATAAATAAATAAAAGAACCCCCCACCCTCCCGTTCCTCTCTCTTCCCCCTTTTCTTTCCTTTTTGTATTCTTCTTTCTCTATTTCTTCTTCTTTTTTTTCTTATTAGAAAATGTTGTATTGGCTAAGAATATTTGGTCTTCTTTTTCAACTTTGATTTTTGTGGGAAAAGCGCCGTTATGAAGCTGTTTAATCGACTATTTACGATAAGACAGTCATATTTTTGGGGTGGGGCTGATCTATGGTTATTCCGGCGAAATTCTCACCGGAGAAAGTAGAATGGAATAATTGTTTCTGTCCCTTCTCTCACTTTTTCTCTCTCTCTTCTTTTTTTTTCTCTCTCAAATTTTTCTAACCCCTTCCATCCATCTCTCTGTTTTTCGATTTACCCATCTTTTGGATGTGTATGTATCGATATGTATAGAGTGTGGGTGTGTGAATTCCAGTGAAGTGTGTGTTTGTTTAGTGATTATGGAATCGAAAAGTGGGTGTGTATGAGAGTGTGGTGTGTGAATTTTTATCTGAGAGTCTGAATTATTATTGTTTGTATATGAGAAAATATGGAGGCCAAAGGTGCGAGTTGCAAGTTGTGTGAGAGTGTGTTATATATTGTGTTAATGCCGTAAGATCGAGAGTTTCTTTTCGTGTGTGTGATGACAGTATGTATATATATTCTCCTCTCTGAAGTTGTGTATTGTATATTGTGTATCTAAAAAATGGAGGAAAAGGATCTGTATTCTAGTGAGGCAATCTGTTCTTGGGGAAAAGGGAAAAAACGTGACTTAACCGGTGTTGGACAGAGTGGGGGGATGGGGGAAGGTGGTGGATGGCGGGGGAGGGGGCGGGGAAGGAGTGTGCTGGAACGGAGGTTGAGGGTGCTGGAACGGATGTTGGCGGTGCTAGAACGGAGGTAATTGGGGTGGGAGAGATTTTACTCTTTTCTTTAATTTACTATTTTTTTAATTTCTTAAATATTATTAATATTTTTTTAATTTAATCACACGCTCAAAAAACATATGTAAACACATATTTTGACTCATCATCAAGTTAATGTCACATAAGCAAAAAGTGTTTAAAATATTATTTTTTAATGGGTTCAAGAGTTCAGATGACAAACATATAAGTAAGAGTATTCATATTATAAAACGAATATAGTACAAGAGTCCGCCGAGCTACTTTGTCTATGTATAAATCAATTATCTGTTAACAATTTGTTTCATGAAGGATGGTACGTCCCCTTATTTTCGCTAGAATGTTTTAGTAAGCTAAAATCTAGCCTTCTCACTTGCACTCTTTAATTATCATTTGCACTTTCTAAGCTGGATCTGCACTTTTTAATTCGCACTTTTTTTCAGGTAATTTTAAATTTATTAATAAAAGTCAACACATACATCTTATCTGAGTTCAAAGCCTAAAAAGCAATTTTTTTTAGTTAAAATTTTAAAAGGAACCCCATACTGAAAAATTTTAAAAGGTACAAGATAAACATAGGTGTTTACCTTATCTATTAAGAAGTTAAAGTAAAATGATGAGTTTACCTTATAAGGTAAAATGGTGAATTTACCTTATAAGGTGAATTTATTTCAAATGCACTGCATTACAAGATAAGCTGTGTCTGTTACCTTACAAGATAAACTGTGTCCTTTACTTTACAAGGTAAACTGTGTCATTTACCTTACAAGGTAAACTGTGTCTCTTACCTTATTATTTTTCTTTTATATACCATCCATTCATTTCATTCATTTTTTCACTTCACTCTATTCATCTATATTAGTTGTGTTTATTTTTGCTCAAAGTCTACTTTATAAAAAAGAAATCACTTTAAGGTATACTTTTATCACATTTTTATTTAACATTTTTCAATACCTAACAAAAAAGTATGCAGTATAATATTATTAATCATTTTCGTAGCTTACTAATTTGTCAAATATTGTTGTTATCGTATAAACTTATTGTCATACCCCAAATCCCATTGGAGCGGACTGACACCCGTAGCCGAGGAGGCCCGGGAGAACCCGTTCATAACCTATACTTTCACATTTACATTACTTATGAAAATTAGAAATTTGGGCAGCACTTCGTTGTAAATAGAAGAAAAAAGTACCTGTATCAGCCCAGCAGACACGCATAAATATATATATGAACAGTAATTGGCCGTCAGAGCCATCACGTCTATCAACCAAACACTCCTATGGCTGTACAATATGTCTACAAAAGCCTCTACATAGATACACAACTGAGTTGGGTTCGAGACAAACTCCCGCCCACAAAAGACTTTTATACAAATACCAAAAGTACATATAGAGACGACTTGGGATGCCCCGAAACAACTGGAGCTCACCACTAACAACAGAATGTCCTGGCTCTTACTGCGGAGGTGTACGACCTGAAGTACCTGTTCCTGCAGGCATGAATACAGGTCCCCTGTGAGGGGCGTCAGTACGGAAATATGTACTGAGTATGTAAGGCAGTGAGTATCAAGATGAGATACAAAAGATCAACAGAACCCAGATACCAGTGAATAAACAGTATGAGTAGACCACACTTAAAAGAACTGATGGAATACCTGCACATTACTTTCATATCATTACCTCCCGTAATCCTTATCAATACATAACATATGTCATACAATGGCCAACTGATCAGTGGTACTAATACAATACATCAGGGACTACCCCTGGAATAACATATATACATAATCTTTATAATACAATGGCCAACTGATCAGTGGTACTAATACAATACATCATATCATCAATTTAAAATACATACATTCCATTTCTTAATTCAATTAATCTTTGAGATTGGTTACTTTGTGGTCACACTTTATGGAACTTGAAACCATGATACCTCAATAGGAAAAACATGTAAATAGGTAATCAATATCATGAAAATGAAGTAGAGAATCATGGATACCTCATTAAACCATTTCGGAGTCAACAATAGTATATGGACATTTTTTTGACTAGCCGGACATCTTAAAAGTGAAAACAAGTTCAATTGGTAGTGTCGAAGATCATATGATGTTATTATGTGTCATGTGTCGTAGGACAATGTTGGAAGCTTACTTGAGAGTGCCATGGGTCATTATTCATGCCAAAGATTAGATAGAGTATGTCTTACATACCTTGATATAACCACTTCAATACAAGTGACTTCCCGTACTCTTCGAACACCTATCTACAATAAGTCATTTGTGGCAAACTAGTATTAGCAACCAAACCTTACCATTTAGGTATTAACTTCACCAAATAATGTCTAGGAGCTAATCCTTTAGCTCATCAATAAGAGTACTACATACATCCTCTTATACTCTTATTACATTCACATATCATGCATTTTCATGAAATATCCCTCAACATCACTCTTAGCCTTTATTTCCCTTCTTAATCACCATCCAATACCAACATGATCACTAGGCATACATAACCACTAATATAATGATATATCACCCCAATTCATCCTCCATAATCCAATACAACAACTTCCATAATTTACTACTAACAATTTATACACAACAATTCATAACTATGTTTCTAGTTATCTTCCAACATCAAGACAATACTCATAATCCTTTATCAATACTTATTCATGGATAAGAATCAAGAATAAACAATATTCATACCTTAATAATGAACTCTTGTATTTAGAATCCTCCTTACACAACCATGGGGTGCTTCTCGAAGCTTTCGAGATGGTGAACACAACTACGGAACCAATTCGAATTTTCTACGGTTGAATCACAAAATATTTGAAGTTGAAATTGGCTAGGGTTTCACCTCTCTTAATAATAGGATAATATCTGATATAAATGAGGCTAATTGCAGATTTATAAAGACCAATTTTCGTCCAAGAGGTAATAGAAAATGACCATTTTGCCCTAAAAATTTAAATAAATCCCGAATCTGTCCCCAGTGGACAGTTTTGACAGGCTGAAGTAAATCGATCATAACTCTTTTATCCGGTATCGGATTTGGGTGAAACCAATTGCATTGGAAATATAATTCAAAGGGCTTTCATTTTCATATAAAGTATACCACCCAGTTATTCCTTTACAAGGAGTTATGGTCGTTTAAAGTTGACCCAAAAATCTGTCCCACCATTCTGTTTTTTTTTGATAGGCTGAAGTAAAACGGGTATATCTCCTTACTCATACATTGGATTTGGATGAAACCAATTTCATCGGAAAGAAGACTCTTGGAGGTTTTCGTTGATATATAGCAGCTCACACAGTTCTTTTTGTACAAGGAGTTATGATCGTCTAAAGTTGGATTGCCTAGCTGCAGTAATTTTCCTGCAGAATTACTGTTCACAGGCTTTCCGGCCACCGTTTTGAAATTTCGAATGTGCTCGCTTATATGAAATACTCCTCTGTTTTGGGTAAACTTTATATCGTTGGAAAGCTTATTCCAATACCTACACATACAACTATTGACGGGATACTTCTGAACATCATAAACTTAATTTAACCCATACGCAAGTCTTTAGGACTCCATATAATCGCGACAAGTGTACAAAAAAATTTACGGGGTGTTACACTTATTAAACCTAAACCTACGTTAAGTTAGTATTGTCATGCTTGTATAAAAAATTTTCCCTTTAATTGTATGCTCAAAACTAATTTTAATTTTCTTTCTGTATAGATATGGAATATCAACACTTTGTGCATCCAGGACCATTATAGTATGACGTATATGCCATGCAAAATAAGCGTCGGTCTGAGGCTATTTGAAAAGGCATATTAAAAGGAGAAAAGGCATGCTTGATAGTGCGGCGTGATGATAATGCTTTTTGGCAACATATTAGAAATCATCCGTTCCATCCTCGACTTCTTAATTATTTTAATATTTTTTATTTTAAAGGCGTTATAGATGTTGGATTTGTTCCCTGCGATTTTTTTCTCATTACTGCACTTGTTGAAAGGTGGCGACCAGAAATGCATACCTTTCACCTAAGAACGGGTGAAGCGATTATAACCTTACAAGATATGGAACTCATGTTTGGAATGGTAGTAGATGGAACTCTCATTCTTCATCCAGGTGTTGCTCAGATGTTGTCTATTAACAAGCAACAAATGTTTGCCGAATTAATAGGATGGATACCTGATCTAGACTTTTTTCAAGGAAATATAATTTTTTTAATGAGATTAGAGGAATATATGGAAAATCTAAATGAAATAACTGATGAAACTGAGGAAGAGGTGCAACAAAGAGTTAGATTGTACCTTTTTTGGTTGTGTGGTGGAACAATATTTTTTGATAAATCTGAAAATAAATTTAGTACAGAATTTTTGATTGACATGCGTGACTTACCCACAATGTCAACATAGGCTTGGAGAGCCGCTGCGCTATTATACCTCTATTTTTGTTTGTGATATGTATCAATAGAGATGTCGCACTACATTAGTGGTTTGGTTTCGTTATTACAGGTATGTGAATTATATAATATATTTTTTCTATTTTGAATTACTTAATTTATTGTGATGATAATTATTGTTGATTATATTTTTTTTAGGTATGGGCATGGAAGCGTATTGTCCCATTGCAATCACTTCCGTTGCTTTCGAGCTAGAAAAATTTGGAGGTCCCGACAGCACACGCACGTAAATAGTCTCTTGGTAGAACTCATCAAAATGAGGCTCGTAATGTGCTTGTCATAATAAGAGATGTATTAGACAGCCTTACTGAGAAACAAGTATTTTTTATATTATCATGTCATTTTTTTTATTTTTTTCTTAATTTGTTTTGTTTGTAGTAATATAACGCAATGCTCCACCAACTAAAAAAGCTCATATATATATAAAAGTGGTGAAATGCTAAATTATTATGGCATGCAAAATATTAACTATTGTACTTCGAAGAGTCATATACGTACACTGTGTAGTAACTTTCAATATAAATTCTAGACTCTGCTATATATAAATTTTATTACTGCTAAAGAGATATTTCACAGTCATATTATGTTTCTTTATAAATAATGGTAGTTGTTATTAACATTATTCACTTCATAGTTAAAATTTTATTATACATATTTGAGGTTAGAGTTGAATTCTTAATATATGTCTGTTATTTATTAAACTAAGCAAAGATTAGACAAAATTTTTATGACTCATTAATCATAATATTTTTATTATCTTGTAGTTTATTTGGCAACCATATTCTGAGCAAATAATTTTGACTTACTCGCACATCAAACTCACTGTTCGTGGGTTCTTCAACAATAGACAAATGTTTCACACATGCATACCTGTCAAGCGTTTGTAAATTAAGGCTATTACCAAAAATTTCAACGGTGCGAAGAAATAAAGATAAAGAATCATCATTCCAAATAGGAGTTTCACCAAATATTGGTTGTCCGTTGGACGTAAAATAATTCGGATATCGTCCAGAAATAACCACATCATCTTCCGGATTAATTAGTAATATCCATTTTACTCCTAAATAACCTTTTCAAATGATCATATTTGAGAGATAAAGAAAATAATTGAACCACTATAGGACGCCAACTATATCGCACCGAATCTCCATCATGCAAAATTTCACTACCCCAATGTAAATTTACTCTTACCTTATTCATTTTAAAGTAAGAAATGAATAAGGTTCAACAAATTTTTGAGTTATGAAGTTTAACAATTTTTTTGAGTTGATGCAAGAAATGAACCTCTTCTCACACTCTTTATATAACAACGAGAATTTTAAAGTTGTTACAAGGTAAACATGGGATCCTACGTTACAAGGTTAATTACTCCATTTACCTTGTAGCCTTGCACTTTGCTGACACTTACATATAGATAATAGATAAGGTAAACTCACTATTTTACCTTATAAGGTAAACTCATCATTTTACCTTACATTCTAATATTTGTACCGACGACATTAACTTTTTAATAGACAAAAAGTTTTTTCACTTTGGGGTGCCTTTTTGAAACTTTGACTAAAAAAAACTTGTCTTTTAGGCTCCGGATTCTCCTTGGTCATGATATTAGCTTTTTCAAAAAATTGTTAAAAGTTTAAATTATCCGCGTACATTTTAATTATAAAGACATTATTTCTTTGCTTCAATTTATTTGACCTACTTTGTTTGTTAGTCATTCAAAAAATAATAATTCATTCATTTTTCAGTAATTTTTTTTAATTTTAAATTTCACTTGAAATGTTTAAAATTACAAAATTAAAGAATATTTTGATATATTTAACTATTTTTATTTAAGATCATAAGATTCTTCTTTACTTTTTTAAACTCTGTATCAAATTAAAATAGGTCAAACAACAACGGAGGGAGTATTTAAAATGTGTGGCTATTGACTCTCCGTGAAATGTTGATACTATATCATAATTTCGCAAATATATATATATTATGAAGGGGTTTTCACTTAGATAATTATGCATGGTAGAGAAAGATCGTGACTTTTTCAATAATTGAGAAACTCAACAAGAAAGAGAATATTTTAAAATGGCTCACTGCTCATGAATATCTCAAGAGTAAAACGAAAAGATACAGTATATCTCCTAAAAAAAAGAGAGGATGAAAATAGAAAAGGATGAGAAGGAAAGAAAACAAGTTTATGCATGCATGCTTTGTGTATTAATAACCCCGTATACCAAATTTGTGGCGAAATCAGAAATTTGACAAAAGATGTATAAATATTTTTCTCAGTATTAAAGGTGTGTAAAATTAATTATACATTCCTGATAGCTAATATTTATTTAATTTATGTACAACACATAATTTTTCAACAAAGAATATGCACCGAACCTCTTTTCCGTAAGATGACTCCGCCTATGAATATCGTATTTAAAATTTGGAAAAATAGAACTAAAACAGTATCAAAAAGGAATTATATTGTCGATTCATATAAGTTAAACTCTAAGAAAACAGTACACGTACCTTTGAAACTTTATGAAGAACCTCATTAGAAGATGAAGCAGCACCAAAAGAATTAATAATTTGTCCAAAAATGAGTGTCATCAAAGGTTGAGTTAATCCTTCGCCAATTGCTCCAATAGTACCAATGATCATTAGTGCAATATCAACCTTACCTGCAAAACTAAATAATTTGTAGAATGCAACTTTCTCATCTCCTTTAATTGTTGATGATTTTTCTCCATTATCATCCATTTCTTGAACATATATTCTTGGGGAGACTATAGAAAATTAGGGGTAAAGAGAAAGTGTTTGTCCTCTATTTTGGTTATGAAATATGCGCACTTCATGAGTTCTTTTTAAAGACAGCGAAAGAAAGAACAAGTTGTGGTAATTAATTATGAGTTAATAACTTAAATGGTCACTCAATTTTGACTTTTATCCCTAGAAAGTCACTTAACTTTAAACTTTACTTAGAAAATCACTCAACTTTAGATATTTTACTCAGAAAGTCACTCAACCCATTTTATTATTTTAAAATTAATATTTGCTTATTGTGGAATTTCTTTTAATAACAAAATTTTAAAAAATACAAAATATTCATTTAATGACCTTTTTACCCTTTTATCTTCATTCCCCTTTAAGTTAGGATTTTTAGCTTCTCCTTCCCACTTTTCCTCATTCCTCTTTTCCTAGTTAGGGATTTCTCCTCTTTCTTATCTCTATTGAAGGCTATCTTTCAAATTTTACTTTTGAAGATGGAATCAAGGAGAACAACAAGTGAATCTCAAATTCAGGGCTTGAAGTATCTTATTTTGTTATAACTTGTGCTTGTATGCCCTTTACTCATTAGTATCATATGTTAATCTTATAAGCAGTATTTTTTGTTATAGGATGTTGCTTATTAAGTGTCATTTGAATGGTATTTATAGACTATTTTTTTATAAAAGACAATTGAAATTCACCTACTTATTATCAAATTGTGAACTTGTAGACATTGTCACTGTATGATCTTACTTGCTACAAGTACAAGATGAACTGGTCCTTGAAAGAAATACAACTATAAATCATCTCTTTGATCATTTTTGGAGCTTCTATCTTGACTAGTATCTGTTGCAAGCCAATCTGATAAGTACAATGAAAGAAAACTACGTGTTGTATGGTTAACTAGCTTTTAAGATTTCATGGAATGTTCATTGAACAAGATCAAAGGCAAGATAAGCCTCTGCTTTCAAAGGAAATATAGACACTGTAGGCCACATAAATTAATATATTGGTGTCGTAGTTAATAGAATCTCGTGAATCAATCATGAACTATTGTAGACTCTCAAGAATTTAAATGTAGGTATGAAATGAAAGAAAGGGTACAAGGGTCATTAGATGAATGTTTTGCATTTTTCAAAATTTTGTTATCAAAACAAAAATTTTACAAGCAAAAATTAGTTTAAAAATAATAAAATGAATTGAGTAACTTTTTGAGTAAAACATCTAAAATTGAGTGACTTTCTGAGTAAAGTTCAAAGTAAGTAACTTTCAGGGATAATAGTCCAAAGTGGAGTGACCATTTAAGTTATTAACTCAATTAATTATCTACTCCCTCCGTTTCATTGACTTGGCACAACACTTTAAAATAAAAAAGATTAATTAGGAATGTATTTTATTAAATTGGTCTTACTAATGATACTTTGCTATTTTAAGTTTGATTATTATTACTTAATTTAATATTAAGAATAAAAAAAATATAACAAAATTCACGTCTCAAAATAAACGGAGTAAGTACTCTCTTCCTTTCAATTATCGGTTTAGCTCATTTCACGTTCATTAAGAAAGACAATATACACAAGCTAAGATATAATTTATTAAGTTATCCTATTTATTAGACGTTTCTTGAAAATTGAGCATTATTAAAATGATTAATTCTTTACTATAAATGTATCATCCAAAATAATTTCTATCTTTTGTCTTTAATTTCTAAAATGTTGCTTATTTTGGATTAATTTCTAATTTGGTATTAATGCGAGACTTATTTGAGGACAAACAGCATATGGAAGCTAAAGACCCCAAAAGAGGTGCACCTTAATTAATTTTAATTTTTGATTGAAGTTTCTATTTATTTTTATTTGTTTAATATTAACTTGGTATATCATTTGAAAAATAATAAATAAAATGATAATTTTAGTCATATCACCTTTGAATATAATATAATATAATAAATTTAATATTTTAAAAAATATCTATAACTACAACAACAGCAGACCCAGGAATATATATTCTCATAAAGTGAGGTCTGTGGAGGGTAAAATATACGCAGTGCATACCACTATCTCCGAGAAAGTAGAAAGGCTGTTTCAGATTAAAAAATTATCTATAACTAATAATAAAAATAAATTAAGAAATAAGTGATAATTATTTCTTGATATTTTAAATTAAATAAATAAATGTGGACAATTATTTTTAATATGATAGAACAAATGAAAATTGACGGAGGGAGAATTAGTTAATAGGATGCGCTCATTTTTGGCGCCACATATTGAGATAGTTGCATGTTCATATCAATATTACTAGTTTAGATGTGCGCGTTTCGCACGAGTACCTCATTTTAATAAGTTCAAACGTTAGGACAACTATTTATTTGTTTAAATAATAAATATAAATACAATAATTAAATTCAACATCTTTTGAACATGTAAAGATGGAGAACTTATTAATTAATTATATAGTATTTGTAGATAGCTAAGATACAAATAATGTAGGTGGAATAAATTAATAATCCCTTAAATTACGATTGGTGTGTTTAGTATGTCAATAATTAGTGCTTGCTAATCCATGAAGTTGCGTAATTTGACTTGGTTTCATCATTCCTGTAAACTTCTTGCCACTTAATTCCTCTCTTTGATCAAATAGTCGGTACATTTTTTCTACCGCTTCAAATATAGCCATGCTCTTTGTTATATAGACTATGAATTAGACTTTAAAATAACTTTGAATTGAAATTGTAAAAAATAGAAGATTATAATGGTGAATTACTTCCTCAATACATGACTTCTATGTTGCAGCAAGCAAATGACATATCCTTATAAGGGTCTCTCTCTTAAGCCATATTGTTGTTCGAGCTTTTGTTATTTTCTCTACATACATCTTCCTCTTTAGATGACCAATTAATCGACTGTAGCGATGTAGTTAAAATATAAGTTAGTCCACACCAATATGAATTTTAAAGCTTTCAATTTGGATCCTAGACCTAAAATAAAGAAACCCAAACAACCTAAACACAACATTACAAAATCCTAAACAAATAAACGTAAGGAATCCTAAAATATGGAAGGAAAATTAACCTAATGAAATTGAATAATAATTTCAAAAAAAAGTACATGATAATTTGGTCTATTGTATCATCTCGCTTCACACTTTTCAGTGTATTTAACAATATGATTGAAACATCCAACATTTTGGAATAGAATGGAAATCCGTCATTCATATGCGTAGATGTTCCAAAAGCCTCGAATCCTATGTAAATTTAGTGTGTTAATCAATTATGTAGTGTGGGAATCTATTTGAGCATGAATTAAGATCATAGAGGTCCCCTAACTCAAGGAAAAGTTGAAAGCTTTCCTATCGTTCAACTTTTAGAGAGCGTTAAAACTTGGGTCAACTTCAATCGACGATAACTTCTTATATTTATCAAATTAGAAGACCTACTATATATCAAATGAAATCTCTTTGAATTCTCTTTCCAACAATACCAATTTTTCCCAAATCCAATATCAGAGCAAGGCGTTATTCCCATTTTAATCCAGCATGTCAGGCTGTGAAACTGAGTGACGACATTCATGATAAGCTGTCACAAGCGTGACGACTTATCACCAATATCGTCAGCCTTGGGTAGATTCCCACCCCCAGTGATGACCTTTTGTGATAATTTGTCACGCCCGTGATGGCATATCACCAATGTCATCAACCTTAACCAGAAAATCAAGATTTCACCCTTTTGTGATGACATTTCATGACGACTTATCACCAGCTTGACGACTTGTCACGAATGTCGTCAGCTATTTTTTTCAGCAATTAAGAGACGTTTTTTCAAGGGTATTTTGGTCTTTTTCTATCTTTTGGAGGCCTCTATAAATATGAGAACCCCCATCCAAAACCTAATTTTATCATTTTCTTTTCCAATTCTCTTAAGAAAATATCTAGGGTTTCAATTCAAGAACATTAATCTTTCAAAAATCATCCATAAATCTTCAAGATTTCTTCAAGAATCAAGTTCCTCATAGTGTGAGCTTCGATAATCATTTATTACAAGTGCGGATAGAGTCTCAAGCATTAGAATTCATCCAATTTCAAAGATTAATGTATGCAAGTGTTGATTCTTGGGTTCCTTTCACCCAAGAAGCTCAAGAATTCCTTTTTAAAAATTCAAACATAATATTTTTTTTATGAGTTTTTATGATTTATGTGGTTTGAAATTGAAGTTCTTGATGTGGTTAAAATTAAATTCATGATTTGATGATAAAGACTCAAGTTTTGACCCTAGTATGTGTTGATCTTATGGTGTTTATAATAAAGCCTCTTCAAGGAGCATGTTGAATTTTGTAATCATGTTAATTAGTGTAATGAATTATGGTAAGGACAAGATGATTGAAGTGTGATGTTGTTATATGTTGACTGACGTTGGAAATAATCATATTTTTCCATGTGTGTTGAACTATGATCATATCATGTTGAAATCCTTGTATGATGAATTGGTTGATGGAGTCATGATATTTATAAGTAGTAATTGTTGAATAACTAAAGCATGCTCCCTACATATTTGATAAAATGCTTGTATGAAGAAAATTGGGTCATTATGACAATGTTGACTAGAAATCTCCAAGTTTGGTATAAGCTAAGCATGCCAAGTGTTTGATAAAAAGATTTAGTGAATGGATGGTAACATGTTAGCATGAAATCCTTAATTATGTACCTTGAATGCATGTTATGTGTTTATTGCAAGATCTTGTAGAATGAGTTATGAAGTGTTTGCTTGCATTTCCTATAAAAATACATGTTAGTATTTCCAAGTGCTTAAAGTGATGTTTTATTGAGTATATGGTGAATCTATTACTATGATGTGGATGTTGGTCATGAATTCAAAGAGTCGAGTCCTGTCAGTTTCCTTCCATCGAGTCCTGGGGGTACTTGTACCCGAAAAATATAGTTGTGTGCCTAGAGCTGAGTCAGTCTCAAGATAATCTCGGTCGTGCTATGATCAATAGAACTCAGTTAATGACTGAATAGTAAGAAAACTCAGTATTTAGTTCAGATTCTAGTAAAGCCTCTGTAAGTTACAGAACTTAGCTGTATTCAGACAAAAAGTAGAGTTCAGACATATTCCATCAGATAACGGAATCAAGTAAACTTAGTCACCTCAGTCAAGTAAGAAACTTAGTAACAGATTCAGTTCAGTTGATGTACAAGTTCTAAGAATCAGTTCAGAGTCTTTCAGTTTGGAGTAGGAGCTAGCACCGAGCGAGTGCAGGGATGGCGGCTCTCCATCAGAGAGGCAGAGCCATTAGGAGCAATCCCTAAACTCCAGAACTGCGTAGTCAGCGCAGGATGTAGGAGTCACCCGTCAGAAAAAGGCTTATCACCCGTCAGTGAGGCTTGACTATTATACTGCCTTAGGCTTGACTTTCTACGAGGGTCACCCATCAGATAGGCTTGACCAGAGAGGTATTTACCCATGGAATGATATTGACACCCTTCCAGCTGGGGTTACAGGTTCAACCTCACTAATTCAGGCTCGAGGAATGTCGGTTAAGTGAGAACTTCCACAGTTGCAGTTTCAGTATTAGTCTTCAGAGTAGAACTCAAAAATCAGGACTGTCAGATACAGTCATCTATCTCAGTAAGGAACTCAAATAGTTCCAATGATTTGTCGACCACCCGCTAGATAGGCTTGGTCTCACATAAAGTTATTTAGCATCATTACTTATAGAGATCACCCGTTAGATAGGCTTGATTTCAGTCTCAGATTCAATTAAGTATTCTTATTATCAGAAGATCCAGAGATCACCCGTTAGATAGGCTTGATCTCAAATTCAGATTTAATTATTCCTTATCATTATAGAAGACTTAGAGATCATCTGCTAGATAGGTTCGATCTCAGATTCAGCCAGTTGATAATAGCAGGCTAAGACTCGTTACTGATATTAGTTGACTCAGTTATACAGTATTCCAGAGTTAGTGAACTTAGTTATTAGTTTCAGTAGTTCCAAATACTCAAAATCTCAGTATGTTAAGAAATTTTAGCTTGATATTATGTCCAGTATCAATTATCAGATTTAGTCCTAGTATGCTCATAGTCAATATGTGCAGTATGTTTAGTAGTTACAGATTCTCTATGTGTGCTAATCCAGCTCTTGCATATCATTCAGTTAAGTAATTGTTCATGCATAAGCCCTTGCATTTAGCGTTACCTCATTTGCATACTCAGTACATTCCAACGTACTGACGCATTTGCACTATAGTGTTGTTAATTTATTTCACACCATAGGTTCAGAGGCACGAGATCCAAAGTACCCTTAGCTGTCCAGATTCAGTCAACAACAGTAGAAGTATTAGGGAGTCCTCATCTTTCAAGGACAATTATTATTCTAATTTTCCATATGTATTTTATTATATTATGTAGTGAACAGGTACAGATATCAGAAAAGGGTTAGCTTATGGTCCTTCAGGATCATAAGCACCGTGTGGCATTCTGGTTATAGAAAATCAGGGCGTTACAAACTTTGTATTAGAGCCTAAGGTTCAATAGAGTCCTAGGAAGTCTGAAAGCCGCATCTAGTAGAGTCTTGTGCATGGGTGTGTTGCGCGCCACATTTATGTACAGGAGGCTATACGATATTTTTAGGAATAGTTTTCCTTCTTTCAATATTCATATTGTGCCAGTGAGAAGAAGCTCAAGTTGAACTCTCAGTCTAATCCTTGTTCCTCTTCCATTTATAGAATATGCCTCCTAAGTGGAGAACAGGTAACCGGTCATCCCTCCATCCTGTTGATCCTCAGAATAAAAGTGTGTTATAAGATGAGTTTTGGGCAGCTTTTCAGGCGCTAGCCCAAGCAGTGACAACTATAGTGCAGATGAATAATCAGGCTTTTGCTCCTCGATAGTAGGGTGATCATGCAACCGCAGCTAGACTTCGTCACTTTATCAGAATGAGCCCTCCCGAGTATTTTAGGTCTAAGGTAGGTGAGGACCCGCAGTTATTTCTAAAGGAGGTAAAGAAAATCACCCAACTTATGCGTGTGTCTAAAGAAGAGAGCATAGAACTAGCTTCATATAGGCTGAAAGATATTGCTTATCATTGGGTTGTAGGTTAGAGGAAGGGTAGAGAAGAGGATGATGCTCCCATGACTTGGCAGATATTTCAGGATGCCTTTTTAGATAAGTTTTTCTCGTTAGAGATGAGAGAAGCTAAGATAGAAGAATTTATGAACCTAAGAAAGGCTCCATGAAAGTAAAGGAGTATTGTCTTAAGTTCAATCAGTTAGCAAAGTATGCCCCTGAATTGATAGTCGACCTAGAGCAAGTATGCATAAGTTTGTGACTAGTGTATCCGGGATGGTGTTGAAAGAGTGTAGACCGATATTCTTGATAGAGAAATGGATCTTGCTAGGTTGATTATACATGAGCAGTAGATTGAGCCAGATAAGATGAAGGAAAGAGAGAGATATAATAAGAAAGCCTTTTTCTTAGCCAGGGTCACAGGGTGGTAACCAATCTCCCTATAGTCAGAAATTTTTAGTCCCAGCTCCATCCTCAGCTAGTGTACCCATACCTCAGCTCGGAGATGATAGTCATGATGGGGCGCCAGGCTCCAAAGCCTAGGGTAGTGTGAGAAGTGAGCTTACCTATCCTCTTTGTGGAGAGTGTGGAAAGAATCATCTAGGTGTGTGTGGACCAAACAACAATGTATGTTTTGGATATGGCAAGCTAGTCCAGAGGATACGGGAGTGTAGAGTGTTAACTCAGAGGGGTAGAGATTCACGCCAGTGTCACAATAGACTTTATGCGCTTTAGACTAACCATGATCATGAAAGTTTCCCTGACATAGATTCGAGTACCTTATGAGTTCTTCATCTTCCTGATATGCATTGCTACATTCTTTGCTCCTACTTGAGCTTAAGTTTTCAGTATGAGTTAGTTAGTAGAGAAAACATTTAGTATAGCAGTCATACAGTTAGATCTATATAGTTTGTTCTCTTATCTCTTCATCTAACTATGCTAGCAGGCGTCCCAGATATTATGTTATTCCAAGATAGAGTATTCTAGTAGTTGCAAGTATCGCTCAGTTCATGCCTCATGCATATGATCCAATTCATAGATGCCTTGTGCATCGTTGCAGTATATTAATGAAGTAAGTGTTCTTAGAGGGACATAGTGTCCCAAGAGGGAGATACCCTATGACTCCCCAAAGTTTTCAAGCTTTGCATCAGTTATCATTGCATTGCCAGTCATGCTTTCAAGAGTAAGTTCTGTCAGACCTCCATGCATTAGTTATGCATGCTCAGAAGATAAAGTTCAGCCTATTAGTATATTTATTCATGTGTATATGACAACAACTCTGTTACAGATCCATGCATCAGATACGTATGTCCCATATGATAATTCATCTTATTAATGTTTCAGCCAGGTATTCTATGCATCAGCTATGCATGCATAATTTAGTGAAAAATTTAGTGTGTCAGTAATTTCCGTCATATAGTCATGTTCTAGATATTCATGTCCCTTAAGTAATTTTAGTTGATTTGTACTCGCAACTTATCAAGTGACATTCAAGGACAAATGATTCCAAGGAGGAGATAATGTAACACCCCACATTTTGGACTAGAATGAAAGTCCATCATTCATATGCGTCAATATTCCAAAAGCCTCAAATCCTATGTAAATTTAGTGTGTTAATCAATTATATACTGTGGGAATCTATTTGACCATGAAGTAAGATCATAGAGGTCCCCTAACTCAAGGACAAGTTGAAATCTTTCCTATCGTTCAAGTTTTAGTGAGCGTCAAAACTTGGGTCAAATTCAATCGACCATAACTCCTTGTATTTATCGAATTAGAGGACCTAATATATATCAAATGAAATATCTTTGAATTATATTTCCAACGATATCAATTTTTCCAAAATTCGATATTGGAGAAAGGAGTTATGCCTATTTTACTACAACAGGTCAGGCTGTGAAACAGAGTGACGACATTCGTGATAAGCTGTCACAAGCGTGACGACTTATCACCAACGTTATCAGACCTGGGCAGATTCCCACCCCCAATGATGACCTTTTTTGATTAGTCGTCACGCCCGTGATGGCTTATCACCAATGTCATCAACCTTAACCAGAAAATCAAGATTTTACCCTTTTGTGACGACATTTTGTGACGACTTATCACCAGCTTGATGACTTTTCATGAATATTGTCAGCTATTTTTTCAGCAATTAAGAGATATTTTTTCAAGGGTATTTTGGTATTTTTTCAATCTTTTGGAGGCCTCTATAAATATGAGAACCCCCTTCCTAATCCTAATTTCATCATTTTCTCTTCCAATTCTCTTAAGAAAATATCTAAGGTTTCAATTCAAGAACATTAATCTTCCAAAAATCATCCTTAAATCTTTAAGGTTTCTTCAAGAATCAAGTTCCTCATAGTGTGGAATTTGAGAATCATTTATTACAAGTGCGGATAGAGTCTCAAGCATTAGAATTCATTCAATTTCAAAGATTAATGTATGCAAGTGTTGATTCTTGGGTTCCTTTCACCCAAGAAGATCAAGAATTCCTTTTTAAAAATTCAAAGATAATATTTTTTTATGAGTTTTTATGATTTATATGGTTTGAAATTAAAGTTCTTGATGTGGTTGAAATTATATTCATGATTTGATGATAAAGACTCAAGCTTTGACCCTAGTATGTGTTGATCATATGGTGTTCATAATAAAGCCTCTTGAAGGAGCATATTGAATTATGTAATCATGTTAATTGGTGTAATGGATTATGTTAAGTCCAATATGATTGAAGTGTGATGTTGTTTTATGTTGACTGACCTTGGAAATAATCATATTTTTCCATGTGTGTTGAACTATGATCATATCATGTTGAAATCCTTGTATGATGAATTGGTTGATGGAGTCATGATATTTATAAGTAGTAATTGTTGAATAACTAAAGCATGCTCCCTACATGTTTGATAAAATACTTGTATGAAGAAAATTGGGTCATTATGACAATGTTGACTAGAAATCCCCAAGTTTGGTATAAGCTAAGCATGCCAAGTGTTTGATAAAAAGATTTAGTGAATGGATGGTAACATGTTAGCATGAAATCCTTAATTATGTACCTTGAATGCATGTTATGTGTTTATTGCAAGATCTTGTGGAATGAGTTATGAAGTGTTGGCTTGCATTTCCTATAAAAATACATGTTAGTATTTCCAAGTGCTTAAAGTGATGTTTTATTGAGTATATGGTGAATCTATTACTATGATGTGGATGTTGGTCATGAATTCAAAGAGTCGAGTCCTGTCAGTTTTCTTCCATCGAGTCCTACGGGTACTTGTACCCAAAAAATATAGTTGTGTGCCTAGAGCCGAGTCAGTCTTAAGATAATCTTGGTCGTGCTATGATCAATATAGCTTAGTCAATGGATGAACAGTAAGAAAACTCAATAAATCTCAGTATTCAGTTTAATCAAGATAAGTACTCAGTATTCAGTTCAGATTCTAGTAAAGCCCCTATAAGTTACAGAACTCAGCTATATTCAGACAGAAAGTAGAATTCAGACATATTCTGTTAGATAATGGAACCAAGTGAACTCAGTCACCTTAGTCAAGTAAGAAAATCAGTAACAGATTCAGTTTAGTTGAAGTACAAGTTCTAAGAATCAGTTTAGAGTCTTTTAGTTAGGAGTAGGAGCTAGCATTGAGCGAGTGCAGGGATGGCGACTCTCCATCAGAGAGGCAGAGTCGTTAGGAGCAATCTCTAAACTCCAGAACTACGTAGCTAGCACAAGATATAGGAGTCACCCGTCAGAAAAAGGCTTGTCACCTATTAGAGAGGCTTGACTATTATACTACCTTAGGCTTAACTTCCTACGAGTGTCACCCATCATATAGGCTTGACCAGAGAGGTCTTTACCCATGGCACAGTATTGACACCCTTCCAGCTGGGGTTACAGGTTGGACCCCACTAGTTCAGGCTCGGGGAATGTTGGTTAAGTGAGAACTCCCACAGTTGCAGTTTCAGTCTTCAAAGTAGAACTCAAAAATTAGGACTATCAGATATAGTCATCTATCTCAATAAGGAACTCGGATAGTTCCAGTGCTGGTCTCACATAAAGTTATTCAGCATCAGTACTTATAGATATCACCCGTTAGATAGGCTTGATCTCAGTCTCAAATTCAGTTAAGTATTCTCATTATCAGAAGATCCAGAGATCACCCGTTAGATAGGCTTGATCTCAAATTCAGATTTAATTATTCCTTATCATTATAGAAGACTTAGAGATCATCCGCTAGATAGGTTCGATCTTAGATTCAGCCAGTTGATAATAGCAGGCTAAGACTCGTTGCTGATATTAGTTGACTCAGTTATACAGTATTCCAGAGTTAGTGAACTTAGTTATTAGTTTCAGTAGTTCCAAATACTCAAAATCTCAGTATGTTAAGAAATTTTAGCTTGATATTATGTCCAGTATCAATTATTAGATTTAGTCCTAGTATGCTCATAGTCAATATGTGCAGTATGTTCAGTAGTTACAGATTCTCTATGTGTGCTAATCCAGCTCTTGCATATCATTCAGTTAAGTAATTGTTCATGCATAAGCCCTTGCATTTAGCGTTACCTCATTTGCATACTCAGTACATTCCAACGTACTGACGCATTTGCGCTATGGTGTTGTTAATTTATTTCACACCATAGGTTCAGAGGCACGAGATTCAGAGTACCCTTAGCAGTCCAGATTTAGTCAGCAACAGTAGAAGTATTAGGGAGTCCTAATCTTTCAATGACGATTATTATTCTAGTATAGTATTATATCTAGTTTATTTTATTAGACGGAGTTAGTTGGGGACATGTCCCATCAACCTTCCGGCAAGTTTCCGCCAGTGTTCCGCATGTATTTTATTATATTATGCAATGAACAGGTACAGATATCAGAAAAGGGTTAGCTTGTGGTCCTTCAGGATCATGAGCACCATGTGGCATTCCGGTTACAGAAAATTAGGGTGTTACAATGATATAATAAAATTCAAGCAACAATCAAAATAAAAATTTATTTGTTAACTAAAAACACAATATAATGTACAATATATAACAACCATCCAAACACTTTAAAGTGTTAAATGATCTAGGCTAATCATCAATATAGAGTCGATTCGAGAGAAAGTTATAATGTTTCATTATCAATCCAAATAAATTATTGAAATTGAAAATATAATGATAAGTGTGTCGCAAAGAATATTTGATAAAGATAAAACAAAACTAAAATAAAATTAACTAACAATTTAAAATCACCACACAAAATAATTTTTTTTATAGAATGAGTATTCATAAATCAAAAATTATTTGAATTTGAACTCCTATATGAGTTGAACGACTCTTTTTATAGAATGAGTATTCATAAATCAAAAAGGATTTGAATTTGAACTCCTATATGAGTTTTAGTAGGACATAAAATGACTTGTGTTATAAAAAGAAAACTCACTATGTTTTTTTTGTTTTGCCAAGAAACTTTTTACTCCTACTATAGTTTTTGTTTTGTAAAAGTTAGCCAAAACTTGAGTCATAGAAGAATGTTTTGTTTATCAAAAATATTAATTGCAACCTTTTATTTTTCTAAAAGTACGTCCACCTTTTATTTTGCCAAAACAATAGATAGTTTTTTTTTTTTTAGAACTCGCACGAGTCTCAAAAAATATTTATTATTAGTGTTTATGTATAATTATAAATATATAAAAATAGTAAAAAGACGGATTTGTCTATTGCAGAAACTTTTAATGAAGGACAAAAAGTTCAAATCACTTTTCTAAGGGTTTTCACACTTTTAATATATTATAGATATTAATTCCCTCCGTTATCTACGAAATAATAAATAAATAATAATTTTTTAATTAATTAACTTGTATGTCTCTTCAATATCAGGGAATATGACCCGTGCCAGCATAGATCCAGCGTAAAATAATACGAGTCAAATGGCCATCTTAGTTTTTGATGCCATCATTAGACGCCAACACTTCAAGAATCCAACTTTGACCACATTAAAGGCTCGAGAGCATGCATGAAAAAGCCATTTTGGGCACTCAATGGAGCAATGTCGCATATGGAAGGTTGCTTGGGAAGCTTGTCTTAATGAAGCACCCGAGAGACTCAAGTGTTGAAGAACAATTATGAAGGCCAAAATAATAAAAAGGATTGCATATATGGAAGTCTGAAGAGGAGTCTTAAGACACTCCATGATCACCCCTCTCATTAAGGGCAAGGTGGTTATTTTTTTGCCTTTTGCTGTTCACTTCATAGGAGCCCCTTTTCATTAATGGTATTTTGTTCTTTTATGTAATAAGCTATAAGTAGACTATTAGGCTTCTATTTTTCATAAGTTTTGATGACTTGATTGAGTGATACTCTCATATTGTAACTATAGGTCTTGGAAAAGATATTGAAACTAGGGTTGACCTTGTGTTGATATCTTTGGCAAGAAAGGTGAGTGCTTGAGGACATTGATCCCTATGTGTTCATCTAAGAGTGTGGTGTTATCCAGCATGGTGTTGTGTGTCTTAGTGTTTGATACACACCTTGATACTATTCATTAGTGTTGTTGTATGTCTCACAAACTATCCTTTATGTTTATGCAAATTTCTCTTCTTTTGCTATTTATTAGTGTTGATGTATATCTCACTAACTACCCTTTATGTTTATGCAATTTTCTCTTCTTTTGGTTTGAATCCGTGTGTTCTTCTTCATCTACTCTTCTTCTAGTTGTTATTTTCGACTCTTAGTGTTTGTTTCTTTTAGTGGCTGATTTTTGCGTTTTTAGGTTAATCTCTTATCATTAAAGTATATTTTGAGTTCCTACTCTAGTCTATAAGCTAGATTGATATAATCATAAACATACTAAGATTGGAGTTAATTTTCTATATTTAAGTTAAGCATGTCAAACGGGCCGGGCTGACCTGGCCCAACCCATCCCGGCCCATTAAGCAAACCCAGTCTGGTATGACCTGACCCGATCAACCCACGGGCTGTAGGATACCGAACTGGGTTATTTTTTAGTTTGGGCCTGGTTAACCCGGCTCGGATCGAATCCGATCCGGGCCCGCCGGTTAATCGACCCGGATATTTTAAAAAAAACAAAAATTGGATTTGGTTAAAATTTGACCGTTGGGCCAGTTGACGGTTGGGTCCAACGACTATATTACCGTTTGGGCCCTTAAAATGGCTCAATTGACCTTTTTTAATAAAAAAAAATTATTTTAAATATTTTTTAAATCCCAAAAAAATTTCTATAAATACCCTACACTCTCAAATCATTTTTCACACAAATTTTCATTCTCAAATCTCATTCTCACTCAATTCTCAAATATTCTATATATTTAAATTCCTAAAGTGCTCACTTTAATTTTTTAATTTTGCGATTACAAAGTACGAGTGGAAGTTTCTAAAGTCGCAACCTTCGGATACTTTCAAAATTGGGTATTATCATTCCATCTCTTACGTTTAATTTTTAATTAGTATATTAATTATTGAATATTTAATTTTATTATATTTGTGTTTTGTAGATTTTTAGTTTAATTTATATTATGGATAAATTAAGAAATCTCACCACTAAAGGTGTTAAGATTTTTTGTCCCGAAAGTGGTAGTGGTAGCAAAAAGCGAATTACTAGCGGTAGAGGTACTTCAAGTAGTAGATATATCCGTGTTCCTTCGCCTCCGGTACCGCTTGGTACACCTTTTGAGGAAGAAATAGGTGTAGGTGCTCACGATATGAATTATGTAGAAGCTCAGTAAAATTACGGTATAGAAGAAAAAAATGAAGTAGATGCGGTTAATTTAGATGAAGATGATGAAAATATGGTGAGACACCCGCAGTAGGAAATGCTAACGTTAGATCCGAATCGGTTAATCTCCCTTCCCGTCCTTCCCGTGCCTCAAGAGCTCATAAAACAACTAGTATTGTATGGTAATTTTTTGAACGTATATCAGATATTGAGGTGCAATGCAATATTTATCAAAAAATATATAAGCATAAAAGAAGGGAAAAGCAAGGGGGTACGGGTACGTTAACGATACATATAGAGAATCTTCACGAAAGAGAGTTATAAATAGCAAAAGAAGGTGAGGCTGCTGGTGGACCCACACAAGCTAGAATGGACCCAACAACTGGTCATGTAATTAAGAAGTATAATCAATTGAGGGACCGACAAGAAATAGCAAAAGTGGTAGCTGTGGATTGTTTACCTTTTAGTTTTCCTTCTTCTGGTGCATTTATTCATTATATTCAAATATTTTATAATCCTATGTTTAATGGTATTCCTAGAAGTATTTGTCGTCTGATATTTTTAGAATTCATTCACAATATTATTTTTATTTATCAACATTGTTAAAAAATATTCAACGTAAATTGTCCCTAACTGCTGATCTTGGTCGTGCTGTAAATAAAAATAATTATTTAACCGTTATTTGTCACTGGATGGATAGTAATTTTGTGATGCAAAAACGTCTTCTTGTATTTTATATGATGAAGATCATAAACATACTGGAGATTTTATTGTTGATTCGATTGTTAAAGTTGTAGAATTTTATGGTATCGAAAATAAAATCTTATGTATTGCTTTTGATAATGCTTCTAACAACAAGACTGCTATAACAAAGTTAAAAGATGGTCTTGAGTTTTTTGAGCTTTATATTGAAAAAAATTCGTCTTGTTGTTGGTTTTATTTAAGGAAATAATCGAAGAAAAATAATTAGAGAATTTAAAGTTAAATGTCAAGAAAATGGTCTTGCATCGATATTGATGCCTGAGGAAATTGATATTAGATGGAATTCTACGTATGATTTTTTAAAAACTTGTTATAAATATAGTGTTCCTATTACACTAGCTTTTAACCAACATTGTGGTTCATTTGCTGATTCTGCTGATTGCATGCTACATGATTCTGATTGGGTTGTAATTAATGATCTTGTTAAGTTTTTAGAAAAATTTTATATAGCTACGGTTGAATTTTTCGGTACTTATTATCCTACTGTTTGTAATATTTTGACATATATAGCCGATATTTCTGGTTTGCTCAAAGAATATAAAAATAAAGAATGTTAGAAAGAAGTTGTTGGTGTCACGTTTACTAAATTTAAAAAATATTTTTTCTCAATTCCCCCTATCTATTTGGTTGGTGCTATGCTAAATCTGTGCATGAAATATAATACTATGTGCCACATTAGTACTCTTATTTATGCTAACTTAGAAATAAATACTAACAATGATTCTGAACAAGTACAACCTGATTGTGGACAGCCATGGCTGATGCGAATGCTTACATAGATAAATTATATAACCACTATGTTGATTTAGTTGATTTAGCTGTACCAACACATATCACTCCAACTGTCGCTCCTCATCCTCCCGGGGAGCCATCATCTTCTTAAAGGCTGGCACATAGTGGTTTTCCTGATTCCTTTTATGATTTATCTTGTTGAAACAGTGTTGATGAGAGAGCTTACACATCAAATTATTGGGAAGAGCTTAAGTATTATCTTAGATCGCCGCCAGAGGATCGCAGACGATGGATCAACACATTGGATTGGTGGAGGAGTAATGAAACATAATATCCTGTGCTTTCAAGATTAGCTAGAGATATCTTGAATGTTCCAATGGCAACCATTGCATCAGAGAGCGCTTTTAGTCAGGGACGACAGGAACTTGGAGACAAACGACACTCATTGGGAAGAAATGCAATGAATGTTCTAGTTTGCCTCAGAGATTGGATTAGAGCGGGAAGAAGAAATCAAGGAATGGAAGCGGAGCTGAACGACGAGCAGAAACTTGAAGAAATTATGACTTCACGGGAGAACTCAGCAGAATCAAGTCCAATGCATGATTTTGCCCCTGTTGACTTTGACTATCCTATGCAAGTTCCCGTTAATATTAACATGAATGAGTTGGAAAATATGATGCATAATTTGTGGATCTTTCATTCATGTAAATTATAAATTTTGGATCATTTTGCAATCAATAAAATTCAACATTCATTTACTCCCTAGTCGTTACTTTGTAATTTTTTTCATTTAATGATTTAAATTAAATTTCTAGTTTAAATTAAAAACTTACTTTTAATATATTATTAATTTACTATCAAGTATTATTAATTTATTATATTAAGTAGCATATGTTTTGTATATTTGTGTATATATCTTCTATAGATGTGTATATTTAATGTATACATGTGTATATATTTTATAAATTAGTATATAACTATATATATATATATATTGTAGTATATATTTTATTTAAAGTAGTACATATATATTGAATGGTGCGTATATATGTGTAGTGTGTATATCTTCTATAGACGTATATATTTAATGTATACATGTGTATATGTTTTATAAATTAGTAATTAGTATATAACTATATGTATAATTATATATATTGTAGTATATATTTATTTAAAGTAGTACGTATAGTCGTATATATGTGTAATTGTGTATATTTTTTAAATTCTAATGTAATATATATTATATATATAGTGTATATACATTGTTTAACGTATTTAAAATGTATATAGGTGGGTATATGTAGTGTATATTGAAAAAAACTTTTTTTAATTTTTGACCGGGTTGGGTTAAGTGGGCCAGGTTAGGATTATTTTTAAAAATTTTACTGTTGAACCTAGACTTGGCCTAGCCCACTTAACCACAACCTGGCCCCGGCCTAGCCCACAACCCAACTAAAATTAACGGGCCGGTTTCGGGTTGACCCGACCTGACCCACTTAACACCCTTAATTTAAGTATTGGAAAGATTTCATTAAAGTTATTACTGATTTTTTTTCTATAATTTATATCCTTAAAAAAATATATTCAATAATTTTTTTAATTGGCATGTCATGTCACGACTCAACTATCAAAATCATGCGAACATCTACTCTAGTCCATCTAGATATGAGAATCCTTACCACCACTTTTAAAAAAGGTATGCGGAAGTCTATAGGAAAATAACGAAAAGCTTTAATATTACAAGAAGCTAGTAAATCCTTTAAATAAAACTGAACACCTTCAAAATACAACAGTAAACCTTTTCTTCAAGGAATTAGTCTAAACAGGTACAAAAGCAGCTAAGAGAAAGTAGTATCATTACAAACCACATGTACTAATAAACATCATCAATCGACCTAAACTAAATCACATAAACATCACATAAATATCCAGAAAGAATCATAGAACTTCAGAGTTATTTAGCCCGAGGTTTTCCCGATTGCAATTCTGTGAGGTACTATGTAGTTTTGATGATTGACAAACTGACACCTGAATGAAACATGTTACTTGAGTTGGTCCACACATAGGAAAGCAGATTTCCAGTTTCACAGATAGATGCACACAAGATTGCTTAAAGACAAGAACGAATAAGCAACCCTAATTCCGATATACTCAAGCTACTGATCATGTGGGGAATATAAAAAGTTGAATTTGATTCAACTACTTAATGATAAGGGCAAGCAATTTAAGTTGAAAAAGGAGTCCTACGTGAAGAGGGAGTTTCACTTCTGAGTATATCTTGAAGAGTCCTATGTGTGGGAGAAGAAAGATTATGATAAATAAACATGTGCTGATTTCAAAGAGTTGGAGTTTTACTACAACACTAAGGAAACAAGAGTTGGAAATAAAGAAAAAGTCTCACTTGAAGTAGAACTCTATGCAATGAGAGTTTGAATTAAAGGAGGAGTTTGAAATAAAGAATGACTCTTTGAAGAGTTGTACTTAAATAGAAGATGCATCAGTTAGAATAATTCATGCACTTAAAAAAGCAGAAAATCTCAATCGATGGATTGTCTTCATGAAGTGCTACTCAATCACTGAAGAAACACGTTAAAGAACCTGGTCCTCAGTACAAAATCCAGCTAAGGGTTTTAGCGTTGATTTATAGAGTTGTTCATTGTGTTTGAGCTATTCATGTAATATTATTTTCAGTGTGTTATAAACTGAATTAGGAGCTAGTCTTTGAGTTGGGAAAAACTCAAAGACTTTGGGAACACATACCTTGGGAGGTGTGTGTGTAGTTAGGAATTAGAGTTTATAATTCCTAGTTATTGAGTTATAGGGATTAGAGTTTATAATTCCTAGTTGTTGAGTTATAGGAATTAGAGTTTATAATTCTTATTTGTTGGTTACAAGAGTTTTGTAATCAGTCGTTGTTGAGGCTTAGTGTTTTTTAGTGAAGTTGGGGTTAAATCCTGTAGAGGTGCAGGTCATGGTTTTTTACACCTTTTGATCCGGGTGTTTTCCACGTAAAAATCATTGTATTCTTTACTTTCTGTTTACTGCTTCCTTGGAACACGTCAGGCAACACGTTCCATTGAAAAGAAAAAGCTAGGAGAAAATAAGAAAATCAGTAGGGCACGAATTCTTAACAAGTGGTATCAGAGCGAGGTTGTCTTAAATAGGGCTAGCACCTAAGACAAAGATCAATATGATGAATTCCGCACCACCTATTGGTCATAGTAAAGGTCAATCTACTATTAGACCTATACTCTTTGATGGTTCTCTCTTCATTTGGTGGAAAGCTAGGATGGAAATATTCATTCAAGGGAAAGACTATGAGTTATGGGATAGGATCACTGATGGTCCTACTATTCCAATGAAGTTAGAAGATGGGAAACATGTCAAGAAAGTAAGAAGTGAATTCACTCCTGGTGACTTATTGGCATTAAAGAAAAATGCTAAGGTCAAAAACATTTTCCTCTGTGGATTAGGACCTGCTGAATATAATAGGGTATCAACATGCACCACTGCTAAGCAAATTTGGGATGCTCTAGTAAATGCTCATGAAGGCACATCTCAAGTAAGAAAATTCATAGTTTCTCTTCTTTTCACTGAGTATGAGGTATTTAAGATAAAGGAGAATGAAACCTTGCATGAGATGATGACAAGGCTCACTGCCTTAACAAATGAGCTGGCCTCCTTAGGAAAAACTATATCTGAAGAAGAACAAGTTGAGAAGGTACTGAGGATATTACCAAAATCAAAGTGGAATGTTAAGGTGACTGCAATCAGGGAAGCAAATAAAGATCTTGCAGGCATGATCCTGGATGAATTAGTGGGGAATTTAAGAACTTATGAAATGAAAATTGATGGAACTAAAGTGCTAGAAGCCCTAGAGGATACCTTAGATTTGAAGGCATCTTACAGTGATGAAGAAATTGAACTTGATAAAGAAGAAGTTGCCTTTATAGCTAAGAACTTCAACAAATTTTTCAAAAAGAAGAAGGGAACAGGTAGCAAGAAATGGTCAAATGACAATATAAATGGATGCTACAAGTGTGGTAAGACTGATCATCATATCAAGGATTGTCCTATCTGGGAAATAGAATGGAGAAAAGAAAAGGATGAAAAAGAATTGAAAGAAAAAAAACAAAAAGAGGGAAGAATATGCAATGGTAGCAGCTTGGGAATTTGACTCAGATGATGATGAAGATGATGAAGAAGCACTCATGGCTCTTGGAGATTCAGACTTGGAGGAAGAAGATGATGCTTCTGAGGTAAGTATACTTGAACTTAAAGAAAAGTTGCATTTATTTTCTAAAACAAAACTTATTTCCTTGATGAGTGCACTAATTGATGACTTCCAAGAATCAACTTCTGATAGGGATGAGCTGTTCAACAGTCTTGCAAGAATCAAATTTGATTTTATTAATTTAGAAGCTTGCAAGAACACTGTTGAACATTAAAATTGCTCCCTCAAGAAATAGGTTGAGCAACTTGATTCTTCAAATAATGATCTTAAGTCTGAAGTTCTAAAATTGACACTCTCTGAAAAAGGAAAAAACACCAAGAGTAAAGAACAAGAAAAAGTTGAACTTGAATTGGTCAAGTACAAACAAGAGTGCAATAATGAAACATAAATGGTGAATAAACTGAGTCAAGAAGTCTCTAAACTAAAACTTGACCTTGAAAGAGCAAACAGGTGGACAAATTCCTCAAGAATTGTTCATAAGTTGAGTGAAAGATATCACAGTGAAAAAACTGGTTTGGGTTTTCACTAAAGTCTTGATGTTTATCGAGACTTGTGCTATATTTGTGGAAACCTTGAACATCTAACCATTGAATGTCCAGTTGCTGCCAAAAGCTGATCCAGCAGTCTAAATCTGGCAAATAAACTATTTCAGACCAAGAAAAGGATAACTAAACTTGGTCAGAGAAACAGGTCACATAACCTATTACCTGATGGGCTAGAAGAAATCTGATTCATCCATTTACTCATAAGAAAGAACCCAAGCTTGTCTGGGTGCCTAAAGTTAACCCCTAATTTATTTTGCAGGTGAGAGTGAAAGGGGGCAAGCAAAGTTTGTGCATAAATAAAGCTTGCTCAAGGCATAAGACTAGAAGAAAATAAAGTTTCTTTTACTCACCATATTTAAAGGGGGAATGGATCATTTGAAAGATAGCCAGATTTGTAGTACTCGTGTAAGAGGGAAGCAAGGGAGATTTAAAAATAAAATAAAAAAAGGATGACTATGAAACTGATGAGCATACACAGGAACATGTTGTACTACCTGGTCCAGCTGTTGTACAGACTGAGAGCATATTGATAGGGGGAACAACAAATAAAGAAATAGATGCATCAATAAAACCAACACAAGTTGCTCATACTTTTTTTGGTAGTTTATAAGATTTGGTGTTGTCAAAAGGATCTTGAGATATCCCATGAAAATCAATGGCTTGAGAGTATGGTATCCAAAGGAAAGCAATTTCACTCTTAAGGGCTATAAAAATGTTGACTATGTAAGCACCAAAGACACTAAATAGAGAGCATTTTGAAAGAAATAGGTTAGACTTGAGGATGATTAAAATTGCATGAACTCCCCTCAATGATTGACTAGAATAGTTTTTTTTCCTTAATCTTATTAGCTAAAAAAATATTCTATTCAGTCTTGTACATTTAGTTGTATGTCTCAATTTCAGATTTTTGACTTTTCTAACCTAATTTTGTATTAGATTGTGCAGAAAAATAGGTATAAGAAAGCAATTGTGACCATAAAGTTCTTCTTAGCAGGTATGTTCTTCACTAACATAAGTATAGGCTGTCTAAGTTGAAACAGTTGAGCACACCTGTTCAATATATTCCTCACACTTCATTCTCTCCTTGTCTTATAAAGCTGACGAATTGGTTGACCAAACTTTCTTTGATTCTCTCCATATGGTTGTGCACAAATATGTTAATCCTACACCAGAAATTCCTTATTCTCTCTCAACCAGAATATTAGTTGTGTACCATGGATTTTCCAAGCTTGATCATCAATCACATGCAACATAAGTTTTCTGAGAAATGAAAAGGGATATGATCTCCCTTTTAGTTCCTAATTGGTTATTTTGTTTGGATTTCTCAGTCCTAGTTCAGGTTGACTTAGAAAACAATAATAAATATTCTTTCACAGATGAATCATATTGCTCTACCAGTTTCAATAAGGAGGACTAACATAAAAAAAATTGAAAAAAATGATTTGGCTAAGAAAAAAAAATCTGAACTTAAAGCTACATAAGATAGTCATGAAGTGGAATAAGTGGTCCTTCAGGCTTGGATCATGACTTTGAAGCTTGACCTTGATTAAGTGAGGAATGAAAATGTTGAAGTCATTCGTCAATTGACACAGTTGACATCACCTGTTTCTCCTTTCTCTTCACTAGTTGTATCCTTAGCCATGTCCCACTTTTATACCATATTTTTTTTTATTAATGCTCAGTTGTTTTGATTTGTTCAGTACTAGCTTAGGTTAATGTGGAACATGCTCTGTCAGTTAAATGGAATGGTTATCTTTGCTAAATTGACTCATTTTTGCTCTCTTTAATACATTACTATGTTAGCTAGAGTCTTTATCTGATTGTTTTGGTGGTAGCCCCAGTAGTCATGGATAGCATAACAAATCACTTTGGCTAGTATATTATTGCATTGAAATGGTTTTTCGATGATGCCAAAAGGGGGAAGATAATAGGATTATGCAATGTTTATAACCCTTTGACTAACTTGTTTCATTCTAGTGTTTTATACTTTAGTGCCTACAGGTGAAGATGGTTGAATGCACAAGACAAGAGGTTTGTCATCATCAAAAAAGGGGAATTTGTTGGGTACTATGTAGTTTTGATGATTGTCAAACTGACATATGAATGAAACATGCTACTTGAGTTGGTCCACGCATAGGAAAACAGATTTCCAGTTTCACTGATAGATGCACACAAGATTTCTTAAAGACAAGAACGAATAAGCAAGCCTGATTATGATATACTCAAGCTACTGATCATGTGGGGAATATAACAAGTTGAATTTGATTCAACCACTTAATGATAAGGGAAAGCAATTTGAGTTGAAAAAGGAGTCCTACGTAAAGAAGGAGTTTCACTTCTGAGTATATCTTGAAGAATCCTATGTGCGGGAGGAGAAAGATTCTGATAAATAAATATGTGCTGATTTCAAAGAGTTGGAGTTTTACTACAACACTAAGGAAACAAGAGTTGGAAATAAAGAAAGAGTCTCACTTGAAGTAGAACTCTATGCAATGAGAGTTTGAATTAAAGGACGAGTTTGAAATAAAGAATGACTCTTTGAAGATTTGTGCTTAAATAGAAGATGCATCAGTCAGAATAATTCACGCACTTAAAAAAGCAAAAAAGCTCAATCGACAAATTGACTTCACGAAGTGCTACTCAATCACTGAAGAAACACGTTGAAAAACCTGGTCCTCAGTACAGAATCCAGCTAAGAGTTTTAGCGTTGATTTTTAGAGTTGTTCATTGTGTTTGAGCTATTCATGTAATATTAGTTTCAGTGTGTTATAAACTGAATTAGGAGCTAGTCTTCGAGTTGGGAAAAACTCAAAGACTTTGGGAACACATACCTTGGGAGGTGTGTGTAGTTAGGAATTAGAGTTTATAGTTCCTAGTTATTGAGTTATAGGGATTAGAGTTTATAATTCCTAGTTGTTGAGTTATAGGAATTAGAGTTTTGTAATCAGTCGTTGTTGAGGCTTAGAGTTTTTTAGTGAAGTTGGGGTTAAATCCTGTAGAGGTGCAGGTCATGGTTTTTTACACCTTTTGAGTCGAGTGTTTTCCACGTAAAAATCATTGTATTCTTTACTTTCTGTTTATTGCTTCCTTGAAACACGTCAGGCAACACGTTCCATCGAAAAGCAAAAGTTAGGCGAAAATAAGAAAATCAATAGGGCACGAATTCTTAACAAATTCTCTTAACAGTTAACACTATGATACATTCTCAGTCCTTGTCATGGAAAACTTTCATTATTAATCGGTTCAACCCTAACCATTGACTGTTCGCTACTTCATCAAGTCAGACCTTGCCCCATAACTACAAATAAGCTCAATAATATTCAGCCTCAAGGTTAATTTCCCGTAGTAATTCAATTTTCAAGGCCCTTATGACACACCATTGTTCCATAAGTCCAGTTGTACACTAACCTTCTAGAAGTTAGAATTCATTTTAATAAGACATTACGATTTAGCCTTCACCTACCCAGCTACTAAGTTACCAAAGACAGCAACTCAAGTCAGCATGATTATGAACTCTATGTCTCAATTATACAAGTTATCAGGCGATACCAAATTATACCATTCTTACAGTTAATCCGAATCGATTACCCAAGGATCCATCCCTTCAATTATACAGACAACAATCATGAAACTCGATTTACATCTAAAACCCAAATATAACAATTAGGTACATTAATCACTTTTATTGAATAAGCATTAATAATACCAGTCCAACTTTTTGGGTACTACGGAGTTAAAGTAGACAAGGATGAACAACAACGAAGTTAGCACTCGATTTCATGAAAAAATGTCAATATAACAATATAACAATAATTTTCCACCCAATTTATCAGATTTGTATCTATTTCTTCATTCAAACACCGTGTACGAAGGTCAAAGAATACAATCTCCCATCAGTCTACGTCATGCTTAAGCTTTCTGAGTCATGTCTAAACTACTCAGTTAAATCTAACATACCTGGACACCAAGCAACTGCTATGGAGGCATGAATGTGAGTTTTGAATGAGGTATTTTAGAACCATAGAGGAGGAAAGAGAATATAAACCCGTCACCCTGAGCGGGATACCGGCAACTATGGAGACGCCGCTATAGCAGGAAAATTTTTGCTATAGCGGGATGATGTTTTCTCCAAAATTTCTCCTTTCCTCTCCCGTCCACTGGTAAAGTTCCATTCTTTACTACTCTCTCACCCAAATTTTCTAATTTGATTTCTAATTTTACTTGTCTTTTTCCATTAATCAAGAAGAGATAATTTTTTTTTTCATGTTTTACTTTTGTATTAATTATTTTTTCTTTAAATCAAAATGTTAACATCATTTAATAGGGGTACTATAATAAACTAGTCATGCTATTAATATTTTTCTTAATCAATGTGCCATATCAATTTGGGACAGAGGGAGTAATTAATTTTGTAATTATAAGGTTAGAATATTAATGGTGAATTAGTTAGTAGTGCTATTTGTTTTTACTAATCCCATAATATAATTAATTTTTAATCATAAGTTTAGAATATTAATGATGAATTAGTTATTAATGCTATTGTCTTTACTAATCCCAGCTATAACTAATTTTTAATCATAAGGTTAGATTATTAATGATGAATTAGTTAGTAATGCTATGTGGTTTTACATCCCAGCATATAATTAAATTTTTTGAAAATTTTTTTGACTGATTATCTGAGTACTTTTCCTCCTAGAGGTTTTTTTGTGTCGGAAAGAGTTCAATGGCTTGGTGGGAGGGTTTCAATGAAGCTCGTGTGTTCTCATTGCACCAGGTACTTCCTCAAATACTCACTCCTGTTTTAATTTATTTGTCTGGTTTTTGACTTGATGCAGAATTTAAGGAAGTGCAAGTTTTTATTGCACCTGGTAGTTCCTTAAGACTCCCACTGTTTCTATTTGTTTATCTGGTTTTGACTTGATACAGAATTTAAAAAAATACTTCCTTCGTTCACTTTTATTTGTTTTCGCTTCTCGAGGTCAATTTGACTAGATTTCAAAGTTAAACTGAAGTAGATTAATTAAATATTTTAAATTTAAAACTTGGATGATCTAAAACTATATAAAAAATGCTATAAGTTGCAATCTTTATCATATTAATATGATGAAAAAATACATCTTAAAACGTTGATCAAAGTTCTTGTAGATTGAGCTCAAGAAGTCAAATTGTGACAAGTTAAAGTGAGCGGAGAGAGTAAATAAGACTTTTGAATCTTGTCTTAAATTAACTATACGTAAAACTTATCAAAATAAGTCCTTAATTTTGTGGTCTGAGATATGCCACGTGAAAAATTAAAATTAAAAAGCTATCAAAAAAGAAAAGAGATTTTTTTGGGGAAACGGAAGGAGTATTACAAGTTTTGTGATCGTTTATTTGCATCTCTTGGCTTTAGTTTGTGTATCTTTTTTAATGTAGTTGTTTTCCCCCTTCATTTGAGGTTTCGGACATAGTACTATGTTGATTACGCCTTCATTATGTTTTGTTAGCAGCAAAGGAAGAAGCAATGGTTCATGATTCTCGTATCTTTGATTGAATAATTTACTCGATTGGAAATTTGCTTAGTCTGGTGGGCAAATTGAGTACATTATGTGTGTAATATTTGCTTTTCGTGGAATATCGCCATCCATTTGGAATCTAAAAGACTGTCTGAAGCATGTTGTTATGATTCGGACGGAGTAAGCAAACCACAAGTAAAAGAAAATAAGAACAACACACAGATTTACGTGGAAATCCTTGCGGGAAAAATCACGGGCAGAGGCAAAGGAGGTTTCACTATAATGGAGAGAGAGTACAATGTGGAGAAGACTGAATTTTCTAAATACCCAAAACAACCCACTAAATGCAGTTATATAATATGTGCATACAAATAAGTTCTAGACCCAAAAACATAAAGATCCATATCGGGCTTGTCGGTCCGATCCCTACGCTATCACCACAGACCCCATTGAAAATCACCAACGTGGGTTGCACCACGAAACTTTCTGGGCCAGATCAACAAAATTCGGGTCACAACTCTAACAATCTCCACCTTGACACGAATTCTAATTCAGAACTCAAATTCATTTCAAGACAAACTCTCCACCACTTCCACAAAAGCCCCTAAGGGCACATCTTAACAGCTAACACTAACCAAGTCCAAGCAATGCTCAAACTTGGAACTTGGTAGTGTCTTGGTCATCATATCAGCAGGATTATTATGAGTACTAATCTTGCTCACCATAATATCACCACGAGCAATAATTTCACGCACAAAATGATACCGAACATCGATATGCTTTGTCCTCTCGTGAAACATCTGGTCTTTCATAAGGAAGATAGCACTCTGACTGACGTAAAAAATTGTAGTAATTTGTAAGTCTTTGCTAAGTTCACCGAACAGACCCTTCAACCAAATAGCTTCCTTGAAATCCTTTGTAATAGCCATATACTCTGCCGCAATAGTTGAAAAAGTAACCATAGTCTGTAAGGTAGCTTTCCAACTAATAGCACAACCACCAATGGTGAAAATATAGCCTGTAAAGGACTTCCTTTTATCATGATCTCCTGCAAAATCAGAATCAACATACCCGATTACTCCATCTCTATTTCACCCAAACTACAAACAAACATCAACAGATCCATCCAAGTATCTAAAGATCCATTGAACTACTTTCCAATGTTCTTTTCCAGGATATGCCATATATCTGCTAACTGCACTGACGACATAAGATAAATCTGGTCGGGAACACACCATTGCATACATAAGACACCCGACGACACTAGAGTATGGAACTCGAGACATATAGTTACGCTCATCATCTGTTTTGGAGATAAAGTGGACGAGAGTTTGAAGTGAGCTGCCAATGGAGTACTTACAGGTTTGACATTTTGCATATTGAACTTGTGAAGAACTTTCTCAATATACCTTTTCTGACTCAAGTATAACTTACATTTCTCTCTATCCCTCATTATTTCCATGCCAAGAATCTTCTTTGCTACTCCTAGATCCTTCATCTCAAACTCCTTGCTGAGCTGGGCTTGGACTTTTATTATCTCTCTCATATCCTTTGTTGCAATCAATATGTCATCAACATAGAAGAGAAGATACACGAACAAATCATTACTCACCTCCTTGAAGTAGACACAACTATCATAATTAATCTTCCGAAATATATGAGAGGTTATAAAAGAGTCAAATCTCTTCTACCACTACCTGGGAGACTGTTTTAAGCCATAAAGAGACTTTTTCAGCAAGCATACATAGTTCTCCTTTCCTGAGACTACAAAACCCTCTGGTTGCTGCATATAGATATCCTCCTCAAGTTATCTATGTGAGAATGCAGTTTTGACATCCAATTGCTCAAGGTCAAGATCATGCATGGCCACAATACCAAGCAAGGTTCTAATCGAACTATGATTTACAACTAGAGAAAACACATTTATGAAGTCGGCACCTGGAACCTGACTGTAACCTTTAGCAACTAGTTGAATCCGGAGCCAAAAGGGTTTCTTTTTATTAAAAATACTAAAGGGGACAACGAAATTTAAAAAATACCAAAACAAATCAATCGCTAGGGATCCAATGACTTACAAGTCGTCGAGCCCACAATGACTTATAAATCGCTGGGTTAGCCGCGACTTGTAAGTCACTAACACTGAGTGATTTGCTACCTGCCAGCTGCCTCTGAATTTTTTTTATGGTTGATGTGAATGGCTGACACGCCAGTTCTACAGCCTTTGAATTTTTTGGCTGATGGAATAAAGGTAGCCTTTTGTTTAAAAAATGCGTGAGACATGAATTGTGCATACAAGTTTTGAATTTTTATGGCATGATGTAAGAATTAGGCAGTCTTTTAGACAATAATGCATGATAAGTGAAATAGTACATTTTAAAGTTTGCATGAGCGTGTTCCAAAACTTATATATTGGGGTTTGCATGGAGAGTTTCCACACTCCGATTCAACTTACAATACAATTTCTCTCAAATATTATTTTTATTTAGCTTATAATTTTTTGTATTAAAAAAATGAATCAAGATATAGTAAGAGTAAATTTATATTGGGGTGGTAAAGTTTTATATGAAGCTGGTTCTGTAATATATAGTCAGCCGCCTATAGCTGTTCAAATATTTCCATTATCTCTTAAATATGAGCAGTTGCAATGCTTACTAAGAAATAAAATGGGTATAACTGATCCAGAAGATGTAGTGGTTATCACGGGATGATATCTAATGCCTTTTACTCCAAATGGAGTTATAACGTACAGTGAGACTTGTATTTCAATGATGATTCTTTATCTATATTTCCCCGTACTATTAAGATTTTTGGTAGTTGCATTAACTTAACAAGTATTGATATATATGCATCAATTGAACATTGTCCTATCGTTCAAAAATCCACCGACAATGAATTTGATCTTTGTGATACGTCACATTTATCGAATTTAAATATTGATTCTTCAAGGGACATAGTCCAACATCAAACAGTGGGAGAATTTGACAGGCACTCAAATGATATAAATAATTTGAATACACAATGTGATGGTTGGGTTGATATGCAGTATCATAACTCTGATCGAAATATGCATACTTTTGATATTGGGGGACCTAGCAATGCTCATATGCACATGCAAAATTTGAACTTGAATCATCAGAAACATTCTTTTCCGCTGGAGTGAATCGATGGGTAAATATAACAAGTTTTTAAATTAAATTAATTTATAATTTATACTAATTATGTTTAACTTTTTTTTCGGTTTTATAGATGTAATGATTTTGAAGGGACACTGACTCGGCTTACACAAATTGTGGAAAATAATGATGACATAGTTGACAATGAAGTGTGTGGATCAGACAGTAATGAACCTTAAGAACATGAATCAATGGATGATGGTGGAACGTTCGATGATGATAATATCATTGGAGAAGATACAACTATGGTTGCTCGTAGTGTTAGTCATCCATCAATAGAAATTTCATATTTGGATAATACCGAAGAAAGAGCAGAAGATTTTGCATACACATGTGATGATAGTTTCAATCAAGCTGCTCTTTGGAATTTCAAGAATCTAGAATTCATTCAAACAGGTTAGATTTTTGCTAACTACAATTTTTAAAATAATTAATTTTATTTTTTTATCGACTAATACCTATTTGAATCTATATGAAATTAGGTATGTTATTCACAAACAAGAAACAAATGAAAGTTGTTGTGAGAATGTATAGTCTTAAAAAAAGAAAGGAGTTTATTTGTGATATATCCAAAAGTAAGAGCTGGAGGGTTATGTCCAAGCGTCACATGTTGGGATGCGAATGGATAATTCGCTTTCGAGAGATTTCAGGTGGTATGTGGAAAGAAAGAAAAATGATACAACCTCATACTTGTCTGACTGATAACTACAAGAAAGATCATTTCAATCTAAACAGCAATATGATTGTTGTTATGTTGGTACCACATATTATGCAGAGCCCGAATATCAGTATTAAAACGATTTGAGAAGTAATCAAGTCAAAGTATCATTTTACTCCCAGTTATAGAAAAGCTCAAAGAGGTAAAAAAAACATTTGTGATGGTATATGGAGATTTTGAAAGTTCTTTCAAAGCATTACCTCGCTATATGACTGCACTACAATATTTCAATTCCGATACTGTTGTTGAATGGGAGCATTATTCTTCAACAATACATGGTGAGAAAATATTAAAATTTTTATTTTGTACTTTTAAACCGAGCATTGATGGTTTCAAATATTGCAGGCCCGTCATTTCAATAGACGATACCCATCTTTATGGTTTGTACGATTTGAAACTATTAATTGTTGTTAAGATTGATGCTAATGGTAATATTATTTAGCTGGAATATGCACTTGTTGCACGAGAAAGTTTTGAATCATGGTCATGGTTTCTTAAGTTATTGTGGAGGCATGTTGTCGGTGAGAGAAAAAATTGGTCTCATTTCTAATTGTTATAAAGGAATATTACAATGTATTAAGTATTATGATTGGTTGAGTCCACTACACACTTTTCATAGATTTTGTGTTCGACACTTGAAAGTCAATTTTAATAGAAATTTTTTGAATATAGAGCTCGAGAACTTAATGTGGTCGGCCGTCACAGAGCATCAAGAAAGGAAGTTTTTTCAAAGAATGGAACAAATTAAGATATTATCCCCTGCAGCATATATGTGGTTAGATAAATTTTCTTTGGATAAATGGACAATGTATAAGGATGATGATTGTAGATGGGGCACCATGACGACAAATGTATCCGAGCTATACAATAGGTTGTTGAAGAAAGCTCGGGGGCTTCCAGTGACTGCTATGGTTCGCATGACTTTTAAAGCTCTTGTTGACCGTTTGTGGAACGAAGCGATCTTGCTGATGCTTTATTGCAAAAAAAATAAGCCATGGCCTCCTGCCATTGAAAACAAATTCTTCGATTATTGGAAGAGAGCGCAATCGCACACTAACATGATGACTTATCAAACTGGTGATGGGGTATTTGAGATTCTTACTGACATGATGATTTATCAAACTGGTGATGGGGTATTTGAGATTCTTAGTTTTGCACGTGATGGTAAGGGTGGAAATGTCCACACAGTTAATGCCACAAGAAAATTATGTTCTTGTGAAAAATGGAAGAATTATCAAATGCCATGCTCACATTGTATTAAGTTTTATGGCATTCGTGGCATCGAACCTAATACATATGTTAGCAAGTACTACAACACCAAGCTATACAAACAAACATATAGTGGTAAATTTTACCCCATGGGTGATGAACGATATTGGCCGTCAGCCCCATTTTCTTTAGTTGCAAACGTTGAATATATGCGAACATCTGGTGTTGAAGAAAGAACCCGACTTAATAATGATATGGAGATTGCTCCAGCTCGCATGACTAAAAAGTGTATTATTTACAAAGAAATAGGTCACACTAAGGCACGTTGTCCTAGACGAGCTCAGTAGTTTGCGATTTTCATGTAGTATTATTTTATGTTGTGTTATTGATCTATATGTAGTATTTTTAATGTAATATGTCTTTTAAAAATTTTCAATTTTGATATCTGCTTTAAATACACTACATTCAAATTCGTGCATTACTGAGCTACGTGAGATTTTGTGACAAGAAGTATTCATAAGGTTATGGGTGAGGTGTTTGGAGGCACTTGTTTAGGTTTTGGAATAAGGAGAAAATAATAATCTAATCTTATGAATAAAGTAAAATAAAAATATTCTACTGCTAGCTAATTTATGTTTGTTGACTTGATAAGGGAATTGAACATAATAATATTAAATTTTCATGATGGTGAGTGTAACTTTAAATTCATCTAAACACAATAAAAATTACATAGTGGACTATTAGTCTACCTAAATAACACTAGAACAAAATTATCCTACCTAAATTATACTAGAAAAAATTAGCCTACCTAAATTTGGCCTTTTGAAACTACCAACAAAAATTTTAATTAATTTTGTCCCCAACGTAATTATCACGACTACCCGTGCCACAATAAGTTGGTACGTGTGGCCTAGTTGATCTTCGACGATCATATTCTGTTGCAACCTACAAAAAATATTTTTAAAGGTAAGATTATTTAAGACTACAAATAAAATGAAGTATGTAAATCAAGAAATGACATCATACATGTGGTTGAGAAGTTTCTGCATTGAACATTGTTGCCTGTAATAACATGAAATATAATTAAATAAATAATAATTAATTAATTAATCATAAATTATTAAATATATTTTACGAATTACCGACTTACATCAGAAAAGCTCAACGCCTTAGTAAATGGAGAGTTATTCATGAAAAATTCACGCATTCCGAGTTGGAGAGCATGATGAAATTCACTTAATTGCACAAAATCATATTGTACAATGGGTGGAGTTACAAAACCAATAGTTTCTTCGCGTGAAAAATCAGTGACAGCTGTCGAGGGTGTTAGGAAGGACGGGCACACAATCAAAGAGCCCGATAGGGTAGCGACAGAAAATACCCAAGACTAAACTTTTCCTTTCAACTTTAACCAAGATAAGACAAATAAACTCAAGCAAAATAGAGTAATATACAGCAAACAACTCAACCAAATAAAACAAGACAAGAATAAAGGCAATCACACGAGACACAAGATTTACGTGGAAAACCCTTCAGTGTGAAGAGTAAAAAACCACGGGACCAAAACCTTCACTATAATCACCAAAGAGTTACAATATTTTTCTCCAAAATGTCCACTAAACAAGTGTCAAACAACAAGAAACAATACATAAACTACAGCACCAAACACTAGAGAAATAAAGGAGTGAAAGCACAAAAAACGTAGCTACTGTTCGGGAATGAAGAACAGGAGATACGGGCCACCTAATCAAGATCCATCAGTTCCTAATCAAAGATTGGATGAGAGGAACAAGAATTCCAAAAATCAGCTCAATCGGACAAGAAACGAAGCGGGAATCACAATTTGAAGTTGACAGCTGTGGCTGAAATTTAGGTGCGAAAATCAGCTTTGTTTTTCTCTCTTTGGCTGCTGAAAACTCTCTTTTGTGATGGTGAATAAGACCTAAAAAGATCAATATATATGCTCCATTGTAATGGGCCTATGGGCAAAAGTAGGTTGGTCCAAATTGGGCTTTATTTATCCACATAGGAAGGGAAAAAGCCCATGACCCAACAATTCTCCCCCTCCCGACTATGTGGAGGAGACCGCCATCCCGGAGATCATGCAACAATCTTCAAACTTCTCTCTTTGCAAATTTTTAGTCATCATATCGGAACCATTATCATCCGTATGAATCTTCTCAAGTTCAAGAAACTTAGAATCCAACACATCCTGAATCCAATGGTATCTCACATTAACATGTTTAGACCAACCATGAAATGTAGAATTCTTTCCAAGATGTATGGCACTTTGACTATCGCAATGAAGCACATACCTCTCTTGAGCACAACCAAGTTCCCCCAAGAATCTCTTCATCCAAAGAAATTCTTTACAAGCTTCAACGGCAGCAATAAGCTCAGCTTCTGTAGTAGATAGAGCAACACATTTTTGCAACCTAGATTGCCAAGACACAACTCCCCCTATAAAAGTAACCAAATACCCTGAAGTAGACTTGCGAGTATCAACATCACCGGCCATATTTGAATCAGTATAACCACAAAGAATAGGCTTCCTTATACCAAAACACAAACTTACACTAGAAGTGCCACAAAGATATCTCATAATCCACTTCACAGTATTCCAATGTTCTCTTCCTGGATTAGAAAGAAAACAACTAACAACACCAGCAGTATGAGCAATATCCGGTCTTGTGCAAACCATTGCATACATCAAACTATCAACAGCTGAAGCATAAGGAACTTTCTTCATATCTTCTTTCTCATCATCACTGGAAGGACACTGCTTTGTGCTCAACTTAAAGTGCATAGCTAAAGGTGTACTGTCAACCTTAGCCTTGTCCATGTTAAACCTTTGAAGTACTTTCTGAATATACTTCTCTTGTGATAATCACAACTTTTTGGCCTTTCTATCACGGATAATCTGGATGCTAAGAATCTGCTTTGCTGCTCCTAAGTCTTTCATAAAAAAAGACTTACTCAACTCTTGCTTCAACTTTTGAATCCTGCAAGCATTATGACTAACAACAAGCATGTCATCAACATAAAGCAACACCATAATAAGTCACCATCAGAGAATTTTTTTCACAAAAACACAATGGTCTGAAGTAGTCTTCTTGAAGCCCTGCTGACTCATAAAGGAACCAAACTTACTGTACCACTGCCTAGGAGCTTGTTTCAAACCATACAAGCTTTTCTTCAATTTGCAAACATAATTCTCTTTTTCCTTGACTTCAAAACCTTCGGGTTTCTCCATATAAATTTCTTCATCTAAGTCACTATGGAGAAAAGCAGTTTTAACATCCATTTGCCCAACCTCTAAGTCTAGACTTGCAACTAAGCCTAGAACCATACGAATGGATGACATCTTTACAACCGGAGAAAATATCTCATCAAAGTCAACTCCCTTTTTTCTAGTTAAATCCCTTTACAATCAATCTAGCTTTGTACCGTGGAATTGGATTACCATCTTCATGCTTCACCCGGAAAACCCACCTATTTTTCAAATTTTGTCTGTCTTTAGGCAGCTTAACCAAATCAAAGGTATTATTATCATGCAAACATTTAATTTCATCTTCCATAACATCAAACCACTTTTTTTTTTCTTCACTTTCCATGTCCTCATCAAGACTCTCAGTTTCTCCCCCGTCAGTCAAGAGTACATACTCACTGGGAGAATAACGAGATAAAGGTATTGTCTCTCTTGTAGATCGTTTGAGAGAACTCTCTGGAGAATCAACAACTGGTTGCTGATCAACCATATCAACAAGCATTGAAGCATCAACAACTTCTTGCCGGTCATTTTGAACATGATCATCATCTTCATTATCAACTTCATTTTCATCATTATGAAGATTTTCTTCAGGCGAAGTAGTCAAAGGAACTGGATCAACATCAACTAGGCTCTCACTACTCTGAGAATCAACCTTCTCAGTTTTGTCAAAATCTTTAATTGTTTGGTCTTCAAAGAACACAACATCGCGGCTTCTAACAAGTTTCTTCTCAAATGGATCATAAAAATGATAGCCAAATTCATCTTGACCATAACCAATGAAGATACACTATCTAGTTTTAACATTCAACTTTAAACTTTCATCCTTAGAAAGATGAACAGAAGATTTACACCCAAAGACTCTAAGATGATCATAAGAAACATTCTTACCAGACCAAACTCTGTCAGGAACATCACCATTCAAAGCAATAGTAGGAGATAAATTGATAACATAAACAACCGTATTAAGTTCTTCTGCCCAAAAGGAATTGACAGCTTAACATCTGAAAGCATACATCTAAAAGCATACATCTAACCCTCTCAACTAGTGTTTTGTTCATCCTCTCTACTAAGCCATTCAACTGAGGAGTCTTTGGAGGAGTTTTCTGATGTCGAATATTCTGCTCTCTGCAATATCTATCAAAAGGACCAATATACTCACCACTATTATCTGAACGGATGCATTTCAATTTTTTTCCTATATGTCTTTCAATCGAGGCCCGAAAATTCTTGAACACATCAAGTACTTGATCCTTGAACTTCAAAGGAAATACCCAGAGTTTGTGAGAATAATCATCAATAAAAGTCACAAAGTAAACTGCACCACCATGAGACCTTACTTTAAAAGGACCGAACAAATCAGAATGCACCAACTCCAGTAAATCAAGCTTTCTTGAAGGTGGATGACTCTAAAAAGAAACTCTTTTCTATTTACCAACTAAGCAATGAACACACTTCTTTAACTCTGCTTGTTTTACTCCAGAAAGTAAATTTTTCTTAACCAAACTATCAATCCCCTTCTCACTCATATGACTCAACCTTCTATTCCACAACTCTGATGAAGTATCATTCTCCACCAAGTTTATCAAGCCTCTAGAAGTAGAGCCCTGAAATAGGTACAAGTTAGACAACTTGTCACCTCGAGACACAATCATCGAACCTCTATTAAGATTCCGCTGGCCAGCACCAAGAGTATTAACATAACCCTCATTATTAAGACTTCCTACAGAAATCAAATTCAGACAAACATCTGGAGCATGCTTGACATTATTGGGAACTAGTTTGGAACCATTGTAACTTTCCAAAAAAATTATGCTAATACCCAGTACTATAACTTCATCATTATTGCCCATTTTCAACATCCCAAAATTACCTGGAGTATAAAAAGAAAATAATTTCTTCTTTGGCGTAACATGAGATGTAGCACTAGAATCCACAAACCAGCTAGACTCATCGCGAACAAGATTAATGGCATTCTAACCACAAGTAACAAGAAGATCATCATTAGCAACAACAGCAACATGATTTTTATTATCGCCTTCTTTCTTTTGACGTCTTATATCTCTCTTATGCTTGTAACAATATTTCATGATATGCCCCTTTTTGTTGCAATATTCACATGTAACATTCTTGAATTTGGACCTTGACTTGCTTCTACTTTTATCTCTATCATTTGAATCTCTGGACTTGTTTCTCCCCCTCTCTTCAGTAACCAAAACATCAGAGTGTGAAGATGAAAAAGATGAGGCCTGAGATCTTCTTCTCATCTCTTCATTCAAGACACCACTCTTAACATATTCCATAGTTACAATACCACTGGGAGCAAAATTAGTCAAAGAAACTTGAAGATTTTCCCAAGAGTCAGGCAGAGTATTAAGAAGCCAAAGTCCTAAATTTATTTGTCGAACTTTACACCCATTCTGGACAGCTGGTCAAGGATACCCTAAAAATTATTAATATGATCAAAAATAGGACTGCCCTCTTTATTCCTGATATTCATCAATTTCTTAAGCAGGAACAACTTGTTATTGCCAGTCTTTAAAGCATAAAGTGTCTCGAGCTTGTCCCACAAACTTCTAGCATGTGTCTTATTCACAATATGATTTCTAACATTATATTTAACCCATTGTCTGATATAGCCACAAACCTGTAAGTGCTCAAATTCCCAATCCTCATTTGTCATGGATTCAGGTTTAGTAGATGTAAACACAGGTAGATGTATTTTCTTGACAAAGAGAAGATCTTTCATCTTGCCTTTCCAAGTATGATAGTTACTAACATTCAAACACACCATCTTTCTCATTTTTTCCTCCATCATTCAAATCAATAATCAACAACAACCAATGCTCTGATACTAATTATTAGGAAAGACGGGCATAAAATCAAAGAGCCCGACAAGGTAGCAGCAAAAAATACCCAAGACTAAACTTTTCATTTCAACTTGAACCAAGAGGAGACAAATAAATCCAAGAAAAATAGATTAATATACAAAAAATAACTCAACCAAATGAAACAAAACTAGAATAAAGGCAATATTACGAGACACAAGATTTACGTGGAAAACCCTTCAGTGTGAAGAGTAAAAAATCACGGTATCAAAACCTCCACTATAATCAAAAAAGATTTATAATATTGTCCTCTAAAATGTCCACCAAACAAGTTCCAAACAACAAGCAACAATACATAAACCACAGCACCAAACACTAGAGAAATAAAAGAGTGAAAGCACCAAAAACATAGCTACTATTCAGGCATGAAGAACAGGAGGTAAAGGCTACCAAATCAAGATATGTTAGTTTCTAATCAAATATTGAGATTAGAGGAACAAGCATTCCAAAAATCAGCTCAATCGGACAAGAAACAAAGCAGAAATTGCAATTTGAAATTGACAGTTGTGGCTGAAATTTAGATGCAAAAATCAGCTTTGTTTTTCTCTCTTTGGCAGATGAAAACTCTCTTTTGTGATGGTGAATAAGACCTAGAAATATAAATATATATTCCCCATAGTAATGGGCCTATTGACAAAAGTGGGTTGGTCCAAATTGGGCTTCATTTATCCACATAGGAAGGGAAAAAGGCCCTTGACCCAACAGAGGGTTCACCAAATTCAAATGTTGGCTAATAGGCCTCGGTATTAGTAGCTAGAGACAAGATAAAATTATCATGTGGTTCTTCGCTACGATCTTCCATACTATCTACTCTACGACCACCTCTTCTACCCTGACGCGTACTATCTCTAGATGCAGATTGACGTCCCTGATGGCAAACTTGCATTGATGGTGATTCCGTAGATTGAGTCGGTGGTGCATAATTAGGAGCAAAGCTTAATTGTGTTCCTAGATAGTCAGAATTCATTGATTCCAAATAAATACGGGCAACCTCTGATGCAAATCCATACATCTTGCTAGTTGCTCTTGAATCACGTAAAACCAATTGAGCCATCCGATAAATGGTTTCATGTCCCATAGCCTAAAAATACAAAATAAAAATGGTCATTGACATGTATTAAAAGGACCACTGACATGTATTAAGATTTTTTGAATATACGTACCAAGGCCTCATGTCTGCCTGCCATGTGTTGATATCCTCTTTGAACAACATGCTATGGATTTCCAATTAACATGCGAGCATAATTAAAATACCAATGAATGTACTCTAATTGACTGTTTATATGATGGGGCTCAAAAATATGTTCCCAGCGTCTATCCCACATATGTTTTGTTTCGTTACACAAATTTAAAACTTCTTGTGTTATTCTATTTTGGTTATCACGCTTAAAATATTGTTCGTGAAAGTGAGTACACGGTCCAAGTACATGCTAGAGATAACCAAATTTTCTAACAATACGATCAACCATATGCTACTCACGGACTATTCCATAAATAAGTGGCACTCTATCCATCCAAATAGGTTCTCCCCTCTTGCACCATACGGGTAATTCATTGCGTATTTCTTCTGAATAGGGCTCCCAAATAAACTATTCAATAAATAGATCGTTATAAAACACAGTAATTATATTGCTCTTTTCAAATAGAAATAATATTATACTTAAAATTATACATAAGAAAATCTATTAGTAACAAATGTGGTATTTTTCAATTCTTACATTATAATTTTTTTTAATCAATATGACAAATCAATAGTATTAAAAGTTCAATTACCTGCTCAATAGTTAGGTTATCTAGGACATCTCTAATTATGACAAGTGTATTTCTCGCCTTGTTTTCATGAACTATACCTCGTCTCCACTTACGTGCAAGTGGGCCGAGGCCTCATGATGGTTTGCCCTAGAGGGTGTGGTGCTGGCTGAAGTGGAATAATACGCTCCCATGCCCATACCTATAAAAATATAAAATCAACTAATTTTAATAACACAATAAAATTAAGTAGTACAAATTTTAAAACACAAATAATAAGTTTCACGTACCTGAACTAAGGCAAGAAATCCACATACATTGCTAGATGAAGACATGGATGTACGACATAAAGAATAGTATAAAAATGACAAAGCAGTTGTGCCCCAAGCCTTTGTCGACATTGCATTTAAGTATTGTAAGTCAATTATAAAGTCCAAAGATATTTTAGAATTGGACTTATTTGAAAATAATGTACCTCCGCACAACCCCAAAAGGTACAACCTAACGCTCTGTTGCACCTCAATTTCAGGAGTATCATCAGTAATATCATCTAACTCTTTTACATATGCAGCTAATTTAGATACAAGAATTCTTCTAGTTCCAGAAAAGCAATCTAGAGGAGGTTCTCATCCTATTAAGTCATGCATCATTTGTCGTCTAGCTACAATTCCTAAATCGGTAGAACCTTCTAGAAGTATAGGACTCTCATATACAACTATTCCAAACATAATTTCAATACCCTATAATGTAATAGTGGCCTCACCAATTCGCAAGTGAAATGTGTGAGTTTCGGGGCTCCACCTCTCAACCAACGCACTTATAAGTTCAACATCGTAAGGAATGTTTCCTCCTTCTACAATTCCTCTAAATACACAAAAACTTAAATATTGAAGGATTCGATGATGCAATGGACGCTCTTGTATGTGTACAATGTGCATTTAAACACATATCTTGTCCCTTGATGTCTCAATTTTTTTGGGATCGATGTTAGCTTGTAATTTTAATAATGGATTCATATCTACATAAAAAATCAATTTGTTATGATCAAAAGTAAATTAATAAGGATTATCTAAAGAATGTAAAATTTAAGTTTAAGAATTCAATGTAATATTTTTATACTTCACAATAAAAATAATGTAAAAACTATATATTAACGTACCTTATAATTGATGCTTTAACTTGTATTTTGATTAAATATTTGTAAACTTTTTTCAGTTTAGAAAACTTTTGTATCCAATATATGAATTACGTTCCTAATATATAGATGGAATTCACATGCAAACAGATAAATATTCACGTGCAAACAGTGTTTTTTTTAAAAGATGCAACACCTATTTCTAAGTCTGCATGGATCACATAATGCTTTTCATTCAAAATAGTGGAGGAATCTTTTCTTTTTAAAAGGCTGCACAAATATTTTTCAAGGATGCAGACATTTTTTGTGAAAATTCAAGGATGCAAATACTTTTTTGTTTCACATGTAAAAAATATTTAGCAGGTAGTAAATCGCGTCAGTGCCAGCGACTTACAAGTCGCGGATGACCTAGTGATTTATAAGTCATTGTGGGCCCGATGACTTGTAAGTCGCTGGATCCCTAGCTATTTATCTATTTTGGTATTTTTCAAATTTTGTTGTCCCCTTTGGTATTTTTAATTAAAAAAATAGCCCTTTTGGTTCCAGATTCCAACTAGTCATGCTTTGTGCCTGGCATCTTCAACTTCCGATGTTCCTTCTTTCTTTTTGAATACCCACTTGCAACGGACAGCTTTCTTACATTTAGGCAATCTCACCAAATCCCATGTGCTATTCTTATGAAGTGATTCCATCTCCTCCTGTATAGCAATCATCCATTGGTCGAAATTATAACAACTAACTGCCTCTGAATAAGAAGAAGGTTCTTCACTGGAATCAATACCTTCTACAACATCCAATACATAAGCAACCAAATTAGCTTCAGCATACTTCTGAGGAGGTATAATATCTCTTCTAGGCCTGTCTTTAGTAGTAGAATATTATGGCATCACTGGTGGTGAAGAAAAAATAGTACCACTCTGTATCTCCGAGCTAGACTGAGAAATAGAAACTGGTGCAGACTTTGCTCCAATCTGCAATTCAACATGGGTGCTTGACTTTTGCTGATTCATGTCACTAAGCTCATCTGGGGGTGAAACACTAGATTCGGAGAGAGCCTGAAGCATGTCAGTTTCATCAAACACAATATCCCTACTAATTATAACCTTTCTGCTTTTTGGATACCAAAGTTTATAACCTTTAACACCAGGCTTATAACCCATAAATAAGCACTTGACAGATCTAGGTTCTAACTTTTCATTATCAACATGAGCATACGCAGGGCATCCAAATATCCTCAAATCAGAATAACTAGTAGGAGTATTAGACCATACCTCTCATGGAGTCTTTTTATCAATCGTAACTGAGGGAGAGTGGTTAGTAAGAAAGAAAGTTGTAGAAGCATCTTCAGCCCAAAAAGACTTAGGTAAACCAGCATTAGAGAGCATACAATGCACCTTCTCCATTATAGTCCTATTCATTCATTCGGCCACACCATTCTATTGTGGAGTATGAATAACTGTCAAGTGCCTCACAATTCCTTCTGACTTGCACAAAGCATTAAATTCATTAGAACAAAACTATAAACCATTATCGGTTCAAAGGCATTTTACCTGCTTCCTTGTCTGCTTTTCAATCATAGTCTTCCGCTCCTTAAAAGTAGGCAACACATCATTCTTTTTCTTTAAAAAGAACACCCAAACTTTTCTGGAATAGTCATCAATAATAGTCAATAAGTAATTAACGCCTCCTCTAGAAGGTACTCTAGCAGGACCCCAGAGATTAGAATGAATGTAATCAATTGTGCCCTTAGTTGAGTAGATGTCTTTAGTAAATCTGACTCTCTTCTGTTTCCCAAAAGTCCAGTGCTCACAGAACTCCAATTTGGTAATACTCTGCCCATTAAGAAGTCCTCTTCTGCCTAGTTCAGTCATTCTATTTTCACTTATATGCCCCAGGCGCATATGCCAAAGTTTAGCAACGTCACTTTCTGATAGAGATGAGGTAGAAATGGTTGCATCACCTGTAATAGTAGAGCCTTTCAAGACATACAAATTCGCATACTTTCTCTGTCCCTTTATCACAACAAGAGCATCTTTAGTAACCTTCAAGACTCTATCTTCACTAGTGTACCTATAACCGTTCGAATCAAGGGTACTTAAGAAAATAAGATTTCTCTTCAGGTATGGGACATACCGCACATCACCAAGTGTCCTCACAACCCCATCAAACATCTTGATCCTGATTGTTCCAATACCAGCTATCTTACAAGGTGTGTTATTTTCCATCAACACAGCACCTTTAGAGACTATTTCATATGTTGTAAACCAATCCCGATTACAACATATATAAAATGTGCAAGCTGAATCAAAAATTCAATCCTCACAGGGTTTGGAGTTACCATAAGAAACTACCAAGATTTATCCATCACTACCGCTATCTTCAACAAAACTGGTTTCACCAGACTTCTCTGGTTGGTTTCTCTTTGGTTCTGGAGCTTCTTTTTTCTCTCTATTTTGTAACTTCCAACACTCAAATTTGATATGGCCCTTCTTATTGCAGTGATTACAGGTTTTGTTTCTATTTTTAGATTTTGACCTATTCCTGTCATCACCCCCAAAATTCTCCAAAGGAGTCCTTTCTCCTCGAATAATGAGACTATCTCCTTAAGTCTCCAACCCATTCACAAGATGCTTTATCTTCTTCTTAGAGAACAACATATCATAGACTTTATCAACCGTCAGGGTCTCACTACTATATAAAATCATATCCCTAAAGTTCGTGTATGATGCAGTCAACGAACACAATAAAATCAATCCTAGATCTTCCACATCGTACTTAACCTCCAGAGTCTCTAAATCAGAGACGATCTCCTTAAATACAGATAGGTGATCCTCCAAAGACACACCCTCATACATGTGATGGGAATAAAGTCGTTGCTTGAGATGCAACTTACTTGTTTGGATTTTCATCATACACAGCGATTCCAATTTCAACTACAACGCAGCGGATGTGGTCTCCTTTAAAACAACCTGTAGAATTTGATTGGATAAATGAAGGTGGATCTGAGATAGAGCCTTTTGATACTTACATAATTTTTCCTGATCCATCCATGATGAGGGAATCTTCTCAAACCCTAATAAAGAATCATCCAAATCCATCTACGCAAGCACAACCCACATCTTAACCTGCCATAATGAAAATCTGGTGTTGCGATCTAACAACGGAATATTATACTTCATGGTTGTCATCCCCAAGAAAATAATTGAACAGTCTCTGATACCAGTTTGTTATGATTTGGATAGAGTAAGCAAACCACAAGTAAAAGAAAATAAGAACAACACACAGATTTATGTGAAAACCTTTGCGGGAAAAACCACGGGCAGAGGTAATGGAGGTTTCACTATAATGGAGAGAAAGTACAATGTGGAGAAGGCTGAATTTTCTGAATACCCAAAACAACCCACTAAATGCACTTATATAATATGTGCATACAAATAAGTCCTGGACCTAAAAACATAAAGGTCTAGATCGGGCCTGTCGGCCTGATCCCTATGCAACCACCATAGATCCCATTGAAAATCACCAACATGGGTCGCACCACAAAACTTTATGGGTAGGATCAACAAAATTTGGGTCAAAACTCTAACACATATAAATTACCATTGCTTAGGAATCAGTAGCTACATGAAAGATTCACCGTCAAGGATGGACACAAAAATTGAAGAATCCATGACTTGTTGGTCCTTCTCGATATGTCTTCAAACTAATAGACTTATCATGTTGTCAAGTCTTACAACAACAACAATATTCTCAGTGTATTGTATTCCCACAGAGTGAAGTCTGGGAAGGGTAAACTATACACAATCAATACCACTACCCCAGAAGAAGTAGAGAAGCTATTTCTGATAGACCCCCAGCTCAGGACAGAAAAAATAGTATACAAAGACGTAATAAAACATAAAATAAGATGAAATGACACACCTGTTTTGCAAAAATTTTGACTTTTAGAGAGTCGCCACTTAATTTTAAAAAGGAATTAAGAAACCTTTATAAAATACTTTAAATGATCCAAAACAGAAAAATCTTTTAAGTTAGAGATTCTAAGTAAGCGGTTCCTATTAACATTTTAGGAAGGTGTTAGGAACCTAAAACGTCCTCTAACTTGCAGTTATCCGTACTGTTTGAAAAAATCTTTTGACTAACTTCAAAAAGATTGATTTGTTGAAAAAAGCGATTGATTTTTTTAGAAAAGACTTGTGTAAAATAGATTTAGGCAACTAGGTAGGGATTTTAACTAAGTCTAAACAAGATTAATAATAAAATAAACACATAATAGGGAATCAGAGGAGAAAGTAAAAGATTTAACCAAATCGACAAAACCTATCCTAGTCTAATTGGGCTTTCGACCCATTTCACCTGTCCTAATCTAGTTTTCAAGCCTTTTTTGCCTGAAATCTGCTCCACCTGTATTAAATTTACAACTTTGGCTTCGAGGCTCCAAATGGATAACTAAAGTAATACTACCTCCGTTTCAAGAAAGAATGACCTACTTTGACTTGACACAAAGTTTATGAAAATAAAAAAGACTTTTGAATTTTGTGGCTTTAAATTAAAGTTGTGTTAAATGTACCAAAATGCCCTTTAATCTTGTGGTCCTAAACATGCTATATGGAAATTTGAAATTAAAGTATTGCCATAAAAGAAAAGGGGTCATTCTTTTTTAAATGGACTAAAAGGAAAGTAGGTCATTCTTTTTTAAATGGAGGGAGTAAATAAATAAGGCAATGATAAATAAATGAATAATACAACAATGGATAAATAAAGAAAGAGAAGACTATCGAGTCATGTTGCCACTGCAAGGATGGGACTTTAATCCATTTTCCTTCTTCCAATTTTCTTATCCACGCACTACGTAATTTTAGACTCTCTTTCGGGCTTGGCTCAATGGATGGGCCTTATTGGCTCATTAGAAAATACAAAGAGTCAATTTGGACTCAAACGAATTGTCATGCAAAATAAGAAAAAAAAATTAATACACATCCAAAACACGAAACGCTACATGGAGAAATAATATAACAAATTGATAGACAAACAGTCAACTATAGTAATTCAAATGAACTGGGAGACAGTAATTCAAATATGGTAGAGTCATGCAATCAATATAATATCACACAACATACTCTATCATAACAAAAATTTGGACTAGAAGCATCACAATATCATAACTTTTCAAAGAAAGAATAAAGCATTGAGCTGTAAAGCAGAAAGAAAATTATAGTTGAATTAAACTAAACGGGTTACAAAGCTATGATTTTTATCAAACAAACTATAATTCAGTTAGATTGAGTCTGGCGGGATACGTTCGTCCAAGTTAGATTGAACAAAAATTACGAGTCGAACCATGCTAAACATCATTATACTATCAAAATGATAAGTTAAAGAACTATAACAGGCAACGTTTCATCATGGACTTAAGCTATGCAAGCAATTACAGGCAAAAGACCAAGGATTTAAAATTACATTAAGCATGATTCATCCATAATCAGGATTTAGTGGCAAAACAAAAATAAAAATCAAATCTTGTCATACTAATCTGCAATAACAAGCTAAAGGGATAGGATTAAAGTAAAGAAAGTTTTCAACTGAGGAAGGTAATTGAACTACATGAAAAACGATTGTGATGGAATAGATTTCACATATTATTTAAAGAAGATTCGATGACTGCTATGACAATTTTGGAATAAGGAGCAGTCTAAGAAAGTCCGAACTTCGACGAGCAAAATTCATGATACAAGGTGACCAATTAAGGGTAGAATAACAAGAACATATTCCCTAGATACCTAATCTTCGTTAAAAATGAATTCCAGAGGCAGCCAACCAGATTTATTATTATTTAACCCTTCATACACTCATGCCAATACATCGAGAAAGGTTGACATCAACGGAACACAGAATCTTAAGCAGGTTTGGAGGAGGAAAATAGTAAAACTCGCAATCTTTATTCAATGTCCCCTTACCAAATTTTAAGAACTTTAGGCAAATTAATCAAATTTAGATCAAAATCAATAAAAAAAAACATCATTTTCTGCACAATTAACACACAAAAGAAGCACAACTTGCATTTTTCGGTAGTGTCTGCCGGGCCATCCACACCCTTCCTTCGACCAACTTGAAATGAACTTCCAAAGATCGAAGTACAGGTTCCTGAAGGTTTGCAGGACTGTTAACCTCGCCACAGAAATACCTCATGAGAATAGAGTAAAATAAATTCATATCTGCGACCTTGGGTCAAGAACAAAATTTTAAAAGAATAAATCAAAGTTAGTTGAAATGAAGTTATACTTAGGAAGATGCAACTGGATTACATATTCATGCACTGAGACAGTAAAAACATATCATAATACTCAGAAATATATAAAAAATAAACATACTAGAATGACCGTAACTTACGTTATGGTAATTTTGAAAACATAACAAGATCAAGAGATAAAACCATCCAACTCAAGATTCTGAGTAACTCACAAGAACTACACATTTAACTTTTATTGAACAAGATTGCTGCTAAATGATAATCTCATATCTTACGACGGAGGTCATTAATTTGGGTTAGTGCAATGAGGAAGGAAGGCAAAAATTTAATGACAGACGATGCTTTAACCAACCAACTTATCAACACAAAAATATGCTCAAAGAAAACAAACATGGCATGGCCCATGATTTCAAAAATTACATAATAATATAATCCTACAGCCGATGAGGCTTCTATAGCTACTCCCAGCATAGAATAACATCAAAAAAGTTATTTACAACTACAGAAGGTCGAGATGAAGTAGAAAAGATCGAAACTTGAACAGAAAAGGATATTACCTGTTAGGGAGCAGCAAAATGGAGCAACGACCTGACGTCGGGACCCGTCACCACCGAAAATTGATGTTATCAACTCAGGAACTTCTGAATGATCGACCAACTTCCAAAAGGAAAAAGAAAAGAGAAATTTTTTACTGCCAAGGAAAGCTTTTGCTTTGAGATTCTTTCCCTTTTTTTCCAACCAAATTTTTCCAACCCTTAAAATAGTGACCCCATCCGTTCTTATATAGAAGAAAAATTGGAGTATTTTAGGGATTTAAAAGTAAGATATTCTGAATTTGAAATTCAAAAATCCCTCTATAGCTTCCGTTTTCATCCGAGTGTGTATCAATTTTTGGATTCTTTTGACAAAAAATAAAATGATGGACCAATAAAATTTGGGCAAAACAAATTGCCTTCAAGGACTAATAAAATTTATCGAAATATATACGAGATCATACCATTTCATCCAAGAATTGCAGGATCAAACCGTTATGGAATGTGAGGTGTCCAATTTCTAGAAATTTCATTAAAAAAATGGATTGAATTCGTGTTCAGTGTTTTATTTATTTTATCAGGAATAAAAAAATTGGTTTTGTTGGACCTATTCTTTAGGACAATTTATCCATTGTTTTTTAGAATCCCATAAGCTTAGGAGTTACATTAGTTGTAGGTTTGTTGCTAAGTTTTAGGAATCAGTTTAACTTGTAATCTCTATTTATTTGTAGACTTTACATCAATAATATTCAAGAAAGTTTCTGATAGTGTTGTGTGTTCAATTCAACAATGGTATCAGAGCTAGACTTAGAGTAACTTGTGAGTAAAAGAAGCAGCAGCTTCACTTGTTATCTTGTGGCAGCAAGAGCTTATGGCATCTGAGAGTAAAAATTTTGTCCAACCTGCTATTACCTGCTTTGATGGTCACTATGATCATTGAAGTATGCTGATGGAAAATTTCTTGCATTCAAAAGAGTTTTGGAGTATTATAGAGTCTGGTTTTAGTGAACCAGATCGTGGTATGACAATGACAGGAGCTCAAACAAAGGTTTTGGATGAGCAAAGATTGAAGGATCTCAAAGCTAAAAACTATATATTCCAAGCAATAGATCGTGACATACTGGAGAACATTCTTTAAAAGAATACTTCCAAGTAGATTTGGGACTCGATGAAAGGAAAGTATTCAAGTACAACAAGAGTGAAGTGGCAGCAACTTCAAGTCCTTCACAAAGAATTTAAAATTCTGCACATGAAAGAAGGGGAGTCAGTAGATGAGTACTTTGCCAGAACATTGACCATTGTTAACAAGATGCGTGTTTATGGTGGAAAATTGGATGATGTTGATGTTATTGAAAAGATTCTACGGTCTATGTCATCAAAATTTGTATATGTGGTTTGCTCTATTGAGGAGTCAAAGAATATTGATACAATGTCAATAGATGAGCTACAAAGCTCTTTACTGGTACATGAGCAGAGAATGACACCTTCTCCTATCGAAGAAAAAGCCTTGAAAGTGACAAATCAATTTGATTCTTTTAGCGGGAATAGTTTTGGCAGAGGTCGTGGTCGAGCTCATGGTCGAGCTCGTGGTCGAGGCAGAGGACGTGGTCGAACCATGAGTTCAAATGGTAGAGGAAGTGTACATGATAATGATTAATACTCTACTTATGATCTAATGTTTGACAAGTCTCAAATAGAGTGTTATCGTTGTCACAAGTATGGCCACTATAAGTCTGAATGTAGAACTAATTTGTATTTAGACAAGGGAGAAGGAGAGAAGTCAAATTTCACAGAACAAGGAGAAGAAGAAACTTTGTTGATGGCTCCATATGCAAGAGCAATCTCATTCAAATAAGTGGTATCTAGACTCTGGTTGCAGCAATCATATGTGCGGTAACAAATCTTTATTCTCTGATTTGGATGAATCATATAAAGATAATGTCAAGCTTGGAAACAATTCTAGTATTTCTATCATGGGAAAAAGCACTGTCAGATTTTAAGTGAAAGGGCATTTTTTCAAAATTACTGAAGTTTTCTATGTTCCCAAATTAAAGAGCAACCTTCTCAGTATGGGGCAGTTGCAAGAATGGAATTACAAAATTATTTTCAAAAAGGTTCCTGCACAGTACAGCATCCACAGAAGGGAACAATTCTTGAAGTTAAGATGGCAGTAAATCGGTTGTTTCCTTTACACAATAATGACCAATCATGCTTGACAACCAAAATGTAGACTTTTCATGGTTATGGCATATGTGCTATGGACACCTCAATTTCAATGGTTCAAAAACTCTCTGTGATAAAGGAATATGGTTGGTGATCTTCCTCAAATCGATGTTACTACTAAAGTTTGTCAATATTATGTTGTTGGTAAACAACATCGTGACTCCTTTCTGGTTGGGAAGGCGTGAAGGGCTAAGGAATTATTGTAACTGATTAATTCAGACCATTGTGGTCCAATTAACCCAACCTCAAACAAAAATAAAAGATATTTTATATCTTTTACCGATGACTATAGTAGGAAGACATCGTTTTAATTTTTGGAACAAAAGAATGAGGCTTTTAGCATATTCAAATGATTCAAGGTCTTTACTAAAAAGGAATCAAGGAAGAAAATCAAAATTCTTTGAACTGATTGTGGTGGTGAGTTTAATTCAAATGAGTTCACAAGCTTTTGCACTATGAATGGAATTCAGAGGCAACTGACAGCAGCTTATACACCACAACAAAATGGTGTATCTGAAAGAAAGAATGTACCATTTTGAACATGGTAAGATACATGTTGGCAACTCGGAGCATCCCAAAATGTTTTTGGCCAGAGGCAGTTAATTGGAGTGTTCACGTACTGAATAGATGTCCTAATTTTGCTGTGAAAAATATGACACCGGAAGAAGCTTGGTCCTCTCAAAAACCAATTGTTGATCATTTTAGGATTTTTTGGGTGTATAGAATATGCTCATTTTCCTGATGAAAGGTGAAAGAAACTCGACGACAAGGGAGTCCAATGTATTTTTCTCGAAGTAAGTAAAGAGTCCAAGGCTTACAGATTATATGATCCATACATAAAGAAGATAATTGTAAGTCGTGATGTCATTTTCGATGAAGCTAAATCATAGGACTGGAATAGTGCTGAAAAACAATCAGTTTATGTACATGTTGATGAGGAGGAAGTGAAAATAGAGGTTGAAGGGCCAAATCAACAAGATGGATCAGATGTGCAGCAACATTTATCTAATGATATGATCACCGACCAGAATGCAAGGACCTTAAGTGAAGAACAATCATCAAAAACAACAACTAAACAAAATCAATGTCAAATGAAGAGGCCATCTTGGATGATCGATTATGTAAGTAGAGATGAACTATCTGATGATGATACAACTGTCAATCTTATTTTATTTGCAGATTGTGATCCTGTTGCATATGAAGATGCAATAAAAGACTCAAAATGGCAGAAATCTATGGATATAGAGACTGAATTCATTAAAAAGAATGATACTTAGAAGCTGAATGAACTTCCGCAAGACCAGAAGACCATTGGTGTAAAGTGAGTTTACAAGACCAAACTAAATTAAAGGGGAGATGTTGATAAGTACAAAGCATGACTGGTGGAGAACGGATACAATCAAAAGTTTGGTATTGATTATAAGGAAGGGTTTTCTCTAGTTGCTAGGCTTGATACCGTTCGACTGATAATAGCTATGGCTGCATAAAACTCATGACCGATGTATCAACTGGATATAAAATCGGCATTTTTCATGGAAAGTTACATGAACAGGTATATATTGATCAACCTCCTGGATATGTGAAGCAAGGTAGTGAAGAGAAAGTATACAAGTTGAAAAAGGCTCTATATGGGTTGAAACAAACACCTCGAGCTTGGTACACTCGTATAGAGGCTCATTTTTTTAAAGTGGGATTTCGAAAATGTCCATATGAGCATTCACTTTTTACTAAATCTAGTACCTCATCAAAGTTTTTGATTTTTTGCCTATATGTAGATGATTTGATCTACACAGGAAATCATAAAAGTATGATGGATGATTTCAGAAAATCTATGATGTCGCAATTTGAGATGTCTGATTTAGGTGATGCATTACTTTCTTGGCATTAAATTAATACAATCTGCTATTGGTTTTTTTATTATGCAGAAGAAGTATGCGCGAGAGATCTTGGATAAATTTCAGATGAGTAGTTGTAACTCAGTTAGTACTCCAGCTGATCTAGGAGTAAGGTTGACAGTGGATCCTGAAGGAAAGAAGGTTAATAGCACTTTATTTAAACAGATTGTTGGAAATTTATTGTATTTAATTGCTAATAGACCAGACATAACATATGATGTGAGTTTAGTTAGTAGATATATGGGATGTCCAACCGAATTTCATCTTGCTGCTGCAAAAAGAGTGTTGCATTATGTGAAGGGTACTATTGATTTTGGTATTTTTTATGAGAAAGAAGGAAGATCATATCTTGTTGGTTTCAGCGATAGTGATTATGCAGGTGATTTGGACGGTAGAAAAAGTACTTCTGGTTATGCTTTCATGTAAAGTTCTGGGGTTGTATCGTGGTCGTCAAAGAAACAACAAATTGTTACTCTGTCAACAACTGAATCGGAGTACATTGCTACAACATCAGGTGCATGTTAAGCTATTTGGTTGAAAAGAACACTTTAAATGCTACATCAGCTTCAGCGAGAACCTATAAGAATTTTCTGTGACAATAGATCTACAATCAAGCTCTCCAAGAATCCAATTTTACATGGGAGAAGTAAGCATATAGATATGAGATATCATTTTCCTCAAGATCTTATCCATGATAAAGCCATAGAATTGGTATTTTACAGAAGTGAAGATCAAGTTGCAGATTTATTAACTAAGCCTCTTAAGTTGGGTCCATTTGTGAAGCTGCGCAGATTATTTGGTGTCTGCTCGGAGAATGATTTTAAACAGATGTTATGAATAACATCTGGTTTAAGGGAGGCTGTTGAGTGTTTTATTTGTTTTATCAGGAATAAGAGAATTGATTTTGTTGGATCTATTGTTTAGGAAAATTTATCCGTTGTTTTTTAAAATCCCATAAGCTTAGGAGTTACATTAGTTGTAGGTTTGTTGCTAAGTTTTAGGAATCAGTTTAACTTGTAATCTCTATTTATTTGGAGACTTTATATCAATAATATTCAAGCAAGTTTCTGATATTATTGTGTATTCAATTGAACAATTTGCGGGTCGGACCCCGATTTGGGTTTGTTGGGTTTGCAGGTCTGGTTTCGTTGGGATTGATTTGGGTACGGGTTTTGTGAAGCTGTTCTTGCTTCGTCGATGCTGAGTGTTGCTGAAGTCGGGTTTGGTTGTTATTCTGTTTGTGCATGGTTGCTGATGTTCGATGTTGTTTTGCTGTTATTTTGAAGATGGGTCAAGGAAAATATGGTCCGGTCACAGGTTATTGGGCCGGTTGGAATTGTTGTTGGGCTGGGTATTTTAAAATGCAATTGGGTTGTTTGAATTGGTTTAATTGGGAATAAAGGGTAGATTTGGTTATTTTTTATTTGGCCAACTTGTTTAAGTCTTGGCCAAATTGAGAATCAATTAGCCAATTGTATCACAATTGTGGCCATTTTGATTTCAATTATGGCCAAATCTAATAAATTGGCTGAATTAAATCAAAATACGAAATGAATTAATACCTTCTTTAACCTCGAGCTTCTTGATATGATAAAATCAAACACATATTTATCCAAATAAATTATCTTTGATAATAAATTATATTTAAATTAAGATTTTAATCATTATAATTTATTTTCAAGATAATTCTTGATTAAAATTCGATATTTTGTAAAATCAATATTTAAGTAACAAAATTATAATATCTCGTATAATTGAATACGATAATATATAATCTCTACTTAAAATAACAAATTCACCCAAATTTTGAAAAGTTTTTATTCAGATAAAATAAATATTGTAATTTTATTGAAAATCAAAGAAACTCGAGATTAAACTTGGTTGTGGAGGGAAAAAATTAGGTGTAAACAACACCCATAAGGAAAAAACATAAACAAGACACCCACAAAGTAGTACTATACACTATCTAACCGAAAGCACCCAAACTCCAAGATACGCACATAGCACTATGACTATTAGCATGGCTATGATAAAGCATCCATATCAACTAACTAAGACTCACTCTAACGAACTAGCCCTATACCCTAATCCGCGTCCTCCACACCTTCCTATCTCGGTCATCTCCTCTGTAAGTTGTAACTGCTCTATGTCATGTCTAATTACCTCCCTCAAATACTTCTTTGGACTAACTCTACTCCGTCTGAAACCATCCATATTCAACCTCTCACACCTTCAAAATGGGGCACCTCTTTGTTAGTTTAAAATTTTTAAAAGAAAATAACACAGAAATTCAATTCAAAAGCTAGCCAACTAAACAGAGATGGATTTTGTAGAAGATAATATACAGAGAGGTTGATTATTTTCTTGTAAAAGTCGTGTCTTATCGATTGTTAACTTGAATAGTTGTTATTACAACTAAAAATAGGATAAAACAAAAAAAAGAACCTATTTATACCAAAAATATAAGTAACTAATCAGTTTCCTACCAGAGATAGGAATCCTAATTTAACTAGAATTTGTACGTAAAAAGAAAAGATGGAGAAAAAAAGGAAACATAGTTTGTATTCTTAAAGCAACTTTCAATACTCCTCCTTGCTTTATGAAATGTAAACACCAATTATTTGCCTTAGAAGCTCGAACTTACTGACTGGAAGTGGCTTAGTGAATAGGTATGCTAGCTGGTTTTCAGACTTGCAGTAGATTAGAGTCACTTTTTCCTTTTGCTGCACTTCTCTCAAGAAATAGAGCTTGATGTTGAAATGTTTGGTCTTTCTATGAAACACCGGATTCTTTGAGATTGTAATAGCTTTCTGGTTATCGGCAAGAATCTCAGTACAGTCATTCTATTCCATATGTAAATCATACATGATCTTTCTGAGCCATAGGGCTTGGTTTACTGTTGTCGTTGCTGCTATGAATTTAGCCTCTACAGTAGATTGTGCAACAACTTTCTGCTGCTTAGATGACTATGAAAATATTTATGAACCTAAGCTGAAATATTGTCCAGAAGTATTTCTCATATCATCAACGGATCCAGCCCAATCACTATCCGAGAAACCAAGCAACTTGAAGCTTTGAGATTTCTCAAACTTTACACCATAGTCAACCGTTCCTTTGGTATATCTTAATATTATTTTTGCTGCTGTTAAATGTATCTCACTTGTATAATGCATAAAACAATATAAGAGACTTACAACAAATAGAATATCCGGCCTTATCACAGTGAGATACGTTAAGCATCCGATCAAGCTTCTGTAATATCCTTCATCAACTTTATCGGCTCCATCTTCTTTGCAAAGTTTCTCTTTTTGATTCTTTGGTGTGCTCATTGGCTTGCAATCCTCCATTTGAAATTTCTTTAGAATTTCCTTTACGTATTTTTTTTGGCAAATGAACACTTCACTTTTACTTTTCTTGATCTCCATCCCAAGAAAATAGGACATAAGACTAAGATCGGTCATTTAAAAAAATTGCATCATTTCTTATTTTAAACTATTCGACCAACTTTAAATTATTTCCTGTTAACAGAAGATCATCAACATAAAGAGACACAATAAGAATATTATTGTTTTTGTGTTTTACATAAAGAGTGGATTCCGATAAGCTTTTTTTGAAACCCAAGCCTAATAGATGATTATTTATTTTGCTATACCAGGATCTTGGTGCTTGTCTTAAACCATAGAGAGATTTCTTTAGCAAATAAACCTTATTTTTCTGTCCGTTGACAACAAAACTATCTGGTTGCTCAACATAAATCTCCTCCTGAAGAAGACCATTGAGAAAGGCTGACTTAACATCTAGTTGATAAAGTTTCCAATTTTTTTCACTGCAATGGCTAGAAGTAATCTAATTGTGTCAAGGCGAGAAACTGGTGCAAAATTTTCAGAGTAGTCGACTCCAAAGATCTAAGCGTATCCCTTCACCATAAGCCTCACTTTGTATTTGTTTATGGAACCATCTGCATTCAACTTTGTTCTGAAAACCCATTTTACACCAATGATCTTTCTGTCAGGAGGTTTCTCAACAAGCTCCCAGGTTTGATTTTTTTCGATCATCATCATCTCCTCCTTTATTGCAGCCACCCATTTTTCATCCCCTTTTGCTTCTTCATAACTTGCAGGCTCACAAATTACAATATTACATCTCTAATAGATATTAAAGATCAACCTCGTGCCCCTAACAGGAGGATCATCTACTAGATCTTTTGGATCTAATTAAGTGGTAACTGTTGGATATTTTTCGAGCTTCTCCCAATTCCAGTGTTGGTCCTCAATAAAGTGAACATCTCTAGTTACAACAATTTTCTCCATTTGAGGTTGATAGACCTTATATGTTTTGGACACATTACTGCAGCCTATAAAGATGCCAGGAATCGCCTTTTTGTCACGCTTGACCTGAGGATTATGAACAAAACACACACAACCAAACAGTTTAATAAAACTTAGTGAAGGTTTAAACCCATACCAAGCTTCAAATGGTGTTTTATCTTCCAAAACCTTTGTTGGAAGTCGATTTTACACAAAGAATGCAGTATTTGCTGCCTCTTCCCAGAATGTTTTAGGCATCTCCATCTCATGTAACATACACCTGGTCATCTCCATTATCCATCTATTTTTTTTCACTGACATCATTTTGTTCTAGTGTGTATGGAGTTGTAAGTTGATGCACAATGCCGGTCTCCTCACAGAATGAATCAATTTCTGTTGAGGTATATTTCTTTCTATTATCAGACCTCAAAGATTGAATCGTACAACCACTTTGATTTTTCACTAGTTTCTTGAATTTCCAAGAATACACCAATAACTTCTGACTTGAATTTCAAGAAAAAAATCCAACACATTCTTGTAAAATCATTAATGAAAAGAATGTAATAGATGCTACCATTTAGTGATGGAGTTCTTTGAGGTCTGACGAGATCGGTGTGAATTAGTTACAGCTTTTGTGAGGCTCTCCAAGTTGATTTTGAAAAAGGCTTTCTGTGTTGCTTATCGAATTGGCAGTCATGATATTCAGTAGCGTTAACATCCAAATCGGGTAAGTTCTCCACCATATTCAATTTTTACATTTTGACAAGCCCTTGATAATGATAGTGCCCGAGTCTCCAATGCCATAACTTAGCAATGTTTTCTTTTGTTGAATACACCATCTGCTCTACTTTCAATGGATTTAATGAGAAGATTCTGCCTCTCATTTTGACTTTAAATAGGTCTTGTCTAGATGCTTCCTTGATCAAGCAGTATTTATCTTCAAAATGCAATTTGAAATCTTTTTCTAATAACTGTCCAACACTTAATAAGTTCTGGTCCAAATCGGGTACATAAAAAACATCAAAAATTATTTTAGTGCCCGATTGTGTTTCAATTGTAATGGTTCTATTTATTTTGCTAGAATAAAACCACCATGGACGATTCTAACTTTTGTAAATTTAGTAGACCTCAAATCTTTAAAAGGATTTTTATCGCTAGTCATATGATTTGTGCATCCGCTATCGATCAGCCACGACTCGCTTGAGACACTGCTTGTAAAACAAAATATGACAAAGAGTTGATCTTCTTCCTGTTCATTCACAACTTGAGCCTCTGCATCTTGCTGCTGAGTTTTGTTCTTACAGATGATTGCTTCATGCCCAAGATGATTGCACTTAGTGAACTTAGCATAGGCCTCTTCCAATACTTGAAATGTGTGTCCGAGCTTACTACAATGCTTACAAGGAGGGTAGTTTCCTTTGAAACCACCTATTTTGTTTTTGCTGCTGTGCGTTGCACCTTCTCCATCAGTTGGTTGGTACTTCTTATTCTTCTTCTTCTTCTTCTTCTTAGAATGTCCATTATTGTGATGCTTGGCTAGTAAGGCACCTTCGATAGATCCTTCTTGTCTCATAACACGTCGTTGCTCTTGCGCTTGAAAAACACTTAAGAACTCTGCAAGTGTGATCTTTGATAAGTCCTTAGTATTTTCTAAGGTTGTTATGGTAGCCTCAAATCTTTCAGGTGTCGTTACTAGGATTTTCTCAACGATCCTTGAATCATTGAAAGTGGAACCCAACAAACTGATGAGATTTGCTAAATTAAGAAGTCTGTCAAAGTACTCCTTTATGATTTCACTTTCTTTCATCCTTTGCAACTCAAACTCACGTACCAGATTCAAAACTTGCATGCCTCGAATCCTTTCATCTCTTTCATACTCAGTTTTGAGATAATCTCATACCTCTTTCATTGGTTTCAGAGACATGATACAAGTGAAGATATTAGATGAAACTGCAGTAAATAAGCATGCCATTACCTTTGATTTCCTAGTATTCTTCTCCTTGTGAGTTTTAATCTGCGTCACCGTGGGATTATCCGGCAAGGGATCTATCTTGTATTCATCTTCAACAGCTTCCCCGAGATCCAAAGCTTGCAGATATATCCTTATTCTAACTACCTATATTTGATAACTTTCTCCATCGAAAGTTGGTGGTGCCATTGAAGAAAAATTTCTTTCTCCGTTGATGGTATCCACTGGATCAAATTGATGCACACATTCACAGGTCCCTTAAGATTAAAGCTCTGCTACTAATAGTTGGTTTAAAATAGTTAAAGGGAAATAACGCAGGAATTCAATTCAAAAGCTAGCCGGGTAAATAGAAATGGAGTTTGTATATGCAGAGAGGTTGATTATTTATTTTCTTGTAAAAATCGCGTCTTATTGATCATCAGCTGGTTAACTTAAATAGTTGCTATTACAACTAAATATAGGACAAAACAAAAAAGAACATATTTCTACCAAAAATATAAGTAACTAATCAGTTTCCTACCAAAGATAGGAATTCCAATTTAACTAGGATTTGTACGTAAAAAGAAAATCTAGAGAAAAAAAAAAACAGTTTGCATTCTTAAAGAAACTTTCAACACTCCTCATCACATGCCCAAACCATCTCAACCTCACTTCCCGTATCTTTTCTTCCACCAAAGTTGTTCCCACCTTCTCCTGAACAGTCTCATTTCTAACTTTATCTCCCCTAGTAAGTCCACACATCCAACGCAACATCTTCATTTTTGTCACCTTCAACTTTTGACTGTTGGAGTTCTTGACTTGCCAACACCCCGCTTCATACAACATGGCCGGTTAGACTGTCACTCTATAGAACTTGCCTTTAAACTTAGGAGACACTTTTTTGTCACACAAAACTCCAGAGGCGAGCCTCCATTTCATCCATCCTGCCCCAATACGGTGAGTGACATCCTCGTCAATCATATAGTCAAGTCTTGATTTTGGAAATAAACAAAGTTGCTCATTCTGAAATGAAAGAAAGAAATAACGAAAAAACTCATCTTTACATTTCTCTTCTTGTGTCTTTGGTACATGGGAATAATGATATGTCAATCCCTTAGACTACAGCATCAGAATCTTCTATAATCACTTGACTGCAATGTGAAGAATCTCGGTTTGATATTGAAGAGCCTTCTAAGAATGGGAACAAGGTAGAGCAGCTATTATCTCTCCGATATCCAAAATCTGGTGAGTCCCTGCACTTTCCATAAGCTGCCTGTTTTAGATGCCTTCCGTTATGCGTATTTGCTTACTGTCTTTTCTATGGTTATAATTCTTTCAAGACAGTGGCTTGAGACATTGTTCTTGTGGATGTATTGAAATTGTTATGGGTCATTTTTTGTTAACCGTGCCCCAACCTCTTGCTGATTGTCATACTATCTTTTGGGAATTGGTTATGCTACTAAGATTGTATTTAGTAGTCCAGTAGCATTGACATCCATTATTTTTTTATTCGCTTTTGTGACAGGAAATACAACATGTTACCTTTGTGTTGATGGATCTCTCCAAGAACTTCACTGGTTTAAGCAATCTTATGGATCTTGGTTCCTTGGGGATTATGTATGTGAAGGTAAATATTCGTCTGAGCATGGTTTAATTCAAAAGCTGAGAAGTCTTCATTTGCCATAGCTGCACAGTTATTTGTCATGAAGAACCAATCTCTAAAAGGATAGTAGTTTATAGGAATTAAGACTTTATTGTCCCAGATGACAACCATAAGGAAGAATGTGGTCCTTGTAGTGGCTTCATTTCATAGAACAAGAAAAATTGAAATAATGAAACATCTTTTTAAACTCAAGTTTGATTTTCTATATGTGCTTTATTCTTGCATATCCAAGAAGTAGGAGGATGAAGCCTACCTCTCACTCTAGAAATTTAAACCTCCCTGGAAGGAGGATTAAAGCTACCTCTCTAGAATAATCTGAAAAAAAAAAAACTAAAAATTTGATCCCACATGAATGCAGGTAAGGTGTTTGGACTATCTTATTTATTTTTGGCATAGTTCAACTTACCTACTAAAGGTACAGCTGGGGCTTTACCGTACAGAGATATACTCCATCGGCTTGCTCCAATTCCACCTGCAATGTCTCAATTGAGCAAGGTTGAGGGTTTTGCTCCATGTGTCTTCTTCCTGTTGTGTACAATAATGAATGTATAGTAGTGTTTGTTAGACTATGCCAAAAATAGATAAGATAGGCCAAATACTTAATATGCATTCGAGTGGCCCAAAATTTTTAGATTATTACTCTCTTTGTTTCAATTTATGTGTCTAAATTTGAATAGGCACAAAGCAAGAATCTGGAATTTGTGGTCACAAACAAGCTATAGCATCTGGCCAATTGGCCTTACTTGCTACATCTATTAAAAGAAATGAGCGTGGGGGTTAAGTGAATTGGGTGGATCAATTGGTGCATTTCAACTGTAAAGTTTTAGTGATTATAAATGGGACCTCTTAAGATTTCTTTCCCACACAAATGGGCTTGAGACAGGAAGACCTACTTTACCCCTTATTCATCCTGGCAATGAAAGGGCTTAGCTAATGTTATGCAAGACCATGTCTCCCTCAGATCAATCATTTCAGTATTGGGATAGAGGGATCTAACAGAGTTGACATATCTCACATACTTTATCCCAACGACACATTAATCTCTTGTAAGGCTGAGGAGAACTAACTAGTTCTTTATAATTTAGCAAGATGTTGGAACTTTGAAGTTTTGATGAATGACAATATGAATGAAACAAGTTGATATACGTGTTCCACTAATCTAACAAGTTCAAGAGTGAAGTCTACGGTATAAATAATTAAAAATCAGAATGAGTTAATTCAGTACAACTGGAAACTTCAACTTACTGATCACTTGAGGAATAGAACAAGTTGAATTTGATTCAAACACTTCATGATAAGGGAAAGCAAGGAGTTTCACTTCTGAGCATATCCATAAGAGTTCATGTGTAGAAGGAGAAAGATTCTGAAAATTGAACAAGTCTATGCAAAACGTACAATTTGAAAGACCCTTTGGAGAGTTAGTTTGACTACAACACTAAGGAGACAAGAGTTGGAATTGAAGGAGTCTCACTTGAAGTAGAACCCTATGCAATGAGAGTTATAATTGAAGGGGGATTTTGAAATAAAGAATGACTCTTTGAAGAGTTGTGCTTAAATAGATGATGCATCAATCAGAATAAAATACGCACTTAAAAAGAAGAAAAATACAATCGACAGATTGACTTCACGAAGTGCTACTCAATCATTGAAGAACCTGGTCCTAAGTATAGAATCCAGCTAAGAGTTTTAGCGTTGATTTTTTAGAGTTGTTCATTGTGTTTGAACTATTGATGTAATATTAGTTTCAGTGTATTATAAACTGAACTAGGAACTAGTCTTCGAGTTAGGAAAAACTCAGAGACTTTGGGAACACATACCTTAGGAGGTGTGTGTGTAGTTAGGAATTAGAGTGTATAATTCCTAGTCGTTGAGTTAAAGGAATTAGAGTTTATAATTCCTATTTGTTGGCTACAAGAGTTTTGTAATCAGTCGGTGTTGAGGCCCAGAGATATTTAGTGAAGTTGGGGTTAAATCCTGTAGAGGTGTAGGTTGTAGTTTTTTACACCTTTTGAGCGAGTGTTTTCCACGTAAAAATTGTTGTGTTCTTTACTCTCTGTTTTACTTCTTCCTTGGAACACATCAGACAACCCATTCCATTGATAAGCAACAGTTAGACGAAAATAAGATAATCAGTAGGGCACGTACTCTAACAAGTGGTATCAAAGCAAGGTTGTCTTAAAAAGGGCTGGCACTTAAGACAAAGATCAATATGATGAATTCCGTACTACCTACTAGTCACAGTGAAGGTCAATCCATTATTAGACCTCCACTCTTTGATGGTTCTCACTTCATTTGGTGGAAACCTAGGATGGAAACATTCATTCAAGGGGAAGACTACTAGTTATGGGATAGGATCACTGATGGTCCTACTATTCCAATGAAGTTAGAAGATGGTGAACAAGTCAAAAAGGTAAGAAGTGAGTTTACCGCTGATGACTTAGTGGCATTAAAGGAAAATGCTAAGGCTAAGAACATATTAGTCTGTGGACAAGGACCGACTAAATATAACAGAGTGTCAAACTGTACCACTGCTAAGAAAATCTGGGATGCACTGGTCAATGCACATGAGGATACCTCTTAAGTAAGAAAATTCAGGATTGCTCTTTTCTTTACTGAATACAAAGCTTTTAAGATAAAGGAGAATGAAACCTTGCATGAAATGACGACAAGGCTTACTGTCTTGACAAATGAGTTAACTTCTTTGGGAAAAGTCATCACTGTTGAAGAACAAGTTGAAAAGGTGTTGAGGGTGCTACCAAAATCAAAATGGAATGTTAAAGTGACTTCTATTAGGGAGACAAATAAGGATCTCACAGGTATAACACTAGATGAACTAGTTGGGAATCTGAGAACTTATGAAATGGAAATTGATGGAACTAAAGAGCTAGCAACCCATGAGGATACCTTAGCTCTGAAGGTATCTGACAGTAATGAAGAAATTGAACTTGATGAAAAACAAATTTCCTTTATAGCTAAGAACTTCAACAAATTCTTCAAAAAGAAGGAGGGAACATGTAGCAAGAAATGGTCCAATGACAATCCAAATGGATGCTACAATTGTGGTAAAATTGATCATCAGATCAGGGATTGTCCTGTTTGGAAAATAGAATGGAGAAAGGACAGGGCTGAAAAGGAATTAAAAGAAAAAAACAAACAAAGAGAAGAATATGCAATGGTAGCAGCTTGGGGATCTGACTCAGATGATGATGAAGTTGATGAAACAGCACTCATGGATCTTGGAGATTCAGACTTGGAGGAAGAAGATGATGCTTCTGAGGTAAGTATACTTTAACTTAAATAAAAGTTGTATTTGTTTTCTAAAACAAAACTTATTTCCTTAATAAGTGTTCTAATTGATGATTTCCAAGAATTAACTTCTGATAGGGATGGTTATTCAATAATCTTTCAAGTCTCAAGTTTGATTTTATTGATCTAGAAACTTGTAAGAACACTATTGAAAAAAAAACTGCGCTCTTAAGGAATAGGTTAGCAGAATTGGTTCATCAAACCTGACCCTCAAATCTAAAATCTTGAAACTGACTCTTTCTGAACAAGAAAAAAAAGGTCAAAAGTGAGGAACAAGAAAAAATTGAGTCAGAATTGACTAAGATTAAACATGCATACTTTTGTGAAAAAGAAAAGGTTAGTCAATTGAGCCAAGAAGTTTCTAAAATGAAACTTGATCTTGAAAGAGCTAATAGATGGACACATTCTTCAAGAATTGTTCATAAGTTAGGTCAAAAACTCACAATGAAAAGGTTAGGTTGGGCTTTTATAAAAGTTCTAATGCTATTAAAGATCAATATTATATTTGTGGTAACCAGGGGTATCCAACCACTGAATGTCCAGTTTCAGCAAAAAACAAATCAAGAAGCATAAGCCTAGCAAAAAAATCTGATTCTATGTTAGCACAAGATAACAAAAAGGTCAAATCTGGTCAGAGAAATAAGTCACATAACCCGTTGCCTCGATGGGCTAGAAAGAACCTCATACATCCTTTTTCTCATAAGAAAGGACCCAAGCTTGTCTGGGTGCCTAAAGTTAATCCCTAATTTATTTTGCAGGTGAGAGTGAAAGGAGGCAAGCAAAATTTGTACATGGATAAAGCTTGCTCAAGGTATAAGACTGGAAGCAAATAAAGTTTCTTTTACTCACCACATTTAAAGAGTTGGAATTGAAGAAGGAGTCCCACATGAAGTAGAACTCTATGCAATGAGAGTTATGATTGAAGGGGGAGTTTGAAATAAAGAATAACTCTTTAAAGAGTTATGCTTAAATAGAAGATGCATCAGTCAGAATAAACTATGCACTTAAAAAGCAGAAAAGCACAATCGATAGATTGACTTCACGAAGTGCTACTCAATCACTGAAGAAACACATTGAAGAACCTGGTCCTAAGTATAGAATCCATCTTAGAGTTTTAGTATTGATTTTTAGAGTTGTTCATTGTGTTTGAGCTATTGATGTAATATTAATTTCAGTGTGTTATAAACTGAACTAGGAGCTAATCTTCGAGTTGGGGAAAACTCAGAGACTTTGGGAATGCTTACCTTGGGAGGTTACTGTGTAGTTAGGAATTAGAGTTTATAATTTCTAGTCATAGAGTTAAAGGAATTAGAGTTTATAATTCCTATTTGTTGGTTACAAGAGTTTTGTAATCAGTCGTTGTTGAGGCTCAGTGTTATTTAGTGAAGTTGGGGTTAAATCCTGTAGAGGTGCAGGTCAGGGTTTTTTACACCTTTTGAACCGGGTGTTTTCCACGTAAAAATCATTGTATTCTTTACTTTCTGTTTTACTGCTTCCTTTGAACACGCCAGGCAACCCGTTCCATTAATAGGCAACAGTTAGGAAAAAATAAGATAATCAGTAGGGCACGTATTCTGACACAAGACTTTTTAATTTTAATCTAAGTTACAATTAACTTTAGGTTGCAGCATTCAATGGATAGAAGATGGCGATAAATAAGTACGACAACAAATCAAAAATTGCCTATTCTTTTACAGTCCAACAAGGGCTTATTTCAAGGATTGGACTTGGTACATTCTTATTCGTTCTTTTATCTACTTATGGACTTGCCATTTGGTATGGTTCTAAAATGGTAATAGAGAAAGGTTATCATGGTGGAGATGTCATTAGTGTTCTCATGGCTATAATGATCGGTGGAATGTAAGCAAAAAAATTCTGTCAGTTTAAAGCGTCTTAGATTTGTCTCATTGGATAATTAGTGTAAGCTAAGAAGTGCAAAACCTTTAGCTTGTTTTCTTAATGATTTGCAGGTCACTAAGCCAAACTACACCTTCATTGAATGTATTTGCAGTAGGACATGCTAAAGCATATAATATTTAAGACAATCAATAGGAAACCTTTGATTGACACATCTGATATGAGAGGGGTTGTGTTGGCAGATATCGAGGGTGAAATTGAGCTTAAAGATGTGTATTTCAAATATTCGTCCAGGCTAGATGTGCAAATACTTGGTGGATTATCACTTTGGTGTTCCTAGTGGCAAAGTTATAGCTTTGGTTGGGGAAAGTTGAAGCGGGAAGTCAACTGTTATCAGTTCAAATACTTGGTGGATTATCACTTTGTTGTTCCTAGTGAAAAAATTGTAACTTTGGTTGGGGAAAGTGGAAGAGAGAATTCAACTGTTATCAGTTTACTGGAGAGATTCTATGATCCTGAAGCTGGAGAAGTACGCATAGATGGTGTCAATTTGAAGAAATATCAACTCAAATGGCTAAGACAGCAGATAGGATTAGTAAGCCAGGAGCCAATCCTGTTTGCAATTACCATCAAGGAGAATATCAGTTATGGTAAACAAAACGCTACTGAAGAAGAGATTAACACAGCTATTGAGATTGCTAATGCTGCTAATTTCATTAAATTGAGAGATTCGTCTCTCAACCTAGACTGTACATCTTTCTTTGGTGTAGCCTTGGGTGCCATCATACCTGTAAAGAGAGTTGTTAGTGCTTGAATCACAATACCAAAGCAAGAAATGAGGAAAAAACTAAAGTTCCACCTTAGAGGCTACCTACGAATCCTACCTACGGGTCGTAGGTAGCCTCACAGGCAGCAGACAAAGCCCTAAACTTTCTAGGCTTCAAGTTTGACACTTACGTGACCACCTACGGCCTCGTAGGTTCAACTTACATGCTCGTAGGTAGGTTTTGTGGGTTCAAGCTGAAGGTATTTCAATTTTTTCCAAAAATTCGCATCCAATACAAATAAATTTTCAATTTTTAACATAGGACATCATACGGTAACATACAACTAGTAAGATGCCTAATCGTACCTTGGACAGAATGCAACTAAACCACACTGATTTTCATACGAATGGATGGATCGTAAACCGTACATCATCCGACAAGTACCCACAAGTCATATGATGTCCAGTAAGCTCAAAATCAAGAATTTTCTAGGGTCAAAACTAGGGTGTTTCAGCGACCCAGTACCACTATTTGATCTTTAATTTAGGTGGTTCAAAATTGACATATGTACAAATATATAGATTTCTACTCTATATATACAACACAATTTTTTGCCGAGGGGGTTCAGGTGAACCCCTGGCACCTATGAAGATCCGCCCCTGCCTCCATTCGCTTTTACTTGTTACATTTTGACTTGTCACGTCCATTAAGAAAAACAATCAATAACATTAATATTTTATCATAGTACCCATATTAAATAATATTTAAATTGTGTGTTGAAATTAATTTGGAGAAAAAACAATTAATACTAATGGTAAAATAGAAAGAAAAAAATTGTCTTTTCATAATATATCAAAAATGACAAATAAATAAAAATACAATTAAAAAATTTATGACAAGTAAAAGCAAATGAAAAAATAATTAATAACACTAACTTGGTAAAATAAATTTCTAATAAATATTTCCTCCGTCTCAAATTGATATGGCACATTAATTAAAAAAATAATTAATAACATGTCTAATTTACCATAATGCCCCTATTAAATGATGTTTACATTTTAATTTGAAAAAAAAATAATTAATGCAAATGATAAAACATGGAAAAAAAATTGTCTCTTCTTGATTAATGAAAAATGATAAGTAAAATAAAAAATCAAATTAAAAAATTTAAAAATAGATAATTTAGGATGAAGAAAATATTTTTTTAATGAAAATGTCAAATCAATAATCACTAACTATTAGGATGGAGTAATTAATAAAGAAATCAATGCAATTTTCAATGTACAAGTTTTAAACTTTCTAGGCTTCAAGTTTGACACTTACGTGACCACCTATGGCCTTCGTGGGTTGAAGCGGAAGGTATTTCAATTTTTTTCCTAAAATTTGCATTCAACACAGATAAATTTATAATTTTTATCATAGGACATCATACTGTTAGGTACCATACTACTCGTATCCTAACATACGACTAGATAGATGCCTAATCGTATCTTAGACAAAATGCAATCAAACTACACTAATTTTTATATGGGTGGAGGGACCCTAAATCGTACCACATCATACGATAAGTACCCACAAAACTAATTTTTATATGATGTTCAATGAGCTTAAAATCAAAAATTTTCTAAGAGTCAAAACTAAGGTGTTTCAGCGACCCAATACCACTTGTTGATCTTTGAATTTTGATTTAGATGGTTCAAATTTAATATATATAAAGATATATATAGATTTTCATAAAGATATATATAGATTTTTTACTCTATATATACAACATAATTTATTGTCGAGAACCCCTGGCACCCACAAAGATCTGCCCCCGCTTCGTTCGTTTTTACTTGTTACATTTTAACTTGTCACACCCATTAAAAAAAAATCAATAACATGACTATTTTATCATACTATCCATATTAAATAATATTTACATTGTGTGTTGAAATTAATTTGGAGAAAAAATAATTAATGCTAATAGTAAAATAGAAAGAAAAAAAATTATTTTTTCTTAATATATCAAAAATTACAAATAAAGAGAAATACAATTAAAAAATTTGTGATAAATAAAAATGAATGAAAAAATAATTAATAACACTAATTTAATAAAATAAATTTTTAATAAATATTTTTTTTAATGAAAATGTCAAATCAATAAGCACTAACTATTAGGATGGAGTAATTAATAAAGAAATCAATGCAATTTTCAATGTACAAGTTTTTATGTGTAAATTGACAAAGAAATCAATGCAAAACAATTATGAATCCCGAGGCCTAAAAAGATGTGGGTCTCCTTTACGAGGGACAAGATTTAATGGCTCTCGTCCTCTAAACATGTGGTTTTTATGTGCTATGTCCATCACTTTTGCTGTGCTTAAAACATAAGGGAACTCCTAAAGATGAAGTTTCTCTATCAACAATAATGTATAGCTTATATTAATAAGAATTGTCATCTTACCCTTGTCCAATTTTCTATTGATAAAGTTACCTATTTTCATCTGCTGATAAACGCAACCAATTTATGGCTCTGGTTTCCTGGGCTAAGAAAGAGCTTTCTAGATTCAAACTCCAAAAGCCTAAAAGATTGACACTTGCTGAAATTTCCACTTCTACCAAATGCTTGGCACTTCCTCTGGTGAGTCACCAATACATCTGTCTCTCCCTTGTTGAACTTTTTTTTTTTTTTAATACAATGGCGTGTCCAAATCAATTTGCACACACTTATACTATTTCAAGAAACATATGTTAACTCCTAATAGTACATGTATGGAGGAAATATGAGATTATACTGATCCTAATCTTCTTTTTATCTGCCTTTTCCTCTTAGTTTGATGTGCTTGTGATCTTTGCACAACCTTGTAGCTAGTTACTTGAACCTTGCCATATTTAATCTTAAAACGCACATAAAAGTAGCATATTATGGAGCCTTGAGTTGTCTGGTTTTGGTGATGAAATGCAGATCCAGGAAGTGGTGTTAGATGCAGATTTAAGATGTGCCAACTGCCAAAACAGAGTTTCTAGTGTAATTTCAAATGTTGAAGGTGAGTTGTGTGTATATTTTGTAGGCGTTTGGACATTAAAAAGGTTATATTTGGAAATTTCATGAGTGATAAAAAAAAATTCACTTGAAAATTAAAATTTTAAAGACTAATTTTCAATTTTGTTTTAAAAAAAATCATATGTATAATCAATAATGTTTTGAAAGGAAGCATGAGATGATTTATATATGCTAAGTTGTAGTTGTAGATTGATCCAATTAAGTTTGAATTGAATGTTGCAGATGTGGAGTCTATGGAGGTGCACATACTAGAGAAGAAGGTGACTCTTATTCACAGATCCACTGGTAAATGATTGCGAAAGGAAATTCTTCCAAACATAACACCCGTTGGAACAATGTAGGATCTCAACCATCAGAAACAATGTAACATTGCACAAACTGCTGCAATTTATGTACAACTGTTGTGATCATTATTACTGTGTGTCTGGATCTGTTTGTTTGTTGAAGAATTTCACCTTGTGAGAAATAAATTGTTGACCTAACATCTCAAGTTCTGATGTCTTAGTAATTTCTTAACATCAAATTGAGATGGCTGAAATAATACCGTTTTGCTACAGAGCCCGGCCTAAATTTTAGATATGAGTTAAATTAGTGATTTCTGACATATACTTATCAACGTTATATATTTTAAAATTTATTTGCACATAATCTAAGGTTCAAATTAAAATATTGAACTCCATCGAACTCACGAATTCATCGTTGGATAATCCACAAATTAGGAGTCTTGTGTCTTCGTATTCCTTGTTCACCGCTCGAGTCTTTTCTTGAGCTTAAAAGAATATGGGAAAATTTCATAAATAGCAACTATAGAGCCTAAATTGTAACTTTTCTTGCAACAGTTTCAAAATTATAAAAAATAGCAATATAAAAAATAGCAATATGTATTTTGTATTTGAGTAAATTGTTGCTAGTTAAATACATATACAACAGAATATTATGTTTCTAATATAATGCTAATCTGTTTCAGTTTAAAATGATAAAAAAATGGTTCCATAATTTATGACACAATTAATTGACAATTCCCTTACCTTTTAAAACTCGTTTTTTACATCACCGTTAAATTACAACAAATAATTCAAATTCAAATAATTTTTTTCATAAACAGAACTAAAATCAAAACCCAAAATCCATATTCAAATTAAAGAACTATTGATCAAACGTATTTTTTTTTTCTGATCGACTAACATTGTGAAGAACATTAAAAAAAAAACATTACAATTATAGGTATTGTAAAATTGTGGAAGCGTTTTCTTTACAATTTCAAATTTGACGTTGTTATTATAAAGTGTGAAAGTTGAAAAGCAATTGTAAAACGTTAATCTGAATTTTAATTTTTGATAAGCTGGTTTCGATTAAATTATTTTTGTGTGAATTCGCTTTGTAGTTTTGTATTAGCGAATTGATTGTTGTGTATACTGCGAATTAGATAGGAAAAATTACAGAAACTAGCATCCTTAAGATTATAATTACAATAAATAGCAATACTTTTTCAAAATTACAACTAATAGCAAAAGTAGCAATATTTTACCCACTTCATAGTAATAGAAGAATATGTATTTTTCAGTTATGCATATGTATTTATGAGTAATACATATATATTTGTATATGTATTTATATAACAACATTTTGCTTAAATACAAATACAATTTGCTATTTTTCGTAATTATGAAACTGTTGCTATAAAAGTTATAATTAAGGCTACAGAGTTGCTATTTCTGAAATTTTCCCAATTAGATATTTAATTTGTTTTTTTTTACAATTTTGTGATTTTCTACAGTTTGAAGATAGATAGCATTGTTGTTCTTGTTAAACATTCAGGAAGATGGAATTATGAGCAAGAATATGAAGAGTACATGAGTGATGCGATATTATTGAGCGTAAACTCTACGTATGACCAACTGTACACGTCACCTGCTTCTCATGTTGATGTTGATTTGACATGCAAATGTATTGAAATCGAATATCAATTAACAGATAGTGCGGAGAAAAGACGTGTACGTAATGACATGGGTTTGAAGGTATATATTATGCAGAAAAAATAGTTGAAGGAATTGAGTAATTTGCCTTTATATGTGAGTGTTTCTGACAGGGATAATTTCAGCAAAATTGTAAGTTCATCATTGTGTAATTCAGAAAGTCTAAAGATGTCTGTCAGTGCGAGTAACGTGGGAAATACAAGTACTGAAAGAGCGTTAATAGTTAATCCATCAGAAGAATGTTTGGATGTATTTGAAATAGATACACGTAGAGTTATTATCTACGACCCACATCATAAACATATTGAGGTTGATCAAGTTTATATCTCAAAAAGAGTATTAAAATCAGTTATAAAGGACTATTCAATTCGTGAAAAGTTTCGAACACTATCTGTAAGATCGAGTAAAACCTGGTAAGTGTATTATGCATTTAGTTATTTATTTTTTCATATGATTAATTGTGTTTGAGCATATGTATTTTTTTCTTGCAGTTATACGTTATTGTACAGATCCGGTAATTGTGCTTTTTTATTTCGTGCATCTGGTATCGATGAATCTGAAATGTTTAATGTCAGAGAATTTTTACTAGAACATACATGTCCGATCAAAAATAATATTTATCCTAAATTGCATGCTACTAGTAAGTTGATTAGTGGTATAGTCAAACCAAAATTTAAATGCCACAAAAGAAAATATAGTCCATCTGAAATTAGAAGTGATATAAAGGAAGACATGGGTATGGATTTAACAAATATTATGTGTTGGCGAGGCAAGGAGCAAGCACTTGAAGAGTTAAGAGGGAAACCAGCAGCATCATACGGGAAACTACCTACATACATTCATGTGTTAAACACTAGTTATCTCAGTTCACATATAAAAATGAAAAAGAATGAGGACAATGAGTTTTTGTATATATTTATTGCACTAACTGCCTTCATTCAAGGATTCACGCATTGCAGACCTGTCATAGTTATTGATGCAAGTCATCTAAGAGGACTGTATAATGGAATTTTTGTAGCTGCATGGATGAAGCTGGTAAGATATTTAATTATAAATATATTTGATTTCAAATATGTGCCCAGCTATATGTATTTAGAATATACATACATACATACATATATATATATATATATATATATATATATATATATATATATATATATATTATTTATGTCATGAGATTCAGTTATTATTGTTGAAAGCAAATTCTATTTAAAATATACATATGTAGAAGTTTTAGTTATCCTCTGGATTTTAGAATCTTTGCAGCTGTATGAATTTATAATATAAATGTGCATTATTTGATTTGTCAAAAATCATGTATGGTTATATGAATTTTTTGAACATGCAGGACATATATTTTCTTTGGCCTATGGAGTTCTTGATTCCGAAAATGATGCTTCTTGAACTTGGTTCTTTGAAAATCTGAAGGAAGCATATGATGAGAGAAGAGAAATGTGTGTAGTTTCTGATCGTAATGCAAGCATCATAAAAGCTGTAAGTGAGGTGTATAATGATGTACCACATTATGCATGTATGTGATATTTATGGGGAAATGTGAAAAAAAATTTAGAAAATCACATGATGCATTATCCGATGTCTTCTACACAATGACAAAATCATATTCAAGGACTGAATTTCACGGTTTAATGGAGAAGGTGGAGGCAGTTGATGTTAGAGTGAAGAATTACTTGAATTTGACGTGATACGATAAGTGGGCTAGATCATATGCATCAGTTCATAGGGGATAGACTTTGAAATCTAACATTGTCGAATCAATTAATATTGCTGTAACTACCAATATGATTTTCTAAAGGAAGTTAGATTGATGTTTGGTAGATGGAACTTTGAAAACAGACAGCAGGCGTTGTATACTTTTACAGATCTTATTGGTAAGTTTCAAGAAATTCTACAACAGAATGAAGCAAAGTATATGTATGAAGGTATGATGAAATTTAACTCTAACTAAATATAGATATATTAGTTTATTCATTTGTTTTCTGAATATATTTTCATATTAACATAAGAAATTAAATAAATTATATTCTGAAATAAAAATACATATGAATGGCAGAAAAATACATATGCTGAGATGGTCAAATATATATGGCAAATTGTTTCTGATATAACTTTGAAAATTATTTTTTTTTGAATAATTATTTTTGTTTAATAATTTTAGGTTATACCTGCATCAGAATATATCTATACAGTCCACGACAAGGAGAAATATTTTATTATTTGTCTTAATGAAAAGAAATGTTCTTGCAATGCATTTTAGTTGGACGAGATACCGTGTGTTCATGCTTGTGCAGTTCTTGATAGCAAGAATTTTAAGAAGGGACCATATTGCTCTGATCTATATAAGCCAAAAACAGTCTTGAGAACATATGATGTTCTAGTTTATCCTCTATCACACAAAGACGACTGGATAATTCTAAATGAAATTTTAGTTGAGGTAGTTCTTCCCCCAAAATACAAGCGACCCTCTAGAAGGCCTGCAAAGAAGGATCGTGAAAAGTCCAGACGAGATATGATTGGAAACAAAAGTAAAAATTGTTGTAGTTCATGCGGATGTAAAGGACACAATAGACGTTCATGTAGGAAATACAACAAATGATAAGTCGATTGATGTATTTAGTTATAAACACTTGAAGTTATTTTTCCTTGAATAAAATATATTTGATTTTTACTTTTAAAAAAATGTTTGATCTTATAGAAGTTGTTATGCTTAATGTTATTGAAAGTTTTAGTTTTTCTTTATTAATAAAATATATAAAGTAACTTTTATATTATGATAATACATGAAATACATTGTGCAGAAATATATATATATATATATATATATATATATATATATATATATAAACGGATAATTATGTATATACATATGTATGAAGAGTAAATACACAAATACATATGTTTTCAATACATATATACATTTTCATTATGATTAAAATATATTTGATTTTTACTTTTAAAGAAATGTTTGATCTTATTGAAGTTTTTATGCTTTATTTGTTTGAAATTTTTTATTTTCTTTATTAATATAATACATAAAAAAAATTATATTATGATAATACATGAAATACGTTATGCAGAAATACATATATACAAAAGTATATCTATGTAAATTAGTATATACATATGTGTGAAGCATAAATACATAAATACATATGTGTTAACTGTATTTATATATAAACTTTATTTATGCTTGAAAAAATATATAATGTTTTTGATGTTGTTATTCTTAATTTTTTGGAAAGTTTTTTTGTTGTTTTATTAATAAAATACATAAAGTATCTTTTATATTATGATAATACATGAAATACATTATGCAGAAATACATATATACAAATGGATATCTTTATAAATACATAAATTCATATCTGTGAATATTAAAAACATAAATACATATGCGTTAAATAAATATATACATTTTCATTATGCTTAAAATACATTTTCATTATATTTTTATTTATGTATATATGCATAATAGTAAAGTAAATTAAATATTGTAATATAAACAACACAAAAAATAAGTATCACAATACTTAAACATAGAAAAATATTGCCATTGATGATTGAATTAACATATGAAACCTAAATATATTCAACAAAAAGATCGTCAACAAAATGTTTATTGTTATCAAAAACATCCATCTCAAAATAAAAGTCAAATATCATGTACTTCAGTAACTTCTGTTATCTGAATTTTCCTACGAGGCCTACTTGGTGCTTCATCATCACTTTGTGCCTTCTCTTCTTATTTTTTTGTACCATAATGCCACAACATTGAAGCGTATCTCGTGCGGAGAAGATCTGGATCAAAGTCAACTTTTGGAACACTTCCACCAAATGTTAGGCACTCAACATATGTAATCATATATAACCCACAGTCCCTGCATATATGGTAATTAATAAGTATTAGTATAACATGAGAATATATATATATATATATATATATATAAACAAATAATATGTATATTCAAAACTTACAAGTTGCCACATGGTTGTTGAGGTAAATCTTCCATAATGTAAACATCAAAAAGCTCATGTTTATCATTTAATTTGTAATTTGGATGATTGTCAATATCAATACCCTTATTCTCATAGAATTTACATGCCAAAAGATAGTAAGGTATAACCTCATCTAACTTCTCAACTTCAGCAAGCACAGCAGAATCATGACCAACATATGACAGTGAACCATATACGTATATGCATCTACTGTTGAAAGAAAGTACAACCAGAACCCAGTGATGCTTGGACTTTATGTTGATAGGAATGAATATATGATCAACTGTATGCCATGGAACAACATCATGCATACGGAATCCACTTATGTACTCATTCAAATGGTATTCCTTTCCACCAGCATTAAGCGTTGGATCATCAATTGAATACACAGCTAACACAACTCTTACAATGTTCATGAAATTGCAGTCAACTGTGCTATACATATATGAGCTATTTGGTTCATACTTGGATTTGTTTCTCAAATAGTACAGGCAAACATCAATTTGTTGCATAAAATAAAAGATGATTAGTAAAAGCAACTACTCAAAATTAAATTTTCAATGTGTAAGCCACTAAATGTATGTACTCAAGTACATATGTATCTGAAAATATGATATACTGCATATGTATATAAGAAAATACATATTGTACATAATCAGTATAAGTAATTATAATATAAATATGTAACTCACCTCATCTGACCATGACTGTCCAGGAGTACCCATAACGTAGAACCAATTCTTGTCTTCAACTGATAGAATGCCAAAATTCAAAGCTAATATCTTGGACTTGCTTTTCAGATAATGTTCCCCTTTGTTGCTTTTGTTAATTGATTAAATATACTACTTAATAATAACAGAAAATATAAATGAATAATATAATTAATTCGTAAAGTACTTACTTCTTTGCATGATATTTGAGAAGGTCCACTGGAAGCCATGTCATGAACTTATTGGTGACCTTAGTGTCTTCAATATCAAGAATTGGATGAGATACAAATAGATGCTTCTGTTTGAATATTTTTATCTACACTTCTGTGCTTTTTTTTTATAATTACAATAAAATGAAAAAAAATAAGTAATAAATAAAATAAAGAAGTTTGGTATATACAAGAAAAAAAATTAAAAGCACAAACCTTCTGCTGAACCAAATTTCGTAGTGAATGGTGATTCCTTGAATTTAGATGATATCTTAATTCTTGAAACATTCACAGGAGTTTGTTCTTTATTTGCAGATGGATGAACAATAATACTTCTTTCCAGATTTATATATTGGTTAAGATTGGGTAGCAACTCATCAGGAATTGTTACTTGGGAATCACGTAAATCTGGTTGAGATTTCCCTTCTCCAAAAATTGCTTTATGGGTGTGGACTTCTGAATTAATTTGTTCATCCAAAATTGGTTTCTCACATTCAGCCATTGATGTATTTTCAATTATTTCTACAGCCGCTTCAGTGTTCTGTTTAAAATATACACAAATCTTTTAAAGTTGATACAATAACAAAGAAAGTAAACACAAATTATGTAGGAATTAAGCATACCTTTGAATCATCTCGGACTCTCAAATTTTGTTGTATGAAATCAAGATTGATATTTCTAAGCACCTCATCTGAAAATGTGTTTTGTGAATGTGAAAATTGTGCTTCACCCACACTTTCATCAGCAATTTTTTTGTTCTGTTCAACATGTTGAAACATATTAAATAACATCAATATTTGTTCAGAAATTAAAATACAATATTAATTTATTCACCATACCGTTGAATCACAGACATCTCTTGCTTCATACACGGAGCTATCAATTTTGTCCTTTAATAAAGGAAACAATAAAACATTGAAAATATTAATATTCACCTATATTAATATACATCATAAAGATAAGAATCAACAAATTACCAAAACAACATCATTATTCGCATTATACAACTCCGTAAAATTGGTGATTTGTTTTTCTGTGATCTCTTCAATAACCTGTTCCTAAACATAAACAATGATGACATGTATAGTTCATATATCTAAATAGAAATTTCAATAGTATTAAAAACTAATATACATATGAATGAAAATAATTTACTTACCAACGTGCCTTCAGGACTCTTATCAAAATCATGATGTAACATTGGTGTGGACTCATGGGGTGAAGTATTCTGAGAAAATTGAAGGATAGGTGTCTTTTAAGTCTTGAATAAAGGATTGGTGACATTGACCAACAGATAGGGTCAAACATTATTAGGAAACTTGATCAAGTTAATTGTGGACTTGATTAATATTTTTAAAATTTTCTAATCTTTTCAAAAATACAAATCAACCTAACCCACACCCTCTTCATTCCAAATAAACCACTCTGTCCTCTCTCTCGACAGCTTCTCTCAACTCTCTCCCAACCAACAGTTCTGCAAAATTTCTCCCTTCAATCCCTGATGATAAATTGTTGGGCTTCGAGTTCCCCTCCTCAATTCAATCAACCTGTCTCGCATCCCTCTCTCGACAGCTACTCTCAACTCTCTCCCAACCAAATGTTCTATAAATTTCTTATTTCAATCCTCGACAACTTCAACATTTGACTACAAATAGTTGGGATTTCAGTTCCTTTTTTGACTTCAATCGACGTGATAGCCTTTCTCTCCAGCCACAACAGCTTTGAATTCTTCATCTGTCCTTTTTTCTTTCACATGTAAAAATTTATGGCCTTTTTAGTTTTGAAGAAAACGAGGAACTTGAGCCAACTTCTCTTATAGTATTGGTTAACATTTTCAATATTTATTGCACTAATTTGAAATGCGGTCTGAATAAAATCCTAATTTCTGGTATTTCTTCTCTTCTCTTCTCTTTTTGAAGTGAATTATGATATTTTATTGTTTGTTGCATTTTTTTGAAGTTTGATTTTTATTGTTTGTGTTTATAAAAATAAAAGAACAATTTAGTTTGATTTGTTCTATTCTTGTTCTTGGTAAAAATGGTGAAATTGCTATTTTTTGTTTAACAAAATCGTGCTACTATTTTCTCTAACAGATTACCCATCTGATGCAACATATTAACTATCTGATGCAACAGATTCATCATATAATACAACAGATCAACCATCTAATGCACCATAGGAACCATCAAATTACAATTCTGATGCAACAGATTAATAATCTGATGCAACAGTTTTACCATATGTTGCAACAGATTAAGCTTCGGATAAAAAATATGATGCAACTAATTAACCATCTGGTGCAATGGAAGAACCATCAGATTAATGATCTGATGCAACAGATGAACCTCCTGTTGGATAAAATCCTACCAACTCTTCCTACTGAAAAATTCCAAGACTTGATTTTTCCAACTGATTATTCATCTGCCGCGATAGACGATCCTATGTTAGAAGAAATCTAAACAATATTGACCGTTGATAACTATTCTAACAGACCACTCATGTGTTGCAATAGATGTGTGACCTATTGCATAGACCATTCATCTTTCTCAACAGATGAGTGATATGTTTTGTATTATCGCAATAGATTACTCAGCCATTGCTACAGATTATTTAATTATTCTAATAGATCACTCATATATTGCAACAGATGATGTCACAATAGTTGTGTGATCTATTGAACAGATCATTCATCTGTCTTAAAAATGAGTGGTATGTTTTGTATTATTGCAACAGATTACTCATCCGCTGCAACAGTTTGGTTATATGCTGCAACAGTTATACTACCTGGTGCAATAGAGCGGTGATCTGTTGTAACTGTTTTTTTATTGTTTTGCTTGTTTGATTTACTGTTATCTTTTTTTAACGATGCATTAATCAATAATAATATATTATTTTATGTTCCTATTAATTTTAGATAATATGATTCCCAAAAGAACAGAAACCGAATCAAGTCTAAGTAAAGGAACAAGTGAAGCAGCTAGGCTATATCCACCACTCTATGAGCTTGCTTTACAAGCGTTATCTTAATCGAGAGCAGAATATGATGAAAACGGAGAGGAGGAATGTTTCAAAAGAGATGATGTAGATGCTAATAGCCCTTCCATCGAAGAGCTGATCAAATCCTTCAGTATTGATTGTTATCCTGTGAGAATGCAGTGCGATGGTGCCGCAGATTTAACGGGTAATTTCTTGGTTAAGTCAGCCATCGAAAAATCTTTTGACGCCTTCAAAAAAATACTTCGAGAACAAAAATTAGATGCTTATTTCAGGGACAGCTGCTTTGGGAAATATCTTGATTTGCCGGAGGACAACAATGCTCATTTCCAAATAAAAATGGTTTATGAAATTCTCAAGGTAGGTTTATGTATGAAAACAAAGATAAGATGGATGAGGTATGGATAAATTACTGTGGCATGCCTGTTTGTTTTGATTGGAAGGAGTTTGTCATAGTTACTGGACTAAAATGCTATCCTCCTTCTTAAGTTATACCTATTCTAACCAAAAAAAAAAGCACCCCGCATACCCAAAAAAGGCAAAGGTAAGTCGTGTGATCGTGATGACCTAGTGTCCATTGTTGGTCCAAGATTCAAAAATAAAATTTTTATAGAAGCGTTGAAAGGTAAAGGACTTTCAAAGAAACACAAGCAGTCATTGTGTTTGGTTTGGTTTGTACATAATATTCTTTGGGCGAGAGACATTAACAACAACATAAGCCTCGATTTAATAAAGCTCTCTGAGGATCTTGGGGCATTTAATAGCTATCCATGGGGTATGAAAGTTTCAAAATGACTGCCAAATATTTGTTGACTCCGTTAGCGCCAAAGACAGTCAACTTATATGGCTTCCCATGGGCTTTCATGGTAAATATTTCTTTCTTCTATTATGATATCATTCATTTTTTTTGCTCAATAATGGTTTTGATTTATTGGTATTATTTTATAGGCTTAGGCGTTTGAAGCCATTCCTTATTTGAGACAACAAGTGAACTACCAGGAAGGAGTTTCCTGTCCAAGAATCTTGAGATGGTTGTCGGCCAAAACTCATAAAAATATAAAATTTCTTGATCTCTTCAACCCCTCGAAGGATGCAGTAAGTATAATTATAATTAATTTTTTCTTTTAATTAATGTTTTTTGGAATGATCTAATCATCATTCTAATATATGTAATGATTTATGTTATAATGTGCATCCGTCGCTAGTTTCGACTAATTCAGAGTTGAAGATGCCATTTTTTCTTACTTTACGGTCTGTGCAAACTTTATCGGACCCTAAGGTCATCGACAGAATAAAAATGGAATTGTTTGGAGCAAAAGCCATTACAAGAAAAATAATTTTGGAGGGTGGGCTTGTTGTTGTTGATGGAGATGTTGGTGGTGGTAGTGGTGCTGCTGTTGGTGCTAATGATGCTCCTTTTACAGTATTTAAAGCAAACCATTATGAGTATGATCATACTGGTTATACAGATTTTTCCTCTCCCAGTGAATGTTCTGCATACAAATGTCAAGACTGCAGGGCGAAACATGATGTAGTGATTAGTGTTATTAATGCATTAACTGCTTTTGTAAAGGAATTGACATCTAAGAAAGGTCTCATTCTATCAAAGAGGATTTTATTTTCATCTGCTCATGAGAGATTAGGGCTAAGAGGAGAAGGAGAGTGATTTCCAGGGCATTATCAAGCATCCAAAAAAGCAAAATTGCAACTTCTCTGTCTGCATGTTGTACTTAGCAACATACAATATCCAAAGGAGAGCAGCATGTCACACCTCACATCCTATTGGAGCGGACTGGCACCCGTAACCGAGGAGGCCCAGGAGAACCAACTCATAACCTTATACTTCCCATGCATACCTCTGTGACAACCCAAAATTTGGATAGCATCATGTCGCATATAAAAGGAAATAATCACCTGTATAAGCTCGAGCACACATATATATGTATATACAATACTTGGCCGTTGGAGCCATCACGTCTATTAACAAAATACCACCTTGACTGTACATTAGGTCTACAAAGCCTCTAGACAATACACAGAGTTTAACTAAGGTCGGGACACACCCCACCATATAAATAACTTCTATACAATACCAAAAGTGACTGGATATGACACGGAAAGCCCCAAAGCAAACTGGAGCTCACCAAAAGCAGCTGGGTATCCTATCTCCTACTTGTGCGGTGTATGAGCTGAGGTACCTGTGCCTGCAGCATGAAATGCAGGTCCCCCGTGGGGGACGTCAGTACGAAATATGTACTACGTATGTAAAGCTGTAGATAATCACATATGATTAGGAGCTCAATAGAAATCAGAAACAAGTGAATAAATCGTAATATGAGTGGACCACACTTACTAGAACTTGTAACAACCTGTACATTGTATTTATTCAATCACTTTACCTTCGTTCTTATCATCTTTGTAATCATTACTGTACTGTACTGTGACCATTAGGATGCCTCCAGTACATATCAACTGGGATCGACCCATGATAGGCTTATGCCCCTGGGATACCACCCATAAATACATAACTAGGGATCGACCCATTATAGGCTTATGCCCTTGGGATACTACCTGATAAGGCAGAACTTCCATCACTTAGTTCAATTAATCTTTGAGATTGTTATTTCGGTCGCCACCACATTTTTGATACTTTGAAACAATGATACATCAATAAGAGACATATATATAGACCATCAATGCAATAACAATGAAGTAAGAACTCATTGGCACATCAATAAAGTGTTTTGAAGTCATCAATGCCATAACAATGAAGTAGGAACTTATTGGTATACCAATGAAATGCTTTGGAGTCATTAATAGCACATGGATCTTGTTCGAGTAACCGGATACCTTCTGACATTCATTAGTGCAATAAATATGTAAGATTTGGAAAACAAGTAAGTATTGAAATGTCTTGACATCTTGTAGGGTGGAAATAAGTTCATTAGTAACGTAGGCCATCATACAAAATCATTATGGATCATATGTTACTGAATAACTTTGGAAACTTTCTTAATAGAACAATTGTTCACTTTCATGCCAAAGATATGGTATAGAATATGCTTTACATACCTGACTGTCAACCTTCAATACTAATCCCAAATGGACTTCTCGTCTTTTCGGATTACTTATCTACAATGAACATATATAGCAATCTAGTATTAGCGACCAAACGTCACAATTCAATTATTTGAATTCACCAAACTAGTGGTTAAGTAGTAAGACTTAATTACACCATAAAGGGTGTCACTTTAACCCTCTTATACTCCAATTATATTCACATGTCATGCATATTCATACAACATCCTCCAATATCAAGTTTGGATTCATTTATCCTTCCAACCAATCCATTAAACCAAATTGAGCCATAGACATAAATAATCATCAATTCAATAGTATATCACCATATCCACCTTTCATAACTCAATTACCATATCCACCTTCCACAATTCAATACAACCAAACCATGCAAAATAGTCCATAACCCTATTTTCATCACCTTTCAATAACAACCAATACATTTAATCCTCTATCACACATATACATATGGAAGAGAATAAAGGCAAACAATATTCATACCTTAGAATTCACCTCTTGATTATGTAATCCTGTTTGCACAAATAATAGGTGCCGTTCAAAGCTCTCGATATGACAAACGCAGTTATCGGATTACTTTGGAATTACCACGGTTGAATCAAAAGTAATTTAAAGGTCAAATTTGGCTAGGGTTTGTTCTTTCTCAATGATTGATGATGAAGATGAGTTTTTGAACTCATATACATGTATATATACACATATTCCCATCCATAATATCATAGGGAATGACCAAAGTGCCTTTAAAATTTAAATAATGTCAAATCTATCCTTTGGTGGACTGTTTTGATAAGCTAAAGTAGGTCGATCATAACTCTTTGCTCCGATATCATATTTGGGTGAAATTGGTATCGTTGGAAAGATAATTCAAAGGGCTTTCATTTTATATAAAGTAGGACACCCATTTCGTCCTGTACAAGGAGTTATGATCGTTTGAAGTTGACCCTAAAAAATTGGCTGGCCTCAGTAGTTTGTGTGCAGGAAATTTTCCTACACATTTACTATTCGCAATATCTCGGCCACCATTTTATAGTTTCGAACGTGCTCGATTATATCCAAAACCTATCCGTTTTTGGAAATCTTTATATCGTTGGAAAGCTTATTCAATAACCTTCGTATGGAACCATCGACGGGTAAATTCCGGTAGAAATAAAATAAAATAAAATAAATTCTATATAAATAAGACCAATACACGTACTTGAATACGGGGTGTTACACAGAACGAGATTAATAAGGTGAATATATTATATGTCTTCCAATTAACAGAACAAACAGAAACATATCTATTTCAACAGATGACACATCTGCTAAAAATTATCAAACAGATATATATATTTATTGCAACAGTTGAATAACCTGTTGCACCAGATACTTTATCTAGTGCAACATATGTCCCGTCTATTTTATCAAATCAAATAGCTCTTCGTACAGCTTTTAGTTGTACCAACACACGACTTATCTGCTGCAACAGATGATTCATATGATGCAACGAATGGTTCATCCATTGGAAATTATCACACAGGGTTTTCATCATGTAGAAATCTGTTCCAACAGTTGATTCATTATTGCAATAGAAATATAATATGTTTGGGATAATTTAAAATGGGAGGAAGACCTATTTTATTTGCTAGAAGAGATGAGTTATCCTTTTCCGTTTTGTTGTATCTCTGTGATTAGCATTGACCAATTCTGGCTTTCCAGGTAAATGTAGAAGAAGCTACTGCTGAAAAACATTGACAATATGCTACTCTTTTTATGAAAATATAGAGAACAGAAAGCGCAGAAACCATACGCAAGCGACAATGAAGATCCACGATGAGCAAAGCCGAATTCCATAGCACCGGATGAAGAACAACTTGTCCATACTGAGTAGATCTTTATAGCTTGAGCCTGTCAAAGAAATCCTTAGCAGTATACTTAAATTGTTGTTGATGTATTTATTGAGATCTATACCCATAACAATTTTTTTACATTTTATTTATTCGTTGACTTATTTCAGCTAATTTATGAAGGCTTCAATTTATTTTATTTTGTCTACGAATTTTATTTATTCATTAAATTTGAACTTATTAATTGAAAAGGAATTCTAGATTCAAATATTGCAACAGATAATGTATCTGTTGAAACAGACGACACATTTATTGGAAAATTTGAACAAATTTAGACATATGTTGCAACAGGTAGGTGATCTATTAGAATTTATCAAACAGGTCTTTCCACTGTTGCAACTGATGGACTTTAGATAAAAACATCAAGATAATGCAATAGATGACATATCTATTCGAAAAAAGAATAGATTTAGACATATGTTGCACCAGATGGACTTTATCTGTTGCAACAGATGACACATCTATTGGAATAATCGAATAGATTTATATATATGTTGCAACAGGTAGGTTATCTGTTGGAATTTATTAAACATGTCTTCCCACTGTTGCAACAGATGGACTTTAGATAAAAACATCAAGATAATGCAACAGATTACCAACCTATTACAACAGATAAACTATATGTCAGAACAGGTAGGATAACTGTTACAACAGATAAAGAATCTGTTGCATTATCAAAATTCAACTTTTGTTGGACATAAAAATTTGCCATTACGTTTAAAAAGGTTAAAGTGAATTGAAATAAAAAAGGCGCAATCCATCGACGGTGTTCAGTTCAAACACCTAAAATAAAATGGGCATCAAGTAGACATATTCATTTTAATGCACACCGTTCACGCTAATGGCTGCAAGAATCCTTTTTTCCTCGGTCCAGCTCTTATCGTGTGGATTTGGCCTGTCCCCTCTAACATATCTTAACGTTTCTTGTTCATCCAACACCAATGTAGGAACTAGTAAATCAAGTCCCACGCCAAGGGCTGACGCCTCACCATTGAGTTTATCGTCCTTATCCTTGAGCTTCTTGCAGAAGTCGAGGTTCATTATCCTATCGGCAGCGTCATAAGCTTCTTGATACGTTAATTGCCTTTTCCTCATGAGGTAGAGAATTATGTCAACATGTTGTGAGATAAGAAGTCAATTTTTAAATAATTCAATTTTTAAATAGGTTAGTAATTATAAAGATGCAACGGATGGTCCATCTGTTGCATAGGGTTCTTTGAATCAATAATACAATGTAACTTATGCAACAGATGGATAATAAGTTACAACAGAACCACAACCAGTTGCACCAGTATACCCAGCTGTTGCAACAAATGTGAAATCTGTTACGTAGCTTCTTCTTCATGGGGTATATTAGAAGGTCTAGGTTAGTAAAAGTAAACTTGCATTGTCCTCGTACGACGTACCCATATCAGTCATAGTCTGGAAGTTTGGGGGGGAAAGGGAAGCCTAGGGTAATTTGGTGCGCCTGGCTTGGCATTCTTGGCCTGTCGCAGATCCCTTTTCTATTCGGAACCAAGTTTCGCGTATATGTCCACCTTCTTGACTGACCCCTAAACTTCAACAGCTTTTGGAGAGGGAGGAATTGCAATTTCTTTTGATTTTCGAGCGGAGAGTACATCTCTAATTGCTCTTTTTTTCTCCTAACCAACGTTGTAGGAGTGTATGGCTCCCTCACCTTCTTGGATGGCATGAAACACCTCTTGGATTTGAATTACTCGATAGTTTTAGAGATAGCCTCTAGTTTTTCGAAGACTTTATCCTATCTATCCTTGCACTCATCGCATTTGCAACGAGAACATGAGGGTAAAGAGGGGTGAGAGGGACCTATGTAAGGGAGAAAATGGGTGTTTTAAAACATATTTATTCTTTGGTAGTAGCATCAACATGCCTGCCACCAACACCAACAACTTCACCAGAAGAAGCTCCCGGATCTGCCTAAGTAAAAGGTTGGTCATGAAGAGCCTCAACATTATGCTGACCTTGCCTAACTGCTCTTCTTATGGTTGTTGCTCCAGCCAAATCCTTCTTTATTAACTCCACCATTGGGTCTGCAATAGTATCAACATGACCAAGAGTAATATAAGAAGTCATCACCGACTCATCCTCAGGAGGCACGATCCATGGATGAATAACCTATAAAAAAGAAAAAGAAAAAGACTGATCCATTTAAATCATAAAATAATAATTTTCACAGTTGGGTTACATTTGAAAAAAAAAGACCCATCTGTTGCATAGTTTGCAGTATATGGTTAAAATCCGTTTGAGTCTGGTTCAGAGAAATAGAGCAACATATGGATAATCTGATGCAAAATATCAATCATCTGTTGCAACGACTGCATAAGATGGGTAATCTGTTATGCAATAGATGATCTGTACGTCACAATATATGAATAATATGTTATCAGATTAAATATCTGTTACATAATTTGCAGTAGATGGTTAATCTTTTAAGAGTCAGGTTCAGAGAACCAAAGCCACATATAGGTAATCTGATGCAAGATATACCCCGTCGTAACAGATTTCCCATCTGGTGCATCAGATATAACATCTCAGGCACCAGATATAACATCTATTCAATATCTTTCTTATCTTTGAGTAGAATTATTTTACTTGAAGAAGACGTACTGCATCATCCTGAGGGTTAAAGAGATCAGCCTCTTTAATATTGGTGTTGCTCTTTGCAGCCAACCATCTAAACATCCTTGGATGAGAAACCTCATCCGGGTAATCCATTAACTGCTTACGGAGGGAAGGAATGGCTTCAAATTCCCAAGCCTAAAAAGTGTAAATAGGAAGCAAGCAAAAAAAATCATAATAACTATATTCAATATAAATTAATAGATGAGTAAAATTAGTGATTAATTTTACCATGAAAGCCCAAGGAAAGCCGTATAATGTGGTCCTCTTTCTATTTCTGACTCTCCAATTCCTCCTCTTTCTCACTTTCATTTTCTTCATCACCATCTACGGACCCTTGTCCACCTCTCTCAACGTTGTTTTCACATCTCTTCTCAGCTTTACTTTTCCCTGACTGATATTGTTCAAGAAGCTCCTCTGAATCCCTCTGTACTATAGCCTTTTTTTTAGTAGTCAGAAGTTGACCCACTTTCACTTTCTTTTCTTTTAGGAGACATGTTTTACCTACAGATAAAGAAAAACAAAAATTACATTACAGTTGATGTATGCATATATTTTAAAAAACACATTACAAACACCATGAATACCGACACACCAACAGCCACCAACACAAAAAACCACCAACCATTGCCAACAAATAAATAAACAGCACGAATACCGACACCACCACAAACACCACCAACTAATGCGACCACCGATGCCACCACGATGACCACAAACACCACCACCACCACCACCACCAATACCATCCAACTATACCACGACAGTCAACGGAACACTGCAATGGAAACTAGGGATTTCTCGAGTTCTTCCTATGATTTTACCATCAAAACTCAAAATTGTAAACCCATTCTCGAAGATAATTCAACTAAAAGTTTTATTTTTCATCATTAACATAAAAGCCCTTATTTTTTAGGAAAAAAAATAAATATAGAGCTCTTCTCGAACTTTGTTGCCTACGAAGATAAAGAAAATGACTGATACAAGCAAGAATGATGTCGAAAGTAACACCTATGTGGCCGGAAATAATAAGAAAAGCGATCTGTTGTGGAGGGTTGAGAAAATTTGTTAAGTAGTTGTTGTTTGTACTGTATTGTTGAGTGAGAATGAAAGAGAAAAAGCCAGACCTCGAGATTTGAAATGATGAAACGTTTTGTATGGGTTGATTATATTTTGGAAAAGAATGACAAGTAGTTTTGAAAATATTAATTTGGTCCAAAATGATCTCAATTATTTTTAAAATCATAAAATATATGTGTAATTTTTAAAATCATATAAAAACAATTGAAGTTGTAGTTAATCGAGTACTCTAGGAGGTGACCCTGTGAAAACTCACCCCTAGTCCTAGATTAATCAATTTAGGAGTCTAACATATTAACTCAATAGAAATTGTAAAAAACAAATGTTCAACATATTGCGTCAGATTTCTCATCTGTTGTAAATTATCAATTAGATTAGGTAACAACAGATTATGAATCTAATGTAAATTATCAAACAGATTAAGTCATCTGTTGTGACAGATTACCCATTTGTTGTAAATTATTAAATGAATTTTCATATGTCACTACAGATTACCCATATGATATAAATTATCAAATAGGCGTTGTGTAACACTCCGATTTTCTAAACCGAAATGCTACACAGTGCTCATGACCCCGAAGGACCACAAGCAAACCCATGACTGATATCTGCACCTGTATACTGCATAATGTACATAAAATGCAGAAACATAAACATGAAAGGCCATAAGGTTCGAACTGAATAAACGTCTGATAACAAAATGTCTTAAAAAGAAATAACAATACCAAAATAAGTCATAAATACTGAAAATAATGAGATCTGAATATCTAATCTGACATCTAGTCTGAAAGCCTCTAACTGATCTGAATAAGGAGTTGAAGAAATATGTATCCAACTAACTCCATCTAGCAACTGAATAGTAAATGTAGCAATAATCATATCGTCCTCAAATGAGAAGGACTCACTACAAACTCTGAATACTGGAATGCTACTGCTGATTTTGAGCTCGTGCCTCTGAACCTATGGTGTAACATAAGAGAAAACACCATAGCGCAAATGCATCAGTACGTCTGAATGTACTGAGTATATGAGTGAGGTAGGCTAAATGCAAAAGGTTATATGCATGAAAAATTCTAACTAATATGAACATGAGAATACATACATGCATAAACAACTATAACTAAACTCGTGATGGTGCTGACTACTGAATCTGAAGGCTGACGACATGAAATTATTGTTACTGAGGTACTGAATAGATTATTGACTATTTCTGACAGTTTAAATTATGAAGAACTGGTTTGAATGACTGTGTCTAACTGTCCTGAAACTAAATACTGGTAACGTGAGCTATGACAACTAATATAGCTGATATAACTGTAATGATCAGACTAATCAATATAATCGATACTAAGCGACTATATCTGATAGTCGAAGTTCTGATGGAACTATCTGAGTTTCGTTCTACTTAGAGTAACTAAATCTGAGATTAGTCCTATCTAGCGGGTGATCATGAGTATACTGATAATAAGAATGATTTGACTTACTCTGAGATCAGTCCTATCTAGCGGGTGATCTTTAAATCTAATGATTATAATATAGATTAATCATAGTTGAGATCAGTCCTAGCTAATGGGTGATCTTGAAGTCTATTTACAATGATAAGCATTGATTGCATCTAACAGTACTGAATCTATACTACTAAGCTAAGTTGACTGTGACTGAAAGCCCTGATTTTGTAACTAAAACTGTGGGATGTGTTCATCTAACCAATATGCCCCAAGATAAGCTGACTGGGGTCCAATCTCTGCGCTGACTGGAAGGGTGTCAGTACTACACCACCAGTAAAGACATCTGTTGTGGAGTCAGTCCTAATCTAACGGGTGACTCCTGGGATCAGTCCTATACATATAAATGTGCTAACAGGTGTCCCCTGAGTATGTCAGTCCTATCTAACGGGTGACATTTCGTACCTACGCTGGAAATATAGTTCTGGAACTTAGGGATTACTTCTAGGGATCTCAGTCCTATTCTAGTGGGTGAGCCCCCATCCTTAGGTTCTCTCAGTGCTAAATCCTACTCCCATCTGAAAGACACTGAACTAAATAACTAGGCTGAACTAAATACTTAACTAAACTAATTTGCTGAACTGATATTGATTAACTGAACTGATACTAGTGGTATTGTTTAGCGGAGCTAAAACTGAGTTTACTGGATTCTAATGACAGACGGAATATAATGAGTTCTTAGGATTGATTAAGAGTACTGAAGTTACTGAGATTTACTATGATTACTGAGGTTACTCGGCACTGAGATTACTAAGAATACTGAACTACTAAGATTACTGAGTTTTCCTGAGTCACATGACTGACTGATTTCTATAGATCACGGCTTGACTGAGAGTATCGTGAAAACAGTACATGGATCTAGGCACACAGCTATATTTTTTGGGCATAAGTACCCCTAGGACTTGATGGAAGAAAACTGACACACATGACTGACTTGATCTTAAGAGTAGAGTCCATAATCCATAATATCATAAATAAGGGATTTCATACTAAGCATGGTTCTCAACAATCTATTTCATGGAAGAGAATTTCATACAACATGTATATACTTGCATAGCTTTCAATATCATGCTCATTACATATTACAACCACAATCCATAATATCATAACTTAGGGAATTTCATGAAGTACATAGGTATTCTAATTCTTGTACATGAGTGGGTTTTGTAAGTAAGAATAGCATAGTTCCATAAGACTAGTTCATGAGTAATCCAACAGTGTTCACAAGACACATTATCAACATGGATGACATTGAATCATAGAGGCCTATCATGAATCCTTCACTTAGTAACAATTTAGCTATAATGCATGATTTCTAGTCTCTTAGGCATTTTATCAAACACCTTACATGCACTCTTTAAGGCATAGGTGTATTGACAAACTTACACTAATTTAATCTACCCAAATTCATGGGTTCTAACTATATGATCACAATCTTCCTGGAAGTTCATCAAATTCCCACTCTTAACACAAATCAAAAACAACAACATGAATACAAACATATCACCACAAAACATTCATGATTTTGTTATCAAATATTGATTCTTAAACTCCACGGACGAAAGGAATCCGTCGATGAACACTATGCATACCTTAATGGCGATGAAATTGTTGAAAGATTGGACCTTCAAGCTTGATTATGCAACCCTAGTAGTTTTTATCCTTCTTGTTCTCTTGGATAATGAACTTAAGATGTTAATAGGGTTGTAATGTGATTAGAAGCTATAAATTTCGTGAGGTTAAGTATTGGGACCTGTAAGGAGTGTTAAAAGACTTGATCATCCTCAAAATAACTCAAAAACTAAGTGTTTTTCATGGCTGAAATCATAAGTGTGTGTCGCACACCTCATCTCACATGCTAAGGTGTGCGCCACACATCCTATCACATAAGATAAGATGTGCATAGCACATTCTATCTTACACTTGAGGGTGTGCGCCACACAACCTGTTGCACATTTGTTCTAGTAGCCATATTCGATTGTTTATGTGTCGCACTCCTACTTTGCAGGGCCATAACTTCTTGCTCGGGTGTTGGATTTTTATAAAATTGGAATCGTTGGAAAGATAATTAGATTCTCTAAAATTTTTTGTATCTAAATCTACCAAAATATCACATATAAATCAAGTTATCCTCATTTAAAGGTCACTCTTGCGGAATCACACACTAAAACTTGATGGATCCAAAAGCTCTTAGCTTGCCTTACTCTGAGTGACTCACATGAGCATGATTGACACATCATAAGATATCTTAGCACTAGGATACTTATTGTAAATCATGTACTCAAATATGAATCATAGTATATAAGGTTTCATACATATGAGAACTGATTTATTTCCTAGCTTAGAAATATACGGGGTATTACAATATCTCCCCCTTGGGAACATTCATCCTCGAATTATACTGGTTGATATGGTAGAAAATACAACTTACACGAATATATATCATGAATGTCCGCTCATGATTTCATGGCTGACATGACTGAAAACTCAGCATATCATACTGTACATGCATATCTGATGCATGGGTAGCTGATTTATGAATGTAGGACTGAATGTTCTGATAAACTGAGTTTCTCAAAATGAGAATGCATATCTGATGCTTAACTGATAAGTTGAATCCATGCATATCTAATGCATGATTATATGACTGACATGATACGTGAATGCATGACTGAAAGTACTGATAAGCTTACAATGCATATCTGATACGTGAATACATGACTGAACTGACTCACAAACATGCGACTGAATATGTAATGGAAAAGGCACTAAGATTAAACTGAAACATGAGAACATAACTGATTCTGCTACGTGACATATGGACTGAACATCATGAACTGAACTGAACCTTTGAATACTTGACTTACAGCTGAGGTCTAACTTGAAGGTCAACTTATGAGTACCCTCTATTCTAGACTGAATTTGTTATGTAAGAAGAAATTAAAGGATCTAAGGCATGAGAGCGTTAAGAGAAAGTAGGGTATCTCCCCCTTGGGATGCTGTGTCCCTCTAAGAACACTTACCTTATGGAGATACTGGGTGATGCACAGGGCATCTATGAACTAGATTATAACTGAACTTTGGGAGTCTGAAACTAATGCAAGATTCATGAGATGAACTAAACTTGCAACTACTAGGAGGTTCTACCTAGATATAGATACATTCTCTGAGATTTTGGAGAGCATGAATAGATGCAAGGATGAGAAAACAAGCTTTACAAATATGACTGCTCACTAGCACCACATGAATACTGAAAGAGGGAAACTGTTCCTAAAACATCTCATAGCCTCCTGCACATAAGTGTGGTGCACAACACACGCATATACAAGACTCTACTAGATGCGGCTTTCATATTTCCTAGGACTCTATTGATCCTTAGGCTTTGATAACAAGTTTGTAACACCTCGATTTTCTGAACTGGAATGCTACACGGTGCTCATGACCCCGAAGGACCACAAGCTAGCCCAGGACTGATATTTGTACCTGTATACTGTATAATATACATAAAATATGGAAACATAAACATAAAAGTCCATAAGGTTCGAACTAAATAAATGTCTGATAATAAAATGTCTGAAAAAGGTATAACAATACCAAAACAAGTCATAAATACTGAAAATAATGAGATCTGAATATCTAATCTGACATCTAGTCTGAAAGCCTCTAACTGAACTGAATAAGGAGTTTAAGGAACATGTCTCCAACTAACTCCATCTAGCAACTGAATAGTAAATAAAGCAATAATCATATCTTTCTCGAATGAGAAGGACTTACTGCAAACTCTGAATACTGGAATGGTACTGCTGATCTAGAGCTCATGCCTCTGAACCTATGGTGTAACATAAGAGAAAACACCATAGCGCAAATACATCAGTACGTCTGAATGTACTGAGTATACGAGTGAGGTAGGCTAAATGTAAAGGGTTATATGCATGAACAATGCTAACTAATATGAACATGAGAGTACATACATGCATAAACAACTATAACTAAACTCGTGATGATGCTGACTACTGAGTCTGAATGCTAATGACATGACTTCACTGTTACTGAGGTACTGAATAGATTATTGACTATTTCTGACAGTTCAAATTATGAAGAACTGGTTTGAATAAAACTTAATACTGGTAACGTAATAGCTGATATAACTGTAATGATCAGACTAATTGATATAACTGATACTGAGCGACTGTATCAAATAATCTAAGTTTTGATGGAAATATCTGAGTTCTGTTCTACTTGGAGTAACTAAATCTGAGATCAGTCCTATCTAGTGGGTGATCAAGAGTATACTGATAATAAGGATGATTTGACTTAGTTTGAGATCAGTTCTACCTAGCGAATGATCTTTAAATCCAATGATTTTGATACTAGTTAATCATAGTTGAGATCAGTCCTAGCTAATAGGTGATCTTAAAGTCTATTTATAATGATAAGCATTGATTATATCTAACAGTACTGAATCTGTACTACAAAGCTGAGCTGACTGTGTCTGAAAGCCCTGATTTTGTAACTGAAACTGTGGGATGTGTTCATCTAATCGACATGCCCCGGGCTAAGCTAACTCTGGTCCAATATTTTCCCTGATAGGAAGGGTGTCAGTACTGCGTAAACCAATAAAGACATCTGCTATGGATTCAGTCCTAATCTAGCGGGTGACTCCTGGGATTAGTCCTATACGTAAAAATGTGCTAACAGGTGACCCCTGAGTATGTCAGTCTTATTTAACAGGTGACATCTCATACCTATGCTGGCAACGTAGTTCTGGAACTTAGGGATTGCTTCTAGGGATCTCAGTCCTATTCTAGCCGGTGAGCCCCCATCCCTAGGTTCGCTCGGTGTTGAATCCTACTCCCATCTAAAAGACACTGAACTAAATAACTGGGCTGAACTAAATACTTAACTAAACTAATTTGCTGAACTGATATTGATTAACTGAACTGATACTAGTGGTATTGTTTAGCGGAGCTAAAACTGAGTTTACTGGATTCTAATGACAGACGGAATATAATGAGTTCTTAGGATTGATTAAGAGTACTGAAGTTACTGAGATTTACTATGATTACTGAGGTTACTCGGCACTGAGATTACTAAGAATACTGAACTACTAAGATTACTGAGTTTTCCTGAGTCACATGACTGACTGATTTCTATAGATCACGGCTTGACTGAGAGTATCGTGAAAACAGTACATGGATCTAGGCACACAGCTATATTTTTTGGGTACAAGTACCCCCAGGATTCGATGGAAGGAAACTGACACACATGACTGACTTGATCTTAAGAGTAGAGTCCATAATCCACAATATTATAAATAAGGGATTTCATACTAAGCATGGTTCTCAACAATCTATTTCATGGAAGGGAATTTCATACAACATGTATATACTTGCATAGCTTTCAATATCATGCTCATTACATATTACAACCACAATCCATAATATCATAACTTAGGGAACTTCATGAAGTACATGGGTATTCTACATCTTGTACATGAGTGGGTTTTGTCAGTAAGAATAGCATAGTACCATAAGACTAGTTCATGAGTAATCCAACAGTGTTCACAAGATACATTATCAACATGGATGACACTGAATCATAGAGGCCTATCATAAATCCTTCACTTAGTCTTAATTTAGCTATAATGCATGATTTCTAGTCTCTTACGTATTTTATCAAACACCTTATATGCACTCTTTAAGGCGTAGGTGTATTCACAAACTCACACCACTTTAATCCACCCAAATTCATGGGTTCCAACTATATGATCACAATCTTCCTGAAAGTTCATCAAATTCCCACTCTATAACATAAACCAAAAACAACAACATGAATACAACCACATCACCATAAAAAATTCATGTTTTTGTTATCAAATATTGATTCTTGAACTCCACGAATTAAAGAAATCCATGAATGAACACTACGCATACCTTAATGGATGAAATTGTTGAAAGATTGTACCTTCAAGCTTGATTATGCAACCCTAGTAGTTTTTCTCCTTCTTATGCTCTTGGATAATGAGCTTAAGATGTTAATAGGGTTGTAATGTAATTAGAAGCTATAAATTTTGTGAGGTTAAGTATTGGGACATGTAAGGAGTGTTAAAAGACTTAATTATCCTCAAACTAACTCAAAAACTAAGTATTTTTCGTGGCTGAAATCATATGTGTGTGTCGCACACCTCATCGCACATACTAAGGTGTGCGCCGCACATCCTATCGCATAAGCTAAGGTATGCGTTGCACATGCTAGTGCACACTTGAGGGTGTGCACCGCACAACCTGTCGCACACTTATTCCAGTAGCCATGTGCGATTGTTTATGCATCGCACTCCTACTTTGCAAGGCCATAACTTCTTGCTCGGGTGTTGGATTTTTATAAAATTGGAATCTTTGGAAATATAATTCGATTCTCTATAATTTGTTGGGTCTAAATCTGCCAAAATGTCATATATAAATCAAGTTATCCTCATTCAAATGTCACTCTTACGGAATCACACACTAAAACTTGATGGATCCAAAAGCTATTAGCTAGCCTTACTCTGAGTGACTCACATGAGCATGATTAACACATCATAAGCTATCTTATCGCTAGGATACTCATTGTAAATCATGTACTCAAATATGAATCATAGGATATGAGGTTTTATATGTAGGAGAACTGATTCATTTCCTAGCTTGGAAACATATGGAGTATTACAATATCTCCCCCTTGGGAACATTCGTCCTCGAATGATACTGGTTGAGATGAGAGAAAAGACAACTTACATGAATATATTGCATGAATGACTGATCATGATATCATGGCTGACAAGACTAAAAACTGAGCATATCATACTGTATATGCATATCTGATGCATGGGTAGCTGATTTATGAATGTAGGACTGAGTGTTTCGATAAACTGAGTTTCTCAAACTGAGAATGCATATCTAATGCTTAACTGATAAGTTGAATCCATCCATATCTGATACATGATTATATGACTGACATGATATGTGAATGCATGACTGAAAGTACTGATAAGCTAACAATGCATATCTGATGCATGAATACATGACTGAACTAACTCACAAATATATGACTGAACGTGCAATGGTAAAGGCACTAAGATTGAACTGAAACATGAGAACATGACTGATTCTGCTACGTGACATATGGACTGAACATCATAAACTGAACTGAACCTCTGAATACTTGACTTTCAGCTGAGGTCTAACTTGAAGGTCAACTTATGAGTACCCTCTATTCTAGACTGAATTCATTATGTAAGAAAAAATTGAAGGATCTAAGGCAAGAGAGTGTTAAGATAAAGTGGGGTATCTTCCCCTTAGGATGCTATGTCCCTCTAAGAACGCTTACCTTACAGAGATACTAGGTGATGCACAGGGCATCTACAAACTAGATTATAACTAAACTTTGGGAGTCTGAAATTAATGCATGATGCATGGGATGAACTGAACTTGCAACTACTAGGAGATTCTACCTTGAAATAGTTACATTCTTTGAGATTTTGGATAGCATGAATAGATGCAAGGATGAGAAAACAAGTTATACAAATCTGACTGCTCACTGGCACAACATGAATACTGAAAGAGGGGAAACTATTCCTAAAATATCTCATAGCCTCCTGCACATAAGTGTGGTGCACAACATACTCATGTACAAGACTCTACTAGATGTGGCTTTCAGACTACCTAGGACTCTATTGAACCTTAGGCTTTGATACCAAGTTTGTAACACCCCAATTTTCTGAACCGAAATGCTACACAGTGCTCATGACCCCGAAGGACCACAAACTAACCCATGACTGATATCTGTACCTGTATACTGCATAATATACATAAAATGTAGAAACATGAACATGAAAGGCCATAAGGTTTGAACTGAATAAACGTCTGATAACAAAATGTTTGAAAAAGGTATAACAATACCAAAATAAGTCATAAATACTGAAAATAATGAGATCTGACTATCTAATCTCACATCTAGTCTGAAAGAATCTAACAGAACTAAATAAGGAGTTAAAAGAACATGTCTCTAACTAACTCCATCTAGCAACTGAATAATAAATGTAGCAATAATCATATCGTCCTCGAATGAGAAGGACTCACTGCAAACTTTGAACACTGGAATGTTACTGCTGATCTGGAGCTTGTGCCTCTGAAACAATGGTGTAACATAAGAGAAAGCACTATAGCACAAATGCGTCAGTACGTCTGAATGTACTGAGTATACGAGTGAGGTAGGCTAAATGCAAAGCGTTATATGCATGAACAATGCTAACTAAGATGAACGTGAGAATACATACATGCATAAACAACTATAACTAGACTCGTGATGATACTGACTACTGAGTCTGAATGATGACGACATGACTTTACTATTACTGAGGTACTGAATAGATTATTGACTACTTCTGACAGTTCAAATTATGAAGAACTGGTTTGAATGATTGTGTTTAATAGTCTTGAAACTGAATACTAGTAACGTGAGCTATGACAACTGATATTACTCATATAACTATAATGATCAGCCTAATCAATATAACTGATACTGAGCAACTGTATCTGATAATCTAAGTTCTGATAGAACTATCTGAGTTTCGTTCTACTTGGAGTAACTAAATCTGAGATCAGTCCTATCTAGCAGGTGATCATGAGTATACTGATAATAAGGATAATTTGACTTAGTCTGAGTTCAGTCCTATTTAGTGAGTGATCTTTAAATCTAATGATTCCGATACTGATTAATCATAGTTAAGATCAGTCCTAGCTAATGGGTGATCTTGAAGTCTATTTACAATGATAAGCATTGACTGTATCTAACAGTACTGAATCTGTACTACTAAGCTGAGTTGACTGTGTCTGAAAGCCCTGATTTTGTACCTAAAACTTTGGGATGTTTTCATATAATCGACATGCCCCAAGCTAAGCTGACTGGGGTCCAATCTCTGTCCTCACTGGAAGGGTGTCAGTACCACGCCACCAGTAAAGACATTTGTTGTGGAGTCAGTCCTAATCTAGCGGGTGAATCCTGGGATCAGTCCTATACATATAAATATGCTAACGGGTGACCCCTGAGTATGTCAGTCATATCTAACGGGTGACATCTCATACCTACGCTGAAAATGTAGTTCTGGAACTTAGGGATTACTTCTAGGGATCTTAGTCCTATTCTAGCGGGCGAGCCCTCATCCCTAGGTTCGCTCGGTGCTGAATCCTACTCCCATCTGAAAGACACTGAACTAAAGAACTAGGCTGAACTAAATAACTTAACAGAACTGATTTGTTAAACTGATACTGATTAACTGAACTGATACTAGTGGTATTGTTTAGCGGAGCTAAAACTGAGTTTACTGGATTCCGATGACGAACGAAATATAATGAGTTCTGAGGACTGATTAAGAGTACTGAAGTTACTGAGATTTACTGTGATTACTGAGGTTACTCAGCACTGAGATTACTGAGAATACTGAACTACTGAGATTACTAAGCTTTCCTAAGTCACATGACTGACTGATTTCTATAGATCACAGCTTGACTGAGAGTATCATGAAAACATGACATTTTTCTAGGCACACAACTATATGTTTTGGGTACAAGTACCCCTAGGACTTGATGGAAGAAAACTGACACACATAACTGACTTGATCATAAGAGTAGAGTCCATAATCCACAATATCATATATAAGGGATTTCATACTAAGCATGGTTCTCAACAATCTATTTCATGGAAGGGAATTTCATACAACATGTATATAATTGCATAGCTTTCAATATCATGCTCATTACATATTACAACCACAATCCATAATATCATAACTTGGGGAATTTCATGAAGTACATGGGTATTCTACATCTTGTACATGAGTGGATTTTGCAAGTAAGCATAGCATAGTTCCATAAGACTAGTTCATGAGTAATCCAACAGTGTTCACAAGACACATTATCAACATAGATGACATTGAATCATAGAGGCCTATCATGAATCCTTAACTTAGTCACAATTTAGCTATAATGCATGATTTCTAGTCTCTTACGTATTTTATCAAACACGTTACATGCACTCTTTAAGGCATAGGTGTATTCACAAACTTACACCACTTTAATCTTCCCAAATTCATGGGTTCCAACTAATTATACTAATTATCAATAATAATAATGTTGAAAAGTCATGACTTATCATAATATTGATTAATTTAATTAAGTCATAATTTTTTACAGTAATCAAGAATGTCATTAATAAATGGAGGTGAACAGTTGCGATTTTTTGCCTAACTCATTCAAGTTCAATCCTCTATAAATAGGTTCCTCCTTACTCAATCGTTCGTTCTACTACACACTATTTATTCCTCGCTCTTGTTACACCTTCAACTACTTTCTCTTCAAGGACTTGACAGCTTTTTCCTTGGTAAGTTTTTTTCTTGATTTTTGTGTAAATATACGTTGTATTACATTACATTACATTCGAATTCTTTCTTTTCTTTACTTTTATTTTTACGTGTGTGTTTTGTCAACTTATGCATTTTATAGATATGGCTGATCCTGTGTGGGATGTCGCTATTTTACGAGACGCCATAAGGGAAATGCAGAAGGAGGTTCATGACCTGCATTGGAAGTTGACTGCCGTCAGAGTAAGGATACTGCGGGAGATTTGCAGGCTACGGAGGGCGCTGCTACTACCCTTTGAAGATTGGCCGGCTGGCCATACAAATAATAATGATGTTAATAATGATGATAATAATAATTAAGCTTTTTTTTCTGTTATCTATGTATTTATTTTGTTTGTTTTATAAAAAATTGTGTTTGATACACTTGACTTTTTATTTCTTATTTAATTTTTGTGTTGTCTATTTCTATTTCTTAACGAATGACATGTCTACAATTAAGGAATAATTTGATTCTAGTATTAATAGCAAGAACATATGAGCTATCTGTTAGGTTTTGTGTGTGACAGGAGCTGTATTTTGTTGTTCGAAATATATTAGTAATCTGATGAAACAGATTATTTATCTGTTGAAACAGATTACTAATCTGGTGCAACTGAATACCCATCTATTAGATTTATAATGATATTACGGGCACCTAGAACCCTTAAACATGAATCTAACATGAGTCTACTATTACAACAGAATATTTATCTGGTGCCGCAGATAATGGATCTGTTTAAACAGATTGCTCTTGTATTGCATTCATGTTCGCGTGTAAGCTATTGTTGAAAAAACAACACACTAGCAGTTACCTAGATTCGACTAAAAAGCATAATCTGACTTACCAAAGTCTCCTCTCAAGTAAATTTCAAAGTTGAAAGTGATTTACGAAACAAAATTTGACATAAGAATTTGGTCAAAGAGCAACAGTTGGGGTAACAACAACAACAATGGTCAACAAGAAGAATATGAAGTTGATAATGAAGCATAAGATGATGATAATGAATCAGAAGAGGATGAATAAAGCAGCAGTAACAATGAACAACAAATATCGCGAAGAGAGAGAAAATAACAACGGATGAGGAGAGAGAAAAATATGTCTTTTTTTCCTTCATTCCCCGTTATATATTAACTAACATTTGAATCAAAGTATAAATTTAAAAACTTGTGGTTTATTTTGAAATTTTTCAAACTTTCTTAAACCATAATGAAGTAATTGTCACCTCTACTCAATTATTAAGACTTGTGTCACCTACACCTCATTTTAAAACTCTTTTGTCACCTATGGCCCAAACCCCCAAGTATCCTTATCAGCTTCATCGAATTGTGGCTTGACAAATTCATAATCTTTAACCTGTTTATTGGCGTAAAAAATATTAAATACGTATGACGATCATAATTAATATAACATTTGATTAGTTTTGAACTACATATGTATATCTAAGTGCATATGTATTTATTCAAATACATAATAAATTTATTTTATATTTATTTAATAGATAAAATATATTTAAAACATCAAATGAACACAAAATTACTTACCAATATGCCTTCAGGATTCTTATTAAAACCATCCACAGTTGTTGGAGTTGATTGATGTGGTGATGTATTCTTATCACCTTCCTCCATTTGAGCCGTGTCACAATCTTTGTCTTTTTCTTGTCGTTGAAAAAATATAAATACATTTGATTAAATATGTATTTATCCAAATATAAACACATTCTTAATATGTATTTACTCTAACCTAAATACATATTAAATTTGTATTTATTCAAACATAAATACATATGTTTGAATTTGTTATATGTATATAACAAATCAACTGTATTTATTCAAACGTAAATACATACTAAATATGTATTTAGTAAAACCTAAATACATATTAAATATGTATCTACCAAACATAAATATATATTGAATATGTATTTATTCAAACAAAAATACATATGTTGTACATGTATATAACAAATCAGTTGTACTTAACAATTATTCTTTATAAAACTAAAATTTTTGTATCTTCATCTCATTTATTGAATTCATTATTTGATCACACCTATTCCGAATGTCATTAAACTCTTTGCGAACCTGAATTCAAAGAATTGAATCAGATTTGAAAGAAACAAAAATACCAAAGTCTTAAGCATAAATTACCTCATTACGAAACTTTTCAAACACTTTCTTAGAAAGAACATCATCTTCGTCTTCACGATTAAAAAAGACATATCAGGCGACTCAATCGGAATGTCTTTCCTGTTTGAAGGTACTATTTATTTTGATTGAATCTCCTTGAATATTGGTGTCTTCACAGAAGACATCTTCACAGCACGATTTGGAGAAGTCCTTTTTGGTGTATGTTGATCTACACCTTTTGATTGATTCTTCAACTTTTTCTTGGCAAGTGAATTTGACGAATCGCCCTGATATTTTTTTTTTGTTGATTGAAAGCTGGTATTTTGGTGGAGGATCCTAAAAATCATCATCAGAATCAACATAATCTTCTTTATGACTTCCATCTCTATGGAAAACCTTCTTTGGTATCTGAAAGGTTGAAATCTCCTTTCATGTCGGCTCAATGTTCTTGAAAACAACCTACAACATACATGATAACCAGTTAACCTTGATAGTAATGCAAATCATTCAACCACTATTTTTTGTAAATTAACACGTATGAATACAGTAAATGTATTTACAACATAATCAGAACATCACATAAAACAGTGTATTTTCACTAAACTAACCTTATCATTTGAATTATTAAACAAACTTTCCATCAATGATTCATATCGTGGGCAAATAGAATTTCTCTTCCAATTTAGAAGACGTGAAATTTGAGAATCCACCTTGGAAGCAACAATACGAGGGACAGCATAACAACACTCGTACAACCAAATTTGAATGGCAAGTGGCATTCCATGAAGCATGTAAAACTTCCCTGTGGGTTTCAACTTTTTATTCAAATTTTTTGATAATTCTTCATATGCAACCAATCCCCAAGGATAGTCCCTGTAACAATCACTCTCGACTAGATCAAAATGGAGGCGTGGGATAGTGACAGTATCAACAGACGAAAGCAAAAATCCATGAATAAAAATATAAATTAGCAAACTTAATCGCATCTTCATCATTCTAATTCCCACATATTTTATCAGTAACAACAGCAAATAATTCCTTCTTCTGAATAAATCTGGAACCATCAAAATACTGATTAATAAATTTATTTGGAACGTCTTCATCAAATCCAAAATTATCCCTGTTTGAATGACAATTCTAATCAGTTACTACAGCAAATTCTCTAATACTAAAATGCAGAGTTGTGCCCTTCGCACGAATTACTATGTCACTTGTTGAACTTTCGGTAGTCTCCAGTGACATAATGCATCTCCCTAATTGCGCTTGCACAACACAATTCTTTTTCTTCATGAAAACACCAAAAAATACTATCAGTACAAAAATTCTTGAATTGATTCTTCGTTACATTGCCTTAATATGGTCTTAAATGTCATTGACCGTATGACAACCGATATGTGGTGCAAATTTAGTCAATACTCTTGCCATATATATTTTATCGCATAAAACCTATAAAAAATTAAAATACAATTATATGTCTAAAAAGGACAAATATGTATTCATACAAATACATCTTCAAAATTGGATTACAACATAAAAACAAAAAATTAGCATATGTATTATATGAATACATCATTGCTAGAAATATAAGACTTATCTAATGAAAATACATATACAACTACAAATTATCTAATGAAAACATATACAAATACAAATCTTAACATTATCAAATACAATATGTTACACAAGACTTAAATACAAAATTACAAATTATCTAATCAAAACATATACAAAAACAAATCTTAACATTATCAAATACAATATGTTACAAAAGACTTAAATACAAAAATACAAATTATCTAATAAAAACATATATAAATACAGAAATACATATCTTAAATATCTAGTACATAATAAATACAACTCTAAAACTTATAAGTAACAAATCCCATAAATTTTCATAATTACATATCTATAACATAACATATATAAATCTTTACATATATAGACTACAAATTTCATACCTTGGCTGAAAGCTAAAATAAGCACACAACTTATTAATTTCATATATAAAATAAATATATTAACATATTGTACATGATCTACAGAATTTTGCAAATGCAACAATACCTCCTCAACTTTCTCTTCTTCAGATGACGATTCATAATCAGATGAAACCGGGCTTGAATGAGATTTTTTATCTGGCTTTCTCTTTTTCGCTGTTTTTTGATTTTTTTTAGATTTGAGGGACAAAGATTCCATCACTGCTTTTCGTTTCATTATTTCGGCAAACTTTTGGGGATCGTTTCGCTTCTTCGATCTCAACTCTTGTAAGTTAAGACTTCCCTTTGGCTGATTATTACAAGAAACCAAGTTATTGTTTTCATCTTGGGCTAAACCTAGGCTAAAAAATGGTATTTCATCAAAATTCATAGAACAATTTGCATGCTTTGACATTATAGCGGAAAACAAGAAAAAAATCAACACATGAAATTAAACCTTAAAAAAACCCCAAATTAAACACAAACAATTTTATGTTTCAGTTTATAATGAACAAGAAAAATAAGAAGTCATAAGAAAAATTTAACATGCATTAACTGAAAAATCACTTACCATAAAAGGTGAAAACTATCAAGATTTATGGAGAAATTTCCAGATTTTGAAAAAAATACCCAGAATGCTTTATGAATACCAATCTGAGAAACTCACACTAGAACCAATTCTAGACGAAAATTTCCTACTAAAAAAAATTACTGTATCACATAAAATTATTAGCAGAAGAAAATAACACAAGCAGAAAATGAAGCATAGGAGGAAGAAGAAGATAAAGAAATTTTGGGGGAGGAAGCGGGGGATTAGAAATATCGAGGGGGGGCGCGACCGGGGAGGGGGGACCGGGGGGGATGGGGGGGAACTCAGAAAAGTTTGGGGGTATCAAGAATGAGGACTGCGAGGGGGATGTTGTGGGGGAAAGGGGATTTTTTTAATTATAATATATATATTATAATAAAAATAATAATTTATTTATGTGGCATTGATGTGGATTTGATGTGGCTCCGACATGGCTCCAACGTGGCACAAATGTGATGCATTTTTTATAGTGAGAGGTATAATTTTTTGAGGGTTGTAAAAGATTTATATAAAAGTTGTTTAGGGATAAACAATTACAAGTTAAGTTTAATGACTAAAGTGAATTTTAGTGACAACTTTAGGGTGAAAAGCATGTCTTTTTCCAAAAATAAATGAATACGTAAATAAGAATTTATGTCAAATATGTGTGACTGGTGCAAAATAGACTATTTATGTCACAGTCCAAAAAATGGGTTATGATATCATCAATCCTAATCTAATCTTGGTAGGTAAGCCCAACACCAAAAGATATAGAGATACAGAAAAGATAAATAACACCAAAATACGAAAATTTAAAATATAGTAAGGCCAGATATATAACACAAACTCCAAAACTGAACAAATACAAACTCAAATTCCAAAATCTACCGTCATGAGTAAAGAGCACTAACAAACTGAAATAAAAATGCTCTAGAATGTAAGATAAAGAAAAGATAAAAATATGATGAAGTTTGGAATCATGCTTCGAACGAGGAGCTCACTAGTACTCTGAGACAACCTCAATAAAGCACGAAGTCAAGTTTCGTGAGTCGCACTCAAACTGAAATCTGTACTAAAAGAATACACAAAGTAGGATGAATACGGTTCATTTATACACAACAGACATCAAAGGCCAACCAAAAAAAGTAGAAAACAAAACATATAAAGGATACTATGAGCATGCTTCCACCTGCATACAAAAAAGTTCCCAACAAAGACTCAAGCCATATCTTCTAACAGTATAAATACTATAAGTATAACAATAATAGAAGAATAACTACACACGAATATGTAAAGAAAGACTAAATTACACGACTAGCAAACAACAATGCAAATAATGCAATGCAATAATATGATAAAGATGTAATGTCTCAATATCACCTATATACACCTTCCAAACATAAGCTTCCAAAAAGGACTCAGGAGGAGGGGGATATATATATATAAAAGCATTTCATTTTCTTTCAAAATTAGTGTTTCTCATGATACTCATTCCATGAATATGGATGAATGATATAAGGATGCATGGTCATAATCAAAATAATATCATGTAATGAATCAACTCAATAATGATTTAATGAGTTCATGATTTAAGCCATCACATAACAACAGTAATAAAGAGTCATGTAAGGCATCAATAATATTAATTCAAACCTTCACTTGGGCATCATTATAATAATAATAATAATAATAATAATAATAATAATAATGGTAAATAATGTACAAACAAGACCAATATCAACTCGCTCACAGAAATTACAATAATAATAACCTCTCAAGTCAATAACGATAGCCACAGAAGCCCTCGCATAGACGATACGATAAAACAATCATCTCTAAAGATGAATCTCATGATAAAATTTCCAACTCATAGCATACTTTACATGAATAGTTAACTATCCAGTCCAGTTTGAAAAAAGTTAGGACATAACCTATCTCGAAAAGTCAAAACACGAGTATGAACACTTCAACAAGGAGATGTTCCTTTTTGTGCGGTCTTAGAACAAACCCAATCTATCAAAAACATAAGCTACATATCAAGAGGAGTCTAATGAAATCCATATTAGATATTTTTGGGGATATAAAAGTTCACTCTCAAAATTAGGGTTGGGCATATTTTGGTATAAATCGAAAAATCAAACCAAAATTAAAATTTTGGTTTGATTTTTTAATTTTTTGGATCGGTTTCGATTCTCAATTTTTAAAATTCGGTTAACGGTTTGGTTTTTGATTTTTCAAAAATATAATTTGAATAAATTGATTAACCAAAATTCTATAAATAATTAATAATATATATATATAATATTTAATATATAATACTATAATATAAATATATAATATCAACCCTAATAATTAATAAGTAATAGCACGCCACATATAACTAGCAGCATACATTAGTCCAATAGTCGAACAATCGATCGAACCACAGACCGCTGGCGAGATCGTCGTCTGTACAGCAACACCAGAGACGGCGACCAGACAGCCATTGTGGGTTGCAGCTCACAGTGCCGACTGTGGTCTTTCCGATAGCGACCACTCTTCCGAATTCTGACTGTTTATGCAAACTTATGCATAATGAAGTTATATATTATGTTAAACTTATGGTCATATCATTTACTTTCATCCATGTTGAGTTATTTATATCTGGGAATGAAAAATAGGTTTGAATTTTTTAAATCATTAATTTTAAATATCCAGTCATAACAAAGAGAGGTTCACTACTTTAATCTTCAAAATCGAAATAAAAATTCAAATAACCGAACCGAATTTGTAGAAATCAAATCGAACCGAAATTGTAGAAATCGAACCGAATCGAATTTATTTCGGTTTGATTACGATTGTCATTTTTGTCAATCCGAAAATCAAAAAATCAAATCGATATTAAACTATCAAACCAAACAAACCGAATGCCCACCCCTACTCAAAATTAACAAGAATCTTTATTTTCTATATTCACATTAATTAGTCATTGCAACGAAAATCATTCTCGTTAGGATAATAAGACTTTATTTCAAAACGATTTAGGGCTTTAATTGACATATAGTTTAAAATAACTAAAAATTACCTATATACACAAGTTAAAGTTACATAATTACATTAAATCCCAAATTGGTAAAGTATTTACACAAATCCCAAAATAATTACAAAAATTTCCTTATTTGGTAATTTCTCTCTCCTTAATTATACATCCAAAAAAGGCCACATGTTTCTCCCTCTTTTTCTCTCCCATTACAAATCAGTTTATCCTCCATTATTCAATCTCTTTTTTCACGCCTAAAATCAAGCAATCATACTTTTAGAGTTTACCATTGCAAGTTTTCAAACATTAATTGAACTTATTGATTTCATTCATTAATTTTTAAAAATTTTTTTTTAACTTCAGCAAATCAAAAAGTCATGGACTTGTTTGAGAAAACAAAAGGCAAAAAAAATGACGACGAATTATCAGAAGCATCAAAAAATCTCAATTGGATCATCATCATCAGGAAAGCACAACGGGGCGGAACATGTCACGAAAAATGAATTCCCTGAACAGAGCACAACGGATTTTATTCAAATGATTGAATCAGCGAAATCACTTACTCAATCTTCTGTATGAATCTAAATCCTAATTATTTGATTATTTAATGTTTGTTTATATTATTCTCTTTCTGAAAAAGAATGATCTTGCTCCGTTTGATATTTTTTAATACTCTTTCAAAGATTCTATTTTATAATATCAAATTTTCAATATTCTTGGATCTAACGTTATGTTTCAAAGATTCTATTTTATATGTTTCAGTATTTTTTTCTAACTTTATGGTTATTTTTTGTTGAAACAGGTTAGCTTTGTGGTTGCAAAAATAACTGCAATTTGTACACCGAGGCTACTCAAAAGAATAAGTGATTTGCTACGATGGAAAAAAATTACTTGTCATCGCGTCCAAAGATGTAGATTTTATACATTATACATTACTTTATTTAACACACTTATGTATAATATAAATTCTTGTATATATAGAAGAGACTGTTTTTGTATTTAGTCGAATTATACAATTATAATCTATGAATTTTGTATAAGCCTACATTATACATTCTAAAAAATAATGTAATATTTTATATGTATGGTGTAACATTATACATTCTTGAAGTTTTTATTTGAAAGTACAAGATATAATATATCAGACATTATACATTAGTTATTTTGGAAGACTAATGTATAATATAAGTCTAATGATATATATTTTCAATATGTTATAAATTAAAAGTTCTTATTACATTAGTTGTGTTTTATGTTGTATTTACAGTTAAAAAGTCTTATTTTTGTATAATTTTTCATTATACCTTCTGTCAAGCTTATAGGTCATACATGTTTAAAGTGAAAAATTTAGATGTGTAATATGACATTATACATTACTGCAGTTTATTTTTAAAATGTATAAGTTGCCCTTATACTTTTTCTAATGTATAATATAAGCCTGAAGATATATATTTTAATATGTTATACATTAAAAGTCCTTATAAGATGCATTTTATGCTTTATGTGGTATTATACTGTTAGAAAATTTTATTTTTGTATAAATTTTCATTATACCTTCTGTCAAGATATATAGGTCATACATGTTTAAGGTGAAAAATTTAGATGTGTAGTATGACATTATACATTACTACAGTTTATTTTGTAAATGTATAAGTTGCCCTCATACATGTGAAATTATTGTGTATTTTACTTCAATTTTTTTACGAACTTCTTCAATATTCAATTCCATGGCGATCGTAGAAATCAATTTCAAAAAGTTAATACTTTTCGAAATAATAATTGCATCACTTTTATGGAATTGATAAATGATTTTCAACTCCCAAATTTCGAAATGATGCAACAATATGGAGATGTTCATATTTTTTTTCCGAGAATTGAAGAAAGGCGAAGACGTTTTTTTTTTTCAAAAACGTCATTAAAAATGAGAAAAACTAACAGTGATGTTTAAGAGTTTTTTTGAATTTAAATTTCAGTTATTTTATTTAATCATACAAAACATAATTATAGGTAATTAATGGCTTTATTTAAGGGGATGAAAGATTTCATTTGATTACTCTTTCCATGAATGTAGGAGATTATGTTTTATTATCTTTCCTTAAATATAGGATTAACTGTTTTATTGTACATTCGAGCTATGTATGACGGGCAGTCGAATGTATGAGTATATTTATAAAATTCGGGAGAAAAAAAACTAGAGAAGATTTTATGTAATTAGTTTCAATAAGTAGGAAATTTATGTTGTTTACACTTAAAATAAATGGCTAGATTCAATATACTTGTATTCAAAATTAGTCTTTTATCCTACAATGTATGAAAAAATAAAATTAATATGACATGACATGCCAACTTAGAAATATATTGAAAAAGAAAATTCTTGTAGGATTTAAAATTATAATTGAATGACTTTATAGGGGAAAAATTCAAAGATAATTTTAGTGGAGTCCTCTCAATACTTACATGAATATATAGGAAAGAAAAATTAAAAAGTGACTTCAGTGAGACATTCTCAATATTTGGATAGCCACCTAAGGAATTAACTCCTCTGGAGATAAGTTTATTACATATTAATTGTTCAGAAAATTACATGTTATAGATCCAAATATGGGTGGCTTTAGGCATTTAACCTTAATAAAAAATGTCTTTAAAAATATTTTTTCTTACCTTTTAAGTATAGTACAAGTACCATTTTACCCCTCTACACCTCAAATATATTTTTAAACTTTCCATACTCATTTATCTCTCAAATTTTATTTTTTATTATTTTCACTTTTTTTATTTTTTCTTTAATTTTATTATTCTATTTCTTATTATTTTCATTTTATTTTTTATTTAATTTTATTATTCTATTTTTTATTATTTTTACTTTTTATTTTTTTCTTTAATTTTATTTTCATTTTTTAATTCATTTGTCTCAACATTTATTTTTTTTCTCTTTTTTCTTTTTTTTTCTCAAGCATTATCTATTTCTTTTTGTTTTTTTTTTATTTCATTTTTCTTTAACCTTTATTTTTCTTTTATTTTTGCTTTTTATCAGTTCTCTTTTTGTCCTTCATTTTTCTGAAACTTTATTTTTATTTTTCTCAATTTTTAATTCTTCACTTTTTTCTTAATCTTTATTTTTTTTCTTTCCTTTTTCTCTCAATCTTTTTTCTTATTTCTCTATTTTGTTTGATCACTTTTTTCTTTTTTCTCAACTTGTATTATATTTTGCTAATAAATAAGAAATTGGATAATCCGCAAAGAGATCTTCTTTTTTGACATCAAAGTAAATTTAAAGGCATGGATTGTTGTTACGAAGTTTTTTGAAAATTCTTGAGATAAGTCGTGTCTCTAAGGCGAGCATTGTAGAATATCTCATAAATAAAGACATAACGTGGTAGTGTCAACTCTTGCCCGTGGGCATAATTTATTATTTGAAAGTCCTTAAGCTAAGTCTTGCCTCAAAGACAATAGTTGTAAAACATCCCATAAATGAAGACATAACGTGGTAGTGTCAACTCTTGCTCGTAGGGCATAATTTGTAGTTTGAAAGTCTTTGAGTTAAGTCCTACCTCTAAGGCAAGAGTTGTAGAACATCTCATAAATGAAGACAACGTGGTAGTATCAACTCTTGCCCGTGGGGCATAATTTGTAATTTGAAAGTCCTTTAGCTAAGACTTGCCTCAAAGACAGTAGTTGTAAAACATCTAATAAATGAAAATATAACGTGGTAGAGTCAACTCTTGCCCGTGGGATATAATTTGTAGCTTGAAAGTCCTTGAGCTAATTAAGTCTTGGCTCTAAGGCAATAGTTGTAGAACATCTCATAAATGAAAACATAACGTGGTAGAGTCAACTCTTGCCCGTGGAGCATAATTTATTGTTTGAAAGTTCTTGAGTTAAGTCTTGCCTCTAAGACAATAGTTGTAGAACATCTCATAAATGAAAACATAACATGGTAGAGTCAACACTTTCCTATGGGGCATAATTTGTAATTTGAAAGTTCTTGAGCTAAGTCTTGCCTCTAAGGCAATAATTGTAGAACATCTCATAAATGAAAACATAACATGGTAGAGTCAACCCTTGCCCGTGGGACATAACTTGTTGTTTGAAAGTCCTTGAGCTAAGCCTTGCATCTAAGACAATAGTTGTAGAACATCTCATAAATGACAACATAACGTGATAGAGTCAACTCTTGCCCATGAGACATAATTTATTGTTTGAAAGTAGCGGAGCTAAGTCTTGCCTCTAAGATAAGAGTTATAAAATATTTCATAAATCAAAATACAATGTGGCAGTGTCAACTCTTGACCATGAAACATAACTTGTTGTTTGAAAGTCATAGGTCTTGTCTCTACAATGTGGTAGTGTCAACTTATCCATGAAACGTAGCTTTTTGTTTGAAAGTCATAAGTTTTGCCTTTATAATGTGATAGTTTCAACTCTTGCTAATGAGATGTAACTTGATTGAAAGAAATCGAAAAAAAGAACAAAAATAATAAAATTGCTAAAAAAAGAAGAAAATGAAAAATATTAAAAAAAGTAGAAGTTGAGAGAGAATGAGAAAAAAATAAAGGTTGATAAAAAAAAATAATAAAGGTTGAGAAAAATTTAAAAATAAAAATCAAAGAATTTTTTTATATATATATATATAAAAGTAGACGTTGAGAGGTGTAAAGAAAAAAAATGATAAGGATTGAGAAAAGCTAAAAAGAATAAAAAAAGAGGAAAGAAAAAATAAAAATTAAAGTAAAATAAAAAAAATTGAGAGAAAAAAAGGAAAAAGGTAAAGGTTGAAAAAAAAAAAAAAAAGAGAAGAAAAAATAAAATTAAAGTAAAATTTAAAAGAGAAAAAAACATAAATGTTGAAAGATATAAATATGAAATTGTTATCCATTATGAGGATATTTATGTAATTTACTTCATTGATCAGAGGCAATTTCGTCCCAAAAAATTATTAGTTAATAGGTAAAGGTTATTTTAAGAAAGTTTTTTTAGTTGAGGCTAAAATTTTGAAAGCACCCCAATTTAGGTCTATTCTTGAGATTTATCCATAATTGTTTGATAGTATTTGCAAAGTAGCCAAGTTACATAATATAGTTAAAGTACAATCTTATTTACATAAATAACAAAATTTGATTCATCCTGAGGTTGAGACGAATTTTAATCATAACATTGAGACCAGCTAGATAAAGTTGAGATCTTTAAACATAAGATTGAGACCTATTAGATAAAAATAGGGAAGGTGAGAGATTCAGATAGAAAAATGGATTGAATCACAGCTAAAGTGATTTCTATTGATTGTTATGGCCACTTTTATTCAAGTTTTAAAAAAAAAAAAAAAAACACAGGTTTCTATGTTACACCTAGGAATATAAGATCTCTATATAGACAAATCGATTATCAATTCGATAGATCGATTATCGATCCGACCTATATATTAATAGCTAAATTTTCTCTATATAGTCTGCTTAAGCTACAGAAACAGCAGGTATTAATACAAAAGAGAAACATTTGCAAACAAGAAGACTTCAGATAACCAAAGCTAAGATCACAATATTTAGAAAGCAAACAACACCAATAGGTGTGTACATGTCTATCGAATTGTAGGATGAAAGACTCACTCGTGGTTAGATAGTATAAATGAAATTGGAAAACATACATGGCTACACAGGGCGTTCATACAATTACCAGCCTTACAAGAAAATTTAGAACTTACAGAAGGACGAGAATTGGCATTCACCGTATTATGTATAAACAAACCAAACACAGAGTTGATTTCATGTCGACTAGCTTTTTTATCCTCATATGCTTTTTCAAAGTTTTGATCAGTTTTTCATAATTTGGCAATTCAACATCAATTTTCTAACAGTGATTAATATGTGCATTGCAGAATTATAAATGTAAAAAAGAGGACATACGTTACGGATGCTAAATGCACTGCACAGAGACACTATCCAAGTTTTGATCCCATGATGAAGAAAGTGATCCTGATTTCAGTAATCAGGCTGAAGTCATACTCAATGCTACTAAGGAGGCATAAACTCCATCTTCTATATTCATAAGATCATCATGTCTTCCTTTCTCAGCAATGACTCCATTCTTCACAACAGCAATGATATCAGCCCCTCTAATTGTGGTTAAGCGATGAGCTACAACCACGGTTGTCCTATTTACCATTATTCTATCCAATGCTTCTTGTACTATGCGCTCTGATTCTGCATCTAATGCACTTGTTGCCTCGTCCAGCAAAAGGATCTTTGGGTCCTTCAATATTGCTCGTGCAATAGCTATTCTTTGCTTTTGTCCACCAGATAATTGTATCCCTCTTTCCCCAACCGGGGTATCAAATCCTTGAGGCAGTGAGGATATAAAGTTGTGTGCATTTGCTGATTTTGCTGCTTGAATGATCTCCCCTTCTGTTGCTTTCCCTTGTCTGCTGTAGGCAATGTTGTCACGAATTGTCTCGTTAAATAGTACTGGTTCTTGACTCACCAGGCCCATTTGTTGCCTCAGCCAACTCAAATTTAGTTGTTTGATTTCCACACCATCCAATTGTATTTCTCCTGATTCAGGATCGTAGAACCTCTCTATTAGGCTAATGACAGTTGATTTCCCGCTTCCACTCTCCCCCACCAGAGCAACAGTCTACAAAGAGGCGAACACCAAAAGTTTAGGTCATTCTAATAAAAGATGTACATCATAATGTAGAGTGAGTACTTGAAAGTACCTTTCCAGAAGGGATAGTTAAACATAAATCCTTGAAGATTTGGACATCCGGGCGAGTTGGATACCTGAAACTCACATGTTTGAGTTCAATATCTCCACGAACAAAAGCTAGAGTAGTGCCAACATCAGAACTTGAGTTAATCTTGGATTTTCTATCAAGAATGTCAAATATAGAAGCTATAGAATCTTTGGCTTTGTTAACATTTGGAGCAATTCCAGTACTTTGAGTAACTCCAACGGCTGCGAATGTCAATGCAAAGAAAACCTGCAATGTTAAAATTCTCTGTCAAAAAACAATACAGACAGACAGGAGAGAGAAAGAGAATCGTGTATTTTTACCTTAAAGACTTGGCCGAATGTAGCTAACCTATGTTCGATTAGGACAGATCCAATGAAGAAACAAAAGCCAATCGTACAATAGAGTGTAAAAGAACCAAAACCTAAGCTTGCTCCACTAACAATTCCGATCTTTACTCCTTTCATCATTGGGCCTTCACATTTCTTTAGGTACATGTCCATCACTTTTTCTTCTGCACAGAATGATGTCACTGTTCTAATACTACCAACGGCATCATTTGCTATTTGACTAGCTTCTTCATACATCACCTGAAAAAATGAGCAAAACCCTTCATAATATTGTTCAACCACCTTATGAAAGTTTATGAAATATAACAACTAACAAGAACCTTAGCATCAGCACTATAGCCTTCATACAACTTGGCCGGTAAAAATCCTGGCACACAAATTAAGGGTAATACAAAAAGAATGATAATCGCTAGAATCCAATTAGCAGTGAAGGCTATCACGAGACCGCCTAATGCAGTTGCCGTGCTTTGTACAGTAAGTGCCAAAGCATCACCCACAAGTGTCCTGACTGTAGAAGCATCCGTTGATAACCTTGCACCTACTGCACCACTGCATTCAATAAAATTCCACGTTTTAGCATATGTCACCCTGCAGGGAGAATTTAATGACAATCACAAGTTCACAGACCTTGAATTTGCAGGGTCATCAAACCAGCTGATTTCTTGGTGGACTACTTTCTTAAATGTCAAAGAACGGATTCTCTCGATCAATTTCCCCCCTGCAACTCCAAATAAATAATTCTCGAAAGGTACAACCAGAAAAGTTACCACACCGAGGCCAAAGAACATGAGTCCCCAGAATCTCGATTCATTTCGCAACTTATGTGGAGGGTTAAAGAAGGATTTAATGGCCTCTGAGAGCAAGAGCCCAAATAAGGGCATTAGTAGGCCATGAATAATTGCAGCCAATGATCCAAGTAGTACATATGGAAACTCAGGTTTGTTTAGTTCAGCAAGCCGCCTAATAGGAACTTTATTTCGATTCTTTAAACTTTGCTCATCATCTTTTTCCTTATCCTCATCTCCTGTTGCAGCTTCATGAATATCAGTCGTCCCCCGACCAGGATAGCTGAGTGTGAAGGAATGTCTAGAGGATCCATGGCTTGTTGATTGCTTCATTGCTGACAATTGCTGGCTTGATGACCTGGTCATGTTGTAGTCCAAATTCATGGTTGTATTTACCTTGTCAGGGTCCATATTTTTCATAATCATGTTATCATCTTCATAGCTTCCCATGCCTCCCTGCATTTGCATAAGCTGTGAATATGCCCCATTTGGATCTTGCATCAATTTATCGTGATTTCCTATTTTCATAATGAGAGTAAAGATGGTTATACCTATCTACAAAAGTAAGGCTTGATGAGCATCTTTCTCCTTTTTGAATTATTACCTTGCTCTAGTAGTTTGCCAGCGTGCAGTACAGCTATAAGATCAGCATTTCTGATGGTTGTTAGACGATGAGCAACAACCACAGATGTTCTTTTCTCCATAACTTTCTCAAGTGCTTCTTGCACAATTTGCTCTGATTCAGCATCAAGTGCACTTGTAGCTTCATCGAGGAGTAGTATTTTTGGGTTCTTTAGAATAGCCCTTGCTATTGCCAGTCTTTGCTTTTGACCACCAGATAGTTGTGTTCCACGCTCACCTACCATAGTGTCTAGCCCCTATAGCTCCCCGAAACATGAAAAGGATGAATATCCGTACAAATTTTTTAGTTTGTCCTTTGCCTATTAGCAGCTTACAGGAAGTGCAGATATAGATATTAAGGGAAAAAAATTATTACCTGGGGTAGTTTTTTAATGAAATTAGCACCATTAGCAATATCAATAGCTGTGTTAATCTCTTCTTCAGTAGCGTTTTCTTTACCATAACTGATATTCTCCTTTATGGTAGTTGCAAACAGGATTGGCTCCTGGCTTACTAATCCTATCTGCTGCCTTATCCATTTGAGTTGATATTTCTTCAAATTGACACCATCTATGAGTACTTCTCCAGCTTCAGGATCGTAGAATCTCTCCAATAAACTGATAATAGTTGACTTCCCGCTTCCACTTTCCCCAACCAAAGCTACAGTTTTGCCACTAGGAACAACAAGTGATAATCCACTAAATATTTGCACATCTAGCCTGGATGGATATCTAAAATACACATCTTTAAGCTCAATTTCACCCTCGATGTGTTCCAACACAACCCCACTCACGTCAGATGCGTCAATCAAAGGTTTTCTGTTGATTGTCTCAAACATTTTGTAAGCTGCAGCCTGTCCTGCTGCAAATGCATTCAATGAAGGTGTAGTTTGGCCTAGTGACCTGCAAATCATCAAGAAAACAAGCCAAAGATTTCGCACTTCTTAGCCTACACTAATTATCCAGTGAGACAAATCTAAGAAGCTTTAAACAGACCGAACTTTTACACTTACATTCCACCGATCATTATAGCCATGAGAACATTGATGACATCTCCACCATGATAGCCTTTCTCTATTACCATTTTAGAACCATACCAAATGGCAAGTCCATAAGTAGATAAAAGAACGAGTAAGAATGTACCAAGTCCAACTCCTGAAACAAGCCCTTGTTGGACAGTAAAAGCATAGGCAATTTTTAGTGTGTTGTCGTACTTATTTATCGCCAGCTTCTCTCCATTGAATGCTGCAACCTAAAGATAATTGTGACTTTGATTAAAATTAATAAGTCTATTGCTAAATTATATAGAAAGATTTCGGACTGTGCTGAGGTTTTACTGTTCTGATTGCTCCAATAGTTTGCTCAACTACATTTCCAGCTTTTGCATAGGCAATCTGTCCGCGGCTTGACATGTTGGACATGATCAATGCCATGGCTCCTCCAGCAATGACAAGAGCAGGAATGCAAGAAACCAGGACTAGTGAGAGAAGCCATCCCTTTGAGAAGGCGATTATGAAGCCTCCAACGAATGTCGAGAGAAGCTTAACAAACTTCCCAACCTGCAATCAATCAACACAAGATTATTTTTTGTTGGGTTATTAAGCAAAGTTAAAGCATCTCGTTAGTAGAGAACTGCACCTTATCACCCAAGGCATCTTGAATGAGAATAGTATCTCCAGACATTCTTCCAATGACTTCTCCAGTTGTTGTTTCAGTGTCAAAGAAGGCAATGTCCTGCCTCAATATTGTCTTCAAGTACAGTCCCCGAATTCGAGTCGCTTGTCTCTCTCCAGTAACCATCCAACATGACATCTCTGTAATACTAATATTTATTGGTAAGCTTACGCATTTTGCTTCTATTTCAATAGTACAAGAACACAAATTTAGGCTGTTCTTATTTCTTGTCTGGTTCTTTTACCCTGTCCTGATCTAATGGTACACTCTTGGGAAGTTATCTACACTTTCTAGCACTGTATCTGTTGGATAACTATCATCACAAATTCATATGTTAGATTCTAGATATAAGTTAACCCAAATACAACCTAGCTATTTTAGGGTCAATTTTCAGGAATCTGTTATAAAATTCAAAATATTATACTATTATGTTTGATAGTTTAGTTGATTAGAAGGCTTAAATTTACCCTGCCACGTAAAGAAAATGAATTTAGAATACTCAAAAATGAATTAGTGTACACACTTACGTAAAAAGCAAGCTATGGCCGACGCAATAGCGAGATAGACATAGTAAATGGCAACCTGAAATGAAAATAAAATTAAACTGCCAAGTTAAATTACCTATTTACATACAAACAAATATTTGTAAAAAGTGCAATCAGTGGAAAGACCAAAATCAATTTAGAGTTGTCTTCTTTAAGTAAACAGACTAGTAGAATGTTCAGCTGATTGCGCAATTATGTATCTACTCTCTCCAAAACAGACTAGTAGAATCAATCTATAACAATTCTGTTTCTTAAAGGATGGTGCGTCACCCTTTTTTCACTAGAATATTTTAGAGTCCGTTTGGATTGTTGTTACAAAACTGTTTATTTGAAAAATATTTTTATAAAATAGCTTTTTAAAAAAGTACTTTTAAAAAAAAATAATTTGTATTTGATAAATTCATTTGAAAGATAAACAAATTGTATTTGAATAATTTTTTTAAAGAAGTGTTTTCTTGAGCGACATGACTAAAAATGACATATATTAATATACTTTTACTACTAAAATTAATTTATAGAGAATATTTTTTTAAAATATCTATTATAATATTCTTAATTAAAATTTTATTTTTATTTAATTAAATATCATTATTAATGATATTTTTAGATTTATGTAAAGAAAATGAGTGAAAAAAATATATATAAATCAGAAAATAAAAAATATAGATTTATTTTGTTTGTAGGGAAAAGGCTCAAATATGCCACTAAACTATCAGAAATGGTTCATTTATGATATCCATTAAAAGTTGGGCTCATTTATGTCATCGCCGTTACAAAATTGGCTCATCCATGCCATTACTTTTTAATAGATTTTTAAAAACAGTCTTGCCACGTGGCAGCTTATTAGAGGGCCACGTCATTTTTTATTTTATTTTATTTTTTTAAAAAAAATTAATTTTTTTTTTAATTTTTTTTTTTTTGATCCATTAAAAAGAATCCACCCAATTTTTTGATCCATTAAAAATTAATTTGATCTATGCTTTTAAAATTTGATTAATTTTTCATGATCAAATAAATATTTAAAGAATTTTTTTTTTTTAATCTACTACTAAAATTTATAACCAAACACTATTCTAATTAAGCATATAGTATGTCTTAGCATACATGAAATATTTTGTTAGCCGAATGTAAGTAACTTTTTAGTTTTTTATTTTTTTATTAAGCATAGAATGGCATCATCAGCACCAGGGGCGGCTCAAACAAATTTATGGCCTAAGGCAAAAATCAAACGGAGGCCTTGCGTTTTATTTTTTTATATAAAATTTTTATTTTTTCTATAAATAGTATTTAATATATTTCTTAAAATTTGTAATTTATTATTACTAAACAAAAATAGGCCCCTCAAATTTTGGGGTCTTAGGCGGCCGCCTTTTCTCCTAAAAGGTTGAGCCGACCCTGATCAGCATTCAACATTTGTACGTAACACTTTATGCATCATCATTTATCATTGCAAAAACAGGAAGGCGACAACATGCCGACATATATAGTATACGTAGAGTTGGAAAAATGAGAAGCTAACTATTAATAATATAATAATAATATTTGATGTTTATATATCCCTTCAGTTACAACTGAAAAATGACAAAAGCTTTAGTTAACGTGAATCTTTAAAAAAAAAAAGTGATAAAAAGCGTGGAGTGTATACTCTCTCCGTCCCCTTTTAGTTACTCGTCCGTCAATTAAAATATCTATTTTATTATAATATATTTATTAAATAATGTTTACTATTGTATTTGAAATTAATTTGAAGAAAAAATAATTAATATTAAAGGTAAAATATGAAAACAATCTTAATATGTCAAAAATAACGAATCGAACGAGAATGTTTTAAGAATATATTCATGAAAAATTAATCAAATTTTAAAAGCATAGATCAAATTAATTTTCAATGGATCAAAAAATTGCGTGGATTCTTTTTAATGGATCAAATTTTATTTTTTTAATTAAAAAAAATAATTTTTTTAAATGAAGTGGCCCTCTAATATGCTGCCACGTGGCAAGGCTATTTTTAAAAACCATCTGTTAAAAAGTAATGGCATGGATGGGCCAGTTTTGTAACGGCGATGGCATGAATGAGCCCAACTTTTAACAGATGACATAAATAAGTCATTTTTGATAGTTCAGTGACATATTTGAGACTTTTCCCTTAATTATATATATAAGTAGAATCAATCTATTACAATTTTGTTTCTTAAAGGATGGTGCGTCACCCTTTTTTCACTAGAATATTTTAGAGTCCGTTTGAATTGCTGTTACAAAACTACTTATTTAAGAAACACTTTTATAAAAAAGTTTTTTAAAAAAGTGCTTTTGAAAAAAAAACAATTTGTATTGGGTAAATTCATTTGAAAAGTGTTTTTGATAAACAGATTGTGTTTGAATAATCTTTTTAAAGAAGTGTTTTTTTGAGCCACATGACCAAAATGAACATGTATTAATAGACTTTTACTACAAAAATCAATTTATAAAGAATATTTATTTTAAATATCTATTACAATATTCTTAATTAAAATTTTATTTTTATTTAATTAAATATCATTATTAATGACATTTTTAGATTTATTTAAAGAAAATGAGTGAAAAAAATATATAAGTCAAAAAATAAAATAAAGAATTATGATGTAAATATGAAGTATAAAATTTTAAAATCAAACTTATAAGATATGTTAATTAATTAATAAGTTATATATATATATATATATACATGTATATGTATATATGTGTGTGTGTGTGATAGAGATATTTTTGTCATAAAAAATAATTTCTTACTTCTGCTTCTGCTTTTTTTGAAAAACAAAAATTTTCTGCTTCTTCTTAGAAGCAGAAAAACTGCTTCTGCTTCTCTTTTAAAGCACTTTTGCCAATTTACCAAACATCCTTCTTTTAAAAAAAAAGTATTTTTTTCTTAAAAATAAGTACTTTTTGAGAGAAATAAGCAATCCCAAACAGGCACTTAGAGCCCGTTTGAGATTTCTATTACAAAACTGCTTATTTAATAAGCACTTTTATAAAATAGCTTTTCAAAAAAGTATTTTTGAAAAAAGCAATTTGTGTTTGGTAAATTCGTTTGAAAAATACTTTTGATTAACAGATTGTGTTTGGATAATCTTTTCAAGAAGTGCCTTTTTGAGACAAATAACCAAAAAGGACATGTATCAATAGACTTTTACTACTAAAATACAATTTATAGAGAAAATTTATTTAAAATATCTATTATAATATTTTTTATTAAAATTTTATTTTATTTAATTATAAAGCACGTACTCTAAAATTTTCAATCAATATTTATATACATAAATATATTAAAAATATTAATAATGATATATTACTTAAATTATTTAAATATCACTTTAAAATATCAAACAAAAATAAATATAAAAATTATTTCATAAATTAAATCATTATTTATGAAAAAATTAACGACAAAAATAATTAGTCCTTCATACATCACAAAATTCTCAATAATTTTATCTCTAATTTTATTCTGCAATATCTCCATACTAGTAGAAGATTTGTCTTTTATTTCTGAAGGTATACCAGAAAGCTCATCTCCTTCTTCATATGTGCAAACTACATGGTGACAAATATGTCACCTTTCATGAATTATTTATTTAAAATTAAATATTCGAGAAAAAATTTATAAGTGTTGTCAAAATATCATTTATTCTGGTAACGTGATTCATCTGTCATTTGTTATCATTAATAATAAAAAATAAAAATTTATATATTCTTCGGATCATCATCAATACTTTTTAAAATTTATTTAAAGAAAATGAGTGAAAATAAAATAATAATATATAAATTATAAATAAAATAAATAAGTATAATATAAATATGAAGTATAAAATATTAAAATCAAACTTTAATCATACGTATAAGATATGTTAATTCTTTATTTTATTTATATAGATATTAGTGTGTGTGAGAGAGAGAGATGAGCCTTCATATTATTTTGTTTTTATATATATTAGTGTGTATGTGAGAGAGAGAGTGATAGGGATATTTTAGTCATAAAGAAAGTGAGTTTCTGCTTCTGCTTCTGTTTTTTTTTTTAAGCAGAAATTTTCTGCTTCTTTTCAGAAGCAGAAAAACTGCTTTTGCTTTTTTGAAAAACACTTTTGCAAGTTTACCAAACACCCTTCTTTTAAAAAAAAAAGTGTTTTTTTCTCAAAATAAGTGTTTTTCTTTGGGAAATAAGCAATCTCAAACAGACGCTTAGAGCCCGTTTGAGATTGTTATTACAAAACTGCTTATTTGAGAAACACTTTTATAAAATAGCTTTTTAACAAAGTGTTTTTAAAAAAAATAATTTGTGTTTGATAAATTCATTTGACAAGTGTTTTTGAAAAACAGATTGTGTTTAGATAATCTTTTTCAAGAAGTATTTTTTGAGTCGCATGATCAAAAAGGACATGTAACAATAGACTTTTACTACTAAAATCAATTTATATAGAATATTTATTTTAAATATCTATTATAATATTTTTCATTTAAATTTTATTTTTATTTAATTAAATATCATCATTAATAATAATTCCAGATTTATTTAAATAAAATGAGTGAAAAAAATAATATATAGACCATAAAATAAAATAAAGAATTATGATGTAAATATGAAGTATAAAATTTTAAAATCAAATTTATAAGATATGTTAATTAATTAATAAGCTCTCTCTATATATATATGTATATATACATATATATATATATATATATGTATATATACATATATATATATATATATATGTATACATATATATATATATATGTATACATACATATATATATACATATATAATATGTGTATGGTAGAGACATTTTTATCATAAAAAAATAATTTCCTACTCCTACTTTTTTTGAAAAATAGATATTTTCTTCTTCTCCTCAGAAGCTGAAAAACTGAGACATTTGTCCACCTCTTCAATGAGAAAAGAGAATATTTTAAAGTAGCTCATGGATATCTCTAAGAGTAAAATGAAAATAGAAAAGGATTAGCTCATGGATATCTCTAAGAGTAAAATGAAAATAGAAAAGGATGAGAAGGAAAAAACAAGTTTATGCATGTGTGTTTATAAGAACCTTCTATATCAAATCTTAATTCGGTTGGAGTCAAAAATTTGACTAAAAATGTGAAATTTTTCTTTACATGTGTTAAAGATGTATAAAATTAAATATACAATACAATAATTAATATACCACATAATTTTTCAGCAAAGAATACGCATTGAACCACTCTTCACCTGAATTGACTCCGCTCAAAAATACAATATATTAAATATAGGAACTAGAATTACAATAATACTATAAGAAAAATTATATTTTCAGTTCATATAACTTAAACTCAAAAAGGTAGTACCTTTGAGACTTTATGAAGAACCTCATTGGAAGATGAAGGAGTACCAAAAGAATTAATAATTTGGCCAAAAATGAGTGTCATTAAAGGTTGAGTTAATCCTTCACCAATGGCTCCAATAGTTCCAATGGTCATTAGTGCAATATCAACTCTATGTGCAAAACTAAATAATTTGTAGAATGCAACTTTCTCATCTCCTTTAATTGTTGATGATTTTTCTCCATTATCATCCATTTCTTGAATATATATTCTTGGGGAGAATATAGAAAATCAGAGGGGGAAGCCAACTTCTCCCTCTCTACTTTGTTCAAGAAATATGTGCACTTCAATAGAGTTCTTTAAAAACAACAAGCAATGCAGGGGAAATTATATACTCCATTTATTTTTTACTTGTAAAATATTGATTTGTTATATCTTAGAAGACCAATAAATAAAATAATAATTTTATCATATCACCTTTTGAATATAATAAATTCTTTGCTTTAAAAATATCTATGGTTAATAACAAGAATAAATCAGAAAATAAATAATAAATTATCTCTTAATTTTTAAAATTAATTTTAGTACAACTGACAAGTAAAAAAATAACGGTGGAAGCACTGGCTAGTAGGATGTTCCAATTTTTGACGCCACATGTTCAGGTAGTTTCATGTTCAGATAAAATTTAAAAATGATGTCTATCTTATATATACTATAGTACTTTCCGTCCCTTTTAGTTGTCTACGAAATCATAGAATAAAATAAAATATCTTTTTATTAATTTACTTGTGTGTCTCCTTCAATATGTTTAGTATGTGCCTTGTTCTATGTAATCAAATACTATTATGCTACTTTCTAGAACAATTATGAATGTGATGTATTCGTCACAACACAACAGCAATGGTATCTGTCCCTTTGATTAGCTAATTTGCTACTGCCACATAGCTAATTGTTGGGTTTAATTGGTGTGAATGGAAAATGAAGGGACACAATCTTTGAGCAAAAGACATATTGTTTTGGAAAAGGTGTGACTGTTCAGATAGTTGTGTCTGTTCAGAAAAAGACACAATGTTTCGAATGAACAGACATGACTCTTCCAAAGGATACACCTTTTAAGTGAATCATTGTCACCTTTCAGAAGAGGCATCTGATAGCTATATAAACCTGCTTTCATCCACAGGTTTAGAAATGAACGGAAAATTTTCTGAAATAAAAACTCTTCTTGTCTTCAAAACATTCTTTGTGATCAATCAAATCATTGAGTGAGTTCGACGAATCCAATTGTTTGAGGTACCACTATAGTTGGATTGAAAGTCATTTTATCCTACAAGGAAGATTCCAAAACCTCAGGTACAGTGAGGGAAATTATTCCTTAAGGACACTTCGTGAAGTTGGGGGACTTGACTTTATATTTCTGTTTCATCTTAATTTCTGAAAAAATGAAGCACACTTCTTAGAAAGATCACTTTGATCTAGTGTTGAGGGTGTTTTTGTACTTCATAGTGTTCTTGTTTTAAACATGAACTAGTGTTGAAGTTGTTGTGCCTAAATACAGATTCTTGTACCCGAAAACACCATAAAATAACAATCTTAAGGAATAACTTGCAGAATCTATATTGCTTGTTTTTGAGATTAAATCTTTAAGCTTTCTACTCCGTTTGAACTTAACTAGTGATTCGAAGACATAAAATCTTCATCACAAGTTAAAGATCACTCGATTGACGATTAGAAGTCATAAAATCTCCATCGTTAACTAGAAATAAGAAAAAGAGTTTAAAGTTGCTTAAATTTATAAATAGTATTCTAAAAATACTAAATTTTATTGTCTTGTGGTGACAGAAAAAATGATTAACGAAAGTCAAATGCAAGATGCGGCTACGACTGTGGAGGCAACTAGTATTGCCTCAACAAGTCGAGCAAATGCTCCACAATCAATGGCACCTGCGGAGAAGCTCAAAAAATTTGCAGACATTGACCTTAAGTGATGGCAGCAAAAGATGTTCTTTTACCTCACCACTCTATGCCTTCAAAGGTTTACTAGTGAGTATGCTCCTGAGGTGCCCGAGGAAACATTAGACAAATATCATTTCATGATTGTAGAGGCTTGGAAGCAATCAAACTTACTTTGCAGGAATTATATCTTGAGAGGCCTCCAAGACGACCTCTATAATGTTTACAGTGGAACTAAGACGTCGAAGAAATTGTGGAGACACTAGAACGAAAATACAAGATAGAGGATGCGAGAATTAAGAAATTCTTTGTTGCAAGGTTTCTGGACTTTAAAAAAATTATAGATAGCAAATCGGTTGTCTCTCAAGTTCAGGAATTGCAAGTAATCATCCATGATCTCTTAGCAGAAGGTATATCTTTGAAAAATACCTTAGTTGAACAAATTGAAAATGTTCTTAGTACTCACATAAACTGTTTTATAGGTTTGATTATGAATGATGCATTTCAAGTAGCAGCGATCATTGAGAAGCTACCACCTATGTGGAAAAACTTCAAAAACTACTTGAAGCACAAACGCAAGGAGATGACTGTCGAAGATTTTATTGTCCGACTGTGTATTGAAGAGGATGATAAGGCTGCCGAGAGAAGGTAAAAAGGGAATTCTACAATTAATGGAGCACATATTGTAGAAGATGACCAAAACAATTCTAAGAAAGGGAAGAAAGTTGAACAAAGAAGCAATCAACCCAAGAAGAAATTCAAGAAAAAGTGCTTCAACTGTGGCAAAATTGGTCATAAGTCCACGGATTGTCGTGCCCCTAAGAAAGGCAAGAAAAAGGACCAAGCTAATATGGTTGAGTCCAACAAAGAATATGATGATCTTTGTGTTATGTTCTCAGATTGCAACTTGGTGGAAAATCCTCGCGAATGGTGGATGGATTCTGGTGCCACCCGTCATGTGTGTGCCAACAAAGAGTTGTTTTTGTCATTCACTCCAGCTCAAGTAGAAGAAATGATCCACATGGCTAACTCCGCTACGATTAAGGTAGAAGGAACAGGAAAAGTGGGCTTGAAAATGACTTCAGGAAAGGTCTTGATACTTAACAATATCTTGTACATTCCGGAGTTACGTAGGAACTTGATTTCTATTTCACTTCTAAACAAGAACGGATTCAAATGTGTAACCGTTTTTGAAAAAATTGTAATTAGCAAAGGAGAAGTGTATGCAGGAAAAGACTATCTCACCAAGGATCTTTATAAGATGAATGTAATGATGTTGAAATCAATAAAAGTTTAAATTCTTATTAATTGCTTAAGTCTTATAATTTGTCGCATGAACGTTTAGGCCATATTAATTACAAAACGTTACAAAAACTGATTAACTTATAGGTTTTTCCAAACTTTGAATGCAATAAATCAAAGTGTCAAACGTGTGTGGAATCAAAGTATGCAAAGCATTCTTATAAGTCTGTTGAAAGAAATTCCAATCTTTTAGACTTAGTACATACTGACATTTGTGATATGAAGTCAACACCATCACGTGGTAGGAAAAAGTATTTCATAACTTTTATTGACGATTGCACTAGATATTGTTATGTATACTTGCTAAATAGTAAGGATGAAACAATAGATGCATTTAGGCAATACAAAACTGAAGTAGAAAATCAGTTAGAGAAAAAGATAAAAATGATAAGAAGTGATAGGGGCAGAGAATATGAATCTCCTTTCACCAAGTATGTGTAAAGAATGGAATTGTCCATTAAACTACGGCCTCGTATTTACCTCAATCTAATGGAATTGCAGAAAGGAAAAACTAAACTTTGAAGGAAATGATGAATGTCTTACTTATAAGTTTCGGTTTACCGCAAAACTTGTGGGGGGAGGCTATCTTTACAGTCAATCGTATACTCAATAGAGTTCTCCATAGTAAGACACAATCAATTTCTTATGAGAAATGGAAAGAAAAGAAACTCAACTTGAAATATTTCAAAGTGTGGAGGTGTCTAGCAAAGGCCCAAGTTCCTATGCCTAAAAGGGTTAAGATAGGACCTAAGACTGTGGACTCTGTATTCATAGGATATGATAAAAGCAGTAAAGCATGTCGTTTTTGGTTCATAAATCTGAACATCCGGATATAAATGAAAATATAGTAATTGAATCAGATAATGTTGAATTCTTTGAAAACATTTACCCGTATAATACTAGACATGAACAGTCTAGTAGAGGATCTAAACAATCTAGAGATGAACCAAGTGAGAATGTACATAATGAAGAGAATCCAAGGTGTAGTACACGTCAAAGAACTTCTACTATGTTTGGATCAGATTTTGTAACATTTCTCTTAGAAAATGAGCCTCAAACATTTAAAGAAGTGATGTCGTCTTCGGACTCATCCTTTTGGAAAGAGGCAGTCAATAGTGAGATTGATTCAATCTTAAGCAACCATACATAGGAATTGGTTTATATTCCTCCAGAAAATAAACCTTTAGGTTCTAAATGGATCTTCAAAAGGAAAATGAAAGCAGATAGTACTATTGACAAATACAAGGCAAGATTTGTAGTAAAAGGCTTCAAGCAAAAAGAAGGCCTTGATTATTTTGATACATACTCGCTAGTAACAAGGAAAACATCAATTCGAATGTTAATTGACTTGGCGATAATATATGGTCTTGAAATCCACCAAATGGATATAAAAACCGCATTCTTAAATGGAGAATTGGAGGAAGAAATTTATATGGAATAACCTGAGAATTTGTGGTTCCAGGAAAGGAGAATAAGGTGTGTAAACTTATTAAGTCATTGTATGGACTAAAAAAAGCGCCTAAACAATGTCATGCGAATTTGACAAAACCATGTTGACAAACGGGTTCAAGATAAATGAATGTGATAAATGTGTTTACATCAAAGACACTTCGAATCACCAAGACATTGTTTGTTTATATGTGGATGATATGTTGATCATCAATAAAGACATTTCTGACATAAATGCAATGAAACGAATGCTACAGAGCAAGTTTGATATGAAAGACCTTGGAGTTGTGGATGTGATCTTAGGTATAAGAATTCATAGAACTCCACAAAGATTGGCACTATCACACTCTCATTATATCGAAAATGTACTTGACAAATTCAAGTATATGGAATTCGGTATTGCCAAGACTCCATTGGATGTGAGCTTTGCACTTCGAAAGACTAAAGGTGAAAGTGACTCACAATTGAAGTATGCAAGAGTATTGAGATGTTTAATGTATATAATAAATTATACACGACCATACATAGCATGCGCTATTAGTAAGTTGAGTCGGTACACAAGTAATCCCAACAAAACTCATTGGATGACAATTAAAAGAGTTTTGGGATATCTAAAATACACTCAAAACTATGCCTTGCATTATAATAAATATCCTGTGGTACTTGAAGGATATAGTGATTCAAATTGGATCACCGGATCGAACGAAGTAAAATCCATAAGTGGATATGTATTTACTATCGGTGGAGAAGCAGTCTCTTGGAAATCATCCAAACAGACTTGTATTATCCGCTCTACAATAGAATCTAAATTTATCGCATTGGATAAAGCTGGTGAAGAAGCAGAATGGCTCTGAAATTTCTTGGAAGATATTCCTTATTGGCCCAAATCAGTGGCACCAGTATGTATACACTGTGATAGCTAAGCAGTAATAGGTAGGACAAGGAGCATGATATATAATGGTAAATCTCGTCACGTAAGACGAAAACATAATACCATTAGAGAACTTCTCTCTAGTAGAATTATCACTGTTGACTATGTTAAGTCAAAGGATAATGTGTCGGATCCACTTACAAAAGGCCTATCTAGAGAAGGAGTAGAAAGGACATCTAAGGAAATGGGTTTAAGGCCTAGGACAAGTCAGCATGGCGGTAACTCTACCTAGCAGACTGGAGATTCCAAGAACTAGGTTCAAGGAGATTAAATAAAGTTGTGTTTGACAGGTTCAACATTGTCAATTACCCAACCCATTCTCATGATGTAGACAATGTTTAGTAAATAAGGATAAGACTAAAGTGAAAAGTCTTTTAATTATTATCTAAATTTGAAAGATTTGACCAAATAGTTTAATCTATAGGATTGAACATTTAGAAATCACCTATGTGAGGGCGAAGTGGAAGCCGCTTCAAGAGAATGTTAGTAAAAGCCTATTCTCTAAGTTCTCATGAAACCGGGACGTGCTCATGGCTAAAAAAAATAAAACCATGAGAACCATAAACGGTAAAAGGTTAGTTGTGTGACATGTGTTTTCTAGGTGTGCATTAAAGCTCGACGGTTTGAATATATCAAATCTACCGATTAACCGAGTGCATCCGATGCATGTTCACTACGGAAAGTTCAAAGGGAAACCAACTTATCCAGATGCAATCAGTTTTTGCTTGATGATCACATACTTATCCGTAAAGTTTTACAAAGAATAGTCATTCCCCATTCATGTGGGGGATTGTTGGGTTTAATTGGTGTGAATGGAAAATGAAAGGACACAACCTTTGAACAAAAGACATTGTTTTGGAAAAGGTGTGACTGTTCAGATAGTTGTGTCTATTCAGAAAAAGACAGAATGTTTTGAATGAATAAACATGACTCTTCCAAAGGATACACCTTTTAAGTGAACCATTGTCACCTTTCAGAAGAGGCATCTAATGGCTATATAAACCTGCTTTCATCTGCAGGTTTAGAAATGAATGAAAAATTTTCTGAAATAAAAACTCTTCTTGTCTTCAAAACATTCTTTGTGATCAATCGAATTGTTGAATGAATTCGATGAATCCAATTATTTGAGTTACCACTATAGTTGGATTGAAAGCCATTTTATCCTGGGAGGAAGATTCCACAACCTCAAGTACGATGAGAAAAATTATTCCTTAAGGAAACTCCGTGAAGGCGGGGGACTTGGATTTATATTTCTGTTTCATCTTAATTTCTGAAAAAATAAAATATACTTCTTAGAAAGATCACTTTGATCTAGTGTTGAGGGTGTTTTTGTACTTCATAGTGTTCTTATTTTAAACTTGAACTAGTGTTGAAGTTGTTGTGCCTAAATACAGATTCTTGTAACCGAAAGCACCATAAATTAACACTAGTTATAATCTATAATGGAGAATTACTACATTCAATCCGGAAGTTTTAGTGTACCGGATTGTCCTTGTTTACGACATCAATTTTTTCAAGAAATATTTCAAAGATATCATAAGATGAGACCATACAAGCACTGACGCATTGGATTCCATTATACACTTTCGAAGTTAAGCTTACTTGGGTGAGAGTAGTATTAGGATGGGTAACCCCTGAAAAGTCCTCGTATTGCACCCGTCGTTTGCTTTATTTTATTGAAGACTTTGTTCCTTTTTTCAAAATGCTTTATCATGCCGTCTTTAGTATTTTCTTCTTCACTTCTTGTATTCTTTTTCTCGAACTGCTTTCTTATGTTTTTTCTTGTATTGAGGGTTTATCGAATAACAACCTCTCTACCTCCCGAATTGCAAGGTCTAAGTACACACAACATCCCTCATAAACCCCACTTATGGAATTACAAGTAAATTCCGTCCTTTAATATATCTTTTTTTTATGTTGCAATATTCCTTGTTTGTTTTCATTTCCCACTTTTTTTTTTCTTTTTTGTGAAATATCTTCATTAGATTTTCACTCTATTTTGTTTTACATGTTTCAAAATTTCAAAACCTTTTTGTTTGGAACAATTTATCATTATAAACAAACAAAAATAAATAAATGAAGATAAGAGTAATATTATAAATTTATGAGAAATTATTGGTACGCGAAATTAAATTTAAAGAAAGTTTCTGAAATTATTCTTTCTATGAATTATAGGATAAATACATGATTTTCAACTATTACATACATCATATCATCATGTAATTTTTTTCTTTCATACTTTCATAAAATTTTGTTTGTTGGAAAATTGACATTTAATTTATAAACAGATCTTGGCTGCCAATTGATTGAAATGAAATTTTGGGTAATAACATTTTGTCACTTATTAAATCGAAGTGAATTGAAACATTATTGCATAATTCAGGACACTTGCAAAGGTTACTATTCTTGATTTTTCTGAACAATGTAAATTTTAATTTTGAGAGCACAACACCTATAAAATAATATTATAAACATTTAGATGCTATATTGTATTTATGTGCAGAAACTGAAATACTCGTGCATGTTACATTTTTCCTATTTATTTTGTTTAATAGCTTTCATTTCCTAGCCTAACAATAGTGTATGTTCGAACTCAATAAATTATATAATCATAAGGACGAAATCATCGATATGTTAACGAGATTTAAAAAAAAATGCACATTTAAAATTTGAACTTATATTTTCTTTTATGTTATGAGATTATTATATATGTGTTCACCTTAAAGGTGTCTAACGGGTCGGGCCGGGTCAACCCGGAACCGGCCCTCCCATTCTACCCGGGTTCCGGGCCGGTTACGGGCCGAGTTTGGCGTTAACCGATCCGGACCGGGCCGAACAGTAAAAAAATTAAAACCCATCCGAAACCGGCCCACTTAACCCAATCCGGTCAAACCCACCAAAATCCGGTCAAACCCGATCAAACCCGGTTAAAAACCGGTCAAACCCGTTTAAAAAATAAATAAATAATCCAATATACACTATATACACTCCAATATACAATATATATTTTTAAAAAAATATATACAGTATAAACAATTACACATATATACGTACCATTCAATATATAATTATATATGACTATACGTACTACTTTAAATAAAACATATGCTATAATAGTATAATATATATATATATACACTACAATATATATATACACTAATTTATAAAGTATATACACATGTATACGTTAAATATATACTACTTTAGAAGATATATACACATATATATGCACCATTCAATATATATGTACTACTTTAAATAAAATATATATACATGTATACGTTAAACACACACGTCTATAGAAGATCCATTCACATATATACACTCTATTCTATGTATATGTAATACTTTAAATGCAATATACTATAATGTATATACATTACAATATATATTTGTATACTTATATACTAATTTATAAAACATATACACATGTATACATTAAATATACACTTCTATAGAAGATATATACACGTGTATACGCACCATTCAATGTATATATACTACTACTTATAAAATATACTACATTATATATACATTACAATATGTATAGATATACTTATATACTAATTTATAAAACATATACACATGTATACATTAAATATACACTTCTATAGAAGATATATACACGTGTATACGCACCATTCAATGTATATATACTACTACTTATAAAATATACTACATTATATATACATTACAATATGTATAGATATACTTATATACTAATTTATAAAACATATACACATGTATACGTTAAATATACACTTCTATAGAAGATATATATGCACAAATATACAAAACATATGCTACTTAATATAATAAATTAATAATATTTGGTAGTAAATTAATAATATATTAGAAGTAAGTTTTTAATTTAAAGTATAAAACTAAAAATTCAATTTAAAATTTTAAATCGTTAAATAAAAATAAATAAAAAACAACGACTAAGGAGTGAATGAATTTGTGGAATTTTATTGATTGCAAAATGATCCAAAATTTATAATTTACATGAATGAAAAATTTATAAATTATGCATCATTTTTTCCAACTCATTCATGTTAATATTAATGGGAACTTGCATAGGATAGTCGAAGTCAACGGGGGCAAAACCATGCATTGGACTTGATTCTGCTGAGTTCTCCCGTGAAGTCATAATTTCTTCAAGTTTGAGGTCGTCGCTCGGCTCCGGTTCCATTCCTTGGTTTCTTCTTTCTGCTCTAATCCAATCTCTGAGGCAAACTAAAACATTCATTGCGTTGCTTCCCAATGAGTGTCGGTTGTCTCCAAGCTGCTGTCGTCCCTGACTGAAGGCGCTCTCTGATGCAACGGTTGACATTGGAACATTCAAGATATCTCTGGCTAATCTTGAAAGTACAGGATATTGTGATTCATTATTCCTCCACCAATCCAGCGTGTTGATCCGTCGTCTGCGATCCTCTGGTGCCGTCCGCAGATAATATTTCAGCTCTTCCCGATAAGTTGATATGTAAGCTCTCTCATCCACACTGTTCCAACAAGTTAAATCATAAAACGAATCGGGAAAACCACTATGTGCCGGCCTTTTAGAAGATGGCTCCTCGGGAGGATGAGGAGCGACAGTTGGACTGATATTTGTAGGTACGGCTGAATCAAATAAATCAGCATAGTGATTATATAATTTTTCTATATAATCCTTTGCATCAGCCGTAGCCGTCCACAAATCAGGCTGTACTTGTTCAGAATCATGGTTAGTATTTATTTCTAAGTTAGCATAAATAAGAGTACTAAAGTGACACATATGATTATATTTCATGCACGGATTTAGCATAGCACCAACCAAGTAAATAGGGGGAATCGGGAAAAAATATTATTTAAATTTCGTAAACATAGCGCCAACAGCTTCTTTATAACCTTCTTTATTTTTATATTGTTGGAGCAAACCAGAAATATCGGTTATACATGCCAAAATATTACAAACAGTAGGATAGTAAGCACCGGAAAATTCAATCGTAGCTACATAAAATTTTTCTAAAAACTTAACAAGATCATTAATTACAACCCAATCAGAATTATGTAGCATGCAATCAGCAGAATCAGCAAATGAACCACAATGTTGGTTAAAAGCTAGTGTAATAGGAATTCTATATTTATAACAAGTTTTTTAAAAATTCATACGTAGAATTCCATCTAGTATCAACTTCCTCAGGCATCAAAATCGGTGTAAGTCCATTTTCTTGACATTTAACTTTAAATTCTTTAATTCTCGATCTACGATTATTTCCTTGAATAAAACCAACGGCAAGACGAATTTTTTCAATATAAAGCTCAAAAAAGTCAAGACCATCTTTTACAATTAAATTATATATACGACATGCACACTTAATATGAAAAATTTCAGGGAAGGGCGGAGATAGAGTAGATTTTATTTTTATTATAGCAGTCTTGTTGTTAGAAGTATTATCAAAAACAATACATAAAATTTTATTTTCTATACCATAATATCCGGCAATTTTAACAATAGAATCAGCAATAAATTGTCCAGTATGTTTACGATCTTCATCATATAAAAAAGCAAGAATACGTTTTTGCATCACGAAATTACTATTCATCCAATGACAAGTAACGATTAAATAATCATTTTTATTTACAGCACGACCAAGATCAGAAGTTAGGGACAATCTACATTGAATATTTTTTAAGAATGTTGATAAATAAAAACAATATTGTGAATGGAGTCTAAAAATATCAGACCGACAAGTAGTTCTAGGAATACCATTAAACATAGGATTATAAATTGCTTGTATATAACGAATAAAAGCATCAGAAGAAGGAAAACTAAAAGGCAAACAACCCACAGCTACCATTTTAGCTATTTCTTCCCTGTCCCTCAATTTATTATACTTTTTCGCTACTTGACCGGTTGTTGGGTCCATTCTAGTTTGCGTTGACCCACCAACATCCCCACCACCTTTTGCAATATTTAACTCTCTTTTGTGATCTTCAGCTATATGTCTCATTAACGTACCCGTACCCCCTTGCTTACCTCCACTTCTATGCTTATATATTTGTTGACAAATATTGCACTGCACCTCAATATCTGATATACGTTCAAAAAATTGCCATGCAATACTAGTTCTTTTACGAGGTTTTGGGGCACTGGGAGGACGGGAAGGGAGATTAACTGATTCAGATCTAACGTTAGCATCTCCTACTGCGGGTGTTTCAGCAATATTTTCATCATCTTCGTCTAAATTAACTGCATCTACTTCATTTTCTTCTTCTATACCGTAATTTTCCTGAGCTTCTACATAATCCATATCGTGAGCACCTACACCTATTTCTTCCTCAAAAGGTGTACCAAGCGGTACCGGAGGCGAAGTCGCACGGGTATATCTATTACTTGAACTACCTCTACCACTAGTAATTCGCTTTTTACTACCACTACCGCTTCCGGGACAAAAAATTTTAACACCTTTAGCAGCGAGGTTTTTTAATTTATCCATAATATAAATTAAATTAAACTAAAAATATTCAAAATACACAAATATAATAAAATTAAATATTAAACAATTAATACAATAAATAAAAATTAAACGTAAGAGATGGAACGACAATACCAAATTTTGGAAGTATCCGAAGAGGGAGACTTTAGAAACTTCCACTCGTACTTTGTAAACAAAAAATTAAAAAATTAAAGTGAACACTTTAAGAAATTAAATATATTGAATATTTGAGAATTGAGAATTGAGATTTGAGAGAGAATGAGATTTGAGAGAGTGAAAAATTGTGTGAAAAATGATTTGAAGTTGTAGGGTATTTATAGATTTATTTTGGGGATTAAAAAATATTTCTTAAAGTTTTTTTTTTTTAATTAAATGGGCCCAAACTAGCCGTTTGGACCCAAAAACGGTAATATAGCCGTTGGGCCAACGGCTAGTTTGGCCCAAAAAATAAAAATTTCTTTTTTTTTTTTGTCGGGCCGGGCCGGGCCGGTTAACCGGCAGGCCTGGACCGGGCTTGGTCCGGGCTGGGTTAACTGGGCCCATTTTTAAAAAAAAATGGCCCGGGACCCGGAACCCTAAAGCCCTAGGGCTTACCGGGCCGGGTCAAACCGGGCCGGTTTAGCTAGTCGGGCCGGGTCAGCCCGACCCGTTTGACACCCCTAGTTCACCTAATAGTATCATATCAGAGTCTTCATTAAAAAAGTTTGATTCCTCACCATGATATATCATCTCATTGTAGTGAGCGCTTGCTCATGCTCCACCTAGAAACCAAACATGTTTGCAATTATACATGTATACATATAGGAGAAAGAGAAGAGGAAAATTAAAGGAAATGAGATTATAAGTGGGGTATTGAATCTTCATGATCGACAAGATGAAAAAATACAATTAATAACATTTGACATGAATATTGTATCTTAATTTTTATTGGTGCTCATTACTCTTTGTATAAGATTGTTGGTATGAACAAAGTTTAGTTTTGATATTTAACATAGTATTTATATAATGTTCTTCATCTTCTTCTATCAGAAAGCAAATACCAATATCAATCATGATTAATATCGATTATTTTTTTATTGCAACGAAAAGTTATTTGACATCAAACAACTATCAATTAACTTATTTTCAACATTTAAGTTGATTGTTTTTCATGTAATATCCATTACATGCATTAAAAAGATTATGTAACATAAAATATAATTTTTCTCATCGATTGTCACATTCATAAAACTCATTCAATACAAATGTGATATATGTGGAACTTCATTAATATCAATTTAATACATTGAGAACTCAAAATAAAAGTATTACTTAAGTATGGAATGTGTATATAAATTGACTTCAACTTATCAAAAGTGGAATTATCCTAGGAAAATGTGTTCATCAAAACGTAGTTAACATCATTACACTAATTGACAATTAGTGACTTTGAAGATGACCACTGAAAGCATTTTTTTTTTAAAGAACAAAAAGAGAAGTATAAATGACAAAGAAGAACAAGATGACTCAACTAATTTATTCAGATCTCTATTTTATTCTTCTTTTTGGTTGTTTTTTTTTCAATATATGTTATATTATAATCGTAGGATGGACAACAGTGGAACAAAACAGAAATTTAATTGTTTTTTCCTAATATATTATGCTAATAAAATTACAAATTAAATACTATATATTATCCTACAATTCCATCTTCTATTAAAATTATTAATTTATAGATCCATTTAATTTGTTAAAGCATATATGACATTTGTTCCACGTACATATTATATGTATCTTATGTATATATATTGTTATATATATGTTCTTTACAAGCTTAGTCAACATTCAATAATGATTATAAGATCTAACTGATTTTATAATATACAATCTCAAATATTGTGTGCTATACACCTAACTGGAAGAAAAAATATACGAAAATCATTTGGACGTTGAAATATCCACAAGGAAATTATGGTGTTATCATCATCATAATAATTTTTCTTTCTTTTGCACTTTTGATGTACTTTTCAATTTGAATGAACAACTCATAAATCGCAGTTTCATAAAATGTGATACAATATGATTAATTATCCACACATAAAATGTTTTTAAAAATTAATTATAGTAACTTTATAAGGTTAGCTACAAGAATTTAAACAATATAAGAGGAAAACGGCAAAGCATAGCAATGCCGCTTTTGTTTTGATTTATGTAAAATAATACTTCTAAAGAAGTAGTGTATGAAAGTGAAAATTCTTAAGGAAAAGCATTAAAATAGAAGAAAAGAAAAACGGTTAGAGAAATTTGGGGTTGGATAAATATTAGTAATTAATGTTAACTATATTTAAGGAAGATAAATTATATATTAATTGCATTAAATCTTAATTTTCCTTTTTTATTAATTACTTTTTTATATTTTCAACAAAACAAAAAAACTTTTTTTTATGTATTTTTTTAAAATAAAAGTTGCTACAACTTAAAAACTTAAAAAAATTTCTATAACTTGTAATAACTAATCTAATAAGTTTATATGGTTAATTTTCCCATAGCATTTTGCCACTTAAATCGAAGTGAATTGAAACTTTATTGCATAATTCAGGGTACTTGCAAAGGTTACTATTCTTGATTTTTCTGAACAATGTAAATTTTAATTTTGAGAGCACAACACCTATAAAATAATATTATAAACATCTAGATGCTATATTGTATTTATGTGCAAAAACTGAAATATTTGTGCATGTTACATTTTTCCTATTTATTTTGTTTAATAGCTTTCATTTCCTAGCCAAACAATAGGGTATCGAACTCAATAAATTATATAATCATAAGGGCGAAATCACCATATGTTAACGAGATTTTAAAAAAATGCACATTTGAAATTTGAACTTATATTTTCTCTTATGTTATGAGATTATTATATATGTGTTCACCTAATAGTATCATATCAAAGTCTTCATTAAAAAAGTTTGATTCCTCACCATGATCATCACATTGTAGTGAGCACTTGGTCATGCTCCACCTAGAAACTAAACATGTTTGCAATTATACATGTATACATACAGGAGAAAGAGAAGAGGAAAACTAAAGGAAATGAGATTATAAGTGGGGTATTGAATCTTCACGATCGACAAGATGAAAAAATTCAAGTAGTCAACCGACTAGACTATAAAGATTCGCCTACAGAGTTGTAATTTGAATTCAAAGTAGGTTTACTTTTTAAGGAGATAACTATTGTCCAATAGTACCTTTCGATGATCTAATTACAAAATATATAGGTTTATACTTATATTACATATGCAACTATACATTAAATATACATATGTATACATGTAATATACAGTGCATATTTTGTCATTTGTTATTGAAGTTCTCATCGTTCTACAAGATAGAGTGGGATTAAAAATTTGTATTTAGATTAAATATATTTTACAAAATATTATAAGATTTAAAATGAAATTTTATCAATGACCAAATGACTAAATATGCTATTATCCTCTCTAATAAATATGTGTATTAAGCAATTGACTTACACTCTATAACTACATAAAGATTTTCTTGTATAGTAACAGTAAATATTTTTCTGAAGACCAAAGTAATTCCTATTTGTTACTCTATAAAACAAAACTTTACAAAGTAAATACACCAGACATAAGTTTGGAGAGGGGGACTGATAGAATTATTGAAAAATCAACCTAAGTAGCATCTCACACAACATAAATTAAAGATAGCCACCATCTGTGCAATATATGTATAATTTATTGTTAATATATATATATGATCAGTATATATATAATTTATGTATATCAACTAGAAAAATTAAGCAGTAAATCCGATTGTCTAATTATGTAAAGACTTTTATATTATTCGACTTTAAACTAACATTCAAATAAACTTGATTAAATTTTTATTTATAGGAAAAAGAAAGTTGTTGTGGGGCTTTCAAAAATTTGCTACAAACTGTCTGCTTAAGCTATTTGCATACTGCCAGTACTATATGGGATAGGGCTATGCAAAATTTTTGTTTTCTTGTCTCCCAGTCATCAAATTGAATTTATGTTAGCCTTCTTTTTATTTTTAATTCGATCATTTTTGTATATCACTTTTTCTACAGAGGGTGTGTTTATACTTATTTTCTTATGTGCGGTTGATTAAAAATTTTAAAACATATTTTAGAAAAATAAGCTCTTTGAAGATTAGAAAAATGACTTTGTTAATAAAAATAGATAAAGACAATTGTTATTGTCTCCTTCCAAGTCCCACCCATGCCCATCCTGCCCCGGTCCCCACCCCAACAAGAACCATCACCTATGCTATCCGACTTGAATGATCGAATGATTCTTTCACTTTGTCCCCACCCCGCCACTACCTCAACCCACCCCCACTCCACCCTCCTTTGGCCGTGTCTTAATTAGTCCCAGTGTGGTTGATCATCGTCTCGGATCAGTAGATATTGATCATCGCCTTGGTAAGTTATTGTCTCATCAACTAGCTAATCAGACGTGAGCCCTTCCTCGGGCATATTTCTATCTAACGAAATCCAATTCTCTCTCGATACGTTCCTCAAGAAATCTGATTTAGACGGATTCTTACCCTAACTAATGAAGAGATCTTGGTGGAATTGCCACATATGAAATTGAGCACGATTATGTAAGGAAATAGCCCTCCGCCTACCCCTACATACACCCCTATTCATCCAGATAATTTTGTGTTAGATTTATACAAATAATTTTAGGATAATTTTTATTTGCATATCAAACACAACAAAATAAGTAACATGCCACTTGCTTTCTTTAAAGAAATATTTTCCATAGGAAATATTTTCATCAATACGGAACAGACCCAAAATTCAATAAACCAAAAGAAAAGCAGTGCAAAAAAGGAGAGAAACAGAAAGGTTGTTGTTATAAGCATTGTACATTGATTTATATATACGCCCTTTTCGAGCATAGTTATTTCACTTTTATTTTGAAAAATAAAAGAAAGTCTTTATCGGATTTCTCTCTCTTTTTATCATTATTATTTATTTATAATTCACTATTCATTCTTAATTTATTCAATCCGTAAAACTATAGTCTATTCATAAATAAACAAAATAAAGAAAGTTAATGTTTTCGGTCAAATCTAAAGGAAATTTATGAAATTATTCTTTTTATTAAATCATCATAGGGTGGTAAACAAACAAATGGTACCATCATATTATTTTTCCCTTCATACTTCTCGCACTATAACTGGCTAGGAAAATTAACATTTGATTTGTAAACAGATCTTGGTTGCCAGCCAGGTGGAATAACATTTTGGGCAATAACACTCTTCTTTGTACTTGAAGTAAGCCTTAGAGAAAATGGAGGGTTTTGTGTGTTTGGTTGTATGCCAACATTCCATGTTGACCCAATCATTCTCTTCATAGGAGTCCATGCAGTAGTACTTGCTCCTCCAGTTTTTATTTCGACCAATGAAAGATCACCATCACCATTTACTGCTTCAGATACAACTGCAAAGAAATTAGGGTTTGAACCTTTGTCCACCTTGAACAATATGTTTGAGTTGTAATTGCATGCTACCCTGCACATTAGGATCCATATGAAAAAAAAGAAGAAGACAATAGTAAGTGATTTCTCTAACGAAAAACTATTTTAGTTTTTTGTGGAATAACTGATCATCACCTTTTATAAAAAATTGGAATTCTTCCTGCATTATGCAATTGTGCTGCCTCACCAGACTTTGCCAGTTTTCCATAGGCAATTCCACTTAAATCAAAGTGAACTGGATCATTATTGCATGCCCCAGCCCCAGGGCATTCGTCTGTAAGGGTTACTGTTATTGGATTCCCTGAACAATGTGAATTTTGAGTTTGGGTACACATCACCTGAAAAATAATATCGTTAAAATTTCAATGTCATGCTCGATACACCCTTGTGGTGGGGCCCTTCCCCGGACACCACGTATAGCAGTAGCTTTAGTGCACCGGGCTGTCCTTTATTTTATGCTCGATCATATACAATGAAATCACAAAGCATGCATTCAAATTATTATATGTTCACCTGATAGCATGCACCACATCCAGAGCCTTGTTTAAAAAGAGCTTGATTTCCTGCTGTAATCATAGCATTGTAGGGAGCACCTACTACGTCATTTTCTAGTCCACATGCACCACCTACAACAATGAAATATACATAGATATATCTATAATATACATAAATAGAGGCTCTTTTTATATTTGGGCTAGAGCCCATAATTAAGTTTGAACGACGAACAAAAAATGAAAGAGAAGAAGAAATGAAAAATGAGATTACAAGATCGGGAAAAGTAACAGAAACTTCATCAACAAGGAAAAATTTCACATATCTAATCAACTAGACTACGAAATTGTATTTCAAATTCAAAATGTGTTTATTTATAATTTAGAAAAAATTCACATATGTTTATTTATTTACTTTTATGAAAAAATGATAATTTCAAGACATTATTACCACTTCCAGGACTAGTAGGATTTGTATAATAAGTTGCCACTGCTGGTGAAAAACCACTTGGCTGACAAGAAGAAAATGTAAACAAACATGAGCAAAAAACTCCAATGATCATCCAAATGGAAAAACACTTAGAAAGATTATTTGCAGCCATGATCTACTAATTATCTTTGACAAGTAACACTCTAATAGTTTTTTGCTAATTGTATATGCAATTTCATAATAATTGGTAGTCTTATTTATAGTAGAAAAAATGAGTATTAGTTAGTTGAGGATATTAAATTTAAGGTAAGAACTTTATTATCTTAACATTTAATTAGCAAGTTTATAATACAAAATTCTTAATATAATCGATGGTAGATTACATTTATATATCTCATAATTTCCTCTCTTTAATTTAATTTATTTTTGTCTTATGGCAAGTAAATAAAATATACTTTGAGATTTCTAACAATTACATAACAACAAAGCAACAATGCACAACAACTAGCAATAAAAAAAAAAATGCATAACAACTAGCCATAAAAAGAGTTAGAATTTTGGAGTGAGATTGTGGTGGCTAATAAGTAGCATAACAAGTTAACCAAAAAAAAAAAAAAAAGAAGAAAAGATATTTATGAATAGGAACATTCAATACAAACAAATAGTTTTATTTTATCCCATTTAATTTACTAGCTAGTGGATATTCTAAAATCTACTTCACCATCTATCTTATTAGTCGGTACTTTTACTAAAAATAATTATTTTATCATATTAGTTGTCCATTTTACTAAATCAAGAAACAAATAATTAATTTTTTCTCATATAACCCGTACAATTAATTGTTTTTAATAGTGGTCACACTTTTTGTAAAGTTTCTAATAAATCTTTTTAAGGGGTGACTTAAAATTACTTTTTTATTTCTGATTTCTTAAATGATCAACTAATATGAGACGAGGAAAATATAATTATTCACCACTTTATTTAATATATGTGTTATGTTTAGGGGCGACGGAAGAAAGACAGACGGAGGTTAATTCATTAGAACTCCTATTTCTCAAAAATTTATATATGGTGTATATATAAGAACAACAAAAAAATATTATTTAAAAAATCATGTTATCTTTAACTTACACTAATATCAATATTTGCACCAGGATCGATATCAAAATAAACTAAGCGGAGCATCGATATTCATATATCTTACTTATATTGTTATATCAAAATTAATTTCTTCAGTATTTAAATTGTCTATTTTAATTTGTTAAGATCCTATATTTTCTCTTTATAAATCAACTTTCTAATATTTCTAAAATCAATAAAAAAAATCGATCCTTTATTACTTGTCACTTATAAAGGATCATAAATTTGTTTCACTTTTTTTTTAGAGATATCACCACATGATATAATGACTCATCTTAAGTTTTAATATAGTGATTTTTTTTTTCTCATTTGATGTGCGATATTTGCATTGAAGTTCGACTAAATTCGAATTCGTGCCGAAATGTCCCAAGTAATAGTGTTAAGTGGCTTATTCCCAAGTAACATCATTTGGGTTAATATCAAGCTTGGCTACTACACTTTTAATATAATATAAACTCGCACATATTAAATGTCGCTATTGGTGGGTGATCCTTAATTTTTGCTTTGGTCTTTAATTTTTACTTTTTAATTACTTTTTAGTTAGCACTCCTGGCACCGAAATAACAAACAATTTTGCTTGGCATAAGTTCATGTTTTCGTAACGTTATATAACACATGTTATTCATTAATTAAAATGCATAACAAGTTATGTTGCTTAATTCCTACGGAACTCAAGTCGATAGAGGCAAAACTTCAGTTTCAAAACCAACAAGTCATGTACCAAATTCAAAAACTAATTTCTAGCGAAGTACCTATGCCAAGCAAGACAAAAGTTCTCTATTTGCTGCTTGATTGTGCATTAATAGCTTTAATTTCTGATGCACATGCAGAAGACAAGAAAAATCTTTTGTCTAGCTTGGAATAAGTGTAATCACATGATAAAGAAAGTGATCCTGATTTCAGTAATCAAGCTGAAGTCATACTCAATGCTACTAAGGATGCATAAACTCCATCTTCTATATTCATAAGAACATCATGTCTTCCTTTCTCAGCAATGACTCCATTCTTCACAACAGCAATGACATCAGCCCCTTTGATTGTGGTTAAGCGATGAGCTACAACCACAGTCTTCCTGTTTACCATTACTCGATCCAATGCTTCTTGTACTGTGTGCTCCGATTCTGCATCTAATGCACTTGTTGCCTCGTCTAGCAAAAGGAACTTTGGATCCTTCAGTATTGCTCTTGCAATAGCTATTCTTTGCTTTTGTCCACCCGATAATTGTATCCCTCTTTCCCCAACCGATGTATCATATCCTTGAGGCTATGAGGATATAAAGTTGTGTGCATTTGTTGATTTTGCTGCTTGAATGATCTCTTCTTCTGCTGCTTTCCCTTGTCTGCTGTAGGCAATGTTGTCACGAATTCTCTCGTTAAATAATACTGGTTCTTTACTCACCAGGCCCATTTGTTGTCTTAGCCAACGCAACTTGAATTGTTTGATTTCCACACCATCCAAATGTATTTCTCCTGATTCAGGATTATAGAACCTCTCTATTAGGCTAATGACAGTTGATTTCCCGCTTCCACTTTCCCCTACCAGAGCAACAGTCTACAAAGAGGCGAACAACAAAAGTTTAGGTCAGTCTAATAAAAGATGTACATCATAATGTAGAGGGAGTACTTGACAATACCTTTCCAGAAGGGATACTTAAACATAAATCCTTGAAGATTTGGATATCCGGGCGAGTTGGATACCTGAAACTCACATGTTTGAGTTCAATATCTCCACCAACAAAATTTAGAGTAGTTCCAACATCAGAAGTTGAGTCAATCTTGGGTTTTCTATCAAGAATGTCAAATATAGAAGTTATAGAATCTTTGGCTTTGTTAATATTTGGAGACACCGCCATACTTTGAGTAATTCCAACAGCTGCTAATGTCCATGCAAAGAAAACCTGCAATGTTACAGAGGCAATACAAAGAGAGAGAGAGAATCATGCATTTGTACCTTAAAAACTTGGTCGAAAGTCGCCAATCTATGTTCGATAAGGACAGATCCAATGAAGAAACAAAAGGCAACTGTACAATGAAGTGTAAAAGAACCAAAACCTAAGCTTGCTCCAATAACAATTCCGATCTTTACTCCTTTCTTCATTGGGCCTTCACATTTCTTTTGGTACATATCCATCACTTTTTCTTCAGCACAAAATGATGCCACCGTTCTTATACTGCCAACAGCATCATTTGCTATTTGACCAGCTTCGTCATACCTCACCTGATAAAATGAGCAAAACCCTTCATAATATAGGTCAACCTCTTTGTGAAAGTTTATTTATGGAAAAATAAAAACTAAGAAAGACCTTGTGATCAGCACTGTACAGTTTGCTCTGGAGGAATCCTGGCACACTCGTTAAGAGCAATAAGAGAAGGATGACAATTGCCAGAATCCAATTAGCAGTGAAAACTATCACAAGGCCGCCTAATGCAGTTGCTGTGTTTTGTACAATAAGTGCCAGTGCATCACCCACAACGGTCCTGACTGTAGAAGCATCAGTTGATAATCTTCCACCCATTGCACCGCTGCAATCATATAAAATTCCACGTTTAGCATATGTCATACTACAGGGAGAATTTAGCGATTTTTCACTTGTTGATAGACCTTGAATTTGAAGGGTCATCAAACCAGCTGATTTATTGGTGGACTACTTTCCTAAATGTCAAAGAACGGATTCTCTCAATCAATTTCCCTCCTGCAACTCCAAATAAATAATTTTGGAAAGGTACAACTAGCAAAGATACCACACCGAGGCCAACGAACATAAGTCCCCAGAATCTTGATTCATTTCGCAACTTATGTGGAGGATTAAAGAAGGATTTAATGGCTTCTGAGAGCAAGAGTCCAAATAAGGGCATTAGAATGCCATGAATAATTGCAGCCAAAGATCCGAGTAGAACATACGGAAGCTCAGGTTTGTTTAGTTCAGAAAGACGCCTAATAGGAACTTTCTTTCGATTCTCTGAATTTTGCTTATCATCTTTTTTCTTATCCCCATCTCCTATTTCAGATTCATGAATATACGTCATACCCCAAACAGGATAGCTGAATGTGAAGGAATGTCTAGACGATCCATGGCTTGTTGATCGCTTTACTGCTGACAGTCGCTAGCTCGATGACCTGCTCAAGTTATTGTCCAAATCCATGGTTATATTTATCTTGTCAGAGTCGATATTTTTCATAATCATGTTCTTTTCTTCATCACATCCCTTGCCTTCCTGCATTCGCAAAAGCTGGGAATATGCCCCATCTGGATCTTGCGCCAACTTATCGTGATTTCCTATTTTCATTAAGAGAGTAAAAGATGCTTATACCACTTGAAAAAGTAAGGCCTGATGAACATGTTTCTCTTTTTTTGAATTATTACCTTGCTCTAGTAGTTTGCCAGCGTGTAGTACAGCTATAAGATCAGCATTCCTAAAGGTTGTTAGACGATGAGCAACAACCACAGTTGTTCTTTTCACCATGACTTTCTCCAGTGCTTCTTGTACAATTCTCTCTGATTCAGCATCAAGTGCACTTGTAGCTTCATCGAGGAGAAGTATTTTTGGGTTCTTTAGAATAGCCCTTGCTATTGCCAGTCTTTGCTTTTGACCACCAGATAGTTGTGTTCCATGCTCACCTACCGTAGTATCTAGCCCCTACAGATCCCAGAGATATGAAAAGGATGAAAGTCGGTATAAAGAATTTCAGTTAGTCCTTATTAGCAGCTTATAGAGGGTAAAGATCAATTACCTGGGGTAGTTTGCTGATGAAATTAGCAGCATTAGCAAGCTCAAAAGCTGCGTTAATCTCCTCTTCAGTAGCATTTTCTTTGCCGTAACTGATATTTTCCTTTATGGTAGTCGCAAACAGGATAGGCTCTTGGCTTACTAATCCCATCTGTTGCCTTAGCCATTTGAGTTGATATTTCTTCAAATTGACACCGTCTATGAGTACTTCTCCAACTTCAAGATCATAGAATCTCTCGAGTAAACTGATTATAGTGGACTTTCCGCGGCCACTTTTCCCAACCAAAGCTACAGTTTTGCCACTAGGAACGACAAGTGAGAATCCACTAAATATTTTCACATCTTGCCTGTCTGGATAACTAAAATATACATCTTTAAGCTCAATTTCACCCTTGATGTCTTCTAACACAATCCCGCTCGTGTCAGATGAGTCAATCAGAGGTTTCCTATTGATTGTCTCAAACATTTTGTACGCTGCAGCCTGTCCTGCTGCAAATGCAGTTAACGATGGTGTTGCTTGGCCTAGTGAGCTTGCAAATCCATAAGAGAACAAGCAAAAGGTCTGTGCTTCTTAGTTTACACTACTTATCTAGTGATACAAATCTAAGATGCTTTATATGGACAGAACTTTTACACTTACATTCCACCCATCATTATAGCCATGAGAACGTTGATGACATCTCCACCATGATAACCTTTTTCTATTATCAGTTTAGAGCCATACCAAATGGTAAGTCCATAAGTAGATAAAAGAATGAGTAAGAATGTGCCAAGTCCAACTCCTGAAACAAAGCCTTGTTGGACAGTAAAAGCATAGGCGATTTTTAATGTGTTGTCATACTTATTTATCGCCAGCTTTTCTCCATTGAATGCTGCAACCTAAAGTTAATTATGATTTAGATTACAATTAAAAAGTATAGTGCAAAATTATCTAGAAAGATTTGGGTTGTGCTGAGGCGTTACTGTTCTGATTGCTCCTACAGTTTGCTCAACTACATTTCCAGCTTGTGCATAGGCAACTTGTGCGCGACTTGACAATTTGCACATGACCAATCCCGTGGCTCCCCCTGAAATGAGAAGAACTGGTATGCAAGAAATCAAGACTAGTGAGAGAAGCCATCCTTTTGTGAAGGCGACTATGAAGCCTCCAACAAATGTTGTGAGAAGCTGAATGAACTTCCCTACCTGCAATCATTCAGCATAAGATTATTTTCTGTCGGATTCCTTTAAAAAAAACTAGGCAAAGTTAAAACATTAGTGAACTGCACCTTATCTCCCAAGGCATCTTGAATGAGAATAGTGTCACCAGACACTCTTCCAATGACTTCTCCAGTTGTTGTTTCAGTGTCAGAGAAGCCAATGTCTTGCCTCAATATTGTCTTCAAATACAGTCCCCGAATTCGAGTCGCTTGTCTCTCTCCAGTAACCATCCAACATGACATCTCTGTAATAATGTTCAGTGGCAACCTTACACATTTTGTTTCAATTTCAATAGTAAAAGAAAAATGACAGAAATAGAGTTTTAAAATAAAGTTGACAAAAACTAGTTAATAGTGTATTACTTGCTTGAAACTGTTATTATCACTAGTTAACTCTGTCATATAACACACACTTACGTAAAAAGGAAGCAATGCCAGATCCAATAGCGAGGTAGACATAGTAAATGGCAACCTGAAAATTAAATTAAACTGCTACTTTAAAACTTTAATATAAATATCGAATACAAATAAACTTTTATTTAGTAAAAGAAGCGGAAAGACATAAACGTTATCAAAGACTTCTCATCTCTAGCAAAGCAACATGCCTTCAAGCTAATATCTCTAGAGTGTAACAACGAATTATATTGAGTAAGAAAAATTCACATTATCAAATTTATTACTTGATGTATACAAGTACTATATAAACAAAAAAAATATATATATTATTGTCGATTCATATAAGTTACTCTAAGAAACAGTACACGTACCTTTGAAACTTTATGAAGAACCTCATTAGAAGATGAAGCAGCACCAAAAGAATTAATCATTTTTCCAAAAATGTGTCATCAAAGGTTGAGTTAATCCTTCACCAATGGCTCCAATAGTTCCAATGGTCATTAGTGCAATATCAACTCTATGTGCAAAACTAAATAATTTGTAGAATGCAACTTTCTCATCTCCTTAATTGTTGATGATTTTTCTCCATTATCATCCATTTCTTGAATCTTGGATTATAGAAAATTAAAGGGAAGAGAAAAAAAGAAAGAAAAAGAACTCCTCCCCCTCTCCTTTAATTTGTTCATGAAATATGTATATATATCTGTGCAATGCTTTAAAGTCAACGAATGAGTGAACAAGTAAAGTAGTGGAATAATTATATAGTCCCTTCGTTCCAAATTAAGTATCCTTTGACTTACGAGTTTAAGTTCAGTGTACCGTCCGTCAGTGTATAAAAAATTCTATACTATCAGTTAACCTGATATTGCAGGTTATCCAATTATTTACATAAAAATTAAAAAAGAAAAAAAAAAGTTCACCTGATAGTATAGAATATTTTCTAGACTGACGGTGCACAAAACTACTTAAATTCTTCACTTATTTCAAGTTGTGTTAATTAAATTTTGCGTTAGGAGTGAAGGTATGATACGTGCAAATGTATTTAATCATAAGTTTTATGCTTACTTTCATTTTTATTTGTTCAGATACTATATCATTTTAAAAATAAAATAAATCTAATTAATACGTTAGAAAATGACTATAATTCGTAATGAGAATAAATTTAAAAATAAGTAAGAAATTATCAAACCTGAACACTAATTACTACTTCCTCTCTGTTTCAATTTATGTGGCACAATTCATATTTTTGAGAGTTAAATAGCTTAATTATTTTAATCGTAAATTTGGGTATGCGATTGTCAATTTTTTTTTCAAACAAAATTTATATATTTGAAAATCATATAACAAGTTTTATAAGTCTCAATGTTTGATAATTCAAAATATATAAAAGATATATAAAATAATTACAGTCAAAAATAATCTTATTTGATGCTTAAAATCCAAAAGAGGTCACATAATTTTGAAACGAATAGCGTCAAGTGACCTCCCATTTTTGTCACCACATATTGATATAGTTGCATGTTCATCAAATTTAAAAATGATCTCTACACTATATTATAGTTCTCTCCAACACTTCTTTAGTTGTCGACGAAATCATAATTAAAAAATAATTTGTTTATTCATTTACTTGCATCTCTTCAATAAGTTTACTCTCTACTTACTGCCTATTTGGAAAGTTATCCTGGAATTGGATTTGATTTTGGTGCAACTGGATATAATTATACAGTTTTGGCCTATCTGTTGCAGGGGCGGATCTATGTTGGAGTGAGGGGTTCACCCGAACCCCCTCAATCGAAAAATTATCTTTATGTATATAAGATCAAAGTTGAAGTATAAGAATATAAAGTTTTTAATGAACCCCTTAATAAAATAGAAAGGCGTAGCTCAGTGGCCTAGGGGATTCATTTTGGGACTCACGCTGCGGGTTTGAATCCCGTTTGCTGCATCTCTTTTGGTAATTCTTTAACAACTTTTTCACTTCTCACTCCTTTTATTATTTAATGCCCAATTGGACTTTGGTTGTTTCATTGTTGGCAACTGGGCCTATATAACTGAAAAACTTTATATGAGTATTTGGGTATTTTAATTTTTTCTTTTTCGATACTCTCAATACTAGTTTAAAGTCATAGCTAGAATGATATAATTTTCAAATTAATTCTCAACCCCCTTCCCACCCCCAAATAAATAAATAAAAAATACTTTGCATATTTCTTTTTATACGTTATGTGTCGCGTTTGTTCAAAATAGCTTCATATATTTGACTAGTTTTACATTATATACAAATTTTTTGCTTTGTCAATGTTTACAGATTATTTTATCGAATTACATAGCTCGTTCGTTTAAAATATATTCTATTATTCAACATATTAATATTAATGTTGTTCAGTATTTTTTATTGAGTATGAAATATATATTATAATATAAATAATTCAATGCTTACACTTTTCAAGGACCTTTTTTGTGTGTGTGAGGGTATTAATTTGAAAGAAAAAATATTAAAATAAAATAAAACTATAAAGTGAAAGAAATAAAAGACATTATTTTTTATGAAGGCTCGCAAAGTAAAATCTGAAAGTAATGTTAAAAGGACATGATAAGGCAATTTAAAATTTAGCTGGTGTACACTTTATTTTTATAATGTACTTTTTATACATGCTTACTTCTTTATATGTCGAACCCCCTGGGCAAAAATCCTGAATCCGTCACTGATCTATTGGTCAGATAATTACTCAATTAATAGGTAACAATTACACTCTTCAATTCTCAGAGGCACTATGAATCAATGATAATTATATGATGTAATTACAAGGTTAATTTTTAATTTCCTCCTTTTATTTTTACAAGGTTTCAATATTGTAAGGTAATAAATCGAATAGATTGTTCAATTTCGACTTAAATATAATCTATTTGGAGGATTATGACATCAATCTTTTTCAAAAAAACATATCTAAGTGTATATCATACTAACATCTTAAATATGTAGAAATACTCAACAACAAAAAAATACAAGCAATTCCCTTGGTTGATTAATTACACAAAAAGATCCTTTCAATCAAGATAGAATAATCAAAGTTCCAACGGTTTAAATAATTAGTTTTGCACAAAAATCCCTCCAGACCTCTCTACCTTCATAAGGTTAGGGGTAAGGTTGTGTTACTGTATACACACCACCTTCCCTAAACTCACTTACGGAATTACACTAAGTACGTTGTTATTGTACAAAAATCCACCTGTACTTATCTAATTTAATAAAACACTTGAGGGATCAGTTCATTGCTCATATACTGGTAGTATTTCATGTTCGTTCATAGAAAGCATTTGCTGCACGTCCTCTGTGCAATGCATATATATATGTAACCTTTGTCATTTGTTAGTGTCCTGTCCACCTCAGTAACAACATTAAAAAACAGTGTTTCTTTCATAAAATTCACAAATTTCCAAAACAATTTCCACAACCATCTTCTTCAAAGATAAATTACACAAGTCATTTTTCGCTGCCGGGTAGAGGAGGAGGAGGGCATTTTCTGTGAAAAACAAAGGGGGAAAGGGAAAAGACCAAAAGCATTTTCTGTGATCTTTTCTGTCCAGTATAACACTGAAGAAACTAAAACGAATATGTTACACACTCCACTCTATGCACTTGCATGAACAAAAAAGGAGGTACTGAGAACAGTTCAACAAATACCAGCAGCAAAAAACACCATGTCTCAGTAAACTTCAGTTGCTCCATTAGAAGTAGGTACTCTTTGTCGTTTCTCCACATACTCGGATGGAAACCAACCTGCCTTGCCTTGGCATTCTCCTTCTGACCATCCTGATTGAGTCACCTGAACATAACATGAAATTGGAAAAGAGAGGCATCTCTTCAATCCAACATGGAGGTAATGGAATGGAAGAATTAACCGCGGTTTCTTTGTTTGGACTCTATAATGTTTCATTGAACATATCATGTACATCTATGAATAGATTATAGTTTAGTTACCTCTACAAGTTTTAATAAAGAAGAATTAAAATGGCATATGGAACAAGAGAGTTCAGATGTGTGTCCTTTCCTTTTTTCATTTACATAGTATTCTTTATTTTGATTGCTCTCATTCTTTGTATCTTCTGCTTTCATTTTCTATTTTGGTGGGGAGAAAGACGACCGGAAGGGCAGGTTTAAAGTGGGAAGGGTGGTAGGAGAGAGCAGGTTTAAAGTGGGAAGTTGGCCATATCAAATTCATTTCTCAGATAAATTGAAAAGTAAAAACTTCAGAAGGAAGACTCTGTGAGTACTAACAGCAGTCATCTTTACTGGAAAACTGGAGAAGGCTTGGGACTATAAAAGGTTTTTTAGGTTCAGAAAAAAGATGACCCTCCTCCAACAGATATACATGTGAGTTTTATGTCAACTTCAATAAATAAGTTATTATCTTAAGAGGGAGCGAAAAATTAAACCACCTTACGAACAACAACATAATCACCGACAGACAAGCTTAGCTCCTTTTCTGATTCAGCTTCAAACGAATGAATTGCCTGTATGACAGAGACACAAAAATTACGACCATGCTTCATTAAATACTTCAACTCGCTAATAAAAAAGTAACACTGTACAGATAAGAGCGTCTTCAGAGCCACGTAGTTTACGACCGTGCTTCATTTCCCTCAGATGTTTCTTTCAAATTGTATAATAAATAAATCATTCTGCAATAAGATTGTAACAACTTGGATTACTGTTGTTAAAGCAGGGGTTACCTCGGCCAAAAAGTATTTTGTTTTCTCAGGTATTTGGGCTGGAGGGTTTACAGGAAGTGTGGCTACAGGAGGAGCAGCCTCTTTTCGCTGTTTTTCAGAAACTATCTGTAGAAATTGCAAATTGTCAAGAAAAAATACCTAGGTGTAAAGTATGCCTCCAGAGAACTAAGAAAGGAAAAACACACACCTCAGCTTCAATATTACCCAGAATAACAGCAACTCTCTCATGATAAAGCTTTTCTGCTTCAACCTGCAGATGATTATATTCACTTTACGCAGTATGAAAATGGTTGACAATGCAAAAGACAAGTTTCGACCCCATGAGAAGCAAATATGCACCAGCATACATACCATTGCAACAAGCCTCTGAAATGTAAGCCTCTCCTGCTGTGATTCTACAGCAGCTAATGCTGCAGCTGCTTCTTTACCTAGTACTGCCATGTTGGCTTTGAGTTCCTGCATTCTAGCTTCGGCTGAGTGCAGTTTTGCCACATTCTCTGGGATAGGAGCTTCCCTCACCCGCGCTTGTCTTCTAGAAACTTCGGTTGCCTGCTTACTTTGTAGTCAATACTAAGGATGTGATGATTGTGTAAAATAGTACAATAAGATAAGTATAAACAGACGTTTATCATTAGTCTTTTGCAACAGAAATAATCGTTACAGTAACCTGTATCTCTGCTTCTTGCCTCATTTTACTGTAGCGCTGAGCAAGATGACGAGCATCCTCTAAGGGAGAACCAGCTACCATAGCTCTCAATGGTTCTAGTACCTGGAAATCCAAAAGCTCATCTTAGTCTGCTGCCGCAAGGCTGAACTATGAAGTATCGAACACAGGTTTACGCTACAAAATGTCATGTATCAAAAAAAAAAAATGCAGCATCTTGGTAAGGAATAACAAAAAGAAGAGTGAAAAAGAAGGCATTGAAATATTTGCCAAAATTATGTTTCCCGACAAAAAGTTTAGTACCGTGATAGCTTACGGTATGTCATTAATCCTTCTAAAGGTTTTCAAGGGAACTGTTTCAGCAATTTCTTCATGAGTTTTCACTTGCTGCCAGCACCAGAACCTAAGACTATTATCATTGATTTCTTCGTCTTCACAGTTTCATTAGCAATCTTTCCCAGAGAAAGGCAGCTAGAAGCCTATTTAAGGACATCACGGTCTTAGACTCTTAGGCTAAGCAGGGAGTAAACTATTGCATTGATAGACAGCAGTCCACTGACTTTTAGATCTAGGGAAAAAAACTTTTATCTAGCTCATGCAACTCTAAGCTAACAAATAAAAAATCCAATATATATTGCTTCTAATTAATTTTCATTGACATACTCCAAATTACATGCACATTTTACCAACCTGACTGAAGAACAGATTGTTTAGATCTTCAACCTCCTTCTCAGCATGCTTACGAGCATCACCGTAAAGAGAAGCAGCCTTAGCTAACACCTCGTCATTGGGATTTTCGACTCCATATTTGCAGCAATCTTCTGATAATTTAGTTCCTGACTAACATAAACTTCCACCAAATAAGCTGAAATACACAAAAACAAAAACAAAAACAAAAAAGGAAAAGAACACATCTCGATCCCACAAAAATGGGAGAGAGAAGGATGAAATTCTATGGGCATGCTTAAGAACTTCAGAATATCTAGCTATCCAGCAGTATCCAGAAAATAAGAAAGATAAACATCAAGGTTAATGATAATCTCATCTTATCCTCAAGAAGGCACAAAGGACTGCCAGAATCTATTAGAAGTAGAAGCAGACAAACTCATTAGTTTTATCCAAATGCGGGCAGAGAATCAAGACTACATCCAAATGCGGGCAGAGAATCAAGAATACAACAAAGTTCCATCTGAAAGTATATCTCTTATAGAAAATAGTCCTTCAAAAGTTTTACCTGCTTCTATATGCTTATATCCTATAGCTGTAAATGTTTCAGCTGCCTTGACAATCTCTTTCTGAAAATCCTGCAAAATGATACAAAAAGAGGCACCCTAACTTTAGACAGAAAAGGAAACACAGTGTGAATTCAGATCAGAATTAAGTAATCAATTTGCCAAGTCCTAGATCCACAACTACAGAAGACAAGATACAGGAATAAAACGCTCTCCACTAGCATGGCATTTATCTTGTTCATAGATATATATTGTCTTGTGCAGTTAACAAAGCACCTCGGAAGGTAGACGATATATTGACTGCTGAAAAGAGCAACAACAAAAGAAAGACACAAAAGGCAACCCAATCACGTAGAAAAGTATCTTAAAATGGGCCATGACCAATGGGAATTAGAAATATTAATGCATGTGGACAATCCAAGCAGAATAGCTCAAGGTGATACAATTAGCTAAGCTCGACATCATTATGTTCAACTGACGTAAGAAGAAGATAGTGCATCTTAAGAAGCCAAGAACAAATTTAGTAGCCAGAGCAGAAGAAGATGAAAATGACTAAAAGGACCTGCTACGAATATCTAAGAATAGGTCAAGCTCAAGCTAATTTAGAAAAGTGAATGCATATCAATTAGCAGAGCTGAACAACATTATGATTAGGTCAGCTAGGTCAAATCTCAGCCTTTCTGAGCAAAAATATAAGTTGGCTAAAAATCTCAAAAGAAGTGACCACTTAGTACATAATATTCAGGTCAGGCAGCACTGACGTGGATATCAAACAAATAAAGACTTGAACATAGCACTTAGCACCTAGATTTCACTCATGGACCCCAGCCACTCCCTCAGTTGTTTTTCTTGAGTAACTTATATTTTTATGTTTAGTTGTGTACTATATTCAGTCGATGCCCAATTTTGTTCAACTTTTTATGAATCAAAAGCACATTCAGAACCATCCAAGATGGTGTCAAATTATATACATAGGAAAATGTTGCTCAACTGCAGTCATCTATCAAGTTAGCCCAACTACCTGCGGATTCTCATTTTGAATTAAAAAGCTATATGAAACAAAAACAATCTTATCACATATGTCAAACATTCTCGTGTTTGTTTTGTCCCGACAAACAAGATTATAACAGATGCTTCTTCTGAGAATAAACAATACTAGAAAAAAAAAAAAAAAAACTTTTGGCGGGTTGGCAGCATAAGACTGTCTCTTCTTTATCTTTGATAACCGTGGTGTCCTGGCTAGCTTTCGCGCACCTCGACTAATTTCACAAGATACCTGTCACCTCCCAATAGCAATAGGTACCGGGTAAATCTATCCACCAAGGCTAGGACAAATGGGAAGAGATCACCTAGTGTTTTTGTAACCTGAGTCCTTTGATAATAAGTAAATCTAGCTGGCAAGAAGCAGGAAGAGCAAAGTGAAGGCCTTTGATAATGACTAAATCTTTTAATTAGCTATTACATGCTAAAAGAATATATTAGCAGTTATTTTCTGCAAGTAAATTAATTGCAGTCAGGAATATACTTTATTAAATTTCACACTTAGAACGTAAATGACTGAACATCAAACATTCCAATACACGAAAAAAAGTTGTAGACAACGAACAGGCTTTATTTACATTATGTGACAGAATCCTTACCCTTTTTTCACGGGTAGACTTATACAACTTGTCCAGTTGATGATGTAATTGCATCTCCATCTCATCAATGACCATAACATCTGAACTTTCATAACCAGTTGCACTGAACTGCTTGATGACTGCCTGAAGTTTACAAATCGATATAACAAGCAAGTAAGAATCAATCTATGACACTATAAAACTAACACTTACTGTGGAAAGAAACAATTTGTGACATCTCCCAAATGTCGATAACTCAATTGAATTCTTGAGTAAGGTGGGAGATTTCATTATTGCTGCTTCTTTTTTGTTTTTCTTTTTTTAATAGTAAAGTTTCAATGTTAGGATACAGGATATTTTTTCATCCTTCATTTTACAGACAAATGAGGATGTTGGTTACTTGGTTTGCAAGGGAGGATGTACCATTTACATCACAGTTTCAGTAGAACCCAGTACCTTTGCTCAAACATTGCAGTTACCTTAAAATATTCATTTACCATGTACAAATTATAACTTTAGAATCCACTAACATCATAGAGCTAGAATCTACAACCCATAAACTTCAAATCATGGATCCACCGATACTCCTTGTACCATTTTGTATTACCACACCAATTCCAAAGCCCAAAGTGAGTGCATTTTTATTCAGTTATCGAGGTAAACAAAACGATTAGGGAGATTAAAATCCAAAAAAAGCACTTTTTCGCAACACATTCAATTCGACATAAAATCAAAAGACAAAAACTGACAAGCATAGAAATCCATAAAACTAAAAATCTTCCATCGCTCTCTTCTGAACTTCAGTTCATCATTTCCTCGGAAAATGAATTACTCTTGTACAATGAAACATGGCAGCCCGGTGCATTACAGCTCCCGCTATGCGCGAGGTCTAGGGAATCACTGAACCACAAGGTTCTATTGTGCGTAGCCTTACCTCGCATATCTGCAAGAGGCTGTTTCCACACTTTGAACCCGTGACCTCATAATCACATGACAACAACTTTTCCAGTTACTGTTATACAATGATTCTCCATAATTCAAGTAGTCATTCACACATCAAACCAAGATCGACCACCAAAGTTCCAAACTCATAAGGCTCAAAAGTAAACGGATGTGGTAATAAAGAAAAAAAGACAATGATTCCAATCCAAAATGACTTTGCTAATACACAATTAGCTCTTATCAACCCAAAATTCAAAAAAGCAGTTACTCGGATAGTAACCACCCTCCACTTGTGAGTTCGAGTCACCACGAAACAGATAAAAAAAGGTCAGAGCTCCATTCCCCAAGAAGGGGTTTTTAAAAAAATAAAAATAAAATTTTCCCATTTTAGAGTTCCGCTAAATGAATCAAGAAAAGCATAAAGATTACACCAGAATTTCAAGAATATTCACATTTTATTGTGGCAACCCCAAAGAAGAAAAAGAGTATAATTGGATCAAGAAAAGGATAAAGATGTACCTGTTGCTGTTTAGCGACTTGCTCTCTGAATTTGCTAGCTTGCTTTCTCAAAGCATCCATTGCTGTAAGCTACAATCTTTGTGATTTCTTGATTTGTTTGTATATTCAATATATCTGATCTGAATAAAGGTTGTATACTACTGCTGCTGCTTCAATGAAAGAAAGCTGCTTTTAGCTTTTAATTACATACCATTTCCTTTTTTCTTTACACCCCCTTCCTTTTTTTTCCATCTACTACACTATAAGTAATTAATAAAAGGACAAAAAAGAATTAAAAAAATGAGTTTAAATTCAACGTGCTTAAAAAACAAAATATTTCTATAACGGAAAAAGGATAAATATTTATGATAAATGGTATGTATATATTATTCATAATATTTTAGGTATATATATGCTCCTACCATTAATAAAATAGTGTGTATATGCTCCTCACACTATCGATATAGGCATATGTGTACCAAAAATATGATGAAAGGTATATATATATACGTATCATTTATCATGATTTGGGGTGTATTTGTTCATTTTTTATTTTAATTTTTTATCTTGGATAATTAACCCAAACCCCAACTCGTATGTTCATCAAATCCCATTTCAAATCAACTCGACCCAACTTTTATTGTTTGTTTCAAATCCGATACTCCCTCTATTTTTCTCTTAAGCGTGAAATCTAATTAAATTGCAGTGATTGATCGTTACTACTAGATGGTGTTTACTAGTTGAAGGAAGTGGAGATTAATCAGGTCGGAGGTGTCCAAAGCTAGGAGTGCGCCAATGGTTCATTGATGGGGTGTTTCTAATTCGACGAAGATGTTAGCTATCTGGTGTTGATTGGTGGCGGATATTGTTTTCCCGACTAAATTTTGCTAAAAAGTGAAATGTGAGGAGTTCAATTTATTTGATTTTGTTCTTGGATGTTATGAGTTAATTTATTTATTTTTAACTGACAGTAGTGAGTGTTATTGTATTATATGTGCACATCTCTTGAATTATAATTGGAACGGAGTCCGATAGTGAATTTAAGATAATTATTTGAGATAAAAAAGGAAAAAATATACTCCCAAACTATGATAAATGGTACGTATATACCCGTCGTCATATTTTGGGTACACATATACCCCTGTAGTTAGTGTGAGAGGCATACACGTACTATTTCATCAACGGTAGATGCATATGTGTATTCAAAGTATAACAAATGATATATACAAACCATTAATCATAGTTCGGAGATATTAATATTTTTTTTTCGATTTCTATAATAATGTCCCTGGGAGGAAGACTTGGAATAACTGTTAAAGTTATTGTCATGTGACCAGGAGGTTACATGTTTTAGTAGTTCGATCTTTCTCTGAACCCCAAGTGCACCAAATTGTCTTACAATTATGTCATTAAAAAAATAATTACACAATATATTTGATATTATTAATTAACAAAATCAAATAAATAGTATAACATGTTAAACTAAATTGTTGGTTATTAAAAAGAGCATTCATTACGCTATAAGTATGTATGACTTATTTTTCTTTTAATTTATATGACATTATTTTTATCTAAAATGAGGTTAAAATAATAAACGCCACAACTATTACTCGCAGTCTCAACTAAATTAGAATCAAATACATGCTTACTCGTTGATCATGTAACCTCAATTTAAAATAATAGAGATAATACCCACGAAAATACCTGAAGTTTGACCGGATTATCAGTTGAGTACACTGAACTTTGCGGGGGTCCTATTACCTCCTCAGATTTATTTTTTCATATTTTAATGGTATATATCTGTCACTTGACATGTTGCGTGTTATTCACGCGCATTGAGCACGTGAACAATGTTAAAAACGTTTTAAACTCTTTTTTTTTTTGTCAAGCAGCCTCTTAATTTTATAATTATTTAAAGTTTTATATTTTTATTTATTTTTCATTCTTCTTTCTTTCTTTTCTTCAACAATGATTACTCCATCGTTGAATTGAAATTTAATGGAACTCAATGGTTATAATTTAATGGAACTCGCTAATTGAAACTCAATGGATGATTCGAAAGATTCAAACTCGGAAACTCGCTAATTTAATTTCGAATTTCATTAATAGAAATTGAATTTTTCGAGTTCCATTAATGGAAGATTAAATAGCTTCATACATGAAATTAAATTTTCCGAATCTTCCAAGTTCCATTAATAAATTTTTCGAATCTTTCGAGTTCCATTAATGAATTTTTCGAATCTTCCGAGTTTCATTAATGGAAATTGAATCTTCCATTGAGTTTTCAATTAGCGAGTTTCATTGAATCTTCCATTAATGGAACTCGCTAATTGAATCTTCCGAATTTCAATGGAAAATTAATGGAAGATTCCATTCAATTATTTGAAAAAACTTTCTCCATAAACTCAATGGAATTATTTGGAATATTTAATATGGTTGTAATGGTGAAAAAATATTGAAAAGTGATAAAATGGAAAAGAAACGGCGTGTGTACCACACTTTCCACCGAAAAAACTGGGTATACGTTTTGAGGGAGGATTAATTCCACTTTGAAAAAGTTCGGGAAGGAACTAATTCCAATTAAATAGGTATAGGGGGTAATAGGACCCCCGCAAAGTTCAATATGCTCCATTAAAAAATTGATTAAATTTCAGGTATTTTCGTGGATATTATCCCAAAATAATGTCATAGCTTATTATGCAAAAATACATATAAAAAGCAATTGAATTTTTCTACATTTTAAGATTTATGAATCTTTGAACGACCAAATCACTAATAAAAAGTATATATCCTACAGTAAAAGCGTTAACATTTCAAAAATATTTTAGAGAAATTCCAGTCGTTATTTTTGGATTATCTAGTTTACAGAATATGTGCACAATATATAGATCGTATATATTTTGTATTAATATACATAGATAGATATGTATACATAACACATACAATCGAGTGTACATGTGATATATGCTTTTAGAGGCAGAACTGGAATTTGGAGCTTAAGGGTGTCAGGGGCGGAGTCACCTTAGGGCCAGAGGATTCATTTGAACCCCTTGTACATATATATGGTTAAAAAAATTATGTATATGTACTATATGTTAGAACCATCTTCGACTAGTTCGTGCATTTACTACTTCAAATTTTAAACCTTAGAAATTAAATTTTTAACTCCACCACTGAAATCCCACACTGCTTTGAAGATTGATGCATTGTTATTTGCAGGATTCAAATATATAGGATAAATATTTGGTCGGTTTGATCAATATTGGCTTCGGACTTCAGTTCAAGTATTCCTCTTTTCGATTTATATAAATAAATGGATGGAACAAAAAAGATAATACTATAGAGGGGATAATTTTCTCATTTTATAATTATGAAAAAATAGAATTATAACCTGCAATAAAAGTATAAATAAGACAATGTTCACATATTTCGTTGTCTCTTAAAAGGGTGAATTGGGCTGGGCTCAAGATTGAAGAAGGCTTTTATAGTTGTAGGCCCAAAACTTGTACATATCTGATTTGATTCCTATTTAGCTGATGGACCAAGCCCAAGTTGTAAAGAGCTCTAAGAAAACGAGAGAGGATTGCTCGGATAGTAACAATTCTCAACTTTAAATTCGCGAAATCCTATAGAGGGTTAAAAGAGAGAGAGAGGGAGGGAAGGCAAAGTGATTTAAGAAAATAAATATGTATATTCACTAAAAATGGAAATCCATACGGACAAACATTCATATATATTGTCAATAATGTCAATATGTATACTTGTTATTTTTGATGGGTTCTTGTTTTCTGATAATCTTAAGTTTATTTTGACTTTTAGTTTGTGTTCTCACTTGACTTTTTTATTTGTGTTAAATATGAGTAGATCAAATATTTTACTATTTTGGACATGCCCATATCTACCCCAACCTATCTGTTTGCCGCTCCTATAAGAGAGATTCAAAATAATTTGATGATGGTAATGTGGCGCTCTCAGACACAAAATGAATCGAATATTTCCCTACTTAAAATAGCATAAGTATAATACCCAAACTAATGTGATCATGTCAATGACTTATTACGTTAGATCCAATTATATGTATCTTCTTGTTGTTGCCCATCCTTTGCACTCATATGAAGGTATCATATGACATATTAGGCGTGACCCAAGGACACATGTGTTTCATTCATCATCACACCAACAACAACAACAAAGGGGAAGGGAAAATGTCGACAGCATTTATTTGAGGTCCGTCAATTCTAATTTTGCTAGGGAAAATAAAGTTTGATAATTGAGTCGTTTACAAATATTAGTAGCTGATTTGATACATGTCTTGCTAACACATCGATCAATTTATTCAATGTGTTCGGAAGCAGGGCGGAGCTACATGTATTTTAGGGGGTTCATCCGAACCCCCTTCGATGGAAAATTATACTATTTTTACACGGTTGTATATATTATTTATGCATATATAGTAGAGGTTGAACCCCTTCGACTAGTTCGTATATTTACTTCTGAACCCCCTCAATTAAAATTCTGGCTCCGCCACTGTTCGGAAGAGGAAAAACACGTATGTAAGATTCATGCTAGCTATAAGAAATCAGACAATAATGGCCATTCAAACAAAGGGTAAATTTCACGCATGATGAGTTAATTATCATGTGACTTAACTATTTTTTCCAACACAAAAATAACTAATCTTTGGGTAAACTAACATAAAAATCACATCATCAGAATATTGTAACTTTTCTGATCAACCCACTCTTTTTCACTTTTTTTGTTATATTTTAAATCTAATAAATTATGGTTTTAAGAGGTTGATCAATTAATTTGTTCGGATTTTAACTGAGAATATGCACTTGTATTGTAACGTGCCATAAGTTTGTTCCTTTTTTTGGACGAAATTGTTGGTCACTGAAGCTTTTTGGAGCAGTGAATTGCTGATCTGATTTGATATTCGCTCCTTACACCTTAGCTTCCCCATAGAGTGTTTTAACTGTAAAATATATTCAAGGAATGAATGAGGTGAAGACAGTAGATATGCTGCCCTTAATCAAAGGTCGACGGTTCGATTCTGGGTATGAAAAAAACGTTGTTGGGAGCACTACCCTCGAATGGAGCCCTACCCGGCACGAATACGGATTAGCCAATGTGAGTACCGGACAACAGATGGAAAAAAAAGAAAAAAAAAGTAGATATGCTCCCATTTCCACTTATGGATCATTTAGTAAAGTTTATAACAATAATCACTACCAGAAATTAGGTCTATGATGACGGTTGCAAAATCATTGCAATAGGCCAAAAAACCGTTGCAATAGGCCTATCGCAACGGTTCAGCAGCCGTCCCATAGGTGGGCGTTGCGATAAGTCTATGGCAACGGTTTTTGCGATGGTTGTATAAACCGTAGCCATAGATAGAGCTATAGTGACCGTTTCGTATAACCGTTGCCATAGATAGGCCTATTGCGACGGTTATTTTTTGACTTATTGAGACGCCTATTTTCATCTATTGCAACGGTTACGAACCGTCGAAATAGATGCTATTGTGACGCCTTTGCTATTCTGTTGCAACGTTTTTGACTATCTATTACAACTATTTCATCACTTGTTGGGACGCCTATTTTCATCTATTGCAATGGTTACGAACCGTTGCAATAGATTCTATTGCAACGACATTAAACCGTTGCAATAGCATCTATTGCGACGCTTTTGTTATTAAATTAAAACGATATATATAAATAGTCGTGTTAATGTAAATTTTTATTTATATACATAATAAATTATAACACAATATATACACATCACACAACAAAATCATTAATTAATAATCTCTTTATTCAAAATATGCAACAAGCTAGTAATTTAAACCCAAAAGTAAAATGTAATCCAAATGATTAGTTAAGTTTTTACATACTAGCAAGTTCAAGTTGCGATAAGTTTAGAAAAATTCAACACAAAACTATTTATATTAGTGCATTTATCCACAACCCAAAAATCTTCTCAAGTATGGTCAATGTCTTCATCATTTTCTTCATCTCTTTCTTCATACACCTATAAATAAAGAACAAATAATATAAATTAACACTTAAATGACAACATAAAAAGGACTATTCCACAACAAATTTAAATATGAACCAACTGATAAAAATTCAAATGAACCAGATAATTTTCGATCTCAATTATTAATTGAACTTTTCTGTATGATCTCCACTGATAAAGAAACTAATAGAGGAACAATTCAGACACGAGTGGGTTAATGACCTTCAGTTTTTACTTATCCCAGGATCAAAAATATTTGGTGATAGGGATTTGGTTCCTTTGTTTAAACCTTTGGTGCATCATCCACAAAAAAAAAAAATTACATTGCCAAACAAAGGACACCAAAGTCCACCTAATTACCAATGTCAAAATATCTAGAAAATCTTGATGAAGAAATTATTGTTTGCCCATTACATTTTCTTCTTCAAATAAAATCATAGTGTTCGAGCAAAACTCACCTCAACTATTTTACATCGAGTACCTCGGCAGCACGCCGAGGCACAGAGAAACCTCCATGAGTGCTTGTATCACTTGCTGTCAAGGTTTTGCAAAAAAATTCTGGTTGTGGTTTATTTACTTTCATAGACAAATCTGACCTCAATAATGCCTCTTTGTCAAACTACACACAAAGACGTTCATGTTACCTACGTTTTAAATTTGATTAGAACAGGCTATACTTGATAGAGGGGCCATTCTTATCCCACAAAAAGGGAGAAAAGAAACACCAAAATGAAACCAAAAAGAGAGAGTCATACCGAAGGAACTGGTTGTAGTGTCATTTGAGCATACACTTCATCTGTTTTGGGATCATCCTAAATAATGCAAAAGATAATATATTAACGTAGAAAAACATATAAATTACAGTTTTTATCAAGACAAGTCAATCAGGAACTTCACGTACATGCAGGGTGACATTGTGCAGAAGACAAATTAACTTTGATGGAAGGTTTGGATAGTTTGGAATTTGGGCTTCCACATCTTTTTTGATAGATGCAGCACCCTAAAAATATACATTCATTCGTAAACAACAAATAATCAGGAGAGAGTGACTACTCCAGAAGAGATAACACCCTCCATTCAATAGAATTTCAAGATTATTAGTCATTCATATTAACTAAGATTATATCAAAGAGGGAACTATATAATTTGTTATCAAAGGATGTGTTACTGATGAATAGATGATAGAAACAACTTTTATCGAAGCATATAGTGAACCTGGGAAAATCATGATTTGCAGATTTTGCATGAAGCTGCAATGGAGATATTTTCACGCCCTTTGTATTATTTATTAGAGGTTTATCCGATTTATGTTTTTGAAGGTTAAACGATGGCCGTTAAGGTTATAAGGTTAAACGGTGGCTATTAAAGTTATAAGGTTAAATGGTGGCCGTTAAGGTTATAAGGTTAAACGGTGGCCGTTAGCCTTATAAGGTTATAAGGTTAAACGGTGGTCGTTAAGGTTATAAGGTTATAAGGTTAAACGGTAGCCGTTAAGGTTATAAAGTTAAACGGTGACTGTTAAGGTTATAATGTTAAACGGTGGCAGTTACGCTCTACCCTCCAGAGTCCACTTATGGGATGACACGACGACACTGGATATGTTGTTGTCGTTGTTGTAATGAAGTGGAAGACTATATCAAACTTATGGGAATCTAGCTGATCCCGCTGGCAGGACCCAAGGAAGGTCTCTTTCGCCTACGAGCATTTGTACGAAGAAAGGAGTCTCGTACAAAGGGTTAGAAAGAAAGCTTTTACCTTATTTCAGGTGGGTTAGTGCATATTTGTTTGGGCGGAGGCGGACAATGAAAAGACAGAAAAAAGATAATGATGCCAACCAACTCGACAAAGACATTCAGATATGAAAAAGGCAAAGAAAGACATGTTAAGCTTGTGTTTTCCCAGCCGACTCGCACACGACCGTCTTTTTTTTTATTGAAGAGTCGGACTCCCCGGGAAAAATAACATCTCATAAGTTTTCGGAAGTAAGACGCAAGAATAGGTATCGGTAAAGGAAAAAACTCAGTCGGACTATAGGTTTTCCTATGTTGAAAGACTCTAGCTCCTACGTATGATAACAACCACATCATAGAACTGTTTATTGCCATAAATAAATGTAAGCCAAAAATCCAAACTAGTCGTGGTCGACTATATGAATCCTCTGTATGCATCTCAAAATCATTTACATCACTACGATATCTATCAATTCCAAACTTTATTACTGGCAATTCTATTTCTGATAATCAGCTTCTCTAAGACGGTCAAATTTATTAGATGAGTAATGTCTAGCGAGGCACCTGTTTTTACCTTTCAGTTAATACTAGATCCGGCAAATAAGTACAAAAGCGTACAGACATACAATAAACAAGATTCAACAAAAGGGATACATGTAGAGCTTAACTTTAACAAAGCATATAAATTTGGCGGCGTAATACATAGCCACCCTCTTAAAACAGTTTAGCATATTCCAAGAAGAAGAAACATACCTGGAGCTTAGATGAAAAAGAGAACCAGAAAATAACGAACCTTCGACCTGAAGAAAGTCGCACTGAGCAGTGAAATAATATACATGCCTGTAAATACTCCTAAGTCACTTCTTCCACCTCAAGTCACCTCAGCCATATGAAACGCCAGATCCCTGCCTCACTGTGAATGCTTTTAACAACACATTTTTGAAGTATAGGGGTATTGTCAAATTTGTGTATGATTTCATTATATAGAGGGGAGGTTTAAGTATTGATTCGGTAGCTTATTCTAGCATAGATAATTAAGAAACGAAACTACTTTCGAAGAAGGAAAAACTAAGACAAAAAAAGAAAGAGAACAAACCAGTGTAGAACGGTTCTCACTCAAGCATGTTGAAGTCGGACGATTACCAACACTCCTTCTTGACCAAGTCGTTTGCAATCTCGATGTCAACTTGTCACATTCTGGGATTAAAGATATAGCCCGAAAGTACCACAAACCGCCATAGGTGGAGGGAAAAAGAAAATTTTCAAGAGAAGTTAGAAATACAAAGTAAAGCACTCTATTTTTATCAGTAAGAGAGTGTATCTAATCAGAAGTGTGCTGCCGATGTCTTATACAACGACATCATTGAAATAGAATGTTAACAATACTAACATTAATTCGCTGACCCATCGAAATTCTAAAGCTAAGTTTTGCAACAAAAGAAAGCATTGAAATATGACATAAATACAATATTAGAAAGGGGAAAAGGAGAGCTTTATTTCAGTCATGTTACTCCAGGCCATAGACAGGCAATTTACAATCACACTCAAAATCGGTGATCGTGTTCAATGTTATCTGTCATGTAAAAATTATAGACCATTTCACCTCGATTCACAACTACAACCTAATCACGCATTTAGTATAATGGTGAGGCAAAAAAACATAGCGAAACGGAATAGAAACCTCTTTAATTACAGTGGGACTTGGTGAAGTTATCAAAGCTAGATAATCCAGCAACTCATGAGATGGACTTAGTCTTTGACGAAGCATTTTGATGTGCGGATCCAAGTTTTTGGATCCAATGAAGAAACCCCTTCTTGTGATGAAACATTGAATTTTGTACTAGATTCAGAGTTCCGTCATGCACAACTGAAGATTCAAACTGCTCCAGTAACTTTACAGAAAATGTTCAGAATGATATGGTAGGAGAGTTAACAATCCCTTTCCCAAATGAACAAGACCTTGGGCAATCCGCACCTGTAGCAGTAGATATTTCAAAAATCAGAGTGGATTGGATACTTAATATTACAGAGTTGACATAAGAGAACAAGGAAAATTAATTCTTACACAGAACAAAGGTTAGCTTATTTGTAGTAATAACTGGACAGAATATACAGCATGCCAGCTATTCTGGCATTGTTTTTTCCTGCACCTATCAATCCCAATGAAACGATAGCAGCTTACATACAACATTTAGATAAGCAGTTCATATTTGAGAATTTTTTTATAGCAACAAAATTATCTACTTTCTGTTGTTCTTCAAACATACCATAGTTACTTTGGAGTCTAAATCATGACTAAGCTTGCTCAGAGTGTTCATCACATTGACCTGTCTGAACCACCAAGGAGCAAAAGTTATACTTGCAAATGACCAATAAAAAAAAGAGGAAAAGGCCTGGGCATCTACTGTTTAAGAGCAAAAGACCTACTTGTTACACTATCTGTTATACATCACCTGATCCTGATATATTGATGATAGTATAGGGGTAGGTTTACACAACAACACTGGAGAACTTCCTATACCATCTCTACTTAAGTCTTCACCCAAAAGAACCTCTAGAATCACTAAACCACCAATTTAGATGCAATATTATACAGGTTCTCCTTATCAGAGGTGAAAATATCCATTGACATGTCATTTATTCTATAGTAGAGTCAGTGGAGCATATCAGAGTTATTTAACTAAGTTATTAATGATTTTTTGATATTTTAAATTTGGATATTATTACTTTATGTAGTTGTTTCATCAGAGGGGGTTCGGATGAACCTCGAACCACAGGTGGCTCCGCCAATGTCCGGGAATTTAAACATCTAAAGTAAATTCGTCACATAAGTTTATAATTGTTTTAATATCTCTTCTCTACGGTATTAAACAGTGGAAATGACACCAAATAGCTTTTTAAAGCCACTTCTATTGTTATTATTCCAGTAAATCATCAACATTATACCAATTATACAAAAAAATCAGTTTGGTCAGAAATAAATAACACTCGTGCCGAAATATTACTCCACATGTCTCAACTGAGAGACTGCTCTCCCTTTTTAACCACTTAAGCTAACTACCACACCATATTTTCTGCCCCAAAAGAAAACATTTTAGTTGGATTTTCATGACTCCTGATGTTCAGGAGACACAAATTGGATATACTTCCTACTGTTGTGTTGTAGATATCTATCGAATAAGCAAATCAACAGAATCAGTTTCTTCAATTTGACTGCAATCACTAGGCAATACTTGTGTAGCATTTTCTAAATAACAGGCTAAGGATCATTCTTTCCACTGACATCATTTCTCGTTAATCTGAAAACACACATGAACAAGAATAACAATCTAAACATAGAAACTACATGATATACAAATTAAATCAGCAATTAAGACTATAATAATTAAAACTTTAACAAGTAACACTCATCTTACTCAACTTCTGGTTGTCAATATAACGCATTTCGACATCTTCCCTAACATAATGACCGTAATCATTAGAATTACAAGGAGAAATAAAAATTTTCACGCAATCAAATGAACCTAAGAAAAAATCAAAATCTCCAAAAATTAGGTCAAAGTCATAGAAGAATACACTAACCTTAAAATTTCCAAATTGAAGCAATTGAAGTGCAACTTTGAGAGAAATTGAAGTGCGAATTTGGTCTGACTTTCCAACACAAATCGATTTTCGAAGCGGCACCAGTAACACCCACAGATCTCACTATCGGCAGCTCACTACCAGACCATCTCCACAAGATTGAATAGTTTGTACCAATTGTAGCGACTGTCGTTAGCGATTTTAGCAATTTTGTAGCCCTAATCGTCGATTGTAGCTATGAGAAGCTATACGTTTAAGCTAAGAGAGTAATCGCATCGTTGATTCGATTGTAGCGATGAGAAGCTGTAGGTTTAAGCTGAAAGAAAAATTCCATCGTCGATTGTAGCAGAGAAATAAGAGAGAATGTTTAAGCTCTAATTATTGATTGTAAAATGAATAAGGTTTAAGTTGTAGGAAAGCTTTCTTTTGGCGGACTGAATGAAAAGTTTTTGTGAAAATGAAGGGAATAAATTAAGCGTTGCCATAGCTTATTTTATTTACCTATTGCAACGCTTATGGTCAAAACAATGGTTAAAATGTTAAATTAGAGCTAACAGAACAATAATTTTTGGCAACGCTTACAACCGTTGCACTAGACCACTTATTGCAACGCTTTGTTAATCGTCGCCAAAAAGTTAGTTGCAATAGGGGTAATTTCTAGCAGTGAATGCAAAATATATTGTATTAGTAATGTTTGTGTTAGTTATGCTTGCATTTTTATTATACAGTGTTTGTTTTAGTATATTAAAAATAACATGAATTGTAAAATTCTAATAAAAAATATTTATTTGCAAAAATACCCTTCATAAATATGATGGAAAGAATGTGAAAAAAAAAGTAAGGAATAATTATGATTTTAATCATACATGCATGCATTAAAGTCCATTGCATTACTAATAGGGAAAAGGGTCAAAAATACCCCTCTACTTTGATTAATTGGTTATGTTTGCCTCTAGTGAAATTATAGGGTCAAATATACCCCTGCTGTTAGTAAAGTTGTCAAACATACCCCTCATTTTAACATTTTTCACTTTGGCAAGTTAAGTGTCACGTGGTGACATTTTTGATGAGGTGGATGTCACGTGGCATGACACCTTAACATTCGATTTTTCTTTATTTCTTTATTTTAAATTTTTTTCATCAACTTTTATTAATGTATTTAATTAGTTTATTGATTTAAAAAAATTAAAATATGAAATAAATTAATTTGATGACTATAACTTTAAAATTATAATCTCAAAATAACTTTATACATTAACTAAATACTCCTCGTTATATCTTCAAAAATTGTAATTTAGATTTTATAAAGGAAAAGAATCACGAACTAAGATAAATAAATTAATTTTTGATAAAATTTCATGAAGTACAACACAAAAATTGTTAGGAATGAAAAATATTTTAGAAAAAAAAAAAAACAAGGGAAGCCTTGCACGGCATCAACATTGTGACAAAGGAAAATTTTTAATTTTCTTTTTGAAATTAATGATATTAAGTACAAGGCTTTCCTTATTTTTTTTATTTTTTTCTGAAATATTTTTCATTCCTAGCAATTTTTGTGTTGAAATATTTTATATTTTTTATTAAATTAATTTATTTCATATTTTATTTTTTAAAATCAATAAATTATTAAATACATTAATAAAAGTTGATGAAAAAAATTTAAAATAAAAAATAAAGAAAAATCGAATGTTGAGGTGACATCCACCTCATCCAAAATATCACTTCACATGGCACTTAACTTGTCAAGGTAAAAAAATGTTAAAATAAAGGATATATTTGACAATTTTGCTAACAATAAGAGTATATTTGACCCTATAGTTTGACTAGGGGCAAACATAACCAATTAATCAAAGTAGAGGGGTACTTTTAACCCTTTTTCCTTACTAATATCATGACTTTCAACACTGAATATTCTCTACCGTTAATTTAGTTATGATACGTCACGTGATACTAGAGCAAAGCACCAAAATTTTCCAGATTTAAAATTTAAAAGAAAAATAAAATGAAAAAGAGGGGGTTGATCGGAAAAGTTACAAAATTTCAGTGAAGTAATTTTTGTATCAGTTTATCTAAAATTTAGTTATTTTTTCGTTCAAACGAATAGTTAATTACTTTTGTGAGTAAAAGAAAATGTTAACTAACTTACCATCTCTAAAATTTATCCTTCAAACAAATCCTAGTAGAATCTAGTGTTCTAAGAAGGATAAACAAGTATACTTTCATTGGGTTTAGACTTTGGTGGTTATAAGATGAGAAATCTAATAGTCCAAATAGTTCCATCTATAAAAATATAACATCACATAGAATGTAACATGAGTTTTCTTGAATGGGAATTTAAAGAACACTAAACACTTCAAATAATAATTATTTTTTTTAAAAGAAAAAAGTGGGCTTTCCAAATTCCCCATCTCTTGGAGAGATAAATTTAGGTTGTTGAATATCACTAAATAATAATAAAGTAAGCAATCAATGTCATAAGATAACTTGCTTATTTAATTTGAACTTCTCCTGCCCACATCTTTTATCCACCACCTGTATGACCCTTTTGACATGTAAAATATTTATAGTATATCAATAAATAAATAAATATATGCCACCTTCTTGAATTTTTGGCATTTATGTTTGATTTATATTCTGAATGTGACTCCTCCATTTGTTACCAATCAAGATCCCATAGTTGCAATAATATTGCCACATTACCTATTTATACTTTCTCCCTCCACCTAATCCCCAAACTCACTCACAGATTCACACCTTAGTCCAAAAACGATTATCAACTGAATCATATTTACTAGAAAATTTTAGTAAAATATGTTATGTATATATTTCAATAACATATTTAATATAATTCTACAAGTAGGATCCGAGAAGGGTGGTGTATATGCATGTAGCCTTCTCCTACAGTATGAATCTAGAGTGTGTATATATATATACTTAGTATCTATATTAAAACAGTTCGCTTTAGACCTTTTTCCTCTAATTAAATTCTATAAAATAAATATAATAAAATTTTTCTGCAATTAAATTATTCCGAAATTTAGCTCTTTTCCTTGCTTCACTAAAACACACGTTTTTTTGGTAAAATTTTCCTTACCAAATTTAGCTAATTTTAAAAGGAATTAAATGTAATGTGATCTTTTTTTATTAAGAGCCCTATGCAATTTTTTTTTAGGACAGAACTATTGATGGAAAGGAAAAAAAAAAATTAAGAACCAAACTTATAGTTTTTTTTTTTTTTTTGGTAGTACCAAATTTATAGTTAAAAATACGCATGAAAAAAAAAAGATTCCGACGCAAGGAAAATTTTTAGGAACAAAACTATATATATATATTTTTTATGAAAACATATACATGGAAAAAAAAAATCTTTTTAGGTAAGAAATCATGATATTTGACAATTCTAAATTAATTAGAATTTTACCTTATACAAAACAAAAAAGAATGTGTATAATTCTATTTAAATAGTTATTTAATCAAATTTGACTAGAATAATAATTGTAATTCTTCTACTTCTACATTTCATCTTATTCTTCTTATTTTTGTTTTGATTTTGATTAATGAGTAATTATAGTTTTCTTCTTTGATTCTTTAGGGTTTTCTAACCTTCTTCGTTATATGAATTCTCTTTTAAGTTTTTGCTTATATGCAATTATTTTTATTGTAAATAAATCATGAGATTTAGCATATCATCGTCATGTTTATTAATAGATTTTAATGGTTGCCCTTTATTTTTGTACAGGCTCTAACAATTACCGCCACATACAAAATATGATCAAACAACCTTTTCAGAGGTAATTTTAATTTTCGTTCGAAAAGTGATTTGAACTTTTTACCCTTCATTAAAACACCGCGTAATAGATAAAATCGTCCTTTCACTTTTATTTTTCAAATAATTACCATTAAATTATTATTCAAATATTTAAAATACAGTTAAAAAAGACAAGGAATAATTTCAATTCTAAAAGGAATTAAATATGCTGTGAAATTTTTTATTAAGAGTCGTATGCAATTTTTTAGGGAAAGAACTATGGATGGAAAGAGAAAAAAATTAATAACCAAAATTTATAGTTAAAACGTACGGAATAAAAAGATTCCTATGCAAGTTTTATAGGAAAATATTTTAGAAACCAAAATATATTTTTTTTTAAAAAAAACCATATGCATGGAAATAAAAAAATCTATCGTTTTTAGGTAAGAAATTATAATATTTCACAATTCTAAATAAATTACAATTTTACCTTATATAAAACAAAAAAAAATATCTACAATTCTATTTAAATAGTTATTTGATGATATTTTACTAGAAAAGTAAGTGTAATTTTTCTATTTTTACATTTTTTCTTATTTTTATTTTGATTTTGAGTGATGATTAATTAAAATTTTCTTCTTGGATTCTTTAGGATTTTCTAGCCTTCTTCGTTATATATTCTCTTTAAATTTTTTGTTTATATGCAATTATTTTATTATAAATAAATTATGAGATTTAGCATATCATCATTATACGGATTTTGACAACTCTATCGATATTGAAATGATGGAACTAAGGAGGATTGGTCTTCAGCCACTACATTTGGCCTGTGCAATCAAATATCTAGCAAGATCATCATGAAACAACGATGACAAGAGTTGGAAAGAAAGAAACTGCAATTTGAATGAAGTACTTGACAACATTTTAGATGGCAGAAACACTTCTACAAGATTCATTGGTTGATGTGAGGAACAATTAGCGTTCGGTATTTTTAAAATTAAAGAGTTCTAAAATATATGATAAGAAAAAAAATTATGTTAAACATTAAGGAGTTTTAAAATATATTATAAAAGAAAAGTATAGGATAGATGCAAATTAATTCTAAAAATATAGGATTCTTAAGTTGATAAAATTCATATTGTAATGCAATTGGGACTTTTCCTAATTTTTAAGAATCATATATATGAGTTATTTTTTAAAAAAAGAAAAAAGCCAAGAAGCCATTTTATTTAAATAAAATAAAACATATAAAGTTGAACCAAAAAATCAAATCATACACGTCTTGAGAAAAAAAGTAAATAAAAAAAAGATAAAAATATGTGAGTTTATATTTGAAATGCATATTATTTTAATATTAAAAATAATTTATGATATAAATTTATCATATTTAGATATTTTTTTAAGGAAAAGGTTTTGGACATCTAAATGAATTAAAATTTTACTTTATATATTAAAAAGAATTTCTACAATTCTATTTAAATAATATTGTGATCAAATTTTAACACATAAAATTTGTCACTTCTTCTACTATAAAATTAGACAATACAGTTGCCGCCAAATAAAATAAATGTTTATCTTGCCTAAAAACTAATATTTATATTACGAGAATGGTGATTATCTTTCTTTTTTTTGGCCAAAAGTTTTACTCCTTTCAAAAATATTTCATAATTTTTATGTAATTCATTAAGATAATACGATGTATATTGGATTAAACGGATTAGAGCACTTTGGGCTCTATTGGTTTTGAAGTCTTTATTCTTTTGTTTTATAATTTTTTATTTGAACTGCATATAAATTTGTCCTCAATTCGTTTTTGTTTTGAATTTTGAATACATAGACTTCTATGATAACAGTTAGAAACTGTTCATCGGTTAGTTTATAGTTCGATTTTTTGTTAGTTTTTAATTTTTAAACATGCTAAATTGATAACCAAACTAATAAGGTATTTCTTATCGATTTGAGTCATTAGCAGTTCAATTTTTGAGTTATCTGGGAAAAAATGCTCATTTATATATACGATATGAAAATGTTCATATAGCTAAAGACTTTTCTATTGATTTATATAAAGGTAATTTGGTATTATATTTATGTAGTATAAATTTTTGTTATTTTAATTTTTATTTCATAGCTTTATTATGAATTAACGTGACACACGTGCAAAGTACGTACACTTGACTAGTATATATATATACACACACAAAACCACCACAAACTGCGTGTGTAGTCCTTGCATTATGGTCTTAAATTAGGGGAAGTCACATTTGTCTAATTCTTTTAAAAGAGACATATTATTTCGTGATTTCATAAATTTAACATATTTTATCTTGGACATACCTTAATTCAGTGGCGGAGCCAAGATTTTCATTAAGAGGTTCAAAATTAAAAAATGTAGGCATACGAATTAGCTGAAAGGAATTCAACATCAATTATATATATACAAAAAATAATTTTCACTATATAAAAATAGCATAATTTTTCGCCGAAGGAAATTCGGATGAACCCTAATCATAACGTGGCTCCGCCACTGCCTTAATTCATCCTTTTATAAAGGATCCTTTAGGTGTTAACCTGACTGAAGAAAGTGGATATTATTTTTTTTAGACACGTAAGGATGATGAAAAATCGATAAATCGTTTTTCAAGCGATTTTTTTTTTTAAATCTTTAATGTATGTGTATAATGATCTATTTTTTTTAACGTACACTTCTTACTTCTATATCATAAATCACATATACTTACTTTAGCTTCACAAAAAAATTTATTACTTTCTTTTTCATGCAAACAAGAGAGGAAATTTTATTATTATTAATTTATTTATTTTTTGAATTCATAGGGAGATTTTAGATTCCGATCCAGGGAAATATCTGTTTCAATTAATTATTTTTTATGTTTGAAATTTTTGTCCATTAGATCTAACCACGTGCCAAGACAAGGAGGGAAAGGGCATCTTTCCAATTTAAATTATGGACACCTACAAATTTTGAGTTTTTCAACTTTTTTTTTTTTTCAAAAACAGTAGTATTCATTTGTCTCGTAAAAGGTGGGAAAAAAAAAAAAATAGGTTTTGGAGTTCTTTGAACAAACACCAAAAAAATACCCACCTGTTTTATATTTTTAATTTCTATTGATTTGAAGATGTTTACTTTATTAAACTTACCTTATTAATAATGTTTTAGAATTCTATATAGGGTCGGGAGTCGGATTTCGTATAGAATCGATAATTGGGGTCGTATCTGATGTCCTTAGCGTTTCGCATATTATACCTAAATATTTTTAGAATAATATGTTCTTCTTACTAATCGAACACAAAAAGTAAATTAAAGCCTCACTTATTTTTCAAGAATTTTTTTTCTTACAAAAAAATTTCACATCAAAAATATTTTTCTTAGTATCAAATACACCGTCAATGTTTGTAAATATTTATTTGTTATATAGTGTTATATTTGAATTTATTACGTTCAATATTTCTAAACTTACATACGTGGTGGATGTCATATCTATCAAATACTAGGTGGCTCTGGCCCGCGTAGCATGGACCAATATCGTACATTATTTTTTTAATGAACTGACGGAGAAAAAAATGAGAAGGATATGATAGTAGAATTGTTAAATAGTCAAAAATTTATGAAATTATTTATATATTTAAAAACTATATAAAAAAAAAAACAGAGTATTAGTTATACTAATTGTCAGTTCAAACTATTTAAAAGATATATAAAAATAAAAAATACAACTAAAGATAGACATTAAAATAGCGAGAGTAAGTCGAAGAAGTAGTGTACTTAATCAAATATTGAATGATTTCTTTTGCATATAAATGAATAGTGAATTATTAGACGTTATTTAATAGTAAATTATGTTTAGCCCTCATAAGGGAAAATCTTATTAGGTATTTATATCGACTTAATAAATACTCCTTGTTGGACAATAAAATTTTTGAGATCAAAAAATAAATAATCGAGACAAGAAAATATTGCAACAATCGTTTTATTAATTTCAATGCGAGTGCTACAATCTCTATGAATCTTCTGATTCGCCTTTTCAAATATAAATTCAAGGGCTTCGACCTTGATCTTGAACTTGATTTCTTGATTTGAGGGACTTGATCTTGACTTGTGCTTGAATTCAAGGGTCAAGGGCTTTTGAGCTTGTTCTTGAATATTGCTGTCTTGATCTTTAATCTTGACGACTTGATTTAAATGCTTGAACTTTTTAGAGAAATTGCGGAGTTTGATCCACGAGCTTTCTCTTGCTACTTGTTAGGGTTCTGGGGGTCCCTTTTCTGAATTATGAGGCCCCTATTTATAGTTGTAGGAAAGGAAGAGTCATAATGAATATGGACTTCTTTGACCAATCAAATTTAAGTGATGTGACGCCTTTTATGGGCTTTTATTTCATGGGTCTGCTGTATCAGTTTGACATGTGGCACGGTCCTATTGACTCCTTCACTTGACTTGGCATGCCACGTCATTTGACACGTGACGCTTATTTGTGCCTCTAGAATATGACAATATTTTGGGCTTAGTAAAGTGGGCTCATCATTTGTAGCCCAAATTAATGGACTAACCCAATAAATATTGGGCTTTATTTAAATCCATACCTATTTGAACTTAAATAATTAATTCAATTATATTAATCCATAATATTTATTCGGGACTAATAAATTTTGAATTTAATATAATTCGAATTTTGTACGGATTTAAATTTAATAAAATTGCATTGCCCACAAATGCCCCCTACTTCAAGACTTGTCGAGACATTTAATATTTTGGAGACTAGCCTTGAAGTATGATTATTTAAACATGTTTCCTTCGTGCTTCAACGATTTGCCATACATAAGAACACCTCATTCAAAAACTTTAAAGTCAAACCATATTGACATTGTCTCTCAAAGCTCTCTTATTTTTTTTTTTCCATGATCTCTATACTTAAGACACGTTGGTGAGGCATGATATCCAATTTCAAACATTTTTGAAAGACTTTTTCATTCCCTTACTTAACCAGGAATAAAACTCTTCCGATTTAAACTTAGATTGGAGAAGGAAACAACTTTCAATTTGACTTTGTGTGGGAGAAGGAAACAACCTCCAATTTGAATTTGTATGGGAAAAGGAAATAATCTTCAATTTGAATTTGGAGATGGAAGCTATTCCAATCTGAATTTATATTGGATAAAGAAACAATCTCCAATTTGAATTTGGAGATGAAAGTTATTCAATCTGAATTTATATTGGAGAAGAAAACATTCATCCCACAACTCTATAAAAGGAGGTAGTTTTTCCACCTTTTTAATATCAATTTTGGGGTTTTCAAGCCATCAACAATATTGAGGTAATTTTTTTCCCTCCTATTTTTCTCTTATTTTCGTCACTTTTTTTCAGCACAATATGTTAGTGGTAGAAAATTCATATCTAATTGTAGGAATATCAAAAGTATGAACCGTTTGATATTCCAGAAACTAGACTTCGAGATCTATAACATATCCAAAATTAAGATTTAAATTCCTTCAATATAAATCTTGATAATTTTTTAAAGTTAACCCTGAATTTTATCATGCTGAAAATTTCAGATCTGCGTGCATCTTTACTAAAACTTTCATATCTTGATGTAGTAAGAGTTTAACTTCGCCTCTGTCACCTTAGGACTGAAAGACTTACGCATAATTGACTGGCTTAAGGTGGTAAGAGTTTAACTTCGCCTCTGTCACCTTAAGACCAAAAGACTTACGCATAATTGGCCGGCTTAAGGTGGTAAGAATTTAACTTCTTCTCTGTCACCTTAAGAACAAAAGACTTTGCTTGAAGACGACATAGTTTTCTTTAAGTATGGTCCCTTTCACCGATGCATTTATGCGATGATCTTCTCTAAGTATGGGTTCTTTCATCGATGCACTTATGCAATGGTCTTCTTTAAGTATGAGCCCTTTCACTTTATGCACTTATGTAATGGTATTCTTTAAGTATGGGCCGTTTCCAATGGTTAGCTTAAGGAGCAAAGGGACAAGTTTTTGTCCACCTTAAGGCATGAAAATTTTGATATCCTTTCAAGGATAAACCCGCGAGAGGCCGTCTTAAGGTGCAAAGGGACAAATTTTGTCCACCTTAAGGCATGAAAATTTTTATATCCTTTTAAGGATAAACACGTAAGAGGCCAGCTTAAGGTGCAAAGGGACAAATTTCTTCCACCTTAAGGCATGAAAAATTTTATATTCTTTTAAGGATAAACACGTAAGAGGCCAGCTTAAGGTGCAAAGGGACAAATTTTATCCACCTTAAGGCATGGAAATTTTGAGATCATTTTAAGGATGAACCCGCGAGAGGCCAGCTTAAGGTAAAAAGGGACAAATTTGTCCACCTTAAGGCATGTAACTTTTGAGATCCTTATAAGGATAAACCCGCGAGAGGCTAGCTTAAGGTGCAAAGGGACAAATTTGTCCACCTTAAGGCATGGAACTTTTGAGATCCTTTTAAGGATAAACCCATGAGAGACCAACTTAAGGTGCTAAGGGACAAATCTTGTCCACCTTAAGGCATGAAAATTTTGATATCATTTAAGGATAAACCCGTAAGAGGTCAGGTTAAGGTACAAAGGGACAAATCTTGTCCACCTTAAGGCATGAAAATTTCAATATCCTTTAAGGATAAACTCGTTAGAGGCCAACTTAAGGTGAAAAAGAAAAAATTTTGTCCACCTTAAGGCATGTAAATTTTGAGATCCTTTTAGTTGTAGGCTTGGAGAACTTTGTCATTCCAAATCCCATTGAAGGAACTCTCTTTATTTTCGACGGGTTGCCCCCATTGAGTCACAAATATTTAGAGTAAGTCCAAAATTTAATTAGAATAGTTTCATACTTGATATCCATATGGTAGATACTGTATGAACATTTTTTTTCTGAAACTCATGCAACTGAACTCAGAATGAAATTCCAAGCGCCTACCTACCTCAGTAAAGAGGCTCAAGTCACAACGTCATTTTGGGTGAGTTTTTTTTTGTGTGTTCTAAATTTTGCCTAAGCCGTCTCTTTCGAGGTTTTCAAACTAGTGGACATTCATTTTTTTTGGAGTCGTACACAGTTTATACTCTTGCGGGTCAGGAGTGGACATGCAGTTTATACTCGTGCCTTAAGGAGTGTACATGCAGTTTATACTCATGCTTTAAGGAGTGTACATGCAGTTTATACTCGTGCCTTAAGGAGTGTACATGAAGTTTATACTCGTTCCTTAAGGAGTGTACATGCAATTTATACTCGTGCCTTAAGGAATGTCATCTTCCTTCAAGGATAGTACTTCTTCAAGAACTTGGCGTTGATGGGTCCAACCCTCACGCCATCTGCATCAACAAGCTTGTAAGCACCATTTGAATATGCCTCTCGTACGACATATGGTCCATCCCACTTTGGGGTGAATTTGCCCACAGACTTATGAGAAGTGATAATGGTCCTTCTTACTACAAGAACTTGATCTCCAACTTGGAAGCACCTCAAGCAAACTCTTTTCTTACAAGAATGAGATAGACGGGCTTGATAACATTCAAGATTTTACTGAGCCTCCATCCTCTTCTCATCAAGAGCTTCTAACTCCGTAAAATGCAACTTAGAATTTTCTTCATCAGTGAGCCCTTCTTGAATAGCCAGTCTCAAAGAAGGTATTTGCCGCTCAAGTAGTAGGACTGCTTCAACTCCAAAAGCAAGTGAGTATGGGGTTGCTTGCGTCGATGTATGGTAAGTTGTCCTATACGCCCACAAAACTTGTTCCATTCGCTCAAGCCAGTCTCGTTTGGATTTGGAGACAACTTTCTTCAACAAGTTGCATAAAGTCTTATTGAATGCTTCAGCTAGACCACTGGCGGCAGCGTGGTACATAGAAGATTTGCGTTGCTTGAAACCAAAGAGGTCACAGATTTTTTTCATTAGCTTTTTATCAAGTGGCTTTCCATTGTCAGTTATTATGTACTGAGGAATTCCAAAGCGGTAGATAATATTTACTTGAATGAAGTTTGCGACATTTTCTTTCTTTACTTCCTTGAGAGCAACAACTTCAGCCCATTTTGAGAAGTAATCTGTCGCGACCAAGATGTATAAGTATCCACCAGAAGATTTTGGTAGTGAACCAACAACATGCATTCCCCAAGCATTGAATGTCCAAGATTTGACAGTTGGGTGTAGTACTTCTGGAGGTTGATGTATGAAATTTGAATGGAATTAACAAGGTTTGATTCTTCTAGCATAGTCTAAGCAATCTTTTACCATCGTTGGCCAATAATATCCCATCCTTTTAATGTGAAAATGGAGCTTCGTTCCAGACTGATGTGATCCACAAACTCCCGAGTACGTTTCTTTCAAAGCTTGAATTGCTTCTTCTTCTCCCGAACACCGTAAAAGTACTCCTTCAAATGATCTTCTGTACAATGTGTCTTTGTAGTAAAGGAATCGAGGTGCACAACGACGAATGTTAGTCTTTCTCCTTGGATCTTCTGGAAGTATCCCATAACAAAAGTAATCAATGATAGGTTGTCGCCAATCTTCTTTTACAACTTTAGACATGGCAACGAGGTATTCAACCTTATTTTCTACATTCTCATCTGACGGCGGTACTACCCATTCTTGGCGGATAGTAACTTAGGTCTGATTTGAAAGAGTCAGGGTTGAGGCCAAAGCAGCTAGGGCATCAGCTTGCTTATTTTCTCTCCTTGGAACATGTTGGAGGGTTACTCCTCCAAGCCATCCCATTAACTTTTGTGCATATTTATGATATGGTCTTAACTCAGGCTTCTGGACTTCATAGCTTCCCAACAGCTACTTTATCACCAATTGAGAGTCGCCAAAAACTTGTAATTGCAGTTGCTTCACGTCAACAACCATCTCTAATCCGAGTATGAGTTCTTGATACTCAACAACATTATTAGAGCAACGATTCATCAAGGTAAAAGAGTAGGGGATGACCTCTTCTTGTGGAGTGACAAAAACTACGCCAACACCAGCTCCATCTCGATGTGCAGCACCATTAAAGTACATCTTCCATGGGGATCTAAATTCAACATACATTGCATCTTCATTAGGGAGTTCACCGCTCAGCTCCAAATTATCAGGTATTGGGTGATCTACCAAGAAGTCAGCCAATACTTGTCCTTTTACAGCTTTTTGGAGAATGTACACAATCTCAAACTGTTGAAATTAAAGGCACTTAGGACTGGTTTTGACATTACAAACTTGATGGAATTTGCCCTAGACACGAGACGGACAATATAAGCTTGGAAGTAGTGTTTCATCATTTGAATAGAGAAAGTCAATGCCAAACATAACTTTTCAATTGGAGAATACTTCAGCTCATTTGGTGTCATCATTCTACTCAGATAGTAAAGTGAGTTTTCTTTGCCTTCACTATTTTCTTGAGCCAGTAGTTCTCCAACTGACCTCTCTTGTACCATGATGTAGAGTATCAATGGCTTCCCAGGTATGGGTACCGCAAGAACTGGTGGCTTCATTAAGTATAATTTAATACTCTCAAAGGCATTACTACAAGCTTGGTCCCATTCGAAGGGAGTGTCATTCTTCATGAGATAACCAAATGGTTGACATTTTCTGGCCAGGTTTGAGATGAACCTCCTTAAGTATGCAATCCTTCCTTGAAGGCTTTTTAGCTCATGAATATTTCGAGGTTCGGGTATCTTTAAAATTGTATCGACCTTGGCTTGATCAATTTCAATTCCTCGGTGTCACATAATGAAGCCAAGAAACTTTCTTGAAGTAACTCCAAAGGCACACTTCAATGGATTCATCCTAAGTTGATGTCTTCGAAGTAACTCGAATACCATTCTTTGGTCTTTTAAGTGGTCGTCTCTCTTTCTTGACTTCACCACTAGATCATCCACATAGCATTCAATATGTTTATGGAGTAGGCCATCAAAGATGTTCTGCATAGCCCTTTGATAAGTGGCGCCAACTTTCTTCAAACCAAAAGGCATCACCTTGTAGCAATAAATACCTTTGGGCGTACGAAATGCAGTGAGTTCTTCATCCTTTGGTGCCATACGGATTTGATTGTAGTCGGATGAACCATCCATGAAGGACATTGCCTCTTAACCAGTGGTGGCATCAATCATTAACTCCGGTATGGGGATTGGAAAATCATCCTTAGGGCATGCGTTGTTGAGATTTTGAAAGTCAACACAAACTCGAATTTGGCCATTCTTCTTTCGTACTGGAACAATACTTGAAATCCACGTGGGATATTTGACTTCACGAATAAAGCCAGCTTCAATGATTTTGTTAGTTTCATTTTCTATTAGTGGAACCAACTCTGGCCTAAAGCGTCTTTGGGCTTGCTTAAAAAGACGGGCACCATTCTTGACTGCTAATTGATGGACTACTACTTTTGGATCTAAGCCAGACATTTCCTTATAGCTCCAGGCAAAGACATCCATATATTCTTTGAGTATGTCCATATAATAAATTTCCTCCTCTACTTCTAGAAACGCACTCAGGTAAGTTGGTCTTGGTTCTTCATCGGTTATAAGATTAACTTTCTTCAAGGGATCTATTGTGGCCTTTACTCCTTCTTTAAGTTGCGATGGAGCATCTCCAGCATCTTTCTCCTCTTGAGGATCATCATCGTTGACGGATATATGATAACACCAAAAGGCATCTTTTATCTCTTCATCAACCTTTATTTGAGACGAGACATATTTCTCGTTCTGGGTCATAACATGATATAAGGAGCCAACACTCTCTTCATCTTCTTCGCGTTTCTTTGTATAAACCACAGAATGTGTCTTTGCTTTTAGCACCTCATTGCATGAAACTACCAGGTTCATCTGTCGCTTCACTCTAAAAGGAATCAAACTTTGGAAATCTTTTCGTATTCTAAGTGAAGAGTGCATCATCGTGCTTTGACGACTCCTCTTATGTTTGTTGCTTTTTCTCTTATTTAGAGGTCCTAACCTTTAGAACATAGAAGTTCTTGCAGTTGATTCTCCAAGTCGGTCAAAGACAGAATCCCTCTTGTTGGATGCAGTGGACTCTTCTTCTACAGTGATGTAATTACTAACCGCCCTTCTTATGGAGATCCGAATTAAAGATGGATGCGTATATCCTAGGCCCTCAGATGTCTGCCTAGTCGTACCTTCCGACGGAAGTTTGCCCAACCTTGATGGCTCATTTGGATTGTATCCAGCCTTTACAAATAGCTTGTATGCATTTGGATCGAAGCCATCCTTCGTACGTTTCATAGAGAGTGTCATATCTTGTGGCAGATTTTGAGCCACAGACTCTTCAAGAAGTCTTGAGGATGGATTTATTACATCAATATTCCTGATAGGTAAAGTTAGCCCCTTTAGCACATTATCTTGGGAATTCGATGAGTGGTCTTTTTTCTTTCCTTACCTTCGGTACGTAACGAAGAATAGGAGTTGCCTTTCATTAGTAGAAGTGATACCTTCTTTATTTTAAGTGGAGAGAGGCTTCTTGGTGGCGACTTTTTTGACAATCACCGCGACCTTCTTAGATGCAACATCATCACACTTTCTCTTGGTGAAATATTCAACCCTTTTCTCATCCACAACATACTTTTTTAAGTATAATTTTGCATCGATAAAATATGACTCAGCTTCAGTTAATGGCTTGTCATTGACAACTATCTTTTTTTTCACTTCGCCTTCGAGGTACTTCAAACATTGATAGTAAGAGGATGAGCTAATTTTGTTCCCATGCACCCAAGGCCTACCAAGCAATATATTGTATGAGGTTTTGGCATCGATCACATGCATCAATGGGTTTGATTGAAAATCATCCATACGAATCCCCAACTTTATACATCCCATGGCCCTCTGGCCCCCTTGATTGAAGCCTTGGATCATTATACGGCTTTCGTCCAGTTCGCTAGTAGTGATGTTGAGTTCTTTTATCGTGCGGATAAGCAGGATGTTGACTCCATACCCCTCATCTATCAAAATTCTATTGATCTTCTTTCCTAGAATTTGACCCACCATGTATAAGGGACGGTTATGTAGGGACTCACCAAGCAGAAGACATTATTTGTGAATGTGATTTTTGTATCACACACATGTGCCTCTTCGCCAAGAGTTTCAGCAAGCTTTTCGAAAGGTGAAGGAACCTCCATGGGTAGATTCTCACCCTTTTCCCCCTCTTTGGCGGTTTTAAAACAAGACGCCTCAAGGTTGACTTGGGCAGTATTTACAAGAAACAAACTCAGAAAGAATTCCTCTAAAGTCACCAGACGCTGAGGTTTTTGGTGGTGAAGCTCAGTCACCCTCGTCTTCTTTGGAAATTCAACCAACTTCTGTTTTCTGGGTTTCTTTACCATTCTCCTTCTGGTTAGCTGCTCGGATAACTCTTTTTGCAAACTCATCCTCTCGCATTTGCACCTCATCACTGGAGTCCAACCTTCATCATTGCCTTTATCAACTGAAAACCCGTCAGGCTCTAATATTTTCTCATTATGCTCTTCGACAATATATTTGGACTGGGTTGAGTAAGCCAAAGAAATAGAGATTTGATGAGAACTGGCCGTCTTATCGTCGAAAAAGATCTTCTTCTCTTTTGCCAGTTGCATGACTTTAGCTTTAAAGACAAAGCATTTCTCCAAAGGGTGACTTATGAGCCTATGATATTTACAATAATTAGGGTCATTGGTACTTCCAGCTTCGGTAGGACACTTCATCTCTGGGATTTCAATGAGATTATACTCAAGTAGTTCATCAAAAATCTTAGCAACATCAGAATCAAGGAAGGGATATTTCTTTTCTTGCATCTCCTTTAAAGTTTTCTGATTTGGACGTGCTCCAGAAGTCGTCTTCACACTTTGCTTCTTACTTACCTTTGTGGTGACCTTCACAGGAAACACATCAACATTCATGGACTCCTTGTTTTTATTTTTGGGTACAAACTTGCCCCATCTTTTGGGTTCCTGCTTTTTCTTTCCTTTTCGAGGGTCGTGAATAAACGCTCCTTCCTTTTCAGCAGAAGACATGCTCAAATTCATGTCATGATCACGAGTAGCTAACTATTCAAAGGATTTTGATTTAATTCCTTGCAAGATGTAGAGAAGTCCCCAGTGCATTCCTTGGATGCAATCTCTATTGCAGAAGCTTCACTGAGCCTATCTTTGCAGTTTAAACTCGCATTTCTCCATCGATTGATAAAGTTGATGACTGGATCATCCTTTATTTGCTGAGTATTTGTGAGCTCTATCATGCTCACTCTATGCCTTGTGCTATAAAACCGATTTAGTAACTCATGTTACAATTGCTCCTAACTATTAATGGAGTCAGGCTCGAGGTATTTATACCAATCAAAGGCATTTCCCTTTATGGAACGAACAAAATGTTTGACAAAATAGTCACCGTAAGTTTCAGTATTATTACATGTCTCGACAAAGTGTGCGACATGTTGTTTTGGGTTACCTTTGCCCTCAAATTGTTAAAATTTGGGGGGTTGATAGCCAGCAGGTATTTTAAGGCTATCTATTCTTATAGTGTAAGGCTTGGCATATACAAGGAAAGACTTGGTGACAACATCATACTTGTCTTTGAGGGTCCGTTCAATAAACTCCCTCAATTGCCCAATCGGGATCATTCCCTCAGCAGAAACTTGCACCTCTTTAGTCGATGGTATTTGTTTCACAAAATTTTTTATCTCATGAACCTCTGGAGATTTTCTCGGTGCATGGATAGATTCTCTGTCTATCAATCCTTCCACCCTATCCACTATCTTATCAATCCTAGCGTCTTGATTCTGAACATAGTTGGTCAGGCCTTCAATTGCCTTTGTCAGATTCGTAAGCTGTTTCTCCATAGACAAGGCATCATTTACCATTTTTTGCATGATTACCGGAGATATTAGAGAGTAACATGGATTATCACATAAGTTGATCCTTGAAGTGCTCAGCTTCTGTGGTGTAAGTGGAGATGATGCATTTATTGAACGACCATCGCTCTTTACGTCAGAGTATTTAGAACCGGAATGCTCAAGTAGAGCTAAAGTCTTCTTAAGAGATTCTGCCACACTTCTTCCTCCTTTCTAAGCACTTTTATTAGACTTCGTTCCTTTTAGGGTTGAAGATCCAAAAACTGAAGCTGGAGCAGACGGCACTGGATGTGTTTGTTATCCTAGCAAGCCTGCCTTGTTTTTTGTGATAGCTCTCAGGCTTCCAAAAGTAACACCAAGGATGCTTTCTACTTCAGCAGAGAACTTTGAATCTGCAGCCTTGGAAGCAGTTGATTGAAAATTGACCTTCTTGAAAGTCATTTCGTTGTTCTTAAACTTTGAAGTATGAAAAGTTGAGATGAGAGGTAGAGATTGTCCCACTGGGCGTGCCAAAATTTGTTGGACAATAAAATTTTCGAGATAGAAAAATAAATAATCGAGACAAGAAAATATTGCAACAATCATTTTATTAATTTCAATGCGAGTGTTACAATCTCTATGAATCTCTAATTCACCTTTTCAAATATAAATTCAAGGGCTTCGACCTTGATCTTGAATTTGAACTTGATTTCTTAATTTGACGGACTTGATCTTGACTTGTGCTTGAATTCAAGGACTTTTGAGCTTGTTCTTGAATATTGTGGTCTTGATCTTGAATTTGACAAACTTGATTTGAATGCTTGAGCTTTTTAGAGAAATTGCGGAGTTAGATCCACGAGCTTTCTCTTGTTACTTGTTAGAGTTCTGGGGGTCCCTTTTTTTGAATTATGAGGCCCCTATTTATAGTTGTAGGAAAGGAAGAGTCATGATGAATATGGACTTCATTTGACCAATCAGATTTAAGTGATGTGGTGCCTTTTATGGGCTTTTATTTCATGGGCCTGTTGCATCAGTTTAACATGTGGCACGATCCTATTGGCTCCTTCACTTGACTTGGCATGCCACACCATTTGACACGTGGTGCTTATTTGGGCCTCTAGAATATGAAAATATTTTGGGCTTAGTAAAGTGGGCTCACCATTTGTAGCCCAAATTAATGGACTAACCCAATAAATATTGGGCCTTATTTAAATCCATACCTATTTGGACTTTAATAATTAATTCAATTATATTAATCCGTAATATTTATTTGGGACTAATATATTTTAAATTTAATATAATCCAAATTTTGTATGGATTTAAATTTATAAAATTTCATCGCCCACACTCCTTCATATCATTTTCATTTGTTCTACTTTGACTTGACATAGATCTTAAAAAAATATTTAATGTGAACTTTTCTTACTAAATAAATTTTTCATATATTTTAAAAATCTAAATTTAATTATTAGTACTTTATATAGATTCTTAATCATAAGATTAATGTTAGAATACAATAATAATCTCTCTTAATTTGCTAAAATAAATAAGTAAAAAGAAAAATCAATTTTTTGGCATAAAGCTGAATAAAATGAAACATATGATATTTATTTATTTTTATGTTAGTTATCATATTTCATGTTTCGCTTTCAAAAATTAATTTGATTAATTTGCAATGCTAACTTAAATTAGATTAACTTAATATTTTAAATTAGAATTTTGATATTTAAAAGCTATACGAAAATTCCTTTAAGTTGTAATACGATGAAAAAATATATCTTAAAATGTTGGCCGCAATTCATATCTTTTAACTATCAAAAAGGAACATATACCAAATAAAAAGAAAAGAGAGTAAAAATTTGGATATAAATAGTAAATATTTACCCTCAATTAAAATTGGAAATACTATGAAAAAATTATAAAATATTATAGGAAAGAAATAAGAATAGATAATCATCTATAGGCTACATCATATTCTTTTTTTTTTCGGTGGTAGGGGGGAAGCTGATAATCATTCCATTTGAGAATCAAGGGGTAGGTAATTTGTGCTCCTAACAGATGTAGGAGCCAAAAGTAATAAATTGTTTGGAGTCATTTTTTGGACCTGTATAACATTAGTCGATTATTTAATAAAACCCCGAAAGAGAGTTCCAAAACTTTCTAACGTAACACTATTTAAAACAAACGAAGGCATATTCCACAAAAGTTGTGTTGACTCTATGAACTGCACCATAGTTCCTTTGTTTGCCGATAAGTCTGACACTGCATTCTGTTTCTTGAAAATTTTGGTTGAAAGGGATGCCTCTATCACTGTCAATGACCTGCACTTAATTATAATGTTATGTTAGAAGGTATGATCATTAGTAAGTATGTGAACAACGAAACTGTAACGCCTCACATTTTTGAGCTAAAAATCGGACAGTCGTTCCTACGTGTGTAAACTCTTATTCCATGGTTTATATTTAAATTCATGTGTCATGATCTTTCTCCTGGTGTATGAAGTGAGTATGAGGTGAAGAGTGTTCATAGAAATCACTTAGAGCAAGTTGAGCTAAAAATCTTTCATTCACCCAAAGTTTGATATTTGATTCTATAAGGGTCCACTTTAAATGTGTATAACTTTAGATACACGTAGAATTTTGCAGCTTAAGACCCACCAAATTGTAGATAATTGAATTAGCTTTCTAACGATACCAATTTTGCTGAAATTCGATAAACGGGGGAATAGTTATGACATTTTCCGTATGAGGCAGTAAACCAACGTAATAGTGACGCGACGCATCGACCAGCGTGTTACGGAACTGTTTCATACGCTAAATCAATTTCTAATGGTTCAAGGGGAATTTTGGTCACTTTTTCTCACTGAAATTTCATCCATAACATAAAATTTTAGTCCCAAGGAGCATCAATTACCTCTTAAATCAATTTTCTCTCAAAAGAAAAACTCTAACCATCTCTCCAAGAACAAGATTCACTTTTTCTTCTCAAAGATCAAGAATTCAAGCCTTCCAATTCAAGATTCTCAAGAAAGGTTTCAAGATTAGGCTTTCAATCTTCAAACTAATCAATATAAGGTACGTGGGGTTTTTCTAAAACTACATGGACATGGCAAAATTGTTTTAATGATGAACAAATGTTTAGAAATCATGAATTTATAAAGGGGTTTGGATTTACAATTACAATTATGCATTATGAAACCTTATTGATAATAAAATTTTGGTCTTGAGGTCTTTCCCCCTGTAATTCAATTTTTTTCATATATGTTCATATGTGGGTTGAATGTTTGAAACTTGATTTGAGAGCACGAAGATTTATACTCCCTATCTCGTTATGAATTATTGGATTGCATATTAAGAAGCATGACATAAATATCTTTACTATTATTTGTTGACTCGGTTTTGATGATGAGTTGAAGAGAGGGTGTCTTTCTTAATTGCATAAATAAAAGTGATGATTTTAAGGAGAAGTGAATGATTTGTTACAAGATACTTAACTACCATGTGCTTGTGAATTGAATTGAGGATCCTTGACTGTGTTTTCATGAATTTCACTATACTTATCCTCTTATACTGTTTGACTAGTTTGGTGTTCTGGAAATAATGTTTTGGAAGAGAAGACTGTAGCATGAAATTATGTCTTCGAAATATGACTTGCAAGTTTTGGTATGACGATACCAATACAGATAATGCCATGGTAACAAAGAACAAAATAGAATGCAGATTTTCATTCAAATTTCCAGATTTTGAATTCAGAAAGATGCATCTTTATAAAAGGTTAAAAATGGGCTTAAAGAGAGTTAGATAGTTACCCAAAGAAAGTACGAGTTGAAAGACTCAATGCTAAAAATCGTGATTTGCCGATATGGGATTATGGTACCATGATGTGTGGTCTTGTGTACCTTGATTTATGTCGTCCCACTTTGGAACTATGGTTAGGAGCCATCTTTTTGGTCTTGTGCACTACCATGACATATTGATTTGATTGGGGATCATGGCACCATGTTGTGTGGTCTTGCGTGTCTCTCTACACTGATACTCCATTCCTTATGGTAAACTTGGATTGGAGGCTTGACCGCCGAGTCAAGGGCGGATTCCATATAGCCTATGGAATTACAGATTGTAGGGTGTACCATCTACTTCAGAAGTAACATAAAGAGTAGTTTAAGATTTTAAAGAAATGTTTCAAGGTCTTTAAATTGTACCCATATGTTTTCATATATTATATGTAAGATATTTTATGAATTGCTCTCACTTATGTTATATATAAATACATTATTTTGGATTACTCTACGTACCAGTACATATGTATTGACCTCTTATATCTCAGGATCTGAGGCACAGTCCCGCGGTCCCATCTAGCAGTAGATCCGTGTGTCAGAAGTTGCAATTGGTGAGACCTCCCTTATTCCGGAAGGCCTAATCAATATGTCATTATTATTTTATTTTGATTCATGGTTCGACTGGAGGCCTTGCCCAGTTTTCAAATGGATGTTACTTTCAGTTAGTAGAGATTTCGCAGACTAGTATTAGATGTTTTTGATCTTTATGAACTCATTTTGGTATAGAGTAGTTGAAATAAAAGTTAACCATGGTTTCGTATTATTTTATATTTCCACATTTTCCTTCATATAATATGAAAGTGTGTATGATTGCCAGATAGAGAAGGGCGCTCGGGCCTTCATGGTTTGGAATATCTGTCACGACCAGGACCTCAGTTCAGATTGTGATAAACGTGATATCAGAGTACGATTTATGGTCCTAGGGTGTCTGCGAAGTCGTGTCTAGTAGAGTCTTACTTATGGGTGTGTTGTGCACCACACTTATAATCAGGATGCTACCGGACGTGTAGGAGTTGTTTCTTATTCTTTCATACTCTAGTTTGTGCTATAGTGTCATACATAAGAAAGTTATCCAAATTTTTTCCTTATTCAAATTCATGGGCTATACCTTATTATAGAGGTGATACAAGTCTAAGAGTCTGGCTTCCCCAATGATGTGATTCACTCTAGTTGAGTTATCCATAAAGTTACAAGATAGCACAAGTACTTGAGAGGAGTACATTAGTACTTCAAGGTGTATTGATTTGAGTGTGTACCTTTATCCTGATGAATTCGTGCTTTTCAGCTTGAGGTCTGAAGTGTATTCAATTCCCTTTCAAAATTCGTGTTGCAGGTGTCATGCATAAGGATAATGATGTGTAGCAGAATGTTGGAACTGTATTTCCACCCGAGTAGCAGTATATGTTAAAGTGTCATGATCTATTGGTAGTGAGATGGGCTAAGAAGTTGGTGATATGAAGTCACAAGGTTAGAAGTCAGAGTGTTGTGACTATTGTGCAAATAAATATTTTTAGCTGTATAACCATTGATTGAGGTATTATTTGCCATTTTATAATGATAAACTAGTGTGGTAGCAATAATTGTAGATTGTATGGTAGTCTGTGAAGGAAGTGATAGGATATGATTTTTTTTTTATTTATTCAAAATAGAGAAGGATCTCTGAATGGATAGCTATGCTGGGTGTATAAATCATTTATAGGTTTGTATGAAGAGGGATATATAAGTCAATAAGTTATGGGTAGAGACTCATTTGCGTAAGTGGAATTTAAAGGTAGTCAAAATGTATGCTTGGGTAAGTAAGTATGATGTGAGAAATTAAAATATGTTGATAAGACTAGAGTGGGATATAAAATTAGATTAAGGTCGACTATTCCTATTGTATGACTTTACCCCCTATGATGTCTTTTCTCTAGTAGTTGAAAACTAGTGCTGCATGTGAGAAGGTATGTAGTAGATTTTGAGGTGTGGTAGTAATGTTGTGGGGAGGATGAAAGTATGGGTCATAGTTAAGTAAAATAAGAGACTTAGGTTGATATGCCTATCTGATGGACTAGTATAATATGTGGAATGCTTCATTGATGTTATATGATTGATGATAGACAATAAGATTGAACTTTAGATATGGAGTGTAGTGGTGAGAATAGTAGCTCGAGATTGATAATGTATGTTTTGTGGGAATGAATTAGTAGGCTTGATGTGAGGGGTGAAATAGCCTAAGTTGACAACTTGTGGAAAAAATAGTGGATAATTGTGATATTTATGTACATGAGGACTAGAGTTAAAATGATAAATTGTGGTTGAGTCATTAAGGTGATAAGGGTGATAGTCATATAAGAATAAGTTGAATCCTAGATAGCATGTTGTTAGATAAGGTTGTATGGTATAAGTGTCATGTGTACCTAGTTGTGTTTTTTAATTTTGTAGTACGGAGAAGTCTGGAGAGTTTTTGTATAGAGTTTATTAAAGTAGAACTTGAGGAAATGTAGTTAGGAAATGTGTGTTTTTGTTATAGTTGTGCAAATTTTGTTAAGTTGTAAGTTTTACGATGAGAGGTTTAATACGAGTATCTTAAGTGGTTGAGAATAAGTGGTTATGTGATAAGGGGTGTGGATATGAATACCCACGTGAGTGTGAGTTGTAGGGTGATATCTATAGAGGCTAGCGAAAGTTAAGAGTAGCATTTACAGAAAATCAAGGCCTTCAGAGTATAGTTCTTCAGATAGAGTTTAGAGTTTAAGTAAATGGTGATGTCTCTTTTATGTTGAGAGTTATGGCTATAGATTTTGAGGTGAGGTTATGTCTGCAAGTCTAGGAGGGTGACTTTGACCTAAGGGGGAGAAGGAAATAAAAGTAGTTCCCAAATTTTTCTCAGTGTGGTAAGTTGCGGGGAGGAGTCAAGATAAGCATGTTCCTATCCAAGAATATTCCTCCTACTTTAATTTAAGAGGTCATTGTATTAATGTCTTATGTATTCAAGTTCTGCCAATGTCTAAGGTCTGAGTTCTCTATGTAACTCACGTAATGTTCTGACCTTCAAACTAGAAGCAGCGATGTCTCAGTAAGGAACTATGTCTTCATATGTTACTGATTTATCTTATGTCAAGATTAGCCAACAAAATGATAAAGTTGTGCTAACTCATGACAAATTTCAGCTCTTTAAATGAGGAGCAATCGCTTCAAGTGGCAATCTTTGTCTTAGTTGTTAACGATATAAATTCTGGCTTCATGCTATGTAACTCATAATATGAGCACCAATGTTTTCTCACTATGCTCTATCCTATGAACTCATGTTTTATTGTGTTTCTGCCCGAACAACTCCTTACTTATGAACCAGACACTTGATATATGGAGCACTTCGTGTCTATTTTATCGTATCTTCATTTCATATCCCTCCTTGAGTAGTGCAATAAGTATAAGTTATGGTCTAATAGTGTTACTTCCGTTCATGACATTTATGCTCATGTCCCTTAGCGACCTTCTGTATGATAGTATGATGGTGGATGTGGAAGCGTGGTGATGAATTAGGTAGGGGAGTAGATGTTCTTGAAGGTGAAAAATTTGATGTGAATTCTCGAGTTAAGGTTATAGGTGAAAGAGAAAAGAAGGAGATAAACTCTTGTTGTGTGAAATAGCTAAGAAGGAGGAATGTGGCAAAACTATGTGTGAGAGTGATTGAAATTGTTGGTCTTAGTAGGGAGATCCATGTAGTGGGTGTAGTAATGATTAGGCTTGAATATTGTGGTTGCTGAAAACGCAAACCTATGTGCTATGTGGTTAGTACTCTTTAAATTAAATCTCGAGTGTGTTTGATGGTAGTGATAAGGTGAAGAAATATTCTTAAAGGGATGTAAAGTACAGGGTGTCGTAGCTTAAGTTAGCACCTTTTTACTCCGAGTTAGGCTTCAACATAGTAGTACTAAGTAGTGGAACTCAAATTCTCGTGGCTACATGTGTGATTGGAGAGTCGTAAGTTGGTGAGTGTGAAGTATGCAATCTATTGTTTGGGGTGTAGATGATTAGTACCTCTAAGTTTAAGTCTATTCGTGGTACTTTGTAAGGTAGAGAATGCTTCAAATTCTATCTTTCGCGAAATCTTATTTCATTATTAATACCAGTATAAATCAGGTCTATGATCATCAAATAAACCCTTGCCTTATGTTGTGATGATTATGATTCATAGAACGCATGTGCAATATCATCCCTATGTAAAGTCTCAGTATTTCATGTTTCGTGCTTTCATGTTTTACTAGGGATTATCATGAAGCTCGTTTGAGGCCTTTGCATATTTCATTGAGAAAAAGTATACAATGCGAGGTTTCATTCTTTATTCTACACTTTCAGAGTTTCAACAAGTCCCAACCCATTATTCGGGAATGAATGATCCCAAGGGGGAGATAATGTAACACCCCGCATTTTCGAGCTAAAATCGAACCGTCGTTCCTACGTGTGTAAACTCTTATTCCATGGATTAATATTTAAATTTATGTGTCATGATCTTTCTCCTAGTGTATAAAGTGAGTATGAGGTGAAAAGTGTTCATAGAATCACTTAGAGCAAGTTGAGCTAACAATCTTTCATTCACCCAAAGTTTGATATTCGATTCTACAAGGGTCTATTTTGAACGTGTGTAACTTTAGATACATATAGAATTTTGCAGCTTAAGATACACCAAATTGTAGATAATTGAATTAGCTTTCCAATGATACCAATTTCGCCTAAATTCGATAACCAAGCAAAAAGTTATGACATTTTTTGTGTGAGGCAGTAAGCTGACGCGATAGTGATGTGACGTGTCGGCCAGCGCGTTGCGGAATTGTTTCACATGCTAAATCATTTTTTAATGGGTCTAGGGACATTTTGGTCACTTTTCCTCATCCAAATTCCGTCCATAACATAAAATTTCAGCCCCAAGGAGCATTAATTGCCTCTTAAATCAATTTTCTCTCAAAAGAAAAATCCTGACCACCTCTTCAAGAACAAGATTCAATTTTTCTTCTCAAAGATCAAGAATTCAAGCCTTTCAATTCAAGATTCTCAAGAAAGGTTTCAATATTAGGCTTTCAATGTTCAAACTAATCAATATAAGGTACGTGGGTTTTTTCTAAAACTACATGGGCATGGTGAAATTGTTTTAATGATGAATAAATGTTTAGAAATCATGAATTTACAAAAGGGTTTGGATTTACAAATACAATTATGCATTGTGAAACCTTATTGATGATAAAGTTTTGGTCTTGAGGCCTTTCCCCCTTAAATTTGATTTTTTTCAAATATGTTCATATGTGGGTTGAATGTTTGAAACTTGATTTAAGAGCACGAAGATTTATACTCCCTCTCTCATTATGAATTATTTGATTGCATATTGAGAAACATGACATAAATGTCTTTACTATTATTTGTTGACTTGGTTTTGATAATGACTTGAAGAGAGAATGTCTTTCTTAATTGTATAAATGAAAGTGATGATTTTAAAGAGAAGTGAATGATTTGTTACAAGATACTTGACCACCATGTGTTTGTGAATTGAATTGAGGATCCTTGACTGTGTTTTCATGAATTTCACTACACTTATCCTCTTATACTGTTTGACTAGTTTGGTGGTCGGAAATAATGTTTTGGAAGAGAAGACTGTAATATGATATTGTATGACTTAGAAATATGACTTGCAAGTATTGGTATGACGATACCAATACAGATAATGTCATGGTAACACAGAATAGAATAGAATGTTGTGTGGTCTTGCGTGTTTCCTCACACTGATACTCCAATCCTTGCGGCAAACTTGGATTGAAGGCTTGACCGCCGAGTCAAGGGCGGATTCCATATAGCCCGTGAAATTACAGATTGTAGGGTGTACCATCTAGCTCAGAAGTAACATAATGAGTGGTTTAGGATTTCAAAGAAATGTTTCAAGGTCTTTAAAGTGTGCCCATGTGTTTTCATGTATTATATGTAAAATATTTTATGAATTACTCTCACTTATGTTATATATAAATACATTATTTTGGATTGCTCTGCGTACCATTACATATATATTGACCCTCTATATCTCAAGATCTGAGGCATAATCCCATTGTCCCATCCAGCAGTAGATTTGTCTGTGTCAGAAGTTGCATTTGGTGAGACTTTCCTTATTCCAGAAGACTTAATCTATATGTCATTATTATTTTATTTTGATTCATGGTTCGACTGGGGCCTTGTCCCAGTCTTTAGACGGATGTTACTTTCAGTTAATAGAGATTTCGCAGACTAGTGTTTGATGTTTTTAATCTTTATGAACTCATTTCGGTATAGAGTAGTTCAGCCATGGGAGGAAGGGGGGTGAAGGTATGTGGTGGAAGTAACCCAACACCTAATTCCTTGTATGGTCTCTGAACACTCCCCCTAGCCCCCCCCCCCCCTCGGGTTTGCATTAGCAAATCCATATATGTTGACTTAAGGAGCCCAATAAAGGAGAAAATCCTCTTAATGACAACGGTGGTGTGAGGAGTAGTAGTGTTGGTATTGTTAGTGGCTAGCATAATGAAATTCAGTTGCTAGGGCAATAGCAATATGGGTGGGCATGGGGTTATTCTTACTGTTGAAGTTGTTGTCATTACTGGTCAGCCAAATAACCTAAAGGCAGTGAGAGAAGAGGGCCTCCCAGGGCATCTGGTTATTGAAGGATTTCCTTTTAAGTTTCCTCCGTGCTTTAGTTCAATTATTTGAGTTTATGTTCTCCTAGGCATGTGTGAAATTAAACGGGGCTTGATTAACTAGGTTGGACCAAAATTGGACAACATTGTGGCATTGAAAAAAATATAAATGGTAGTTTTATCTCGATTGGTGCACGATTGACAGTGGAGTGGAATCTTCAGGCCAATGTTTTTAAGGTAGTCGATAATAAGGAGTCCTATTATGGAGAAGCAAACAGAGGATACATGGCATGAGTGGTAATTTATTAAAAAAATGATAGATTTTTTAAAAAATATTATTGAAGTTCAAACAATAAAGCACAAAAGAAAACATTTCTCAACAAGCTAACCTTGCAAAATGCTTTAGAGACTATTATACCTTTAAACTTTTTATTCAATGCCTTAAAATTAACATGTCGAAAGCAATGCTCCTAAATATAGAACAATTGAGTAATTTTTTGTTGTTTATAAATACTCCCTCTATTTCTAAATGGTGGTTAGTTTTCACCATTTAAAAATATCATAAAAGTAATAAAAATTACAATAATTAATAGATTAAAATATTTAAAGAGTGTATAGAAAATTAATTTGACTTTTCAAATTTTATTAGTGTCCTATAAATTGAGAAATTATATAGAAAGTCGTATGAGTCATAATAATTAACAATTTAAAATATCTAAATAACTATTTAATAAATTTATTTGAATTTTTTAAATATTTCATTAGTGTCATATAAATTGAGATGAAAAAACTAACATATAGTATCTGAAAATTATGTAAAAGTACTATAAACTAATAATTAATAACTTAAAATATTTAAAAATTATAACGAATTAACCGACTTTTCAAATTTTATTTATTTTACATAAATTAAAATAAAGAAAATAACATACATTAAATTAGTATTAACACAGACTCCTATATCTAGTTACTAATATATATTCGCGAGTGGGAGGCTGAAAGCAGGCAGCTGGCAGCTTGCAATCGGCATGCCTACTTTCAGCTACCTGCTTATTCCATGATTTTATTATATCGTCCTTAATTAATTATTATATGATATTTACGTATTAAAAAATTAATAGTATTTAAAAAATAAAATAGACATTTATAAAGTAAAATAGACATTTATAATATGGTTGTTTCAGTTGCTTCAGTTGTAATTTTACTATATCACCTATAACTAATTATTATGAGTTATCTAAGTATATAAAATTGATAATATTTATTTTTAAAAAAGGTGAAATAAACATAAAATGATAAATTAATTTTTGATGTTTTAAATTAATTTAACATCTTATGTGAGGTCCACTTAAAAAAATTTCACAAGTATTTTTTACAATAATTGTTTTATATCACTTAGGTGTCGGTTTCACTATTTCAATCGTGATATGGTTTACTCTCGAAATTATATCAGTGTCGCTTAAATTGAAATAGAAAAGAAATATTATAAATTACAATAATTAAAAACTTAAATTTGTTATGAAATATAAAACAAAGAAGAAAAACAATAGAGAGAGAAGAAAAATAATAGAGAGAAGAGAAGAGACTTCTTTATTTCTCATGGAGAATTATTGAGGAGTCAATTACAATGGAGAAAACCCCTTTATTTATAGGGGGAAACTAACCTTAGGATTTCTAACTTTTTCATAAATAGACATTCACTATATATGGTAATACTCCCCCTTGAATGCCTAATTGATAGATAATGTGTCTTGTTAAAACCTTACTAGAGAAAACCCAGAGGAAAAAAAAATCTAGTGAAGAAAAAAGAGCACACATCTCTAACAATACGCATATAGGTTGCCTCATTAAAAACCTTACAAAGAAAACCCAGTGGGACAAAACCTCGTAAGAAAAAAAGAGTACAACTCGTACCAACTCCCCCTAATGAGAACATCCTTGAACCTTTGCATCCCAATCTTGTGCAACATCTTCTTGAAAGTTGCAATTGGAGAAGATTTGGTGAATAAATCAGTCACATTGTCACTTGAACGAATCTGTTGTACGTTAATATCACCATTTTTTGTAGCTCATGTATGTAGAAAAGCTTTGGCAAAATGTGCTTCGTTCTATCTTCTTTTATGAATCCTCCCTTAAGATGTGTTATATATGTTGCATTATCTCTGTATAAAATTATGAGTAGATTGTCATATTTCACACCATATTTTTCTTGAATGAGATGTATCATGGACCTCAACCATACACATTCTCGGCTTGTTTCATGAATAGCTATTATCTGAGCATGATTCGATAAAGTGACTACGATAGACTGCTTTGTATATCTCTAAGATATGGCAGTACCACCACATATGAACACATAGCCTGTTTAAGATCGAGCTTTATGCGGATCAGATAAGTACCCAACATCGGGACTGCAATCTTTAGAATAAAACAAGTTCATGTGTTTTATTCCATTCTAATGTCTCCTAGTAGGAGCAAAAATATATCTTGCTAACAAATTGACTGAAAAAGCTATATCAGGCCTTGTAGTATTTGCAAGATACACGAGTGCACCACTTGCACTAAGATATGGTACTTCATAACCAATCTAATTCGGTATATTTCTCATTTCAGCAAATAATCTATTGCTTTGAAAACTCTCCAAGAGTTTCAATAATTTTCAAGTTATAAGCTTATACAATATAAGGATTATCAATAAGTTTTCTAGAAACTTTTATATTTTGAATCTTTAAAGAAGTTTTTATATAAATTTTGTCAAGTGACAATATTCAACATTACATGAGTGACATCTTCACGTGCCTGGACTGCAAATCAAATAAGTTTTATGCTTATCAAAATACATCCTTTCATATCACTTGATAAATGTTTCTATGTTAGCATGATTAAATAAACATAGAATTTAGATCCTCGTAATCTTTTACAATATTTCGCTAAAATTGTATCAAAGAAGTTATTGATGATATATCATTTTGTATCGGTTCACAATGTGACATAAAATTTTGAGATCTCATCACTTTATTATTTTCAGGTACCTGAACCTTTTATAAGGTTTCATGAAGTGTTATGTCGTAGGCTCTTCAATAGCACATTGCCTTCTTATTATGATTATTTGTTCCTTATCATTTTCAAGGATTATTTCATTTGAAACCGATTGGTCTACCACATTTCATGTATGTTGTAACACCCAATACTTAATTATGTGCATTATCCATGGTTATATGTGTTGAAGTATATGTATTGATCCTAAGTTAGGTATATATGAGTTTAAGTATGAGTATTGATTATTTTGAGATGGTTTCAAGTGTATAGTTTGATTATATGTGTATGGAAATCGACTTTATTTATACCGGAATTTGCCCGTCGATGGTTCCATACGAAGTTTATTGAATAAGCTTTCCAACGATATAAAGATTTCCAAAAACGGATAAGTTTCGGATATAATCGAGCACGTTCGAAACTATAAAACGGCGGCCGGGATAATTGTGAACAGTAAATGTGCAGGAAATTCAAACTACTGAGGCCTGCCAGTTTTTTGGGTCAACTTTGAACTATCATAACTCCCTCAATATAATAAACTGGGAGATCTACCACCTATAAAAAGAAAGATATTTGAGTCTTCTTTCCAATGCAATTGGTTTCATCCAAATCCAACGTCTGAGTAAGGAGTTATACTCGTTTTACTTCAGCCTCTCAAAATAGATTTTTAGGGTCAACTTCAAACGATCATAACTCCTTGTACAGGACGAACTGGGTGGCCTACTTTATATGATTATATATATATATACACATAAACCTATTTTTTAAGTTGGTTTTTGGAATGTTTTGCAAATATTGGTTGTATGGAATTATGGAGGAGAATTGTGGTGTTGGGTTGCTAATACTAGATGCCAAACATTTCATTGTAGATAAGTGATTTGTAAAGGCGGGAAGTTGTGTTGAATTGGTATCCGAATCTACGACGAGGTATGTAAAGCATACTCTAACAATGTTCTTTGGCATGAAAACACCAATGTTCCATCAAGTAAGATTCCGAGGTTGTCCAAAAACATGTATTGTTCTACATTACCAACGAAGTTGTTTCCATTCTATAAAGTGTCAAATGTTTCATTGATATACCAAAAGGCTCCTATTTCATTATTGTGATATTGATGATTCTGAAACACATTGTTGATGTACCAATGAGTCTTTATGACATTGTTATTGTATAGAAGGTCTATTACTTGATTCCTATTGATGTATCATTGTTCCAAAGGTACTATATTGGCATGAACAATAATGTAATAATCTCAAAAGCTTTTGAACTAAGTTATTGGAAAGATCTCTTATGTGTGTTACTTGATATACGTGTGGGTGGTATCCCAGGGGCATAAGCCTAGCATGGTTCGATCCCTATTTATGTGTTTATGGGTGGTATCCCAGGGGCATAAGCCTAGCATGGGTCGATCCCAGTTGATATGTACTGGGGGCAGCCTAATGGTCACAGTACGATACAATATTGATTATTGTTAGGTGGTTGGAGGTTCGGGAGGAGGAGGTAATGGCGAATGATAATTGTAAAGAATGAAATGAACGAATATATACCGTTCCACAAATGTGTTTGAATCCAAGAACCCAGTTCAGATTAATGATAGTGTACATAATCCTAAAAGTGTTTATGAAGTGTGGTTCACTTCTGTTATGATTTATTCACATGTGTATGATTTTCTTGATCCCCCATATCACATATGATTATCTACAGCTTTACATACTCAGTACATATTTCGTACTGACGTCCCTCACAGGGGACCTGCATTTCATGTTGCAGGCACAGGTACTTCAGCTCATTCACAGCATAGATAGGAGCCGGGTCGTACAGCTATTGTTGGTGAGCTCCAGTTTACTTCGGAGCTTTCCGAGTTGGTTCCTTATGTTTTATTATTGTACAGGAGTCATGTGTGGGCGGGGGTTTGTTCCGACCCTAGTTATGTCATGTATATATGTCCTAGAGGCTTTGTAGACCTAAGGAAGGGTCAAGTCATGGGAGTTTATATAGTGATGTTATATTTGTATATGTGGTGATACAGGGAATTAGACCGTTCTATATGTAACGAAGTGCTGCCCAAATTTTTGGTGAATGTAACTGAAGGTACAGGTATTTGAACGGGTTCTCCCGGACCTTCTCGGCTTCGGGTGCCAGTCCGGCCCGATGGGATTTTGGGGCGTGACATATGCGTAGGCTTTGTTCTTTAGCGACACAAATAGGAGCACTTGCAGCTTAAATATGAGATTAAATTTGAGTCAACAGATGCTTTCGGGCATTTGACTTAAATTATCTTTTGAATGAGGATCTATGATAATTCCTAACATATTTCATAGCTGCTTCTAATCTCCCTCTTATATTAGGAAAGCTAACGTACATCCTCCATCTTCTTTAAGGAATCCATCTTTGTGCATTATAGTATATTCATTAATCATATATCGCATATCAAAATTATTAGATGAAAATGTGTGGTTCTTGACGCAATCAAGATGAATTGTCTTAATTACACAATCTGGAAGTAATGCTCTTAACTAAATTTTAGTGAGCAAACAACTTTATGAATGTCAAACGTAGGTTGACAATGAATGTATATGTGATCATCATATATCGATGCATCTTAATATATCACATGACTGGTGAACGAGCCCATATTCACCTTTTATATTTTTTATATTTTAAGGGATCCAATCCCAAAATTAGTTGGTCCAACCAACTTATCATGAGACCAAGCAACATTAAAAGTAATGAAGATTTTTCTAATTCTTCAATATATGTTCAATACTCAGTATACACATCTTTGGGATGTCGCAATCGTTCATGTCAATTTATCAACTTTTATTCTAGCAAACCCCAAGTTTACCATGACATGTACCTTTTACTTTAGTAAATTTCATATTTACTATTACATGAATAAATTTCAGATTTACTACTTTAGTAGTAGATTTCAAAATAACCCTTCTAAATTATTTTGCCTCTTTCGGAGGTGTGTTGTGATACCATCACAATCAAGTGCACATTTGCATTAATAAGCTTCTCATTCCCCAGGAATGGAATATAATTGTGCCTTAATCCTATCAAATTATGATAACTTATAGCCTCTTTTAAGATATTGCTATTTTAGGAGCAAATCAAGGCATACATATGGTTGTAGAGAAATTTTCTCTAACATATATTATAATCATAATAAGCGTGTGAAAATATTATCACTTTTGATAACTATTATCATATTGTCCATCCACGCTTATATTCGTACATTGAATCACTTATCTTCTTTCAGACATATTAAGCATTGCTACTACATTCACTTCAGGGAATGAAGCATATTCAATAAGACATGTTTCTTTCATGACTTTTCATAAAAACACATTATTTTGCCTAAGCCATCATTATATCAACAATATGGTGCATTAAGATTCAAACTCGATGTCTTATCCATATAAAGAAATCTTAGGCAACAAATCGATAGAGTTTAAACCCAACATCTTATTTTCATAGTGTATGCATTCACATCGTGCTTTTGAGAGGATGACCATCTTTAAGTGGTCAAATATTTCTTTAAGGCTATTCCACAAAACAAATGGATCCTTAGTAGTAAAATATTTAATTTTCAGAATTTCATCAAGATGATGATGCAAGAAAATCATAGCATTAGCACGATTTTGATTAGATGTTGTGTTTTTTTCTTTATGGCGTCTCCAAGACTCATAGCATCAAGTGGATTTCAGCATCCAACACTCATGAGAGGTAGGTCTTACTCGAGGTAACGAACTCAAGTTTTGTAAGATTATAGTCATATGAAAAGAAATAAAATAATACCTCAGTTTTCAAATTTGAGACGACAGAGTCTCGTGCTGATAACGTGTTATGAAATATAAAATAAAGAAGAAAAACAATAGAGAGAAAAGAGAAGAAAAACAATAGAGAGAAGAGAGGAGACTTTTTTATTTCTCATGGAGAATTATTGAGGAGTCAATTACAATGAAGCAAACCCCTTTATTTATAGGGGAAAACTAACCTTAGGGTTTTCAATTTTTTCATAAATAGACATTCACTATATATGGTATATTTATAACAAAATTACTTTTAAAGTCTAAATTCACTATCAATACCACAAAAGTTTGAACAAAAAGAGTATTATAAATTATAATAAAAAACAATAGTATTATAAATTACAATAGCAAACAACTTAAAATAGTAAATTACAATGTTGAAAAAGTATTATAGATTACAATAGTTATCGATGTTATATTAATTAGGATAAAGGGATATTACTGGAAAATTACGTTGAAAGTCGAATAAATCATACTAATATAATTAACAACTTAAAATATTTAAAACTATATATAACAAATCTAATTGACTATCTCAAATATTTCATCAGCGTCATATAAATTGAGATAAAAAGTAATATATAATATTTAAAAATTAACATATTAAATCACTGTTGGCACGAGCTTCAATATCTAGTTTAATTGTATTTGTGAGTTGAGCATTGGGTAGGGAATCGAAAAAAAAAAAGAGAAAATGAAAAAGAAGGATTAACTTATCCAATTGGCAAAAGTAGAATGATTCCTCATATAATTTTTGTTGATTGTGCCTTATATCCATCTTAAATCAACGCCTCACATAATCTCAAAGGATTTTATGACACGTGTCAATTTTTGTTACTAGTATTAGTATTCTTTTAGATGAATTGAGAAAGATACAGTTAACAAAATACATTAAATGAAAATGAAAGTTCACTAAGAGTTCATTCAATGAGAACCCACAAAATATATGGTTGTCAAATTGGCCACCATTCATTTGTCCTTTTACCTCTTTTGCCACGTAAAAATTCAAGTCTCATCAATTCTCTTAGTATTTTTTTTGCCTCACATTAATTTTATGTCAAACATGATTTTAAGTTGATGTTTAAGTGAAAAAAGAAAGGGTTTTTTTTTTTTTAATTTTTCTTCTCTTATAAAAATTTAAAAATAACTTCAATTATATTCTTGAACAAATACAACTTCAATTTCAATTTCAACTCTAACTTCAAAAAATTTAGTTTTTATAATGAAACACCCACTTATTTTTGAGCACTTCTCCTTTCTGCCACCTCCTTTAATTTTTACCGGTTCGTCATTTTAAAAATAGATATTTATTTTAACATGATTTTAATATATTCTCTATTTGTCATTTCACTTGGTCTCCTTGCTGAAATGGTTGTTTTAATGTGCTTAATTTACGAAATTAAGATGTTATCATTTTTTTTAATTTATTCAGTAAAATAAATTCTTAATAAATATTTTATTATACTTGCAACCCCATCAAAAATAATTTAATAAAACATGTTTTTTTTTCTTTTGGTATAATACATAAATATGTTTTTTAACTTGCTCTTAAATACATCTATAACCTCCAACTTTCGATGTGCACAAGTAGACACTTAAACTTGTACAAAGTTGAATAAGTAGACGCACATGTCCTATGTGACATGATACACGTAGAGCGTCATGTAAGATAAAAATTGGTCACGCACGACGCCACATAGGACCTATGTGTCTACTTGTTCGATTTTATCCAAGTTAAAGTATCTACTTGTGCACATCTAAAGTTAGAGGTCATAGATATGATGTGCGACAAAATTAAAGGACAAATTTATGTGGTGCATTTTTCTTTTTCCTTCTTTCTTAATTTTTCCTCTGTTTCCAGTTATATATTTATCGTTTATGAAAGGCGTTTTTTTTTTTTTTTTTGGTTATAAGGCGGAGAAATATTTGAAATTAGAAAACTAATTAGTTAATTATAAAAAAAATAATTAAAAAAAGAAGGCAACAACTTTGGGTAAGATCACATGACGAGCATGTTCCATTTGAAAAGCGTATGATTGGAAACTATAGCTTTTATCAAGTACTTGTGGATTCAAATTTTGTCATCATTCATTTTAAAAAATTACTACTCTCATTAATAGTAAAAAAATAATAGTAACTTTTTTTTTTTTAATGCATGTCCGATGAAATTAGAAACAATTTTTCTAAATTAATGAGAATGCTTGTTTTAGAGCAAGTTATATTAATGAAAAATAAGTTGTTCGAGCAACTTGAAAATAAGTATGAAAGAAAGAAAGGATTCAATGAGAACAATTTAATGTAAATTCAGCTAATTTAATTGTATTATGATCAAACTTATTAGATTTTTATAAAAATATGGAGTAAAAATTTATCAAAACTCTTTATGGTTATCTCGTGATACTAGATATAAAATTTTAGCAAGTTATTATATTACTTTGAGTTTAAACTTTAAATTATTGTGGCAAGTATTGCCAAATTTAAAAACCAAATTAAGCAGTCACTTTTAATTTATTTTTTTTTCCTTTTAAAAAGTGTTGTCTTGGTATAAAAACTAAAATTTTCTAATTTGTCATAATTTTTTGAAAAAATATCCTATCTTAAAGAATTCACAAAAAGACATCAATAGTAATGATAGTCTTTGTAATTTTTAGTAACACACCATAAACAAAAAATCATGACCTAAGAATGGACAAATTGTCAACAAGGTTGGAGAAAATGAAGGAAAAAGAGTGCCCCCATATTACAATGAATCAAATAAAATTATGCGTTTCATTTTACTTTTAACTTTATACTAAAAGTAGATTGGTATTTGTTTAGTCATTTTAGCAAATTAAATGAAATTTACTACTTTTTCCCTGATGGGATAGAATAGGTGGTCATATCTATCCTTTCTTTCTTATCAATAAAATAATATTAATACTATTTTTATACATAGTTTATTGTGCATGTTATTCTTTGTGTTTCATTTTTGTTATTATTCTTTTTCTCTCTTTGTATACATATTTGATGCATTACTTTTCACATAAATTTTCTTCATGGTTGTTGCTACTTTCATTCGATATTTCCTTTTTTTTTTTAATAAATTTTTTAAAGATGTTTTACTTGACCAAGGATCTCAAAAATAATTTTCTATTTTCGTGAGGTATGAATAAAAATTACGTATATAGTACGCTCCTTAAATTTACACATGAAATTACACCACATATACTTATCATTTGCATATTCTTTACGCTCCAAAATCTACAAGTGAGATTACACCAAATATGCTTGTCATCATCAAAATATCGAATACATCTTACGCTCCTTAAACCTACTCGTGAGATCATCAAACTATCGAGTACATCTTACACTTCCTCAGACCTGCTCGCGAGGTCATCAGAATATCGAGTACATCTTAAGCTTCTTAGACTCGTGAGATCATTAAAATATCGAACACATTTTATGCTCCTCAAACCTACTCACGAGATAATCAAAATATCGCATATGCATTTTATGCCCCTTAAACCTACTCATGAGATTATCAAACTATCGAGTACATCTTACGCTCCTCAGACCTACTCGTGAGGTCATCAGAATATCGAGTACATCTTACGCTCCTCATACTCATGAGACGATTAAAATATCGAATATATCTTATGCTCCTCAAACCTACTCACGAGATTATCAAAATATCGCATACATCTTAAACTTCTTAAACCTACTCATAAGATCATTAAAATATCAACTACGTGTTACGCTCCTCAAACCTAGTCGTGAGATATACGGGGTATACTTGTCCTCATAAAAATGCAAGTATAATAGAGCCTCACACAAAGAGACACATCCTTTGATTTTCAAAGAAACAGAGGGGACCCAATACCCATCTGCTCCTCTTCTCCACTGGTAGTATTACCATTTTCAAAATCTCTCCACTCCCCAAAATACACCACAAAACAAAGCTGCTACATACAAAATCAAGATTCCTCAATTGTGGTTTTGTACCGGGTAATAAAGATCCCATTTTCGGCAAAACACAACTGCAGTAATCTCATAAAACCAACATGCCTTCTGGTGCCAAGAAGCGAAAAGCTGCTAAGAAAAAGAAGCAAGTTCAAGAAATACAGCCCCCTTCTCGCTCTCATGGTACTTACTTCGTACTCTGTAGTCTGTGTTTTGGTGTGTGTTTTGTGTGTGTGTGTTGTGAAAAAAGGGACTTTTTTATGATTTGTTAATTATTCTTGGACATACCCATGTGACTTTTTCTCCACAAATCTTCAAGAACTTTACAAGTTTATGATCTGTTTTCCAATTTGGTTTGGTGGGTCTGGTTTGCTTTAACCTGTTGTGTTTTATTGTTTTCTCGGTATTGGTATGTTTCTTGATTGAACTCTAGTTAGTTAGGGGTCTTTTCTTGTTGTCTCTGTGTGTGTATAAATGATTGTATTAGTGTGTCTTCGTGTGTGTGTTTGTTTAATAAGTGTTTTGGTGGGAGCATTCATGACCCACCAACCCATGTTACTACAATTATTGTTTACTTTTTAGTTGTTAATTTTGATTTGTGGGTCATAAAAGCTGATGGGGTATTTGCTAACTTGTGGTATTCTGTTTCGTTTGGTATTGAATCACTATGGATGGATCTATGGCAGGTGAGGAGGTTTTGAAACGTGACGATAAAGAGAGTGATAGTGAGGGCAGTTCACCAGCATCACAAGATTATCAGAATCGCGAAAATCAGTTTGCGGAAGGGGAGGTTGAAAATGTGGAGAAGCAATTGGATGATTCACGTGATCGGTCTATTGATGAGAACCAATCCAATGGGGTGAAACATCATGAAGGCAAGGAAGTGGAGATTGTTGGAAATGAAGATGGAGGTCGTGTTCAGGTTGAAAGGGAATTGAAGGTTGAGGGTGAATCTGAGAGCCAGAAGATAAATGTTGAGTTTGTTGAACCTGTGGTTGAGTCTTACAGAGGAGGGTTGCGAAGGAGTTTCAGTAGCGGCAGTAGCAGTAGTAGAAGCAGCTCAGAAGAAAAACATGATGTTGCTGATAAGAACAATATCGTGGTTGATGATGCACCAACTGCTGAATTAGTGAAAGATATTGAATCTCTGCTTGATAAGACTAGTCTTGTGGTTGATGATGCGTCAGCTGTTGAATTTGTGAAAGATAATAAATCTTTGCCTGATAAGAACAGTATCGTAATTGATGATGCGCCAGCTGCTGAATTAGTGAAAGATATTGAATCTCTGCCTGATAAGAATAGTATTGTGGTTGATGATGTGCCAGTTGTTGAATTTGTGAAAGATAATAAATCTTTGCCTGATAAGAACAGTATCGTGGTTGATGATGCTCCAGCAGTTGAATTAGTGAAAGATATAGAATCTCTGGCTCCTAAGAATAGTGTTGTCGTTGATGATGCTCCGGCTGTTAAAGATAATGAATCCTTGCCCCATAAGAGTAGTGTTGTCGTTGATGATGCTCCACCTGTTGAATTAGTGAAAGATAGTGAGTCTTTGCCTGATACACAAGTTGCTGATAGCCTTGTGGGAACAACCTCTACATCTGATTTGGATAAGACTGCAATATCAGAAAACATAGTTCAAGTCACAACAAGTGCTTCAGCTGCTGATAATGTGAGCACATCTACTGTTGAACCGGTGGTGAAGGAAAAAGGGGAAGAAAATCTGTGTGTTGTGGATGAGAAAGGTGCAGCTTCAGATACCGTTGTGGACAATTGCGAGGAAAATTTTGGTGCTATAGTTGATAAAGCCACTATTTCAGAAGTTCTGATGGAGACAGGGTCAGAGAAAAGAAATGAAGCAGTTAGTGCAGCGTCATCTGATGTTAGTGCAATATCAAATGGCAATTCTTTAGAAAATACAGATGCAAAGGCTTCTGCAACCCTAGAAAATGAAGAAAAAATAGAGGTACCCCACAGTGCTCCTAAAATTGATGCCAGTGTTTGTGCAGATAATGTGAAAGAATCTCCAGCTCTCGAATGCCATGACCGTCAGGTTATTTACCTTTCTCTTGTTTAAGCTATTCACATAGTCGAGAGTGCTCTCAATCACATCTGGCATCTCATGTTTACGTTGTAAATGTTGTAAATTTGTTCTATATTGTTTCTACAGGTAACGGCATTGCCTTCACGACCAGTGCAAACAACTTCCTGGAAGAATTGCTGTGGCTTGTTTGAGTTATTTGCAGGATCAAATAGATGAATTGAGGTTATACATCCACCTTCTTTATTTTATTTTTAACGATGTTATTTTTTACCTGTCTTACTTTTGCAAGAAGAACAAAAATGTGTAGCTTTTATCAGTTGGATATATCTTTGGTCTTTCTTTGTTTTTTTTTATTGGATGTCCTTTATCCCTGACTTTAATCTTGTTTCCACAGTTTTTAAGTGTTTATTGGTCTGAAAATTGGTCCTTTGCCTTGAGGATTGGATTCACCTCATTGATGGTGTCCTGTCATGCAATCTTGTTGTTTTAAGTGACCATCAATTTAAGCTATTTTCTATGTGCATACTGTCCAAGTGATCGTTTTCATGCTAAACAGAATAGCAAGGTAGATCTGCTATGTTGTCATTTAGGATTGTTTTCTTCCAGCTGTGTAGTCATTTAGATTGTTTTCTTCAGCTATTTTGTAACAAACACGTCTCTTTCTTCAAAACTGTTGGTTGTTGTCCTTATTTTGCAGTTTTTGTCAATGTTTTTTGTTTTTTGCTTATTTACATCACCCTGTAATGTTTGAATTCAATGCCGATCCTATGGTTTTGATTTGTTTTTCCATATGATATACTAGAATGCAAAGGGTTTCACTTCATCTTCATATAGAATCTATTTAGGTTAACTAATAAACTAATAAGGATTTTAGGACCTCCTTCAATATTTTTGTCTGTGTATCCAAGTGCTGGAATGGTCATGTCATGAGAAATCATGATGTTATCTTCGCGTGCTAATCATTCTCTTTTCTTTTTCTAGAGGCAGGGGGATCCTTTAGATATATTTTAGTAGGGTTTGCTCTTCTATTCTGTTTCAAGACGTTTATGTTGGTAGAAATTATAGATAACATCTTCACTGAGAACCCTAAATTTTTTAACATTGGAATTAGTTCCAAATGCAGCAAATCCGTAGTTTGGGATTGAGGGATTTTTGTCATTGTCGTTGTATATCTTAGTAGGAGCTGATTTTATTTCTGTCTCTGTCCCATTTTATGCTTGAGTCCGTCTAAAAAGAATGACACCTTTCTATATTCTGAAACAATTTAACTTTAAACTTCCCATTTTATATTAATGAGATGATTTATAAACACACTAGTGTTAAGGGATTTATAGACCACAAGTTAAAAACGTCTTTCTTAAATTTCCTAGCCAGTCAAACACCATCACCTGAAATAAGAGGAGGGAGTAGAACTCATGGGTTTCGCGTAATAGGCTAGAAACAGTAGTTAAATGTCCACTATGTTTCAGAAGAGCAGTTAAATGTCTCGTTGAAATCTTAGACATTGCGATATGAAGTGTTGTAAAAAAGACCGCATGAAGGAGTACAATGGTGACTTATGCATTCATGAAGTTTTTGAAGAGGGATACCTTCCACAACAGGTATAGAAAGTTGTTATCGTTATAAAGCTCATGAGCAAGGGAAGATTTTTGGATGAACTATGAGGAAAAACTCAGTTTATAAGTCAACTTACTGTAATTTATTAACAGTTGTAAGGATCACCAGATTTGAGTAATTTAAGATATTAGGCAGGATGCACCAAGGACCTTTGTACTTTCCAGATATAGTGATATGCTGATAGTACTTCAGGTGTTGGCTAGATAAATATTCTAGCGATGGCGTGGAAGGTCAGACTTGTACTCCTGATCAAATTCAATGGGGTTTAGATTTCTTGAGGAAGCTAGAAAATACGAGTGGAGAAACAGCATATTGAGGCCTTTCTAAAACAATAATCTGCTTTGCTACAAAAGGCTGTGAACTGCTACTATTAGCTGAGTCAATGAAGTAATGTTAAGTAGGATGTCCATTTTTACTTTTTTGCATGGCAGGACAAAAAACTAATAATCAACAAAGTTGTCTGGAAAAAAGACATCAAGAAATATAGCATACAATTTCTCAGTTACCAGGAGTTACTGTTTTGATGTTTCTATTTGTTTGCATATCTTTTTCCACTAATACCGTAACACCTGATAAATGTTCTATTGATTTACCCTCTATAGCAATGTCATTTGTGGTCCTCTTATGATTATGATTAAGTGCTTTCTTTTTAATGCAGAATAAGAGCATGAAGCTGCTTTGATGGAGTAGCAACATTTGGAATTATCAAAGTTGATGACTGCCTTCATGCTCTTGAACAGAGTGTCTATGCTGGGGCTTTGTTATTGAAGCTTATATGTTCAGTAATTCTAGTTTAGTTTGAAAAAGCAGCTTAGAACTTCTCGTTTCTTTGCTGCTTTCCTGGTGTTTTGCAGTGGATAGTTCTTTTCTTGTATGTTCTATTGGTGTGATGTACCTGCTCCTCGCGAGTTGGAAGAGCCTTTTTTATGTTTTTCGGTTGCACATGAGACTTGAATTGTTATTCATCAAAATTTTACCAGCATATACTTGTATCCTTGGGGTTAAGACATTATAGGCTTCAAAGTTTTGTTATTAATCGTCTCTCCTTTTAGTACTTTTCTTCACTAAGTTTGACATCGGTGGTGGTTATCTGTCTATGTCCTATTCTTGTGGTCCTAACCTTGCTGCCAAACTTGGTGTGGTCCTTCAGATTGTGAATATCTATGCTAGTTGACACAGAATGTTCGTATAGTTATATGCTACACAATCTTTTGATTGGATTTGTCTGTGAGTTCATATATGTTGTTTTTCTTGATGATGTGCAATTTTCTTCTGGTAAAAGCCAATGAAGGGTAATAATATCTGTGCATTATTTATTTGCTTCTTACAATTTGAATACTGAAGATAGTTAGGATACAAAAAGCCATAATCTGGCCTACTTTGTATACACAAGAATGAATAAAAACAAATGACATTTGACAAAACAAATAGAGACGCTGGAAAGAAGAGGACACAAAACAACAAACTCAATCGACACTCTTCACGCGATAAAATTCATTTATCTCCTTGATGAAGCACCATGTATGGCAGCTATGTATACCAGTTGAGTAACTGATAGAATTATCAAGAATGCCTCCATTGTTCTCTGCAATATTATCCAAAATTTGAGGAGTTAATGTCAAACAGTTCTATTAAGTTTGCATAGATAAAACTTTGTATACAGTTGAAGGTGCTATTAAGAGGTCCTCACCAATTTGGCATTCCTGTAGTTGAGTTCAATTTCTTTCCAAGCAAAGCTGCATGGAGGACAATTTCATTACTGATATGTAGGACAATAAATACAAAGTACAAATAGCATGTGCACGATGCATTAAGAAACAAATCCAGATTCAGATCTCTGTTAAGTGTAAATAGTCGGGGCCTTACCCCATGGCAAGGAGTGTGAGACTCCAGGCAATAGTAGCAGCAGATGCAGCAGCTGGTAAGCTATCGATGTTCCATTGGCGAATATGGTTTAGTCCTGAGATAACTGATGCAATTCCCACTACACCTGCTATCAGAGCAAACACAACAAAGAATCCAGTGGCAGCATTTCCTATTGGGAAGTAAATTGGAGAGAAATGTGCTGGAAGATCCAATCCTGGACCTGTAAAGAACCACATACACCTTGATCAGTCTTAACAGAGTGACTATATTTAGTAAACAGATGCAACTCTACTGGAACTCGCCAACAACGAACTTAGCCAATGAAGTGAGTGAAGATTTTTGGCCTATGTATCGGTAGGCAAAGTTACACAAAATTTACAATGGTGGGAGATACGTATCAGGTATCTAGTGAAGGAGTTGTGGTGCGTGCAAATTGACCTGGACACGACGATTATATAAAGAAGAAAGAATTTAGTGAACCTAAGGATTTTGGACAAGATGCCTACCAATGAGGAAACCATGATCAATGGCAAAGTTCATAGCCCAGCCAGCAATGCCTATAACAACAGCATACATGCAGAAATTAAGAACCAAAAGCAAAGACGCAACAGGTTTCATCTGCCCAGCCATTGTTGGTCCTTGAAAATGATTATAATATAAAGGCTTGAAACCTCTTTTTGATGAAAACTGAACAAGGATTTTGGCAAGGCTAGTAGGATTATGTTGTGTACAAATGCATGTGATGTCTGCAAGTTCTTTGAGGTCTTTATAAATGCTTTGATCATAGAAGGTTTTGGTTCTTTTCTTGTAAGGCTGTTTGTTCTAAAGGGCTTTGTGGGGTTGTAAAAGCAATGCTTCATAATGAAGGCAAAGGAGGCAAAAACCAAGATTCTTTCTCAGCTAAAGGTTTTTTAGTATATCTTTTGAGGTGGTACATTCTTTGATTTGATCAAAAGGAACATTCTTTATTTAGGATTTTTGTATTTTGGTTATCTACTTCTTTCTAGGAGGAAGTTAAAGTGATATTCCTTGCCAATACAGCCCTTGTTGCAGATGTACATAGATTGACAATACCATTTTTACATCATGAATAATTTCTTGTTTAGTTTAGACAGTTGGTTTATACAATTTCAAGAGAAACGAACATCAATTTTTTGAATAACTAAGTTTACGACAACAACAACATACCCGTGTAATCTTACAAGAGGAGTCTGGGGTGTTAGGATGTACATACCTTATCTACCTTAGTGGGTAGAGAAAACTTTTTTCCATAGGCCCTCGACTCAACAGATAGAAAAGAAATCGAAGCGTAGTAGCAAGAAAATATGACAATAAATTAGCAAGATATAAAGCAAGTGAAACAACACATAGAAATAGAAGAAAAGAAGGAATGCATGATTACTAAATAATACTACTGACAGAAACAGTGGCGGACCCAGAATTTAAGGATCGTGGGTGTTTAAAAAATAAAAAGTCACCTCATTGAAGTTCGAACACGGAGCACCCCTTCCAGTGGAGAACCTTAAGATCAACCTAAATGTAAATGCACCCAAATAACTTTGTGTTTCAGTGGGTGCTTTTATATATTTTATACCTATTTTCTTATATTTTTTTATGTAATTATAACTATTTTTCGTTGAGTTTAATGGGTGCCAAAGCACCCCAAAATTTAGTGTAGGTCAATCCCTGTAACAGGAAGAAGCATAAAGGAGGCTACTGTTACAACCTTAGGAGAATCACACCCCAAAAGCTAAACTATTAAGGTGGGAGAGCCAAAGGTTATAAATACCCCACACCAACAGTACCGATGTGGGACTTTGCAATGGATCATAACAAACCACTACGCTCCGCATTCGTCGTCCTCGACGGCTCCACTCTGGGTAGCTTTCACTCTACTTATGTAGGTAGCTTTTTTCCAGGTAGCCCTTTTTGAGTCAGCTGCCCAGGTGCCTCGATGGCTGTGCGTTAAACATTGCTAGCCCCGACCGAACACTGTCATACCGACGTCACCATCCCAAGCATGGGCGCGAAGGGTGATGGGTGGCTTTGATACCACTGTTACAACCTTAGGAGAACCACATCCCAAAAACTAGCTATTAAGGTGGGAGAGCCCAAGGTTATAAATACCCACACCAATACTTTGCAGTACCGATGTGGAACTTTGCAATGGATCATAATAGCTGCCCTGCCTCTCCCACACATAATGCGACATTCAATTACTTGTTAATCTTTTAACTTAAATACTCGACCTCCACTCGTTCCTATCTAGGATCATGTCTTCTATGAACTGAAGCGCATAAATGCATAACTATGTTTCAAAGAAAAAAATGGGGCTATGTAAAGTTTAAAAAATGGTCACTTATGTTTGGAATAGATTCAACATAATCATTTATATATAATGTTGAGCAACTTTGGTTTTTAAGTTTGCAAAACTAAACACTTTTGGTCTTTACCAAACAGAAAGCAAATTACTGTCTGTTATATACCAAACAAAATACTTACGTATTAAATAAGAAAAAAAGGAACAATCTCAATATTATTAATACTGATATATCTTATTCAGTACTATAGAATATGCATTCTACTAAACGACCCATACATTTTGAATAATTTATCTAAGTTTAGTGTAGTTTTAGGATTTAGTATAGCAGTGTTTAATGTAATTTATTAGCTAAATTAAAGTTTTGTTTTCCCTCCCTTCCTAAGGAGACCGTTAAAGCTTTCAAAATACCGTTAAACCCATGTAGTGAACTAGTCCCACTATCTTCTTCATTTGTTCTCATGTTGTTCCTCGTTGGTATATCTCCCAAATCATACAAGATTTCAATTCATTCAAGTTTATTAATTGGTTTAACAAGATTCTTCAGATTAGCTAACCCCACTTGCTATTCAATTCTATCTGATCATCTCAACAACCGTCGAATCGATGAAGCTAAAGAGCTTTTTGAAAGAACCCCATCTCCGAATATATACTTATGCACCAAAATGATAGCTGGGTATGCAGAAAATCGAAGGTTGAACGATGCACTGAACCTGTTTGACAAAATGCCTTTGAAAGATACGGTTATGTGGAACCTGATGATTAAAGGGTGTGTTGATTGTGGCGAAATGGAGATGGGTTTGAAGTTATTTGAGGAAATGACACAAAGAAATGTGATTTCTTACACGACTATGGTAACCGGGTTTTTGAGGTTTGGGAAGGTTGAGGAGGCTGAGAGTTTGTTTTGGGAGATGCCACAAAGGGATGTGGCTGCTTGGAATGCGATGATTTATGGGTATTTTGAGAATGGAAGAGTGGAGGAGGCTATGAAGTTGTTTGAGGTGATGCCTTATAGGAATGTGATCACGTGGACATCGGTTATTTGTGGACTTGATCAGCATGGGAGGAGTGATGAGGCTCTATTGGTTTTTAAGAAGATGCTGGGTTTCTTCGTTGAGCCGACTTCTAGTACTTTTGCTTCTGTTATTACAGCTTGTGCTAATGCAAGGGATTTAGTTTTAGGTAGTGAAATTCATGGCTGTGTTGTGAAGCTTGGTTATTTGTATGATACGTACGTCACTGCTGCACTAATTACATTGTATGCTAATTGTATGCGCATGGATGATTCTTCTAAGGTATTCAATGAGAGGTTGCATATGAATATAGTTGTATGGACGTCTCTTTTGACAGGGTATGGCTTGAATTACAAGCACAAAGAAGCATTGGAAGTGTTTGGGGACATGATTAGGATTGGTCTACTTCCCAATCAGTCTTCCTTTACTAGTGCCCTAAATTCATCATGTGAAATGGAGTCTAGTGATCTTGGCAAGGAGATTCATGGTGTAGCAGTCAAACTCGGATTGAACACTGATGCCTTTGTTGGCAATTCGCTTGTTGTATTGTATTCGAAATGTGGAAATATAAATGATGGACTCATTGTATTCAAGGAGATTCCTGAAAAAAACATTGTTTCGTGGAACTCAATCATCGTTGGATGCGCACAACATGGATGTGGAAATTGGGCACTCACACTGCTCACCCAGATGGTTCGTTCAAGGGCTGATATGGATGATATCACTCTTACGGGGTTACTTGCTGCTTGTAGCCATTCTGGCATGCTAGAGAAAGGAAAACGCTTATTTCAATATATTCCCCAAAGCTCATCCATTCAAGTGACACTTGAGCATTATAGTTGTATGGTAGATATCCTTTGCAGAGGTGGGAAGTTAAATGAGGCAGAGAATTTGGTGAAAAGCATGCCCATGAGACCAAATTTGTCGATATGGTTATCTTTGCTTAGTGGTTGTAAGAAGCATTTAAACTTAGAACTGGCCGAAAGAGCTGCAGAAAACATTTTTCATCTTGACCCAAATTGTAGTGCTGCTTATGTTTTGTTATCTAACATTTATGCCTTTTCTGGTAGATGGAGTGATGTTGCAAGAGTTAGAGGAAATATGAAAAGAAGAGGAAACATAAAACAACCAGGATGCAGTTGGGTTAATCAGAAGGGAATCCGGCACACATTTCTTTCTGGTGATACTTCACATCCTCTAAGTGATAGGATATATGAAAAGCTGGAATGGTTGACGGAAAAGTTGAAGGAATATGGTTATGTCCCTGATCAAAGATATGCAATGCATGACGTAGACGACGAACAGAAGGAAGTTGTGCTGTCATATCATAGTGAGAGGCTTGCTATTTGCTTTGCATTAATTACAACACATGGTAGTGCTATAACAGTGATGAAGAACCTGCGTGTCTGCGGTGACTGCCATTCTGCCATCAAGCTCATAGCAAAAATTATTGATCGTGAAATCATTGTAAGAGATTCAAGCCGCTTTCATCACTTCAGGGATGGATTTTGTTCTTGTTCAGATTATTGGTAGGATTATCCTTTTGACTATCAGTGTGGGAATGGATAGTGGATCCTTGTGATCGGTTCTCCAGAAGCAGGAACACATTCAAATTTTTGATGACTGCTAGAGTTCGGATTGGACCAACATTCTGTGAAATGCTTTTCACTGATAAAGTGGGGGTCCTCTTGATAATGTTATCAATGAAGAAATCAGAGCATTGGCATCCACTGCTTCAAATGTCTAGAAGCTGATCTTGAAGCCATGTCTAAAATGTTTCTGATACTGTCCTATGATTGACCAAATATACCTGAAGTCAAGGCAACCGCTGCACATTAATAAAGCTAGAGGTACCTGATGGCCTATCACGACAATCTTGTAGATTTACTATTCTTGGAGCTGGAATTATTTGTCAGCAGCTGGTACTTAATTGTGTAGTAGATGAAGTTTCCAAGTTATTTAGCCAGGATCAGCAAATTGAGATCCTCGGTCTATTCTGCATTAATAAACTTAGGAAGATTCAGCAGCCAAGGGTGTGGCCTAGTGGTTCAATGGAGTGGGTTGAGCACCATGAGGTCTCAGGTTCAATACTAGGTGATTTTTCCCGTTTGTTCTAGCCTTGGTGGACATTGTTACCTTGTGGTGAGAGGTGGCAGGTATCCCATGGAATTAGTCGAGGTGCGCACGAGCTGGCCTAGACACCACGGTTATCCAAAAAAAAAAAAGACTTTAGGAAGATTCCATCGACAGATTTTCTAACAGCGATCAGATAGAGAGATACATTTCATGATTGGAGCTATATTAGTTATCTAATATAAGAACGTGCCAATAATGTCCCTGTCATTGCAAATAGGAAATACTCTGTTATGCGTGTGAGAAACTGTATCTCAAGTTTTGGAAAAGATAGATTTTTGTTTCCTGCCTCAGCACATGGCTGCTGATACATGGATCTCTCTCGTGAAATTATATATGGGAGCTGTTATCTGCTTAGCATTGAATCAAGGGCCTTGAGCCATCAGCATTGCTATAGCTGATATTGTCTACATGGTCTTTCATGTTGTTATTGCTGAAGCTTGAAATGCTTCCAATTTCCTATCAACCTCGGGATTATGAGCATACTGACCCAGTTCTCCTGATTGAAAGTCCTATGAGCAGTGGTAATACTTTTGGTTCTCTTTGGTGTAAAGAGGATTTGATCAATGATGCAAATTCATGTTGCATTTAATAGTACTCACCCTTTTCGCTAAAAGAAAAAACATCCTCTGAACGATAGTGTAAACAGGGCAATGAGTGCCAAATAGATGGAAATGAGAATGTATGTTTAGTGTAAACAGCAAAGTGTACTATGTTTCATGTTCCTCTGAAATTGTATATGTCATAATCATTTCTCTTTGTTCTCTTTCACTATCTATAGGATTGTTGTAATGCCTTGAGCAATTGTCAATTGCGCTTAACAGACATAAACCCAGAAACTCCTAGGATGCACCTCTCACATTTAGCAGTATACTCTCTTTTACTTGTGTCAATTTAACTGGAATAAATTGACTTAAAAGTCTACACACAATTGAGGATTTGTTTCTAATCTTATCCACCGTTCAAGTACAATCAATTGATTTATTCTCAACTTACAAGTTCATGATTTGTTCTTACACAACATAAGGGCAAAACAAAAACATGCCTCAGGGCAAGGTCATAAGACTGGATATGCAGCAATAAGGTATGGAAAAATATCTTTTTCCTAAATATATTCTCAAAGTACGAGTATAGCAAACACCTAATAAAATTATACATTACATCAAAACTGAGTAACGCTTCCAAAAACGTCTGATTGCACATCAAATAACTGTTCACAACCCTTGACAAAAAACCCAAGAAAGAAAATCATTCATCCTCCTGGCTACGCAACCTAGCAAGCTTGTTAGTTACGACAACATCAAGTTGGGATGCCCTCTCGACGATTTCTTTCCTCTTCCTTGTGGATACGTTATGGGCAATCTCTGCACAGTAAGTCCTGTGAATACGAGAAAAAAAAAAGTTGACAGTGAGACCCAGAAAGTAAGCAAGAAGATGGACAAAGCAAACAATGTAAAAGAATTTTGCTGTCTTGCATTACCTGTTGTGCATCAATAAAACATCAAGCTCACTTGCATTGTGCACGACAAACTTCTTAAAGCCGTTGGGGAGATAGTGGCGAGTCTTCTTGTCAGAACCATATCCAATATTGGGCATCAAGACACATCCCTTGAACTTTCTTCTAACTCTGGAGTCGATACCCTTTGGTCTACGCCAGTTTGTCTGTTATAATACATTGAAAAATAGTTCCAGTTAGTAAACCTAGTACACGGGACTTGAGCCAAGGTAAGTAAAACAAATCACATTCTTCAAGCGTTCAGAAAAAAGTTGATAAAAATTCTCCAAATTAATCAAGTGTTAAATACAACTAAATACACCTGAAGATTTTTTCAGTTTTACTTCTGCATTTGCAGGATCAACTTTAAGTCTAATGAAAAAGGTTCATCAAACAGAATATCTGAAAGGTTGAAAGAGAAAAGAGATGTAAGCAGGGTTAAAGTAACAGAAAGCTTATTAATAACGAAGCCAACTGTGTCGCAAGATCTGCTCTATTGTTCAATTTCTGCCCGTAAAACGAAACACCCAGCAACAAAGTAGTCTGGACATTAGATACCATAGGCAACAAAATTGAAGAAAAATACTGTAAAAATTTGTCTTAGATGCAATCTCAGCCGAAAGATGGTGATATGTTTATATTAATCACTGGTCAATCAGCAAATTATGGGAAAAATTCGTCATTGGCTGCATCAGTGACTAAACAATTAAAAACCTCTAAACCAAATAACAATCCACCACAAGATAACAGACTTCAAGAAAGACGAGATATGCTATAAGATCAGATGGTAGTGCATGTATTTGAATTCATCATTGAACTCTACAGAATAGGTGGATAAGCATCATCACACCTTATTGGCATGTCTCGGCAAACAAGCTTAGCATCAATCACGGAAAGCTAAAACCAAATAGGTATTAAGAATTAACATTATTGTTTAGGAAGAATCAGATTTATATGTGTCAATCACCACCTTGCAAATCCAATAAATTGGGTGCAAATTAAGACTGGGGCGACAATAACTGTCATCATTTCAAGGGTAACACATAAAAGATGTAAGTAGGGTTAAAGTAACAGAAAGCTTATTGACAAAGAAGCCAACTGTGTCGCAAGACCTGCTTTATAGTTTAGTTTCTGCCCGTAAAACGAAACACCCAGCAACAGAGTAAAGTCTGGACATTAGATACCATAGGCAACAAATACTTTAAAGGTGAATTAAAGCAAGTAACGATTAAAAACAAAAGGGAAAATACTACATGAAATTGTTCCAGATGCAATCTCAGCCGAAAGATGGTGATATTTTTACTTTAATCACTGTCAATCAGCAATTTGGGAAAATATCATCATTGACTGCATCACTGTCCGAACACTTGGAGAACTTAAACCAAATCAGGAAACACCACACAGAAAAAATGGGGAAACCCCAAAACCTTAAAGAAGGTGAGATATGCTATAAGATCAGATGGTAGTGCATGTATTTGAATTCATCATTGAACTCTACAGAATAGGTGGATAATCATCATCACACCATATAGCATGTCTCCAACAAGCTTAGCATCAAACAAAAAAATACCAAGACCAAATAAATAAAAAATGAACATAATTGTTTAGAAAGAATCAGACACAATGAGTCAATCACCACCTTGCAAATCCAATATTTTGGATGCAACTTAAGACTGGGGCGACAATAACTATCATCATTTTCCACTTCCATTACACAAAAAGTCGAATAAATAATAGCAAGCAAAGTAAACACATTTGATCCTAATGTTCAATGAGTCTACTCTATTGCAGAACAACAAGAGTCAGATGCTGTACAACAACAACAACATACCCAATATATTCCCACCAAGTGGGGTCTGGGGAGGATAAAGTGTACGCAGTCCATACCACTACCTCAGTGGTGAGATAGAGAGGCTGTTTCAGATAGACCCCCGGCTCAAAATAAAAAATCTAGACAAGGAAAGAGTCAGATGCTGTAACAGCTCACAAACAATCTTCCATCACGAAATTTCAAGATTAGTTTATGCATCTAAACCAAATCGCATACACCACAAAACAATAGAAACCGAAAAAAATAAAAAGGACAACAAATGCTATAAGATCAGATGGTAGTGCATGTATTTGAATTCATCATTGAACTCTACAGATAATGTGGATAAGCATCATCACACCTTATAAGCATACCATCCACAAACACGATAAACAAAACAGCCAGTGTAATCCCACATGTGGGATCTTTGGAGGGTAGTGTGTACGCAGCCACACCCCTACCTTTTGAAGGTAGTCAGACTGCTTCCAATAGACCCTCAGCTCAACAAGATTAACATCAAAATAAAAAGAAACTAAACGCAAACATAACGAACAGTTCAGCATCATTATATAGGAAGAATCAGATATGATGTGTCAATCACCACCTTGCAAATCCAATAAATTGAATGCAACATATGACTGGGGCGACAATAACTCTCATCATTTTCCCTTTCCAACACAAAAACAATCAAACCAACCACAACAAACCAAGAAAACAACTTTTTACCCAAAGGTCAACCCATAAAAAAACTGAACTTTTTTCACTACTAATCAACAAATAAACCCAAACAAAGTTTTAACACAAAAGGGGGATTTCAATAAATAAAAGAACAATACCTTAAAACAAACAAAACACTTTTTTCACAATTACTGAACAAATAAAGCTTAATACAAAAAGGGGTTTTCAAGAAATGAAAGAACAATACCTTAAAACCAACAAAATACGTTTTTCACAATTACTGAACACAAATAAAGCTTAATAGAAAAAGGGGGTTTTGAAGAAATGAAAGAAGAATACCTTAACAGTGATCCTCCTATCACTCTGATGTCTCTTGAATTGCTTAACCCTTTTCTTGATTATCTTCTTTTTCAATAGAGGAACCGCCATTGTACCTAAAGAATAAATATTATTAGATGCAAAATATAATACATTGAAATGGACATACAAAGGAAAGGAGGGCTCACTCTGAGCTTACGGTTTATTCAGATCTGCTGCGGCTTATGGGTGACGGAGTATTATACTACTACTAGGGTTTATATAGGAAGCAATTCCGCATTTGCTAGGGTTTTACAAGCAGTCAGTCCGGTACAAAAAATGAAACTATAGGGTTGCCATATTATTAATTATTACTTTTTATAATTAACGTGTGATTTTAATTTGGGACGGAGAGAATATATTATTTAATTTAATTAAATTATTTGTCAGGTTTAATGGTTTATTAAATTCTAATAAGATATAAAATCTTTTACATTTAAATGTGGGTAATCAATGTTCGTTTTTCCAATTTGAAAGAAAAGTTCAGATGCAAGAACAAAACATTTAAAATTCATAGTGAAAATTCACTCTGTTTCTTCAGTTATAGCCTTATTTGTTTCAACCCACAAAATTCTTCTATCTTAGAAAGTAGAGCTAAGATTGTGTATATCACCCTCTTCAAACCCTCTCTATTTACACAAAATAAGAATAAGACAGCATACAATCTATCGTTTTCAAACCCTACTTATGCTATTACTCTTACGTTGTTGTTGTGAAAATTTAATTTTTTTAAAATGTGTGCTTTTTAGTGATTGGTGATCTTAAAGTTTGACCAATTTTTTTACTTGTAAAGTAAAAATATTGCAGGCATTTTTTTTTTCTATCTCGAGTGTAATAATTCATAGATTAACTTGGTTTTCGTCCAGTATATTCCCACCTAGTGAGATCTGGGAAGGGTAAGATGTACGCAGTCCTCTAAAGAAGTAGAAAGGCTGTTTCCGATAAACCCCGGCTCGAGACATATCGACATTGTAGTCAATCAGATTAAATTATTATGCTCGTGCATACGTTATCTTCATTCACCTCCCATAATAAAATAACTATGCTTTGATCCCAAACATCATTAGGTTATGCAATAGAAATCAATCCTTCATAATCATTAAAAAATTTCATGATCATTTCATTGTTAAGGTTTCATTTCTGAAGTTAATAACTTTTCATAAAAGGCCATTTATATGTAGGAAAAATTACTGTTTCTTATTAAAAAAACAAGTCTTCATATATTAACCCTCACACAGTCATGGACTAGTTAAGGAAAGGTAGATTGGGAGTCGATATACAAACTATGACAAATTTAATGTTTTAAAATGGAAGGTAGATTATACTCTTTTGTGGTGTCTAGGTCAGCTTGCGTGCGCTTTGATTAATTCCAACAGACCAGCACAAGTACGGATAACTTCGTCCACCAAAGCTTGAACAAAGATACTTGTATTGTTAAAAGATCTTCTATGCTTTTGTGGCTAAGTTGATGGTCAGATACAAATTGTGTGCAAATATTGCCATCATGCAATAATGTCCACCAAACAAACCTTACTAGGAGGACAAGCATTCAAGCAGCTATAAATTGAAGAATGAAACTCATATGAGTTGGGTGAGGAGGGGACGACATCAACCCATTCTTTTTCTACCATCTCCACATGCTGATTTGACTTTAAAATGGCTTCAAACTGAAGCTTGTCTGTCTTCTTAGTCAACTTCTTTGCAAAATCGATGGAAAATACCACGTTGAACTGTTCCTCCAAGTAGCCAGCATCCCTGAAGACTTGGATCCCCGCATTGGCTTCACGAGACTTGGCAAAACCAAGTAGCATCTCCCCATTTACGAATTCTTGATTGCCCGAGCATACCTGTATTGCAAGCCAATTTGTTAACATGGTTTCATAGTAGTGCAAACCCAATGCTAATACGGGTTCATCAAAACCACTTATACAACACCAACAGCATACCCAGTGTAATGGGGTCTGCGTTAGGGTGGAGCGTATGCAGACCTAGAGGCCGTTTCTAATGGACCCTCGGCTTAGAAAAAGCATTTCAAAGTAGTTTGAAAAAATGAATACAGAAATGGAAACAGTTAGCCAGAAATCAACACCTAGCCAATATCTGAACTCTCACCTGTATATACTCCACGCCCATCACATGTAAATGATCTACTAGGTTCTGTGATGATAGCAGCGTAACAATTCCTGCAGATCCAGCCGGTCTTTGGAGCATCTCCCATGGTGATTTCATCAAAATTTTATGTTTGTTTTCTTCTTCCTGTGAATTGCCGACAACAGGGAGCTTCTCTTCTTCCAAGAACCAAACCTATGAATGTTTCAAATGATGTAAAAACTAAGGAACTGCACAAAGCTAGACCTATTATCATGCCAATAATGATTATAAGGTTTTCTTCCGGTGAAAGAGAAAATAGACATAGTTTACAGGGGAACAATCAAAAAATAATGCGAATAAAATCATAGCTAAATACTAGTTAAATACTCTTATCTCAGAAATTGTTCCAACCAACCAAAAGTAACGATATATGGAAGTGGCTCGAATACTTGATAAGAGAAACTCCTCCACTTTTTCATAGAGATAATAGTCTCAAGTCTAGATGAACTGGCTATAAGCATGCAATAGAACTTCCCGTAACGGAAGTAAATGAGAAGGCATTGGCCTTTGCTTTATTTGGCCCAGGGTAGGATTATCAAGAATAAGGATACGGAACATAATTAGGTCATTGAAACAACTTATTTTTCACAGTTGAAGTTCCATCTATATGACTTCTGACAAAGTTCCATCTATATGACTTTAAAGAAGTATACCCGCATCAAAGACAGAGAATTCCTGTATCTATTTTAAAGGATGACTGGATGAGTGAAAAAGTTCCAGTTAAACAACAATCAAGTGGCTCATCTCTACATTCAGGATTTGGTCGAGGCAATCAAAGTTCTAATAGTAACTGTCTCAGCTTGAAGTGTATATTAGTCACACTTAACCTAAAGCAATAAAGATACACTGGTGGAACGAGATTTAAACTCCTTATAGATAATATGACCAAGCTTTTTATCTGTCATGTAACTAATTACATAGCCAAAGTACATGCATCTAACCTTCTCAGAGTCGAAAGAGAAGTAGTCATGATCCATGAACAACTGTTTGAGATATTCAATAGATTCAGCTGGACACACCAATATAAGAGGTACAGAGGGCCGGTCCTCCATCTGCAATTGACAAGAAATTTTTGAAAACATGATGCAAAGTAACTCTCTCCAGCAAGAGAGGTAACTAATCCGCTTGAATGTGAATTGCAATTGCAGGTATACAAGTAAGTCTAGGAAAAAACTCATAATCTTACATGCGCAGGATCATCTAATAACAATAGTAATGCATGGGTGATCTACTTTCAATCAATTGGCTGCTGGGATTAAAGTGACAACTACATGCATGGTTGATATAATTCAATCCTGATGGGCATATAGGAAATAGAAGTTCAATTTGCAAAACACAATGCTGTCTCAAGTTCTACTGCTGAAGGAAGGACTACCTTAAGCAGTCTGTGGCTGTCATCTAGCAATGCCTTGACATGCAGATAAGCAATCTCCTCATTATTATGAGGCCCATCAGGTTCAGGAATAGAAGATGTTCCAAGCAGCTTGCTTTCTGCCAAAGCTAAAACGATCGCAACCTTGCCAGAAGATATCAGGCAGTGACCCTGCTCTTGAATTTTAGAATCAATGCTTGAGTGCTCGACATTTTCTTTAGAAAAGAACTCTTTTGATAGTTTTAATGTATTGTTTTCTTGTAAAGCATTAACAAAGTCTGGGAAGCTCCATCTGCAGCAAGGAAAAAAAATCAAAATTCAAAGCAAATGATAGTATTTCTCCAACCAACCCCCAAACTAAAGAAATTAGAGTGAGTGGGATCATGAGATGAGGCCATTCATTATATATTAAAGTTAATATCAGGTAAAAGAACCCAGTCCTAGACATCACCCAACCAGTATACTGAGCATAAAGCCCAAACTAATTTGCATTAAAAAGATGAGATTTCTAGCTTTGTGTGTTCTTCTAATAAACCCTTCACCTAGACCTCTTCTCATATATCTTTCAGCACTAAAAATTAATAGTCCACTGCAGAAGATTAATTAGAAATGCATAATCATCCAAAGCACAGTTCAGTTTGTGCCTATGGTTTTTGTTTCTTATTTCTTCTTTCAACTTTTTTTGGGGGCGAGGGTGGGGAGGAGTAGGTTAATTTGGTTGTTTGCTTCTTTGAGGAGAATAATTCAGCTAAAGGTGCATTCATTTTCAATAGAGCTTCACAACACCAAGTGTACGGGATCACACGTTCAGATTTCTGCATGTCTTTTCAACCTATGGCTGTACATACATCCCTTAGGCCTAAAAACCAACATATGCCAAGTGTGGCAGGTATTGGAAACAGCCTCTCTACTTCATCTCTACTTCATCTGATGTAGTGGTATGGTTAGTGTACACTCTACCCTCCTCAGACCCCACTATGTGGGAATACACTGGGTACGTTGTTGTTGTATGGCAAGTGTGGCAGGTGCAAAAGGCAGATATTTCCTTCATTTGTCAGCAACAATTAAGTGAAGCAAGAGACAGTGATCGAGGAACCAATTTCCATTAATTTATGTGATAAATCAAGTTACTTTTTGGAAAACCTTAGATAACTGAGTTTCCTGAGGAAAAGCTAGAACCACAAATTGGTATAACTCAAAAGCAGAAGGTAAAGATATAAGAATTAATACTTATTACTTTGGTGTGTGGCAGAAGAACAAAGTCTTGGCTTGAGAGAGAAAGCTCCATCTTTTTTATAAAGATAGACTGAGTTTTTCATGTAGATAGTCTACATCATCTAGGTGAATTTTAATGAATAAATTCCAGATTAATATGGCTTTGCTAGAAAAGGATTGGTCTCTTTATGAAAAATACTCTAGTGGTAACAAAAGAGAAGTAATACAATGCCTGCACCCGACAAATCGACTAGAAAACCATTAAAGTCAAGTAATATGTGGACACAGTACTCTGTGGCATCAGCATAAACATGCTGTAACTTTCAATGACAACGCCCTCTAAGATGATCAAGTTGCATCCGCCATCAATTATCGCCTATTCTTCTTTGCCGGATATAGTCTGTAACATGACTTGTAAAACTATAAAACACTGCTAATTACATTTCTGAAAAGATCTATCAAACTAAATAACGAAACATTCATTTCAAGTTTTATGCCGGTTATCACAAACCGTGAAAAAGGTAGGGTCACAAAAAGAATACTAAATTTTTCCAATGCCTTCTACACTTAAAATTTAGAATTTGTCATGTCATGTAAACTAACGGTTAGCCTACTTAAAGCATGTATGACATACACTTGGCAGATTAAAAAAAGGTATATAATGCCAAAAGACAGGAAATAAACTTATAGCTGCACCTCTTATATGGAATCTTTTTGCTCTGCAATGCATGCTTAAGCAACACGGAGTTTACATCAACAATCTGATTTGCAAGGAAGCTCCTTTGGTTTTTCTCTCCATATCTGAAACCGTGAAATATATGATCTTGTTCCATTTCATGCAGTATTTTCTTGGCTGCTATAACGCGTTTCTGAAACCTTTTTCTCTCTTTCCATTCCTAAAAAGCAGAAAATGAGTAGGCCAAACATGCTAGATCTTCAATGCTATAGAAGAAGTACCTATGACAATGATAGAGAAGCACTGGAGAGAAAAGCAACTTTAGAGGCATTACTCAATTACCAGCACTCATCTGGAGCAGTTAAGTATGAACTCAGACATCAAGAATTACTTCATCATCATAAGAAAATTATGAAATCTATTAGTAATAGTAACTGCACTACATTGCAACCAACAATGGCTATGGAAAAAACCATCAGAGTACTTAAGAAAAACTGACTATAATTCTTTGAAAATGACAATGTGATTTCTAAAATAATTGAGACAATACTCTGATTCTGAAAAAGAAGAAAAAAAGCAACTCACACGATGTCACAAAGTCACTTCTCTAGAAAAGATAAACAGAATTTCATTTAAAACATATTGTGGCTTCTGAAACCACACAGACGGCACTCAGCAACAGCGTGTGTGTGACCTATATGATAAATTCTGACAAAATGGCAGAAATAAGAAAAGCAACTCACAAGTTGTCGCCTCTCTTTCTTGGGCCTCTCATCCGCACGGACGTTTAACTCTAAAAGACCCTTTGGAGGTGTAATCAGCATTTCCCTTTTACTCAAATCAACATTCGGAACAATTGCTTCGACGAAGGGGACCCATACAAGAGGACCAGATGCACCTCCTTCCAACCGTGGTTTTGCATTTCGATCTGGTAGAAGCTCAACATGTAGGAGATCACTAGCTCCACTATTAAAAACATTAATAACAGTTCCTACCAGTTCTCTAGTTTTCTGGAGTACAAAAATATTAGAAGATTTCTTTTAGTGCCACTCAGCTCCAATAGAAACAAAACTAAACTAAAGAAACCTGTAGGCTGTACTTCTTATGAAACTAAGAAGCCGTGGAACGCAAACCTTTAGAAAAACTCTCATCCCAACAAGATCAGCGGTGTAAAATTCACTTTCCTCCAGGACGGGTCTATCTTCATCCTTCACCAGTAAGGCCGAACCCACAAGTTTTTGTGCCTGAGGAAAATCGAGAAAACACGATATATCAAACTTTCATGCCCTAGGATAAAGGTTAAGTCCAATTAAAAGATATGCCTCAGGAAATAAATAAAGCTAGCATGACAGTTGCAGTAAAGGGCTAAAGCCTCCATATTTAATAGGCCAAGTGAATTTGCCTTTATTTACAACAGATAGCCAAATATTTTCGAGTTGATAATAACGTCATATAAAATTCTTTAACTCTTTTAAATAACACTGCCATTTGCCATACTGAGATAATATGATTGTAACATGCATGACTCAGAATAAATTCATCATAGGAAAGATAAGGCCATGATAATCAAAAGACATATTTACTGCATTTCATAATATATGAGGAAAAATAAAATAGTGTGGGTAGTGGTACCCAATGACACTGAGATCACCTGCTCTATTGTGTCAATCTCATGGAATTTAAGTATCCAACTCTTCTGTCCTGGATGACCTCTTCCCTCAATTAGTTCGATTTCTTGAACCATATCTCTCCCTGAAACTTGCTGCCTCAACCATCGCCTTCCTGGCTGAATTAAGAGTGAATTCATGAAAAAGATGTTCTCAAGCATGCCAAAAATGAGAATTTGGTCCCACTATTAGGTTTCTGACACTTTCTACCTTGGAAAATCGCAATTCAGGGAAATCAGTCGTAGCTTTTACCCGAACCTCTCCTTGAAGCCCATGAACACTATATATGTACCCAGTTTCAACAAATAATCCCTCTGTCTCATTAGCCTCCAAGATCTCCTCCGTAGCTGAAATGCAACAAACATAAAAGTGCTTAACTTGAGAACTGAGTGATTTTGCAGAAACATTAAAAAAAAAGTTCTCCTTAATGAGGACTACTGTGATACTCTAGCTTAATTTAGATGCTTGACAGTCCAAGCACTTCACTCTGCAAATGCTAACCAATTCACATGAATTGGTTTGTTATTTACCAATGCTCAAAAAAAATTCACATGAATTGGTATACCATGATGAGCAACAAAATCTAAGAAGACAGCATATATTATGATGAGCTGATATCCTTCCAGGAAACTGAACACCATATACAACTTTTCTATGTTATGTGCTTGACTTGACTCAATGATCTTTTGATTGGAGTATGTAACAAATTCAAAGATTGCCTCACATTGCTTAAGGTTAAGGATGTAGAATTACAACAATCACAACATGTAATACTCACGATAGCACAAAAATGCAAAAGATTGTTGCAGATGGTTAATCATCGAAAGAAATAGGCCAAGCAAAATTTCATAGAACAGTAGATAACAACACAGGATTCAAGGTTTTGCTCAATTCCAGAACGTATTAAACCTAGTGTCCTGTGATGGATCGTGGTCATTGTACCTTGTTTGGGATAGGCTAGAAATGTGAATGTGTCTTGAGTTACAATTCATCTATACTCAGCCTACCAAAAGAACAAATATACATCTCCTATTGTACTTTTGCATCTTTTTGCATTTGGTTATGATGCTCTCACTTTTGATCTTGGTATGGATTCTAAAGTAACTGCTAAAGTGCAAATACAAGATTAAGCACCACATGAATCCAGAAGTGTGTCCCCCCCGGGCAAAGCCGCATAATGACACTTTACCTCCTTAGTCAATACATAAATAGCCAACTAAAAAAAAAACTGACCCAAGAAATCAATTGATATCAGCCAAATGTATCTTACATGAATCTTATAATGTGTCGCTAGCATTAAGTTAATTCAACAGCTCATGAAATAATGACTAATTAAACTACGTATAACTTCAATTTAATTATCTGAAGATGCTACTGTTTCAACCCAGAACAAACTTACTAAAAGGAAAGAAAAGGAGACGAGAAATGTAGAAATAAGCTAAACTTAGAAGGACATGTTCAATTTTTTAAGTCTCAAATGCCATACTGTGTACCAAAAAATTCACATTAAGCAGCATGTATTCAGCAAAGAATCCAACAACAACTGCTACTACGTGTTAAACCCAAACTAATTGAGGTCAACCCTATTAATCCGCAACATCCATTCACCCCGTATATGGACACATTTCATTCCAGTACTCAATAATTTGCCTTTAGAACAAATTAGAGGGGTACTCTCAAACTTGGATTCACTGAGTCTCACAGCCATTTCTTCATTGACATACAATCCCTAAACCAAACCAAAATGATCTTGCTAAGCTGGCTGAACACCACTTCATCAGAAAACAATACTAATGATAATTTTCTTTTTTGATAACCCTGGTGTCGAGGCCAGCTCTCAGACACCTCAAAGGATACATGCCACCACCCACCAGCAATAGGACCAGCAATAGGCAACTCTGTCCATCAATGCTGGGCTAGATGGAAAGAACTCACCTAGTATTTTTCTCTACGTTGGAATTTGAACCTAAAACCTCGTGATTCTGGGAATTTGAAACTCTCATGATTCTCAATCCACTTCATTAACACTAGGTGACACCCTTGGGTAATACTAATAATAATTCAAAGGAACATAAAATCCATAAAAGCAAAGTACAACATCATCTTGATAACTAAATACTATAATTTTTCACAATTTTGTCGAAACAGTATAGATTTTATGTTCAAAAGTGAGTAATTGCTGATACTACTGAAATAAACAGAAACCCAGTCCAGAAAAAAGCTAGAGAAAACAAAGAAACCATTAGGGGAAACTCAAAAAATCAATAAAGATTGAAACTTTAAACAAGAAACAAGAATTACCAGTGCAGTGAAGCAAAGGGGTTGTGTTGTTTTGGTGAAAATGGAAAATCTTGAAGGTTGATGGATTCTCCAAAAAAACAATTCTTGGATTTGGAAAGGGAAGTGTTACTAGTTTTTGAGTAGAGAAGAGAGCAGAGATAGTGTTTGAAGAACAAGAAAGTGCAGAAGAGCTTTGCATGTTTTCTTGATAACACTGAACAAACAAAGAAAACAGTGTTACAAATATGAAAAGAAGCAGAGGGGAAAAAAGATGATGTAGCAAGATGGGAGTATAATCTTTAGTACAACATTTTATGCACAGGGTACATGTTGTTAATGATTTTTTTTAATTATTATTATTATTAATTATATATAATTGATAAAACAGGAAAATGGCAGGTCCTTTTTAAAATAATTATTATATATTACTCCCTCTGTTTCAGGATAAGTGAATTGTTGAGGTATTTATTAATGTTTTAAAATAAGTGAATCATTAAATTTTTTTTCAAATTTGCCCTTATGATTTGCCAACTAGTTAACTTTTGAAAAGATATTACAAGGTCAGCTTTTTTTTTTTGATTAAAAATAAAAAGTTATGTTAAATTTATGCCTTTAATGTTTTTTTCTTAATATGTGTGTCAAAATTTAACAATTTATTTATTATGAAACGGAGGAAGTACATTGTATTTCAATTTATTTGTCTTATTTTATTTTTTAGACAATTTCAAAACAAGTATCTCTTAATTTATTTTTTTTAATTTCAAATATAAAAAAAAAAAAATACTTATATTAGTTATGAAAGTCAATCAAAAATACTAATATTACATAAAGCTAATACATATATTGTTTTTTCTAATGCGTCTTACCAAACCACTCCTTTTAAGTTCAGTCTCATAATAGCAGTATATATTGCAACTATTCCTTAACTGAGAGTTTGGTTGTGTTTGTTATGGGGAACATTTTTTTATATTTGATTTGTCCACAAAAAATTTTAAAAATATTATTTTTTAGAAAATAATTTGTTTTCAAATGAAGACAAAGCTTTATGAATGACATTCTGCGCTAATTGTTTTCTTCCATTAATCCTTGCAATACATCCACTCCTATCTGTAATGCTTTGGAGTTGCAACATCATATGTACTTATTTAGGCTCCATTTGGTTTCTTTAACATCCATTTGTTTTTTTTAAGATTCAGAATTCTGAATCTGAATGTATATCTGAATGATTAAGATGTGTCTAGATTCTGAATCAAAATGTACATCTGAATGATTAAGATGTGTCTAGATTTGAAAACTGGATGATTAAGACTGTTTGTTTTTCAACATCTGAATGTGTAAAAAAAAGAATTTTAATAAAATAAAAAATACAATTTAAATAAAAAATTAATTATCTATTAAAAAAATATGTAATTTAATACAACAAAATTATTAGTATTTGATTGAGAAAAAAACATTTATGTTTGTTAGTGATAGTGGAGATGACTTATAATGGTGGTTGCGGTGATAATGATTGATGTTAGTGATTAATAATGTTGGTGGCGGTGATAATTGTGATGGTTGGACTGTTATGATGGTGGTGGTGGTGGTTGTGATGTGACGTTGGTGGATGTTAGTAGTTTAAGATGTTGATTGTATTGGATGAAACATGAATGCATGATGATTGACGATGTGTTGGTACTAGTTGGAGATGTTATTTGTTGTGATGGTGGAGATGGTTGTTAGTAGAGATAAATTGTAGTGATGGTACTGGTTGAAGTGGTGGTAGAGGTGGCGTTACTTGTGATAATGGTGGTGGCGGCCAAAGATTGTGCCGAGGTTGTGATGTATTAATGGTAGTTAGTGGTGGTGCTAGCTGTGATAGATGAGTTGGTTGGTAGTAGGGATTAGCCGGTAGTGGTTGCTGATTGTGGTGCAGTTGACGGCAGTGGTGGCGGTGAATATAATTAGAATAAAAGAGGTAGTAGGTGTGGTAGCGGTTGACAATTGTAGTTAGTGGCGGTATTTTTTGTCAACAGTGGAGGTGATTGGTGGTGGTTGACAATGGTGACGGTGACAGAGGTGGTTAGTGGTGGTGACTGTTGATTATGAATAGAGTGGTTAATATTATCCAACACTAGAATATCCCTTCAAACCTATTAAGACTTGGTTCTAGATCTGAATAATTAAAACCTATTCAGACCTATTAAGAGTTAAAACTTTAATAAAAACAAACGCACTTAATGGTTTGAAGTCTGAACCATTCAGATTCAGACCTCCATTAAGTGCAAACAAATGAGGCCTTAGTATAATAGAGAAAAGGGGGAATAAAATAGCAAAATGGGGTACACAGGTGCGGCTAAGAATAATTCACGTGGAGGACAAGTGGGCATAGCTGGCGATGGACGTTCCAAATTAAAAGTTAATCGACACTCAGATTAAAGCCACAACTCAACAGCTAATATATAGCCTAGTCAACGGAGGAGTTAGTTAGTAAGACAAATATCTGGTACTTTTCCCAAAATATTCTCTCTATATATTCTCACTTTCTCTCGGTTTCTTCATCTTCTTCTTCCTCATTCAATTCTCCATTACAAGAACTCATTGTGAGCTCAGAAGTCCATTAATGGCGGAAGTAGAGTATTAATCATTCAGTTACTTATATTTTTTTCAAATTGAATTATAACTGTGATTGTGATTAAAGTAATAAAACTACAAATTTAGCCCGAATTCGCATTCAATTCGTAAGTACATTACAAGTGGTATCAAAGCAATGTCTTGACCCTACAATAACGGTTACAGAAACACGATCTAAGGCTATGGAGGAAAACTTGAAGCGATTGGAATCTCAATTTTCTTCGCATGTAGCAGCAGCGGCTCAAAAAGCAGATTCAATTGATGCAAAAATTGTTGACCTAGGTCGGAAGTTGGATATATTAATGGAGAGATTGGCTCTGACAAGAGATGGAATTTTACGTGCACCACCTAATCTGCAAGCCGGTAGTCCGAGTGGTAATCGCGATACGAGCAACAATGGAGTACTTGTGGGAAGACAAAGCCAGGTGAGTTCATTCCACCACAAAATTGAATTTACATATTTCGAAGAAGGCGATCCTCATGCGTGGTTGAGAAAATGTGAGAGATATTTTCAGTATCATCACATTGCGAACCCGAAAGAGAAATTAGAAGTAGTTGTCTTTCATCTTAGTGGAAGGGCTGAGTCATGGTATTTCTCTTATCATCTTAGTAGAGGAGCAGTTAGTTGGATGGAGTTCATGGAGGAAATTTGTAGACGGCTTGCAGGCTCCAACAACAGTGTAATGAATTTGTTGGGAGAATTTAAGAAGGTTGAACAAAAAGGAAGTGTTGATAAGTATTTAGAAAAGTTTGGGGGTTTGAAAGCTTGGGTTTTGACCCGGAATCCTACTATACCTGAAGAATTTTTCTTGGGGTTTTTTGTTGAAGGATTGAACGAGGAAATTAAGCATACAGTAAAGATGTTTGCACCGTTCGCCTTGAGCCAAGCAGTGGATAAGGCAAGGCACTAGGAGAAGGTAATAGAATTGGCCAATCGAAGGAGTAGAGTGCAGTGCAATTGACCAGCTAGTACTAACCCTACTAATGATTCCAGACAAACAACGGAACACCAAAATCAGTCCAAAAATAGTCCACAAATTAGAAGAAATCCATGAGCCTTTTTGGAACTAGTTTCGGCCAACAACAAAAACACAAAAATACAAGATATAATGGTGTATTTATACACCAAAATAGAAACAATATGTGAATAACAAGATGAACACAAAGGCACAAGATTTGGAGTTAACAATAACAACAAGAACACAAGGTTACAACACAAACACCAAACACAATTACAAGAAAAGTAAAAGGATAGATAGATAGACCACATGAAGGTATAATCTTAAGAACCCAAGAATAGAAAATCTTGGACCCTTAACACTACACACAATAATAAACCGATCTCTTACAATGATACAAGTTCGGATTCCATCTCTCAAGAATCAATGTTTCCAAGCAAAGCAAACAACAAAAGAGAATCCACCATTTTGATATACCTAGTTACAATTTCGGGTTTGGGTGCCTCAAAGGAAAGAGGACTTGATGTTCCTTGTGTCTTATAAGACTTACAATATACAAAATCTGCTAATGAAACCCTAGAAATATTTCTTATATATTACAATAGAATTAGAAGTTAAAATGACCAAAAGGGCTCTTCAAGAATGGGCCTCCCCTCTAGTGTATGTAGCGGGCTGTTTTGGTGTGTATTTGGGTCCTTAATTACACTTATCTTGCACACACACTTGGACAACTTCAATACACACCCACATGAGTCCATCTACGTGATCGCACTCGTATCATCCTCTCCATCTTGAGAGGAATTTACCCACAAATTCACGGTTTCACCTCGTTCAATTGGCCACTTCATAAGAGATCACTCAAAACAGTCCGCAAAACATGAAGAACCCTAGAGTTCAATAAACTTAGCACATATAAAAAACGAATCCAAAAATAGTCCACCAACAAGATGGACCCGAGAGCAACACAAACACAATTCAAGGCTAACATCTTTATTTTGAACCTCGGCTTCTTCTCCATCTTGAGTTTTGGCTTCAATATTTTCCTACTCAAGTCTCCTTCCATCATATAAGCATTGTCGTAGACTCCATATCCTTCATGTCCCTTTCTACCATATTCTTCTTCTTGGATGTGAAGGCTTTGGTAAAGAGCAGTTTCGATTGAGAGGATTGATTTGGTAAAGTGGATTGTTTTGATAATGTAGATCTTCGGTTGTGGAGCTTAGATGGGAGGTAATTGGCTTACAAGTCCTTCTTGTTGGACTTGATCAACTAGCAGGGGAAGGGGTCTACCTTATTCTCGGTTGTGTGGGTAATTTGTAGCTTGGCTTATGGCATTTTGTGGTGAACTTGGAGGATTGGCTTTTGTAGGTAAAGTCGTGGGAGTAAAACCACGAGAGTTCCTTCATCTCTCCATTCGATCCAACCTCTCACTCATAGTTACCACACCCGAGTGAATGTTTTCAAGACCCACATTTGCCCTAGCAAGGTCTCGGGAAAAAGCATCAAGGAGGGCTAAAATGGTTTCTATTAGGGCCAAAAGTTACCTACAAAACAATAAACAAGTTAGTTGTACAAGAATGGTCCTCACACTCTCTCTCTATTGTTTTGCCTCTCAGATTTTTCATACTTTGATCTCACAAGTGTCGTAACCTCACTTGTACTCCGTAAGGCATTGAGAGGTGGAACAAGTATCACAACGAGTCAAAATAATAAGACACACAAAGGAACGTATACACGAAGAATGATTTCAAAACTAACTTACAATCTAGTACTAGCTTGTAAGTTAGTAATGGAATCAACAAACGAAACTAAAGAAATAATAAAATGAAACTAAGAAATCTAAAATTTGAGCCAAAAGTGTTACGTGAACAGTAAAAATGATGATGTGGCAGTCACGTATTGGTTGCAGTTTCTCAATTTTATATTTCACTTTCAAGTCTTGGTCCCATTGTAATTTGGAATTGGTTAGGGAGGGAAATAAAAGTCTTTGGAGCTCTTTTTCAATTCAAGTTTCAAGACTTTGACTTTCTTGTATTCCTCCTTAAAACATGGACCCTTGTATCATGGAAAGTTGTTGGAAAAGGGTTGATAAAGTCTTTGGTGGTTGGGGTCTTTTAAGACTAACAAGTCTTCACCTTTTTACTTCAACTTATAAGATCAACAACCACCTTTTTTTCAACAACATATAGAGATGGTGAAGAACACCAAGAGCACAAATTTTGAGTCTTGAAGTTCTAAGGTTCAAGTTGGACCCTCCAAAAAAAATAACACCACCTTTTCAAGCTTAAAATCCACAACACAATTCCCACAATACACGTTCAAAAGTTGAACCAACAACAAAAATCCCAACAACAATCAGCCACACTTTGGATTCACAACAACAACATCAACTTTTAAAGCTCAAACTTAGATTTAGACTCTTTTAGTGTGAGGGATAAAGAAGATAACACTACTAACAATATAACACACAAAAGGTACTCTTAGATCTAAGTTTACAAGACATAAATCTCGGCCAAGACACAACAAGACACAATTTTCGGCCAAGAACACACAAGTGGACAAATTACTATTTTCTGTAAATTTCAATTTTTAGTTTTTTTTTTTAATTTCCAACTAAGAGAGCCCAAGATTGGTAGTGTGATAACACGACCAGATTTCGCTCTGATACCAAATGATACCAGACAAACAATGGAACACCAAAATCAGTCCAAAAACAGTCCACAAATTAGAAGAAATCCATGAGCCCTTTTGGAACTAGTTTCGGCTAACAACAAAAACACAAAAATACAAGATATAATGGTGTATTTATACACCAAAATAGAAATAATACGAGAAGAACAAGATGAACACAAAGGCACAAGATTCGGAGTTAACAATAACAACAAGAACACAAGGTTACAACACAAAGACCAAACACAATTACAAGAAAAGTAAAAGGATAGATAGATAGACTACATGAAGGTATGATCTTAAGATTCCAAGAATGGACAATCTTGGACCCTTAACACTACACACAATAATAAATCGATCTCTTATAATGATATAAGTTTGGATTCCATCTCTCAAGCATCAATGTTTCCAAGCAAAGCAAACAACAAAAGAGAATTCACCCTTTTGATGTACCTAGTTACAATTTTGGGTTTGGGTGCCTCAAAGGAGAGAGGACTTGATGTTCCTTGTGTCTTATAAGACTTACAATATACAAAATCTGCTAATGAAACCCTAGAAATATTTCTTATATATTACAATAGAATTAGAAGTTAAAATGACCAAAAGGGCTCTTCAGGAATGGGCTTCCCCTCTAGTATATGTAGAGGGTTGTTTTGGTGTGTATTTGGGCCCTTAATTATACTTCTCTTGCACACACACTTGGACAACTTCAATACATACCCACATGAGTCCTTCTACGTGATCGCACTCGTATCAACTACCCCCCATCAATAAGCAGGGCACCAATAGGGTTAAGGACGATCAAGGAGGACTAAATTCAACCAACAACAAACTATTCGAGTCCAGGAGAGACCAAGGTTTATATTTCTGTTAAAGTGTGTGCCCTACCAATTTTAATATTCTACTCTATTGGTTGCCTATCTGTGAAACAAGTAAGCTAACATGGTTCACAGAAATAAAACTTGAACACAGTATTTCTACATGAAAAACACACGGCTCAAGAAAAGTGTAAAATATCATAACCTGTACCTCTACAAAATTTAATCCCAACTTCACTATAACTCTTGAGCCTCAACAATCATCAAATTACAAGACTTCTTGTAAACTAGAAATTAAAACTTCTAACTCCTATTTCTACAAAACAGTAATCTTCCCAAGATAAGTGTTCCCGAGTCTTCGAGTTCCCCAACTTGAAGAAATTAATACTAACTCAGTTTATACTTCACTGAGACCAGAGATTACAACTCAATATGACTCAATGACCAACCTATTACACAAAGTCTATGACTCTAAGTAAAGGACCAGGTTACTCCACTAGCTTCTTCAAGTTGTAGAACTAATTTGCTGATTGTTGACTATATTTTCAGTGCATGAGTGAAACACTTGAATATCGTTTGTTGTATTTAAGCCAACTCCTGATGGAGTCCTTTAGTTGATGTACTCTTCTATCTTCAACAGGACTCCCGGATAGTTTCACTCCCTCTTTGTTGCCGTCTCTCTCTCCTTGATTGAATAAAACTCTTCTCTTCTATCTCTTAGTCTTGTAGGACTCCTTGATCAACTTAACTTCTAGATACTTATCCTCTCATTTGTATCTACTCAGCTAATGTGATAAGTGTTGAGAGCATATTACTTATCTAATTCTATTTTTACGCAGTGTCATCTTATTAGTAGTCTTGCCTGTGACTCTTTTCTCTTTACTTGTGTGGAACATCTTGCACAACATGTTTCATTCATATGCCCATTATCAAAACTTCACATTCCCTAATAAATTCTCCCTTTTTTATGATGACAAACTTAGCAACACAACATTTATCCTGACATACTCAATAAAAGATTTAAAATAGAAAATCACAGAATGAAATAGGTTAGTTATTGAGTTATAATCATTGTATAGAAGATGAGGAAGAAGCCATTTTGTTATGATTGTGCAGAGGTTGAAAAAAGAATGAAGAGTAATATGAAGGAAGAAGCGTATTTAAGAAGAAAAAAAAAGATAAAACGTAAGTGAAGTGTATGTGGTGGAAGAAACGTAATGATTAAGGGTTTCAGTTCTGATGGGAAAAGTCTGGCAGTCTTTTTTAAGGAGAAGGACTTTTGGGTCTTGGCAGTTTAAGTGTAACGGAAAGAACCATGTAGACAACCTGTTTCTCTTTATGCTTCTATGGGCAAGCAATAATCATACCTGAGTTCTGAATAAGCAATGGACAAAATTGCCTTGATGTTCCAGTCCTTCTACAAAATCAATACATAGCTGAGTCAATTTACTCTAAAATCTTGGAATTAGGATACACAACTAAATGTGTAAGATTGAATTAATCAACAATCACTTAAGAGCAGCTTATTCTAGTTAATCATTGAGGGTGATTTATACAATTTTAATCATCCCCAAGGCTAACCTATTTTTTTCAAAGTGTTCCCTACTCAAAGCCTTAGTGAATATATCAGCAATTTGTTCCTCAGTAGAACAAAACATAATTGATAGATGACCCTTTTCAACATTATCTCTAAGAAAGTGATGTCTAATATCAATATGCTTAGGTCTTTTATGTTGAACAGGATTTTTGGCTATGTTAATGGCACTTGTATTATCACAAAAAATAGGAACACATCCAACATCTATACCAAAATCCATAAATTATTGCTTAATCTATAACAATTGAGCACAACAAGATCTTGCAACAACATATTCAGCTTCAGCAGTAGACAAAGCTACTGAATTTTACTTTTTAGTGGACCAAGTAATCAAACATGATCCAAGAAAGTGTGCCATGCCTGTAGTGTTTTTCCTGTCAACTAAATATCCTGTATAGTCAGCATCAGAATGTCCAACCAAGTTGAAATTACTACCTTTAGGGTACCATAAACCAAGATCACTGATTTCTTTGAGATATCTAAAAATCTTTTTTTACAGATTTTAGATGAGACTCTTTAGGATTTGCTTGAAATCTAGCATATAATTCTACACTGAAAACAATATCAGGCTTGCTTGCTGTAAGATATAGCAATTACCCTATCATCCCTCTGTACATCTTTTGCTCCACATCAGGACCAGTTTCATCCAAATCAAGCTTTATAGTAGTGGCAATTGGAGTGTTACTTTTTTTTGCCTCTTCCATGGAGAATCTCTTGAGAAGTTCTTTTACATAATTTTGCTGATAGATTATTATTTCAAATATTGTTTGTTTTATTTGCAATCCCAAGAAGCAGTTTAGCTCCTACATGATGCTCATCTCAAATTCACAACTCATGAGTTTTGGCAAAATCATGAGTCATGTTCATGTTTGTAGAGCCAAAAATAATGTCATCTACATACACATGCACGACCAACAAATCTTTTCCATCAGTTTTCAAGAAAAGAGTATTGTCAACTTTACCTCTAGTATGTCCATGCTCTAGTAGAAACTTTGACAATCTCTCATACCAAGATCTTAAAGCTTGTTTCAACCTATTTAAGGTCTTATCCAATTTATACACATGATCAGAAAACTCCTTGCTTTCAAACCCTGGAGGTTGTTTAACATATACCTCCTCTTTGAGAATGCTATTTAAGAATGCACTCTTAACATCCATTTGATATAGAATGAACTCCATGTAGGCATCAAATGCAACAAGTAATCTAATTGATCCAATTCTGGATACAGGGGCAAAGGTTTCATCAAAATCTATTCCTTCTTCTTGATTGTATCCTTGGACCACCAATCTTACCTTGTTCCTTGTAGCTGTTCCATTCAACTTTATTTATCTACACCCACTTAGTCCCAATTACTGTTCTAACTTTTGGAATAGAAACTAAGTGTTATACTTTGCTTCTCTCAAACTGATTTAACTCTTTATGCATGGCTATGATCCAATCAGCATCAAGCAATGCCTTAGTTACCTTCTTTGGCTCAATCTCTGATAGGAATACCTTGAAAGCACATATACTTCTTAATCCAGACCTTGTAATAATCCCAGAAGTGAGATCAATGAGAACATTCTCAATAGGATATGATCCTTGATACTTGTAACCTTTTGGGACCAAGCCTAGTGAGCTACTGGGATCACTACTAATGTTCTGAGTTGGGGTAGTTGGTGGCTCAGTTCCCCCTGTCGCTGTGCCTCCAGATTCAGTTCCCTCTGTTGAGGTGCCTCCATGTTTGGTAGCTCCAGTCGATGAATCGGGTTGTATAACCTGTTTCTCAGTGTTACTTCCTTCCTGCACAATTTGTTCTAATGTTTAAAACCCTATAGGCCTTACTATGAAGTGAGTATCCTAGGAAGATTCCCTCATCACTTTTAGCATCAAATTTTTCTAGATTATCTTTTCTATTATTATGTATGAAACATTTACAACCAAAGGTTCTAAAATGAGAAATGTTTAGCTTTCTTCATTTTAGTAATTCATAGGGAGTCTTTTCTAATATAGGTCTGATCATGCACCTATTTATGATATATGTTGCAGTACTTATTGCCTCAGCCCAAAGGTTTTTAGCAATATTTGTTGCAAGCATTATTGTTCTAGCCATATCTTTCAAGGTTCTATTCTTCCTTTCCACCACTCTATTTTATTGTGGTGTTCTAGGAGTAGAGAAGTTATGATCTATACCATTTGCTGAACAAAATTCTAAGAACTTGACATTCTCAAATTTTGTACCATGGTCAGATCTTATGAAAACTAATGAAGTGCCCAGTTTCTTTTCAACTTTCTTGATAAAAATTGCAAAGACATCAAAGGCATCTTCCTTAGAGGCCAGAAACAAAGTTCAGGTGAACCTGGACTAATTATTAGCAATTATAAAAAATACCTTTTTCCACCCCTGCTTTGAAGTCTCATTGGTTCACACAGGTCCATATGAACCAGGTCAAGGCACTTGGTAGTGCTAATATGGTTCTTTGACTTAAAAAAAGATCTTACCTGCTTCCTCCTTACACAAGCACTACATAACTTTTCTTCCTTAAACTTGGTCTTGGGTAATCCCAATACCATATCTTTGGAGGAAAGTATGTTTAGTTATTTCAGACTTGTATGTCCAACTCTTCTGTGCCAAATGAGGGGATCATTTGCTATTGCACTTAGACAAGTTAATTCTGATCCTGGTATTGCCATTATGTCAGCTTTGTATACATTTTTGTATCTTCTAGTAGTGAGCACAATCTCCTTGGTATCCATTCTCTTGACTTTAACACTTGCAGAAGTGAAAATAACTTTATTACCTTTATCACACAGTTGTGAAATGCTCAGCCGGTTGTAGTTCAATCTTTCTACAAGATAGACATCTTCCAATGCACTTGACTCAGATGAGCCAATTTTTTTAACTCCAGTAATGATTCTTTTTTTTTCATCACCAAAAGAAACTCCTCCTCCATTGATTTTTGAGAGTGAAAGAAACTTTTTCTTATCACCAGTCATATGTCTTGAACAAGCACTGACCAAGTATCAATGCCTTTTGTTTCCTTTCACTTTCTCCTACAAAAGAAATTAATGGTTAGACTTAGGAACCCAGACAAGCTTGGGTCCCATTTTATGAGTAAAAGGATAAATCAAATCTCTTCCAGTCCATGCTGGCAACAAGTAGTGCAACCTGTTTCTCTGACCTGAACTAGTTCTTTTCTTTTTGGTCTGAGAGAATTTATTTGCCAGGTATTGACTGTTTATCTACTTTTAGCAGCTACTGGACATTCAGTGGTTGGATGTCCAAGGTTGCCACGGATATAACACAAATCTTTAGGATCAGCACTACCTTTGTGGAATCTCAAACCGGTTTTTTCATTATGAATTCTTTCACTCAATTTATGAACAATTCTTGATGCATTTATCCACCTATTAGCTCTTTCAAGATCAAGTTTCAGTTTAGAGACTTCTTGACTCAGTTTGTTTATCATGTTAGTTGTATTACCACACTCTAGTTTGCACTTTTCTAATTCAAGTTCAACAATTTTTTGTTCTTTACTCATGGGTTTTTCCCCATTTTTTGTGAGAGTCAATTTAAGGATTTCAGATTTAAGATCATTATTAGAAGAATCAAGTTCTACAACCTATTTCTCGAGGGTGCAATTTTCCTTGTCAACTGTAACTTTACAAGCCTTTATTTCAATGAGATCCAATTTAAAGTTTGCAAAACTATTGAACAACTCATCCCTATCAGAAGTTAATTCTTGAAAATCATCAATTAGTGCACTCATCAAAGAAACAAGTTTTGATTTAGAAAATAAATGTACTTTTTCTTTAAGTTCAAGTATGCTTACCTCAGTAGCATAATCTTTTTCATTTAAGTCTGAATATCCAAGTGTCATGAATGCGGTTTTATCGGCTTTATCATCATCTGAGTTAGACCTCCAAGCAGCTATCATTGCATGTTCCTCCTTCCTTTTTGTATTTTCTTTCATTTTCTTTTTAGCCCTTTCCTTTTTCAACTCTATTTCCCAGACTGGACAGTTTCTGATCTGATTATCGGTTTTACCACACTTGTAGCATCCATTTGGATTTGTCATTTGAACACTTCTTGCTACTTATTCCCTTTTTCTTTTTAAGAATTTGCTGAAGTTCTTGGTTATGAAGGCAACTTGTTCCTTATCAAGTTCAAATTCATCATCACTATCAGAAACCTTCAATGCCAAGATTTTCTTAGGAACTGCTTGTTCTTTGGTTCCATCAACTTCCATTTCATAAGTTCTCAAGTTTCCAGCCATTTCATCTAGGTTCATACCTGTGAGATCCTTATTAGTCTCCCTAATTGCAGTTATCTTAACATTTCATTTTGATTTTGGCAGTACCTTCAGTACTTTTTTAACTTGTTTCTCCTCAGTGATGACTTCTCCCAAGGAAGTTAGCTCATTTGTTAAGGCGGTAAGCCTTGTCATCATCTCATGCAAGGATTTATTTTCCTTTATCTTTAATGCTTCATACTCCGTGAAAAGAAGGGAAATTCTAAATTTTCTTACCTGAGAGGTACCCTCATGTGCATTAACCAATGTATCCTAGATTTGCTTAGCAGTGGTGCAAGTTGACACCATATTGTATTCAACAAGTCCTAATCCACAGACTAGGATGTTCTTAGCTTTTGCATTTTTCCTTAATGTCACCAAGTCATCAACAGTAAATTCACTTCTTACCTTTTTTACTTGTTCACCATCAACCATCTTCATTGGAATGGTAGGACCATCAATAATCCTATCTCACAATTCATAGTCTTCACCATGGATGAACATCTCCATCATTGCTTTCCACCAGATAAAGTTAGAACCATCAAAGAATGAACGTCTAGTGGTTGACTGACCTTCACTATGACTAGTAGGAGGTGCGAAATTCATCATTGTGATCTTTTCTTAGGTGCTAGCCTTATTTAAGACAACCTCGCTCTGATACCATTTGTTAGAGTGTGTGCCCTACAAATTTTAATATTCTACTCAATTGGTTGCCTATCTTTGGAACAAGTAAGTTAACGTGGTTCACAAAAGTAAAAATTGAACACAGAATTTTTACGTAGAAAATACCCGGCTCAAGAAAGGTGTAAAAAATTACAACCTGTACCTCTATAGGATTTAACCCCCAACTTCACTATAACTCTTGAGCCTTTACAATCATCAAATTACAAGACTTCTTGTAAACTAGGAATTAAAACTTTTAACTCCTACTTCTACAAAACATTAATCTTCCTAAGATAAGTGTTCCCAAGTCTTCGAGTTCCCCAACTTGAAGACGTTAATCCTAACTCAGTTTATACTTCACTAAAACTAGAGATTACAACTCAATATGAATCAATGACCAACCTATAACACAAAGTCTATGACTCTAAGTAAAGGACCAAGTTGCTCCACCAGCTCCTTCAAGTTGTAGAACTGATTTACTGATTTTTGACTATCTTTTCAGTGCATGAGTGAAACACTTGAATGTCGTTTGTTGTATTTAAAAGGACTTCCTGGTAGTTTCACTCCCTCTTTGTTACCGTCTCTTTCTCCTTGATTGAATATGACTCTTCTCTTCTATCTCTTAGTCTTGCAGGACTCCTTGATCAACTTAACTTCTAGATAATTATCCTTTTCTTTGCATCTAACCAGCTGATATGATAAGTTTTGGGAGCATGTTACTTATCCACTCATATTTTTACATAGTGTCATCTTATCAGTAGTCTTGTCTGTGTCTCTTCTTTCTTCACTTGTATGGAATAGATTGCACAACATATTTCATTCATATATCTATCATCAAAACTTTACATTCCCTAACAGTTTCAAGTGGTGAGAAAAGTACCATTATGGTCATCAATGCAAGAATAAATAACTAAATGCCTTAACAGGTTGTGAAGATCAGGAAAATGTGATTGAGGAACTTGTAGCAGAAGAAATAGAGTTGATAGAAAATTTTACTGAATAAATGGTGGTTGATGAAGCCATTAGTCTGCATGCACTATCAGGTGTTGAAGTTTAAACACTATCAGGCTAAAAGGAGAGGTGGGAAAGAAAAAGTTAATTGTTCTTTTGGATTTGGGTAGCACTCACAGTTTCTTAGACCTGACTGCAACAAAGGAGATGGATATACTATTTAGAAAGTTAATCCTATGAGAGTCACAGTTCCAGATGGCAGCATATTAATGAGTCACTATTTGTTGTCCTAGGTTTAGGTGGAAAATCCAAGGCATAGAGTTCACAGACTCTATTATACTGGTGAAATTAAAAACTTGTGATATAATTTTGAGAGGTGACTAGATAAAGAGCCATAATCTCGTTCTACTAGATTTTGTAGCATATGAGGCCAGGTCACACACCAAGGTAAGAGGGTGAGACTCAAAGGTATTTACCATGAAGCCAACCTGCAAAGCATGTCAGCCAGTAGTGTGAGACAACTACTTAAAAGGGGGAAGTCAATATGGAGTCATTTTCCAACCATTACAACAACTGAGGGAAGAGAACAAGAAAATTTACCCCCGAGTATAAATTCAGCACTGGAGGAATTTGAGGATGTTTTTCAGGAGCCCAGTACTCTACCACCACAGAGGCAACATGACCATTTTATTCCCTTAAAACCTGAGACAGTGCCTGTTAGTATCAGACCATACAGGTATAATTATTTTCAGAAAAATGAGATTGAAAAACAAATAAAAGAGATGTTGCATAATGGTATCATTCAAGATAGTAATTCACCCTTCTCATTCCCAGTATTGTTGGTCAAAGAGAAGGATGGTACATAGAGGTTTTGTGTGGATTATAGAGAACTAAACAAAATAACTATTGAGGATAAATTTCCTATCTTATTGGTGGATGATTTGTTGGATGAGTTACATAGGGTTGTAGTATTTTTCGAGATTGATCTAAGAGCAGGCTACCACAAAATTAGGATGAACAGTACTGATATCTACAAGACTGCCTTCAGAACATATTTGGGGCATTATGAGTTTAAAGTCATGCCTTTTGGCTTGACTAATGCCCCAGCCACCTTCCAAAGCCTAATGAACTATGTCTTCAGGGATTACTTAAGACACTTTGTTCTAGTCATTTTTTATGACATTCTTTTCTACAACAATACTATGCAGGATCATGGGGAACACTTAAGAAAGGTACTACAACTTCTCAGGAAGAAACAACTTTATGTAAAAAATCTAAGTGTGCCTTTGGTCAGGACAAGGTGGAATACCTTGGTCACATAATCACTAGAGAGGGAGTTAAAACAGACCCTGCCAAGATTGAAGCAATGTTATCTTGGCCTGAGCCAAAAACCCCTAAGGCATTAAGGGGGTTCTTGGGACTCACAAGGTACTACAGGAGGTTTGTCAAGAACTATGGGTGGATTAGTAAGCCTCTCACAACCTTGTTAAAGAATTCTTTCGTTTGGAGTATAAGAGCTGATAATGCCTTTGAAGAGTTAAAACAAGCAACGACCACTACCCATGTGTTGGCCTTAGCTGATTTCTCTAAGGCTTTCATAGTTGACACTGATTCTTGTGATAGAGGTATAGGAGCAGTGTTGATGCAGAGAGGTAGGCCTATAGCCTATTTTAGCAAGGTTATAGCTCCTGAGCATTGGGTTTTGTCTATATATGAGAAGGAATACTTAGTAGTTTTATCTGCAGTGGAAAGATGGAGACATACCTAGTGGTAGGGTATTTTATTAGAAAAACTGACCATCACAGTTATAAGTTCTTATTAGAACAAAAGATCACCACTACACTGCAGCAAAAAGGATTGACTAAGCTACTGGGGCTGAATTATTAGGTACAATATAAGAAAGACACAAAAAATAGAGTAACCGATGCTTTGTCTAAGAGAGTGGAAAGTGAGGCTCACATGACTATTATGACTGTATTATAACCCGCTTGGATGCAGGAAGTGATACTGAGTTATGAGCATGATGAAGCTGTCTTACAACTAATCACAACCTTGATTGCAACTCCCACTAATTTGGGTAAGCATACTCTGCATCAGGGGGGTATTAGACATAATCAGAAGATTTATATTGGCAAGGGAACTGATTTAAAAGGCAAGATTTGGGAAGCACTGCACCCTTCTCCATTAGGTGGGCATTCAGGTCAACATGCCACCTACATAAGGATTAAAATGTTATTCTATTGGCCTAACATAAAAAACATATTTTCCAGTGGGTGGGTGAGTGTGACATCTGCCAGAAGGTCAAATCTGAGAATGTTCACTACCCAAGGCTTCTACAGCCTCTTCCAATTCCCGAAACACCATGGAAGGATATTGGAATGGACTTTATAAATGGGCTACCTATATCTTACCACAAAAATTCCATCTTGGTGGTGGTGGATAGGCTAACTAAATATGGTCATTTCATGGCATTAAAGCACCCTTACATTGCTCAGGTTGTAGCTGAAGTGTTCTTAAGGGAAATTTACAGGCTACATGGGCTCCCTAACTCTATAGTTATGGATAGAGATGCCATTTTACAAGTCTATTTTTTGCTACACTCGGGACAAAGATGAACATGATTCAGCTTACCATCCACGGTCAGACGGTCAAACGGAACGTCTTAACAAATCTGTGGAGACTTTTCTCAGGGCCATAGTGTTTGACAACCCTAAACAGTGGTACAAGTGGCTGCACCTGGCAGAGTTTTGGTATAATACAAACTACCATACAGCCCTAAAGGCTACTCCTTTTGAAGTCTTTTACGGCTTCGTACCACCATAAATTCCTATGGGTTCGCTAGGGCATTCACCTCTTACTTGGGATGGAGCTTGTGTAGCTCAACGACAACAATTGCTGCAACATCTAAAGGAGAATTTATAGCTAACCCAAGCGAGGATAAAGTTTTACGCTGACAAAAATTGGACAGAGAGGACCTTATCGATAGTCATCAGTGAAGGTGAGGCGAAATCTTAAGCTAAGTGCTAAGTATTATGGACCATATACAGTGCTAGAAAAGATAGGGGAAGTGGCTTACCGTTTAGAGCTTCCTCAAGGGTCACAGATCCACCCTATGTTTCACGTATCCCAGCTCAAGCGTCGCATTGGACCCGATATCACTTCCAATCAATTTCCTTTGCCATGTGATTCTGATGGTCGCATCTTAGTGGAACCTTTGGCTATTCTTCGTCGTCACATAATCAAGTGTAATAACATGGCTGTGGTGCAAGTTTTGGTGCACTGGAACAATCTCAGCGCCGATGAGGCCACCTAGGGAGATTGGAGTTATATCCGTAGTCAGTTTCCGCAATTCGTCTCTCAAACACAACCTTGAGGATAAGATTGATTTGAAAGGGGGGAAATGCAATGCTTTGGAGTTGCAATATCATATGTATTGATTTAGTATAATAGAGAAATGGGGGAATAGAAGAGTAAAGTGGGGTACACAGGTGTGGCTAAGAATAATTCACGTGGAGGACAGGTGGGCATAGCTGGCAAGAGGATTGTGATGGACGTTCCAGATTAAAAGTTAATCAACAACTCAGATTAAAGTCGCAACTCAACAACTAATAAATAGCCTAGTCAACGGAGAGGTAAGTAAGTAAGACAAATATCTGGTACTTTCCTCAAAATATTCTCTCTCTACATTCTCACTTTCTCTCGGTTTCTTCTTCTTCTTCCTCATTCAATTCTCTATTACAGGAACTCATTGTGAGCTCAGAAGTACATTAATGACGGAAGCAAAGTATTAATCATTCAGTTACTTGTATTTTTTTCAAACTGAATTGTAACTGTGATTGTGATTGAAGTAATAAAACTACAAATTTAGCCCGAATTCGCATTCAATTCGTACGTACATTACACTATCCTTGCTCTTGTCCTCGTAATGTTTGATAGATTATATATAATAATGTTTTCGAAATAATATTCTTTATTTATTTATCAGTTACTATAAAATAAATTACTTATTTTTTAAAAAAATATTTTCTTCCAAACCAAAGATGTCCTTAATCTTAACTTTTTTCGGACAAGACACTTTTGAGATAAGCTTTTTTATTTAACACAATAAGTAATTTTAGTATGCCGCTTTGGACATTAAAAGAAAATGAAATGGATTGGGACTTAAGTTATGTTTAGGTATGCAGTCTGCCTGATAAGAAGTATAAGCTTTTTTTTTAAAAAAAAAAGTCATGTTCAATCTTGACAATCATTCTCATTTAACTCTCTTCTTTAGAAAAAATAAGAGTAGAAAAGTTTTTGAATTTTGAAGGAAAAAAGTACAGTATTCTTTCGATTAGCATTGGGTTAAAAATTTTGAAATTAGATATTAAAAATTTTATCTTCAAATATTTGTTTGACCATAAAGTTTGATTAGATTTTAAAAATTTGGACTTTCAAATATATTCATATTGCGAAACTGTTTTTGTGACTTTCCATTTTAAAAAAATATATATATTAATATAAAGAGCATGTCCAAAAAACTTCAAATTTAAAAAACAAATAGAAATAAAAGTACTCGTATTTACTCTAGCTTTGATAGACAGTTATTGTTTAATGGTGATAAAAAATAGCAAATATCTCGTGAAATTAATCAAAATTTACGTAAATTGAAACATCATGATTATAAAGAATAAATTGAGATTGGACTTTATTTTTCAGGTTCAAAACTAGTCAAATTTTCTAGTAAAAGACTACCTCATCTTCCATGTGATGTCATTTCAAGATTGGCATAAAAGCATATTCTTTTATATTTATCACCCTAAACTTTATTCTTATTCATCTAATAATAATAAATAAATATTCACATAAGGAACCACTTTCATTTTCTATAAGCATTTATATATATTTTTTCATCTTTTGAAAAAAGAGAAAAATTCTTTATTTTTAAATATTTGTCACTTTTAGATGTCTTTTGACCCTCTTTACCATTTTAATATGATAAATATTAAGTATAATTTTTTGCATTAACTTTCAAATTTCAAATTAATCAAAGAAAACTAAATAAATCCAATATTTAAATTGGACAGTTGGTTGACTCTCATCAATTAATTAAAGAGATCAAACAAGTTATTATCAATAACTTAATTAAAATAAAATAATTAATCCTAGTACTTACGTTTTGCATTGCCTGTTATGGTATGTGTTTTTTTAATTTATTTTCCATGAAGTGTTTTATATTTTCATTAATTAAATGTAAGTACATGGTACTATTACTTGTAATCATTTGGTTAGTACAACTTACAGGAATATTGGGGTCACGCAAAGTAACATTCAACCTAAATGAACATGATACATGTGAACAGTTTCAATTTGTCTTTTATGAGTTTTTTATTGTGATATTTCACTAATTAATTAGTAATAAAATCTGTCAGAAGGGATTGTTTGATTGTCAGTTAGGGAGGATTTATTCAAGTGATAAAAACTTAGCATAATTTATATATCATTTAAGTATTAAAAAAAATAGTAAAAATTATACAAGAATGTTTAATTAAGTTTTTTTCTTTTTCATAAAACGTGATATTGCCAATACAATATTTTGTTCATGTTTTCATTTTCCACATAACCGGTACATATATAATTTTATGCAATATAGAAAAATGAAATAATTAGATCATGTTTAATTATTTTTTGTATAATTAGAGACTGATTTAAAAAAAAAATCATATATTAGTCAAATACCCAGTGTATTCAAACAAAGTGGGATTTAAGAGAGAAAAGTGTATGCAGTCTATACACTATGTCTGATGAAGTGGAGAGACCATTTTTAATAGACTCTCAGTTCAAAATAAAAAAAAATTACAAAAGAACATGACAAAAGAAAAAAATAAAATGTAATAACACACCAATAGAAAAATTCATATTTATTCGAAAGCACAAAGCTCACCAAAACACCATGAATAAAAAACTACAAGTCACGCGCAGAACATTATGACTACTAACACGGCTACAAAAAAGCAACCCTTCCTATTGGCAATTACCTGCTCTCACCTACTAACCTTCTACCTTAATTCACATCCACCATACATTTCTATCTAGGGTGATATCGTCAGTAAGGTGTAACTACTTCATGTCATGTCCAATCACCTCCCTCCAATATTTTTTTGGATTACCTCTACTCCGATAATTTTTATTATGGGTGAGGCTCACCACGTCATATTTGTGGGAGGGCCTTTTTTTAATGAAAAAAAATTACAGGTCCCACATTTTTTATTATTAACCAATTTTATATTCATTCTATACACACCCAACACTCCTCCCCCAAAACCCTCCAACCGTATCCCCAACTTTCTTTTATTTTCTTTCCCTTCTTCTTTACTCCCTCTTTGTTCTTCTTCGCCCATGTATGAGCATGGTGTTTAACAAATTTCAAACCCTCTTATTTTTCTATCCATTCTTTCTATTCTTTTCTTTCAATATTTCTCTCCTTTTTTCCTTTTTCAATATTCATAAAGTTCTTTCTTCTTTTTCTCATTTTTTTCTCTATTATAAGAGGTTGATTTTTTTCCTTCTAATTAGAAAACTAAAGCTTATTAATTTTTAATAATGTCATTGAGACCTTATGAGTACCTCAAACATAAAGAGGTGAAGGTAAAAGGAATGATGAGTTTCACTTTCTTATCAATGATCAGCTATGGTGTTATCCCACATTTCATATAAAATACACAATTGAAATATTAAAAATCACTTTGATATTAAATATATGTGAAAATTATAACCTATCAAGAACATTTAAATTTTACATTAACTCATGAAAATCTTAGATCAATTTTCAGAGAAATTACACAAAAAAACATGTTTGTTAAATAATGGACATGGCGAGGAATAAGAGAGGGAGTAAAGAACTTTCTGGATATTGAAAGAGGAAAAAAGGAAAAAAATATTGAAAGAAAAGAATAAAAAGAATGAATAGAAAAATAAGAGGATTTGAAATTTGTTAAACACCGTGCCTATACATGGGTGAAGAAGAACAAAGAGGGACTAGAGAAGAACGGAAAGAAAAAAAATGGCTGGGGATGCGGTTGGGTGGTTTTGGGGGGAGGGGGGGGGGGAGCAGGGTGTGTGTAGGATGAATATAAAGTTAATAATCAAAAAATGTAGGACCCATAATTTTTTTCATTAAAAAAGGCCCTCCCACAAATATGACGTGGTGAGCCTCACCCACAGTAAAATTTCTCCCTCTACCCCATCTAAAATCATCTATAGTCAATCGTTCGCACCTTCGTAGTGGGATATTTGTGTACCTCCCCATCACATGTACAAACCATCTCACCTTCGTTTGCCGCATCTTGTCGTCCATCAAAATCACTTTCACCTTCTCATAAATAGTCATATTTTTAATTCTCTCTCTTCTAGTAAGTCCACACATCCTCACAATATACTTATCTTCACCCCCTTCAACTTTTAAACGTGAAATTTTTTTACTAGACAATACTTGACTCCATACAATATGGTTGATTGGAATCGCATCGTCTTCATTAAACTAATTTATTCGAGATTTTAGTTTTAAAAAATCTACCTTTAGTTTTAGAATATCATTGAATCATGTATGAGTTTCTACTCAAGATTTAGAAGGATTAGATTATTGAAGTATTGGGTGGATCTATGTATATTTTCTAATTATCTTGTAATAAGTGATTCTTATATTCTTTTTTTAGAAGATACTGCTACACGTGTATTCGTTTCATATGCTATTTTTTTTTTTTTTTCAAGATTAGGTATAATCCTTATATAGGAGTACAATGTTTCAAATTTTGAAAATAATTTTAACCATAACTGAATAGAATGTCCATATAGACTAATCATAAATATTCATTGAAAATAGATGAAATTGTTTCTAAATTAATAATAAATAGTCGTCCACACGTGTTCAAGAAAGACAATGTACTTGGACATCTGAAAAGTCATACGCCAGTCATTATTAGCAAAAATAAAATAAAATTCAATAATGGTTATACTTAACAATTTTTAAGAAATAATTTAATTTAATTTTTAAAAATATTTGTCTAGTCACGTGCAATTGCTATTTTTAAAATTCATATCCAGTAGTCAATAATATTTTGAAATTTGATAGTACAGTTATTTTTCAGTTGGCTCCCGCCTTTTCTTGATGCTTATCAATAATTGATTGAAATTACCGTTAATTAACTCTTTTTCAGAGTAATTATCTTTCATGCTCTACAAATTTTATCATAGCATTCTGCATGTGTATCTATTATTACTAACACAAATACAACTAGATAATTATAAAAACATTAATAAAACATACCTCCATCATGAATCTAATCGTAATTTCATCGAGATTCAACCAATTTTCATCCCTAAGAAGAATAACACCTCAGGGATTATTAATTGCATGTATTTTTATTATTTTTTATAAGAAAAAACTAATCAAGTAGAGCTTAATGTTTTTGTTGTTTTGATCTCAAGGAGGACACTAAATAATGGTTTATGCCAATTTAGCAAGAACCTAATGCTTTTTTACAATTTTTCTTGTAAATTATCACTCTCATCTCGTTAATCATAATTATTTGATCTCATTTCTTTTATTAGTTTTATTACCTCCTCTATTTCCTTATTATTAGCAGAATTCATCCGACGAAGAAAAACTAACTGTATAATAAGAATCAAAAAGTATATCTAATAAATAAAAGTTACTTTAAAAAAAAGAAAACCTTATAAAAAAACCATATTATATGTGGAGAAGAAATTGAGTCGTATTGAAAATTAGTTAAAAATATAAATTTCTTTTAGTAAAATTTATGTTTTTTTTAATAACTTTTTTAAACAACTTAAATCTAAAGTTAGAACAAATTAATTAAACTAACATAAATTAGGAATGCATGTTCAAATCATATCATAGTGATATCCAAGTTGGAAACCTCAGGTTAAAAAAACGTAGTAGTAATAGTACTAATTTCATATTTTCATTAAATTAAAGAAAAATCATGTGTGGACACCAGATAACATTTAAATACAATTAAATTATATGAACTAAACACTGCCCAACTATTTTTTTCCAACAATTTTATATACTATATATATATCATATATATCCTGCAATAACTCTTTGAGCACCCTACTCCCACCCCTCTACCCCACCACATTGTCCTCAATCATTCTTTCTATGTGTGGGTTCTCTCTCTTTCTTCAAACTTTTCTTTCTTCCAATCATCTCTTTCTAATTCTTTTTTTATATTTACTATTTATATAAATATATATATATATAATGTATACTAAGTATATTATATGTATGTGTAATATAAGTGTGAAAATAGAAAAAAGAAAAGACATTTCTCTTTCTTCACGTCTCTGTGTGTTGTATTCATCTGTACTTTATTTTTTCTCTATTTGGTATTCTGTTTGATCGTGGTCCACTTTTTGTGGGTTTTGTATTAAGGTAATTTTTAGTTTTTTTTTTTCTTTTTTTCTTTTGTAGTGGTTGATTTTGTACTTTTTTCGCCTACTGTTTTTCTGGGGTTTGAAGTTCTTAGAACTATTGTTGAGGTACTTAGTTTTTATTTTCATTCTTTTTTGCCTTTTTTTTAATACAAATTCTGCTTCTTCTTTTTATCTGTTTTTTTTTTTCTTTTGAAACTGAAGCCTGTGAAGTTGTTTTCTTGAAGGTGTGATTGGCTTGTTTGCTAGGTTTTAACTTGTTTGTTTTTTTGCTTTGTGTTCCTTGCATGAGTTTTTTTTGTTGTTGAATATTGGGTTTTGATAAAGTTGGGGACTTTTGAGTTAATTAAGGTGGTTTTTTGTTGTAATGGAGTAAAATAACGATCTTTAATTTCATATATCGGAATTGGAATTTGTTGTTTTATGTACCTGTTGAGTTTCCTCTTTTATTTTTGTTATGTTCACATCTACTTGTTTGTTTATTTACTTTTTATATATAAAAAGTTAGAGGTTTGGTGGTTGGTTGTGCTTGTTTTGTTTGAGATGAATGAAGTTGTCCATCAACTGATGCTGTTGTTTCTTCAGATGTTGGTTTATTGTTCTTCTATCTGGTTGTTTGTTGGTCAGTTTTTATGCCCGGTTATCTTGGGAGATGTTTAGTACAGGTTGAAAAAAGAAAGTTTTTTGCTGAGTAACCTGGTCCCTATCTTGGCTTCCTTCAGTCATTACCGAGGTAGAGACAAGGAGTCAAAGATATCTATTAGGAATTGAAAGTTTGCTTTTGGAAAAAGATTAGTTCGTTAATTAGAGATGGTGTCTTTGGGGTCATCTTGTGTGTCTAGTATTTTGAGGAGAGGCATCTTACACCAAGTGGAAGTAATTTACTGATTGGTGTAGTTGTGGACCCGAAGATGACTACATCTTCCGTTTGCTTTTGTACAGCTTTACACGTAAGTTTAAGGAGTTGAAAACTGAAACAGTGGCAGGAGAGGTTTAAAATTTTAATCACACCGTTATTTATGCTAATATCGGTTGCTACACTTGTTTTGTGCATTGTTATTTTGTTGTCTCTTTTTCTGTCCTACTTTCCTGTTTCTTTTTTGAGCCTAGCGTGTCTATTTAAAACCGTCTCTCCACCCTGCAAAGGTAGAGGTAAGGTTTGCGTACATCCTGCGCTCCGAGATCCCACTTGTGGGACTACACTGCGTATGTTGGTGTTGTTGTACAATTATCTTATGCTATCTATTAGAGCTGGTAAAGAGCACTTATTGCTGTCTCAATTAACATTCTCAGCCTGTATATCGGTACGTGTTTATTTGTAATTTTTTTGTTAAATGCTCTCTGGTTTCTTTAGCTAATATATATGAATGTAAACTATGAAAACCTCCAATTCATCAGAAAGAAAATGAATAATGCAGAATAAAATCACATAGCAAATGTTGAGGTGATAGTAGAGACTCAGCCCTATATGTTCCTTGCAATCATGTACTGTTAACAATATCACTTGTATACTAGTTTGTGTTCGGTAGTTTGTGTATGTAAGCCTGGGTACAATAGACTCTTGTGGTCCGACCTTCCCCAAAACCTGCGCATAGTGGGAGCTTTAGTGCACCGGTCTGACTCTTTTTTTTTTTTTTTTAAGGTTTGTGTGCATTTGATCTTAGCTGGATTGCTCATCAATTTGTTAAGTTTGTTTATTCTAGCTTTTGTTTTAATGTAAAATGTAGCATCGTTTGTCCAAGTGTTTTCAAATGTGCAATGGTCCATGGAGATTCTCCATGAATGATACTGTATTTATTTACGGCCCACTGTCAGGAATGATACTGCATTTATTAATCGGTCCATATTATTCTGCATTACAGATCCTCTGAAGATGCCAATGATAAATGTATCGAAAGAAAAGGAAACAACACCATGGGGGATATGTCCAGGATCTGATTCCATCCATGTCTCTAGTGATGCTTCTCTTTTCTCAAGCTCAGTGCCTGTTCTTCTACATGAGAAGCGTATGAATACATTGATGAGTCTTTCACGCATATTGCATTTGCCAATTTTCTTTAAGAAAATTTCACATCTTCTTAATCTATTTGAAATTCTTGGATGCAGTGACACTGAATGACGACAAACATGGTCATCAATCCATTGATGATGCATCACCTAGCTTGAAGAAAATTCACCCGGACGTCGAGATTGATGAGCTGCTGGATGATATTGAAAATCATGCAATTGGAAGCTTGCTTCCGGATGATGAGGATGAACTTTTAGCTGGGATAATGGATGGGTTTGACCCTAGTCGGCTTCCTAATCATACAGATGACTTGGAAGAGTATGATATATTTGGAAGTGGAGGAGGTTTCGAGTTGGAATCTGATGGTCAGGAACACTTAAACCTGGGTATATCGAGAGTAAGTCTGGCCGATCCAGTTGGTAGCAATGGAGCTGCTATTTATGGATTTTCAAATGGTGGGGGAACGGTTACTGGAGAACATCCACTAGGAGAGCATCCTTCAAGAACATTATTTGTTCGCAACATAAATAGCAATGTTGAGGATTCTGAGCTAAGAGCTCTCTTTGAGGTTAGATAATTTCATCTTACACTGTATAGCTATGTTCTTTGTAGTTCCACGTGATCCTCTCTTCCGGTTTGTCAATGCTCTGTCCTAATGAGTTCCCTGCATTATAATATTGATTTGTCTAGTTAGCAATGGGTTTTGCTTGTCAATTTTGTAATTGGTCGAGAACCATACTGCTCTTCTGTTCTCTTTTTTCAAATTGCTGGATGCATATTTCTGTAGAAAGATTTCTTTTGTGTTTTGCAATTTCTGGAAGATTCATCCAATTCTAAAGCCTCTGTCTTTCCTTAATCCTGGTTGGTTGAACAGCCTAAGGTTCTACTTTTTCCTGTTGGGTACTAAACGGTGATGTTCTGCTAATTGTGAGTTCCTCTTGTAGTGATATATACCATAGTCAAATAAATTCACTGGGTATCTGTGTTCATGAGATGCTTCAATTTGTTGTGGAAACCTGTTACTTTGCTATATATGAGCTGCAGGTATGCAACTTAAACTTAGTATGGAAAATGTCAGAGCACTAGCCTAGGTGTGTTTGCAATATCGCATTTGAGTCTACTGGTTGCTTGACAGACAAGAAATGTCTTGTGAAGTTGCTGATTTATTTGGTGTTTTTTCTCCGTATAATCCGTTTTCAGTTTTTGACATTCTTCTCTTTTTCTTTTTTCCTTCTAATTAGCAATATGGTGATATCCGGACTCTCTATACTGCATGCAAGCATAGGGGCTTTGTCATGATATCATACTTCGATATTCGTGCTGCTCGAACTGCAATGCGAGCATTGCAAAATAAGCCACTGCGAAGGAGAAAACTAGACATACATTTCTCAATTCCCAAGGTGCTTCTTCATTTGCTGCTTTTAGTGGTTTACTCAATTACATTTTACGCTATATATTTGTTTCCTTTCCTGACTAACCTCCTCTCGTTATCCTATTACTCCTCTTCTCTCCGCCCCTCGATGTGTGTGTGTATCTATATCAGGACAACCCTTCAGACAAAGATGTAAATCAAGGAACTCTTGTGGTTTTCAATCTAGATCCATCAGTGTCAAATGATGACCTCCGCCAAATATTTGGAGCTTATGGTGAGATCAAAGAGGTCAGAGACTCAGATAGTCAAACCGTTTTATTTCCCATTTACTCCATCTATTCGTTTTCCCTCGTGTGCTTCCTCAAGGAGCTAGTTGATATTAAGTACACGTGACATCCAATTTTCTCATATTGCAGATAAGGGAAACACCACACAAGAGGCACCATAAGTTTATTGAATATTATGATGTTAGAGCTGCAGAAGCTGCCCTTAGGTCCTTAAATAGGAGTGACATAGCTGGCAAACGCATAAAGCTTGAACCAAGCCGCCCTGGAGGAGCTCGTCGAAAGTGAGTCATCCACTTTAACTTTTTTCTTGATAAAAAATAAAAAAGGAAAAACCAGCGCTTTCAAAGCTTGTATTAGTCCTTTCTGGTTCATGATCTTCGCTAGCATTTTGCTGTTACAGCATCTAGGACAACCTAGATACATTTGATTTACACCTCCCCTCCTGTTCCATTGTCGCAAGTTTCTGGCTATGTTTTTTGTTTTTCCTTCTTTTTGCTTTCTTTCCATTTTTGCTGAACTAGATTGCAGGATGCTGATCCGACCGGCAAGCACTCCTAATCTCCCTCATCCTTACTAAGGGAAAAAGGAAATAACTTTATTTTGAAAGCTCTCAGGGACATTTCCTGGGGGGGGGGGTGGGGGGTGGAGGATTTTTTTCTCCCCAGTGTTTCTCTGGTTGGTTTTCTGGCGTCTTTTTCTAAGAAAGATTTTGTTCCCTCATCATCAATTCTGAGTGATTATCATGAAGGCCCAGTTACATGGGGAGAAAGTAGAATCTACTTTGCAGTAGGTTTTAAGTCACACGACATCACCAGACTTGCAGCAAGAGCTGAAGTTTGGTTTGAATGGGTGGAGGGAAAACAGAACTTGATGCGCAGAACTACTTTCAACAAGAAACCATGTAATGGCTGGTCTTTGTGTTCCAAGAAGCTTCAAATGATTCCAACATGCATACGAGAAGATGGAAACTAAATGAACAATTTTCAGATTTTTTTTTTGTTCCAGAAAACACAACAGGTTTGGAAGACTCATTAGTATCACAACTGTACAAGGGAGGAGTAAATCTGTCATCATTATAACAGAGATTGCATTTAATATGGGATGGGGAAACATAGCATTTCAGATAGACAACCTCATTAAAGACCTAAAGGAGCCTATATTACAAATATTCCCAGGAAGGCAGATCCAAAGTTTCCTTATTCTGGCTCAGTCAGGACTGGCATATTGCAATTGAAGGAGGTATCTGAATCTATGATCAGTCACAATAAAGACTACATCTGCATCGCTGGCGGTGATGCAGTTCATAAAATGGACTGCTTGGAAGGTGCATAATGGGGAGCTTCAATGTAGATGTGAAGGAGAAACCCTCACCCACAGATATTAGAAAGTGGGCTGTCAGTATGTGGAAGAATGCATTCGGGATTAGTACATACAAAATGGGGGCGGGGGGGGCTGCCCTTTTCTGTTTGAATTTCTGAACAAACACATGGCAGAAAACATTCTTCATGGAAATTGGGCTTGGAAACATCTGAAGCTTCATCTTGCATGGTGGTCGCCTATGGAAGGTGCACTCTGTAATATTAGGTCTTGGGCCTTACTCACACCACAAAAGCTATCCAAAGGGAGGAGGATTACCCAAGCCTTATGATGAGACCACCCATCTCATTAACCATCAATATGCGACTTTTTCTCTTTCTTTAACACCCCACCTCACGCCCAGGAATGGACATCTGGTGCGTGGACATTTTTAATTTCGGGGGCCCAACATTGGGTGAGATGGGTCCTGATACCATGTGAAATTGAAAAAGAAGAGATATTGGGAATTGTATTGATTGATTATTCCCTCAAGTTCATGGAATTAAATAGCTATTACAGATAATGTAAACAAGGAAAGAGAATAAGAAAATATTACACAATCTCCTAATTGCCTTATTCTAGGGATTAGCAAATATTCTCATATCTACAGTAATTATACCGTATCTAACACGCTCAACGGGAGAACTCCACATGGATAAGAACAACGGGTCTCCCTCTTCACTTTTGGACGGAGAAGATGTTCAAAGGTATCGGAGACCGATGTGGAGGATGACTGGGAATAGAGGAAGAGATCATCTATGAAAAGTCATCTATCTGAAATGGGCAAGATTGAAAATTAAAAGGAGATAGGGAAATGTTCCAAAGGAAGTAAAGATTGTAGGTAAGGGGCTTACCTTTCTTATTCCGATTTGGTGTGAGACAGACCATGGCTGTCACAGTTGTCCGAGAGGAGGAAGAAGCAAAGGGTAATGACAGCTGGACTATGAGAAGAAGGGTCGGCAGATTTAATGCTAAAAAAGAGTGGTACTAGCACGTCTGATGCCCAAATCTCTACTTCAACAGTTGGCATGGACCCAGCGATACGTGCTTCAGAGGAGGGGATTTTAATTTCAAGTGCTGGCCTGGCTTTGGGCCAAAAGAATTCTGTCAGATCAAAGAGCACTAGGGTCAGATTTTAAGAAAAGGCCCAGTTTTATTTACTGAGGTTCAACTCATTAATTCTAACTTAAACAAATACCTGTCGCGTGCTCTTCACAAACAGATCCAGTGCTAGTCGAGGTAGCAGCCAATAGCACAGTCAATTTTTTCAGAGAATTGCAAATGCCCATAAGGGGAACAATCACATTGAGAAACTGATGATGGAAGGAGAAGAAATGGTGGAGGCTGAGGACATTAAAATGGAGATTGTTTCCTTTTATCAGAACTTGTAATGTGAAACTGAGAATTCGAGGACTTCCTACAACATGGGTCGTTGTCCTACTATCAATATAGAGGATCAACAGGAATTACAGAAACCCTTTGAAGAGAAAGAGGTCTTACATGGTCTTAAAGCATGTGCTGTAGACAAAGCTCAAGGTCCAGACGGGTACGCTATGGGCTTTCCTGTAAAATGTTGGGAGATTCTGAAGGATGATGTGATGGCAACTATGCAGAACTTCCACTCACAAGAAGTTTTTGAGAAGAGCTTCCATGCAACTTATGTAGCTCTTATTCCTAAAAAGAGCGGAGTTTGTGGGAATATAATGGGTATGTTAATGTTGTTGTATTCCTAAAAAGAGTGGTGTTAAGGAATTCAGAGACTTCAGATCTATCAGTTTAATAGGAAGTATATATAAACTGATATCCAAGATTCTCACAGAAAGACGGAAGAAAGTTGTTAGTTGATACACAACAGATGATATTCTTGAGGGGAAGACGAATCACAGATGCTGTTCTTATTGCCAATGAGTGTAGAGATTCAAGACTGAAGGATAAGACCCCAAGTATCACTTGCAAACTGGATATTGAGAAAGCATATGATCATGTGAATTGGATTTTTTGCTTGGAATTGCAGAAGATGGGTTTGGAGGAAAATGGATTATATGGATGAGATTTTGCATAAGCACAATCAGGTTCTCCGTCTTCATAAATGGGCTGACCTGTTTTCCTCCCAAAGAGTGTTGAGAAAGATGATCCTTTCTCACCTTTCTTGTTCATTCTAGTGATGTCTGTATAATATGCTAAAGACAGCCCATAATAATCGGTGGATAAGGGGCTTTATTGTTGCAAAGGAAGTGAATGACAAAGTGGGTTAGTAACACACTTACAATATGTAGATGATACTCATATATTTTGTGATGCAGAGGAGAGCCAGTTGAAGATCTTGAGGACAATCTTCATCTTATTTGAAGCAACTTCTGGTCGACATATCAATTGGAGGAAAAGTCTGATCTTTCCAATCAATGAGGTGGCCAGAATTCAACAACTGGCTGGAGTTCTGGGAGGTGAAATAGGGCAGACTCTAACAGTCTATTTGGGGATGCCATTGAGAGCTAAAAGCAAATCGAGAAAGATTTGGAATGGCGTGCTGGAAAGATGTGAGAAAAGACTGTCCCGATGGAAATCACAATATTGTCTTTGGGTGGTAGATTGGTTTTGATCAATTCCGTTTTAGATGATTTACCAACTTATCCAATGTCTCCTTTTCTTCCTCGTGTCAATGTGGACAAGGAGAAAAAAAGGATGTCACTTAGTCAAATGGGTTTTAGCCAAGAAATATGGAGGCTTGGTATCAGAAATTTGAGAATCAGAATAGACTATTTTCCTGATGAAATGGCTGTGGAGACCTCCTAAAGTAGACTAGAAGAGCATAGTTTATGGGGCACTATGATTCAAGCAAAGTATGAGAGGGAAGGTTTCTGGAAGACAAAGGAAGTAAACTCTGCTTATGGCACTTTTCAAAAGTGCCAAAGGCCAAATATGGGAGCCTTGAAGGACAGAGATCGGAAGAATTATAGTACCATTGCATCCACTCTTATGGCAAGTTTGAATTTGGTCTGTGTACGACTTAAAATGGCGTGTTGTAGTCCGTTTGCACTCTTTTTTTGTTCTTTTTGTTTAAACCATGTTTATATTATTACTGAGATTCTAGGGCTTCTTAAATGGGCTTGTCATCAGCACCTTCTCTTTCCTCTTGGATGCTTTTTGCTCCTCAGCTTTTTAATACCCTCGAGCTTGAGCTCTTTATGAACATGCTATCACACTATATCACTTTGGTATCAACTAAATTCTAGAGTTTGTTGATGTTCTAAATGAGTCTCTAGATGTTCTTTCAAGTTAGGTGTACCTTTGCCAAAAAGTCGAGGTTGCATTATTTATATGTTTCTGTTTTTCCGCTGTTACATATCTGGATTTAGTTTCTTGAATTTTGATGTTTTTCCGCTGTTACATATTTGGATTTAGTTTCTTGAATCTTGATGTCTGATCTAGGCATCCTTTTTATTTCTTTGTGTTGCTCTTGTAGTATTATATTGCAGTCAAATCAAGAACCTGAACAAGATGACTCTTGGACTTTTCGGCATCCATTGGGTTCCTCAATTGGTAATTCCTCCCCCGGTAAGTTCACTGTGGGTTTCCACTTCTATATATGCTGAGACAATTTAAGGTTCTTGCTTTTCCTTCTGTTTGTGCCTGTGTTCTGTATTATTATTATTTTTTCATTTGGGTCGGTAGAAAAGGGGAGGGGATGGACTTCATTAATTTTGATCTTCTTTAATTGCAGCTATGCTATCTGATAGTATGGGCATTACTTCTATTTCTGGCAGGTAATTGGCCACAATTTGGCAGCCCTGTAGAGCATGGCTCCACGCAAAGTCCTGGCACTTCACCAGGCTTTAGATCCCTGAGTCCTACCATTGACAATAATTTACATGGGTTAGCTTCAATTTTGAATCCTCGTGCATCAAATACAAATACCTTGAGGGTAGCACCTATTGGTGAGGACCGCACAATGAATGGTCATGCAGATTTCCGTAATGGTTCAAACCATGCTGCTCCCTTCCCTCAGTCTCATTCTTTCCCCGATCCTAATATAAGCCAGTTTGGTCGAACAATGTCCTCTTTTGGTGCTTCAAATACAAATGGTTCTGCTGTTGAAACACTATCAGGACCACAGTTTCTCTGGGGCAGTCCAAAGTTGCATCCTCAACAGAGTAATTCTTCATCCTGGAAAACCCAGTCTTCGGCGAATTCTTTTACATTTAGTGGTCAGGGCGACAGGTTTTCCTTGTCAAATCATCAAAAATCTTTCCTCAGTTCATCTCAGCATCATCACCAGCACCTTCACCATGTTGGATCTGCTCCATCTGGTCTTCCCTTTGATAGGCACTTCGGTTTTTACCCAGACTCATCAATCTTGAATACAGGTTTTAGAGGCATGGGTATAGGTCCTCGTGACGGAAGCTTGATGGTTAATTATGGTGCTCGTACTACTTCGAATGCTGGCGTTGCTATTCCAGGGAATATGTCGGACAATGGTTCTCTTGGATTTGGCATGATGTCTTCCCAAAGACTTAGTCCTTTATTCCTAGGTAATGGTCATTTCTCAGGACATGCAGCTTCTGGCTTTGAGGGGCTGACTGAACGCAGTCGCACTCGACGTGTTGACAATAATAGTGGGAACCAGATGGACAACAAGAAGCTGTTTCAACTTGACTTGAATAGGATTAGATCTGGTGAAGATACTCGGACAACTTTGATGATTAAAAATATTCCTAACAAGTAATAGCAACTTCTAAATTCTTGTACCTTGTACCTTGTTATGTAGGGATTGTTTTAGCATCTGCAACACTTGACATTGTCTTCATCCAGGTACACCTCCAAGATGCTTTTAGCGGCTATTGACGAACAACATAAAGGCACTTTTGATTTTCTATATCTTCCCATTGACTTCAAGGTAATCCTATGGTGGTTAGGATTTTGTGGTTTTCTTTTTGTTTCTCAAAAGTCTGATGGAAATTCTTGCATGCGAGCAGAACAAATGCAATGTGGGATATGCATTTATCAACATGTTGTCTCCATCACTCATTATCCCATTTTATGAGGTTTGTTTTTGTTTGTTCTTTTAAACGTATTCTATTACTTTCTTTTCCTAAAGGTGATTGGGCTATGAGCTTGAAGCTATGTCCCTCCTTGTTAGTTCCTGCCTTCCCGGTTATATATATAGATTGCTATGCCTTCTTAATTGTGTCTTCGTTCTATTGTTTTTGCGGTCTTGAACTTTTGAAGCAAAGAGTGTTATGCTGAGTGTTCACTCTGTGCAGGCATTTAATGGAAAGAAGTGGGAGAAATTCAATAGTGAGAAAGTGGCTGCTTTGGCTTATGCTCGGATTCAGGGAAAGACGGCCCTTGTAGCCCACTTCCAGAATTCAAGTTTGATGAATGAAGATAAGCGATGTAGGCCAATCCTTTTCCACTCGGAAAGCTCAGAATTGGGGGATCAGGTAATATAGACCATCTTCTTGAGAATTAAACATGCGAAATATAACATTATTACTACTTTTATGTCTCGTTTTATGATTCTAGCAAAGTTTCAAAAGGTTTTAAGTAAAGCTGATAGCATGAAAACAACAACATTCAGTTTGGAGGTAGAGGTTGGCTATAGTGGATGTTGGCTCACTGCAAGCGTTTATAAAATCTTTGATTACTCATCAAAAACGGAGGAAAAAAAAGATTCTGCTTGCTCCCAAGATCTGCTCTGTTTGCTTTCCTGCTTTTAGTTAATGTTGTGTTAAGTCCTGTCAGCGAGCTTTGATTTTTTGTTCTTTCAGGCTCTGTGATTGAATATTTTTTTGCTAAGATGATAACATGAAACTGCAACTTTTGCATCAAAACACAATTATAACTTAAAGATGAAAACTTTCCTGCAGATTGTTCAAGAACATCTGTCATCAGGATGCGTACATATTCAAGTCTCCCAGTCAAACGAGTCAGACTTGGTGGGGTCACAAGGTAGCCCGCCTGAGGAGGATGCAGTTGACAAATTGGAGAAGACCTAGCGTTGGCATTGAAACGTTTTTTTTGCTCGCGGCTTGAAGAGAGTGCAGCTGGCTAGCACAAGTGTCGATATACATTGTGTAGAGTAGCATGATTTGAGGCACAAAAATAGAAGTATGAAGTTCGTTGTACTATAGTGAGTAGGTGTTTTTGGGTAGAAATCTCTATGAGGAAGCGGGTTCGTTCTAACTTATGTGGCATCAAAGCATCTGTAGTTCATGTTGTAATCCTTTGGCAAGTTGAAATAGCATGCAGATGCAAGGTTGTAGTTTTGTAACATTTATTTGGGGGATTGGAGTAAAACTGTAAAGAGGGGGGGATGCTTGAAAAATGTAAAGTGGGAAGGAAAACTGGCTGTCATTTTGTATCAAGCTTTTGGTATTTATGTGAAACTTTTCTAGAAACTATACCGTAATCTTCTAGAACAGCCGTATGATAAAATTGCTTGGTTCATTTCTACTTTTTATCACGAGAAACTGAAGGGGAGCCTTGAGTAACTAGTAAAGTCGCTGCCATGTGTTCAGGACATTATTGAAGCGGTGAAAACAACTCCTTACGGAGATGCATCGGACTGCTCTTTTTACCAAGCATTTAACTTGTTCTTTAGTGGAAAACCTATAATTTAGCACTTGACTATAGAACATCAGGTAATGGAATGCTAATACGCATCTTTTTTTTTTCACCTTCAACCCCTGTATAGAATAATAATACGACAATTATGTGCTTGTAGATGATTCTTGCAGATCGACTATCCGATAGATTAATCGAGATACGCACGTAACCATATCAGTGCTCTTGGAGTTAGAGTCGCCCATTTCATTCTTTCTTGTGCAGTCTCTTGTTTCGAGACAGATGTTGTGGACTATTTTTAGACATTTGAGTTTTATTATTACTAGATGCTATTGTACTAGCTCTACCAGGTCGTGATATGGGACGGAGGGAGAAGTAAAACTCGACGGATCTTTTTCCATTTCCAGCTCTGGATAAGTTACTGGAAAAATAAAAAAAATTATTGGCACCATGTTTAAACACATAGTTCATGCAAGAGGTTTAAAGAAGTTAATCTTGAATGAATGGAACTCTTCTATCAAGCAAAACATCATAATTTTGGAGCATCTTATCTGGAAAGATGGTTTTAGAGAGTTATGATACAAGAAATATACAACTTGCATAACTAACCACATGAAAATACATCCTGTGCTGCTCTGCTGATAATAACAGTAATCATGTACAAGGTAGGAGAATCACAATCAACTCCAAGGCTCTAGAAATACCAGATATATTCTCCATTATACAATACTGGAAAAAAAAAAAGGGAGACACTTAACCTGAAGTGCAGAGGAAGGCTAAAGGTACTTTGAGATAGCACACTCTACATCAAAATATGGCCCATGTTGTCTAGATTTCTGTTTCTTGAGTTCCTTCTGAACTCGGAACTTGTGTAGATTTCGATGTTTTGAGTTCCACGTCAATTAGGAAATAACATTTGTTTTCCTCTCTGACATAATGGACGTTTCCATTCATAATATTGAGAAGTTTCTGGGAAACATTCAACGCGATTCCTTCTTCTGTTGTCCATCGATTTCTTCCTCCAGACATGGCATCAATTAGAGCAGCAGGTACTCCTTGGCCAGGGTGAGTCATTCTATAAAATAGTGTGTGTTTAATTTTTACAGGAACATTTATCAATAGAAGTCATGACAATCCATACATATAGTTATTGTAAGGTCATACAAGGTGGTTTCGCGGATTATGACAAAGACGTTTTAGTTACAAAGGAAAACTGACTTGAAAGATCAAAAGTGAGTCTTGATAACAGAAAATAAATTCAGATATGTGACTAAAGCACCGTAATATTTCTGCTGATTAGATTCACATTGCCTGAAAGGACAGACACTGGATAAAATGAGTAAGCTCATGTTCTTATGTGAAAAAACAGCAATAGACAAATAGCACTCAAGTTACCTGAACTGCATATGAATTAATTCCTTTCCATCTTGTACAAGTCTTAAACCAGGTAACACCTTGATTTCCACCCAACCATCCGGAGAAGGTGCATGATGAACTACAGTAAGCAAGAAGTCTGACAGAACACGCTGAAGCTTAATTTGATCACCATATAGAGGAAGGATTTTGATCTGGTCAGGTATATCACGCAGCAGCTGTAAGTTCTTCTCTTTCAGAAAAACCATTACTTGACTCACAATAGCATCCACAACATTTCCTAGAACGAATTCCTTCATGTTTAGCTCTACTTTGCTGCTAGAACCAGGAGAAAGTAATATGCATTTAGCAGACCTTTTAGCCATAGAGAAATAAAGAAGCAAGTATCAACATGCATATATTATGGTAGCTTATTGTTGCACTAGCAAATAGAAAGAGTGTTTACAGTAGATTTTACAGCGAAAACATATCTAGGTGTAGGATATATAATGAGTAGCGACTCATTAGAACGTTTAAATTGCCAATTTTTGGCATTTTTTGTGAAACAAAGAGACAACTGATGATTATGCAATGTGTTTAGGATAGATGAGATCTATTTTTGCGTCCAACCTCAACTAAAAAGGCTTCAGGCTTCAGCATCATTATAAAAGATATAAGCACTACAGGATTACATACTCTAAGCAAACAGGTGATCCTAATAGAATAGTTCCCATGGCATCTACTACGGCCTGTGCAAACATGATATAAGAGAACTCATGCATGTTAATAGATTTTTCATTCAATTTTGTCAGTTCGATTTGGAGTAGTTCTCTTAATCCGATACCTTTGGGACTTCTTTTTCAATTTTATTTTAGCGGAGTGTTTCTACCCAACCTATCTATAAACGTAAAATTGCAGTAATGAGACAGTAGCACCATATCCTAAGTAGAGAATGGGCTGATGTGGTTTCCTCTTTTTTTATTTTTTTTTGAACTGTGTACTTTACGGACAACACAAACTCATCAATTCACAAGCTAGAAATCTTCTAGTCTCTTTTTAATAAAACCCATTTTCTGATTCCGAATTTGACTTTCAGCGTCACCAAAAGCAGAGAAAAGCTAGCAGAGATCAGCAGCAACAGAGGAGAAAGAAGCTGAAAAAGCACCAGCAGAGAAGAAGCCAAAGGCAGGAAAGAAGTTACGAAAGGAAGAGGTGCAACTGGTGCTGACAACAACAAGAAGAGGGTATAGAAGAGTGTTGAGACTTACATTGATGAACAGTTTCATCGATGATGTATTTGAGAAGCTTGCTCAGAGCCTTGATGATAGACTAGGTACAATAAGAAACCTACTATTACTTGTAGGGAAATTCATACTGCTGTGAGGCTTGCGTTGTCTAGTGAGTTGGTTACACATGTTGGTTCTGAAGGCAGGCTTTTAATGGATTTGCAGTCTTTTCGGTACTTCTCTCTTTTTTCTTTGGCGCTCCTGTAAACTAATTGCACTCCTTTGGAAAGCTGTTTCTAGTGAAATTAACAGTTAATGAGTACCAGCTACTCAGGACTGGGATGTAGTGCCCAAATATAGCTCAAAGAACTATCAGTAGGAGGCCACACAAACAGGAAATAAAATTTCTGCAGCCTATTAATCATAAAGTGAATTACTTTATAGTTGAATCTACACAGATTCATGTAAGCCATGATAAGGGAAGAGTTGTAATAGAGGAAAGGAAAGTGGTAACCACTTCTTTGTAACGACTGGATGAACGACCCCATTCAGGTCTTAGAAGAAGGGAAATGATCCTCTCAGATCATATATGAAATTTCTCTATCATAAAGTGAAATAGGTTGAGGTGGAGCATAAACAAAACATATTACGGAGAGAAGAGTAATATTAATCAGGGTTCATACAGAAGAAGCATTACCCGTCGTCTATAGCTCTGAAATCCATGTTGTCAATAACAGACAGGATCTGTTTCTCACAGGCTTCACTTGTCTCCAGAAGCTGTTTCTGATTATCTGAAATACAGGTTGCTTCAAGGAGTTTATGGGTAAACTGGATCCCACTCAATGGATTTTTCATCTGCTGTCGAACATAAGCGTATTCTTTAAATTTCGAAAGGGGTTCTTTATCGTCTTGTCTCTCATCTGATGTCTCTGGGTCAACCATCGTAGGCTGCAAGAAGCAGAAACACCCAGTTACATTTCCATGCTCACCAGTTCTCTTGTTTGCTGTTAGGATCACTTCCACCAACTCCCCTGTCCTATTAAAAAAGCTAAATGGAAGCTTTTTGGTGTCATGGCCACCAATTGCTTGGTAGAAAAGAATCATAAATTTGGTAAGGGCATCTTGTCCCCTAAGATGACAAAGACCACCAAAAATTTCACCAGGAAGTGTTCTCCCCATGACCTCATATCTTGTCCAACCAGTCAACCTCTCCATTGCTGCATTCCACTCCGAACAACAAGCATTTTCATCAGAAGCAAATATCGGTGGAATCAATGGATTAAGACTTTGTACAATAGCCTCATAATCTCCTCGCAACTGAATGAATTTATCCATGACAGCTTTCTCGGGGGTGATATCTTGAGCCACAAAGCACACACCAACAACATCATTTTTGTGGTCCCTGCTTGTGCAGGTATTGGTCACAAGGTATATAACTGATTCTGGTGGATCTTTTCCAAAACTTCGCAGTTTTATTTCCACATTTTTGTCCTCCTCACCTGAATCATAAATTATCACAAGTTACAAAGACAGAGAAGTCCGGGTGGGGTGGGGGGTGGGGGGTAGCTGAGGAATGCTAGTGGAAGTAAGTTTCACTATGCAGCGGAGATGACTGATTAGTCAATGCTGAAAGCATAATATTGCCCCAAACAATGCATATATTGTAACACACAAGATGACAGTCCAATTCAATAGTGTAGATAGACAATTCTCTTACCAGTAGGCATGAATTTCAAATCAAAGAAGGTAGGCTCAAGTATGACTGCAATGCAAAAAAGAATGAATATAAAAGAACACAATGAACGCACACACAAGAATGATAGCCATGTAATGTTAAGCATGTTTCCAAATTATACTGATAGCTATTAAGGCTAAAAAAGTAGTACCTAACAGAGCTCTATGTAGAAATTTTTCAACAGTTGCATGTGAATCTTCATGAACAATATCATTAAGGAGAGACTTTCCAACAGCTTCACTAGCATGCAATCCTGTCAAGTCAGCAATCTTCTCATTCCATCCATTTATTAAGCCAGATGGATCAACTCCAAAAATTGGAGCAGTGGCTGTCTCAATCAACCTAACCATTTCCATTGCCACAGAACTAAGTTCATCCATGCTTGGCCCATCAGCACCATTCTGCTGAGAAGAGGTAGTAGTTTTTAGCGAGCTGTTCTCAATCTCTTGAATTGATTCTCTCATTATGATTTGTAGAGAATGAATGGCATTAATCTCCGGGACCTCCCATGGCAAACTTCTGCTTTTAACAACTTCAAGGAAGGCATTAAATGAAGATCGCGGGTGCATTTTTCCTCCATCATCTTCATCATCTGGATGATGCTTAGCACCTCCCCACTTGACTTCCTTTGCTGTGTGAGACCTGAACCAGAATAGAAAATCGTTGGAAGCAACTCTCGCAGTAGCCATGCCACAAACTGCATCTCCCAGAAAAGCCGCACCAGGATAACCAGCTTCTACAAGACAGTCCGTACTTAAACCTGTGGAATCCTTATGAGCAACTAGCAACCAATTTGCAATATCTTTAACTTGTTCTTCAGTTGGCGTCACCCCAAGCAACCAACATTTTCCACCACAATAAAGTGCAGCTCCATCACACTTCACAAGATCCTTAATAGTAGGGGATTGTGTTACAATACCAAATGGAACATCTCGAAGAAGCATGTCACATAGTAATGTCTGCATTTGGAGAGTTTTCTTCTCTGCCAATTGTGATGCCAATTGGAGCTCCATATTAAGCTGCAGGCTAAATGCCTGCGTGAAGAATTCACATGCATATCGAAGTGGGAAAGGCACATAGCGGGGAGAAGTGTGATGACAAACAAGCAAACCCCAAAGCTTCATTGAATCACCGGTATTAATAAGAACTGCCATCACTAACGACGCAATAGATCCCATGTTGCCCATATACTTGCTATGGCATTCATGAGGCGATCTAAGAGTTGAATTTACTAAGCAAATCGGCTGCTTTAGTTCTTCACTCTGAACAATCTTAACAGGCTGTGCGTTGCAATCACATATCATTCTAACTCTATTTTGTTTGAACAAGAATCGAGCAGCTTGTGGTACATCTGCTGCAGGATAATGCAAACCCAAATAAGGTTCCAAGTCTGATCTCCTAATCTCAGACACTATTTCACCATGATTATCATCATGAAACTTATAGACCATTACCCTATCATATCCAGTCAGCTTCTGCACATCTTCCACCGCGGTATCACAGAGAATCCCTACATCTCCACCAGGAAGTGACTGCAACCTAGTTATCGACCGGACAGCCAGTTTTTGTGACTGGACTGCCCCAGCTAGCAGCAATGCAGGATCACTAGAATTAGCAGGTTCTAAATCAATCACAATTCCCACATCAATCCTATGAAGTATAGCATAAAAGGGTTTATGGTTACTCCTAGAATGAACCCATATAGGGTTCAACAAAGAAAGTTCCCTAGATGCCATAACTTTGGCCAATGAATCCCCAGAAGAAGGGGTAAAAAGGGTTCTAGCATCAACCCCAATCAAACCTTTCAACTTAGCAGGCTCAACAATCTTTAAACCCAACATATCAAAGCAGTTCTCACTATAACCAATAATCTTGAAACTGGGTTCCTCGATAGCAACCATACAACCAAATGGCTGGACGAGACCACCCCTTTGAATTCTTGAAAGATAAGCAATGATTTCTTCTTCATTAGCATCTTCTGGTGCATAAGGCACTGATTTTGAATAGTCAAATGACTTACCAGACACAGTAGACTTTTCAAATTCAGCCATAAGCTTTGCATCAGCATTGTACTGAGCCATGGTAGCCTTGTTGGCTTTATGTTTCATGTGACTAGCAGCAGAGGAAGCAGAAAAGGTGGAATCTTCGTAAGTGTCTTTGTTGTTTTTGTTATTCTGGCTTGTGGGTGTTGTTCCTTTTCTTGTTTTACTGTTCTGCAACTCCATTTTTTGGGTTCTTGAAAATGGTTTATTCTTCTTAGAGATAGTTTCAGTACATAGAGCAACTCGAATTCTAGCATGACTCTACTTGATTCTTCTGCTTCCTCCCTCTCTCTCCCTTTTTTCTAGTACGCACTGTTGCTTATCTTTTTCCTTAATTGCTTTCTAATCACCGTCTTAATTAGCATCAAAGATGCCTGTAAACTCATACCGTATAAAGTTGATCAAATACACACATATCTTGTATGATAATTCATTTGAGACGCGCATGCTGTTATTCAAATTTATAATGATTTAAGTGTTTATATGCGGTCTAAATTAAAGGACATAAAAATTAATTACGATCAAGTTAAAGAATAAATTCATGAATTATAATGTCATTCTTATTTGCACAGTGATCATGAATAGCTTTCATCCTATTGCTATACTTTCTAATCACTCTGCTTATCTTTTCGTAAAAATGACAAATAAAAATGAATACAATATCAGGAATAGAAAGTGAGAATAACTACACGTAGTAGCTAAAATAGTAAATGGGTGAGTTTTTTTAGATGGATTTTTATGAACCACAAGGGGTATTAAAGTGGAGATAGCATAGCATGTGCCCCATAGAAGCAGGGAAAGAAGAGTGACTTGTGAGGAGAACGTAGGGCCTTTTAATATGCTTGGACTTTGGTGCATGAAAAAAGATTCCTTAAAAACAAATGGTGGAGAAGGGGACATCAAATCATCATTTGGTAAATATGGGAAAAGACATTAAATTCACTTCACCTCGGAGTAACTATAATTACATAGAAATTATATAAAAGTACCTGCTCAAATAAAAAAATTAATTAATGTGCATTGACATTTAGATTGATCTTTAAGGTGCTTCATTGAAATGGGTGGCCTGGGTTTGAACCTCATTGAGGTCATTTTTTTATTTTTTTCAACTTTTTAATTTTAAGCACTCGCAATCCTTAAATTCTCAATCCGTTACTGTACTCGATCGATCGTTGCATGTAAGATTAATAAAAAACATCATTACAATAAGAAAGTTGACGATATATATTAGTTATTAGTTATTAGTATAGTAAAAATATATGCAGACTTCAGATCACATACAAACTAGTATTCGTCGGAGTCTTGGAAGGTAAAGGTATAAATATGCGGAATTATTTTGTATTCGGTTGAAAGTGTTAGTTAATTATGAGATTATTTATCCTACTATTTATATTATAATCATAAAATAATGAGTTATCTTACATACAATCATTAGTTCTAAAATATTTTTTTTCTAATCAAACGACTTCGGCCCGTAAAGTCTAAACACGCTTTTGATTTCAAGTATAATTTAAATGAATTTAATATAATGTTCATAATTACCTTAGATATGTAAGAAATATCTACGGTACCTCTCTCTCTATATATATACTACGGGTGATATGACCCGTGTTAGCATAAACCCAATGTGAAGAATATTTTTAGATTAATTATTGTGAATTTTAATAATTTTTACGTAATTTTTAAATAATATATATTACACCCTCTATCTAACTTTTTATGGTATTGATACAATTTTGATAGTTAACTAATTTTTTAAATATTTTAAATTATTAATTATTGTGATTTATAGTATTTTTTTCTTCTATTCCAATTTATGTGGCAGTAATAAAATTTAGAAAGTCAATTATTATTTTTTACGTCTTTTTAATTATTTCATGTTGTTAATTATTGTGATTTATAATACTTTTACGTAATTTTCAAATATAAAACAGATTAAAAAAAAAGTAAAATAAACAAATATAAAAAGAAATATATAAGCTGACAGCACAAACAAACACGTCAAACAAACACGTTGATCTGCTATCTTCTTATTATCCTTTATAAGTGAGGTAATAAATCACAAATGTCAATTTAAGTGGCACAAGATTTAGATGACCATAATAATTAATTAAAAATAATATAGTAAAATCACGATTGAAGCAGCGAAGCAAACATGTCTTAAATGACGTGCAACAATTAATTAGAAGTGATATATCAAAATTACTATAAAAATAATTGTGAAAACAATTTAATTGAGCCCCATATAAGACGTCAAGTTAATTTAAAAAATCAAGAGTTAATTTATTATTTTATATTTATTTTACTTTTTTTATTAATTATTATTAGGGGTGATATAGTAAAATCACGGAGCAAGCAACCTGCTGAAACATACATGTCGAAACTCTCTTCTAATATATAGAAATATATACCAAAGAAAGTATCAATATGAGTTGTAGTATAGTGATGACAGGGTTGGAGCCACGCTTGGGTTAGGGGTTTCTTTGATTTTTTCGATAAAAACTATATTATCTATAGATGATTAAAATTAATTTTTATGTATGTATAATAGATGTTGAGCATATGTTTTAATTAGGTCGGATATTTATTTTTGAACCTCCTTAATGAAAATTCTGATTTTGTCATTAATTGTGGGATCAAAGGTGGCTAAGGGTATGGCTAAAGCGTTTGCTTTTGGCCCCCAAAAATTTTAATAGTAAATTTTATGATTTCAACTTCAGTTGAAGTAAAAATAAAGATTGTAAAAAATAATCTAAAAAAAAGGAAAAAGCTATTTAATTTTGAGAAAATGTTCTATTTCACCCTTGAACTATAACCAAAACGGCTGAGACACACCTCAACTTAAAGGGGTCCTATTACCCCTGAACTAATTAAAAATGTAATTTTGACACCCTTAGTGCCGACGTGGCACAACATACTGAAGGGTCCACATAGGCACACGTGTGTACCACGTATATGCCACGTAGGCACTAAGGGTGTCAAAATTACACTTTTAATTAGTTCAGGGGTAATAGGACCCTAGTTAAGTTGAGGTGTGTCTCAGCCATTTTGGGTATAGTTCAAGGATGAAATAAGGTATTTTCTCTTTAATTTTTATCAAAATATTTTAGAATTTTGAATTAAGCAACTCAAACTTCATATTAATAAATAATATTTTAACAATAATATCCAAGTTAATATATACCAGACAAATGCTAACATTTAATTAACTAAAATTAATTTTTACTTTTATTAATAGATATTCTAATACGAATATCAAACACCGTATAAAAAAAATGTAGATATATTTTTTTTTGTATTTTATACCCATCAAAACAGACGTAGTACGCTGCCACCTTTTATCTGAAAATTCTATCACATTCGGATGAGTCCAACAATGAAATGAATCTGAGAATCATATCCTCACCAATAGAGATATTTGGATGAATCTAAAAATAAAAATAAAAGATTCGAATCAGTGTCTATCTTATGTACGCCGCCTCTTATCTGTGAAATCCTCAACATTAAAAACAAAATATCTAATCAGTTTAAAAACAAAATATCTGAATCATTGTAGCTGTTTTTTCTGTAAAATCCTATATTCCACCGCCTTTTCGTGAAATTCTATGCTCCACTGTCTTTTTGTAAAATTCTATACTCCACCGCCTTTTCCTTATCACATGAACATTAAAAACAAAAAGATCTGATCTATATACTCTGCAATAGTATACTCTGCAACAGAAAATATTCGGATGGATTGACATATATATGAACATTAGAAACAAAAAGATTGGATATATATACTCTGCAACAGTATACTCTATAACAGAAAACATTCAGGATGGGTATGATATATATGAACATTAAAAACAAAAAGATGTGAATCTATATACTCTGCAACAGAAAACATTCGAAATTGATCTGATATATATATGAACATTAGGAACAAAAAGATCTGGATCTATATACTCTGCAACAGAAAATATTCGGGATGGGTATGACATTCAAGAGATATATATGAACAGAAATCATTCGGGATGGGTATGACATTCACAAGAGATATATATATGAAAATTAAAAACAAAAAGATCTGGATCTATATACTCTGCAATAGAAAACATTCTGAATGGATCTGACATTCACAAGATATATATGAACATTAAAAACTAAAAGATAACGTAGACTCTTATTCTGCGTATTTTTGTACTCTGCCACCTTTTTCTGTAAATTTCTGTACTCACCAACCTGATAGGACAAAGCTAGCAATGGATGAGAGTAAATTAACACAAGAAATATATGAATCACTAATCGAAAACAACCTGATAGGAGAAAGCTAGCAATGGATGAGAGTAAATTAACAGGTGAAATGAAATTATATAGTGACTTCGGTGATTAGGGTAAATAGGACAAAATTAATTGAATGAAACTTGAAATGAACTTTAGTGTAGATATTAGTGAATTTAAAGCATCTAACAGGCATGCACTTAGTTTCACGAAGACACATGGTTTCCTTTGGGTTTTCATTTACTTGTCATCTTTTTAAGTTTCACGTCTTTTAAAAAATATTAATCAAAAGATAATTTAATTAAATTATTTTTATTTATCATTCAACTTTATTTAATGAATTATATTAATATTTTTTCATATTTATCACTACTAAGAATAAAAGTAAAAACTAACAACTAATTATACATTTGATTTTGTGGAATGACAGGTATTAAGCGTTGTCTTGAAGCCATGTCTAAAATGTTTCTAATACTGTACTATGATTAACCAAATATAGCTGAAGTCTAGACAACCGCTGCATATTAACCAAATATAGCTGAAGTCAAGGCAAACTAGCCACTCGCGGGTGCAGTTGCACCAGCACCAGCTGGATACTTGGAAAGTCCCAAATCTCCGCGGACCCTTAAGATTCATTCAAAACCTTATGAACTCAAATAATCTATGCTATCATATCAAATTTGATACTCCGAATTCAATGGCGATATCAAATTTTCAAAAGAACATCGTTTTCATAAAGTTAACCTCCGAAATTTAATTTCACAACTTTCTGAACCGACGATCGTAATGATATAAAAAAAACCATTAAACCAAACCAACCACGCTACCAACCTAAACTTGACGTTTCAAATTTACTGGAGCAGTCCGTTTTGCCATCTGACGCAAAGATCAATAAATATTGACCGACGTTAATTATAAGACTTTTCAAGCCACCAAAAACCATAATTCCATTTATGTTACACTGAAATGCATTGGGAATTGTGTCAAGCATCCCCACACCCCAGAAATACCACAACGCAACCATAGAGAGGGGTAAAATGGTCAAATCACACAAAAATGAATATTTCACATATATCATCGAAATTCAGGTCATTACATCATCCACCACTAAAAATCTTTTTCATCCTTGAACTAAAGGCAATGGAAAATATCAGAATCATCAAAAAGCTAGGGATAGATCTAAGCATATCAAACTTGACCTCCCAAGTAGCCTCATTTGCAGATCGATGTTTCAACTAGACATTAACCACTCAAATAACTCTAGAAAGCAACCGCCTGACATCTTTAGCCAAGACGAAGATAGGCTCCTCAATAAAACACAACATCTCATCTAACTGAACTGAATCCCAAAAAATGACATGAGACTCATTTAGAATGTAACGATGAGGCATAGAAACAAGAAAAGCTGGATAAACAGCTGATAAAGCTGGGGGCACATCCAACTTATAAGTCACATCACCAATAGTTCGAAGAATATCAAATGGTCCAATATACCTAAGACTAAGTTTGCCCTCTTCCCAAAACTCAGCATACCCTTCATGGGAAAAACTCAAATGAAAACACGATCACCAACACTATGTTATTCTTCCTTCTACGGGTACAAGAATCTGTATACTAGAAACAACCACTTCAAGTAGTTCAAGTTTAAGAACAAGAACACAATGAAGTACAAAAAATACCCTCAACCCAAGATCAAAGTGATCTTTATAAGAGGTGTATTTTATTTTCAGAAATAAAGATGAAGCAGAACTAGCCAAGTCGTCCGAATTCACGAAGTTTCCTTAAGGAAATAATTCCCCTCACTGTACTCGAGGTTGTAAAATTTTTTCTCCCAGGATAAAATGGTCAAACAAACCAACTGTAGCGGTACCTCAAACAATTGGAATATCTTCGAACTCATTGAACGTTTTGAGTGATCACACAAAATAATTTTTAAGTCAAGAAGAGTGTTTTTATTCTGAAATTTTTTTTCGTCTCTAAACCTGTGAATGAAAGTAGGTTTATATAGCCATAACATGTCTCTTCTGAAAAGAGGCAATGGTTCACTTTAAAGGTTGCACCTCTTTCTGAAAATTCATATCTATTCATCAAAGTGTGCATCTTTTCCTGAACAGTCATCTAATTTCATGAAACAGTGTGTTACTTCGTTGAAGGATTGCATCATTCTGAAGCATGCATCAGTTCATGAAGCAGTGCATCAGTTCACTTGAAACAGTGCAACTGAAGCATCAGGGTTTGTTCGAAACATTGCAACTGTAACTGCATGCATATTATATAAATGGAGTATCAGAAAATTTTTCCTGCGTTTTTCTTTTGGTATGTTTGGATCTCAAATAAATTTTGTCCAAAAAGATAAATCTCATCAATCAATTTCCAAATTCAAAGCCAAGCAATCGACAACGACTACGCGAGGCATCTCTTATTTCTTGCCTCACCTACCTTGTGAGGTAAATGTTCTTGATTATAAACACTTCCAAGTTCTCTTCTTCCACTAATGGGGGAGAAAGAGTAAACTTTCTAATTTGGGAGTAAATTTTCTAATTTGGGAGTACATTTTCCATTTTAGTGTCTCATTCCATCCACTATTTTACTCTCCATTTTTCCATTCACACTTCTTTCAAACCCAACACACTAAATCTCAAGGAACAAAGTCTACTATCTACAACACTAAATCTCAAGGAACCAGATGATTTTGTGAAATGACAACTAATTATACCTCTAGATTTATTAATGTGCAGCGGTTGCCTTGACTTCAGCTATATTTGGTTAATCATAGTACAGTATCAGAAACATTTTAGACATGGCTTCAAGATCAGCTTCTAGACACATTTGAAGCAGTGGATGCCAATGCTCTGATTTCTTCATTGGTAACATTATCAAGAGGACCCCCACTTTATCAGTGAAAAGCATTTCACAGAATGTTGGTCCAGTCCGAACTCTGGCATTCCCTTAAATTGGAATGTGTTTCTGCTTCTGGTGAACTAATCACAAGGCTCCACTATCCATTCCCTCAATGATAGTCAAAAGGATAATCCTACCAATAATCTGAACAAGAACAAAAGCCATCCCTGAAGTGATGAAAGCGGCTTGAATCTCTTACAATGATTTCACGATCAATAATTTTTGCTATGAGCTTGATGGCAGAATGGCAGTCACCGCAGACACGCAGGTTCTTCATCACTGTTATAGCACTACCACGTGTTGTAATTAATGCAAAGCAAATACCAAGCCTCTCACTATGATATGACAGCACAACTTCCTTCTGTTCGTCGTCTACGTCATGCATTGCATATCTTTGATCAGGGACATAACCATATTCCTTCAACTTTTCCGTCAACAAATTCCAGCTTTTCGTATATCCTATCACTTAGAGCATGTGAAGTATCACCAGAAAGAAATGTGTGCCGGATTCCCTTCTGATTAACCCAGCGGTATCCTGGTTGTTACCTCTTCTTTTCATATTTCCTCCAACTCTTGCAACATCACTCCATCTACCAGAAAAGGCAGAAATGTTAGATAATAAAACATAAGCAGTGTGAATCTAATCTACTGTAATATTTCTGCTGATTAGATTCACATTGCCTGAAAGGACAGACACTGGATAGAATGAGTAAGCTCACGTTCTTATGTGAAAAAACAGCAATAGACAAATAGCACTCAAGTTACCTGAACTGCAGATGAATTAATTCCTTTCCATCTTGTGTAAGTCTTAAACCAGGTAACACCTTGATTTCCACTCAACCATCCAGAGAAGGTGCATGATGAACTACAGTAAGCAAGAAATCTGACAGAATAAGCTGAAGCTTAATTTGATCACCATATAGAGGAATGGTTTTGATCTGGTCACCATATAGCGATATTGAAGCCAATTACAATTAACTAACATCGATAAAAAATTTAACACTTTTTATTAACGTGCATATTTCGATATCGCTAAAACCTTTATCCTATAGTGATTACAAGTTCCAAAAGATAAACATAAAAACAAAAGACCTGAATCAGCGTAACTGCCTTTTTCTGTGAAATTCTATACTCTTATACTCCACCGCTTTTTATCTTTTTCTGTGAAATCCAATACTCCTATACTCCGCCGTCTTTTTCTGTGAAATCCTATACTCCACAGCAACAGAGACATTCGGGATGAGTGATATATATGAGTTTTGGAGACTTATCAGTGGATACAGGATATAGGCAACAAATTGATCAAAATAGAAGTAGGTTACGCTTTACATACGCCGCCTTTTACCTGTGAAAATCTTATCGTCCGCAACAAAGACATTCCATAGTCATGTTATTGCTACTTGATTCTGTAAATATTCGTTGCGTCAACTAGACGGTATATATATGTTCTACTTAGGCAAACATGTTTTTTATTTGCATATATATATAAGTTGTTGAATCCTTTGCATGAGATTATTATTAGTACTTATTTTGGATTCCGTTATTTGAATTTCCGACTCCGCCATCGGTAATAGACTCAAAAAAATCTTGTGTCATAAATGATTTTGATGTCAGAATTTACAATGGAAGGAGAAATGGTAGCACTTGTCTTTTTAGCATTTCTTTGGTTGAGTAATGCGTATGAGGTCACGGTATCTTATATGATGGCCTATGATGAGGGTAGTATCTTAAAATTAAAAGTTATGCCTCCTTTAAAAATATTACATCAAAAAATAATTAACATACAAGAAAAATGGGATAACTTTAAATTATATTAATAATATTTTTATTTTTTGTTTGTACTTGTGTCTATGTATTTAAGGAGTTTGGCTTTAGGCCATAAATTTGTTGAGATACTCATGAATGAGACTATTCCATCCTTATTTTTTTATTGAAAGCGTAGCTTCAGAATGAATTCTATAATGTGCGATTTGAATGAATCTAAACTCTAATATAGGTGCATATTCTAATACGAATATCGAATACCGTATAAAAAAAATCTAAAAATGTATGTATATTTTTTGTATTTTATACTCCCATCAAAACAGATGCAGTACGTCGCCCGCCTTTTATATGTGAAAATTCTATCCTCCACCCGCTGCTTTTTATTTATGAAAATTCTATCCTCCGCCACACAGAGATATTCGGAATGAGTCTAACAATCGGAATGAGTCTGACATTACGTGTGAGAATTCTATCCTCCGCAATGAGTCTGACATTACGTGTGAGAATTCTATCCTCTGGAATGAGTCTGACATTATGTGAGAATTCTATCCTTCGCAACAGAGACATTCAGATAAATCTGAACAGAGACATTCGGAATGAATCTGAAAATAAAAACAAAAGATTTAAATCAACGTAGCTGCCTTTTTTTGTGAAATCCTATACTCCACTGTCTTTTCTTGTGAAATCAACAGAAACTCTGATATTCACAGGAGATATATGAACATTAAAAATAAAAGTTCTGAATCAACGTAAATGCTTGTTCTGTGTAATTTTATACTTTACCGCCTTTTTCGATAAAATTCTATACTTTATAACATAGACATATGGAAGAAGTCTGACATTTACAAGAGATATATGAATCACTAATCGAAAACAAACTGATGGGAGAAAGCTAACAATGGATGAGAGTAAATTAACAAGTGAAATGAAATCATAGAGTGACTTCGGTGATTAGTGTAAATAGGACAAAATTAATTGAATGAAACTTGAAATGAACTTTAGTAGTGTAGATATTAGTGAATTTAAAGCATCTAATAGGCATGCACTTAGTTTCACGAAGACACATGGTCTCCTTTCCGTTTTCATTTTACTTATCATTTACTTGTCTCTTTTTAAGTTTCACGTCTCTTAAAAAATATTAATCAAAAAATAATTTAATTAAATTATTTTTATTTATCATTCAACTTTATTTAATGCACTAAATTAATATCTTTTTATATTTATTACTATTAAGGATAAAATTAAAACAAACAACTAATTATACATTGATTTTATAGAATGACAAGTATTAAGAAGCATCTATATTTAATAAGAACTACAAATAATTAGGAATGAAAGGAGTATTTAGCGGCAATTAGTTAAAAATACGATAACTTAAGTGACGCTAAATTATATTTTTAGAAATAATTATTAGTGACAATTATATTTTAAGAATGACTACGTCACACCATTATCATATATATATTACTGTATTTCTAGTATATATTTTTAAGAGCAATACAAATAAGAGATGCAAAAAAATAATTAGAGTACAAAGATTATTTTGGTTCTTTTGAAAAAGTTATCTAACTCGATACTCATAATATTATTAGCCATTAAGATTATATATAAAGGTAAATTAAAGGAGATTATAGAGGTGGGAGTTATTATATAATGATGAATAGTAATGAAAGAAATATATGTGCCCATCATAAACAAAAGTACTAGCTAGTCAGAATTAGGATGTGTTTTTGGTATAGGAAAAACATTTGTTCTGAAAAAGGCTTTCTAGTTTTCTTTTTCTCAATCTAGATCCGATTTTCTGAATTTGAGAGTTCTTGACAAACACCAAAAAATGAAGAAGAGAGCAAGAGGGTTTTAAGAAAATAAGTTATTTAAAAATGAGAAAAATAATTCTTTTAATAAAAATATGAAAAATAAATTACATAAATGACATTCAAAGTATATTGTCTCCTTCGAGTGTCCGGACGTTCTCAACCCTCAGCCATTAATCATCCCAATTCCACCACCCGAACCCTCACTCCCCACGAACCCATGTTTATAGTATTTTTTTATATTATAAATTACGATTTGGGGTTAATATTTTTTCGTACTAATTAAATATTAAAAAATAAATAAAAACCATGCTTATTTTTCAAGGAAATAGCACTTTTCTTCACAACAAACACACCTTTACTCCTGTTAGGAGCTATGAATTACAAATGGACGCCTACGTCTAGAGCCTATTTTGGATGACTTTATAACTTATGTCTTATATTATAAGCATAAGTTAGAATTTCTAACTTATGATATTTAATTTATTTTAATTATTTCAACTTAAAAATATAATATTTTTCTTTTAGTTACATACTACAAAATTATGTAAAAATTATTTTAATTTAAAACACTAAAACAAGTCAATCCAAACAACCTCCTAATTCTTCCATAACACAGACTTACAACGTACAAGTGTTAAGTTTGATATGAAAATGAAAATGAATCATGACAAACAATAGCCTACACCTTCATCTGGCACGTACAGTCTAATTAATCCTTCTGGTCTTTTTTTTTTTTTTTTTTTTTTTCATTCGATATTTGATACTTATATTGAAGTCCGATTAATTTAAATTCGCATCGAATAAGATCTCAATCGGGATAGCGCTCCCTATCATGAATATTTTCATACCCAAAATTCGAATTTGAGACCTCTAATTAAGGAAGGAGCAGTCTCATTCACTGCACTACATCTTTTGATGATAATCTTTCTAGTCATGCAACAAATATGTCCAAAATTTACAAATGGAATCATACCGTCATTTCCTATGTTCTTAAAAATCAGTATTTGTAATACTTAAATAGAAATAAATCAGTAAGGGGTTATTTCAGAGAGAGTGTTAAAAAAATAATGCATGTGTTAACCTTACGTATTTTTTTTTAATCTTATGTATTACTTGTATCTTATTTAATATATTTTTTAGCTTTAAATATAAGTATTGTGGTGTCTGGTGTGTATTACTAGTACTATAATTTTTTAAGTTATATAGGTTTTCTCATAAAGATAAAAATTTCATAGTTAAGTTGTGAAAACTATTAAAATTGTCCAACTTTTTTATACTAATCTTACTAAATAAGTAAAAGTTCATACAACATCACAAAACTATTCTAAGAGAATATAATATTTATTGATCGAAATTTAATTCAATAAAAAAAGTAAAACTGAACATGAATTATAACGTACTAGTACTCTTTAAAATAATCTCCAACAGAATACAGGCAATCTTCTCAATTTGAAGTAATAATTAATTTGATTGGTTAAAGGCTGGTGAGAATAATGATTGTATTTGATATAAATGGTTTAAAAATTGATAAGAGTAATAATATCAATCACTATAAATTTTGTTCATATGAAGTAAATGATAAATATAAATGATGGTCTTTTTTTTTTATAAAATATAAATTTGTTGGTCAACTTTTATATTTGAAAAAATTCAAATTATGATATGGAATTCTCAAATCAAGTTTTTTAGTGAATTTGAAATTTCATCTCATGATTTAAAATCATGAAATGAAATCATAAATTCAAACCTACTTAAGTAGATCAAGTTATTTTAAACATAAATCATTCATCCAAATAAAAAATTCAGTAATTATATATTGATATAGAGAGAGAGAGCCTTCTATATTGTGTGAATTGTATTTAATACGTCAGTTCTATTTGATTGGGAATTATGAAGCTGCTGGCATAAAAAAATAGTAAGACAGAAATTAAGGTAAAATAGTCGTAATTGGATTTGAAGTGAAGTATAGAAAATAAAGTAGGTGAAATGTGGAAGTTTTAATTCACTTCCAATCCTTGAACGTAAGTTGAAGAATTAATTATTGACCACTGAATAGCTCAATACCAACATGGGTTGTGGTGCAGTGGATGGGGGTAGGTCGAGGGTTTGATCCTAGATATGAAGAAAACTCTGTTAGGAGCGTTGTCACCTTAATGAGTCCTGCAACGCACGATCTGCATTACTCGAGGTTCCAATGCTTAGTGAAGAGTTGTTGAAAATAGTGAGTTTAAATTAGTTCAAATATTTGGAAATAAAAAATTCTATTGTACTTGCCAATCAATTTTATTCCTAATTAATGATACAGTTACTAAGATTTGTCGAGTCAGTCATCAACAATAACTTTAATGCTGAAGAGGAAAATAGTTTTTCTTAAAATATGGTTTTGATTTGTGAGGATATCTGGCATCTTAGACATTATATGAATTATATATAGACTATTAACAGGGGCGGCTCTACCTCTTAAAAAAAAAAAATAGACGGCCGTCTTAGACCTCCAAATTTAAGGTACCTTATTTTTTACGATAATATATTATAGATTTTTTAAAAAATAAATAAATATTATTTATAGAAAAATATTTTTTTTATAAAAGGAAAGAATTATTAGAAGAAATTCATATATTTAGAGTATTATGTCTCAAGAAAGATTAAATGCATAGATTATTTTATTACTTAAAAAGAAATAATTAGAAAAAATCGATTATATAATTTTAAAATAAAAAAGATAATTAGAAAAAATCGATTATATAATTTTGAAAATTGAGTTTATTAAAAAAAAATCATTTTTTCTTAAAAATTTAAGTCCTTTGTTTAATTTTCGTCTTAGGTCACTTATATGCTTGAGCCGCCCTGAGCCTATAGTTATATAAGTAGGCATGCTAATACTTATCGTAGTTTTGTTTAATCTCTAGTGCGTGAAGCCTTTTGACAGGAAAATCTTTCGATTTAAATTGTTGATGAGGCTTTCTATTATTTTGTAGGATTGACTAGTGGTATTTGATTTTGATGAAAATATATCATTTTTGTTGGGGAAAAAAAAAAAAAGACGTAAAGCTCATCATCTAGTTAAAATATGACTGCAAAATGTAACATATCCAAGTTACGCTTTTAAAAAAGTTCAAAATATTTGATCAAGAAGAAGAAGAATCAGTCTTCATTGGGAATGCCCATTCTTGAAAATATTGGAGTCCAAAAAAAAAATGATTATTCTCCTTGTTTCTATTTATGTGAAAATATTTAATTTACCATCATGTTTAAGATTAAATTAAAGAATTTTAAGTTTATGATCTAAATATATAAATACTTAAATGGCTATAAATTATTTTATAAAGAATAAAATGAGTAGTTCAAAACTAAATTATTACTAAACATAGGAAAATTTCTTTTTTTTTTAACAAGACTAAAATGAAAATTACAATTGTAATAAATAGATGAATACACATATCAACTATCTGTATTAACTGATAAATTAGTAGATAAATGTCCAAAAGAAAAGTCATAAAAAAAAATCTCAACTTGTCCGATCAACTTACTTTAGCATTTAAACTAAATTTCTGTTTATTTACCCCCTTAACATCTTTAAAATATATTATTTTCACACCTCAAAATTGAATATCACCCTCACAATGGAGAGAGTGTTACACTCGCCCACATCAGCGCCACTTCAATGTCACGTCGAAGCCACGTCATTGCCATGTAAGAAATTACTATTTTTCTAAAAAAAATCAATTCCCCACACATTATTTATATATATATAAATATAAATGCAGCCCCCCTCCTACTCCTCTTCCACCGCCCCCCACCCACTCACCCACCCCCCAAAATATTTCTTCTTCAATCCCTACGCATGAAATAATCCATCATTAGAGTCAAATATGAACAAAATGTTCAAAACCACCACTTATTCGACGAAATGCCTCAACAAAATCCGAATTCAACCCAGCCCCTATTCAACAAAATGCCCCGATGAACATCAACAATGGCATCAACTTCATTTCAACAACAGAATTCTCCAACTCAAGATGACCAAATTGAATTCATCGTATTTGGTGAGATTAAATTCTTTAATTATACGACATCGAACTCTTCATCAGAATTCTTCAATTGAATTCTTCATCAAATTTGATGAATTTCCAATGAGCACAAGACGTGAGAATTGAGAAAAATTAATAAGCAATTAGCGATGACCTTGTTCGATATAGAAAAATACCAATCGAATTTTCGGTTAATGAAAATTAATATAGCTGCAATTTTTTATTTTTTTTAACAAATATGAAAATCAAAAAAGGTGATACGGAGTTGAGAAACATTAAAGTAATGGAGATAAAGTAAAGGAATTGAAGTAATGGAGAAACGGGTGGTGGGGTACGAAGAAGAAGAAGAAGAAGAAGAAGAAGAAGAAATGGGTGGGGGTGGGAGTGGGGGTGGGGGGTGGAAGTAACAAAGAAGATGAAGAAATGGGGGCGGGGGTGGGGGGTATGAAGAAGATGAAGAAGAAGTTGGGTGGGAAGGGGGTGATGGGAACGGGGCGGGGCGGGTAAGAAGAAGAAAATGAAGTTGGTTCTTGATTTTTTTTTAATTTTATAAAGATGAAGTTGGTTCTTTATATCTATTTATATGTTTAATAATAATAATAAAGTGAACCCTTTAAGAAAAAAAATTTACTCAGTTTTTTTGTCACGTCAGTCGTAGAGGGTGAAATTAATTCACTTGAAAGTTGTTAAGGAGGTGAATAATTGTCTGATTAGTTTAGGGTCTAAAGTAATTTTTGGTGACAAGTTCGGGGGGGTTGATGTCTTTTCAATGTCCAATCCTTTTTTTTTTTTTTTTGATAAAATTAGAAAATATTGATGACCTCTATCAATATCTTCTTTTAGGCCAAACCCATTGACAACCCCCTAAACTTAGTACGATCTTTCACTTTGGCACCTCAAGTGATCATTATTCATTTTTGACACCTCAAGTGGCCATAAAGTATGTTATTTTGACACTTTTTTGCACAATCTGAAAAATATGTGATCTGTGTGTAGTACACGCGCGCTAATGTGTAAAACAATCAATAATAATAAGACAATTGACATTTTTATTAAAATAATTAATTTAAATTAAAAAATATAAATTAAATAATTAATTTAATTTAAATCAAATTAAATTAATATTTTCACCACCCCCATCATCTTCTCCACTCCCCACCCCACCTGTAAATTGTCTTCTCCACCCGCCCCCGACCCAATGCATTCTTCAACCCCTCAACCCCCAAATTACATGCTGACTCCCCTCCCCCAAATGTCGTCTTCTCCAACACCCCCTCCGCTCCCCTAAACAAAATTGTTTCTTCAACACATTCTTTTAATCACCATCATTCTTGAATTTTTTTTTCAAACTCAAAACATATAAAAAACTGGAAAAGCTAAAAATAAATACTTGATGTGTTTGGCCTATTCTGTTTTTTAAGTGTTGACATTTTTTATTTTTTTTTGGGAGGGGGGGGGGAGGGTGTTAATGATGTCATGGGTGGGAGAGGAGAATTTTATTTTTGTTACTAGGTGTTGTTGACTTGTTCATGGAGAAGAAACTGATAGTGGGAATTGAAGGTGTAAATATGGAGGTGAAGAATTCGTGGAGTTGTTGCTGTGGAGGAGTATTTGTTAATTGTCATTGGGTTGTTGTTAGTGTGTTTATGTTTAAAATTGAGATTAGAGGGCGTGTTTCGTTGATTGGAAGGAGTATTATTTGGTGTTCATAGTGTGTATTATTGTTGTAGGTATGTTAATGGAGTGAAATTTATTTTGAATGTTGATTTCACCTCCATTAATGGAGGAGCTAAAAAAAGGTTGTGTGAAAAAGACAATGTGAGGGACTTTTTTGTAATTATTTGGTTATAAAATACGTGTCATTAATTCATTGGACCAATTGTTGCTGATTTAATAATAAAGATTTTTAATAATTTTTAAAAAATTTAAAAGATGAAAAAATTATGAAAATATTCTTAAAAAATTATAAAAATACCCCTGAAACGCACCAAAAAAACGAGTGTAATACACTCTCTTTGCTGAATCAGTAAAAGATGTCAAGATGACACATTTATAACTATATGAGATGTCCAAAATGAGTAATATCTACTTAAAATATCAAAGTAAAAGATCATGCCAAGTTCAAGGGATATCGATGAATTTGTCCTTTCTTTTAACAAGAAGTACGAAGTATTGTTCTGCATTCATTTCATTTCAATTTGGACCATATTTTGGGAGCGTGTCCTGCACGTACTAAAATGGCACGTAAAGCAGCAGCCACTTCCTCTATGACTGCTCCCTTTTTGAGAAATCTCCACGTGTCACTATGTCATTGTTGACTTGGTAATCTTCCACGTGGCAAATATCTACCAGCACAAGCCCATTCTAAACACTCAATCTCAGCCACCCATTTTCTTCTCGAAAAAATTGCTCCGAGTGTACGAGTTAGTTATCTGAATTTTTTAAGGGTCGTAATTAGGAGTGGACGTTCGATATTTTGATTTGAGTTTGATTTTTTTATTTTGATTTTTTCAGTTTTCAATTTTGAAATTATATGAATCGAACATCGAACCAAATTTGTTCGATTCTGTTCGATTTGGTTTATATAATTTTCGATTTGATTTTATTTCACTTTAATAATTTTGATTTTTCAATTTTGAGCCGTTAAACAATTGGAGGACCGACACAGATATACTTTAGATGAGAAAAAACAATTTGGAGGATCAACACAGACATTAAACAATATTATATAGTTTTATACTATACAAACAACAACATTCATGGAAACAACAAAGGAAACAGCAGCAGTCATGAAAGTTGGGACCATTTTCTGTTCTAATTTACAGCAGCAGCCAGCAGTCACATAGAAAATTGTCATAGATTAGTAAGTATTTTTTGTTGGATTCGAAATAGAGATATTAATCATAAGATGATAAAGAAAAAATATATTAAATTATATTATTTGATGTGATTCAGTCAATTGACCTACATATGAAAATTAATATTAAAAAAATTATGAAATTATCGAGAGAAAATCTCTCCCTAAACTTGACTCTATAATGACTATATTGAGTTATGAAATAAAAAAACGGATCCTCAATTTATAGAGGTACGAAGGTTAGCCAAATCTAAAACAGAATTATATTTTTTTTTTTCAGAAAAAGTAAAAATCAATTATTGTAATACTTTGACTTTCTTCAATAGAATATTAAAACCCAGTCTTGGTAAGAAAATTAGTGTAAAAATTCTAACACATTCTGAATTAGAGGTTTTGAATTTTATATTTTCTTGAACACGAGTCCTCTTTGTTAGGAGCGCTTCAATCACCAATATGAATTTATTTTATGCGAATTCAAATTTAGACGAACCTATGTACAAGTGTCAGATAACGACTGAGAAATAAAAAAATATAAAATATTCTCTTTCTGTAATTCTCTCTCCTTAGTTTCCTTACCTTTATTTTTTTTATTTTTGAAAAAAAAAAAGATTGATATTCATTTGTTTCCTTTTTATATATGTTTTTATAAACAGATACATTTGAATATCAATATAATTATGTACCCTTATAATAAAAACCCACTTATGACAATTAATGTGATTGGTAATCATCTATCAAAACAGATATATTGAATGTAATATAATATTCTATCAACTTGTCGTGAATTGCGTATCACTGTCTTTTTTTTTGTGTGTGTGTGTGTAATCATAAGAGACTAATATCTTAAGTAAAACTATATAAATAAAGAAAAAAAATGTCATGAGGAAGATGGAATAAATAAAGAAAGATACATGAAAGAAAAATTGAATCAATTTAGACAAGGGGTTCTAGGAGTGGAAATGTAAAATCATGACAATTTAATAGTGTTTGAGAGTTATCAAATATAATAACTAAATTGAATACAACATGAAATTTTATCGATTTATCATGCATGATCTACACGCCCATCATTTTAGAATGTGTCCTTTTTTCATGTTAAATTTTTAAAATCATAAATAAATATATCCTCACTAAAATTAAATAAATAAAAGAAAGAGGTAGAATTATAAATGAAATGCAATAGATAAATAAAAGGTAGAATCAAGAAAATCGATAATTACATAAAGGCTAAAGCTGAACAACATCGACATAAATGAAAGGCAGTATTAGATTTCTTAAATATAGTTTTTCTATTTGTAATTAATGATTAATAGTTTTTTTTAAAAAAAAAATGGTTTGCATAATCTATAAATGTTTAAGGCTCTATTTGTTTGCACTTAATAAAGGTCTGAATCTAAATGATTCAGAGTTCAGCCCATTAAGTGTATTTTTATTTTTTTTTAAAAAGCCTCTTAATGTATTTGAAAACATCCGAATGAATCAGATATGAAAAAATGTCTAAATAGCATTCAGACTCTTTTTAAAATATAATCCAAAACTCTCTCACTTTATTATTTCCTCTCTCATCTAACGTTATCTTTCCCTCTCTTCACGTTTCTCTCTCTCTCCCTCTTCACTTGCTTTCCTTCTCTTTTAGTATGATTTACCAAAATTTTTTATAAATATTTTAGTTATCAATTTGTGTATTTATTAGTTGCTAAACTCTAAATTTTTGCTTGCAATTTTTTGTTTTGATTATAAAATTTGTAATTCTTTGGATAATAGAATTTTATGTGTGCCTGTTCATAACGTAACATTGAACTTACTAATGATATTTTCACTCAAATTTCATGGTTAACAAATAAACACGTGTTCGTTCTTGTATTAATTAGTTATTCAAATACTTTAATATTTATGCATCTAAGTCAAAATTATATCTGATTAATTATTTTAGTTTGTTGGATCAGTTTAATTGGCAGATTACTTCATGTTGAATTTAATTTTTTATAATTACATCATATCACAATAATTTTTAATCGATATATATTTTTCTAATAATTTTAAAAATTCAATAATTATATTTAACATAATATATTTATCTTTAAATATTTTAATTATCACTCAAATAATATTTTTTTTGTTTAAGTTAATACTTTACGTAATATTTTTTTCATCTAAAATAATATTTTATTACTTTTTAAATTTGAATTGCATATTTATTATAAATAAATAAATTACGTATATTCAAATGTTAAAAAACAAACAGTCTTAATCATTCGATATCCAGATATGGATACAACATCTTAATCATTCAGATATCCATTCAGATTCAAACATCTTAATCTTAAACAAAAAACAAATGCATGCACCCTGAGTTGATATGAGAACTTGAAATCAAAATAAGTCAAGAAATTTAAAAAGTGACCAAAATAGGCCACCTATTTAAAAAGTTATCAAAATAGGCTAAATAAAATAATTTATTACGTTTTTCACTTTTTTGTTAACGATCAACTAATGGAATTAACTTTTTATAAAACGTAAGAAATTATTACGTTTTACATATTTATTTGTAAAACGTAATAATTCCTTACATTTTCTATAAAAAAAAATATGTAAAACGTAAGAATTTCTTACATTTTACACGAAATTCGATAAAAAAACTATAGTGTTTGTCACATCCCTAATAAATTACTATATTTTTTCTGAAAATTGTAGTAAAACATAGTAACAAATAGTTACGTGGTCCACTTTTTGAAAATATGCTACTGATTTCAGATGACATCACTGTGGTCCCCACCCCCACCCCACTTTCTTTTCTTTATCCTATTTCCTTTTAAGTTTATTATTACTAGTCCAAATATTATTTTTTCCCCTCTCTAATAAATTTTTAAGTTTTACATAAAAAATTAAAAATAATAAAAAAGAGAAGCATCAATTACCTCACGAACTTAACACTTTTTTTATATTTATTTTATATTAAAAAAATAACCGTTTCTATCCTTAATTATTCGATTTATCTATAAAAAAAATTATACTTTTGAGTTTTCCTCTACTCTAAAATAGTTTAGTGTTAAATTTTCGTCGGTCAAATATGCTATTATCTAAAAGAATTATATTTTGTTTGTGTGATAAAAATATGAAATTATTTTTTCGGTTAGTGTTCTATTGTAGAAATTAATATGAAATACGTTTCTTATTATAATTGATGGAGTAAAAAATCACAATTTGATTTGGGGTGTATAAAAATTGTACCGATAAAAATGTTATTAAATTATCGTTATTTTTTAATGATTTTATAAAAAAAATTATTGTGTTATTTGTTCGATTTCGATTTTTCTATTGATAAATCGATAATCCAATAAGATTATATTAAATAATTATTTTACACCCTATATATGTGTGTGTGTGTGTGTGTAAGTAGTATTTTGGTTGCAACTAAGATTCGATTGCAACTAAAAATTCATAAGAAACATCGGTACAATTTTTGCACACCCCTAAATCAAATTGTGATTTTTCACTCCATCAATTATAATAAGATACATATTTCATATTAATTTCTACAATGGAACACTAACCGAAAAAATTAATTTCATATTTTTATCGTACAAACAAAATATAATTCTTTTAGATAATAACATATTTGGTCGACAAAAATTCAGCATTTCACTATTTTGGAGTAGAGGAAAACTCAAAAGTATAATTTTTTGTAGCATCTCGAGAAAAAAATGATTTTAGTTAACTGCTTAAATTAAGTACAACTTTGATCTATAAAGAAAATTACGGTACAAAAAAAAAAACAAGTGAGAGTAGTATATATTGATACAAGGTATTTCTATTCTGCTACAGTTAAGATAAGGATTTGGGAGTATTTTGTTATATATATAAATATCTATATCTATAATATATTAAAAGTGTAAAGATCCTTAGAAAAGTGATTTGAAGTTTTTACCCTTCATTAAAATACTTTATAATAGACAAAATAGTCTTTTCATTATTTTTTTTAATTATTATTTAATTTTTTTTTATAATATTGACTCCTATTCTCTCACAATTAGAAGTTCTAAAATATATGGTAAGAGATATTCAATTTTTTTTTTTTTTTATAATATTGACTTCTATTTTTTTACAATTAGGAGTTTTAAAATATATGGTAGGAGATAATTTTTATTTCGTAATTTGTCTAAGTTTAGTTTGTTGAATTCACCATACATATTCAATATATATACACACTAACGTCCAGACAACACACGGGTGTCCGCCGAAAATACTCCAAGAAAATTGTTCTTCCAATTTTCTTGAGATTTTTTCTATCAATTACTAATAAAATTCTTGTTCGACGAAAATACTGCAAGAAAATTATTCTTTAATTTCCTTGAAATTTTTTCTACCAATTATTGATACTTTATAGGTGTAGTGTTGTTTTGGTAATCAATCCAAAATTGTTATTGTCATTGTAAAAAGGTTTCCTTAGATTTTTTATGTCTATATTTATAGTTGTTAGGTTTAATGTATAGGGTTTTTAGTGGTGAAAATAATCAGATTTTTTAATCGTATTTATTTTTTATTTAGTTTTGGGTTATTACAGATTTTGAAATAAATATTGATATTGTGATATAGATGATTGTTACTATTTATTATTTTTTCTGTTTAATACAGGTGTCAGATAAATATTCGGTCAAGTTTTATGAAATTTCAGTGTAAAAATTAGATTTAATCGTATTGTTCAGATATTTTGGTTATCATATTATTCTGTTGGTATATGCTATTTTTTTTGTTCAATGTGCCTAGTAGATGAATGTTCAATTGGGTTTAAGAAAATTTTGTGTAAAGGTAAGATTTAATATTATTGTTATAATATATCGATTATCATATTATTTGTTGTAGCTTTTGTTTTGTTGCTACCTATAATTTTTTTCTGGTAGATGAATGTTTGATCGGGTTAGAGGTTAGGTTTAATTATATTGTTCTAATATCTCGATTATCATATATTTTATTATAATATATGTGAATTTCAATATTTATTTTATGGGTTTGTATAATTCTTTTATCTTCTCCAAATCTCTTTAAATTTTGGGAAGAAAATCAAGGAGGAATTGAGTTTCAGTAGCTTATGAAGTGGTTGTTTTGGTGTTCAATTTTAAGAAGTATATATTTGCTTATCATATTTACTTATAGTTTGATTCTATGGGATCAATCAAAGTAAAAAAGTTATACCAAAATATTTTTTAAAATTACATGACATATTTGTCTTTACAATTAGATACATTCCAATAATATTTGTCTGAAGTAAAAATAATGCTTCCTTCATTTTATATTAGTTGGCACTCTTGCTAAAAATATTTATTTTATTTTAGTTGTTCAAGTTCTAAAATCAAGAGAAGTTTATTGTGTTTTTTTGAATACTACCCCTATCATTAAATGATTATGTAAAGTGTTTTTATTCAAATTTATATTTTTAATGCGTAATCAATGGGGTTACATTAGTAAAATAAACATCTATTAAATATTTTCTTAAGGAGAGTGTCAAGTCAATAGGGCCAACTAAAATGAAACGAAGAAAATATAATGAGAAAATGGTCAAAAGACCCTGCAAGCTTTGCCCAAAATTTCAACTACACACTTAATCTTCAGGAGAGTCCTATTAGCTCCCTCAACTATTTTTTCATTTATTTATTACCCCTCCAAATGCTAATGTGGCAAGGAAGGTGAGAACACCCCCTCTAGGCGCGTTGATTTAGTCCCAACAACTCCAAACTGAAGATTTTAGCCTTCCACCTGTATAATACACATCATTAAATGATATTTTGAAGAAATAAATCATGAAAAATGGATTGCAACGATTATTTCCTCTTCTTTATATTACTTTTCTCTTTGTCCACCTACTACCTTCATCTTCTTCCATTTTTTTTTTATTTCTTTAACCTAAGTTTTAGCTTTTAATCCCAATTTCTGAAAAGAAATCTATTAAGCAGTAAACATATGCTTAGGGCAAACCCTAACTAACAATGAAATTAGTTTATGACAAAAACATGTACCTCTCCTAAATTAAACCAGCAATCAAATGTAAAATTTTCGAAAATCCACAAAACTTTATCACTAAGAGTAGATTCATACACAAAAATGACTAAATTTGCATGTAATAATGGAGGAATTTCATGAAGGAAGAATGGAAGAGAGAGGAGAGAAGAGAAGAGAAAATAAGCTCAAAGGATGCTTATGGGACCATATGAAGATTTAGGAGGGAAATGACCTGGAAGGTGTGGGCCCAGCGCGTGTAAATACGAAGACATTATGATTTGGGTTAAGTTGCCACATCAGCATTTGGAGGGGTAATAAATACATGAAAAAATAGTTCAGGGGGGTGATGGGACTCCCGTGAAAATTAAGTGTGTAGTTGAGATTTTGGGCAAAGCTTGAAGGGTCTTTTGGCCATTTTCTCAAATATAATTAAACTATTAATGAATTATTTCATCTGTTGTATGCGGAAGACCATCATCTATTCAAATGTGAGTGTGAATTGAAAAATCAAATTGATCATTTAACATATTAAACTTCTGAACTTGAGTGTGGTGTATCTTTTGATTCTTCAATTCTAAGGTGACACGGAAGATAAGTAATAAATATCGTAATAATGATGCATAAATTATTATGTTTATGTCACTTGATTGTAATTTTTTCATATTTCATAATATTGTAAGAAGTTTAAAAGTCTCTATTATCACTATCGACCTCGATTGTACTATTTTCTGAATTCTACGTAACTACCATATCAATTTTGAAAGTTATTTGTTTAATCCTCAACTGATATTAAAACTGTTGGAGTAATACATCTCTTTAAGAATATAATTGTCACTTAGTTATTGTAGTCATATTTCGCTTTACAATTCTTACTTATTACAGCCTGTTATGTCAATTTAAGATTTTTAGATTTGTACTTATATAAATTGTCACTTGATATCATATTATCAAATCTCTTTGAATTTTGGAAAGAAAATCAAGGAAAAATTGAGTTTCAGTAGCTTATGAAGTGGTTGTTTTGGTGTTCAATTTTAAGAAGTATATATTTGCTTATCATATTTACTTATAGTTTGATTCTATGAGATCAATCAAAGTAAAAAAGTTATACCAAAATGTTTTTATAAAATTTCATGACATATTTATCTTTACAATTAGATACCATTCCAATAACATTTGTCTGAAGTAAAAAATACTGCTTCCTCCGTTTCATATTAGTTAGCACTCTTGTTAAAAATATTTATTTTATTTTAGTTGTTCAAGTTCTAAAATCAAGAGAAGTTTATTGTGTTTTTTCAATACTACCTCTATCATTAAATGATTATGTAAAGTGTTTTTATTCAAATTTATATTTTCAATGCGTAATCAATAGGGTTACATTAGTAAAATAAACCTCTATTAAATATTTTCTTAAGGGGAGTGCCAAGTCAATAAGGCCAACTAAAACGAAACGAAGAAAATATAATTAAAGTATTAATGAATTATTTCATCTGTTGCATGTGGAAGACCATCAACTATCAAATGCGAGTGTGAATTGAAAAACCAAATCGATCATTTAACATATTGAACTTCTGAACTTGAATGTGGTGTATCTTTTGATTCTTCAATTCTAAGGTGAAACGGAAGATTAGTAATAAATATCGTAATAATGATGCATAAATTATTTGTGTTTATGTCACTTGATTGTAATTTTTTCATATTTCATAATATTGTAAGAAGTTTAAAAGTCTCTATTATCACTATCGTTCTATTTCTGAAATTTTCTGAATTCTACGTAACTGCCATATCAATTTTGAAAGTTATTTGTTTAATCCTCAATTGATATTGAAACTGTTAGAGTAATACATCTCTTAAGGAATATAATTGTCACTTCGCCATTGTAATCATATTTCGTTTTACAATTCTTACTCATAGCAACCTATTATGTTAATTTAAGATTTTTAAATTTGTACTAATATAAATTGTTATTCACTTAGTGTTTCTCTGTGATTAGTCATGTATGGTGAAAAAACATATGGTCTTTATCTTCTCCTCTCCGTCATATTTTTGTTGTACGTTATGATGTTAAGTTAGAATTGTCTCTTTGTCAATAAAGTAATTTATTGATTTGTCATTTAGATTGCACAATTGAGAAACAACGGACCTAGCTATAATAAGGATATGAGAAGAAAGTTCTTAATTCTTTAATGTATATTTTACCATCGATTTTTTGTTAATTTTCAAGAAAGATTAAAATATTTTTATTTTCATTCCTATTGAATTCTCTTTTTCCCATTTAATGTGTTCCTTTACTTATATGAATTGTTTAATAATAGAACTGGATACCCATCTGTTATGCTGTTGCAGTTGCACAATGAATAAAGATTGATAAATTTCTTAGGTACAAAGTAAAAAGGGTAAAAACATCAAGATCTCTAAAGCAATAGATCACGAATACTTTTGTCTTTTTCCTAATTTCATAAATCAAATCCTAATTAGTTACTTATCTTGGTAATTGATAAAAAAAAAATTGATTAAAATTTCATATTTTTTTCCAGCGATATGTTATTTTTTTTTAAAAAAAATTAATTATCATGTGGGATATACGCGTAACACGCGTGCCCATAAATTAGTACATATTATAAGTGTACATGCGCCCTTGGACATTTCTTTTCTTTCTTTAGTATAATAATAGTACGTAGTGATACTAAAGGGAAAGTTATATTCCTTTTCAAATTTCACGTTCTGGGAACTTTTCCCATGGTTCTCTACCATTCTCTTTGTGCAGCTCTTGACAAGAAAAATTGAAAGGATCGTAAAACATATGAAAAATATTCCTTCAAGAGGAGACGTTTCATGGTCCTTAATTGCTAGAAACTACTAGTTTTATCAAGAATTCTCAGGAACTTGAATTGGAGATTTCTTTCAAAAAGGTAATTTCTTCACCTCATATTTGAATTTGATCATAGAAAATATTGGGGTGCAGTATAAGTTATTAACTATGGTTAATTTGAATCCTTGCACGACTTTTTGAGATGGATTTGTAACTAAAATTCGTGAAAGAGATGAAATTTTGGTAAAGTAAAGTTTTAGGAATTTCTATCAGTTGGATGTATTTTATGTTGATTTGTACGAGTTGAAGGAGTTGGAATTTATTCCGTGTTCTTGTTAAGAAATTCGATTAATTTCGGTCATAAGTAAAAATTATCGGAATAAGGTATTAAGTGCACCTACTAATTACTAATGGACGTATATGTTATCCTTGTAGCTAGTGATTTACGTATCGGCTAGCAGGAACTAGTGGTTGGGAAAAATAAAGACTACACTCCAGCGGGTTGAAAACTTGAGGCTCGAATTATTAACGTAGTTAATAAGGCACTAAGGTATGTAAATCTAAACCTTCTCTCGCCATTAAGGCACCGTCCTATGTCATGTACTCCTTCCCATTAATGTTAATATAATTCTCATGAAATATGAAAGTAGAACCTTTGTATATTGGTTTACATATCATTCCTTCACTCTACTATCAAGCCTATAAGTATCTATCTCTCACTATTTGTGTTAAAGTTCTATGATACTTTCATATTATTATAAGTTTCTATACTTGAAGCCCTTACACGTTAAAGTAAGTAGTAATATCATAGCTTCACTTATACATGGTTAGTTAAACAATCATTATCGTAACTCATATGTCATAGGCCTTTGGGACATTATTTGATAAACATTAACGATGGGAGGGTACATAGGTTTGGCTTGGCATATCGCTCGACGTGATTCTGTGCACAGGGTCGAGACTAGGCCACTATAGTGAGCCCAATCATTGGGCGTACCCGCCTTTGTGGCATCATTTGTATTTGAAGTCAACTGGAACATCCTGTATTAGTTTCCCCTGAATCGAGCCAACGTATGACATATATGGCCTGCGGACAGACCCTCATAGTGAGCCCCTGGGAGGGGCGTACCTGGATACGATACAGACTACGATTACAGTTACACATATGCTATCATAGCAATGAGAATGAAAGCAACATATGCTTTATACTTGCCTCAGATCGCCTTCGGAAGACCATTTTGTGATTATGGGTACGACTTGTAGGATAGGAGCATCACCTAGACAAAGTATAGGCCCTAAATTATAATGAATGTTTTTTTTAAACATTGTATAAGATACTAGTAAGGTTCGTACATAAGTTATCAATTCATATCATATACTCCTATGTGTTACTAATTGGCTCATACGTCCTTCACTTTATCGTTTGACTCATATGAGCTTCTGTACTTGTTCAACTGTTATTCTGTCTGCTTTCATACCAATACAAGTTTTTTATGTACTGATGTCTCGGTCCCACCATGTTTTATTAATGCAGGCTCAGATTCTCAGGATAACAGACGTCCACGTTAGGCTGTATTGTCATTTTCAGCTGATATTTTGGTGAGCTCCATCTCTCCCTGGAGCGTCCTCTGCCTAGTATTCTTTTTGGGTACATGTACAGGTACCTAGTTGGGCATGACAGGCCCTATGCCAACTAGTCACTTGTAGTATAACGTGTCAGACTGACTAGAGGCTTCATGGACATCATGTAGTATTGTAATGTTCAGTTTTGTTAATACAACTCTCTCGCATATGTATATAACTTATATTGAATATCCCGTTCCTTATTATCTCATAACCTTGCGTACGTCGTAGAGTGCTTGTAGGATAAGTGTATACGGTCTTATTTGTCCTTCTTAATTTGGGACGTGACATTTTTTTTTGAGATAAATCGGATAATTAAGGATAGAAACGGTTATTTTTTTATATAAAATAAATATAAGGAAAGTGTTAAGTTCGTGAGGTGATTGATATTTCTCTTTTTTATCATTTTTAATTTTTTTTATGTAAAACATAAAAATTTATTACAGAGGAAAAAAATAAATTATTTGGACTAGTAATAGTGAAACTTAAAAGAAAATAGGATATAGAAATGAAAGTGGGGTGGGCGAGGGGACCACAGTGATGCCAACTGAAATCAGCAGCATATTTTCAAACAGTGGACCACGTAACTATTTGTTACATTTTACTACAATTTTTTTTTAAAAAAATAAATTATTAGGGATGTGACAAAATACTGTATTTTTTTTATCGAATTTCGTGTAAAATATAAGAAATTCTTACGTTTTACATATTTTTTTTAGAAAACGTAAAAGATTATTACGTTTTACAAATAAATATGTAAAACGTAATAATTTTTTAACGTTTTATAAAAAGTTAACTCCATTAGTTGACCGTTAAGAAAAAAGTAAAAAACGTAATAAATTATTACGATTAGCCTATTTTGGTAACTTTTTGAATAGGTGACCTATTTTGATCATTTTTTTAATTTCTTGATTTATTTTAGTTCTGAGTTCTTGATATGATAGTCAACTAGCTCGACATTATTGTACCACCATAAGATGTGTTGCATGAGATTGTTCCTTCCTTGATCAGATATCTCGAGTTAGAGTCCTAGGTATAGAGCGCTACCGTCGCATGAGCCCCATCCGGTGCGAATCTGGATTAATTGAATTCTAATGCGGATAACGAAGACCGAATAAAAAAACCTAGACGATATTGTGCAAAACTAGTTATGCATTATCAAGAGCTAGATGTAAGATGTAAGTCTTCACTATTTGATTGAGTTAATATTATTTTTTATCTGTGTCAATTTCTGTAACACTTAGGGTGTGTTTTTCTGGTTTTCTTATGTTTGGTTGACTTGTATGTTTTGAAAAATATTTTTCAAACCAACGTAGGCCCCGTTTGACCATGGAAATTACTTTTTTGCCGAGTTAGAGTTGGAGTTGAAGATGAAGTTGGAGTTGGAGTTGTGTTTGGCCATGAATATAAATTAAAGTTATTTTTGAAATTTTGTGAGAGAAGTTTCCAAATAATTTTTCGGAGTTGGAAAATTCATGCCCAAACGGTGCGTGTTTTCATTTTTTTCACTTAAGTAGAATAATTCTTCGGAAAAAATTTCTATGGCCAAACGACTGCTTATTTTCCTTAAATCTAAGGAAAATGACTTTCCTTCAAAAAGTAAGGAAAACATTTTTCAAAACTCTCTTTCAACCTCAATTTCAAGTTGAAATGTTCATACAATTCTCAAAATCATATACCCCGCCCCCAATACCCTATCACCCGACACCACCCCACGCCTACCCCCACCCCCCAAAATTCAATTGTTTTAAAAAGTATTTCAAATTTTTTTCTTATCCATCCCATACCCCCACCCTACCCCTACCCCTACCCCTACCCCTACCAGCTCCGATTCCCTTTCAAAAATAATATCTATATTTTATTAAAAAATTTAAATTTTTCTCTTACCCCACACCCCTACCCCCCTTACCAGCCCCTCTCCCATCCCTTCCCTCACCCCACCCCCACCCACCCCCCAACCTCAAAATAAATAAATTTATTTTTAAATTTTTTTCTTCCCCCTTCCCCTCACTCCCTTACCCTGGCCCCAACTCCTTTCTCAAAAAAGGATTTATTTTTTTAAAAAGATTCTAAAATATATTTTTACGCTTTAACCAAACACTAAAATGTATTTTTTGAAAAAAAATAAATCATTCACCAACCAAATACTAGAAAATATTTTTCGGAAAATATTTTTCTTCCACCAACCAAACATAAGAAAACAAGTAAGAAATCAATTTATTTTCCAAGAAAATATTTTCTAGGAAAATATTTTCCATGAAAAACATTTTCCTTCATACCAAACACACCCTTAATTGGTTGAATAATTTTCTTTTTTGCCTAAAAAAAAAAAAGTTATAAAAGAATAAACAAGCTTAAATAATATATTCTCAGAGGTGGAGCCAACCTAGTAATAGGGGGTTCATCCGAATTTCTTTTCACAAAAAATTATACTATTAATATATGGTTAAAATGATTTTTCGGTATATGTTATAAATGTTGAACCCCCTTCAATGAGTTTTTCTTCTGATTTTGAACTCCCTCAGCAGAAAGGCTTCGCCTCTGATTATATTCTAGTTCTAGTGAAAATTGAAAATTTAAAATTAAGACTTTTCGGTAAAATTTAAAGTTGTGAGTCATTTAATGAAATGACTGGTGTTGGGTTGACTATAGTATGAAATTCTATTGATTTGCAAGGAAGTATATTCGTTATTTTGAAAATGTATTTTTTTTTCCTTTTGTTATAGCGTTGAAATCATAGAAAAGAGGCATAATATACAATTAATTCTACTATGATTATATGTTATAAAGATAATTACATTAGTTATTAATCTAAACATTATATAATAAGAAAAAATAGTTATACATTAATCATATACCAGAAAGATATCTATACAATAACTATAAATCAAATATACATTGTCTTACCATATAAACACGTGATTAGAATCGATATTCTACAATTATCAAACTATTAATCTGGTTAATAAAAGTAAATAACTCGTGAAAGTTGATTATAATGAGGTTATCAAAATAAAGTACGATTATTTTGTGTAATTAATTTACATTAGATAGATATCTAAGTGATTACTATTTTTGTAAAAAAACACTTCTCAGTTACTCATATTGTATAATTATATACTAATATGGTGTCCTGATGAGGTATTACAAAGTTTTTTTTTGTTTTCATTCGGTGTTTGGTGTCCGCATTGTAACCCCGACTAATTCGGATCGCGCGTTGCAGGCCCATTAAGGTGGCAGCGCTCCCAACAGAGTTTTCTTCATATTCAGGATCGAACCCTCGACCTTTGATTAAGGGTGGAACAGTCCATCCACTGCGCTACAACCCATGTTGAAATTACAAAGTTAATACTAATACAACACCATCTAACATCAAGAAGACACGAGAACACATAAAAACTAGTTATCACAGAATTACTTATTCATCCCAGTCAAACATGAAATAAGCTTATCCTAAAATTAATTTTTGAGATTAATTATTCCTTATTTTTCCTTCTAAATGGCTCTGTGTTATTAAGTCTATCATATCAAGCTTCAAACTCGACCTTGCATAATAAAAAGTTAAAAACTATCAAAAAATCAAAAAGATATTTTTAAACAAACGAAAAATACTATTATCAAAGAATGTGGTGCAGTGTCTGAGACTGCTCTTTCCTTAACTAGAGATCTCGAGTTCGACCCTTGGGTATAAAAAAATCTTTAGTAGGAAATGCTTCCCCCCTAATGAGGCTTTATACGATGCGAATCTGTATATCGAACTCCAATGCGGATTAAGTACACTGAATGAAAAAAAAAGAAAAAAAAGGGAAAATACTACAGCCAAATTTGAAACAATTGTGAACAAGGAAAAAACATAACCAAAAGAAGTAAAAAAAAGTATCCTAGTTCACATTCCTTGAAGGTACAACTAGTTACAGCTTATGGTACAAAAACTTCTCATTAAGTATCAGGCGTAGACAATAATACCCCTTTCTCCAATACAAAGAGCAGGCAAAGAGAGAGAAAATCGCGGGTTTAGAGAGAGAAAGTAAGACAGAGAGAGACGCTTGGTGACTCTACCAGGTAATATTTGTATGTATATATAGACAAACCAATAGATACAGAAATTTGTATCTCTACGCCGACTCTCTCTTTGTCTACTTATCATCTGTGAGCTGTTTTTGTTGGTAACTCTACCTATAGTTTTTTGTTGTTTAAATTTGGTAATTTGAGCCGTTTTTGGACTTTGAATTTTGAGGTATGGTTGAATTTATAGGGTTTTTGATCTGTTAATCATTTGTAATTTTAGTTGTTTGATTAGGTGCTATGATATGTGTGATTCGTTATTGAATTGCTGAAAGTTGATTGGAGTTGACTTTTGCGATCTTCTGGGTTTACTTTGTATTATGTTGAGGTTTTGGTTTTCTCTTCTTTTGTGATTTTTTTTACAACTTCATTACTGGTATAGTTTCAATTTTTTCTTAATTAGAAATACAGTTTTGATTTTTAGTTATTTTTTTTGCAAATAATTGTGGAAATATGGAGTATGGAGTAGTTATGTGTGGTATAAAATTCACGATGATTTTCTTTATCACATGTGCAGTATACTGCTTTCATTTTTTTTTATAAAAAAATTTGATTGTTATTTTTTAGTTCTAAGAAATTAGGAGAGTGAGCCTTTGTTATTGCGGATCTTAATTAGAGATGTTTTATCTAGAGTGTATGGGTGATGCGGTGGTTTATAGGATTCTTGATAGGTTTGAATTGCGTTAATTTGAGGGAAGGTTCGGGTTTTCATGAGCTGAGGAGGAAAAATATTTGGAAAAAAGTAGTTCTTTCCACAGTTGTAATCCGTCTTTGGAGGGTTCTGATTAAAAAAAGAGTCTTTATGTGGTCAACATCAAAGGTGGGGAGAAACAGCATCTTATCTTTGTTTTTTGTTGGGAAAGTTTTCATTTTCTGCTAATTTTTTTCAATGTTTAGGGAAATTAAGCTTCTATTTTGGAAGATAATAATAAAGGATGAAGTTTGTGGAGTAAATAGTGATGTAGGAGGTGAAGAGTAAAAAAACATGACTAGAAGAGTTGTGTGAAACAAGTAATTTATCCAGCTGACAGAGTATTGATCGATTGAGACAAAAGGATTCCGTCAAAATGACTTAACTCTGGAATGCCTATGTGGAAGAAGATTTTGTATGTTTGGTGGTGTGAATTGGGTGTTTTCTATTGGCAGGTCCAGTTTCTTGGGTTTGTGTGGAGAAAATTTAAAAAGTCAGCAAAATAAAATTGGTCTTATTATCCATCTTTACATAGGAACTGATCAGAAGGCGTGATTTCACCACTCTTGTAACATTTGTTAAAATTTGGTGGTGCAATATTAGCAAATTGTGGTTAAAAAAAAGTTGTTTCCATGCTTGGATTGGGGGGAACTATTCAGTGCAGAAAATTATCCATAAAGATGTGCTTGATTTTTGCTTCAGCCAATAGTTGAGTTTTAGGTGTGGGTTATGATAGCAGGAGTTTTCTCTGTTCCTTTATATTAAAGTGATTCTGATTTTTGGTTTGGCAGAGTTCATTTGAGTATGATTTCTGTTGATTATTTCACTACATACAGTTGAGTAAAAATGGAGTGCTATTCATTCTACTTTTCTATATGCTAACCTTCAGATGTGGCCATGAATTCTAAAGTTTTTTCGATCTTCTCTGACAGCAGTCTCTTGTGGCTTGAATCCCTACTGATGCTTTCAGATCAAGATTGTGCTAGATATCCAAAGTACGAATCAAATGCCATCACTAAAAATGAAGACAAATATAGCCACATCCAGTTCGAAAAATGGTCTCCATGTCTGTCCAAAGTCAAGTGTCATATCCAAGAGTTCTCTCTCTCGAACCAGGAGTGTGCAGAATGCAGACGAAGTTGCAGATCTGATTCATAGTACTCAGGATGGTAAGTTGGTTCTATTGTATGGCTCTTAAGAATAAGAATTTTGTGATTTTGATGATGTGAGTTTGATGCTTTTCTCTTCACCCACGCGCAAGTTTAACAATGGAAGTCTCTGCTCTATCTGACATTGACATTTCTTTGTACTGCTCATCCTATTTCATTCATCAGTTACTTTAATTTTTGCAGTTCCTATCTACTATAAAGTATATCCAAGCCAAGTCGGAAGAAATGGAGATCATGCTAATGATTTGCCAGATGAACTGCTTGAAAAGCAACAGCCACCTATTAGTGGTTCTCCAATCCTTGATAAAATGGTAAATACATTGTGGAGTGATAACTATTAGTACCTGATGTTTTAAGTTGTATAGTAGTCTTAATTTATTTATTCATTTCTTTCAACTATTTGGTGTATTATGGGTAATGATTTTTCCAAATATACATATATTGCTGTCGTGCATCTTCAGCTTGCTCTATAATAAATTTATGTAGTTTCAATTTCATGGGTGAATGGTCATAAATATGTTTTTCATAGACATTATGGAGACACAGAAACTGAATGTTGAAATTCTTAGGAGCAAACAAGGAACCAAAGAAAGGTCTGCATTTAAGCTACTCTCTCCATATCTCTACTTTAGTGGCTGTGTGAAGATAACATTATGTGAAAGGGCTGAGACATGAGTGTCAGGAAAAGTATGACATGTATTCCATCTCAAAAATTGACTTGATTTGTTTTATGAGGGTCAGCTAGAAAGAAATATATAATTCACATAATATAGCTCGCACATTATTACTTCATGAAAATTCACATATTAGAGGGCTGGTAGACACTAGGATATATGCTCCCATCTTTTAGTTTCTATGCCATACTTGTGCCTGCATGCTAAGATTAGACAATTTGATTTTTGCTGTTTGTACTGTACCATCATGTTTTGGAATCAATGCAGGAGTCTTCAGTAGTAACCTCCAAATCAAGTTCAGAGACCATCTTTTCACCTACTTTGGAGCCTGTTGGTGCACACAGTGATTCTGATCCAAGTGATGGAGGTACACCTCCAATTTTGTTGCATTTTTTTGTTGATTGTGGAATTCATAATCAAATTTTATTTCTTCTTCTCTTCGCCCTGAAAAAGATCTTAGGCAAACCAACAGCCTACCCTTAGATTTTGCTTCATTTGATCTTGAAAAGGATGTTATCGAACAACCAGAAGCCCCTCAGGCCTTAGATGATAAGAGCTGAGAAGCACAACTCTTACCCTTTCTCTCTCTTCAAGTTCTTGCAAAAAAAATCATTCTTACATAAACTTATCTTGGTTTTGGTTTCTTACAGCAAGCAATGATTTTTATGTACCCCAATTGGAGACTGAAGATAGTGATAGCAGCAGAAGTTCGTGTGAACTTCAGACATGCAATGTTTCAGACTTCTACATCTCTGATATGATTGTTTCTTGTTTAGCCGTCGAGGGTGAAAACATCTATGATGACAGTTTAACTGACAGATTCTTGTCTGATTACAAGTGTGAAGAGCCAAATATCTTCACTAATGTTGATGAGGAATGCTTGCTGTTGCCTTTTCTTGAAGACACAGCAGTAGCTAGCTATAGTCAAGAGTGCAGAACATCTGGAGAAACTGCCGTTCAGTCGGATGATTCGAGCTTATACATGGCTATTCACCAGCTCAGATCATCTGAACAATCTGATGCTTTCACATATATAGAGTCCGATGACCAAGCAGAATGCTTTGACCCACATAGTTTCATAAGAAATTTGCCAGACATATTAGAGAGGCCAAATATTTTGCCAAAACAATCACGAAGATGCAAATCAATCACCCTAGTACTTGACTTAGATGGTGAGATTCTACTTGGGTACTCCAATTTTACTTCTCATTATAGTTTTGCTGCAATTTATTGTTACACTACAAATGATGCAATGTGTAGCTTGGCTTAAAAACAATCTTTGCAGTACCTGAAGGCTAGTTAGAAGTAGGAATGATGGCACCAGAAATAATATTGTTTCCGTAAAGTAGAAAGATTCTTTTACAGCAGGGTGTACCCTGGTACATTCTTGTACAGCACTTATATTTTACAGTGTATAACACATGGTTCCAACAAGATGGTCTAATATCATGTGTATTCATTTCATGTCTTCAGAGACACTTGTTCATTCTACTCTGGAGCACTGTGATGACGCAGACTTCACATTTCGGGTTTTCTTCAGCATGAAAGAACACATTGTCTATGTGAAACAGAGGCCTCACCTCCAGACATTCTTGGAGAGAGTCGCAGAGATGTTTGAAATTGTAATTTTTACCGCTAGTCAGAGCATATATGCAAAGCAACTGTTGGATATTCTGGATCCAGATGGAAAGATTATTTCAAGGCGCGCATATCGTGAATCATGCATCTTCTCTGATGGAAGTTATACCAAGGATTTAACAGTATTAGGTGTTGATCTGGCAAAAGTTGTAATTGTAGATAATTCTCCACAGGTAATCTACTTGCATCTTGAATTTGATGATAAACCTAATATTATACTCTTATCCTATTATTTGGGAGTATGCTTTATTCATGTTAATATGTTTGCTTTAAGTCCTATGCTTTCGAGGAGTCTTTTACCCCTGTTAGATAATCCTATGCCACTAGAAATCTAGAGAATGTCAAGTACTTTCCATACTTTCCATTTTTATGTCATATAATGTTGGCCTGAGAAGATTATAAATGGAGAAACATGGTCAATGAGGATCTATATAGCCAACCCTGATTTGGAACTGAGGTGCAGTAGTAGTAGTAGTTGCTGGGTTGGTAGAACCCTTTTCTTTATTTTGGTTATGGGTGGCAAGGGGGAGTGGACTGGTGACTTCAAGTGACTGACATTCCTGTGCAATCTGTAAAATAGATGCATTACATGTATTAGGCATTGCGCTACTCTAGTTTTCTGTAGGAAGAATTCAAAATTGTTTGTTAAAAAAATGTATTCTTTATGTTTGTGAGTTCCTTTCAAGTTTGATGTGCTTAGCTGGAAATTGGAGAAAAACTTGTGGGACTTGAACAACAACATAGCAATATGCAGAGTGCTTATTTGAGCATGAAGTAAGGCTGTTGTTTTATGTAACTGAATATTAATTTTCCATCTTGATTTCAGGTTTTCAGATTGCAAGTGAATAATGGGATTCCTATTAAGAGTTGGTTTGATGACCCTTCAGACTCTGCACTAATTTCTTTACTTCCATTCCTAGAGAAACTGGCAGAGGCTGATGATGTCCGACCTATCATTGCTAAGAAATTTGGTAACCAGGAATAAGAGGCCCTTGTTTTTTCCTAGTAGTTCCTCTAATGATCCCTCCTCTCTTCTCATTTAAACAGGATTATCCTTCATTTACATGCTCATTGTTCTATCCTCATTGAGCCTTGATATAATTGGGTGTGCTATAAGAATACTAGTCCTTTTCTGGCTGAGTCAGTTTTTATGCGCATTTCTTTCTTGATTCCACCCTTTTGACAACCTTCTTCAGTTTATTATCTAATTTGTTGTCGCATATAGTTGCAAAAGGTTCTCCTTGTGCAATGTACAGTTATATTTGCCTAGTTATTTACAAGCTTGTGTATATGAATTGATCCATTGTGCAATAAATTGTGATTTCATGTTTCGTCATCATAGCATAAAGCTGTTCGTTGGATTAAACCACCTGTTCATTGTATAGCTTTTGTACAATCTCATGTACTTATCAATTTTGCAAAAACATAGGCTTCTGATTGAATACTAATTGGTGAAAAACGTCAGGGTTGGCAATAGAAATAGATTTAGAAGCTATTTGGGTCATCATTACCCTTTGAAGACCACCAACCTTTAGAAGTTAAAAATTGAACAGCATGGACATGCAAGCACTTGCTTGTTTCTTCATGTAGACTTGTACTGGTTGTTTTGATTTCCTTTTATTTCAGAAAGTTACTTGTTATATGTGCTAGAAATATCCATCAAACTCGTCTCAAAGCCCAAGCATTAAAACTTAGTTCTGGAGGTTACTACCTAATCATTTTGCCTTTAGATGAAAGATACCACTATGTAAGATTGGCTGCCTCTACTATTCATCAGGAAAAGAAAATAGTTTTCTGAAGTTCAGTCATTAAGTTAAGAAGTTGATCTGTTAAAATGTTGAGAAGTTCTGGCTAACATTTCTCCCAGAGATTTGATTGCTTTGGAGTTGAAAATAGTAATGGTATTGTTCCACCAGTTATTTACCTCAGAGAAACCAATTTTAGCAATTCATACTACTAATGGCTAATTAGAGCTGTATCATCAGAATGCTTTGAATATCGGTTGATTGCCTGCCTTAGTCGCTGATACATGCTGAACAACATTAGAATGCCAGTTAACTCTAATTTGTACCAATGTAGAGAGTAGAGACTAGATATATGTGCAAGGGTCGTGAAGTTTCCAATTTCTAACAGGTTAATTTCCTTATCTCCACTTTTAACTTTTTCTCTGTAACTACTTCTTGCATGGTGTAATAATTGTCTGTCTTCTAAAAAATGCCTCTGCTTTTAAAGGATCCCAAACAAAACAAAAAGAAAAAGGAAAAGAAAGCTCAAGATGATGCCTTATCAGAAAAGAAAACGCTGAACGATAAAAGTAAACATAACTCCGAGCAACAGTCATCTTCTTGGTTTAGTGAAATTGAAAGCGAAAAAACATTCTGTTCAAGTTTAGTATACCATCATTTTTTATGAACTCTCTCCTTTTCCATGCTTGGTTAACAGTTTTTTGTGATTTGAACATCATGCTGTTGCTTAGTGCTTTGGTTTTGATTTTGATTTCATGTTAGTGAATCTTGGTAAGCTATGCTTCTGCATTTATTTTGCTTGAAGATCTCCCGAAAAAAAAAATAATGCTATTCAAGGATCTTCAATTATTGCTAGTTCAAAAAACAAATTCATACAACTGTTTTCATACTTGATATGATGAATACCTAGAATATCCTATGGAAATTTAATTTTTGGTGAGGTGATGTTTGGCCCATCCAGTTCAAGTTAGTTCAGATAATTTTGAAGAACAGTTAGGTTGGTATTACTGCAACAACTTTAAGTTGTAATTGTGTCACTTTGCTAATAAAGTTTACGACTCATTGCTACTGGAAGCAGACTATCATTCTTTTGGATTATTCCAATAATGAATGCTCATCAAGATGCTTGAGCTAAAGCACTGGATCATTAGCGATTAGCCTTTCCTAAAATTGGAGTTCTCCGTAAATTTAGGTCATTAAACTTCAAAGAGAATGGTACTTTCTGCCTTTTTTGTGGCTCATTCTGTATATAGTAGTTTGGGTAGATGGAATATCGTGCAAAAGGATTGCAGTTTGACTAGGAGTTACGCGGAGTTCATGACTTCGTACATGCAGCTTGTGATAGTAACCATGATTGAGCTCTTTAGAAGTGGAATAAGAATTAGCCTTGTGAAAGATGATGCAGTGCATCATTGTATGCCAAGTGTGTAGTTCTGACAATTTATTAGGTATATAACTGCAGGATGTTCCTTGGGATACCGGCTTCCCATTCTTTCAGTATTCTCACCTATTCAATTCATGACATTATTGACTTGCGATCTGTCAAAATGATTTCATGACAACAAAGAAAAGCCTCTTTCAATGTCAGTCTTGTCTCCCGGTATAGTAGTCCATCGGGTGTAGGATGTTCTTTATTTGCAACACATGCTTTTACAGAAGCATCATAAAAGGCTTCTTGAAGTGCTTAATTCCAGAGTGTAATTAAGCCTTCAAGCATGGTTGTCACAGGATGCATGATCTGTTGAATAATTTGAGAGGATTAGCTGTAACCTGAATCGTTAAGAATCTCTTAGTGAGTTGTACATCAAACTTTGTACATGAATGGAATTTCTTATATTATTACTGGTGTAGTGACATTAAGCAATTGACTTTCTATTTGAGGCAACTTCTCCTGAGTCATGCTTGAAGGAACCAATTTAATCCGGTTGAAGATGGCATCAGTTACACCTTTAGAGGAGTCGGTTATATAAGTCATCTAAAAGTCCATGCTACTTAGGCTTACCTCAAGAGCCAAATGCAGTTTTCAGAGTATTCCTTATAGTCCGTCAATCTGCAAAACCTGTTCTTCATTCGGGTTGAGGACCGCTTATGTTTTGCGAAATCCACAGACGAGTTGAAATGATTGTATATAGTTTCCCCCTTGGTTTAGTCCACGTGTTATTTCAACTGAACATGATGCTTAATATTGACAATAGGGTTCGATTTCCGGTATTGAATAGTTTAGGCAAGTTCTTCTGCAAGAATGGGTGTTTTCTAGGTGGTGACAAGGTAAGGTGGTTGTGGAAGATGCAAACGCTCTAGATTGATGCCTCTGGTGATACAGAGGTTCGGGATTAGACTTCCAATTGGATATTTTCCAGTCGAACTCTGTGCAGATACTGAGAAGTTCGCATGATTTCACGGTCCAGCTTACATGATATATTTTGTCGTTGATATCTGTGCTTGTAAAAATTTCATTACCCTTTCCAATCTGAATCTGTTATCTGCAGGTCATATGGAGATAACTATTGTTTTGGCCACCAAGTGGACTAATCCTTAGGTATGCAGTATTGATTTGTTTAATGTTTTCTCAGGGTCATTACGAGAAAAACTAACTGCCTTTTGTTTTCTTTTGTTTTGTGTAAAACTAACTACTGCTGACTATATCAGGTTTTCCTTTCCAAAATCAGGTTGTTTTCTCTTGTTTTCTTTTTTCCTTCGTTATTGAAGTATCAGGATGAACTCAAAACTGTAAGATATTTTCCTAGGGCTGGTATGTAATTAGAGATGTTACATCTTATCCCTTTTTGTATAGTATGTCCCTGCAGTATAGCTCACCTGTTGTTGTCCCTTTTTTTGTTTGTCATAGTCTTTGGCGCTCTTTTAACTTCTTGGCATGACGAGTATTCATCCGCGGAAACTGTAAAAGAGGGCCTTCTCTTTCTTTCCTTCTTTTCCTTCTTCGTGTTCATTTTTTAAAAAAAAACAAGAGATGTGTATGTTAATATTACCCTTCTCATCCTTATGTAAAGAGGATTAATGAGTTTGTTAGCATCACCTGTGTATGCATTAATTGGACTGCTTGCTTATTAACAGCGAACTTGATTTTGATGTAGTAGTCATTGTTGTATTACTTACTCTGCTCACTTGTGATGATTGTCAATATTTTGTGTGCTCGACACATACCGAAGAAGGTGCACTTAATTAATTATCACTTAAACACCATGACTTCTCCCTGGAAGTAATCACTGTTCATATGATCTAGTTATCTGGTTGGTACTCTGTTTGGGGATGGTCTGTCAGTACCGACTCTTTTCTTCAGATTAATTCTTGTCTCATACAGTTTTGTTTCAACTTGTTAACATCTAGGGACTAATCTTACTGAATCACTAACCCTTTAATTTGTCATCTTCTGCTTTAAGGATCTTCTGCACTGTTCGACATTTGCCTCACTGTATTTAGTATAGTTGGTAAAATAGCCCAACGTTCTTATTAAGATTATTCGAAGTGTGATTGCTGCTATTGCACTTTCAGGCTTCTTGCGCAAGGTATATAACTGCGTTATTGCTAACATTCATGGAAATAAAAAAGGTGCTTGTTCTCTGCGGTTGTCATAAGAAGAATATGAGTGTTCTCTGCAAGTATGAGAGATGTATTAATTTGGTATTTGAATTGGCATGTAAGTTGAAGATGATGTGTTCACGGGAACGTTCTTTCAGAAGAAATATTAACAGGAAAAGAGGGAAAACAGTTCTAACTAGGCCAAGAAGAAAGCTATTTCAGGTTGAATTTATTATGAATATCGGTATTCCTAAGACCTCTATGGAGGTAATTGAAGAACTAGGATATCGTAAGGAGTGCTCTTTTAACTCATCTCTCCGTTTGACAAATCCTTTAAAAAGTTCTATCTTAATTTGAACAAGACTGTTGAGAGGAACGTTTGCTCATTAGGTACAAGTTATAGTTGTAAATTGTAATGTGCGTTTAGCTTAATTTTCTCTTGAGGGAGAGTTTTGGGATAGTTCAATGAGTTCCAATGATTGGAGATAGCATAATTTCTTGTCGACTGCCCAATTATATAGATCGAGTTACTTTATTTGTAACTTAAAGCATGATCAAAATCAATCACACTCTTTACATTAATTTATCTGCACATGTTTTCAATTAAAAAAGGTTCATCCTTTTATTTTGTGAATTATACGAACTCTGTAAATACAAAAAATAAAAGAAAATTGTGAACAATTGACAATAAAAGCAACTTTTGCTAATGCATCAGAATTCGTGATCAATTTAAAACAATGTAATATTCTCCATTCACAATTATGAACGATTGAGCAATACATTTCGTACAAAACAGAACTTGTGGTCAATTTAATGGATTCACTATATGACTTGTTGAAATATTCTGAATTTTCTATCTTATATCATCAGCAAAGTTTACTTATGCCCACAACGTTAATCCAATAGGCAACAAAAGTTGTCGGATTCTTTTTGAAGCGGAAGCCATTTCTAAAAAGAATTTGTTAAGCGCAAACGCCATTCCTTTAATTCACTCGCTTTTATATCTCATTAGAGGGTTTTCAAGTCCATAACTTATAATCAAGCACCTGCTATACCAATTTAGAACACCATCATTACACAAAAGTAAAATAGCTAAATTCATTAATATCATGTTGCAAGAAAAGCTTATTTCAAAGCTTAGCACATAATGTTTTAAGTTCCAAATAAAGCCAATCATTAACGTAGAAGCCTTTTTCCTTAAAGAGTGTCGAAGGCCTTTATACACATCATATGTGCTTATGTTGCACCTACAAAGGACTAACTGATGAATGTGGCAAATACTTAGTGGCACAGAGTGTGTACGTGAGTAAAAGTCAATTAACTATGATTGAGTGATCTAATGTAGTAAAAATACGTATTGATTGATCACAGTTAATGGTAGACATGTATGTACAAACACATGTATTACCCTGGTGAATCTAGGCATCTCTATGGCTTTCTTTTCCAAGTATGCTTGCTTCTCAAGCCTTCGCGTGCCGTTCTTCACATGGGTAAAATCCAAAGCTAGCTACATTTACAGTTATGAGGAAATGGCACAGAACCAACAACATACTAATTGTAATTCCACAAGTGGAGTTGAGAAGGATAGTGTGTATACAAATGTAATCCCTACCTTGGGGTAGAAAAGCTATTCCAATACTATCGTCTCAAAAGAAAATTCTTTGAAGCAGAATTACAAGAAAATATGACTGCAAAAAGCAAAATCAGGCAGAAAACCACTCTGCTAAAATAACACTAGTAACACATTGTGTGTGTTACAATAAGCTTTAATCCCAAGCAAGTTAAATCAACTCGGAATTCTCACTGTCTAATAATTATGTAACTTGACAAAAAAAATAATTTGCCCATGCCGGTAACTCATTAAGCAAACTGCATCTGATTACAAGCTAATGCTGATTTTGACTAAGAAAGCTACAACTACTTAAGTTTGACAAGTTGGATTATGACCTATTCAATTCACTGGTGACCAAACCAAACCCTACTTGACTAAACTTTGATCAAATTATCATGTTAAATTAGCTGAAATGCTTTAGATTGTCCAAACATAATCCAGCCCTCTCATTTATTAGAAAGTGAGAGAGGTACGTTAGACTATTGAGTAGATACATTTGAGGTCCCAGAACAACCTAAAAATACACGAGATACAGAGAAGTAACAACCTCTACTGATTTGATTTTGGAATCTTTTCCTTTCTGTGACTCTACTTTGCGTTTGAGGGCTAAAGAGAACTCGGTTTACAAATACCTACACAAAATTCTTCAGCAAGAGTTAACTAGGGCATGCATACTCCAAATTTACTTATCTTGGGAAGAATTTTTCCTCGAAAATGAAGAAGTTTTTGATGCCGATGTACCCGTACTATGTGAAGGTGAGACTCCATGAGCAGGGGGCCGTCTATAAGGGGATACGGAATATCTAGCTTTTTCTGCTGAATGTGGTTGCCTTGCAATTTCTGGTGATTCTGATTCAGGAGCAGGAGTTCCTGAAGAATGTTGCTCCACAACCTGTTGACCCTGTGCATCATAACATGTTAATCTCTATTGCCAGATGACGGTGTCAATATCACATGCACATAAGTTTATACACGACAAAAGACTGATATAGACTATTATCCGTTTAAGTCGAACATCAAAAAATGTAACTAGTTGGAAGTCTAAACATCCAGCAATCCCTAAGCACTCAGAAGACATTGAGAGAAATCAATGCTTGCAGCAGACTGTTCGTTCAATATTTAGCCACTCACATCTTCACTCTCTTCCTTTATCTATCTTCGAGATGGTGTTCATATCCTATTTTTGGGTGACGTGTACAAAAATTTTATCTACTGTATATGCCAGGCAGGCGCAAAGATGCACAAAAGGACGATTCTCCTTTGCCCACATAGGGGGTCCAAATAGCACATCAGACTATTCATATCATTTACACTAATCATCCTATTCCAAAATGCCGAAAGTATGAACACCCTTACTTTGTACTGTGTCAGCCTCAAACTGAAAGACATGAGAACATCTATAACTACATCCTTCCAACACTGTAACACCTCGCTAGTACGTGCTAAGCTTGAACCATTCGATGTATGTCATTTGATCCGACCCGGAAACTTTTGGTGGTTCTCAAGTGTTTGGGGGACCTATTTGTTATACCCCATAACTTTAAGCTAAGGTAGGAGTTGTTAACCATCGACGAAATGGTGTCAAACCAGAGAATAAGGCCATAAATGGGTAATTATATCAAGGAACCTATATATAACGACATTTGAAATGTTACACAGAAGTTAGACACTGAGCGGAGCCTTAAAACAAAAGTTCAATTTGAAGGTTGCATCACGACAAATTATTCTGATGATTTCACACATGGTCTGACTTTAAACAAACATATCTCCCAATGTATGAAGAGTAACGTGTGCATTATCTATCAAATTAAAGGTCTCCGAGTCTAGTTTCCAACGCATCAAACTGTTCTGTCATTTGGATTTTTCAACAAGGAGGTATGGGTCGCAAGGAAATGAAAATAGAAGAAATTGTCATTCATTGATTAAAAATGTACAAAGGTTATCCTTATATAGAAATCTTAAGCTACCCATAATATGGTAGGTAATAAATTTGTATGCTAATAAAGTGACTAAATATTCTATAATTAAATTCTAAATATCCTCCGGTATCCAATAGAATATTCAATATTGATTTTCATCTTTCATCTTTTTAAGGGGAAACACCATCATTAGATAGCAATTCAATAAGATAAGCAAGAAGGAACCTGATGGGTTTGATTGTATTCCTCATCAGTTTGCTGCTCCAGATGATGATATTGCTGCTGTTGTAGGTGAGAGTACTGCTGTAATTGGAGATGTCCCTGTTGTTGCCATTGTTGTTGTTGTTGCATGCTCTGATATCCTTGTTGCTGTACTTGGTACTGGTGCAAGAGTAGTTGATAAGTATGTTGTTGCATCTGGTATGCAAGTTCTTGAGACTGACGATATTGCTCTTGCTGCTGCTCCTGTGTTTGCTGGCCTTCCTGTGCTTTCATCTGTTGTGCTTGCTGTTGAAACTGCTGGTGCCATAGTTGCTGTGCCTGCGGTAAATATTGTAGCTGGTGCAGAAGATATTGCTGCTGTGAATATTGTAAAGACTGAATTTGCTGGAAATATTGTTGCTGTTGCAGTAGAGGTGTATGCTGCTGACTCTGTTGCTGTTGTTGCTGCTGAATAAGCTGCTGGTGCTGATACAACTGTTGACTTGGATGTAGATGCATCTGTTGCTGTTGTATACTAGTGTAGGGCTGTTGCATTTGCAGCTGATGCTGCTGATACTGCCAGTGCAAAAGATGCTGCTGCTGGTAATGGTGTTGTGATGTTTGATTCAGTGCTTCCTGGTGGTGTAAGGGCCCAAGTTGCTGGCTACTCTGCCCAGAATGTTGAGGTGTATTTGGTTGAGAAAAAGAAGCACGTGAAGAAGACCTTTGAGGGGGGTTTTCTGATAGGGAAATGTTTTGTGATGTTTGATTTAATGCTTCTTGATGGGGATTCGGCCCAATTTGCGGGCTATTGTGCACAGAATGTTGAGCTGTACTTGGTTGAGAATTAGAAACAGGTGAGGAAGACGCCTGGAGATGGTTTCCAGACATGGAGATTTTCTGTGGCGTATTATTCATTGTCCAGCATTTGTTACTCCGCATATTCTCCTGAGAGGTACCTGATTGACACTGCACAGTAGACTTATCCAGGACCTGTTGGATCTGCGAATCACCCCGAGAATCAAGCAAGTGCAGTTCTTGTGAAGCAGCTCGTTGTGGTTTCTGTTGCTGATCATATCCTGCAGGTTGATTGAGCACCTGTGAACTCCTGCTTTCAGGAACTGGGGCTGTATCAATTACTTGCAGTGAACTTTCAACAGTAACAGGACCTGGATGTGTTTGTGCTGATTTGGAATACAGACATGTTGATGGAGATGAACAACTAGCTGGTCCATCTCCATTATTTACAGGATCTTGTGGTCTGCCAGTGCGTGATACGGGAATTTCCTCACCACTTTCAGGATCATCCGAATGCATGGTGACGAAGTCCTGGGAATCCCTTTCCCCAGAAACCAAGGAAAGATTCTCCAAAGAAACCGGCACTGGTGGCTGTTCAAGCTCAACATCCTGATCTCGATTGACAATTTCTGAACTTGGGTGTTTTTGGGAGGCTTCTAAATCAGAAAGGAGCCTCGGGGGTTCTTTAAAGTCCAAAACTGGCCCAGGAGACTTGGATGCATCTTCTCCAGGTTGGGGTATGGAATCATAAGAGAAGTCCGTTGATCCAGGCAAATCTTCTCTCCTCTGCTGTGATGGACCATGACTTAGTTCCATTGGCGTCGATGAATCATCCTTTGATTGAACAACAGGGTCAAAAGACAACTCATTTTTCCAAGAGCCATTTCCACTGGATAGATCTTCCATTCCGGGAGATGACTGTCCTTGTTTACCAGTCGTATCTTTGGCATTGACCACAGCTAAAGACAGCTCTGCAGAAAGCTGATCTGGTAGCTTCCCATCTTTCAGAGGCAGTAAATGTGCCTGCTCTCCTTTGGTCAGCTGGATCATATGGCCAGAGCTTGGTCCTTTTGATGGCTGATTAACTAGTACATAGGAGATGTTTTTCCTTTGTTCAGTAAAGCTATTCAGTGAACTCTGCCCAGTACCTATGTGTTTCAATGAGGTATTGGTTCTTATGAACTGAGGAAACAGTTTAATGTGACGACTCCATGCCTTTCTGATCTCAGAGATAGATCCACAAAGATCAACCAACTGTTGTAACCATAAATGATGATTATCAGAGACAGGTAAAAGTGGATTTTACACATCCAAAACACAGATACTAAAACTTGGTAAATAGTATAATCAAAAAAGGTAACTTCACTTTATAGACACCTAGGGCCAGATTCAGACATTCAGTAGGTACAAGATAATGAGGAATTGTGAAAAAAAACCAAGGTAACATTTTGCTTCAAGTATGGTGCAGTTTTAGTTTTTCTTTTGGGTATTAAACTGGGTATATTGATGTTGTTGTATGGTGCAGTTTTCGTAAGGGTTGGCATATCTCCAAGAAAACTGAATCAGAAGTGTCAACTAGTTATTTATTTAAAATTGTTCCGTGTAGGCAGGTTGTATTCACACTTTTCGCTAGTTAAAGGTGGACGTGGTTAGTTTAGAACCATTAAATTATTGCATTACAATTCGGCAATAAACTCATTGTTGAAACTGAGACCATTCCAAATACATTTTGTACTTTCAGATGAGATCTGAAGTAGAAAATCATTATACCCAACAGAAAAATCAACTTATAATGTATGCATACAAAGTGTATCTTTTTAAAAACTCAGTTTCAAAGTTCTCTCATTCATTTTAGTACAAGTACGGCTTGGTTAGGTGGTGATACAATCGCCTTCCACCTCGGCTAGTTTATAATGTGCACAGCAGTGATCAGCTCACTTCCAAACCATTGTTAGTTATTACAACATGTTCACTAGTTAAATTCTTATGAAATAGATACTTGATTTATGAGTATGTCGTACTCCGTCATTTCTTTCAGATTATCATTCCATTATTTGATTGACCCAGCAGCATCAGCAAACAGATAATCACACATGAAGCTAAGAAATATTGAACGTTTTTCCACTTAGATAAAAAGAGTTCCCCTCATCGCTTCCCTTCCACTGCCAAAATGGAGAATGAGAAAAGAAAACAATGTAGAACTGAATCATTTAGAAGGCGGCTCTGACCTCCAAAAATAATATAGATATACTTTCTCGATCTTTTATATCCAAATCTTTGGATACGTCTGACACAGGAGAGATTGCATTAGCTATGACAGAGTCTACTATGCTCAATTGCTTAGTTCCTTCATGAGCCATTGCAAATCTTATCAATTCCTGCAGAAGTAGAATATATTCATTATCGAGAGAAGGTGAAAATATACCCCTCAACTTTACGATTTGGAGCGGATATACCCCTTGTTGAAAAAGTGGTGCATATATACCCTCACTGATTACTAAATGGTGCATATTTACCCTTTTCGTTAACATACCTCATAAAGAAGTCTGCAACCAGGGAAACGCTGTATTCCATCAATTATTACATCTCTTGCAGCCTCCACACTAGCAGTGATCTGGCACCAACGAAAGGTAATTATCAGATTCTATCCAAGAAACGAGAAGGACCCATAGAAAGAGCTATTACAATTAACTGTATTTAATTGCAGCATGAAATGGTTTACAAAGAAAAGACCTCGTACCAAACATGTCTCATTTTTCTATGAAGTAGAGTATCATTACGCCAAATAACATGTCTGACCCAACTTTACTAAGCTAGATATTAAGTGACGATGCTTTCCTGTGATTATGTCAGAGCAAGAATCTGCTATCTACACCAAGGACATGACTCTTGATTGGAGGGAGTGGAGCTCAAGAATTAGGTATAAGGCTAGTAGGTGATGATACAAACCAAATGGCCATCTATGCTTTTGAAGACATCATTGGAGGCCAATGCATAAAGACTCAAGACTTGGTCACCTCGAGGACACAAGAACATGCATGGAGGACCCGTTTTGAGCATGACATAAAGCAAACCCATGTGTGGAAAATTGCGTGGGGGCTTACCTTTGATGCCAACTCGAGTCCACAAGTGTTGAAGCATGACCCCTTGGTTTTGGAGCATTGAAGACGCACCCTTCATTAAGGATATTTTGGGGATTACACTTGTTGGAAAGACACTCCATGACCACTCCTTTCATTAAGGGTATTTTGGTCATTTTGCTATGTAATAAGCTAGCCTATAAATAGTCTTCTATTAGGTCATTTGCTCTTGAGTTGATTATTGATATTTGAAAGACTTCTTCTTCTCTCTTTGAGAGTGTAGTTTAGGGCTTGGAAAAGCCAAGTAGTGTAGGGCTTGGAAAAACCATTATTGATCCTTGCTTAGAAACGGTGGTTGTAAGGCGGAGTTGATTCCCTTAGCGGTCACTGTAAGAGTTTGGTGTTGTTATTGCGGGTCTTAGGGGTCTTATCGTTTGATACACGGTTTGGTTCCTATTTCTTGTAATCTCGTATGTCAAGCTATCTATCTTACTTTATTGCATTTGTTTGTTATCTTGTTTCTCTTAGTCTTCACCTCTTTAGGTCATTCTCTTATCATTTAGTATCAGAGCAAGGTTTGATTTTATTCCAATAAAATCAATCTTGGGATTGCTATCTAGAAAATCAACAAAAAAGAAGTGTCAAATCTGAAAATTGCAAAAAAAAAAGTTGTTATCCCGTTTTATCGCTAGGCCAAAATTTGAGGTCCTAGATTTTTGTGTTTTTTGGTGTTTCTAGTGTTAGATTCTTGTTCCCTAACACTATTAGAGTCTAGAAATTGAAAATCACACACAAAAAAAGAAGTGTCAAAAATAAAAAATCCCCAAAAAGTACTATTCCCATTTTTGACCCTAGATCAAAATTTGAGTTCTTGATTTTGTGTTTTTCTTGTGTTTTTAGTGTTAGATTTGTGTTCTCTAACACTATAGGATTCTAGATCTTGAATTTGAGCTATTTCCGGGTTGTTTTGAGCCATCCACCATTGTTGAACTTGAAGTTGAAGAAACTTGAAAGGTGGATCTCGAAATTGGAAGGGTTTTTGTGAGATTTGTGGCTTGAAAACGTGACATTGGCGTTTGGGAGTTCAAAGTGTGCTTGAATATTCAAAAATCATTCAATTTGGAGTTCATTTGGGTTAGGTTCCATTTTTTATTGTTCTTGGTGTTCTTCATGTTCTTCATATGTTGTTGAAGAAGAACATTCAAAAAGTGGTGGTTTGATCCAAAAAGAAGAAAGAGAGTGTGGTCCTTGTTTGTACAAAGAATATTCCAAGCATATTCCAAAGGAAGAAAGAGTCCAAAAGCATCAAAAAAGGAATATTCTCAAAGAAGAGGACAAGGGAAAGTACAAGGGGGGACCACAACAAATTCAAACTCTTTTGAGCTTGAAAAAGGGTCCATTCTTTGTGTTTTCTTCACCAAAACCAGTTACCACACTATCAAGAAGAAGATTGTTGAATTTTAAATTGGAAACAAGTCAACTCCAAACCAATTTTGACCAAGGCTGCCACATCATCAAAGTGCCACATCATCAACTTCCAAAATACCTTGAAGCTCAAAGTTAGGTTCTCAGTTTCTTTTCTTTGTTTCTTTAGTTTCATTTCTTGATTCTAGAACTAATTAACAACTAGTAATCTCCTACTTAGTTGCGAATTAGTTGTTTGAGTCCGTTTTCTTCATGTTTTCGTTCTTTGTGTGCTTTTCTCGTTTTGATTCGTTGAATTTCTTTGTTTCAAGTTCGTAAGTAGATTTTATTTTGTGTCTTGAGTCGATCAAACAAGAATCTATTCCGGCCGCTAAGTAGAGATTGACACCTTATTGACTACCGAAGTATAAGCAACTTTCAATATTCATCGCTCCAATTGTGAGGATCACAAAGGTGAGTGTATACGAGTGTTGGTGAGGAGCTTTTACTACTAATATTGATCCTAGGAGAAGTGTTCACTCCGGAAAGGTAAGCATTTATAGGGTATCGGGCTACCTCCTTGTGCTAGATGATTGGCGCCATAAGAACTACATCATGCCACCCATGGTTCACTAGAACCTTTACTTGTTCCATATTCCTTGGACGGGTATAAAGTTACCGAGAGAGTGAGGATTGTCTTCACCCAATTTGAATACTATGAGGAGGTGTGGTGAGATATCTTCCCCTTAACACTAGGTCATGCATGCTTGGGTGCCGATTGGTTTGCACAACATAGAGTTCCAAATGTGCTAAATTGGCCTAAGGTTGTAGTGGACCGTTGGGGAAATTATCTCTTTACCTTAATTCTTCCCAAACCGTAAGGAGATGTGACCACTTACTCCAAGCCGAATGATTGTGAGAGACAAAAGATTGAGAGGAGTAAAGGTGTGCAAGGTGGCAATCCAAGAGTGGAAAAATGAGAGGTTGTGTGGAGTGAAGTGAGGGGGTTGCCACCAAACCGTGCTAACTATGTTTGTCCTTCTATTTCTAAGGACATTTGTGTAGGTACTAACATGGCAAGCGGAGGAGCACAAGGCCAAGGAGAAGTTGCTGCCAAAGCATGTGGGAAACCTTCACACCACAGCAAAGAAGAATCTACTCAAGAACTTCAAGGTAAAATAGCTAACTCTTACACTTTTGTGCATGTGAATGATAATTGTGTGGCTAGTAGCCCATTAAGTGTGAGTAGTAGCTTAACTATTTGTGAGTTTATTGATTCTTTGCCTCTTGTTGATGATGTACTTGTTGTGAGTGTGGATACACTAGTTGATCCTATTGATGACCGAATTGACTCTTCTTGTAAGATCAATTTAAGTCCACCTAGTGTTGAAGCCATTGTGTTGAATGATAATACATTCTATTGATTCTTTGCCTCTTGTTGATGACGTACATGTTGTGAATGTGGATACACTAGTTGATCCTATTGATGATCGAATTGACTCTTCTTGTAAGATCAATTTATGTCTACCTAGTGTTGAAGCCAATGTTTTGAATGATAGTACATCGTCTTGTGGGAATTGTGTTGATCAACTTATGTGCGAGATTTTTCCACCACTTGAGGATGTGTGTGATGTGTTTAATGGATCTAAAGTGAGTGATGATATTGAAAATGTTGATCAATAAATAGGAGTGACCCCTTTAGCATGACCTCTAGTGAATGTTCTACTCTCGGTTTTGCTCATAGAGATAATCATGTGCTTGAAACTTCTTTGATACTTGATAATGATCTTTTAGAGAATGGATTTGCATGTTTTATATCCTCTTTATGGATGAATCCACAATATCTTGTTTGAAGATGATGAGTTCACTCTTAATGAACCTAGTGGTGAGAATGAAGTTGAAGGTATAGCTTGTCTTGAAAGCTATAGCCTATATGCCAACCCACTATGGTGTGACAACAATCCTCCTAAAGATGAAAATCTCTTCTCGGAAAATGAGAATACTCTTAAGGGAAGGGAATGTGAGGTTTTGGAAAGGAATGATCAATTGGGTGATGATAATTTTGACTTGCTTTTAGTGATATATATGCTATTGTAAAGAGTATATCTTGTAGTTTGGGTGAAGCCTATTGGGAAAGGGAGTGTTGTCTAGACCCTTGTCTATGGCTACTCTTTCCATTTGACCCTGGTGCCAAATATGGAAATGGTGATGTTGGTGCACCCAACTTGTTGCTTGGTCTACATGACAAGCAAATTGTCATTCTTGAAAACCCAAGAGCAGAAGTGTCATTGTCTCCTTGGGGTAATGTTTCTAAATGTGCATCCTTGCTTGACACACTTGTTCTTAAGTTGCATGAATCCCAACTTGTGGATGTCAAGTTGTTTATTTGTTTGAAGGAAAGAGCATGTATGTGCTTAAATGATTTGTCTTCACCCGTGCACGTCTATATACTTGATTCTTTCCTATACTACCTCTTTGCCTATGATGACATTCATGCTAGTTTTGAGTTTGCATTAAGTAGAGGTAGGGGTCTTGTTGGTTGGTCCACTTGTTTGATTGATAAGGCCATGTGGGATTGGTGGACTTTGAGACTAATAGTGGCACCACGTTTGATGTGGCCACTTGAAGAGGTAATGAAACAATTGTGCTTTATGGTTCCTAAGACAAGGGTAGCCTTATCTTTTGGACTTAGTGATACCATTAAGACCTTTGTAGTTTCTTTATCTCTTGATACTTGTCATAGCTATTTCCTTTGTAACATTCTTACTAAGCTTTTCATGACTAAGACAAAGGATTCGTGGTTATATCTCAAGTATATACCACTTTGGCATGATGATGTTATTTGTTGTACTAACCCTAACCCTCATGCCATGAGAAAGTTGTGCTTGTTTGTCATTTCTTTAGTTTTGCAAGGTATTGATTCGAGGTCAAATCCTTTTCAAGAAGGGGAGGATGATACAAACCAAATGGCTATCTATGCTTTTGAAGACATCATTGGAGGCCAATGCATAAAGACTCAAGACTTGGTCACCTCGAGGACACAAGAACATGCATGGAGGACCCGTTTTGAGCATGACATAAAGCAAACCCATATGTGGAAGATTGCGTGGGGGCTTACCTTTGATGCCAACCCGAGTCCACAAGTGTTGAAGCATGACCCCTTGGTTTTGGAGCATTGAAGACGCACCCTTCATTAAGGATATTTTGGGGATTACACTTGTTGGAAAGACACTCCATGACCACTCCTTTCATTAAGGGTATTTTGGTCATTTTTCTATGTAATAAGCTAGTCTATAAATAGTCTTCTATTAGGTCATTTTCTCTTGAGTTGATTATTGATATTTGAAAGACTTCTTCTTCTCTCTTTGAGAGTGTAGTTTAGGGCTTGGAAAAGTCAAGTAGTGTAGGGCTTGGAAAAACCATTATTGATCCTTGCTTAGAAACGGTGGTTGTAAGGCGGAGTTGATTCCCTTAGCGGTCACTGTAAGAGTTTGGTGTTGTTATTGCGGGTCTTAGGGGTCTTATCGTTTGATCGTTTGATACACGGTTTGGTTCCTATTTCTTGTAATCTCGTATGTCAAGCTATCTATCTTACTTTATTGCATTTGTTTGTTATCTTGTTTCTCTTAGTCTTCATCTCTTTAGGTCATTCTCTTATCAATAAGGCTAGTAGGTAGTCGGCGTATTGCTTTCCTATTCCCGGAGTAATTTAATTTTATTCATGTTTTTTCATGGTCTTAGATTCTTATTACTACTTGTTGTTTCTTTAGCCTCAATTATTGTACTATCTAGTTGTAGTTTTTGCTTGTTACTACTGCTTTCTTTTACAACTTACTTTGAGCATAGGGTCTATCGGAAAAAGCATCTCTACCTTCTTAAGGTAGGGGTGAGGTCTGCCTACACTGTACCCTCCTCCACAAACCCCACTTATGGGATTACATTGCATTTGTTGTTGTTGATGTAATTCAGATTGTTTCCCGGTGCTTTTTTTGTCATGAGAAGGAGGAAATCAACAACCATTTGTTTCTTCATTGCAAGATCACTTCGCAAATATGGCATATGTTTCTTAGCTTATCTCAAGAGGCCTGGGTGATGCCTGAGCACACTGCTGACCTCCTAAGCTATTGGAGTAGAAGTAAAGGTGTCAAACGGGCCGGGCTGACCCGGCCCGGCCCGACCCGACCCGGCCCGTAACATCAAACCGGACCGGTTTGACCCGGCCCGGAAAGCCCTAGGGCTTTAGGGTACCGGGTCCCGGTCCGGTTTTTTAAAAAAATTGGGCCCGGTTAACCCGGCCCGGACCAACCCGGTCCAGGCCCGCCGGTTAACCGGCCCGGCCCGGCCCGGTAACCGAAAAAAATAAAAAAATAAAAAAATAAAAAAAAAATTCTGTTGGGCCAAACTAGCCGTTGGCCCAACGGTAATATTACCGTTTTTGGGTCCAAACGGCTAGTTTGGGCCCATTTCATTAAAAAAGAAAAAAAAAAAATATAAAATATTTTTTAATCCTCAAAATAAATCTATAAATACCCTACAACTTCAAATCATTTCTCACACAATTTTCCAATCTCTCAAATCTCATTCTCTCTCAAATCTCAATTCTCAATTCTCAAATATTCAATATATTTAATTTCTTAAAGTGTTCACTTTAATTTTTTATTTTTTCGTTTACAAAGTAAGAGCGGAAGTTTCTAAAGTCGCAATCTTCGGATACTTCCCAAATTTGGTATTGTCGTTCCATCTCTTACGTTTAATTTTTATTTATTGTATTAATTGTTTAATATTTAATTTTGTTATATTTGTGTATTTTGAATATTTTTAGTTTAATTTAATTTATATTATGGATAAATTAAAAAACCTCGCTGCTAAAGGTGTTAAAATTTTTTGTCCCGGAAGCGGTAGTGGTAGTAAAAAGCGAATTATTAGCGGTAGAGGTAGTTCAAGTAATAGATATACCCGTGTGCCTTCGCCTCCGGTACCGCTTGGTACACCTTTTGAGGAAGAAATAGGTGTAGGTGCTCACGATATGGATTATGTAGAATTTCAAGAAAATTACGGTATAGAAGAAGAAAATGAAGTAGATGCAGTTAATGTAGACGAAGATGATGAAAATATTGCTGAAACACCCGCAGTAGGAGATGCTAACGTTAGATCTGAATCAGTTAATCTCCCTTCCCGTCCTCCCAGTGCCCCAAAACCCCGTAAAAGAACTAGTATTGCATGGCAATTTTTTGAACGTATATCAGATATTGAGGTGCAGTGCAATATTTGTCAACAAATATATAAGCATAGAAGTGGCGGTAAGCAAGGGGGTACGGGTACGTTAATGAGACATATAGCTGAAGATCACAAAAGAGAGTTAAATATTGCAAAAGGTGGTGGGGATGTTGGTGGGTCAACGCAAACTAGAATGGACCCAACAACCGGTCAAGTAGCGAAAAAATATAATAAATTGAGGGACCGGGAAGAAATAGCTAAAATGGTAGCTGTGGGTTGTTTGCCTTTTACTTTTCCTTCTTCTGATGCTTTTATCCGTTATATACAAGCAATTTATAATCCTATGTTTAATGGTATTCCTAGAACTACTTGTCGGTCTGATATTTTTAAACTCCATTCACAATATTGTTTTTATTTATCAACATTCTTAAAAAATATTCAATGTAGATTGTCCCTAACTTCTGATCTTGGTCGTGCTGTTAATAAAAATGATTATTTAACTGTTACTTGTCATTGGATGGATAGTAATTTCATAATGCAAAAACGTATTCTTGCTTTTTTATATGATGAAGATCGCAAGCATACTGGACAATTTATTTCTGATTCTATTATTAAAATTGCCGGATATTATGGTATAGAAAATAAAATTTTATGTATTGCTTTTGATAATGCTTCTAACAACAAGAATGCTATAACAAAAATAAAATCTACGTTATCTCCACCCTTTCCTGAAATTTTCCATATTAAGTGTGCATGTCATATCTATAATTTAATTGTAAAAGATGGTCTTGACTTTTTTGAGGTTTATATTGAAAAAATTCGTCTTGCCGTAGGTTTCATTCAAGGAAATAATCGTAGAGCGAGAATTAAAGAATTTAAAGTTAAATGTCAAGAAAATGGACTTACACCGATTTTAATGCCTGAGGAAATTGATATTAGATGGAATTCTACGTATGAATTTTTAAAAACTTGTTATAAATATAGAATTCCTATTACACTAACTTTTAACCAACACTGTGGTTCTTTTGCTGATTCTGCTGATTGCATGTTACATAATTCTGATTGGGTTATAATTAATGATCTTGTTAAATTTTTAGAAAAATTTTATGTAGCTACGGTTGAATTTTCCGGTGCATACTATCCTACTGTTTGTAATATTTTGGCATATATAGCCGATATTTTTGGTTTGCTCCAACAATATAAAAATAAAGAAGGTTATAAAGAAGCTGTTGGCGCTATGTTTACGAAATTTAAAAAATATTTCTTCCCGATTCCCCCTATTTACATGATTGGTGCTATTTTAAATCCTTGCATGAAATTTAATCATATGTGTCACTTTAGTACGCTTATTTATGCTAACTTAGAAATAAATACTAACCGTGAGTCTGAACAAGAGCAGCCTGATTTGTGGACGGCTACGGCTGATGCAAAAGATTATATAGAAAAATTATATAATCACTATGCTGATTTATTTGATTCAGCCGTACCTACAAATATCAGTCCAACTGTCGCTCCTCATCCTCCCGAGGAGCCATCATCTTCTAAAAGGTCGGCACATAGTGGTTTTCCTGATTCGTTTTATGATTTATCTTGTTGGAACAGTGTGGATGAGAGAGCTTACACATCAACTTATCGGGAGGAGCTGAAATATTATCTGCGGACGCCACCAGAGGATCGCAGACGACGGATCAACTCGCTGGATTGGTGGAGAAATAATGAATCACAATATCCTGTACTTTCAAGATTAGCCAGAGATATCTTGAATGTTCCAATGTCAACCGTTGCATCAGAGAGCGCCTTCAGTCAGGGACGACAGCAGCTTGGAGACAACCGACACTCATTGGGAAGCAACGCAATGAATGTTTTAGTTTGCCTTAGAGACTGGATTAGAGCAGAAAGAAGAAACCAAGGAATGGAACCAGAGCCAAGCGACGACCTCAAACTTGAAGAAATAATGACTTCACGGGAGAACTCAACAGAATCAAGTCCAATGCATGGGTTTGCCCCCGTTGACTTCGACTATCCTATGCAAATTCCAATTAATATTAACATGAATGAGTTGGAAAAAATGATGCATAATTTATAGATTTTTCATTCATGTAAATTATAAATTTTGGATCATTTTGCAATCAATAAAATTCCACAAATTCATTCACTCCTTAGTTGTTGTTTTTTATTTTTTTTTATTTATCAATTTAAAGTTTTAATATCTTCTATAGAAGTGTATATTTAATGTATACATTATATATATCTTCTATAGAAGTGTATATTTAATGTATACATGTGTATATATCTTTTATAGAAGTGTATATTTAATGTATCCACGTGTATATATCTTCTATAGAAGTGTATATTTAATGTATACATTATATATATCTTCTATAGAAGTGTATATTTAATGTATACACGTGTATATATATTTTATAGAAGTGTATATTTAATGTATACACGTGTATATATCTTCTATAGAAGTGTATATTTAATGTATACATGTGTATATATCTTTTATAGAAGTGTATATTTAATGTATACACGTGTATATATCTTCTATAGAAGTGTATATTTAATGTATACACGTGTATATATCTTCTATAGAAGTGTATATTTAATGTATAGATTGTGTATATAGCGTATATATAGTGTATATTTGACCGGTTTTTATCCGGGTTTGACCGGGTTTGACCGGGTTTGACCGGATTGGGTTAAGTGGGCCGGTTCCGGGTGGGTTTTATTTTTTTTACTGTGCGGCCCGGCCCGGCCCGGCCCGGTTAAGGCCAAAACCGGCCCGTCACCGGCCCGTAACCCGGTTAGAGAGAGGGGACCGGTTCCGGGTTGACCCGGCCCGGCCCGTAAGACAGCCCTAAGTAGAAGGGAAGGAAGCAAGACTCAAAAAAGATGGTGGACTTTAGTACCATCCTGTGTGTGGTGGTCAATTTGGAGAGAAAGAAACTTCAGATGCTTTGAGAATATTACCAACACAATACAAAAGGTTAAAGAAAATTGTTTCAACACTCTGTACTTTTGGTGTAAAGAAGAAGGTATAGAAGAGGTAGAACAGTTAGTAGATTTCTTAGGGGCCTTGTAATTATGGTACTAGTTTGTAACTTTTTGGAGGTAGCCAGCATACCCTTAATGCTGAAGAATACAACTTTACCGTTATCAAAAAAAAAATCCTCTTTATCTCATAGTTATATATTGTATACCACATATTTCTCCCATTTCCCCCTCCCAGCACACTTCTATAATAATATCTAACTATCTCCATTTTTGTTTCTTGAAAAACAAAGTTTACCCCCATTCTCTTATCTTGGTGACGACCTTTTTGTCGGGTCATTCTTCCCCCTCACATCCAACTAATCCATCGACCACTTCTTTTTCTTACCCTACATTTTTCTCATCCACTACCACCCATCTTTTCCCTTCCTATTAATAACCTATTCCTCCTCATGTTTACCACAATGTGTCATACCCTTTTTGTGTATGACCACCGAACATCTTTCCGTCCCATAATATCAACATTTTCTACACTTACATCTCCTTTTGACTTTTGTTCTCTGCACCAAGCGAACTAAGTCCAACATATAAGTGAAGGGTAGAGGGGAAAGGGGCATTATCCCGGAGTTTCGATGGTTGCGATTGGACCAAATAGTTGGCTCCAGATAAATTTCTTGGTCATCAAAGAAAGTAACTTTATCCTCCTTTCCTTCAAAGGAAACTCTCGGAACTTTCCATAGTTAAGACATTTCTCCGGTCCATTCTTGGTTAGCTTCTTCTCCCTTTCAATGAATGCTAAAAGTTAAGGATCATTAGGCAGTAAAGCAGCAACTCAACTTAAAGGATGGTATGATGATAGATGAAGGCATAAAATCAAAATCAGGGGTAAAATGATTGAAGATCCTCAAAACTGATTATCCAAAGAGATCTGTCAAGAAAGCATCCATAATTCTGTCTCCCCCTCCCTGTCCCTCCCAATCAGTGAAACATCAAAAGAAACCACTAAACCAACAATTGTGAAATAATGTGTTTAAGCTGCAGCATAAATTGCATACCATGTGTCTGAGACGATAATAACCAGCGTATAGCATAGGAATGCACTGCAATTTCTGCTCCTTCGCTGCCACATCAATTGCTCTTTTGTAAATCTCACAAGCAGCTGCGCGATTTCCCTGGCAAATTTCAGGAAGCAATGTCTTATAATAATTATTGTTCCTCAATTTAGGACAACTTGCAACTTGGTACCTACCAGACGTTTTTCCATATTTGCTCGATTAATAACATATTGAATGAAACAGGAGTCCCGATCTGTATTAATAGGAGGAAAGGAAGTGCGAGCACCATTTGGATCTCCAATTTGCTCCATATATCTAGCAGTAAAAAGATGGATTTCTGGAACATTCTGCAAGAAGCACTTGGAAGATAAAAGTCCTTGCTTAACATTACACACTACAGTATATGGTGTCTAGAGTTTTAAGCTGAATCATTTAGATTTGAACACATCATCCTTTTATCTTATCTCTCTTGTAAATATGCGTTTCTAGCAAGTAAGTTCATTCAATTGTGAAATCTAGAATATTCGGTGCAGAATTTGTCCTGACAACAACAATTTACAAACTCAACCATCAGAAAGTCTGAATGAAAATTTCAACTAGAATAATTCAAATGAAGCTTACTTTCAACAAGCAGCACTGCTACAGAAAGAACAGACTATAGGAAAATAATGTACTTCTTGGTGCCCTCATACTGAGACACACACTGTACTACTCAGTCTCCAAATGTTCAAACTTGTCATTATTGATTCTTTTCTTCTTACGAGACCTGTTTCCTTATTGATAATATAACTGGGAAAATTGGTCTCCAGAATTCATACGGGGCCAGTAACCATTTCCTCAATAGGGATAACTAGCACTTGTTAGAAACTGATCTTATGAAGTATAACAGTAGCTAGTGAGCATATTTGCAGGTAAAATCCAAGTGATCCAAAGCATAAATCTGAGGTTGGTTTGGTTGTTGCTTAATTTAAAATTTAAGAGAAATTATCACTCAAGTTAGCTTTCATATTCACTTAACCAGATCCAGCTATAGCAGTAAGAGAGCAATCAATAAAAGAAAATTGATTTGACATTCAAGTGAAAATTGAAGTTGTTGTCAATCAATACATGTCGGGAAGTATTTTGAAGTTACCTTAGAGAAAACTTTTGTTGCTCGTTCTAAAGCAAACATCGCTAGCTCTCGTCCTCCCATAGCCTCCATGAAATCCACATAACGTATCCAGAACTCAGGGTAGTTGGCACAGGATATCAAGCACCTCTCATAAAGTTTTAGGGCCTGTAGCAGAATAGTTTACTATTTTGGAGCAAAATCAAGCAGGAATCCCCAATATCTTCAGAGAACACTAGAGCATACCCAATCAAAATCGTCTTGTTTTTCAATAAAGTCGAGATAATCATGCCAGTTCTTCAGCTCAACATTGTCAAGGGGAGTTGCCTGGAAATATCGCCTCTGGATGCTTGATTCAAAACTTCTAATTTTTTCCTCTAGTTGACAAGCTTTCTGATATAACTGATCTCCACAGTATCTGTACTTGTATAGTGCTTTCAACCTGACTGAATTGTCACTAGGATCCTGGAGATCCTTAACAACTTGACCAATTTCTTCATTCGATAGCAAAACTGTTGCATCAGATAGCTCTTTTAGTTGCACTTCACGGCTGTCATCACTGAGATGTACAATCTCATCTTCTAAATTGGTTACAAGCTTCTTAAAGCTGGATAATTAACAAGGCATATGAACTTTCTAGGATTCACGAAAATATGCTTTGGATCTGAAGCAGAGAAGATACAATCAAACAGAATGTGGCAAGAGGTGGCGAGTGCTGCCTAACACAGAAGTATTCATTAAATTGAAATGTTCACATTCGCCTTACCATGGAACCAGCTCAGGTGATGTTAAGGGGCCAGTGTTTCTGGTAATGTAATACAACAACTGTTTATCCATTTTTCAGAAGATGAAATTTTATAAATAATCGTTTGAGAAACATAAAATTTTGCCAATTACACTGTTACCTTCTCAAAAAAAAAAAATGCAAATTATAGGAAACCACGTAAATTTTTTATTGTCCTATAGTGGTGTTTCGAAACGAATAAATCAGGATATAACGGAAAAATTCAAAATGCCTACTTAGCAACAGGTTGATAAGATTAGATATGGGCAATCACGTACAAAAATTGCTTCTCCACATATCTAAATAACTTTTTAGCACATACCCTTTGAGCTTTAAGTCATACAGACACTTTCTTAGAGTAATTCAATCTATTTAGAACCTGAAATTCTACCATAGCCAGAAAGGGACAAGAGACTTCTTTGCTGGAAGTTTAATAAAATAAAGTAATATGACCTACTTAGCACTTTCTGAGCATAAATAATGAAGAACCTTTAGCTCTCAGCAATGAGAGTATCAAATACATGGTCTCACAATTAGCATATCAAGAGCAGTGCAGTACTTAGGGAAAAGACTCAAATATGCCATCGAGCTATTAGAAATGGCTCATCTATGCCATCCGTTAAAAAGTTTGGCTCGTTTATGCCGTTGCCGCTACAAAACAGGCTCATTTATGCCATTATTTTTTAACGGTGGGTTGAAAAAACCCACTTTGCAACGTGGTCTCTTATTAGAGGTCCACTTCACCAAATCGGACCCATTCAAAAAAAAAAAAAAAAAAAAAAAACCACCCGGTGTTTGTTTTAACCAAATTGGAAGTTTTAACCCACCCAGTTAGAAATCTTGAAAGCTCAGTCCTGAATCTTAAACGTATTACCAGTACATAGCCAATGCATAGCTTTATATTGCACACGGTATGAGCATCAATCCCTAACAAATTATCAAACCATTATTGGTCAAGACACATCCCCCAAAAGTTGGATATATCCAATTTGGTTTCGAAGTATTATTCATAACTTCATCTCGAGTCCAATTTGGTTAAAACAAATGATGGGTGTTTTTTTTAAAATGGATCTGTAACACCCCACATTTTTTTTTGAGGGGCTAAAATTCAAATCATCGTTCCTATGTGTATGGACCCGAACCCAATGATTCCTTGTTAATATGTGTGATGATAAATCCTATAGTGTGGGAATATCTTTGAATATGAATTGAGGTCACAAAAATCTCCTAACTCAAAGACGAGTTGAAAACTTTTCTATCGATTAAGTTTTAGTGAATGTTTCAACTTGGGTAAACTTCCAACAACCATTACTCCTAGGAATATAATGTGTTACGTGGCCTACTATATATCAAATGAAAGATCTTCGAATCTTCTTTCTAACGCAATTGGTTTCACCTTAATCCGATATCGGAGTAAAAAGTTACGCCCATTTTACCAAAGGTGTCCGCCACCCAAGTAGAGGGGGCGATTTGCACTAATATAACGTTTTTAAATGGGGTATTTTGGTATTTTCCTCACCCCAAACTCCTCTCCCACGAATTAAATCATACCATAAGCATTATTATTCATCTTTTATCAGTTTTAAACATCTCATAATCCTCTCCACTCTCAAGAACAAGAAAAAAATTAGGGTTTCTTTCAAGGCTAGATTTCAAGGCTAGATCTCAAGCTAATTCAAATTCCTTTTCATCAAAAAAGTATGTGGGACTATCCTAAAACTTCGTGGCCATAGTTTACTGTTTTGTTAAGTTTAAAAGCACGAGATTTAGCATATGTAAAAGGGTTTTGAAATTTGCTTGAATAGCATGAATCATCTACCCATTACGGGAAAAGTATGTGTGTTTTCTCATGAAGTTTTCCACAAACCCGAACTAGTTTCATGTGCACGTGTATCTTGGGTTTGAAGAATAAAATTGAGAGCATGAATTTCGCCGTGATACCAATTTGAATTAAAGTATTAGGGATTGTTCAATTGCATGGTCTAAAATACGGGTTAAAGGTTTTGTTATCAATTATAGATTTAACGTGGACTGGTTTTAAAAAGAGAGAATGTTTGCTCGATATATATGCATCACTTTTCTTGTTAAACTAAAGAGGTTGCACTCGAAATATGAAAGAGTTGGCCACTTTATGTAAAAAAAATCTTGAAAGTACAATGCTTTGCATAAGTTTTCTGTGTTCCTACGCTAAGAATTTTCATATGTTGTCTAAATCTTTTGGGGGTCATTAATGTATTCTTGAGTAAGAAAAGGGCTTTGAGAAGTTACGATATGAAACGGCTTGCAAGTCTAGGTATGACGATATGCTTAAGCACGTAACATGAACATGATTTTTAAGAACTAAAACTGGGCTCAAGAGAGCTAGATGGTTACCCGAAGAAGGCGTGAGTTCAAGTAACTCATAGCCGGAAACCGTATTTTGCCGGTGCGGGTTTTATGAAATGACATGTCAGTAAGGAGGCATGTCCCTTCATAGTATGGTGTGTCAGTAAGGAGGCACACTCTTCCATGACCTAGCCTGTCAGTAAGAAGGCATGCTTCGTCTTATTACGTCCTCCAGTCCTTGCGGCAAACTTGGACTGGAGGCTTGGCAACCGAGTTAAGGGCGGATCTCATATAGCCCGTGGGATTACAGAAATGTAGGGTGTACCATCTAGCTCGGAACTATAACATAGAATGGAGTTTTAGAAGTTATATGCATAGTTTTGAACTCTTCATATTATGCCCATGGGTTTTCAGTTACTTTATGTTAAACTGTTTTTATGAAATGCTCTCACCTATGTTTTATAATTATATGTTATTTTGGATTGTTTCCCAGACCAGACCAGTACATCTGTATTGACCCCCTATATTTCAGGATCCAAGGCTCAGCCCCGTGGACCCGTTAAGCCGTAGATTGATTCGTCAAAAGTTTGCAGTTTGCAATTGGTGAGCCTCCCTTATTTCGGAAGGCCTTGTCTATGGAATATTGTTATTTGATTTTAGTTCATGGTCCAGCTGGTGGCCTTGTCCCAGTTTTCAGATAGAAATTGTTTTCATGTTGTTAAAGATTTCGCAGACTGGTGTCATGTTTTTAGAATGTTTATGAACTTATATCCGTATTGTTCAGTTGAATTAAGAGGATGACCATGTTTTTGTTTCATTATGTTTTCTGCATTTCCTTACAGTATATGAATTGTGTATGATAGCCAGTTAGAAAGAGCCTCTCGGACCTTCACGGTTCGGGATGTCCGTCACGGTCAGGGCCTCGGTTCGGGTCGTGATAGGGTCAGATTTATAGTGGGTCTGATTTGATGACGTGGACCTCTAATAAGGGGCCACGTGGAAAAATTGTTTTCAAAACCACCGATAAAAACGGCAGTGGCATAAATGAGCCAAACTTTTAATGGAGGCATAAATGAGTCATTTCTAATAGTTCGGTGACATATTTGAGTCTTTTCCCTAGTATTTATATGAGATCAATTTTCACATTTCAACATGACTTTACCAGTAATTTTAGGTACTCTCGAGCCACTAAAGTTGAAGTTGTGAACTTGAGCGCCTTATTAACTATATTTTTAATCAAACACTTTCTTTATCAAGTAAATAATTTTTCATTAGTGATTAATCAAACAGACCCACTTTGTGGAAATATACTGGTATGTCGTTGTTGTTGTAATGATTAATCAAACACTTCATATTAATTTTATTCCAGCACGGTATGATCCAATACTATCTAGAGCAAACATTGCTCTTTGAAATTTACTCACTGTTACAGCAGCGTTGATGGAAGCAATTACCAGAAAAGAACAAACAGCAATTCAAAATAGAAGCTGAAATCAAGACAAATACTGATGTACGAATGGAGACAGTAAAGCAAAACGTACTTCTCATAATACTTATGCAACTTCATTGTGGGGAAGCGTAAAGACTGTATATAAACTAGAGCAAGGAAACCCCATTTCTCCTGAGAGAACTCAAAGGACATGTATTTGTCCCATAACACATGACAGAAGTAGTCCTTCCCAACAAGGGAGATTCCTTTGGTAAACAACCTGTCAAAAGTTTAAAAGAATATATTGATCATATGGCCTGATCTTACTAAACATGAACAAAAGCTTATAATTGAAATCTCAGAAGCTCTTAATGAATTTCAAAAGTGTAAACATATTGCTGCACACTTTCGCAACGAGGTTTTCACTTTATATGAAAATAAAAGGCGGAACATGAACAGGTAAAAAGAAAAAGAAACGAGGTCTAGTTATATTCTATAAAAAGCTATGACTCAACCAATACTCCATGATACTAAAGTTCAGTATTTAGAAGAATTATGTGATGCAGGGATGCGACTTCTGTCTATGCGCAACGCATCGATGATTCTGGACACAGATAAAGGAACCTATGGCAGGTTGACAGCCAGTATAAGAATAGTTATCTGGGATGAACCCTCTCAAATGGATACAGATTACTCATATAGCGGACCTGACTAGTTTGGGACTGAGACTTAGCTGATCCAATTGAATGTGATGCAACGATGCTCCCCTGTAGCTACTTCAGTAGTAAATTCCACTGTTCCATTGTCTTTTTGCTTAAAAGTATTTCTCAGATGCTAACATTCTCATCATTATAGTTGACGACTAATGTCGAAGGTAAATCTGGCCTCTTATTCAAGAAACTTACGGAAGTATAATTTCCAGGGATTTACCTACGAATTTCAAATGGATCCTCAAACGAACTCACAGCAAAGGTACAATAGTCAACCCACAGACCAACAGAAAATGGTGTTGATTCCACAGCTCGCTCAAAGATTTCAACAGCTTTTTCAGCATTACATAACCGTGCCTCATGATAGGCATATCTTCTCCAATTCCAGTGGCACAGCGGAAACTTGGACAAAAAGGAATCAAATGCCAAACAAATTGTATTTCTATCATCCTGCAGTATTTGGAACAAAATTACTTATATTGCCATTGAGCACACGGGAAAAATAGAAGAATGAGATGAATCATGTAAAATGAATGTAACGCACTTGACTAATAAGATAGAAAGGGCTTCTCTCGCTTGTTTGTTCTTTTCCTTTTTAAAGCAAACATGAGGACATAAAAAAGAATTTAATCGAAAGAATAGAGAAAGACTAATGTGCAGCTGATACGCATATTGATAAAATGATTTGAACCGCCTATTGTAAATATAAAAACGGGGATTTTACCCACCCCCACCCCTTTATATAGGTAGAATCGACCAAATCTAAGTAAAAAGAAATTTTTGGATTTAAAGAAAAAAACAACTACTTCGCAGACAATTACATATTTTTTATTTTGTAAGAAGAGTCCTCCGAATATTTGGCCTTACATTAGTTTTTTCACGAATAAAAGAAAATGGTCTTACATTAGTTTCGATATCATCAACAGATTTAGATGCATATCTTCCATGTTCAGGTGACTACCTACGAAAAGATTTCATCTTCTAGCCAAACTTTTTGCCAATCAAGAACAGGAAAACAATTTGACTAATGAATATACCTACTCCTAATAGAAGCAGAAACAGTTGCAAAAGAACCAGATGGAGCAAGAGACGCTAGAAGTTAGAAATGAAGAACATATTCTATCAAGTGAATCATGACCGAACTTTAGTTTTATTGTTTGGTTGCTTAATGTTGATACACAAGTTTTATGTTCTTACAACGGGGACTTTGGTAATTTATAATTTGATCACATTTGGGTGTATTTCTATTATATAGAAGAGGTGGTTTCGACCACCTCTTATCCAATTACCAAAATATCCCTTTACTCCCACTTAATTACATACCATATCCCAATATTTAATAATTTTATTGTTTCATCATAATGGTTTAAATATTTAATATATTCTATTAATTTATATTAATTAACTATAACTACATATTGAAAGTAAAAAAAATTTATTTATTTAATTGTCTATCATGTTCAAAACTAATTTGTTACCACAAATCACAATAATTAATAACTTAAAATATTTAAAAGACATATAAAAATTTTATTGACTCTAATTATTTTAACAATGCCACATAAATTGAGATAAAAGAAAAAGTACTGCAAATCATAATAATTAACAACTTAAAATTTCTATTATATAGAAGAGGTGGTTTCGACAACCTCTTGCAATTACCAAAAAACCAACTACTTCCACTTAATTACATACCATGCCCCAATATATAATAATTTCATTATTTCATCATAATGGTTTAAATATTTAATATATTCTATTAATCTATATTAATTAACTATAACTACATATTGAAAGTAAATTTTTTATTTATTTAATTGTCTATCATGTTCAAAACTAATTTGCTACCACAAATCACAATAATTAATAACTTAAAATATTTAAAAGACATACAGAAATTTTATTGACTCTTACCAAAAAAAACCCTCTACTCCCACTTAATTACATACCATGCCCCAATATATAATAATTCCGTTGTTTCATCATAATAATTTAAATATTTAATATATTCTATTAATTTATATTAATTAACTATAACTACATATTGGAAGTAAAAAAAATTTATTTATTTAATTAGCTATCATATTCAAAACTAATTTGTTACCCCAAATCACAATAATTTGTTACCACATATAGAAATTTTATTGACTCTCATTATTTTAGCAATACCACATAAATTGAGATAAAAAAAAGTACCGCAAATCATAATAATTAACAACTTAAAATATTTAAAAGATATATAAAAATTTTAGTTGACTCTCAAAATTGTATCGAAGCCACATAAATTGGAACACAGGGAGTAAATATATTATTTGATAATTACGTAAAAATTATTATAAATCACAATAATTAACAAGTTAAAATATTTTTTTAAAAATAGATAAAAGTTCTATTCAACTCTCAAAATTTTATCGGTGCAGCATAAATCATGGGGAAAAAAAATTATCTTAATTAATTGCAACTAAATATTTAAAGTAAATCAATTTTATTATTTTAATTGACTTTTATATAGAAAACTAATCTTTTTATTTATTTATTTATTTTAGTAAATTTAAATTTTAAAATTATTTTTTTCATATATAAAAATACTAATATTTAAACTTAACTTTAAATTTTTAAAGTAAAAAATTAATAAATTTAATTTAATAAAATAAATTTCTAGTGAATATTTTCTTAGAATTTGTGTTGGGTCAATATGCATCAAGTTAAAAAATATATATATAGTAGAATTTTATTATTGTGAAAGATAAATATAATGCACTATCCAATAATGTTTAATAATACCATATTTTTCATATGCAAATATAGCATCCCGTATTTAATTAATATATTATTTTGGTGGATTATAGAATATTACTATTGGATATGATAAAATTATATTAATTTTTATAGTAATAACATAATCAGTCGCTCTTAATTAATTATTATGAGTCATCTAGGTATTAAGAAAATAAATAATATTTCATGAAAAATAAAATAGACATAAAATGCGAAATTAACTCAATGTTTTAAATTAAATTTTCATCTTTCGAACGATGATTTTACTATATCACTCCTTATTATAAGTCATTTATGTATTAGAAAAATAAGAATAACAAAATGATATGTCAACATAAAATATTTGATTTACTATCAAAATTATATTAGTGCCACATAAATTGGGACGGGACAGAAGAAGATATAAAGCAACATATATTATTTGGAAATGAAATAAAAAGTACTGTAAATAACAATAATTAACAAAAAAATTTAAAAAAATTGACTTACTATATTACCCTAATTAATTATTATGGTCATTTAAGCATTGTGCCACATAAGTTGAGATAGAAAAAATATTATAAATCACAATGATCAAAAATTTAAATTATTTAAAAAATATAATTAGCTATTGTTGACACAAAACTCTGGACAAGGAGAGTAACATATATTATTCAAAAATTACATAAAAAGTATTACAAATTACAATTGTAAACAACTTAAAATATCTAAAAAAAAATTAATATTTTATATATTTCAAAAAAATTACATGAAAAATACTAGAAATCACAATAATCAACAACTTAAAAAATTTAAAAGATATAAAATATTTGGTCGGCTCTTGAAATTATATTAGTGTCACTGAAATTGAAATAGTAGAAAAGTATTATAAATCATAATAATTAAAAACTTAAATTATTTTTAAAATATAATTGACTATCAATGCCACAAAAATTTGGACAAGAAAAGTAACGTATATTAATTTGAAAAATACATAAAAAAATATTATAAATTACAATAGTTAACAACTTAAATTATCTAAATACATATTAAAATAACATATGTTGAACTCATGTTAGATTCCGGATGAATCCTAAAAAACATATGCAATCCTTTTATTAAAATTTTTTATTTAAATATATCAAGATTGAAAAGACAAATAAATATCTTAATGTTGAGCCCGTGCTGACACGGGCCATGCTTGTCTAGTAACAAATATGCGTCCGTATTCCCAAAAAGAAAATGTTCAAGTGGAGATGGATCACGCTAGCGAAGAGGGTAAATGGACACTACTTTTATTCTTTCTTGCAAAGTATCCCAAGAATGCTTGTTGGGAGTTAACTAATTATCCATCCTTTGATGTAGGTTTCATATTCAAGGATGAATCTTGACATGATATGTAGGGACATCCAAGAATGCAACCGAGCAACTTTTTTTTTTTTTTATGACCGTGGTATACGGGGCAATTTTAACGCACCTCGTTCCATGGGATACATGCCACCACCACCAGCAACAGGTACCAGGTGAACTTCTTATGCTAAAATAGTAGAATTGTGATGGTAAATACGGATAAAAGCAAGAAAAGTTAGAAATTAGAAGTGAAGAGACATATCTATCGAGTCAATCATGACCCAGTTTTAGAGATGAACAACTCTCAATCTAACGGGATTTTGGACGTGACCCATGAAAGAAAATTGTAGCCCTTTTATATTTATAAGGTTAAGTAATTTATAAAAGAAAACTGAAGCCCCTTGAAATCTAATAACCAAGGATAAACATTTTTCATTTGGACTCGCCTACACAAAGTTCTGGCTATTCCACTAAATAGGGGTGTGCAAAAATCGAACCGACCAATAAACCGAACCAATAAAAATGTTATTGGTTTATTGTTATTGGGTTAACGATTTTTTAATGATTTTATAAAAAATATTATTGGGTTACTGGGTAAACCGATAACCCAATAAGAATATACATATATATATATATGACTTATTATATATTTCTCTTAATTTCTCTTTAATTTCTGCCAATTAACAAACCTATTATTTCAATTATACAAACTCTTAATTTCACCTAACAATATTTAGTTCAAACTTGAAGATTCTTGTAAATTAAAGCACATCATGTAGGATTTTTGGTTGCAACTAAGATTCGATTTTTTTAATGTTAGTTACTACTATTTCTATTTTATGAGTATTTTCTTATCGGTTAAACCAAAAACCGAACTGTTAAAGACTAAAAACCGATAAAAAATATCTTATTGGTTTAGCATATTTAAAAACCAAAAATCGATAAACCGAACCGATAATACATAAAATCAAACCGAACAGACCGATGCACACCCCTACCACTAAAGCGTGCTAGAGCAATGTGTGGCACATAACTGCACTATAAGAAGGCAGTGGAGTATATAGCCAGACTGGGGGTACACATTACCACTGGAACTACTTGGGGAAAATGCCATCCATACCAAAGTAAATGCTTCACTTGGTAGGTGATTAAGAGAGCATGCTTACTCAGGAAGTGCTACAAAAGAAGGGAATACAAGTACAACTAGTTCCAAGATGCCTTCTTTGCAACTTGACAGGGGAAACAAATAATCATCTTGTTTTACATTGCAAGTTCACTTCACAGCTATGGAACCTTTTCCTCAACATTACTAACACTAACAGGATTATGGCAGAGCACACTCGAGATCTTATGAGCTGCTGGATTAGGAGGGGAGGAAGTAAAAGTCAAAGGAGGTGGTGGAGATTAAAACCATCTTGCATATGGTGGTAAGTGTAGAGGGAAAGAAATGGGAGATGCTTTGAAGATAGATCCAATTCTATTCGTAAAGAAAAATGGAATTGTATTGTATCTTTACTTTTTTGGTGTAAACAACTTTGTATAGAAGGTATAGATCAGATTGTAGACTTGATAGGATCTCTGTAGTTTCTTCTCCTTTTTGGAGGTGGTCAGCTTAATGCTAATGAATACAAATTTGCCAGTTTCAAAAAAAAAAAAAAAAAGAATATCGCCAAAGAGTCCACACTGGAAGTAGAGAAGTGCCTTTTGTAGAGCAGCATAGTGCAGGAACACTGCTGTACCTATTTTGTTATGTTGTTATTGAAAGTTTTTGTTATTTTTTTATTTTTTTATTTTTTTTGATAAAGGTAATATTGAAAGTTTTTGTCATTTTTCGACTAAACCAAGAGCTTTTTTTTTTTAAAACCAAGTAAAAGTATTTTCATTCGTAAACATGAGCAAATCGGTCGTATACATAGGTTACCAAAGGATCAAAACTCTACAAAATATGAAGCTCTACAAAATCCACCCAATCCTCTAAGCAAGAAGGGACTTTCTGTTTATACCAAAAAAAAAATAAGAGAGCAAAGACTACTCCTCAAATGCAAGAAACTCGACTCTACACCTTCATAAGCTCTTCTATTTCTCTCTCTCCAAACTACCCACATTAACGCCATCGAAACCATGTTCCAAGCCGTTCGTCTTCTCCGCCTTCTCCCCCGCTCTTCCAACTCAGCATCAAATCTTTCACAGTTCTTGGCATTACCCAAGGAGTGTGAAACCATCTAAAACATATCCCACCATAATCGCATGGAAAGCCCACAACGTAGAAGGAGGTGATCCACAACCTTGCCCGTCTCCTTGCACATGTAGCACCAACTAACGCAAACAACCTTCCGCGTTCTAAGATTTCCAGCCGTCAAAATCACCCCTCAGTGGGTAGCCAAGTGAAAAAACACACCTTTCTTGGCACATTTTGAACCCATATTGCATTACATGGAAACTCAACCTCTTCCCTAACCAAAAGTTTCTCATAAAACGACTTCATGGAGAACACTCCATTACTTCCAAGACCCCACCGCCACCCATCGGGATTATCCGTCAAATTGACTTGCTTGTGAAGAAAGTTTATCAATCTTTGAAACTCACTCACTTCCCACTCTTGAAAATCCTTTCTAAATCACAGATTCCAAAAAGTCTCTCCACCTTGTGACCTCGTAATTTGTTGAATAGTCAATTCTCTTTGGCAAGATATTCTGTACAAACTCTGGAATTCATCTTTCAATATTATATCCCCACACCAGTTATGTCCCCCAAAAAATTACTCTCCTCCCATCACCAACCTTGAAAGAGATATTTTCCACGAAAGAACTTCATCCCTTCATGATATTTCTCCAAAGGTCGCACCCAAAAGGCAAAACACTATCTCTAGTTCTCCATCCCCCATCTCTAATCTCATATTTATCACCTATCACCCCCTCCATAAAGCTTGTACCTCCACCCTGAACCTCCACATCCATTTGCACAATAAAGTTTTATTAAAAACTTCCAAGTCTTTAACTCACAGTCCTCCTCATTCTTTAAAAGAGGTGACAACCTCCCAACACACCAAATGAAACTTCTTTGCCCCGTCCGCTGCCACAAAGGAAATCTCTCTGAATCTTTTCCAATTTACCAATAATCGTAGTTGGAGCAAGAAGCAAAGACAAGTAGTAAGTGGGAATGCTAGAGAGTGTGCTCTTGATAAGCACTTCCTTCCCAACCCTGGACAAATATCTTTTCTGCCACCCTGCTACCCTCTTCTCAACCCTTTGAAAAAACGGATTCCACACAGTGAGATCCTTGTTCGAAGAACCAAAAGGAACTCCAAGCTATGTAGTTGGAGGAGCCCCAACCCTACATTTCAAACTCAAGCAAGTGATCCAATGTTAGTCACCTCCCCAACAAGAAATATCTCACACTTCTTCAAGTTAATTTTAAGTCCTAACACTGCTTGAAACCAAATGAGAATTTGGCCTAAAGAATCTACTTGGGTCTCAACTGCATCCCAAAAGACCAAGGTATCACCCGCGAAGAACAAATGAGACACTGATATTATCCATTCCCCAAACCGCCACATTGAAACCAAACAGCTTTAGCTATCATCATGTGCAAAGCATCCATAACCAAAATGAACAACATCGGTGATAGAGGATCCCCATGTCTCAAACCCCTCGAGCTTCCCAAAAATCCTCATAGGTAACCATCTACCAACATTGAAAATTCACCGAATAAATGCAAAAGTAGATCCATTTCCTCCACTTCCCCCCAAATCTCATTTGAAGCATGATGAAATCTAAAAATTTCCAATTCACATGATCGTCTACCTTCTCAAAATCAAGTTTGCACAACATACCTAGTACTCTTTGTTTTCTCCTTGAATCCACCACTTAGTATGCCACCAATGTTGCATCTGGAATCTATCTACCCTACACAAACGCATTCTGAGAAGTAGAAATAGTCTCATCCAACACCTAGAAAGCACCATAGAAAGAATCTTATAAATGTTTCCCACCAAACTAATAGGTCTATAATCCTTCATGCTCGTAGCTCCCTCTCGTTTAAGAATAATGACAATGAACAAGGCAATCAAACTTCGTTCAAATTCACCACTATCTTGGAACTCGACAATAGCATTTGATTTTGACGATATTCCAGCAATGCTGGAAAAAAAAGCCAAAGAAAAACCATCTGGACCCAGAGCTTTGTCACCCGCACAACACTCTCCTGTTGTTTTCACTTCCTCTTCCTCGATTGCCCTCTCCAACCACTCACCCTCCTCCCCACTGATTTGACTAAACCTTAAACCTCTGTGGTAGGCCTCCACTCCGCTTTCTCTTTAAATAAGTCTTCATAATAATCTACAACTGGAGGGATGGCCTTGGCTCAGCGGTAAACTTGCTTACCGTGGTGTGCCAGGGTCGGGGGTTCAAAACGCCCCTCCAGCAAACCTGGGGTGAGGGCGCGTAGGTCAGGCTCGGAGTGGCCCCCCCCTCCCCGACACCTACGGAGTAGGTATGAACCGGGTCGTCCCCCCCAATAATCTACAACTGCCGCCTCGACTTCCTCTTTCCCTACCTGGCACACCCCCATCGACCTCCATCGATTCTATAAAGTTCCTTCTTCTATTACTGCCACCCTGTGAAAGAATTTTGTATTAGAGTCCCCCTCCTTCAACTATAACACTCTGGATATTTGCCTCCAACTAACCTCTTGAGCCAACGCCAAGACAGCTAACTCATTTTTCAAAACTTTTTTCCTCTCTTTCTGCCTCTCTTCCAAATCCCTCCCCGTTACTACCCTCTCCAACTCCCCAACTCCATTCATGATCTCTCTCATCTTTACCTCTACCCTCCCAAACACCTCTTTATTCCACACCCTTATATATGTTTTGAGCAATTTCAACTTCTTGGCTAGCCTACAAAAAGGTCTTCCCTCCACAACATAACTACTCCACCAGCTGGCCACTCTGTCTTGAAAATCAGTCACATTTAGCCACATATTCTCAAATCTGAAAGGAGATTTTGTCCATTTTCCTCTACTGTCATCCAACAAAATAGGGGTATAGTCTGATACCAATCGCGGAAGAGAAACCTGGACCATATTGGGAGTCATCTCCTTCCGAAGTAGACACAAGAAATTTGTCTAATCTCGATCCAGATGATGAGTCTTCCGATCTAGATGATGGTCTGCTATCACGAGTTTTCACAGACAGAAACAGAATATTCATACTTTTATGCAATGTCAATTCGAGAAAGGTTTCTCCCAAGTTCTATTGAAGAACTCTACTTTGCTACCTAAGCTTGGATCCTTGTAGTATTCATTCACCTTGCTAGATTAGGTTCATAAAAACGAAGTTTAGACGCCTTGCTTTGTGATCAATTTCTAAGTACTTGGGTTCAGTCTCCTCCTACTCAATCTTTACCTTTTGGGCTTTTGATTCAATTGAGAGTTGAAGTTACATATACTTATTTGCCTATCCATTTGGGTTCCGCATCTATCAATATATTGTAGGCATCAATATATTGTAGGCGTCAGGCAAATGCTAGCCCTAATTACTAAGGCTTATATTTCTTAATAGAGTCCATCCTAGTCCATGCATCGTTGTTCTTAATTTCTCCCATACATCCCAAATCCATGACCACATAGAAGAGACAAATCACCGAAACATTGACCATTTCAGCGAACAAATCCAAGAACAAGAATGTTGTATTGCTTTTTGGACTTGGATTGTCGTCGTTCTTAAATAAACTAGAAGATGCAAAATAGTAAAGTTCAAAACGACATGATTAACAAAACCCCAATATAAAGTTATGTCCTATATCAAGCATGATAATAAATTTGATCCATATGAAGCCAAGTGAATTTGAACTTACAGGGTAGGTATTCTCTATCACTGATATCAATGTGTTCCACGAATCAAGGTCTTCTGAGCCTCCAGAAATCATATCCTTAAGTCTTTCATTATAAACTTCAAAAAAAGGAATCATGATTCCGTATTCAGAATCAAGCAACACCAAAACATGAAAAAAAAAAATGGGCGCACATGGTGCATGACTAAATGAAGCTAGTAATAAAAAAACTAGACAGACAAAAAGAATTAATAACTAAGTCAAACTTCCTAAAGTATGCAATACAAAGAAAATACATGGAAACTTAAAAATTGATATTTTGAGATAATCATAATTGTCAAACAACAACAACAACAAACCCAGTGAATTCCCACCAAGTGGGGTCTGGGGAGGGTAAAATGTACGCAGTCCATACCGCTACTTCCAAAAAAGTAGAGAGGTTGTTTCGGATAGACCCCCGGCTCAAGATCAAGAATAGTTAACACGGTCATAGTAATACCTGAAGCAGAATGCATGGCCTAACCGAAATAAGAAATGAGAAATAATACAAATAGAGCTAAGAGAGTCATGAAATTAAGAGCAATACGAAAGTTAAAAAACAGTAAATAAGAAATAATAAGAGGCCCCCCCTCGTAGTAGCATACACTAACGGCTCCTACCAGTGAGCATAGTCGTAAGCTTACCAAGCCAGCTACACCAGAGCTCCCTAACTACTAGCTATAACCCACACACGCATTAACCTTCTACCCTAATTATAAAGCCTTAACATTTTCCTTCCTAGGTTCTCTGTTGCACTCAATGGATAGTATTTCGTGCAAGAAAGGTCAAGTAGCCAGGAATATCACATTTAAAGCGTATGCATATGATAAAGTTGTCAATCTACAGTGAGTGTGCTTTCTATTTTTTTTCTTGTTTCTTTTTTTACAAGTTACATTAAATGTGTTAATTAGAGAATCTAGGCATCAAAATGTCTGAGAGTGGAGGTTCAGGTTCCCGCTTAGTCATATCATACATTGAGCAATGAGCAAAGTAAGTGTTAAATGGTTTTTTATGTGCAAGAGGTCGAGTGATGGTGTGGATCATCTTTTATTGCATTGTCATGTGGCTAACCGCCTTTGGAGAGTGGTTCTTAATCGGTTTGGGGTGCGATAGATGACGCCAAGAACAGTGAAGGAGGCATTGCATATTTGGGGTTACAAGAGGAGACAGTGGCCTCAAATGGAGACAGTGGATTAAATTCTGCATTTCTTCGGTGAGTTTCTTAGTGTTGGTAAATGGATCTCCAGCAGGTTTCTTTAGTGCACAAAGGGGCCCAAGGCAAGGTTATCCTCTATCACCTTTCCTTTCTATATTAGTTATGGAGGGACTCAACAATTTGATCAAGAATGCAAGCAGAAAAGGGTGGTTAAGAGGTTTTCAAGTTGCTAGAGCTAGAAGGGCAAGTCTAGAGATAACCCATCTCCAATATGCAGATGATACCTTGATCTTCTGTGATGCTGAAGAGGACCAACTCAAGATCCTAAGAATAATTCTGGTTATTTTTTGGAGGAATGTCTTGGCTACATGTCAACTGGAAGAAAAGCTTCCTATATCCAGTCAATAAAGTGCCAACCATGGAAACTTTGAAGTTAATTCTTGGGGTGAAATGGGTACTTTCCCTTGGGTATGCCTTTGGGGGCCAAATCCAAGACTGCAAAAATGCGGAAATCTGGAATGGGGTGATTGAGAAGTGTGAGAAGAAGCTAGCAAGGTGGAAGTCTCAATATCTCTCGTTGGGTGGAAGATTGACTTTAATTAACTCTGTTCTTGATGCACTTCCAACATACATAATGTCTTTATTTCCCATCCCAACAGGAATCATCAATAGGTTGGATAGCATCAGGAAAAAATTTATATGGCAAGGGAACAAAGAAAAGAGGGGGTACCACTTGGTCAAATGGAAAACAGTGACTAATGAAAAGAGAGTTAGGGGTTTGGGGATCAAGAATCTGAAGAATCAGAGCACGGCTTTGAGGATGAAGTGGCTTTGGAAGTACTCAAATGATAATCAGAATTTATGGGGCACAGTCATTAAAGCAAAATACGAAGAGGCTGATAGTTGGATGACAAAGGAAGTTACCACTCCTTATGGTGTTAGCTTATGGAAGTCCATTAGATTTTATGGAATGAATTCAAATCTAACATCAATATCGAAGTGGTAGATGGTACTAAAACTAGATTTTAGAAGGATGATTGGCATGAAGCAGGAAATCTGGACACTCTTCCCTGATATTCACAGTTTGGTACTTCGACAGCAGAGTACTATAGCTGAATTATGGACTCCTCAAGGGTGGAATTTTGTATTCAGGAGGCACTTAAACGACTGGGAAATTCCAAGAGTAACAGAACTTTTCAGCATCACAGAACATTTTAGTGGTTTAGGGATAGGTCAGGACAGATTGCAATGGTTGGGGAATAGTAAAGGGATATTTAAAGTAAGTGGAGCATACAGAAGCTGAATCACTCAAATCTGCAGGCACCCAATTGGCCTTGGAAACACATATGGAAAGCGAAGATCCCACACAAAGTGGCATATTTTGTATGGTTACTGGCTAAAAAAGGTGTGTCGACACAGGAGAATTTGATGAAGAGGGGGATCCCACTATGCCCTAGATGTTTTTTTGTGGGGAAACTGCAGAAACAGTCAATCCCTTGTTCATCCAATGCAAGGTCACCGGCCAACTGTGGAGTTTATTCCTAAGGCTTAAAAGCATCTCCTGATCCATGCCTGGTAGAATTTCAGAGGCTCTATACAGTTGGGAAGAGGCAGGATTACAAGCGAAGAATAGAAGCAAGTGGAGAATCGTTCCTGCTATTTGGTGGACTATAGTGAAAGAGTGGAATCTCAAAGTTTTTGAAAATGGTGAGAGTAATATGCAGCAAATCAAACTAAATTATATCTTGACTTTGAATTTTTGGTGTAATCAGGCATACTCCAACGATACTGTCTCTATCATTGATGTCTTAAGACACATTATAGGGATGGGACAGCATCTTTAGAGTTCCTTATGTAAATATGGTTTTCAGTACAACCTAAGTACTGATTTTTAGAAATAGAAACAGTTACCAATTTCCAAGAAAAAAAAAGAGGGGTAAAAGGAGTCCTAGGTCTTGGAAGGTTGCACCACTAGCACTGTTGTGGGTTATTTGGAGTCAAAGAAATAGGAGAGCATTTGAAGGGATTGAACAAGGAGGATGACCATCAAGAGCTAGTATCCATTATGTGAAGAAACAAAAAGAAAGCATAAACAGTGAAGGAGGCATTGCATATCTGGGGTTACAAGAGGGGGGGAAGTAGTCCTAGGTCTTGGAAGGTTGCACCAGTAGCACTGTTGTGGGTTATTTGGAGTGAGAGAAATAGGAGATTATTTGAAGGAATTGAACAAGGAAGATGATCATCAAGTGCTAGTATCCATTATGTGAAGAAACAAAAAGAAAGCATCACCCATCTGCTATTGCAATGTGAGGTAATACTAGGTTTATTTTAATTTTTTGTGTCACATACTCAGCAGGAATGGCTGTGTTCTCATGTTTCTGTAAAATAGATATAGTCATATACACCCAGGGTGTAATTAGTCAGTTAGTCAAGACATTTTTTTTGATAAGGTAACATATTGTATTAATCAAAAAGGACTGATAAGCCAAAATTACAAGGAATGAGAGCAAGCTAATCTAAGCAAGAAGATCTATAGAGACTCTAACAACTGCATTAGAGTCTCAACATTCTCTATGTACTCTTGTTTACACCAAAAGTGAAAAAGCAAAATACAATTAAGCTTTGTCTTCTGGATTGGGTTGCTCTTTTCTTCAAAGCATCTTAGACTCCATTCCCTCCAGATAGTCCATCAAATACAACCTGGGATCATAGTCCATCTTCATTTTTAGATTGGGTTGCTTTTTTTTTTTTTTGGTTGACAAGGGAACCCACAGCAGCTACCCTTCGGGTGCGCACAGTGTAAACCCCACTTCATTGTAATTGTCCACAAAGCACACTGGAGAAGTATTGTTAATAGCATTAAGTAGATGAATGGTCCCTACTCTGAGAAGGCAGGTTACGCCCATTTTTGCTCCACTAATGAAAATCACAAATGGCCCTGGAAATACATCTGAAAAATAAAGCTCCCTTCGAAGATAATCTACTTCAGCAGGATACCCGTACATGAATCATGTTTGACACTAGACAACCTCAATAGAAGAATTGAAGAAGGATACAGTTGGTCAAAAGATGTTACATGTGTCACCAACAACTAGACTCCAATAGGCATCTTTTTCTACATTGTCCACTTGCTGAAGACATTTGGCACAAATTCATTTCCACACAGTATCAGAGAAGCCTATGGATGCTGGTCTGGCATAAAAGTTGACAAATTCATAAGTCTGGCAGATGATCTCTGCCAGTTGCCTGTAAATTTTGGTGTGTCTGGGCAAAGAGAAATCGCAGATGTTTTGATGGGTTATCAACTCCTCACCACTCTCTTAAAGCTACATGTCTTTGGCAGAGGGATAGTTTTAAGTATCTCGGGTCTACGATTCAGGGGAATGAAGAGATAGATGAGGATGTCTCTCACCATATTGAGGCAGGTTGGATGAAATGGAGGCTCGCTTCGCGAATTTTATGCGATAAAAAGGTGCCCCCAAGCTTAAAGGCAAATTCTATAGAGTAGCAGCCGGCCGGCTATGTTGTATGGAGCGGAGTGTTGGCCGGTTAAGAATTCTCATATACAAAAGTTGAAGGTGGCGGAAATGAGAATGTTGTGTTGGATGTTTGGATTCACAAGGGCGGACAAGGTTAGGAATGAAATTATTCGGGAGAAGGTGGGAGTGGTTTCAGTGGAGGATAAAATGAGAGAAGTGAGGTTGAGATGGTTTGGTCATGTGATTAGGAGGGGCACGGATGCCTCAGTTCGTAGGTGTGAGGGTTGGCCTTGGAAGGTTTCAAGCGGGGTAGGGGTAGACCGAAGAAATACTGGAGAGAAGTGATTAGACGTGACATGGAGCAGTTACAGCTGACTGAGGACATGACACTGACTGAGGACATGACCCTGGATAGGAAGATATGGAGGAAAAACATTAGGATAGAGGGCTAAGGGTGTGGTTGAGTTGTAGTCAGTAGGTAGGGGAATTGTGGTGTCCTTTGTTTAGCAATGTACTTTTTTGTGGATGTCGTATCTATGTTATTTTATCATGTTCTATGCTTTTGATATTTTTGTATATTGCCTTTTATACTGCCTTTTATCTTGAGTCGGGGGTCTATCGGAAACAGCCTCTCTACCTCGTTAGAGGTAGTGGTATGGACTGCGTACACTCTACCCTCCCCAGACCCCACTATGTGGGAATATACTGGGTTTGTTGTTGTTGTTGTAGAATGCCCTACTAGCTTTCTGGATTTTGTCAGATATTTTGCTCTAGCTTCCCACTTTTTTACCAAGCTGACCCCTCCTTACCTCTTTTGTATGTATTGCATCTCCTCGGTGCCTATTATACAAACTTTCTTACTTCAACAAGAAAAAAATTGTAATCACAAACCAAGAGATGATTGTGAATGTTACGTTCTGAGGTATTCAGCTATCTTTCATTTTAGAAGAAGGCTTCAGAACAATGGTGATTAACATCTGCTCCCAACCTAAATGGCTTGAGCTAACTAATCATGCACTCCAACTTTTTTTTTCTACAAGGTAATGTAAGATCATGGACTATTGGACCCCAACGTATTAGGGCTAATAGTGTGTTTCGCTTGAATACTTTGTTTTCTTTGTTGACTTATTTCATTCACAAATTTCTATAGACGGAATGGTCATACCACTTGCTACTTGTCATCCTAACCATTCAAACTCAAGAAACACTAGGCAGCTATAGAGAGGGGAAAAAATCATAAACTACCAAACAGCAATTTTCTTTAGATAGTAGATACTATATTTCATATTTCTATATTACCGTTAGTGATATCTGCATTACAATTTTCTTCGGTAAACATTAATTAGCTACAAAAGATTTTACTTTAATAAAATTCTAACACTATTTGAGAATGCAATTAGATTCTAATACTAGTAAAACAAGCTTCTAAAATCATCTCTGTGGAAAGGGTTTTATCCTATTCCAGAACTTTCGCAATGATGCTCACAAAATAACAAGACAAATCCAACAACTGTGAATTATCTCCTCAAAATTATACACATGTGAATTACAATATTCATGAAAATGATACTTTTTTTTTTTTTGGTCCTGAGCCAGAAGTCTATCGCAAACAACCTCTATACTTCATCATGGACTGTGTACACTTTACCCTCCCCAGACCCCACTTTATACACTGGATATGTTGTTGTATTATGAAAATGATACTTATTCAGACTAATAAAAGTTAGAAACAATTTTTGAACCACCTTGTTTTTATCATTTCTAAGCAAATCATCCTTTATCATAAAACTTGTTCAAACTGGAGCTACAATCCAAGTGAAACTAGAACCCAATGTAAAATCTTATCCCATGGGGGATGATAACAATAAAAAGAATGAGAACGGAGAGTGGTATGTGTGGATTAGGCGCACGTTCGAACTTTGACTCTGACATGAAGCCTATCATTTAAGTGAGAGCAGAATGAAGGAGCTGACTTAAACTCCCACAAGTTTCAAACTTTTAAGGGCCAAATGAGATTGGGACAACTAACTCACTAGGGATTTCTCAATCATAATTTTAAAATTAAAAAAAAAAAATCACAAGAAAGATTCAACATGTATACAAATTAAAAAAAAAAAAAAACAGTTCGGTGCACTAAAGATCCTGGTATGCGTGGGATTTGAGGAAGGGCCGAACCATGAGGGTTTATAGTATATTCAAAAATACACATAAATCATGTTATTATCAACTATATCAGACATGTGAGCTAGTTATATCAATCAATTTGTGATTAGAGAAACTTCAATTTGAAGGTATAAACCTTGAATAGGATGAGGTTTAGCAGTAGCACTGTGATTGTGTACCTCCCATTCCATAGTTCGAAGCAGCCAATTAGGGTTAGGGTTCACGTTTGATGAATGAATGTATGAAATCTCTTCCGTACATTAAGGGTGAAGAAGACCGGAGACCCGACTGTGTGTCGCCGGAGAATAAACAACACTGCGGGGGAAACTACTCGACTTTGTTGGTACACTAGGGACTAGGGAGGAAATGAACTGCCCCAGTATTTGATAATAAATTTTAATTTTTTTAAAAATGGTTTTATAAATTAAATAATTTTAATTTTTTGCGAAAATCTCTATAATTATTGCAACTTAGACAGAAGTGGGCATGTTATGATATAAATCGAAGTATCATTACCAAATCGAAATTTTTGATACCATAATTTTGATATTATGGTATTTGTTATGGTATATAATATATTTTTAAAAAAAATTATATTCGATATTTACAAATAACATATCGAAATACCGCATATCAGACCGAAGTCTATAATTACGCACATAATTATATAGATTATTAAACTAACAAATACGATCTAGTGATGGTATAGACCTAAATAGTATTTAGGCGTTAAAATTATAATTATTCTATCTTGATTGAAATATCTTTTTATGTAATTGATTAATAAAAGGAGTTGGTTGTACTTTCGTTTGAAAGTGTATTTCTACGTGGGTGATGTGTTAGTATGATACATTTAAAAAAAAATAAAAAATCGAAGTCATAATATTCTATTATTCGAGTATATATTGTTAAAGTTGAACAAACTATGATTACCAATTTACCATACCGCAAATATCGAATCATACTGAATTTATTTGGTATGACAATGGTATAATAGATTTTAAAATCGATTTTATCAAAATACATTCATTTTGTAATAATAGAAAGAATTTTGTTTATTTCCAATATTCATTTGAAATGACTGTCTCATGTGTCTATATTTTTTTTATTATTTATTTTTTATAAATTGAATATAAATAAAAAAAAATTAACCAAATTGACAATAATCAAATGATGGTTTTTATTTATTTGATTTAAAAAACTTTAAAATCGCTAAAATTGATGTTGTTTTGATTTTAATTAAAAATCAATTCGGACCAAATCATGGACCACCCTATTACACTTTATTTGGAGGATGATTTTCTGATATGGTATGATTATTATGAGAATCGTATTTGTTTAACTGTTTCTTAAAATGCATGATATATTATAATTTGAATGAAAATCTTTATTTTATATAATCATCAATTTAGTGATATTTTATTATTTTCTTATTTTTTTCAATTATTTTCTTACTTAATATTATATAAATATATTTTATTATTTAACTCCACTCAAATATCCTACCCTTAACACTCCACGGCTTCTAATTGTAAAATAGACTCATTTCGTGAATATATTTGAACTTTAATTTATTTCTTTAATTTTAAATTATTCTTTTGGAGTTTACTTATAAAAGAACTATTGTTGTTGACTACAACCTGAACAGTAAATTAACTCGATCAATTCAGAGAATTTAAGTTTTACGTATAGTATGCATAATTGATACATTTTGTACTTGACGTCTCAAAACGTTCAATGAAATAAAAGTTTTTACTATAATATACTCTTTTATAGTAGCAATAATTTCTAAGGTGTATGAAACTTTTAAAGGTGTGAGGCCATTTTTTTTTTAAAAAAAAAATATGTTAAGAGTATCTTTTGGGCTTGTTCAGTCCAACAACTGCTAGTGGAGCTCATGTTCAACATGATGAGTATGACGAAAACCGATGATAGTGTGAGACTCGTTTTACTTCCTCTTATGAGCTTAGACACAAACAAGATAAAACAAGTTCCAGGCTTCGATTTTGCTCTAAAATATTAAGACGGTGTAGGTGACAATATTACAATTAAACATAAAACTGTCACATAAACTAAAATAAAAATTACAAATTATAAACACCGTCACATTACCATGGACTACACGTACGCAAGTAAATTCAATCTTCCATATATTATGCGTGTTGGTAAAATTCAGCTTACAGTGCAAGTAAAGGTACATTATTTCTGCAATAGATAAGAGTTGATAACAATTCTTGGTTTATGCAAAATGGAAATATTATCTTCTCAACAAAGTAGCCGTTTGGCTATGAAAACTAAAAATTTTTGGAGTTGGAGTTGGAATTGAAATTAGAGTTGGAGTTGTGTTTGACCATGTCTTTTTTAAATTTTTTTTTTGACTTTTGAAAAAACTTTTTTAAATATAATGTTATGCCCTAACTTTTACAAATTATCAAAATCACTCAACTAAAATTTACCTACTAATGGAAAAAGAACACAATTAACCACTATTATAAAAATAATTTCATATACATGACCATATTTAATGAATTTCAATTATGACATATATAATATTCACATTAATAGCCGTTTTCTCATATTTGAAAATATTAAATATGAATGTTATATTAACAGATCACTGTTTCCTGTTTTTTAGGTAACAAATATTATCTTTCAAACAAATTTATTTTTTTAGGAATTTATTTAATTTATTTCCTTCATTTTTCGTTCCTAAAAAATAGGAAATGATGAGTTGTTATTAAATTTTAGGGTGCCGCTAATTTATTTCTTTAATTTTATTATACATGAAAGATTTTACTATGTGTGAATAAATTATTTCTATGTAAAACATGCTTTGCATATTTATGATATATTGTATCATATATCATAAATATATAAATATGTTTAGTATGTTTCTTTATACTTTGTATTTTTATATATGTGTATATGGTATATACATGATATAAACTTCATATATAACATACTTTGTGTATTTATATTATAAATATGCTCGGTATGTTTCTTAATACTTTGTATATTTATATGTGTATATATGGTATATATATGATATAAACTTTATATATAACATACTTTGTATATTTCTATTATAAATACAGTACTTTATATATTTATGGGTATAAATATAAATTAGCAGTAAAATAATGTCTTAAATAAGGGAGAAAATTAAATAAGGAATAAAAATAATGATGAGAGAGAAAAAGAAATATATATTAATTAAGATAGTATTAAGTTTGAAATTATAATTATCTTATTCTTTAAAACTGTTATATACGTAATATTGAAAAAGTAATGTTATAAGGAGAGTTTTATGTAAAAATTTAAAAGATTGGAGTTATATGTAATAATAATAAAAATTAGAATTGGAGTTGAAAAATTGTGAAAACAACTTGTTTTTCCTTTTCAAAAATAAATTTAAAATTATTTTTTGAATTTTTATGGCCAAACACCATAATTTTTAACTCCAAAAAAATAAAAATAAAAAATAAAAAAAAAATTCATAATCAAACGGATCCAAAATTTATTCGGATCTGCAATGGATGGGATTGAATAATTAACATGATCAAAAATGGTCCATATATGAGTGGAAGTGTGGGGTTGAGCTGTTGATGCATGTGCCTACTGTATCAGTGAAGCGAGACAAGTCTAGTACTATCTCCAGATGTTGTGTTTCTTTATACTTATTTCTTTGTTGGGAACTCAAAAGGAAACTACTCGTTGTTACCTCTATCATACTAATTTATATGACATTATTTAAATTTAAATAAAATTTACGGAAAAAAAAATTCTTAAAATTTGTAATTTATAATAAATTTTAGAAAGGGTAAAAAAAAACTTTCAAATTAACTTAGAATATTTTTTTTGACACAAATTAAAAAAGAGAATGCTGGAAAGGGGGAGCATTATAGTTATAATTATAATGACTTGTTATCTACACACTTCGATTTGATTCTAATGTCTCATTTGTTTCATCTTCTCTTCTTTCTATTTTCGGTGAGTCATCCGTATCTGGTGGATCCATATATTTTTTTTTTTTTTTGAGGGGCTTGATTTTCATGTTTGATTTAGTTTTTTTATTCGACTTATCTGTTTCTATTGAAACAAATGACGCAATTAAAAGACCAAGCTTTGTAATTATGAAGACTAACTAGATGCGGTTCAAAGGTGAGATTAGTTGAGGTTTGATTTAGGTTAAAAAAATAATTTAATAGTGTCTTTTATAATTTTGGTATCACTTAAAATAAAACTGAGCATGTAAAAGAAATGCACAAAAATTATAATAAACGAGAAAGAAAGAAACAAAAATCATCTACTTTTTGTCATAGTATTTTATAACTTTAAATTAAACAACTTAAATTTTTATATTAATAAATAAAGTTTTAAAATAACATTCAAAATAATATATTACAAATAAATAGCTAAATATTTTTAATTAGAATTAATTCTTATTTTTATAAATAATATAGTAATATTATCGTATGAAGTTAAGGGCTTTATATTTTTGAAGAATACTATACATTAAAAACAAACAGTACCTAAGTACAAAAAGACAAATCATAGTTGTTGTTATTATTCTTATGTAAGATAAATATATTTAAATTCTTTTATTAAAATTTAACTTTAAACCACTAATTTTATTGTGAAGTTTGGAGACTATGCTTGATCTTTTTATAAGTTTAAGGGAATTTTCCATAAATTGGTAGCTTTAAGATAATTTTTAAGCTTTTTAATTTTTCATTTAAAAATAATATGACTTGTATTAGTAAACTCGTGTATAAAGATTGGGATTGAACAGGTAAGTGTACTTGGCATGATTTCGAGTGTTCTGAACCTGAAAATATTAAAATGTACTCCAAACAAAAGCTTATTTTTTCAATTATTAACAACAATAACTAAATAACTAAATAAAAATCTAAAGAATTTACACAAACACTTAAATGTGCGATTGAACATCATGTTTTTATAACAAATAAGAGAAGGCACAATGAATATTCCTCTATCGTGTATATGTATAAAAGAAGGCACGATGAATATTTCTCTATCATGTATAGGTATATATACTATGGTATATCATGAGTATAGATATTTTTTATCCAAAATCAATTAAATGTGCGATGGCAACAATTTCTATTGTACCAACGTAGTATATTTCCCAATTAGTGAGAAGTTTTTTAACCACAAAATGTCTTTCCAAATTTATTAGGGTTCAATAAAATACAATTGATTTAGACGAAGTAAAAAACTCCATATTCCTACCTTAGCAACAAAAAAGTCTTGCTAATTGTTGTGTGCTAAACTTGGTTTTATTTTCTCAAGTTAGAACTAAGTGTAATAGATGTTGATACAATTCTCGCAATCACTGAATCACACAATAAAATAACAGACAGCTAATAACACGATGATCAAAAGAAAACCAATATTTAAAAACCATAAACATAAACTTCGGATTCACAGTCCTAGCTAATGAATTTAGGTTTACATAATATTCGAAGAACAAATCAAACTATAAAGACATGATGCCAAAGAAGAAGAAAAAGATCATACAAATTTCTCCTTTAGAAGATGACCTAAAAATTTAGAAATATATATTTTTATATATGTTTGAGAAGTGAACTAAAAAATAAAAGGGAATTGCTCGAATGATAAATATCTTTTCCCTTTCATTTTAAGATTATGAAAGAAAAAAGATGAAAGCTCTGAAATAAAATAAAATAAATTAAAGAGTCGTTCTTAACTTAATTGTGTCTTGAATTGTTAGGTAACTATTAATAATAGTTCAGCCCTAAAAAACTACATCATTTTAAAGACATAATTAATCATTATTTCTCACAAACGGGGCAATAAACTCATAGTACAAATAATAAGAGAAAGCTAACTCATGAAATAATTGCATGATTGTTTATCAAAGTTTACATTGAGCTCATGACATGATTAACAGTAACATAAGCATGTAGGAGCTAGGTTGTATCACTTTCTAAAATTTAATTTTCTTACTTTAATAGTAATAAATATAGAAAGGAACACAAATAGGAATTCTCCTACCTAATATATTGTTAGTTGGGTATACAGTTGCTTACCACTTATAATTGTTTGGTATAAACAAATAGGAATAAAAGAAAATTCTCTATTTGACCAAAGGCCAAACAGAAGATTTGAATAAAAGATGAGACTATGGAGTACTACGTACAATATTTCAAAATTGACTTGCTATTAGATTTCACTCGTAATAAACGTGTGGTCCAACAATAGAGATATGGTAATCTTTTCCATGGAAGCTTCATAGAAAAAAATTGAATTAAAAAAACTATAGTCAATATTGTCAAACTTTAAATTCCGAATTAGTGTATTGTTCCGTTTCTTGAGAACAAATTTAGTTAATTTAGAAAGCTAAATGAATTAGATCAACTCAATATTTTAAAAGATATAAAAATGAATACGAAAAGTACTATAAGTTACAACTTTTATCACATAATTTGAAATATTGATTAACGTTCACATAATTCGACTCTTGAGAAGTGCATGTCAAGTAGTTTGAGACAGCCTAAGTATACATATACATCTAAACTTCTATGCGGTGACAACATTTGTCAGAATATTTCATGACTGTTATAGAGGGGTGATGTTATATATGTATATTGACATTAGACACTTATCTCATCAAGTTGTTATAAACAAAAGTATGCATAATTAGAAAGAAAATAAATATAAAAACGAAATCATTAGTAGCTTTTTCCTCGTGATGTTATAAAAGTATACCATTCAAATATAATTTTTTTTTTAAAATAGATATTCATACTAAAAAATTACCGTGTGCATGACATTAATGATGATTACCATAATTTTTTTAGTATTTTATTTTCTACACGGTATATTTCTTACAAAACATTATTACGTAATATTTGAGTATGTTGTTATCGAGAGATAATTTTACAAGGAGCATATCGCTATAACAAACGTCATTGTTGTTGTAGGTAGAATGTCGTTATAGAGAAATAAAAGAGAACCTGAAAAATCAATTTAGGAGAAAATCAAATCGCTATAATAAAATGCGGTCTGACGGTATATTCCTTTTGTTCAAATTCATGTGACACTTTTTTTAATCATTTTTTTTTAAAAAAAAAGATACACTCTAATATTTAATAAAATAATAACTTTAAACATTCAAATATATATATATGATTTACATATATATATACAAATATTTGTGATTTATTTTAATTTATATTATAAATCTCAACTTTTTTAGTTTTGGATAAATTTGATGCTCCATCAAATGCCACATCAGAAAAAGTATAGTAGGACCAGATATCATGTGCATGGGTCCTCTTACACTATGATTTTAAAAAAAAAACAGAAAATCAAATGGTGGGATCAGTGAATCCATCCTTTGCCTTGTTCAAAGGGTCACTTTCTTTAAAAGATTTGTAAAATCAAGAAAAATCAACATAGGAAATCCTTGAGATTCTGATTTCATATCTCCATTCGTATCTCTCTTTCCCTTCTGTCAAATATTTTGCATATCTTCTTGATATCAACACCATATCATATCCCCATATATATTAAACACCTCACAAATAACAAATCACCATATACCCAAACATCGCAAAATTCAATTTAAATTCCTCAGAACACAAACAAAAATTCTTCAGAAATCATATTTTGCAACAATGGATACACAATTTCATGTTCTAGCTGTTGATGATAGCATTATTGATAGAAAACTCATTGAAAGGCTCCTCAAGACATCTTCCTATCAAGGTAGTTTATTGAGACGGAGAAAGTAATAGCTATGTAATTATATATGTGGATTGTAGGATCTTGATTTCTAATGTTGTTTTTTTTGTTGTTGGATTTTTTACAGTTACTGCTGTGGATTCTGGAAGTAAAGCTCTAGAGTATCTTGGATTGTTGAGTGAAGAGAATGAAGGTAGAGGAGAAGTGGGAGTGAATTTGATAATTACAGATTACAGCATGCCTGAGATGACAGGTTATGATCTGTTAAGGAAGATTAAAGGATCAACTTATTTGAAGGATATTCCAGTGATAATTATGTCATCAGAAAATGTTCCATCAAGAATCAATAGATGTTTGGAAGAAGGAGCTGAAGAGTTCTTCTTAAAGCCAGTTCAACAATCTGATGTTAATAGAATTAAGCCTCATTTGATGAGGGAGAAAGTTTTGTCACCAAATAGTCTCAAGAGAAAGTCCATGGTTGAATGCATTTCCCCTGAGAAAACAAGAAAGTGCAACAACAACAACAACAACTTGTGTGACATCTTTTTGCACAACATTTGTGAATGAACAAGGCATTTGGATTTGAAATTTTTTTTGAAGTAACAAGGACAAACAGAGGAAAATTCCACGAGTGGGTCTGGAAAGAACAACGTGTACAGAGATCTTATCTCTAACTCGAAGAGACAGACAAATGAATTGGAGGCTTATGTAGATTTGTCGGCAGCAACAAAACAGGGATTAGCGACGAATTATCAAAAGAATTTGTTAGCTATGAGTTATTTAGCGACAAATACCAGCAACACACTAGCAAATGTTCAAGATGATGGAAACTTCATGATGCTATTCTGGGTTGGATGGGAATTGGGAAGTGACTGGATTAGCACTTTGTGTACAGAAGCCATGATTCAAGTGATTCTGTAAAGTGGATTTACAATGATGCTACTGTAATCAAGCAGATCTGATCTGATTTGATACATAGGATCAGTACATAATTTTCTTTTTGTTGTTGTACACAATCTAATTGAGAATCAGATCATACTCTTACCTTTTATAGATCCAATTTTGTGCGATTTGAATGACCTATTTCATTGTAGTGACTTTTACAAATAAATAAATAAATGTAAATTGTATTATTATTTGCGAAATAACAAATTGATTATAACCATAAAACCAAATTGGAAATTTGGAATCATAAAAGTTGCATTAGGTTACTCAAAGAGTACCAACGAATTGAATTCCAAAGTCAACAACAACAAGGCAACTGAAAAATAAAAGAAAAAGAGGAAATTCTTTTTACTCTAGATTAACAATTAAGCAAAGATGAAAATATTTTATTCAGAAGGAATCAAAAAACAATCATAACCAGACAGTCAACGATTATACAACTTTCAACAAAAGGAAAGCATGTAGTAGCTGTCAAGATAATTATTGGAATTAGGAAACATTACATTCATGTACACAATTGTTTTACTGGAGTTGGTTCGTCAAAATAATATAATTTAATCAATGTTGTTTTGGTAGCTTATGCAACATGTAGCATCGCAAGGGGGAATAGGTAACCAAACAAAAATAGTATAGCTCGTAACAATTTTATCTTTCAGTTCACAACGTGAGGTGTTAATTTACCTGCTAGAATATCACTTAGTTCTATCCAAGATCTCAAAATTGCGATTCCATTTTTGTATAACTTGCAGAGTAACTTAAATATTTAAAGATCTAAAGTTTGAAAAATCAAATTCAAAAATAGATGGAATGTCTGTGTTTGAGCTTCATACGTCATGAAAGTACGAGGTATGAAGTTAGGATTTGGTGGAGCCCAACTTCAAACTTGATAGTCTGTATTTAGAAATTTTAGATTCCTGATTTGAACTTTATACCTGCATGTCTAAGTTGCTTGTCTAAAATTTAAAACTTTATGATAAATATTTTTGAAAAAAAGGGCTATATATGCACTTGGCCCATTTAGAATTCTCTAATTGGGCCTTCGCAATCTCTAGATTTGATTCCAGTGCGAGTCGACCACTGGTTTAGGCCCAAATATTGAATGTTTCACAAGCAAAAAGGTAGTGAATGACCTGTTTGCCCTGTTGTGGAAAAGAAATGACCTACCTAAAATATATCCCATAGATTTTGACTTAAAAAAACACATGTTATTTAGTATTTATCTGATAAAAAATAAAAAAATGTCACACTATAGACTAGAGGTGCATAACCCGTGTCAGCACTGGCCCAACACTATAAATATTTTTTACCACTAAAATTCGATATTGATGAGATATAAACATCAATGTACACTGATTTAATTAAATATTATAAATTCTAATATATAAATGACTTATAATAATTAATTAGGGGTAACATAGTAAAAAAAATATTATTAATTCTAATATATAAATGACTTATAATAATTAATCAGGGGTAATATAGGCAGACATATCATCTATTTTTTAATTAAATATTATTAATTTTTTAATAAATAAATGACTTATAATAATTAATTAGGGATGATATAGTAAAATCACGGTTAAAGCAGCTGAAACAAACGTCATAAATATCTATTTTTTAATTAAATATTATTAATTCTAATATATAAATGACTTATAATAATTAATTAGGGGTAAAATAATAAAAATATATTATTAATTCTAATATATCAATGACTTATAATAATTAATTAGGGGTAATATAGTAAATCATGGAGCAATTAGGGATAAAATAGTAAATGACGAAGTAGTGGTCGAAATCAAATGACTTATAATAATTAATTAGGGGTAATATAGTAAAAAAATATTATTAATTCTAATATATAAATGACTTATAACAATTAATTAGGGGTATTATAGTAAATTATGGAGCAATTAGGGGTAATATAAGCAGACATGTCATCTATTTTTTGATTAAATATTATTAATTCTAATATATAAATGACTTATAATAATTAATTAGGAATAATATAATTAAAAAATATTATTAATTCTAATATATAAATAAATTATAATAATTAATTAGGGATAACATAATAAAAAAATATTATTAATTCTAATATATAAATGACTTGTAGTAATTAATTAGGGATAATATAGTAAATCACGGAGCAACTAGGGTGTAATATAGTAAATAAAGAGGTGGTTGACTTATAATAATTAATTAGGGATAATATAATAAAAAAATATTATTAATTCTAATATATAAATAACTAATAATAATTAATTAAGGATAATATAGTAAACTACGGAGCAATTAGGGGTAATATAGTAAATGATAGGGGTTAATATAGTAATCTATTTTTTGAATTAAATATTATTATTTTTTTAATACATAAATGACTCATAATAATTAATTAGGGATGATATAGTAAAATCACGGTTAAAACAGCTGAAACAAACGTTATAAATATCTAATTTTTAATTAAATATTATAAATTCTAATATATAAATGACTTATAATAATTAATTAGGGGTAACATAGTAAAAAAAATATTATTAATTCTAATATATAAATGACTTATAATAATTAATCAGGGGTAATATAGGCAGACATATCATCTAATTTTTAATTAAATATTATAAATTCTAATATATAAATGACTTATAATAATTAATTAGGGATAATATAATATAAAATATTATTAATTCTAATATATAAATGACTTGTAATAATTAATTAGGGATAATATAGTAAATTATGGAGCAATTAGGATGTAATATAATAAATGATTGGTGGTAGTATAGTAAATGAAGTGGTGGTCGAAACCACTTCACTAGAGGTGCATGGCCCGTGTCAGCACGGGCCCAATACTATAGACATCTTTTAGCACTAATATTTGATATTGATGAAATACAAACATAAATGTACATTGATTTAAAACGATAACTTTTTAAATAATAACTATTTGACGGTACTCGCTAAGAAGTGAAGTTTTATAAGATAATTTTTTTCCACGTGATAAGAAAGTGTGATGTGTCGTGTAGTCGAGTTATTTTAATTGTTTAATGATAAGATTGAGACTTGTTACAAAATATAGAAAAGATGTGAAACTAATATTCATAGGATTATTTCATACAAAAACCGGAACAAAAGATACTTCAATTAACAATAAAGTCTTGGATCATCTTCTCAAAGATGATTACGGTTGAAGCAGCTGCAACAAATATGTCATAAACGCATATTTTTCTTGTTTTAATTAAATACTATTAATTTTCTAATACATAAATGACTTATAGTAATTAATTAGGGGTGATATAGTGAAATCATGGTGCAGCTCTTGAAGCAGCCATGTCGAAATCAATATTTTAATTAAATATTATGATTTTTTTAATACATAAATGACTAATAAAAAATATTCTTAATTATAATATATAAATGACTTATAATAATTAATTAGGAGTAATATAGTAAATCATGGAGCAATTAGAGGCAATATAGTAAATGACATATAATAATTAGTTAGGGGTAATATAATAAAAGATATTATTAATTCTAATATATAAATGACTTATAATAATTAATTAGGGGTAATATAGTAATTCACAGAGCAATTAGGGAAATATGGTAATTAATGAAGCGTTGGTCGAAACCATAGACAGACATGTCATCTATTTTTTCAATTAAATATTATTAATTTTTTAACACAGAAATGACTTATAATAATTAATTAGGGATGATATAGTAATATCACGATTAAAGCAGCTGAAACAAACGTCATAAATATCTATTTTTTTAATTAAATATTATTAATTCTAATATATAAATGACTTATAATAATCAATTAGAGGTAATATAATAAAAAAATAGTATTAATTCTAATATATAAATGACTTATAATAATTAATTAGGGTAATATAGTAAATTACTGAGCAATCAGAGATAATATAGCAAATAACGAAGCAGCTATTTTTTTAATTAAATATTGTTAATTTTTAATACTTAGATGACTTATAATAATTAATTAGGAATGATATAGTAAAATCACGGTTAAAGCAGCTGAAACAAATGTCATAAATATCTATTTTTTAATTAAATATTATTAATTTTAATATATAAATGACTTCTAATAATTAATTAATTTTAATATATAAATGAATTTTAATAGTTAATTAGGGGTAATATAATAATTCACTAAACAATTAGCGTTAATATAGGCAGACATGTCATCTATTTTTTAAATTAAATATTATTAATTTTTTAATACATAAATGACTTGTAATAATTAATTAGGGATGATATAGTAAAATCACATTTAAAGCAACTGAAACAAACGTCATAAATATCTACTTTTTTAATTAAATATTATTAATTCTAATATATAAATGACTTATAATAATTAATTAAGTGTAATATAATAAAAAATATTATTAATTCTAATATATAAATGACTTGTAATAATTAATTGGGGGTAATATAGTAAATTACGAAGCAATTAAGGATAAAATGGTAAATAATAAAGAGCTGGTTGAAACCAGTTCTTCTATAATATAGAAAAATGATGGTTTCAATATGTCAAATTAATGTCATTGCAAAAAAGGTTGAGGGTATTACGGCCACTCTATATAATTTACTAGATAAGGTTGGTTAAATTGAATTGTGTTCTGTATTTCTTCATTTGGACTTTTCCAACAACCTCAACAAAAAGCCATTCTTTTCAATAAAATTACAATCCATATCCTAATGAAATGTCCATCTTTTTCCATCAAATTACAATTCGTACCCCTAATGAAGTGTCATCATGCTGCTTCGCCAGTTGTTCCGTAATTTTATTATACCACCCTAGTTAATGATTATAAGTCATTTATATATTGAATAATTAATAATATCCAATTCGTGATTTTATTATATAACCCTTAATTAATTATTATAAGCCATTATGTATTAAAAATTAATAATATTTTTTTCAAAAAAGATAAACTAAATATTTATGACATATCTGTTTTGGTTGCTTCAATCGTAATTTTACTATATCACCTCTAATTAATTATTATTATAGTAATTTATGTATTCAAAATTTAATAACATTTAATTAAAAAAAGTAAAATAGACATTTATGACATGTGTACTTCAGTTACTTCAACCATAGTTTTACTAAATATCACTCTAATTAATTATTATAGGTCATTCAAGTATTAAAAAATTAATAATATTTAATAAAAAATGTAAAATAGATATAAAAATGATAAATTAACTCTTGATGTTTTAAATTAACTTGACGTCTTATATGAGGTCCACTTAAATCTTTTTCACGAGTATTTTTTGTAGTTATTTTGCTATGTCACTTTTAATTAGTTGTTGTAAGTCATTTAAGACACTTATGCTTCGCTGCTTCAATTGTATTTTACTATATCACCCCTAATTAATTATTATGATCATCTAAGCATTGTGCCACTTAAATTGAAACAGAAAAAATATTATAAATCACAATAATTAAAAATTTAAATTATTTAAGAAATATAATTGGCTATCAATGACACAAAACTCTGGACAAGGAGATTAACATATATTATTCAAAAATTACATAAAAAGTATTATAAATTACAATAGTTAACAATTTAAAATATCTAAAAATAATTTAATCTGTTATATATTTCAAAAAAATATAAAAATACTACAAATCACAATAATTAATAATTAAAATATTTTTAAAATATAAAATATTTGTTTGACTCTCCAAATTATGTCAGTGTCACTTAAATTGGAATAGAAGAAAGGTATTATAAACCACAAAAATTAAAAACTTAAATTATTTTAAAAATATAATTGACTATTAATGCCACAAAAGTTTGGATAAGAAAAGTAATATATATTATTTGAAAATTACATAATAAAAATATTATAAATTACAATTGTTAACAAATTAAATTATCTAAATACATATTGAAAGTGTGATTGATTATCTAAATTCTATTAGTGTCACATAAATTGAGAAAAAAATAACATATATTGAACCCGTGCTAGATTCTGGATGAATCTTAGAATGTATATGCAATTTTTTTTTTTTTTTAACTTTTGTTTAAAGATATCAAGATTGAAAAGACAAGTTCTAATATAACACATTAAACAGTGCATAAGAAATAATGTTACCATAAATAATATCAACATTACTAATACAAGCATTATTAATGCTAACATTACTAATATATTCTGTTCAAAATTATTTTTATACACTCTAACAAACGACTTTTACGTTTCAATGGAAGAAACATATACAGAAGCAAAGTTTGATAAAACATTTACAAAAGTATGTTTTAACTTTTATTGTGTTCTTAAAGTCAAATAATTTAAATTAATATGACAGATGGTAACTTAACCATTTTTTTTTATATATTTTTCAAAACACTTAAAGTTTAAATTAGAATATTAGTTTAATGTAACTTCAAATAACAAGTTGACAAATAAAAGAGAAGGAGAAATGAAAGCAAGGGATATTTATGTCGGCTTATTGGGGAAATACAATGGAATTTTGAGTTATTAATTGTAACTCACATGTGATGTAATATGCAATGACAAGATAACACTTTATTTTTTTTTCAACAATTAATATCTATTTTATACAATAGGTGTCAAAGTCTTATGTATCAATTTTAATCTCATATTTTATACGTAGCAAATCTCAGTTATATGACTAAAGATCTAAACTTCAAATGCATAGAATTTTGCTATTCATATGAGTAAGTTATTCATAATTATCTTGTAAGATAATTTGGCTCCTTAAAAAATACTATCAAACAGTTAATATGTTTTGTGTATTCATATTTTTATAATTCATAATTGAAATCGACATCAATCTAACTTATCGTACATAATCAAAATATATTAATGTTGGGTCTGTGCTGACACGGGTCATGCTCCTCTAGTTATATAGAAGAGGTGGTTTCGACCACCTCTCATGCAATTACCAAAAAACTCCTCCACTCTCACTTAATTACATGCCATGCCCCAATGTATAATAATTTCATTGTTTTATCATAATGGTTTAAATATTTAATATATTCTATTAATTTATATTAATTAACTATAACTACATATTGAAAGTAATTTTTTTTTTTTAAATTGGCTATCATGTTCAAAACTAATTTGTTAGCACGAATCACAATAATTAATAACTTAAAATATTTAAAAGACATATAGAATTTTATTGACTCTCATTATTTTAGCAAAGCCACATAAATTGAGATAAAAGAAATAGTATTGTAAATCATAATAATTAACAACTTAAAATATTTAAAAGATATATAAAAATTTTAGTTGATTCTCAAAATTGTATCGAAGCCACATAAATTGGGACACAAGGAGTAAATATATTATTTGATAATTACGTAAAAATTATTATAAATCACAATAATTAACAAGTTAAAATACTTTTTTAAAAATAGATAAAAGTTCTATTCAACTCTCAAAATTTTATCGGTGCACCATAAATCATGATAAAATAAAAAATTATCTTAATTAATTGCAACTAAATATTTAAATTAAATCAATTTTATTATTTTAATTGACTTTTTTATAGAAAAATAATCTTTTTATTTATTTTAGAAAATTTAAATTTTAAAATTATTTTTTTCTTATATAGAAATACTAATATTTAAACTTAACTTTAAAGTAAAAAATTAATAAATTTAATAAAATAAAATTTTAATGAATATTTTCTTAGAATTTGTGTTGGGTCAATATGCATCAAGTTAAAAAGAAATAAAGAAAAATATATAGTAAAATTTTATTATTGTGAAAGATAAATATAATGCACTATCCAATAATGTTTAATAATATCATATTTTGCATATGCAAATATAGCGTCCCGTATTTAATTAATATACTATTTCGGTGAATTATAGATGATTACTATTGGATATGATAAAATTATATTAATTTTTATAGTAATAACATAACCAATCGCTCTTAATTAATTATTATGAGTCATCTAGGTATTAAGAAAATAAATAATATTTAATGAAAAATAAAATAGACATAAAATGTGATACAAGATCAATGGGCTCCACTCCTTTGGGATTGATGCTTCAAGGATCACATCTATGGATCTAAGATTTAGTTGTTTTAGGGGAACAAATACGTGTGTGGATGATAACTTGGAGCGCGAGAGAAGCTACATTTGATGATGTCATCCACGGGAGCATTGAGCCACGACGTGTTTGGAAGATAGCGTGGGCTTCAAGAGAGCATGGACGCCCATGATATTATTTTGGGCTTTGGGTCACTTTTGGACCCAATAGCTTTTAGGGTCACTTTTGGGCCCATTATGTAATAAAGACTCATGGCCTATAAATAGCTAGTTTGCTTTCATTTTAAGGGGAGATTTTAGATGACATATTTGTAGCCTCTTTTGAGAGCCTCTTTCAAGGTGGAATCCTTGGGCAAGATGGAATCCTTGTGTTGATAATTTGATTAGAAATAGAGATTGCTTGGGGGTTCCGGTTCCCTTGAGGTCACGTAAGAGATAGGTTTAGGTTGTGTGTGATATTAAAGGTCCAAAAGTGGAATACACTTTTGGATTGTTAATATTACATCTTCATTTGTCTATCTCTCTATCTATCTATCTTTACTTTTGTCACGCCCCAAAATCCCATCGGGCCGGACTGGCACCCGAAGCCGAGAAGGCCCGGGAGAACCCGTTCAAATACCTGTACTTTCACTTACATGTCACCAAAAATTTGGACAGCACTTCGCTGCATATAGAAGAATCTAATTACCTGTATCAGCACAACACGCACAAATATATAGATATATATAACACTTGGCCGTCGGGGCCACCACGTATACAGATATAACATCACTATATAAACTTCCATGACTTTACCCTTCCTTATGTCTTCAAAGCCTCTAGGATATATATACATGACATCACTAGGGTCGGAACAAACCCCCGCCCACACATGACTCCTATACAATAACAAAACATAAGGAACCGACTCGGAAAACTCCGAAGCAAACTGGAGCTCACCAACAATAGCTGTATGACCTGGCTCCTATCTATGCTGTGAGTGAGCTGAAGGACCTGTGCCTGCAGCATGAAATGCAGGTCCCCCGTGAGGGACGTCAGTACGAAATATGTACTGAGTATGTGAAGCTGTAAATAATCATATGTGATATAGGGGATCAAGAAAATCAGACGCAAGTGAATAAATCATAATAGAAGTGAGCCACACTTCATAAACACTTTTAGGATCATGTACATTATCATTAATCTGAATTGGGTTCTTGAATTCAAACACATTTGTGGAACGGTATACATTCGTTCATTTCATTCTTTACAATTATCATTCGCCATTACCTCCTCCTCCCGAACCTCCAACCACCTAACAATAATCAATACTGTACCGTACTGTGACCATTAGGCTGCCTCTAGTACATATCAACTGGGATCGACCCATTCTAGGCTTATACCCCTGGGATACTACCCATAAACACATAAATAGGGATCGACCCATGCTAGGCTTATGCCCCTGAGATACCACCCACACGTATATCAAGTAACACACATAAGATATCTTTCCAATAACTTAGTTCAAAAGCTTTTGAGATTATTACATTAGTGTTCATGCCAATATAGTACCTTTGGAACAACCATACATCAATAGGAAGCAAGTAATAGACCTTCTATACAATAACGATGTAATAAGGACTCATTGGTACATCAACAATGTGTTTCAGAATCATCAATATCACAATAATGAAATAGGAGCCTTTTGGTATATCAATGAAACATTTTGACACTTTATAGAATGGAAACAACTTCGTTGGTAATATAGAACAATACATGTTTTTGGACAACCTCGGAATCTTACTTGATGGAACATTGGTGTTTTCATGCCAAAGAACATCGTTAGAGTATGCTTTACATACCTCGTCGTAGATTTGGATACCAATTCAACACAACTTCCCGCCTTTACAAATCACTTATCTACAATGAAATGTTTGGCATCTAGTATTAGCAACCCAACACCACAATTCTCTACCATAATCCCATACAACCAATATTTGCAAAACATTCCAAAAACCAACTTGAACAATAGGTTTATGTGTATATATATATATAATCATCATTTCAATACCACATCATCACACCAAATCTTTTCACAATTCAACATAATCCAACCATGCACAAGAATGATCCAACATTATTTCCAATCATCTTTCAACAACAATCAAATAACACACTTCTTATGCTCACATGCATATATATATATATATACATATCCATATAAATAACACCAACATAATTTACATCCTTACTATAAAATGGCCCTTTTGATTTTGAAGTCTTGTTGGCCCAAATAAGGGGTGCTTCTCGAAGCCCTTGAGACGGTGAACACAACTACGAAATCAATTTGGATTTTCTACGGTTGAATCACAAGATAATTGGAGTTGAACTTAGGCTAGGGTTTCCTTATTCTTCAATAATTTGGATAAAAATGATGGATATGAGGCTAAGTGTATGTATATAAAGACCAATTTTCGTCCATGAGGTGATGGAAAATGACCATATTGCCCTTAAAATTTTAAGTAAGTCCGAATCTGTCCATGGTGGACTGTTTTGACAGGCTAAAGTAAATCGGCCATAACTCTTTGCTCCGATATCAGATTTGGGTGAAATTGGTATTGTTGGAAATATAATTCAGAGGGATTTCATTTCATATAAAGTAGGTCACCCAGTTCGTCCTGTACAAGGAGTTATGATCGTTTAAAGTTGACCCTAAAAAACTGTTTTGAGAGGCTGAAGTAAAACGAGTATAACTCCTTACTCAGATGTTGGATTTGGATGAAACCAATTGCATTGGAAAGAAGACTCAAAGATATTTCTTTTTATAGGTGGTAGCTCTCCCAGTTCATTATATTGAGGGAGTTATGATCGTTCAAAGTCGACCCAAAAAACTGGCAGGCCTCAGTAGTTTGAATTTCCTGCACATTTACTGTTCACAATTATCCCGGCCGCCGTTTTATAGTTTCGAACGTGCTCGATTATATCCGAACTTATCCGTTTTTGGAAATCTTTATATCGTTGGAAAGCTTATTCAATAAACTTCGTATGGAACCATCGACGGGAAAATTTCGGTATAAATAAAGTCGATTCCCATACACATATAATCAAACTATACACTTGAAACCATCTCAAAATAATCAATACTCATACTCAAACTCATATATACCTAACTTAGGATCAATACATATACTCCGACACATATAACCATGGCTAATGCACATAATTAAGTATGGGGTGTTACATCCTTTCCCCCTTAAGGACATTCGTCCTCGAATGTAAATGTAGTTATTTAGCCGAAACAAGTTCGAATTCATAATTGATATTCACGTCATCATATAGATATTATGCATATGTAAAAACTCACTTGTTAGTGTCCCAGTTACACTCCTTGCACTTCTTTTTCACCTTTGAACAAATAAGGGTATTTCAATTTCATTGCTTCCTCTGCTTCCCATGTAATCTCTTCCCTTTGTTGATTTCTCCAAAGTACTTTCACCGATGCTACTTCTTTATTTCTCATCTTCTTAACTTGACGATCTAATATAGCAATAGACATCTCCTCATAGGTAAGATCTTCTGTTACTTGCACATCTTCAGTAGAAGTAATAAGGGACGGATCTCCGATGCACTTTCGAAGCATCGATACATGAAATACTGGATGCACTGATGAGAGTTCCTGGGGTAGCTCTAATTCATAAGCAACTTGCCCACATCTTCGAATAATCTTATATGGGCCTATATATCGTGGACTCAACTTTCCTTTCTTGCCAAATCTGATCACCCCTTCCATTGGAGATACCTTCAAAAATACCCAATCGCCTAACGAAAACTATAGCTCTCTTCTTCTACTATCCGCATATGACTTGTGTCGACTTTGAGCTGTTTTCAACCGTTGCTGAATCACCTTGACTTTTTCTATTCCTTGATACACAAGATCCGGTCCGAACATAATAGTTTCACCCGTTTTGAACCATCCTATTGGTGATCTACACTTCCTCCCATATAAAGCTTCATATGGTGCCATTTTGATACTTGAATGATAGCTATTATTGTAGGCAAACTCAATAAGAGGTAAATGATCATCCCAACTGCCTTTAAAATCCATAACACATGCTCGTAGCATATCTTCAAGTGTTTGAATGGTGCGCTCTGCTTGTCCATCCGTCTGAGGGTGAAAAGCTGTACTCAGATTCACTTGTGTTCCCAAACTCCGTTGGAAAGACTTCCAAAAGTTTGTAGTAAATTAGGTTCCCCGATCCGATATAATAGAAGTTGGCACTCCATGTAATCGGACTATTTCTTTAACATACAGCTTCGAATATTCTTCAACTGTGTAAGTGGTCTTAACGGGTAAGAAATGTGTGGATTTAGTAAGCCTATCCACAATCACCCATATAGAATCAAATTTCCGAGCTGTACGAGGCAAACCTGTAACAAAATCCATGTTGATCATGTCCCACTTCCAAATTGGAAGATCTATGCATTGCATATAGCCTCCGGGCTTTTGATGTTTCACTTTAACTCGTTGGCAATTTGGACATTCAGCTACAAATTCTGCGATGTTCCTTTTCATGTCATTCCACCAATACATATCTTTCAAATCTTGATACATTTTGGTTGATCCTGGATGAATGGAATACCTTGAAAAATGTGCCTCTGTCATAATCTTCTTTCTTAGCCTGTCTATATTCGGCACACACAATCGGTTTTGGCACTGAAGTACTCCTTCTCGCGTAAGCTCAAATGCCTTGGTCGCACCACTCTGAACGTTCTCCTTAAGCTGTAATAAAATAGGATCTGCATCTTGCTTCTCTTTCACCTCAGCTACTAATGAGGATTCCGCGGCATTATGCACAATAAGCTCCTCGTTCGGAGTTTCGAGAAGACGAACTCCTAGACTAGCTAATTGACAAAGATCTTTAACTATCCCTTGCCTTTGTATAGGCGCCATCATAGCCTTACGGCTTAACGCATCAGCTACCACATTTGCTTTCCCTGGATGGTACAAGATATCAACATCGTAGTCCTTTAATAGTTCAATCCATCTCCGCTGCCTTAAATTTAGATCCTTCTGATTAAAAATATATTGCAAGCTCTTGTGATCAGTATATATATCAACATGAACCCCATATAAATAGTGGCGCCATATTTTTAAAGCAAAGATAACCGCTGCCAGCTTAAGATCATGTGTGGGGTAATTTTTTTCATGTGGCCGCAATTGTCTAGAAGCATATGCTATTACCTTACCATGCTGCATCAATACACATCCTAAACCAATTCTAAAAGCATCACAATACACTGTATACCCTTCGGTGCCGTCTGGAAGTACCAACACGGGTGTAGAAATCAACTTGTTCTTCAATTCTTGGAAACTCTCCTCACACGCATCATTCCATTGGAACTTGGATGCTTTATGCGTTAGCTTGGTTAAGGGTGATGAAATGGAAGAAAAGTCTTTAACAAACCTTCTATAATAACCGGCCAACCCGAGAAAACTACGAATCTCCGTAGGCGTTGTGGGCCTTGGCCAGTTCTTCACAGCTTCTATCTTTTGAGCATCAACCTTTATCCCTTCACTAGATACAATATGACCCAAAAATGCCATCGACTTTAACCAAAACTCACATTTAGAGAACTTTGCATAAAGCTTACAATCACGAAGAGTCTGCAATGTCTGTCGTAAGTGATTGGCATGGTCCTCTTCTGATCTAGAATAAACTAGAATATCATCTATAAAAACTATCACAAATACATACAGGAATGGCTTAAACACCCTATTCATCAAATCCATAAAAGCTGCAGGTGCATTTGTTAGCCCAAATGACATAACTAGAAACTCATAATGACCATACCTTGTTCGGAAAGCTGTTTTGGGTATATCTTTTTCTTTGACCCTCACTTGGTGGTAACCTGACCTCAAATCAATCTTAGAAAAGCACTTGGCGCCCTGTAACTGATCAAATAAATCATCAATTCTTGGGAGAGGATATTTATTCTTAATAGTCACCTTATTCAATTGCCGATAATCAATACACATCCTCAGCGAGCCATCTTTTTTACGCACAAATAACACTGGTGCTCCCCAGGGGGACATACTAGGCCTTATGAATCCCTTCTCTAGCAAATCTTTCAATTGCTCTTTCAATTCTCGCAATTCTGCTGGGGTCATTCTATAAGGAGGAATGGAGATTGGTTGGGTGCCTGGTATTACATCAATACCAAACTCTACTTCTCGTTCAGGAGGTAAGCCTGGAAGATCTTCAGGGAATACATCAGGATATTCATTTACCACTGGTACAGTGTGAAGATCTGGTGATTCCGATTCCGTATCCTTTACTCTAACTAAATAACATATGTAGCCCTTGGAAATCATTTTTCTCGCTTTGAAATAAGAAATAAATCTACCTCTTGGTGCGCCAATCTTACCTTGCCATTCAATAACTGCTTCATTAGGAAAATGTAAATACATCTTTTTTGTACAACAGTCAATTCTGACATAACAAGACGTCAACCAATCCATACCCATTATAACATCAAAATCTACCATTTCTAGTTCCACAAGATTGTCCATAGTGTCTCGATCAGACACAGTTACTACACAATCTTTATAAACTCTTCTAGCAATAATAGATTCCCCAATCGGGGTAGACACTTCCAACGGCTTATCTAACAATTCGGGGGTTCTTTTGAACTTTCCAGCAACCAAAGGAGTAGCATATGATAATGTAGAACCGAGATCAATTAGAGCATATACATCAAATAAAAATATGGACAACGTACCCGTAACCACATCTGGGGAAGCCTCTAGATTCTGTCGATCCGCTAAAGCATAAGTGCGATTCTGAGTCCCGCTAGAATTGGCGACTCTTTTTCCATTTCTAGCGTGACTCGCAGGTTGTGCGCCCCTACCAGAATAAGATACCGGTGATGATGATGCAACAGCTGATCCCGAAGGTCGTGCTACGCCACCTGCGCCTTTTTGTGGACATTCTCTCATCATATGCCCCGTCATACCGCACCAATAACAAACATTTGTTCTCATTCGACATACGCCCATATGATGCCTTCCATATTTATTGCATGGCTCTCGAGGAGGTCTCGATTGGCTCATATTCCCTTGCCCATGATAACCCACAGATCGCGAACTATGACCCTCACTTCTTTGCCCAAATTGACTACCTCTGAACCCCTGATGCTGTGGTGGAGCACTAGCTGCAGAATAAGAAAATAATGGCCTAGGTGGTCTAGCAGAAAATTGAGGTCTAAAACCTCCCTGTGGCGCCATAAACTGTCCTGTAGATCTGGCCCTCTTAGAAGATCCGCTTTCAAATTCCTGTATTCTTCTTCTTTGCCTCTGATCTTCCATTTTCTGTGCAAATGCTTGGATCCTAGCTATATCCATGTCTTTATTCAGTGCAGCAATAGTACAATCCCTAACCAAATACGGATCCAATCCATTCACATACCGATGAACTCTGTCATCCATAGTAGCTATAACATTAGGAGCATATCTGGACAAGGAATTAAATTGAAGACTATACTCCCTCACACTTGTATTACCCTGCCGAAGATTTAAGAACTGATCCGCACAGGCCTGACGAGTCTCATATGGAAGATAATGATCAATAAATGCCTCTTTGAACTCTTTCCAAGTAGCTGGGGGTGCATCAATGCCCCTTGACCGTTTCCAATCTTCATACCAATATATAGCCTCACCTTTGAATCTATACGCGGCTAACTCCACTGTCTCTCTGCCAGATACATGCATCACCTCTAGGGCCCTTTGGATCTGATCAATAAAGTACTGCGGATCTTCGTTAAGATCGGATCCGGTAAAAGTAGGTAGATCCATCTTAAGAAAATCTTACGTCCGAAGACTAGCCGCCCTATTAGTACCGCTAGAACCTGCGGCAGGAATAGCTTGCCCTTGGACTTGCCCAGCAACTATACGAGTCAAAAGTTGTACTGTATTTCTAAGATCTTGATCAACAACATTAATAGGTGGCTCTGGGGATATAGTTCTCCTCCCCCTTATTTCTTCTGGACTGGGGGAAGTTTCTGATGCATGCTCAGCTGGAGCCTCACTTTGATTAGCTGGTATAGTGGGTGACTTACTAGTCCCCTCTCCGACAGCCACATCTACTTGCTTACCGGTATTCTTGCTTCTGGTAACCGGCATCATTACTATAATAAGAGAAACAAACTGATTCAGTGGTCAACTATGACTTCATATACAATATAAGCTCTATCGCACGATCTAAGACATGAAGAAAAGAAACAATTCCTAAATATCCATAGCCTCCTGTTTATAGATGTGGTGCACAACACACCGATAAACAAGACTCTATGTAGACACGGCTTTGTAGACTCACTAGGACAAACCGCTCTGATACCACTTTTGTCACGCCCCAAAATCCCATCGGGCCGGACTGGTACCCGAAGCCGAGAAGGCCCGGGAGAACCCGTTCAAATACCTTTAATTTCACTTACATGTCACCAAAAATTTGGACAACACTTCGCTGCATATAGAAGAATCTAATTACCTGTATCAGCACAACACGCACAAATATATAGATATATATATAACATGGCCGTCGGGGCCACCACGTATACAGATATAACATCACTATATAAACTTCCATGACTTTACCCTTCCTTATGTCTTCAAAGCCTCTAGGATATATATACATGACATCACTAGGGTCGGAACAAACCCCCGCCCACACATGACTCCTATACAATAACAAAACATAAGGAACCGACTCGGAAAGCTCCGAAGCAAACTGGAGCTCACCAACAATAGCTGTATGACCTGGCTCCTATCTATGCTGTGAGTGAGCTGAAGCACCTGTGCCTGCAGCATGAAATGCAGGTCCCCCGTGAGGGACGTCAGTACGAAATATGTACTGAGTATGTAAAGCTGTAAATAATCATATGTGATATAGGGGATCAAGAAAATCAGACGCAAGTGAATAAATCATAATAGAAGTGAACCACACTTCATAAACACTTTTAGGATCATGTACATTATCATTAATCTGAATTGGGTTCTTGAATTCAAACACATTTGTGGAACGGTATACATTCGTTCATTTCATTCTTTACAATTATCATTCGCCATTACCTCCTCCTCCCAAACCTCCAACCACCTAACAATAATCAATACTATACCGTACTGTGACCATTAGGCTGCCTCTAGTACATATCAACTGGGATCGACCCATTCTAGGCTTATGCCCCTGGGATACCACCCATAAACACATAAATAGGGATCGACCCATGCTAGGCTTATGCCCCTGAGATACCACCCACACGTATATCAAGTAACACACATAAGATATCTTTCCAATAACTTAGTTCAAAAGCTTTTGAGATTATTACATTAGTGTTCATGCCAATATAGTACCTTTGGAACAACCATACATCAATAGGAAGCAAGTAATAGACCTTCTATACAATAACGATGTAATAAAGACTCATTGGTACATCAACAATGTGTTTCAGAGTCATCAATATCACAACAATGAAATAGGAGCCTTTTGGTATATCAATGAAACATTTTGACACTTTATAGAATGGAAACAACTTCGTTGGTAATGTAGAACAATACATGTTTTTGGACAACGTCGGAATCTTACTTGATGGAACATTGGTGTTTTCATGCCAAAGAACATCGTTAGAGTATGCTTTACATACCTCTTCGTAGATTCGGATACCAATTCAACACAACTTCCCGCCTTTACAAATCACTTATCTACAATGAAATGTTTGGCATCTAGTATTAGCAACCCAACACCACAATTCTCTACCATAATCCCATACAACCAATATTTGCAAAACATTCCAAAAACCAACTTGAACAATAGGTTTATGTGTATATATATATATAATCATCATTTCAATACCACATCATCACACCAAATCTTTTCACAATTCAACATAATCCAACCATGCACAAGAATGATCCAACATTATTTCCAATCATCTTTCAACAACAATCAAATAACACACTTCTTATGCTCACATGCATATATATATATATATACATATCCATATAAATAACACCAACATAATTTACATCCTTACTATAAAATGGCCCTTTTGATTTTGAAGTCTTGTTGGCCCAAATAAGGGGTGCTTCTCGAAGCCCTTGAGACGGTGAACACAACTACGAAATCAATTTGGATTTTCTACGGTTGAATCACAAGATAATTGGAGTTGAACTTAGGCTAGGGTTTCCTTATTCTTCAATAATTTGGATAAAAATGATGGATATGAGGCTAAGTGTATGTATATAAAGACCAATTTTCGTCCATGAGGTGATGGAAAATGACCATATTGCCCTTAAAATTTTAAGTAAGTCCGAATCTGTCCATGGTGGACTGTTTTGACAGGCTAAAGTAAATCGGCCATAACTCTTTGCTCCGATATCGGATTTGGGTGAAATTAGTATTGTTGGAAATATAATTCAAAGGGATTTCATTTCATATAAAGTAGGTCACCCAGTTCGTCCTGTACAAGGAGTTATGATCGTTTAAAGTTGACCCTAAAAAACTGTTTTGAGAGGCTGAAGTAAAACGAGTATAACTCCTTACTCAGATGTTGGATTTGGATGAAACCAATTGCATTGGAAAGAAGACTCAAAGATATTTCTTTTTATAGGTGGTAGCTCTCCCAGTTCATTATATTGAGGGAGTTATGATCATTCAAAGTCGACCCAAAAAACTGGCAGGCCTCAGTAGTTTGAATTTCCTGCACATTTACTGTTCACAATTATCCCGGCCGCCGTTTTATAGTTTCGAACGTGCTCGATTATATCCGAAACTTATCCGTTTTTGAAAATTTTCATATCGTTGGAAAGCTTATTCAATAAACTTTGTATGGAACCATCGACGGGAAAATTCCGGTATAAATAAAGTCGATTCCCATACACATATAATCAAACTATACACTTGAAACCATCTCAAAATAATCAATACTCATACTCAAACTCATATATACCTTACTTAGGATCAATACATATACTCCGACACATATAACCATGGCTAATGCACATAATTAAGTATGGGGTGTTACAACTTTCTTGTAATCGTTTGTCTATATCTAGTGTAATCCATTTGTGTTCCTGTCTTGTAACCGTGTGTTGTTGTTATTGCATCTTGTCCATCAAGTGTTGTTATTGTTTTTAGTGTGTTTTACTCTTGATGTCATTTTCTTTCTTGTTCTTCTTGTGAATCCGAGAGAGGTCATCAAAGGGGGTCCTCGGTTCTTCAAATCGTTGACTATTTTGGTGTATGTTTTTGTGTCTTTCTTGTCGATCTTGTATTATTTGGTATCAAAGACGAGCTTGATTTCGTTCCTACGAAGTCAATCTTGGGTTTGTTATCTTGAAAATTACAAAAAAAAAGTATCAAAATCGAAAATTTCAACAAAAAAAAAGTACTATTCTCGTTTTTAACCCTAGGTTAAAATTTGAGTCTTTGATTTTGTTGTTTTCTTGTATTTTTAGAGTTAGATTATTTTTCTCTAACACTATAGGAGTCTAGGGTTCGAATTTGAGCTAAATCGGAGTTGATTTGAAAGTTCCACCCTTGATGTGGGCTTAAACTTGAAGAAAGAGAGGTGGGTTCGAGATCTAGAATTTTTTGTTGATAAATTAAACAAATTGATGTTTGGAATGTGTTTAGAAGTTTGAAAATATCCTTGGTTCAAAATTTCATCGCATTCCGATCATTGGTTCAAGAGTAAGAAATTTTTGAAGTTCTTGATGTTCTTGAGTGTTTTTGAGAAGATTCAAACCTTCATCTTGAATTGTTTTCAAAAGGTGGTGTTTGATCCTCAAAATTGAAGAAAAAGTTGTGTTGAGTGCCTAATTTATAGGTACCATGGCTTTGGGAGCTGAGATCCAACCTATCTCAAAGGAGGCGATAATGAAAGCTCTTATGGATTGGTGACAAGAATTGAATAGTTGGAAGAAGAACAGGTCACGTTTGGAAGGAAACATGGAAAAGGTGACGTGTCTTACTACCCAAACCCCACCAAATGTACCCCAACCACCACAATTCCACCAATAAACACCTCATTACCAAAGAACACATCCGATTCCACTTCAAGAACATGTTCCCACTACAAATAAAGTTTCCGATGACATTGTTCATCCAACCCAAATCCAAATTGAGAAGACCAATTCTAACATGGAACCTTTGTCACTCGCTAACCATGATACTAGCATTTTACCTAGCATCGCTCCTTCATTTATGCAGATTCATGAACAAATAATATCAAAGGAGGATGCAAGGAGAATGCCATATGAAAAGGAGCTTAAAAGCCTAACGGAGTTCTTACCAAAGAATTTCAAACTTGAAAGGTGCAACGACAAGTTGATAAAGGAGTTGGATTCGAGGACGAATCCTCTTCAAGAAAGGGAGGATGATACAAGATCAATGGGCTCCACTCCTTTGGGATCGATGCTTCAAGAATAACATCTATGGATCCAAGATTTAGTTGTTTTAGGGGAACAAATACGTGTGCGGATGATAGCCTGGAGCGCGGGAGAAACTACATTTGATGATGTTATCCACGGGAGCATTGAGCCACAACGTGTTTGGAATATAGCGTGGGCTTCGAAAGGGCATGGACGCCCATGATATTATTTTGGGCTTTGGGTCACTTTTGGGCCCAATAGCTTTTAGGGTCACTTTTGGGCCCATTGTGTAATAAAGACCCATGACCTATAAATAGCTAGTTTGCCTTCATTTTAAGGGGAGATTTTAGATGACATATTTGTAGCCTCTTTTGAGAGCCTCTTTCAAGGTGGAATTCTTGGGCAAGGTGGAATCCTTGTGTTGATGATTTGCTTAGAAACAGAGATTGCTTAGGGGTTCTGGTTCCCTTGAGGTCACATAAAAGATAGGTTTAGGTTGTGTGTGATATTAAAGGTCCAAAAGTGGAATAAGCTTTTGGATTGTTAATATTACATCTTCATTTATCTATCTATCTATCTATCTATCTATCTATCTATCTATCTATCTATCTATCTATCTATCTATCTATCTATCTATCTATCTATCTATCTATCTATCTATCTATCTATCTATCTATCTATCTATCTATCTATCTATCTATCTATCTATCTATCTATCTATCTATCTATCTATCTATCTATCTATCTATCTATCTATCTATCTATCTATCTATCTATCTATCTATCTATCTATCTATCTATCTATCTATCTATCTATCTATCTATCTATCTATCTATCTATCTATCTATCTATCTATCTATCTATCTATCTATCTATCTATCTATCTATCTATCTATCTATCTATCTATCTATCTATCTATCTATCTATCTATCTATCTATCTATCTATCTATCTATCTATCTATCTATCTATCTATCTATCTATCTATCTATCTATCTATCTATCTATCTATCTATCTATCTATCTATCTATCTATCTATCTATCTATCTATCTATCTATCTATCTATCTATCTATCTATCTATCTATCTATCTATCTATCTATCTATCTATCTATCTATCTATCTATCTATCTATCTATCTATCTATCTATCTATCTATCTATCTATCTATCTATCTATCTATCTATCTATCTATCTATCTATCTATCTATCTATCTATCTATCTATCTATCTATCTATCTATCTATCTATCTATCTATCTATCTATCTATCTATCTATCTATCTATCTATCTATCTATCTATCTATCTATCTATCTATCTATCTATCTATCTATCTATCTATCTATCTATCTATCTATCTATCTATCTATCTATCTATCTATCTATCTATCTATCTATCTATCTATCTATCTATCTATCTATCTATCTATCTATCTATCTATCTATCTATCTATCTATCTATCTATCTATCTATCTATCTATCTATCTATCTATCTATCTATCTATCTATCTATCTATCTATCTATCTATCTATCTATCTATCTATCTATCTATCTATCTATCTATCTATCTATCTATCTATCTATCTATCTATCTATCTATCTATCTATCTATCTATCTATCTATCTATCTATCTATCTATCTATCTATCTATCTATCTATCTATCTATCTATCTATCTATCTATCTATCTATCTATCTATCTATCTATCTATCTATCTATCTATCTATCTATCTATCTATCTATCTATCTATCTAGTGTAATCGTTTGTCTATATCTAGTGTAATCCATTTGTGTTCTTGTCTTGTAACCGTGTGTTGTTGTTATTGCATCTTGTTCATCAAGTGTTGTTATTGTTTTTAGTGTGTTTTACTCTTGATGTCATTTCCTTTCTTGTTCTTCTTGTGAATCCGAGAGAGGTCATCAAAGGGGGTCCTTGGTTCTTCAAATCGTTGACTATTTTGGTGTATGTTTTTGTGTTTTTCTTGTTGATCTTGTATCATTTGGTATCATAATGCGAAATTAACTCTTATTGTTTTAAATTAAATTTTCGTTTTTCGAACGATGATTTTACTATATCACTCCTTATTATAAGTCATTTATGTATTAGAAAAATGAGAATAACAAAATGATATGTCAACATAAAATATTTGATTGACTATCAAAATTATACTAGTGCCACATAAATTAGGATGGGACAGATGAAGATATAAAACAACATATATTATTTGAATATGAAATAAAAAGTATTGTAAATAACAATAATTAACAAAAAAATTTTAAAAATTCACTGATTTCTGCTGCTTCAATCGTGATTTTAATATATCACCTGCAATTAATTATTATAAGTCACTTATGTATTGAAAATTACTACATGTACTCAAAGGGCAAAAGAGTAAAAACACACAAGAGATAAATGTAGAGAAATCAAGAAGCACCAAATGGATTATTAACATTTGTAACATTCCACACATTTCTAAATGTTTCCAAATTCTTCTTGAATCAACACATACACATAATAAAAATAATAAATAATAAATAATAATAATTACATTTTATGATATCACCCCTAATTAATTATCATGGTCATTTAAGCATTGTGCCATATAAGTTGAAATGGAAAAAATATTATAAATCACAATGATAAAAATTTTAAATTATTTTAAAAAATATAATTGGCTATCGTGAACACACAACTCTGGACAAGGAGAGTAGCATATATTATTCAAAAATTACATAAAAAGTATTATAAATTACAATAGTTAACAATTTAAAATATCTAAAAATAATTTAATATGTTATATATTTCAAAAAAATTACATGAAAAATACTAGAAATCACAATAATTAACAACTTAAAAAATTTAAAAGATATAAAATATTTGGTCGACTCTTAAAATTATACTAGTGTCACTAAAATTGGAATAAAAGAAAAGTATTATAAATCACAATAATTAAAAACTTAAATTATTTTTAAAATATAATTGACTACCAATGCCACAAAAATTTGGACAAGAAAAGCAACGTGTATTAATTTGAAAATTACATAAAAAATATTATAAATTATAATAGTTAACAACTTAAATTATCTAAATACATATTAAAATAACATATGTTGAGCTCATGCTAGATTTTGGATGAATCCTAGAAAACATATGCAATCCTTTTATTAAATTTTTTTATTTAAATATATCAAGATTGAAAAGCTAAATAAATATCTTAATGTTGGGCCCGTGCTGACACGGACCATGCCCCTCTAGTTTATAAATATAACGTATACATCCTCCCTTTTCTTCATTCGTAAGGATATGAATATCCAGACCAACTTTTGTCAAGAACAAATATATGGTAACCTCCTTATATTCTCTTTATCTATTCTATAATATATTAAAAGTGTGAGACTCCTTAGAAAAGTAATTTGAATTTTTTACCCTTCATTAAAAGACTCCACAATAGACAAAATCGTCTTTTTACTATTTTACTCAATTTAGTATTTATTAAATTAAGAACTCTTAAAATTTATGAAAAAAATTTAGAACTCCTAAAATAGATAAAACTGTCATTTAATTTATAAAATAGTAATTTGATTATTGCCCTCACGTTTTGCAAAATAAAAGTTACCTACTTAAAAAAATTCCAATATAAGTTACCTACTATCAATAAAATTGCTGCCAAACAATAATTGCCTATTATGAAAAAAAATTCCAATAAAAATTGCCTACCATAAAAGATATTTGCCGTAAGAATCTAAAGTATAAACCCTAACTAAATCCTAACAGAAATCGTATAAGAGTCTCTTTTATTTATAAATCAAATCTTTTTATCAGTTTTAAAAATTCTATAAAAAGAATTAAGGAGCTTTATGAACTTGCACCTTTGAATTCAATCCTCTTAGATATCAGTTCTTTTATTCCGTTCTTTGATTACTATTATTGTTAATTTATCTCAAGATAAAAATTAACATCTTTACATTGGTTAATAACATATATGTGCAGGAAGCAGAAGATGCTTGTAAATGTAGTTATGTTCCAAACAACCTGATTTAAAAATTATTCAGAGAAATGTATTTCTTCGTAAGTACATATTGATTGTATTACCACTCCTATTACATGTCATGCCAAGTTGAATGTTTTTATAAGATTCTTTATCTTCAGTTTAAGTCCATTACTTTTAAGGTTTTTTAATTTGTCCATAACATAATGTGTGAATTTTTACATGTGCTTTGTGCTATTTTAAAAGTGTATCCTTACTATTATTTGAATTAGTTTATCCTTAATTTGGATTGGTTTGTTTGAAAGTTAGATGATCTACATAAATTTATGCATCATAGTTAATGAAATACAATGAAATGGACTAGTATTATTTTGTTTTGGTTAAAAATTTTTGAATTGATTTGTTCGAAAGTTAGATAGTCTACATAAATCTGTGCATTGTAATTAATGAAACTGACTAATGTTCCTGTTTGTTTTGGTTAAAGTAATAAAGACAAAAAATATATGTACAATTTAAAAAATTATAATTTATGGTAAAAAAATTGAATTATGTATTTTGAGATAAACGTTTAACGTATGACTCATATCATTTAGATGTATCGAGCAGTTTGTGAAAGTTCACATAGAAAACTACAAAGATATGTGGTTTTGACCCTTTATAGATTCGTATAGAGAAAAATGAAAGTACATTAGATGTGTGTAGAGTGTTCGGTAAAAGTTTAAGTAGAAAACTAAAAAAATGTGCTTTGAGCCTTCACTTTATTCAAAAGTCATTATAATAATTTTTAAGTTGTTTATCGCTAGAGAAAAAGGAAAGAGTGATTTGTAATTTGAGATTGCATAATTTTGATTTAGACGATCATTTTGATGTGTATAGAGCGTTTGGTGAAAGTTCAAGTAGAAAACTAAAAAAAATGTGTTTTGACCCTTCACATCATTCAAAAGTCATCGTGGTAATTTCTAAATTATTTATCGATAGAGGAAAAGGAAAAGTGATTTGTAATATGAGATTCCATAATTTATTTTAGATGGTCATTTAGATTTATAAATCTCTTGTATTTGTATTATGAATACTTCTGAATTTTTTTTCCGTTGATCCTGACTTATTGCCCTATTATGTCTATAGAATGTGCATTTGTGATTCATGTGTTAATGTCAAGTTGGTTTCTAATGTTGGTGTTAGGGTTATTGTCAGCGGTGTTGCCAACATATTTGTTGATCATGTCTTGATTTGTTGTCAAGATGAAGGGACTGGTGCCTTAAGATGAGACTGGCATCAAGAGTGTTGGGCTTCCATGGGAACATGATCTTGCTGAGACACATAAAATTTTAGTGCCTAATGACCTCCGTGGTCGAACAGGTAGAAAACCAAGAAAAGTGAGATACTTTAGGTATTTTTTTATCCTTCACTTAATTCATCAGTCATCATAATAATTTTCAAGGTTTTTGTCGATAAAGAAAAAAAAAAGAGTGAGTGGTAGTATGAAATTTCGTAATTTGTGTTAGACTTCACTTAGATATATAGTATTTGGTGAAAGTTCAAGTAGAAAATAGAAAAAGTAGAGATACTTTAGGTGTGTTTTTTACCCTTGTTTTTATTCTTAAATCATCATAGAAAATTTTTAAGTTGTTTGACGATAGAGAAAAAGGAAAGAGTAATTTGTAGTATGAGGTCCCATAGACTTAAGTTAAAGATATTTAACTTTTTCATATAAAATTAGTAATACTATTAGGTCACAGGTTTAAGCCTTGGAAATAACATTTTTATAGAAATGCAAGATATGATTGTGTACAATACATCCTTGTGCTAGGGTTCTTTTCCGGATTCTGCGCACAACAAAAGCTTTAACGCTACGGGTTTTCCTTTTTCTTTATTAGGATACTAACTTTCAATGAACGTATGATTATTTTACTATAAAGTTTTTGACAATCAAAACAAAACAAACAAGACTAAAAGAGTAGAAGAAAATATAATAGAAATCTGAAGAGAATGAATGAATTGGGACAAAAACAAAAACACACATTTAACCTTACCTAGAAAATTAAGGAGAAGTAGTAGGTTGTCTTCTTATAAATTTAGGTCTTTTACTATGTTGTTTAGTTTTAGGTTTTAGAATCACAACCTTTTATTTAATTTTAGTTTTTTCCCTTTCTATATAAAGAGACTTATACCTAATGAAATTAAAAGAAATTTTGGGTAGAAAACTAAAAACATTGAGATACTATAGTCTATAGGTGTGTTTTGACCCTTCACTTTACTCATTAGTAATCATGTTCACATTAACTTGTTGTTTATGTATATATATGTGTGTGAAATCATACCTCAATCTTAAAATGAATATATACATTAATTTTAAAATGCTATTAGTTAAGAAACTATTATATACTTTATTTTTTTGTATATAATCTTTTATATTAACGTGATATACACGTGCAAAGCACGCATCCTAAATTAGTATATTATAAGAGCCAGTTGAAGCAGCTTTCACGAGCTTTCCGTCGTCCTGCTTGCCGACATTCGATTGCTGCTTAGTAATTTTACTATATCACCCCTAATTAATTATTATATATTATTTACGTATTAAAAAATTAATAATATTTAATTAAAAAAGTAAAATAGATATTTATGACATGTCTGTTACAGCTCATTCAATCGTAATTTTACTATGTCACCCTTAATTAATTATTATAAATCATTTAACTATTAAAACAATAATAATATTTTAATAAAAACATAAGACATGTCTACTTCGTTACTTCAGTCGTGATATTTGATTGACTCTCGAAATTATATCAGTGTTACTTAAATTGAAATAGAAGAAAAATTATTATAAATCACAATAATTAAAAACTTAAATTATTTTTAAAATATCTCGCCGTCGTCCTTGCCTACATTCACCTGCTTGCTTCGTAATTTTACTATATCACCCCTAATTAATTATTATATGACATTTATGTATTAGAAAATTAATAATATTTAATTAAAAAAATTAAAATAGGCATTTATGATATAACTGTCTCAGTTGCTTCAATCATAATTTTACTATGTTACCCCAAATTAATTATTATAGGTCCTCTAAATCTTAAAAAATTAATAATATTTAATAAAAAATATAAAATAGACATAAAATAATAAATTAACTCTTGATGTTTTAAATTAACTTGACATCTTATATGATGTCAACTTAATTTTTTTCGTCAAGTATTGTCACTTATATTGAAATAAAAGAAAAAGTATTATAAGTTACAATGATTAAAAACTTAAATTATATTTAAAATATAATTGACTATCAATGTCACAAAAGTTTGGACAAGAAAAGAGTACAATAAATACAATAGCTAATGGCTTAAAATATTACAGTGCCAAAAAAGTATTATAAATTACAATAGGTAACAACTTAAAATATCTAAAACCATATTAAAAAAATAATTAACTATTTAAATTTTATTTGTGTCACATAAATTGAGATAAAAAAATACGTAAAAAATACTATAAATCATAATAATTAACAACATAAGAAGTTTAAAAGATAAAAATATTTATCGAACTCTCAAAATTATATCAGTACCACTTTATTCGGAATAAAATAAAAATATTATAAATTACAATAATTAAAAAACTCAATTATTTTTAAAATATAATTGACTATCAATGCCACAAAAATTTTAACAAAGAAAGTAACATATATTAATTAAAATTACATAAAAAGTATTATAAATTATAGTAGTTAACAACTTGAAATGTCTAAAAAATTTTAATTTGTTATATATTTAAAAAAAATGTAAAAGATACTATAAATTACTTAAATTGAAATAGAAGAAAAAGTATTATAAATCTCAATAATTAAAAATTTAAATTATTTTAAAAATAATTAACTATCAACGCCACAAAAGTTTGGACAATGAGAATAACATATATTATTTGAAAATTACATAAAAAATATTATAAATTACAATAGTTAACAACTTAAAATATCTATAAATATATTAAAAATATGATTGATTATCTAAATCATTTTTATGTCATATAAATTGAGATAAAAAATAATTTATATTGGGCCCGTGTTAGCACGGGCCATGGTATCTAGTATTCAATAAAAAGAAGAGTACAACACTAATTATAAGCAATTAAAGAGAATAAAATACGAAGGATGCGATATTTTCCTTTTAGATACTAAACTAAATATTTTTGTGTCACGACCCAAATGGCCATGAGTGGCACCCACACTAATCTTTCTTTGGGAGAACCATCTAATTCGAACCATAACCCAATCACTTAGTCAATATTAAGATGATATTTCATAAAATCAACATTGTAACAATAATCCAAAACTAATCATTAATTATGCGGAAATCCAACAAACTCATTACTAAAATCTCCAAGACCAGAAAGTCGTCGTACAAAAACTACTAATAAAAATTATGTCTAAATAGATATCCAAAATATAGTAAATAAGGAGTATTGCATTACTCGAAAGATGAACAATAGCAAACAAGATGACTCGTGGTAGCCTGAAGATGGAGTGCTCACCCTCGGATCAAGATTTGCTATCAAACTCTAGAGGTAAGGTCGTGTCTAAGCCTCTGAAACACTTTCTGCACTCAACAAAAGAAGAATACATGGTAGTATCAGTGCAAACCAATATGTACTGGTAGACATCATAGGCCAACTCAGCTTAATAACATGTACACCACATAAATCAAATAACAAGTTGATAGGCTTCATCAAATAACAAATACTCAATGAATAAACAATTCGGCAATAATAGGTCAAACAGTGCTCACAACAAGTCACATAACCATCAGAAGTATCAACCATACTACAACATCCACAGAATCAACACAATTATGTACACACATGCTATGAGACTTACTTTTGCCCAAAGAGTCATGACCTGCAGGGAACAATCTATGTTCATGTACCATACCGGCGAGGTACCCGATCCAACATATACATATTTGTATCGGAGTGGTATCCGATCTAACATAAATATATCCATACCGGCGTGGTACCCTATCCAACATAAATATATCTGTACCGGCGTGGTACCCGATCCAACATAAATATATCCATACCGGCGTGGTACCCGATGTCATGCCCTGTTTTCGCCAAGGTTAAACAAAACATGACTTATTAGACTCTAGAGAATTGAAATTTTTTACAAAGTCGCCACCTAATTTTTAAGTAAAATAAGGAAACCTGTTTATTTATTAACACGTATGATTGATGTTTTTAGTCTGCGAAAAACCAATTGAGACTCTAGGTAAGGGTTCAAATTATCCCGAAGGGAAGGGGTTAGGCACCCTTCAGGATCCACAAATGTGGTACCCGGCTAGACTAAACTTATCAATGAGGGAGGAGGTATAAATATTTAAAATAATGTAAAAGTGTATGTGTATTAAGTATAAAATAATTCTTTTGAAAAAATACAAATATAAAATTATGTAAAAGTATATGTATATTAAATATACAAATAAAATCTATTGTTATAGAAACATGTAAAAGATATGTATAAAAATGTATAAATTACCTGTGAAAAAGAAAGTATTTTGTGATGTATGAAAAGAAATATGTAAAAGATATGTATAAAAATGTATAAATTACATGTGAAAAAGAAAGTATTTTGTGACATATGAAAAGAAATGTATTTTGATGTGCCATGAAAAGAAAAAGCATTTACAAGTAATATTTTTATTTGATTAAAGTTACGGAGAAAAGTAAAGATTTATTTGAGAAGAAAAGATTACATAATATGTAAATTATTTGACTAACTTAATTCTTTTATCTAAATATTAAAGGCCTAAGTTTTGCTTAAAAGCGATGAAATTATGTAAATAAAGAATATCCCTGCCCGGTACCCAAAAAATATAGTTTCCACTATCTTTTATCTTTATGTACAATTATACAAATGAGAAATAAACTACAAACATAAAGTTTGAGAATTATGTATAAGTGCTTGATAAAGTAATGAGGAAATAATCATTAAAGTAAGTGAAATTATGTGCACAAACATGTACATATAGATGTACATATAAAAATAGTGTCTTCTTATAAAATAAGCTCGGATTAAGTTTTAAAATCGCCATGGCTATGAAGTGGTTGCTCGATTAATCGGCCGTCCTAAATCGCCTTGCCAAGATACAAATCATAAAACCTTTTGTGGTGTCGTGGTGTTATAAAAGTTTCGTCACTGCCCAAAATATTTAATTTTTTTATTACGTATTTATATACATAATATCCGTCTTTTATTTGTGGAGGCCTCAAAAATCGACGGTAATCTTTTCATTGGCCAGGAATATTTATTTTGACATAAAATAGATAAATTTGAGAAAATAAAGTTCGTCTTTTGTAATGGGTCGGCCTCAAAAATCCGACGGAAATATATTTTCATCGGTCATGTGTTGAATTTTGATATAAAATAATGAATTTGACAAAATAAAATCCGTCTTTTATCACGGGATGACCTCAAATATCTGACGGAAAGATAATTTCATTGGCCGAAGTATTTATTTTGAGTATATGTATGTGTTTTTGAGAAAAAGAAAAAGATGAACAAATTTTGTGTTTGAGGGAGAGGAGAAAGAGGTGAAAAATATGTGTGGATTTTTTGAGAGAGAGGAAGAATAAAAATGTGTGTGTGGAAATGTCTTCCCATCACTCCTATTTATAATGAAATTGGGCACCTCTTATTGTCCAATGGATAAAGAGATGTCCCCTCTTTATATAATAGTACATCCTTTGATCCTTAGGGTATTGACCAAAGGATTTCAACTTTTTGACCAATGGATAAAATTATTGTCCAAAGGATAGTGTCATTGAGTTGTCATTGTCATATGTGATAAGACATTATGTGTAGTCATTGTTGGATGTGACAAGACATCATTGTGTAGTCATTGTCGGATGTGACAAGACATTATTGTGTGGTCGTTGTCGAATGCGATAAGACATTGAATTATTATACTGTGTAAAAATAATTGATCTGACTTAGTATTTGCGGACCGTAAAAATATACAAAATGCAGGTATTGATTTGTAATTATGAAAAATGTAAAGAATGATGAAAATATTAAAAAATATAATTTAATATGAAAAATATTATAAAAATGTGATGTCATGTCGTGTACGTGTGCAGATAATTATAAAATGCTAAAAACAATAATGAATTGATAAAAATCCTATTATAAGGAGGATTATCAATAAATTATGAAAAGTAAAAATACGACAACAAATTGATAAAAATCCTAAAATAAGGATGATTATCAATAATTTGTCAACAATTATTAAAAAGATGAAAAAAAATTATATGTTGTACCCTTTAATGATCAAGAAGCCTGAAGACGTTAATTTAAGGAACGGAGAGCAAAAATTGGGTGTCAACACCCGATCCAACATAAATATATCTGTACCAGTGTGGTACCCGATCCAACATAAATATATCCGTACCGGCATGGTACCCGATCCAACATAAATATATCCGTACCGATGTGGTACCCGATCCAACATATACAAGTATTATCAATATTAGTTTACACAACCTCACAACATACAATACAATGTACTAAGTTTACAAATACACTTAAAGTGATAAAACAATCTCATAAGTAAATTTTCAATAAACATTTATACACGCATGAACAATTCAAACATCAACAATTTCAAGCATGTCCGAATACCAATCAACAAGTATCCAACTTAGGAGCATACACACAATTAAGTCGAGTCTAAACTCTAATAAAATCATAACCTACCTCGATCGAAGAATCCAAATGCAAGATAACTTGCGAGGGTCTTTTCCTTCCGTAAAGTCTCTGAACGATCAATATCTATTCAAAACATAATCTCCATAAGAATACAAATCTAATGACACCCGTACCGTTACATTTATTTTGACTTGAAAATATAGTCAAATTTTAATTTCTCTATCTATTTTAGTAGCCTATACACAATATGATCATATAATCACCTACTTTTACCAACTTTAGTGTCAAAATTTAATAATAATAATTTTAAATCCCCAAAAGTCTGCAATTACTACCATTAATAATATTAATTTACGCCCACAGTACCTATTACTAACTCCACCAATTATAAATCGAACCCCTGAGCACATCCACTATTGATCATTATATATCTCACGATTTCCATGGCTTCAAATAGGCCAAATCTCATTTATGACCATTGATCAGCCAACTTTTGTCAATTATTTATACATATATATTTTGGTGCATCCACTTAAACATACAGTAGACCACTGTTTAACACCACTCACCCCTCTATTCACTTCCCACAACTTAATCTTTCATTCTTGTATGACACACAACTAACAACATAGATAATTGATAAGGAAAATCTCGTGCTAACCTGGTGTAGAAGCCTCCACCACCATGAAAAGAAAAGAAAGGGGGGGAAATAACAATGCAACTGTTCTATACCTCCTTACCCTAACTATCCGATGTTATTATTATTAATATATGATAAATCCTTTCACTTAAATTAATATTTGTATTGGCCAAATGAGTTAATAAATTAAAACTTTAACTTATTAAATCTCTAAATAAATTCATAATTTAAAATACCCAAGACTTTTACCAAATCCTCAAAATTTGTTCGGAACCCCATAGAAATAAACCAAGTATGTACGTTAACTAAAAAGTACATTCCGAACCTATTAAAATTACTACAACACTAACCCGAGGTCGCCTCGGTCAAAGATGGACCATGATTGGATTTAACTTTATTAAAACTTAATAATTCAACTAATGACTCAATAACTTCCGAGCACCTCAAGAATTAGTACTACTCATTCCGTGAGTCATAATCCACGTAAACAAATTACAAAGAGCGCTAAAATAAAAAATCTGAGAAAATTTCACAAACGATCGGGAAGGTCATTACATCAGATACCAATTAAACAACCATTCGTCCCCAAATGACAAACATAAGTCAAAAAGGGAAAATAATAAGTTACCTGAATCAGCAAAAAGATGCGGATACTTTCTACACATGTCCGCTTCGGTCTCCCAAGTGGCCTCCTCAATAGGACGGTTCTTCCACTGGATCTTCACAGACGCAATCTCCTTAATCCTCAACTTACGAACAATCAAATATCTAGCCAAGCCTATGCGTACCCCCACTGCCCCAGTCTCGGAAGGTTCAATCAGTATCACAACTTATCATAACTGTCCTCATCAGGACCATCATCATCATAATCAACCTCTGGCCTTGCCGGATATCAACACATCATCAATAATATCCTCCGTCCTTGTCGGGTATCAACATATTATAAATATATCCTCCGGCCTTACCGGGTATCAATATCATCACAATTGTATTCTCCAGACTTGTCGGGTATAAACATGCCATTTTATGGGTCCCACAGAATTAGAGCCTACAACACATTATCCTCCAACACATTGTTAATATCCATCTAATCATCATACCATAACCACTCAAGAAGAAATATCCACCAAGTATCACTCAAGGAAAGATCAATCATGCCATTTAATAATTCATTTATTCTCCCATTCAGGATCATCCTTAATTATTTTATGAATGTAACTAAGTCATTTGATTTTGCATTGCCACTATCATAGAAATTACAATCCTCTAAAAGGGTCATATATCAGCCAACTTTGTAGGACATGCAAATGTATAATTCATCCACGAGGTCAAGTCAATAATAATTTGTCTTCTCAAAATATTTTTCTAATGCATAAATTCATAGCTACAACTTATGTCCTGACAATCACTAACTCAATATTTTTCAACGACAAACACGTCATCATCAAGTCAAATCTCTCTTATTTCACTAACACTAATTTAAGATATATAGAGTCATTCTTATTTCTACTTAACAATATTTTTATTGTGGGCTTTACTTAACTCTTAATTACCTCAAGAGTGGTTCCCACACCACTAACACATAAGCAAGGCCAAACAAAATAAATCGATTATAAGTCATTGACAGTCTCATCACCAATATCACATTCCAGACAAGTTATCGATCAAATTCTATAGGTATCAACAACCTCTACTAGTTTTTGTCACTTTTATTTAAAACTCATTATTTGTCAAGCATTAAGAATTCGTTCACATAAGGAACTCAAAGATAATCTCACTTAGCTAGTCCTCACAAGGAACCCATTATAATTTCAATAATAGAACTGCACAAGGATCCATCCACAACATCCTTAACAAGAACTTCTCATTACGAAAAATACCTATCACCTCAGTCTTTTATTCATGTTACTTTTTCACCATCTTTTCGTGACATCATATTCTCATATCATCCTCTTAATTCTCATACCATCAATCTCATCAGTATAATAGCACCAAAAATAAGTAAGCATCATAGAATTTCTAGTTTCACAAGAACAAGAAATCAAATAATGCCATCACACAACAAAAACAACTTAGTTATTTTTCATCACTTAACAAAAACAATTCACAACAATGACCAAAATCTAGCAACACAAGTTTAGCCAAATATCAAACACAAGCAATCAATAAGTTCACACTTTCACAAGTCTTTACCTATTAGCAATAACTTTTAGACCGTATTAACAGATACCAATTGAAATCTCCTAGATTTTGATTCAAAATTATTAAGATACCAATTAGAATTGTCTAGATACCAATTGAATTCTATCTAGTAGTCTAAGATTAGGACGGTACGATGAAGAGAAAGAAAGGAAAATGACTTCTACATGCCTCACAGTCTTACGAAGATTGGGCGTGGGGCCCTACACACCAATTTGCGGAACTTTACTTAACATTGCTCTTATTAACAGATACCAATTGAAATCGCCAGATACCAATCGAATTCAAGTAATAGCATGTAAGAAAGAAAAATTTAAATTTTTCTAGTGTCCTATAGCCTCTCAAAAAAAAGTACAGACGTCTCTGTACCGTTCCGCAAGACTCTACTAGATATGTTCTTGAACGACGAGATCGACGAACCTAGAGCTTTGATACCAACTTTGTCACGATCCAAAATGGCCATGAGTAGCACCCACACTAATCTTTCTGGTGGAGAACCATCTAATCCGAACCATAACCCAATCACTTAGTCAAAATTAAGATGATATTTCATAAAATCAACATTGTAACAATAATCCAAAACTAATAATTAATTATGCAGAAATCCAATAAACTCATTACTAAAATCCCCAAGATCCGAAAGTCATCGTACAAGAACTACTAATAAAAATCATGTCTAGAGAGATATAAACAATATATTAAATAAGGAATGTTTCATTGCTCAAAAGATGGACAATAACAAATAAGATAATCCATGGCAGCCTGAAGATGGAGTGCTCACCTTCGGATCAAGATTTGCTATCAAACTCTAGAGGTGAGGTCGTATTTGAGCCTCTGGAACACTTTTTGCACTCAACAAAAGAAGAGTATAGGGTAGTATCAGTACAAACCACTATATACAGGTAGACAGCATAGGCCAACTCAACTTAATAACATGTACACCACGTAAATCAAATAACAAGTAGATAGGCTTCATCACATAACAAATACTCAATGAATAAATAATTCGGCAATAACAGGTCAAACAGTGCTCACAACAAATCACATAACCATCAAGAGTATCAACCATACTGTAAACATCCACAAAATCAACACAATTACATACACACATGCTATGGGACTTATTTTTGCCCAAATAGTCATGACTTGCAGGGAACAATCTATGTTTATGTACCATACCGGCGTGGTACCCGATCCTATATAAATATATTCGTACCGGCGTAGTACCCGATCCAACATAAATGTATCTATACCGATGTGGTACCCGATCCAATATAAATATATCCATACCGGCGTGGTACCCAATCCAACATAAATATATTGGTACCGGCGTGATACCCTATCCAACATAAATATATCCGTACCAGCGTGGTACCCGATCCAACATAAACAAGTATTATCAATATCAGTTAACACAACCTCACAACATACAATACAATGTACCAAGTTTACAAGTACACTTAAAGTTATAAGACAATTCCATAAGTAAATTTTTAATAAACATTTATACACGCATCAACAATCCAAACATCAACAATTTCAAACATGTCCAAATACCAATCAACAAGTATCCAACTTAGGAGCATACACACAATTAAGTCGAGTCTAAACACCAATAATACCATAACCTACCTCGATCGAAGAATCCAAATGTAAGCTAACTTGCGAGGGTCTTTCCCTTCCGTAAAGTCTCTGAATTACCAATATCTATTCAAAACATAATCTCCATAAGAATACAAATCTAAAGACACTCATACCGTTACATTTATTTTGACTTGAAAATATAGTCAAATTTTAATTTCTCTATCTATTTTAGTAGCCTATACACAATATGACCATATAATCACATATTGTTACCAACATTAGTGTCAAAATTTAACAATAATAATTTTAAATCCCCAAAAGACTGCAATTACTACCATTAATAATATTAATTTACGCCCACAGTACCTATTACTAACTCCACCAATTATAAATCGAACCCCTGAACACTTTCACTATTGATCATTATATATCCCACGATTTCCATGGCTTCAAATAGGCCAAATCTCATTTATGACCATTGATCAGCCAACTTTTGTCAATTACTTTACACCTGCCAATTTTTGTCAATTATTTATACATATATATTTTGGTACATCCACTTTAACATACAGTACACCACTGTTTAACACCACTCACCCCTCTATTCACCTCCCACAACTTAATCTTTCATTCTTATATGACACACAACTAACAACATAAATAATTGATAAGGAAAATCTCGTGCTAATCTGATGCAGAAGCCTCCACCACCGTAAAAAGAAAAGAAAGGGGGGAAAATAACAATGCAACAGTTCTGTACCTCCTTACTCTAACTATCTGATATTGTTATTATTATATATGATAAATCCTTTCACTTAAATTAATATTTGTATTGGCCACACGAGTTAATAAATTAAAACTTTAACTCATTAAATCTCTAAATAAATTCATTATTTAAAATACCCAAGACTTTTACTAAATCCTCAAAATTTGTTCGGAACCCCATAGAAATAAATCAAGTATGTATGTTGACTAAAAAGTACATTCCAAACCTATTAAAATTACTACGACACTAACTCTAGGTTGCCTCGGTCAAAGATTGACCATGATTGGATTTAACTTTATTAAAACTTAATAATTCAACTAATGACTCAATAACTTTCGAGCACCTCAAGAATTAGTACTACTCATTTCGTGAGTCATAATCCACGTAAACAAACTACGAAGAGCGCTAAAATAGAAAATATGAGAAAATTTCACAAACGACCGGGAGGGTCGTTACATCAGATACCAATTAAACAACCGTTCGTCCCCGAACGACAAACACAGGTCAAAAAGAGAAAATAATAAGTTACCTGAATCAACAAAAAGATGCGGATACTTGCTACGCATGTCCGCTTCGGTCTCCCAAGTGGCCTCCTCAATAGGACGGTTCTTCCACTGGACCGTCACAGACGCAATCTCCTTAATCCTCAACTTACGAACAACCAAATATCTAGCCAAGCCTATGTGTACCCCCACCGCCCCAGACTCGGAAGATTCAATCAGTATACAACAACACAAGGCACATTCTTCACCCATATATATGCAACTGTCCTATACCGACTAATAAATATAGGTGTCTACTGGTGATAGGCGATGCACATGCAGGAATGAATGCAAAGTACACAATCAATATCACAACTTATCATAACTGTCCACATCAGGACCATCATCATCATAATCAACCTCCGGCCTTGCCGGATATCAACACATCATCAATAGTATCCTCCGGCCTTGTCGGGTATCAACATATTATAAATATATCCTCCAGCCTTACCGTGTATCGATATCACCACAATAGTATCCTCCGGCCTTGCTGGATATAAACATGTTATTTTATAGGTCCCACAAAATTAAAGCCTACAACACGTTATCCTCCACAACATTGTTATTATTCATCTAATCATTATACCTTAACCACTCAACAAGAAATATCCACCAAGTATCACTCAAAAAAAGATTAATCATACCATTTAATAATTTATTTATTCTCCCATTCAGGATCATCCCTAATTATTTTATGAATGCAACTAAATCATTTGATTTTGCATTGCCACTATCATGGAAATTACTATCCTCTAAATGGGTCATATATCAGCCAACTTTATGGGACATGCAAATGTATAATTCAGCCACGAGGTCAAGTCAATAATAGTTTGTCTTCTCAAAATTTGTTCCTAATGCATAAATTCACAGTTACAACTTATGTCCTGACAATCACTAACTCAATATTTTTCAACGACAAACACATCATCGTCAAGTCTAACCTCTCTTATATCACAATAACAACAAATCAAATAATCCCATCACATTTATCAACAAAAACAACATAGTCAATTTTCATCACTTAACAAAAACAATTCACAACAATGACAAAAATCTAGCAACACAAGTTTAGCCAAATATCAAACACAAGCAATCAATAAGTTCACACTTTCACAAGTCTTTGCCTATTAACAATAACTTTTAGACCTTATTAACAGATACCAATTGAAATCTCCTAAATTTTGATTCAAGATTATTAAGATACCAATTGGAATTATCTAGATACCAATTGGATTCAATCTAGTAGTCCAAGATTAGGATGGCACGATGAAGAGAAAGAAAGAAAAATAACTTCTACATGCCTCATAGTCTTACGAAGATTGGGTGTGGGGCCCTACACATCAATCTGTGAAACTATACTTGACATTGCTCTTATTAATAGATGCCAATTGAAATCGCCAGATACTAATTGAATTCAAGTAATAGCATGTAAGAAAGAAGAATTAGAATTTTCCTAGTGTCCTATAGCCTCTCAAAGAAAAGCACAGACGTCTCCGTACCGTTCCGCAAGACTCTACTAGACATGTTCTTGTACGACGAGATCGACGAACCTAGGGCTTTGATAACAACTTTGTCACGATCCAAATGGCCATGAGTGACACCCACACTAATCTTTATGTGGGAGAACCATCTAATCCGAACCATAACCCAAATCACTTAGTCAATATTAAGATGATATTTCATAAAATCAACATTGTAACGATAATCCATAACTAATCATTAATTATACGGAAATCCAACAAACTCATTACTAAAATCCCCAAAACCCTAAAGTCATCGTACAAGAATTACTAATAAAAATCATGTCTAAAGAGATATCCAAAATATAGTAAATAAGGAATGTTTCATTGCTCGAAAGATGGCTAATAACAAATAAGATGACCCGTGGCCGGCTGAAGATGGAGTGCTCACCCTCGGATCAAGATCTGCTATCAAACTCTAAAAGTGAGGTCGTGTCTGAGCCTCTGGAACACTTTCTGCACTCAACAAAAGAAGAATACATGGTAGTATTAGTGCAAACCACTATATATCCATACCGGCGTAGTACCCGATCCAACATAAATATATCCATACGGACCATGCTGGTGTGGTATACCCAATCCAACATAAATATATCGGTATCGGCGTGGTACCCGATCCAATATAAATATATCCGTATCGGCGTGGTACCCGATCCAACATAAATATATTCGTACCGGCGTGGTTTTCGGTCCAACATAAATATATTCATACCGGTATAGTACCCGATCCAATATATAAAAGTATTATCAATATCAGTTTGCACAACCTCACAACATACAACACAATGTACCAAGTTTACAAGTACACTTAAAGTCATAAGACAATTCCATAGGTAAATTTTTAATAAATATTTATACACGCATCAACAATCCAAACATCAACAATTTCAAGCATGTCCTAATACCAATCAACAAGTATCCAACTTAGGAGCACACACACAATTAAGTTGAGTTTAAACTCCAATAAAACATAACCTACCTCGATCGAAGTATCCAAATGCAAGATTACTTGCGAGGGTCTTTTCCTTCCATAAAGTCTTCGAACAATCAATATTTATTCAAAACATAATCTCCATAAGAATACAAATCTAATGACACCCGTACAGTTACATTTATTTTGACTTAAAAATATAGTCAAATTTTAATTTCTCTACCTATTTTAGTAGCCTATACACAATATGACCATATAATCACCTATTGTTACCAACGTTAGTGTCAAAATTTAATAATAATAATTTTAAATCCCCAAAAGTCTGTAATTACTACCATTAATAATATTAATTTACTCCCACAGTACCTATTACTAACTCCACCAATTATAAATCGAACCCCTGAACACTTCCACTATTGATCATTATATATCCCACGATTTTCATGGCTTCAAATAGGCCAAATCTCATTTATGACCATTGACCAACCAACTTTTGTCCATTCTTTTGTCGATTACTTTACACCTGCCAACTTTTGTCAATTATTTATACATATATATTTTGGTACATCCACTTTAACATACAGTAGACCACTATTTAACACCACTCACCCCTCTATTCACTTCCCACAACTTAATCTTTCATTCTTGTATGACACACAACTAACAACATAAATAATTGATAAGGAAAATCTCGTGCTAACCTGATGCAGAAGCCTCCACCACCGTGAATAGAAAAGAAAAGGGGGAAATAACAATGCAACTGTTTTGTACCTCCTTACCCTAACTATCTGATGTTATTATTATTAATATATGATAAGTCCTTTCACTTAAATTAATATTTGTATTGGCCACATGAGTTAATAAATTAAAACTTTAACTCATTAAATCTCTAAATAAATTCATAATTTAAAATACCCAAGACTTTTACTAAATCCTCAAAATTTGTTTGGAATCCCATAGAAATAAACCAAGTATGTACGTTGACTAAAAAATATATTTTGAACCTATTAAAATTACTACGACACTAACTCGAGGTCGCCTCGGTCAAAGATAGACCATGATTGGATTGAACTTTATTAAAACTTAATAATTCAACTAATGACTCAATAACTTTCGAGCACCTCAAGAATTAGTACTACTCATTTCGTGAGTCATAATTCGCGTAAACAAACTACGAAGAGCGCCAAAATAGAAAATACGAGAAAATTTCACAAACGACCGAAAGGGTCGTTACATTCTGTAATTAATCAATTAGAAGGAACAAATATTATAAAATATTTTTATACTAAAAATGAGAAAGTAAAAATATACTGCTACTCTCTTCATGTCTAAATATTTATCAAAATTTTAATTTGCACGCCCTTTGAAAAAAAAAAGCATTAACTAAAGAGTTAATATAAATATCTCTTATATTTATGATTAAGAGTAGAAACAAACAATTTATTATGCGTTTCTTTTCTAGAATGACGAAACAAACAATTTATTATGCGTTTCTTTTCTAGAATGACGAAACAAACAATTAATTATGTATTGGTTTTCTAAAATGACGAAATTATGAAATAACCCCTCCGTATACTAATATTTGTTAACTATATTAAAAATAAATGTCCAACAATATTTGTCTAGTTTGAAAAATCAACCGATAATTTACACTTTTCTTTTCTGCATATTTTACCCTTACTATAAATACTACTATTCATCACTCAATGTATTTTTCAAGACATTAAATATATTATATTAAAAAAGTAATATATTAAAATTATTTTTATTATTTATTATTTTTTAATATATATGCTAAGTAAATAGCGGATAAGACTGTTGGACCTAAAAAAACATCTATTATTATGGAAAAAACTTTTTGCCACAAAAAATTGACCCTAATTTGGCCACAATATTATTCTGATGAAACAAGTCTAAAGTAAAATTTAGTAAAGTTAATTTGTTTAAATTTTTTATAATTAGTTAAAAAAAAAACTAAATTTAATCACTTATTTATTTAGATATAAATTATTGTACAAATACACTTTTGTGATAACTATGTCCAATTATTAATCATTTGTTCAACTAATTATAACTACATTTATAATAATTATTAATTAATAATTTAATAGTAGACCATAAAAACATTGTTCAGAAAGATGAGTTTCAGACTTTGAATAAAATAACAACTGTCATAACACTTGATCAAGGTAAAACTTGAGTGAGACATGATAAATTTTGTTTATATTGTTATAAATTGCAAATTGAAAGTAAATACATTATAATTACTTATTTATTTAATTATATTTCAAATTTGTTAGTAAGGTCTATTAAGCCTGAATCAAATCAAATTATATTTAATCACTTATTTATCTAAACTATATTTCAAATGTACTAGTAAAATTCGGTAAGATCAAATCAAATCAAGTGATTAACACATCTAATTATCTTAGATCGATGGTGTTTGATTTTATAATAAAGATTATCCAGTCACTATATAGTCAAGATATAATATCTCGCTCTCAAATGTAACATTTTTTTAGTTAGTGTTGCTACAACGAATTTTAATTCATGATAAAAAATGATTATTAGCTACAAAATTCTGTCAGAATTCATTTCGCCATAACAAATAGTTTTGGAACTTGAAGCAAAAACTTAACAATTGTCATAATTTTTTGAAATTTGAAACAAAAAGTACTCATTTAGTTACAATATTTTGCTTAAGGTAATATATTGTACCTAAAGATTTAGTATTGTTGTAGTAATTTTATTATGTCAGAGACATGTCAAGTTATACTTATGCGAAAACATCCTTTTACTGACAAAAAGATAAGAGCCGATTCCACTTCTCAAGTAGTTAAAGATTCACATATATAATTTTTCTCTATCACTTTTCCTCCTCCTATATCTTTTTTTTTTTTTTCAATTATTATGAAACTAAATCAATATTTTTGATGAGCAATTGATTTTTGTTTTCCATAATTTTTAAAAAAATAATTGAGGTATGTGAAATTGTGGAACTACACTGGGCATGTTAAGGTGAAAATTAGAAGAATTAAAAAATTGAATAACTGAAATCAAAAATAGGTCAAATTTATCGACGATCACCTAACATTTAGTCTATCATACAAAAATATTGGTTTCAATTTTTTTAACATAAAAGTCATTTAACTTTAAAAATTGATATACAAAAAACACTTTTCTAGTTTGTGACATAAAAGTATCCTATCTTTAAAATTTAGTACAAATTATTTCATTTATTTTTTCAAAAGGTGTTACAAAATTTACCATACAAATACATATATTAGTGCAAAAAATAGTCAAATTACATTTTCTTCGATATTACTAATATTAGATTAAAATTATTATAAAGAAATCAAAATAAGGAAATCAAGTATAATATTGTATACCCCCAACAAGTTATGTGTTAAAAAATAAAATATTAGAGATGTTTCTGATATCATCTTGAATGTAATTAATTTATTTTGGACCCCTATAATATTTTCTATATGATAATTAAAATTCAGATGAAATTTACTTCTTAATTAACTTGATCAAAGTTGAATGACTTTTAAGTGATAAAAAAATTAAGAAAAAAATACTTATATGTTACAAAGTTTTAAATTTGAATGACTTCTATGTAAAATAAATTAAAATAATAATAATAATTAAACTATAGATTTTATAATTGGATGAAGTGTACATAATAATTAAAAAGTCATATTATAAATTTAAAATTAGATAACTAAATAAAAAACAACTTAATAAATTATTACTTTTTATATAACAAAGCTAGCCTTACAGTTTGATAACAACAAATGAAAACGAACGAGCTAAGGAAAACAAAAATAGTTAGTTGAGGAGAAAGAGAAGAAGGTGAAGTAGAATTATATGGTGGAATCCACTTTATAAACAAATTATTTTATTTTAAAAAAAAAGACTATAAAAATTATTTCACAATTATAATAAAATTTGGGCCAAAATTTTGTGGCCATTTATCACTTCGCATTATAAATATCTAGATAGTGAGGGAGTATTACTTTTATTTTGGATGCGGGATCTATCATAGGATTAAGAGCTCAACACGTGAATGTTTTCCCCTTCTAAAGTAACCGCACACGTGCAACCATGCATCATCCATGATTCTCTAAAGGCCCGTTTGGATATGTAAGTTTTCCTTTTTTCACCTTCTTCTAAGTAAAAAATAAAACCTCATAAAAAAAAAGTGATATGCATGTTTAAACATAATTCTTTATTGTAAATTTGTAATTATAGTATATTCTTATATAAAATATAAAATCACAAATTTTAAGATGATTTACAATATATGTCAAAATTTATTTATATTTTTTAATTTTATGATAAGTTAAATATCATCATGAATAATCAACTAAAGACAAAACTTATCTTTAAACTTCTGTTATTTGTCTTATATATGCCATTTGTTTAAGTTATCTATTCATAAAAATTTAAATGCTACTCCTTTCATATTATTTTATGTGTTGCATTTTGATCGAATATAAAATTTTAAAAATAAATGATGATTTTATAAAATTTATAATATTGACATTCTTAAAGTCATTTTAATGTATTTTTTTATTAAGTGAGACCTAATAAAGATAAAATAAGAATAATATTATTAAATAATTTTCAAATAAAAAACTGTAAATTTTTTTTTTTAGGAACAAACTAAAAAGAAAATGACGATATATAAATGAAATAAAGGAAGTATTTATTTTATATCTGTTTAATAAATAAATTATTTATATAAATTTTGGGTGGTTTAAGTATTAATCGGTATAAGCGCGGAGCTTAGTTCTTTGAAATAGTTTTAATCAGATGACTTAAGCGAAGATATTTTTAATCAACGGTAGAGGCTTACGCATGAAAAATGCACTTCTCTAATGATTGAATAATCCAAACGAGGCACAGAAGAGTTGTGAAATGTCAGTGAAGTAATCAACTCTACATTTGACAAATGGCACACTGTTTCTTGTACGTATGAAAATCACCTTCCTTTTCACTTTCATTCTCACTCTCTTCCCTCACCATTATTAGTTCTTTTAACTCTTCGTTCATATTCTTTCATTTCCGCTTTGTTTAGTATATCTTTCATTAGCCGGCCTAAAAGCTAAATAAGTTAAACCCAACAGTAGAGGATCTGTAAACAAAGATAAATAAAGAATGATGTCTCTTTCTCTTTCTCTTTCTTTGTCTTCTCCTACGTATCATTTTGCTTCTTACAGCAAACCATTATGCGCTTTGAGATCTCCTCAATCTCATCACACTACCATTTCTCACCAAAAGTTGCTGCACCAAACCTCCAGTTTTCTTGGATATAACCCTCTCAGGTAATTTATTTATTTGAATTGTGAAACCCCATTTCAGCAAATTTGATGTTTCTAACAGTTTTCTTGGATGGGCCTTAGGGTGGGTGGGAGAGGGGTGGGGGTTTCACGAATTCTTTATATCCACCGTAAAGGGATTTTCACTGGTTTATATATATATATATATATATATATATATATATATATATATATATATATATTATATTTTTTACAGATATTCAATTGATTTAAGTGGAGGGATGAAGAAGAAGAGACTAGGAGGAACGGTTTGTTATGCTGCTGCTGCTCTTGCTCCTAGAAATCTACAGTGGGTCTGTGCTATTTCCTCTTTGTAAGTTCCCTTTACTTCATTCTGCTTGCTAGCTAGAGTTGGTGCTAAGTTTGCTTGATCATTTGCTGATAAAATGTGGGCATCTAAAGTTTTGATTCTTCTTTCTCATTTTGACCAAGTGAGATTAGGAGTAGGGAACGGGAGGTATGAAGCTAAGCACATTTGTGTTGTTTGAATTTTTTTAAGCACAGTGGAACTCTAAATTGATTGGGTAAAATGAAGCCTTTGTTGTCTGATTATGACAGTAGTCACACCTCACAGTGTAGGAGGAGATTCCGTCCGATATATCCTTTTCTCACATTTTATCACCTGTTGCACTTTGTGCTGTCCACTTAAAACAAGAGACTATTAGAGGAACCTTAGTTATTCAGATTGCCAAGATCGAATTCCAAGATTCATTCCTTCATTTCTGTACATATGGTAACACCCGTATATAATTAAACCCTTTTGTGTGTCCCTAAATCTTCCTTTTCTATAATCCTGTTTTCTCAATTCAGTTGTCAGCTACAAGGTAACCTCTCCAATTTCCAGTTTTGACTTTCCTATTGCTGTATACTCCACCTTTTGTTTTCTGTACAATAGGCAATTGTACATTAGGACATGATCTGAAGCTGGATAAGTTTTGATATTCCTCTGATCCTTAGAAGGGATCAGACTAAACCAGTAATCATGCAAAAATTTTATCTTCATACCATTTCCCAATTCAACTTAAAGATGTTGCCTCAGGATTCTTCTCACAGGGTTCTGATATGCACCAATGATATGCAGGTAATATTTCCATCCATGTGATTTTAGGTCTATTTTGTCTCCTTTAACCCCTTTGATCATCACATGGTGGCACATGTGGACCAGTGCAAGACATGGCGAAACCATCTCATATATCTTTCTCTCTTTTTATCCTCATGTGTTCAACTTGGACTTTCAAAGTTTCCAGATCACTTGATGATTAAGGGTAACTTACAGTCTAGTGTACAAGCATGATCTTTTAAGAGCTAAGATGTATAAGGAAAACAAGTTACCCACTGGTTAGAAGCATCAACCAGGAGAGAGCATCGGCCCTTGGCATTGGTGCAGTAGCTTTGTTTGCCAAACACACATTCGTTAAAGCTTGAGTTAACCCAAAACTTCACAGAAGGAAAAGATAAAAAGAGAGGGACATGTGCAGAAGTCTTTCTCTTTTGTATAGATTTATATGCTTTTTTTATAACTAGATTGTACACTTGTTCCCACCATGTAGCATTAGTTAATATCATTTGTAGAGATTTACTGTTTGCGTTCTCATTTTTGTAGAGTGAGTTTTATTTTTAATCCAGTTTTCTAGAGTCTGAGTGCACTTAATTTTCTTAGGATTAAGTCTGTAGAATCTTAGAAGATTCAAACTGCATGCCCCTTGTTTGATAATTCTAATATAATTTATGACGAAGAAACTATCTTTTTTTTTCTTTTAAAGTAAACCTTGTTCTCTATGCTGAACCAAGATTTGTATATTGCAATCTGACATTCAACTAGTTATTTTTAGCGTTCTCATGCTTGCAAAGGGCACTGCTATTCACAAGTCTTTTCTTGTCCCGTTATTTGTTTTACAAGCTCCTACGGCAGTTGTCTCGTGGATTCAGTAAGTCTTTTAGCATCTGTGAACTAGCTTGTGCTTACTTCATTAAGCTTAATGTTCTTGCAGTACAGCAAACTCACAATAAATGTCTTTCAGGGGTGAATATGGCGTTTGGTCAGCATTTTTGGCACTTCTTGTTCGTCTCTTCTTCTCATTTCCTGGTAGGTCCCTTTATTATGTCTGTGGTTTAAACCTCAAATCTAGAAAGTTAACAATCTTGCTTTTTCCTTTGTGTATTTTGGATGTTGTTGGATAGCATTATCCAACCAAAAATCCCTCGGAAAGCAGACATATTAAATTGTACCCAGTATTTTTCCTGGTTCTATTTAAGTTGAAAATCTCAGCCATTATTCGGGTAGGAAGTAAGAGAATATGCCCAACTTTTGCATGTTAACAACCCTTAGTGAGTTTAACATGATAAGGGAACAGGATAACGTTATATTAGGAAGCAGAATATGTATTCATTATGCTTAACAAAAAATTGTGAATAGATATTGCGAATTGAGAGTTTGTCCCTGTTCTATGTTATCAAAGGTAATAAGGAGATTATTGTCTTTCGATGCTACTCATTTTCTTTGGATGCTGTTATGTTTTTAGTTATTACTTTTATAACCAGATGATTTTCTTTGAAATATCTGACTTTGGTCTTGACCATTTGTAGGTGAACTGGAATTGCCATTTATAGTATTGTTGATGGTAATTGTGGCTCCTTATCAAGTTGCAAACCTAAGGTTGGTATATCTTTCTCAATAAGTAAATTTTCCTTGTTCTGGTAGACTAGAGTTTTATCTGGTTCTCAATAAGTAAATTTTCCTTGTTCTGGTAGACTAGAGTTTTATCTGGTTCATATTGCTCTTGGCAGGGGGACAAAGGAAGGTGTTGTTCTTTCCTTGGCAATAGCAGCTTATCTGGGTTTCCAGCATTTCACACGTGCTGGCAGCTTGCAGAAGTCATTTGATCAAGGTTCAATTATTGCCACCCTAGCCATCATTTGTATTGTTGTTGCCCCATGCTTGCTCTTGATTTGATGTGAAACTACAGTGATTTCTCAAAGGAATCCTGTAAATTATTTGTCACTTGAGGGCTGGGGATCACACAAATTAATATCTTTCTTTAAATCTCCCGTGTAAATTTCTAGCTGTTTATCTAGTCAAGTGCGTCGGACAAATTAAGGCTGTATGTATTTATGCAAGAATAATTGGATGTCCTATGTGAACAAGCTTTTATTTATTTGGGCAACATCTGGTTCTACTTATCGACAACACAAAATGTTTCTTATTTTGGTTTTACCATTTATGTAAAGAAGAAGTGTCTTTTTGGGCGCATATTGCATGGAATGAGTTTGCAAATTCAATTCTACTTTTGAAATGTAAAAGGCTAAAGTTGTACAGAGGGAGTAACTGCTTCTTGTATTAGCGTAGGATTGGCACCGCACCACTGCCATGCAGGTCAGACTTGGACATACTCTTTATACGTTCATGTTTCTTGAAGAGTCAGTGGGGCTTGCAGAGCATGTTTGCTCCACTGTAGTCTTCACATTTTAACAAATTGTTGATTTCTAACATTAGTTAACATTCTTCTGAAGTCGTTCAAATATTCTAATTCAATTATATTATGCTCTAATATTGCTGTATAAAGAGACTCTGTCTTGCTCCTTTTGTTTCTGATTATGTTAAGTAGTGAGTGGTGCGAGAAAGAAGAAAGCAAAAGCAAAACAAAAGAAAGGACCAAAGTTTCAAATTATTCTTCAAAACTTAATTGTGCTTTTGCAATTTATGTAGTGTGCTACTGCGTTCTCTGTATCCTGGAAAAACAGCACACCTCGTATGCCATAGTTTGGAGGATGAATAGTAGATCTTATTAGTCTTCGGTCGATGGGTCACTTCCCGGATTTTTTACATGACTCTTCATTAAAATTCCTAAAATGCGATATCGTGTCTAAAATATTTATTAACTGCAGAAATATTTTAATAGAAATTGGCTACATTAAGATGTTTTTCACTACGTACTGGCTTCCTACTTGGGCTAAAAGCCGTAAATGGACGAAGTACAGCAAGTTTCATGTGTTGAGTGCCGTGGGATTTTCACATCTCATGATGATTCTGCTCGTTAGAATCAATGGGAGTATGGAGACAACCAGTGTCTTCTTGCAACCCCTGTGAACCATGTCTTACCCAATCTGTTTAGAAATGAATTGCTGTAACTGCCACCATGAAAGAGACCAGGGCGAAGAGAAATTGGAAGTGGCTTGATAAGTTATCTGCTCCACTGGGGGTACCTGTTGGTTCTGCACCATAATCTGTTGGTTCACCAAAACCGTTCGGTCCACCTGGGGTGTATGGATTCACGGGCGTCATTGTGCTGCAATTGCAAGGAATTAGACACACACCTTTACATTTCTTGGTTAGGAGATAACTTAAAACTCAAATAATTCAGATGGTTTATACCTTGGAGTTGGAGGTGGCAGTGAAGGGGGTGGTAGGGTAGGGGGTGGCTGCGCAGGTGGTGTGGTAGGGGTTGATTTTGATGATGCATAGTGACAGTTCCCAGAGCCTGCAGTAATGAAAGGAAAAAGTTCGAAACTTTGCCAACTTTTTTTGGATTAGCTGATTGAACTACTTATATGTGATATTGTTATGTTTAGTAGCTTAGTGAAGCAGTCTTGCACTTACTTGGGTCAGTATAAGTAAGCTGTGCTGTTCCTCCAAAATCACAGCTTGTGGGAGCTGGATTCTTTTGGTAGTAGTCATTGAAAGCATAGGAAGCATGGTCTTTAATTGTGTTTGGATCGTAGCAGCTTCCACCAGACTGAATCACTGAACAATCTGCACCTCCAAAGCCACAAGCATAGTCCAGTGCTACTTGCAGAGCAGTTGGTGAAGCACTGGAGCTGGCTACACACCAAGCCCCCCCAGTAGATGGCCCTGGATTGTTGCCCGGGTTAGGGTTAGGGTTAGGATTAGGATTTGGGTTAGGGTTAGGATTCGGGTTAGGATTAGGATTTGGGTTCGGGTTAGGATTCATGTATGGACTAGGATTCGTGATTGGCTCTGTGGTAAATGGTGGCGGGGGGCTATCCTTCGTGGGGTTTGGATTTGTTGTACCTGGGGTTGTTGGATTAATAATGGGAACATCTAGCTGGTCAGAATACATTGAAGGTGAAATGGCAATGTCCTCCTCTTGGAATGCAAGTTTCTTGCTTTTTCTGATGGCTTCTATGGGATGCTTGTCTGCAATGCTTGTACCTGAAGTAAGTATTACACCAGATAGGTGTCAGTTTGTTCTGCCTTTCTTTTTTCTGTAGATTATGTATGTTGAAAAACTTAGTAGTATATCACAAGCTTGTTTGATTCCATATCACATTCTTGAACCAAAATCTTTTTTGTTCCTAGCAGTTGTATTATCTTCTTTCTTAGTTGCCTATATTTGTGCCAAAACTTGACTTGTAAAATCTTGGTAACTGTTATTTGCATATCCATAATCCAATTTGATTAAATCAAAATGCATCAAAGGAATTAAAACTTACTGTTGTGTATGCATGCAAAATAAGATTGATCTGCTAAAGCAAATGAATTCAGATGCGGCGCAAAGAAGCAATATAAAATTGTACATTTCATTCAATAAATCGATATTCCTCCATTCTCAACATAATTTCATATGCATGAATTAGCTCCAGAATATAGTCTCCAGATTGAAAATTAGCTTGGCGAATTCATGATTGAAAACTAACTGTTGAAACATATCCTATATTCCAAAAACAATCTAGCAGAAAACTACAATATAGAGGATCAAAAGACTAGAAGTAGTAGAAATATCACTTAATATTTACCAGAATTTAATTTATGCAATTACAGTTCGAAACATTATAAAAGGAACAGGGTAAACATAGTGATATTCACCTGAAAAAATCAGGAGACAAAAAAGGAAACAGCAAGAAATTCTCATAGCTACTTCTTCAATAGATTTTCTATACTTGTTCTTCCTTGTTGTGTTCTATGAGAGAATTTGTTTGTGATGAGAATAATATAAGTAGTTTCTCAAAGAAGAGAAGCACTTGAAATATAAGCTGTGAAGAGGAAGCAATCATTTATTGTTGCATGTAATGTGTGAATATATATATATAATTATAAGTTATGATAAAGTTAAGGAGGGAACAGAATCATAGCTTTCTTGGATTAGAGTACAGGTTTATTGAGTTTTAATTTTAGAGGAATATAAGAAGACTTGAGAAAGGAGGCATTAGGTAGCTAGAAACTACAAGCAATTGGAGGTGCCTAAATAGCAAAAGGTTGTTGCCTCAATAAGGCAAAAGCCAACAAAAGGTAATCTAGTTTTGGATACAAATCTAATGTTGTATGTTTGCACACCACTCTGTATTTCTTTTTATAATCGTGGTGCCCGGGCCAGCTAGTGTGCACCTCAACTAATCAACAAGATTTGAATTTGAAACCTCATAATTCACATCTTGCTTCATTAATACTAGGCCATTACCCTGATTGTTGAACACCACTATGTGATTACTAGATTGTATTATTACTATCAGAATTGTTAAGTTCAAAAACACAACATAGTGTTTCGTTATACAAGTGGTACTTACATAATTAGATTTTTTCAAAATATTACACTATAATTTAAAAAAAATAAGCATTTTTATCCGGATTTTTTCTTTGCAGATGTTCTATTTAAGTGAGTTCACCAAGTTGGATTTTTTTTTACAAAAACGGTTTCACTTGGAAACTCTTCTTCTATATGATCTAACATATGCTGGTTGAGTTTGCTACAATTTTCTTCCCTCTCTTTTTGGTCTGCCTTTTCACTGTTATACAAATACCTTGAGAGGTAAAGTTAGAAGAAGTGAAAATGACAGATTTTTTTGGTTTAGTACTTGCTTTACATTTTATGCTCTGAGGGTAAAAAGTTGCCTGCTGAATATTTGACAATCTTATGAAGTGTATAGATTCAAACTGTCAAAAGAAAAGCCTATGAAACTACTACTATGAGACAATGCTTACCTTTTCACCCTTTCTATTGTATTAGTAATTGCAGTTTGATACCATACTTCATATTAGCAGCCTAATCAAGATTTATGACACATAATATAACCATGTCTGCACTTTACATCATCAAAGTTATAATCTTGCCCACATGGCCAAAGAAAAGAACACCAAAAAGGAAAAATTAAGGTAGCTTCCCAACTTTACCTTTTCTAGCCCCTGGTCCTTTTCTCAGGTGTTACAAATCTTCAGAAATGTAATCATTGCTTAGTTTGAAAGCATCCTTGTCCTGGAGATTTAACTTTCTGGAATACAATGTAAAATTTTGGAGAACACAACTCAAATGGCAACTTACAAAATTTTGAACTCATCTTTGTATAGCTCAACGAGTAGTATGTTACACCTCGTTGGTAATATCTAATACATAATAGTAGAGTACTTTTTATACTAAAAGTCCGTCTTCATAGGATCTTTTCAATGTTGCCAAATGGGAATACAAGTTTCATCCTACAAACACAGAGATGACTTTAATTCCCTTTGAAGTGTCAAACTCCAGCCAAATAGGACTGTCTTCCGTTATTCGTTTAGTTCAATATGATGCACAAATTCCATCATAAAATTGATTTACTCAAAAAAATGTATATATAATATGCATTGTTGGTACATCAAGTTAATTGCTAGTTACTTATGTATACACCTTGTGCTAACTAGCATCCACTGGCACCTGCCATCAGTAAGATAATACAATAATCACAACTCAGCTGGCTCTGGCTGCTAATTCCATCATCCAGTGGCCAGTTCTGCACCTTGATAGATTACAGTTGCCGATATTGATCTGATTTGTGCTTTAGTACTGATGGCTAGGCAATAGAGGATTATGCAAGATGTACCAAATCTTTGTTTCTTCCTGGTGATGCTCAGGCAAGGGATGAAGCTAAATGACTGAGAAGATTAACATCTGTTAATATCATATCAATCTTGAGTGTTGCACGAGCGAAGGACTAGCCCAAGTTATTCATCAGTCATGATGAAGAATCAGAATGACAGTGAAAGGAAAATGAGCGAGCTGTATGTAAGAGAAAGTGCAATGATGAGAAACATAAGTTAATATAGAAACAAGAAGAAGAAAACAGAAACCTTTACCTTATCCTTCTTGTTGCTTATGGCACTTTGACAGACGATTGTTGACTTCACTCCAAGCTGCAAATATTATTTAGATTTTAGAGAAACAGAATGTTGTTTACACATGTAAATAGGAGCAGGCTCTTACCAGGAAAATTCCTGAAATCTGGTTCAACTCCATTGCCATTTATATCCATGTGATTTGGCGTGACATACTTCCCAATTGTTACAACCACACCCGAGCCATCGGGCAGCTCGAATACAGACTGAATCAGCCCCTGAAATGATGCTAAGAATAAAGTGATGTTGCACCTCAGAAAGAAGACCAGCAAACCTACACTCCCATACACAGGAATATTCTAGCTACCAATGTAAAGATATAGTTGGTTTTAAGTCAACTTCACAGTGGAAGGCAATATACAGCCAACTGCATGGATCTCCTCCCAACAACTAAAACAATAGAACTCAAAATATGTGATTACAAAGCTTGCATCCTTAAAATGGTCCCCTTGGGATCTAGTTACCCAAAGAGGAGTTTTTCTTCGTACACTTCCTTGACCTGTGTAATCGCATGCATCTCAGCTAAACTCAACACTTCTCCAAATTGCTATTGCAGTGGTTGTGGCAACTGCTGGGAACACGTGTTCAAATGAAGTAGTCTCAAAGGAGCTGCAACACAAATGCCTCGGATCGGGAACAGGAAGGGGTTAAGAGCTCCTACTCAGCCACTCCTTTGTTCTTAAGTGTGTCCCTCTTCAGAACAAATGAATATGTTAATCATTACTAATGCTAATTGTTTTTTCCTTTGTCTGCTAGTTACAGTGGCCACTGTAGAGGTCTATTAGTCCTTGCAACAACAAATAGAGGCACCAGACTAGTTACGGATTCCTTTAGATCACTTTTACATAAGCAGGACTACGCACAAAAGGTCCTCAGAGCCCCATGAGCATTAATTTTTGGCCTCAGGCCAGTACAGTTACATCATCCCCACAAATTCCCATGTCCCGTACATATTCAATTTATCTCTACTGTGCTTTTTAGTCAATGATAGAGAATTAACGAAGTGAGTCTATATCAAGATTTGGTACCTCTTTGAGGACTGGCAAATAGGATGAAATAATGCAAAAGCAGAAAGTAGGTTAAGGAAAGAGTGATGGTAAAGGTTCACATTCAATTAGGTCATCAGAACATGAGTGGCATACACAGCATTTTGAATTTGGTAATCCTACATTCAAGAAATTTATTTGGTTCTAGTTGGGCATTGAGATGATTGGAAACACTTTCTGGAGGAAAAAAAAGAAGCCTTACATAGCCGATGTGCTCTTTCTACTATACTGTTAACAATTGGGGATGTAGGAGTAATTGATAAATATACTGTGCCGTCGACAAAAGTTGCTTTACAATTTGTAGTGTGTGCTTAATATTAACTAGTGTGCCAATAAAGAAGTTCAAATATTGAAAAGAGAAACCAAAGGCCAAGTAACTAGAAATTCAGACCTTGCCATATGTCTTGTCTCCCACGAGAACAGCTCTGCAATTATCGTGAAGTGCAGTTGCAACCTGAAATTAAGTTTATAAATTAAAACACAAATATTACAGAAGTTCAAGAACTGATGTAGCAATTTCATCTGAGTAGCTTACAATTTCACTAGCACTTGCAGTACTTTTGTTAACCAAAACCTGCATTGTAAGTTGCTAAAGCAATCAGAGTGGTAAGGATAAATGGTAACATCTGCGAACTAGAAGAGAAAAGGGCGTCTTCGTGAATTTGCAACAATAACCAGAGAATCGTTATGATTCTACAGTCAAGAAACTATAAGCTTAAAATCAAATTGCCTGAGCTGTATCAGCTGTTCATTTTATTTATCCACTGCTTTTAGCAACTTCAGCTAATTTAAGGAATCTACTCTTTAAGTTCCAGCCATGCATCATCTTATGATTCTATAATCAGGAAAACTTAGCACAAATCACCAAAATGTAATATATAAACACCTGTTTGCTTCACTTATCCATTGGTCTGACCAACTTAAGCAAATTTAAGGCATCAAATATTAAAGTTTGAAACAGATTCAAGCAAAGACTCGAGCTAATGCTGAGGCACGAGATATAACAGGACTAAAATTCAATATCTAACACTTTTAAATACGGTAAAACTGCAAACTTCGAATATTTCAGTGGTCGATATACCTTAAAGAAATTGGTGCAGCATTTGGTTTGTTTTGATGCAAAGTGAAATTAGAAACAAACTTCGCCTTACATCTACAATCCACTTGACTTAGAAGCTCAAAGGTTTTCGTTCACAGGGAAGTCTCTGCTTTCATATTTGACAGTGAAAGGAAAGTTCCAAGTGTTGTATTCATAACGATATTAACGGAACTGTCCATTATTTTATTTTAAGAGAGAGATGCAATTTAAAAAAGGTTTTGATGGATTCTGCTGTTGCATAAGTGATATCACAAAAATGAATCGTGTGAGAAAACAAGAAAAATATGCAATTGAAATAAGGTATTGAAGAATTCTGCTGCTTTCGAGATGATATTGAGATGTTGACTCTTATATAATGAAAATTGTAACTTTCATTTATGAAGAGTCTCTTACAATTACTGGAGCTGTAATAAGAGGTGGTGCTTCCGCAATAATATTTCTTGAATACTGTGGATCCCTTCCGACAGTGTAAATAACCTGCCAATATCTATATCTCATAAGAAAAGCTTCTTACTGAATGGTAACTATTATTTGAGAATGAACAGTAAGTATTTTAAGGGTGAAAATTCAAGCATATCCACATCAGAAAATAGCTAATGTTACATATAGAAGATGAAAAATATGGCTACCGTGTCTCCTTCATTCAAAAAAAGTTTTGCAATTTCAATGCCAGCCTGAAAAGGAGAAAATTACCGCTTGATAAACAAGTAACCTGTCAAACTCATAGACCAAATCAAATAAGGGGTAAATGAAAACCTGCACTAGCCCACCAAGGTTATCTCTGAGATCAAGAACAAAAGATGAGGCACCCATGCCTTCAAGTCGCTTAATTGCTGCAGAAAGTTTCGACAATTTCAGAAACAGACTACATAGGAGAAGAGAATACGCATTAAGTAGCTAAAATTGAGTCTAGACCATGTCTCAGGTGTGAGATCTCTGTAATGGACAATACCTTTAGCAAATCAGACTATACAGTTTAAATGCCAAACAAAGTTATTCCAGAAACAATAGCACACGATCTCCTGACATTTCATTAGATATTCAGGTCTTCATGAATAGCCTATTATAACATGTAATGCAGTTCAACTGAAGATGTTATATCCCGATGGTTCGAGGACATTGAGAGCCACAAAATGCAATTACAGTCATCATACAGTGATTTCCAGTTGTTCTACCAAGACATGCAAAACCTCTTAACGAGGCATGTATGTCTTTAAATTTGTACTTCCACTTGATTTTTGCGGAACTTGGTTCAGCTTATCGGACAGAAACATTAGCTAGACGAAACCCTCTAGAGAAATAAAATTGGATTTCGCTTCATATTTTGTATCCTCCATTTAAATGTTTACTTCTGGTGTCAGCATCTTTGCATCTGCATCTCCCGTTATTCTAGTTAGATTTGTCCACTTAATGTTACACTCTTAACAAGAAAGTTTAGGAAAGTCAAATAGCTTCAGTTTCTCTGATGAAGTTCGTTAGTAGTAGCACTTAAATTTGTAACATCTTTCAGTTATTTTACGCACCATAGGGCTGGAACAGATACGTACCAGTAACCAAATCTTTTCTGGCCAATGCATTGAACTCCTTTAGGCGCACATAACCAACAGAAGTAGAACCACTTTCAATCTGCTCCAGCCGGTAAAAAACCGGTGTCTTGGCAATAGATTGCCTCTCCACATCAATGGACTGGACAGGTCCACAATTCCCATGCTTAACCTGCAAATGCATCACGATAATCAGCATGAAGATGTCATTGAACAATAGACCTATTGAGGTCCACAGTGTACAGAAACACAACCATGATGTTCACAGATGTCCCATTTGGGCCTAGTAACAGTGAAGATGCTTCAAAGGAAGATTTACCCAGCACGTCCACCCCATTCACAGATATCAGTTCATCTCCCTGTCACGAGGTCACATGAAAGATACATGTTAATTTTTGTTCATTGAATGGCAAATCAAACTAGAATTGGGAAAATGTAGTGAAACCAGATAATTTGAATGGGAAGAGAGAATGTCAAGTAAGTAGTATGTGCTAATACTCATTCCCAATTGCAGCCAAAATAGCTCATCTTCATGCAACAACAATAACAACTTATCCAGTGTAATCCCATTTGTGGGGTCTGGGGTGGGTGTTGTGTACGTAGACCTTACCCCTGCCCTGTGAAGGTAGGGAGGCTGTTTCCGATAAAGCATTTCAAAATAGCATATCTTCTTGCGGTCCACATATTTAACTATGGAAAAATGCCAATACTTAAAAATATATCATAAGCCATCAAGCAGTATAAGACACCTATCAAACTAACAAGCAAGGCCTCAAGCACATTTGGTGAAAAGGACTGGACACCTTGAGGGAAAAGCACATTGAATCAGAGGTCATTAGTTTGACAGTCTAAAGCTTATCACTCCTTTTTCAATTGTGTCAATAAATAACCAAGACAAATTCCTTGCTGTTGGCATTGTCAAGTAACCATAACTACAATAAGCAAGATACGTATAGCATTTCATCAACAGGGGTAAAAAAAAATAAAACCAAAGCATAAAGCCAAGCAAAAAGTGCAGAACAAACTGTATGCTCTATACCTGCCGTACACCGGCATTATGGGCAGGTCCGTCCAATAGGATCCCTAAAACCTTCAGTTTTGAACCTCCATTGCCATCTGGAACATCCCTGAGGTTAACTCCAATCCCAGTCATATCATATCTAGCCATCTTGGAGAACTTTCAATGACAAGCAGTACATGTCATGGAACAAGAACACTGGAAAGTTTGTAAGTAAGATGTTTATTTGAATAAGGAAAATGCAAGATACATGGAAAATAAGGAATCAAAAGAAATCATCTATCTCATTACTTACAATACAATACCATGCTTGACTCAAAGTAGAAAAGTACTAAAAATCGTCTCTAGCACATATGGCTTCATCAAATGGCGTTTCATCCAATTAAACAAAATGGAAGGATGATAATGCAGGAGGATGACAGATGAACTATAGATGCATATTCAGGATGGTTAACGAAGAAGTATTGAACCTCTTCCAAACTTCCCTAATAAATTTATTTCCATCTATAAATGAAAGAATACATCTAGAATGCTTAAAGCTTTGTAATATTAAATCCAGAAATAAGATTTCTAGTAACCCAAGCCAAAAAGTTTCATATTCCCACGTGTTAGACATCCTGCTTTCCTCTAAAGTTGAATGCTAATTTAAATATACGTATCAAAATATAGACGTAAATATAGGTGTGAAGAGAACTTGTTACCTGTTCAGGAGAAAGAAACCGTGTATAGGGGTCACCCAAACTAGCCAACATACGCTTGATGATATCGTGAGCTTTTGACCTTGTATGGATTGATGAACTTAAGATGTCATCTTTCTTTTGCTGGTAATAATATTGAAAACGAAATTTTAGTTATGAATAACTTCTAAAGTTGATACATGATAAAGAACATCATAGGGAAAGCAATGATCTAGGTAGATGAGGAAAAGGCAAGAATCCAAGGAGAAAAAAAGATGTCATTAGAGACTTGAAAATTTTTTGACATAAAGACATGATGTTGTGCTAGCAAAATGCTTCCCCTGGTTCAATTATCATGTTTTCTCCACATTAGACATGCTGAACATTAGACATGCTGAGCAACAAATTAGGTTTTTTTCACCGTACACTTTACAACATCAGACTTACTGAGTAGTTAAGTAAAAGACTTATACTCCGCTGCTATTACTACATACCCTAGTTAAGCACACTATCTACAGTAGAACGAAACTAAAATCTCTTCGATATTATAAAACATTTGACATAATATTCATACATCAATTTTCAAGAACCTGACTAATAATTAATCGAAATTGAAACAGTATATGATGTTTTCCTTGTAAAACTAAACATCACATAAAGTAAATGCCTCCAACAATTAGTATGACATTTTCTACTTCATTATTCTCAGAAATAACTTTTCTATTACTTCAAATCCAGAAAATCATATGGCTTTAATGAAGTTATGGATATAACCCTATAACATCTAGAACAAACATATCTTTACAATGTACAATTCCAGTTATTTAGCGAAATATGTTCACATTCCTGCCCCACCAACCGAGCTGATCAGCCTTTTCCTGAAACATTTCAATATGGATCTTAACCTCCAGGCCCATCAAATTGCTAAGAGCATCTCTTTCACCATGTTGGAAGAGAATTTTCAGGTAGAGGATTTCAAAGCCATATAAGAAATACCAATACATAAAGAATGAAATTAAACATATTACCCGGGTAATAAAATGATCTAAGCACACAATCAAGTTCAATACCCTTAAAGCTAAAAGTAGGAAAAGTTCCATATTTAGAAGGAAATAAAGAATATCCTCTGGCAGCAGAATAGCAAACAATCAATGAGATACCTATAATTGATATGCAAGAGAACCCCTTCAGCTAAGAGGAAAAAGAAAAGATTCTTCATTTAGAACGAAGTAGAACATATTCTGTGGCAGCAAAATTCCAAATAATCAATGAGGTAGCTATCACTAATTGATATGCAGGAAAACCCTTCAGCAAAGAAGATAAAAAAAGATTTCTTCATTAAGAGTGAAATAGAACATATTCTCTGGCGGCAGAATACTGAACGATCGACAAGACACTATCTATAATTGATATGCAAGAGAACCCCTTCAGCTAAAAGGCAAAAAATATTCTACCTCTAGAATGAAATTCTCCCCGACAGCAAAATACCAAACAATCAATATTCAATGAGACAGCTTCAATAATTGTATGCAAGATAACCCCATTAGCTCAAAAATCATTCTCTGGCAGCAAAATACTAAACAATCAATGAGATAGCTTTCAAGAATTGATATGCAAGATAACCCCTTTAGCACAAAAAATATTCTCTGTCAGCAAAATACCAAACAAGCAATGAGACAGCTTCAATAATTGTATGCAAGATAACCCCTTTAGCTCAAAAAATATTCTTTAGCAGCAAAATACTAGACACTCAATGAGATGGCTATCAAGAATTGAAATGCAAAAGAACCCCATTAGCTTTTTTAAAAAAATAAAATAAAAATAGAAGCAGCATCTTACGAGCCAAGATTCAGGAGACCAAGAACGACGAGTACTGGTGTTAAGAAAGCTATCATTAACAATCTGCCAAGCTTCTTCCACAATACTCTCATTGCTCACCATTTTGGATACTACTTCAGTGTCCTCCTCCGCCGCCTCGTCCTCCCGGCAATTTACCTCCAATGATGAGGTGGGAGACTGGAGTGAAGGAGATTCGAGTGCCAAAGCGATGGTGGGAATAGGAGCAGAAACGAGAAGGCCCAGAGAAAGAAGGAGTGAGAAGCCATTAGAGAGGACATGGTTAAGGTGTTTATGGTGTGAGTTGAAAGATGATTTTTTGGGAAGAAGAAGAGAGGCTTTGATTGGTGAAAGGGAGGTTAACAATGGTGGAGGTAAGGCGCTGTGGAGGAGCCTCATCTTCACACACAGCTATCTTTTGGCCTTGTTATGCTTAATATTCTACTTATGTACTTCACCAATCTTCACGCGATCACCAGGCACAGAAATGCAACTTAAAATTGTTAATAATAAATTTTTAAAAAAGTATTGATAATATATTAAGGGTGTGTTTCGTAAGGAAAATATTTTTCAGAATATTTCTCAATTTTATTATGTTTGATTGGCTTATATATTTTAAAAATTATTTTTCAAACTAACTTATTTTCCTTATATATAAAGAAAATGACTTTTCTTAAAAAAGTAAAAAAAAAAAATCCAAAACTCTCTTTCAACCTCGCTCTTAACTTGAAATATTCATACAACTCTCAAAATCATTCATCCCTACTTCGACACTCAATCTCCCACCCCCACCCCCTACCATCCCTATTAAAAAAATTATTTTAAATTTTTTTCTTACCTCATTGCTGTCCAAAACTCAAACCCCTACTCCCTTCTTAAAAAAAAAAAAAAAAAATCTTATCTCCCCTACCAACCTCCTCCTCCTCCACCCACCCCTCCCAAAAAAAAAAAAAAAAAAAAAAATTTCAATCTTTTCCTTACCCACCCTCACTCCCCGACCCCCACCCCTAATACTCCCCATTCAAAAAAAAAATTCAAATTTTTTTCTTACCTCACTTTTTTTCCCTCCCCCCAACCCCCCCCCCCCTCCCTCCAAAAAAGTTGATTTATTTTTAAAAAAATCAAAATTATTTTCTTACTCCACTATTATTATCTATTTTTGACAACCCAACCCTCACCTACTAACCGCCTCTCCAGAAAAAAAAAATTAATTTCTTTTTTTTAAAATTAAAACTTTTTTTATCCTATTTATTCTCATTATTTTTATTAAATATATATAAATACTTTTAAAAAATAATAATTTTTTTGAATAAATAATCTCTTATCACTCATACCAAATTAACTCATAAAGTACTGATTTCTGATATGAATTTGAACTAGGTAGGTCTGAATACAAATAGGAAACCAAATTAACCTTTCCATTTGCATGAAAACAAAAGGAATATCATGTGCAACTTTGTAAAGCTGATCATGTAACATTCCGTATAGGCCCATTATCGATATCAGACTCCAATCAAATTTCAAAGCCCAAAACGGAAAGTGTAGTGTACTTCTTACTGGCCCATCAAGTATTTTAAGCATTTTTTCTCGACACGTCATCTTCTTTACCAAAAGTTGCCTGGTAAGTCGGAAATTTGGACCAACCAATCAGTGACATTTAATATTAAAAATAAATTATGGATAAACATCTTTTGGTAATTGGATTCCTGTACTTTCATCTTGAGCGCGTGACTTACAAACAATGTAAATCCAATGGGCTCCCATATCCTAAGTGGGCCCACTTCCTAACACGTGCGACTACCGAGCGTGACGTTCCTTTTAGGAATAGTCCAAATTTAATTAAAAAATCCATCAAAACGCGGCTATATGAGTATTCATTTGAAATATAAAAGTTATAATAAATACTCCGTTTCGCCATAAAAATCATAACTTTTTAGAATTGAAGTTGAAGTTAGAGTTGAAGTTATGTTTGATTATAAACATAAATTAAGATTATTTTTAAAATTTTATGAGATAAGTATTAGTGAAAAAAGTGAAAATAAGTAAAATTTATTTTCACTTTTTCAAATACAATTTTGAAATTATATTTAAAATTTTCATGGTCAAACGAATCTTGTTTTCACTTTTTTCACTAAAATGAAATGACTTTTTAAGAAAAAAAAAATCATGACCAAACAGCTACAAAGAGTATCTAATAGCAGGACAAAAATATAAATTATTTATTGATTTTTTAAATTACATATATATTAGTATATTTATTTTTAGTATATATCGAAAGTAAGGATAAAATGAAAGGACGGAGTGAGTAGTTTTGATTAGGGGTGGGTATTCGGTATTCGATTTGGTATTTTCATAATTTGGGTTCGGTAATTTGATAATTGGTAATTGAAAATAGATACCAAATACAATACCATTAAACTTCGATTCGGTAATCGGGAAATTAAATTTTGGTTCGGTACGAAATTCGGTATTACCATATTAAAGTTGGACATGCTTGTAGTGATCCTATTTGTTGATAATAGTGGTGATTTCCACCCAACATTTTGACACCTCTGAATACACAGTTCTACACCAAAAAAAAATTAAAAATTTTGGGGTCTTGTTACACGTTGATACGTGTGACTCAATTAATGAAATATCTTAAAACTTATGTTATTGTAGTTTGATCTAGTTCCAAGAAGGAGAGAACTGGATGTAACACGAATAACATTTAATCAAACTGGATGCAGCACGAACTGGATGTAAAGTCATAATATTACTTTTTATAAATATGATGGAGAGTAATATATGTTATGTTGTCTGTCAAATGCTGAATTTTGCTTTTATCCGCTGTTGATATGTGAACACAAGGATTAAGAAAGTTTGACCAAGTACCCTTGGTTAAATCCATATTCCGACCTACGTTAGGAACATTAGAGTTGGGCAAGTGCAGCCAGCAATGATGTTATGTATCATATCATGAAGATTTCTTTTTTGTTATTCCCTTCCAATCCCCGATTTTCAATCTTAGCGTAATATTTTCTTCAAAAGTTATCATATATTGGTTGCAAGGAAGTCTGCTATGTAAAGTTAATAGTTTACTTTATGACTATATTTAACAGTTCAAAGTTTGCCTGAGCAATATTCACACAAGTATGTGATCTTTAGAGTGTGGACTAGATATGTGGCCTATGGGTCACTTAACTATAATTGATATTTCGGGAAATACCAAATACCAAACGGTAGTAATATTTTTTACCAATCTCGAACCCAAATACCGTAATTTTAAAATTTTACTTCCAAACACCATCCCAAATACCAAATTACCAAATATCAATTACCAAATTTTTAGTTCGATTCGGTAATTCGATTTTTGATATTTTATGCTCACTCCTAATTTTGATCTATTCATTTGTCAAAAAAATTAAAAAACACAAGAATCGTAAAAAAAAAAACGTAATATAAAATATGCTAAAAGAATTTGTAGTTCCATTCACCTTAAAGTCAATTGCACTAGAAGGAAGTAAATTTTTTCAATTCAAAATCTATGATTTTCTTGGATGTTCTAATAATTTTTACATGATAGTAAATAATTTAAATTTTTAAAAAATATATATGTAATCACTTTTTTATTTTAAATCAAAAAATCATATTTACTATGTATTAAACGTAAAAAAGAGAAGTATGAATTATGTTTTATTGAATTATGGAGTTGAATAATTCAATTTCAACTCGAAACTTATAGAGTGAGACTACTCTTTCTTAGATTTCCAGTCTTGAATATTTTAAAAGTTTTCTCGTTGAATCTTACCCAATGCAAATTTAAAATTGTTATTTTACAATGTGGATATCGAACATTGAATGAGAAACACAACAAACAAAACTCAAAATTTATTTATACTTGACATGTACAACAATCGATTGTGTATTGTTTAACCTTATTACATATTGATGAAAAAAGGAATAATGCATGCATGTAGTTGTCCTCTCCCGTCGTTTATTTTTACTTGTCATGCTCTAAGAACATAATTATTGATATGATCATTTTACTATACTATCCATACTAATTGATATAAGAGTATTATGTCTTGAAAAATATGTGAAGAATAAACAATTAATGACATATATATATATATATATATATATATATATATATATATATATATTAATATGTTAAAAGTAATAAATAAAAATAAAAAATTATGTTTGAAAAAAGTGACAAGTAAAAGTTAATAAATGAATTTAATATTTTTACAAAAATAAAATAAAATATAGGAGATGATCAATTCACCACTTAATGCAAAGTCAAACAAAATATTCGTGTAACAAAAATATATATTTAGTAGTTGGGAAAAAGTTATTGAGATTAGTTATTCAATTATGGGATAACTTATTTCATCATTGTGATGTAAATAATGAAATAAATAATCTCAATACTAACTAATATCTCACAGTAAATATAAAATAAAATAGTTTATTATTTATTTCACGACTATTTATTTCCTATACCTTACACCACACACGATCCTTTACTATAATTTCATGAAATATGTCACAAAGTGATATGCATGCAAATTTTATCACTATTTTTATAATGATAAAAGATAAAAATTATTTATGATAGATTCTCGATTATTACTCATATTTAGTAAGCGTTTGATCATGAAAATTAAATTTTTTTGAAGTTGAAAAATAAATTAGAGTACTTTTACCAACATGGTTGTGGTGCAACGGATGAGGTTGCTCCACCCTTAATCAGAGGTTGAGGATTTGATCCTAGGTATGGAGAAAACTCTGTTGGGAGCACTACCCTTCGAATGGGGCTCTATCAGATGTGAATTCAGATTAATCGAGCTAGGTATCAAATATCCTTAATTGATATATCATATTAATTTGGAACGAATAATTTGATACGGAGGGAATAATATATATCCTATCATTATTAGGAGGAGAAGCCCACCTAGTGAAAAATCCCAAACCCACAAAGAGAAGAAGAAAGAGAAGCAGCAGCAGCAAAACCCCTTAACTGTGTGGCCTCTTTCGTCCATCCCACACACACAGACACATACCCAAAAACCTAACTTTGACAGATCTGAAACAATAATCTATTTTGTCTCTCTTTTTCATAGAAAAAAGAGAAGAGAGTTGGGTTGTTCTTGTTGTTGAAGGACACCATGAGTAGTAGCAGAAACAATGGTGGAGTTGGGGTAGGGGTACAATCGATACCCGCAGGTTCAAGAAAGATGGTACAAAGCTTAAAGGAGATAGTGAACTGTCCTGAACCTGAGATCTATGCTGTCCTTAAAGAATGTAATATGGACCCTAATGAAGCTGTTAATAGGCTTCTTACTCAAGGTCCGACACCTTAAATTCTTTAATACCCTTTTCTGGGTTTTAGGGTTTTTTTGTGTTTTGGGATTTTTTTTTTCTTTTTGGATAAAGTAACTGTTTTTAGATGCTGTGGTTTGTAAGGAACAGGAATAAGAAAAAACAGTTTTTTTTCATCCTTTCTTATAGGTCTTTGTTTAAGTTTCTTTAAGAATTAAGAAGTGACAATATGTTTTTTCTTGAGTGCAAGATTTGATTTTTATGATTTTTGTTGAGTGCAAGATTTTATTTTTATGCTATATGTGGTAGTTAGTTTTCCAGTTTTTATTAAAGGATATGTTAGCTGATTGAGCATGCAGATGTTCCATTGATTCTGATTTAAGAAGATGAAGAAAAAAAGGAAAATAGGGTCTTTTAAGGATTTTGTTATTCGGAGTACTAAGATTTCTCTTTTAATGCACTTTGTGCTAATTATTATCTTGGTGTTCTCTGGTTTAAAATACTCTTCTTTTATTCCCTTTGAGCTCTGATTTTCATCTATCTGGTTTAATTTTTTTCAATTGAACTTCCCTTTCTTCTTTTGCGTGCGAGTGTCTTCTTTGGCTGCTTTTTCTTGAAATTTTAAATCAATGTTGTTGCAATTTTGGTGGTACTAGTGCTAAAGTCCATGTTAGGTAACTTTTGTTTTTCAAAACTGCGCGCTTTCCTTTGAGAAAGCATGTGTTTGCTACTAGTTTCTCTCTTAATTAAAGCCCCAGCCCCCAGGAACTTATTACTTTTTGTGCTTCACTTTAAGAACAGTAGTAACTGCAGTTAGAAGTTCTTGTTTGGAGTTTGCTATCTTATAGGGGGTCCTAATGAATCATGTTTGCCTTCCTCCGTGCTCTTCTATGTTGTAATTTGTACCTGAGGTGATAATGTTTTTAGTTCTTTACTGCATGGTCTGCTTCCATCTCATTGAATGGTGAGCGGAGTTTGTCAGTCATTTTGATCACCTTCTAATTGAAGTTCATTGATTGGCTAGATACTTTTCATGAGGTGAAGAGCAAACGTGAAAAGAGAAAAGAGGTTCGTAATCTTTACTTAGAGCAGGATCTAGACACAAAATTGGTTATGGATCTCTGATTTTAACTTCTTTTCCTTAATACCACCTGTTTCAATTGTAATTTATTTGATGTGAGATGAAAAATAAGTCTACTCGGATCTCTGACTACCCTGGTTTAATGATTAACCTCTGATGGAATCCTGAATATTTAATCTGTTAAAAAAAGGAGAAAGTGAAAGATTCTTTATTTGGAAATTTGATCCGTAGAGCTTCCTTTTAGCAGGCACCCTATTCTTATTCTTGATGTGCCAATATCTCTTTCTGTTTTATACTAATAACTTATGGTGTATTATTCCTTTCCAAAAAAAAATTAAATGGTGCACTATGTTGTCTTGAGTTGTGTACCGAGGTTTCCTTTCCTCTTGATATGTTTTATGTCTATCAGATATCTTACATGCTCTAGCGGAATATTATAAGTGCGGAATATTATAAGTCCTTATTACGTAGCTTTCTTAAATGGCTTGTTCAGTTCTTCATTCTTCACTCATATTTATCTGTGATTCAGAGTAAGGATACGACTGAATCTAGGCCACGTGGTGCAATTAGCAACTCAGGCCGTGGCAGCAGGGGAGGTGCAGAACGATATGTTGGGCGTGTTGGGTCAGGTATATACATGATAATGTACAATCTTTTCAAACATAATCAAGTCAAGTTTTGCATAGTTCATCATGTCATCTCATGAAGGTATTGTTTTGTTTCTAACCACCCTTTCCAGAGTCTACCAAGCCCATTCCTGGATACAGAAAAGAGAATGGATCAAATACAAGTAATCTGACTTCTACTACTGGAGTTTCCGGAAGTAACATAACCAGGAGGGCTACAACCATCAGGTTAGTAGTTTCAACTTCGTAAATGGTTTAGATTCTCCCAAAAGGACATCAGTTGCTTGTAGATGTTTGTGTTTTTGGTTCCAGCAGACTATTCTGTAGACCACAGTATGTTTCATTCTGTTGAAGTGTCTCGTCATTAATTTATTTAACTTAATAATTACAATCAGTAATCCATGTAATTGGATAGATTAATTTGAAAATTCTTTTCATGCACTTCCGTGAGCTATTCTCAAAATGCATGTGACAAAGCACACTTTGCTTGTGCTTTTAGGAGATGCATAGCAACATTCTCAATGCTTTTATGACATGTTACAGTGATGCTACTGCAAATGAAAGTAAAAAACCAGCACCTGCAGCAGTTGATGGTGTTTCATCAGTCTCACAGCATTCGTCTGGATATCAACCAACTTGGGGCGGGGTGCCCGGTCAAGTTTCCATGGCTGATATTGTGAAGATGGGTAGGCCACAGAGCAAGGTGCCAAGTGTACCCAATGTATCTCACCACAATGTCAATGCCAACCAAAACCATACTCAGGGGCTCCCTTCCGGTGCATCACATCAAAATATTCAGTTCTCTGATGATCATACTGCCACTGAGGTACATCGAGAGCCACAGCAACTTTCAACTGATGAGGAATGGCCTCTAATTGAGCAGCCATCAGTTGCTAGTCAGCCGTCTATCTCGGAGCCTCCTGCTGCTTCAGAGCTGCATCCTGATCCAGCTAACTTGCCATATGACCGAATTAATCATCAAAATGAGATTGATGAAGTTCAGGGGACAGATAACTCCACAATTGAAAATCTTGGTAGTTCTCCAAGCAGACAGTTGAAGGAGGATAATGCTGGAGATGCATCTCTTTATGAGAATGACCTCTACAGATATCAGAACCAGAATCATACTTTTGACCATGAACAAGGTATATCATAGTTTTGATTCGGCATATGCATTTCATTGTTGAAAATATTAGTATTTGTTGTCAAGTAGCTTGTGTAATAGTTCTTTTGACGTGGTACTGGTGTTTTTTGTTTTTCTCCATAAGGGTTCCAGGCTTTGGCAAGTCTTTACTTCCCGTAAACTAAAGATTCTCCCTTCCCCCTTTCTATCATATATAATCCTTACATGTTTCATAGAGCAACTATACCGGCACATTGGATTTTAGGAATGCAATTCTTATGGTCTCCACTTGTTCGTCTCGTCACTTTTTGATGGTATGTAGCATAAGAAGCTTGTATGTTGTAAACAACACACTCCTCCCAACTTTTTGTTTATCGTAGATTTTTTGTTGTGAAGGAACTTAAAATATCAATTTTTACTGTAACATGCGTATTTTGGTATTATTAATGTTTTATTGACCGTGACTCCATACATTACTTGTTGGATTTACTGGGGCATCTGATGGATGTATAAAGAGGGAAACCTGGAGTGCTGATCACCACGATGTTTGGTTGTGTCAACACGATGTCATGCATATTAAGAGGTTCTACCCCTGCAGTGTCAAATTAACCTCTTAAAGTTGAAGCTTGGTGTTCTTGCTTGTGCCACCTTAGTTGAAAGAGAACAAAACTCTGACAAATCTCAGGCCACCTAGAAACTTCTCTCTCTCTTTCTTTCTTTCTCTCCTTTTTTTTTGGTGTGTGTACCGTGTTTTTTTCTTTTGGGGGGGGGGGGGGGGGGGGGGGCGTATGCATGGGAGATGCTGGCTTGGAGGCGGATAAACTTGCTTTTCATATCATTATTTAGTTCCAATTTAGTGAAAAAGCAGTGTAGTTTTACTGCATAGTCAATTCATTATTGTTCCATTATATGGAGTTCTGTTACTTATAATACTTTGGAATGTCTAATTTTCGTTTAATAATGCTGTCATTATCTTGCAGTTGAAGATGTTAACGACTCTGTTTCATCAGTTGCTGCGAACTTGCAACAGTTAAATGTACAAGATGATAGAGGGTTGCCACCTGAGGGAGATGGTCCAGCTGTTGTTATTCCAGACCATCTTCAAGTTCAAAATGCAGACTGTTCACACCTGAGCTTTGGTAGCTTTGGCTCTGGTTTTGGTGGCTCCTTTTCGGGGCCTTTGGCATCTGCTCCAGTGACGAGTACTTTGGAAGATGCACCTAAGGAGGTGGATGGTTCACCAGTTGAGCACTTGGGATCCAGGTAGGCTTCCTTCTAAACTGTGGATTTTCTTAATTCATTGATGCTTTATCTAATTATATCAACATATAATGTAGAAATTATACTACGTTAACATATCAAAACTCTACTGGCGTTTCCTCTACCTTGATAAGTGGGAATTTTCAATCATTTATTTTGCCTCAGAAGTCTTATCTTATATTTGTTACTCAGATTAAGCCCTGGAGATGCAGATGATTTTGCCTCTGATTTTTACTAAATCAAACTACAAATATCCTTGCACTTTCTGTTAGTATTTTTCTAGCTGGTTTGGCCTAAATGTTCATCATGTTAGTCAATCAAATCAGTTTATACTATCCTTCCACCCCAAACAGCTAGTATCTATATGAATCCTCTGTACCACTTCAGTGTATTCGTGACTCATATCGTTCCAGTCAAATAATTTATCATTTAATACATGTGTGCAGCTTTTTCTCTGCTCCTTTATCGTGTAAGAGAAAGTTAGGAGTTCTCTAAAGCATACTAAACAGGACATTATTAAACTTCTATATAAACATATCCATGTTTTCAAGTATAAAATATCTATCTTACAGGATAACATTAATCATCCTATTGAGGTGTACAGACATTAATCTCCCTTGCAAAACATGGGAGCTGAAAGTATTCCTCTTAATTGTTACTGTATCCTTATATTGCAGGGCTTCAGAATACTATGCGGATGAGTCTCTCAGTCATGCATCTGAGAGTAACTTATACCATAGAACTAATGCAAGTTCTGGAAATTATGATTCACCTTCTGCTTCACAGCCGGAACCTTTGAAAGCAGAAATAAATGAACAAGGAAATCAATATTCGTATCCCTCCTCTGCTGCTGGCTACACGTATGAAAGTGCACAGCAGTTGACTGCAGCATTTAGTCAACCACAGACAAGTTCCCAGATGCAAAATCTTGCTCCTTTCTCTAATGTAATGGTAAGTTACCTCCATTGTCAAGGAAGTAAATGGTTTCTCTGCTTTTCATTTGATGTTTGCCTGTCCAGTTGCATAGCTGAAGTTTGAAGGTAAGTGTAGTGAGTATATTGGAGTGAATTCTACTTCTTTAAGAAAGTACAATGAACTTGATTCCTAGTATGCTTTTTGTCCCTGCGGGTGCAAGTGTTTGCTAACACAATCTCATTTTCAACAACAACAACAACAAATCCAGTGTATTCCCACATAGTGAGGTCTGAAGGAGGGTAAGATGTACGCAGTCCATACCACTACTCCCGGGGAAGTAGCAAGGCTGTTTCCGATAGACCCCCGGCTCAAGACAAGGAATAGTAATCAAAGTCATACCAAAAAACCTGGAACAAGACAAAACATAGAGACGCCACTTACAGGGAAAGAGTAAACAAAGACTAGTAAACAATCGTAATACTACAAGCAACAAGAAATCATAATAAGAATACTACACCCACCAAGTAATGCCCTACCCTACCTACCCAAAATGGCACTAGCCTTCAATCCTAATATGCGTCCTCCAGATCTTCCTATCTAGGGTCATGTCCTCAGTAAGCCGTAACTGCTCCATGTCCCGCCTAATCACCTCTCTCCAATACTTCTTCGGCCTACCCCTGCCTCGTCTGAAACCATCCAAAGCAAGCCTCTCATACCTACGAATTGGTGCCTCCGTGCCCCTCCTCATCACGTGTCCGAACCATCTCAAACGAACCTCCCGCATCTTGTCCTCCACCGAAGCCACTCTAACCTTTTCTCGGATAGTCTCATTACGAACTCTATCACCCCTAGTAAGCCGACACATCCAACGCAACATCCGCATTTCCGCCACCTTCAATTTATGAATGTGAGAGTTCTTGACTGGCCAACACTCTGCTCCATACAACATGGCCGGGTGGACTGCCACCCTGTAAAATTTGCCTTTAAGCTTGGGCGACACCTTCTTATCAGACACCACCCCCGAGGCGAGCTTCCACTTCATTCATCCCACCCCGATACGGTGAGAGACATCCTTGTCAATCTCACCATTCCCCTGAACCATGGACCCAAGATACTTGGAACTATCCCTCTTACACCACCTGAGACTCCAGCCTTACTACCACGTCATCCCCCTCCCTCGAGCCATCAAACTTACATTCCAAATATTCGGTCTTGCTCCGACTTAACCTGAACCCTTTAGACTCAAGGGTTTCTCTCCACAGTTCTAATTTATCATTCAGACTCCCCGAGTCTCATCAATCAAAACCACATCATCTGCAAAAAGCATACACCAGGGCACCTCGCCTTGAATACGCCGCGTCAACACATCCATCACCAAAGCAAACAAAAACGGGCTAAGAGTAGATCCCTGATGTAACCCTGTCAGGACAGGGGAATGTTCAGAATCACCACCCGCTGTCGCCGTCCTCACCTGGGTCTTAGCTCCATCATACATGTCCTTGATTGCTCTGATATACGCCATCGGGACCCCACTCACCTCCAGGCATCTCCAAAGAACTTCCCTAAGGACTGTCGTATGCCTTCTCCAAGTCGATAAACACCATGTGCAGATCCTTCTTTCTTTCCCTGTACTGTTCCACCAGTCTCCGAATCCGGTGAATTGCCTCCGTTGTCGAGCGCCCAAGCATAAATCCAAACTGGTTCTCTGAAATAGAGACTATCCTCCTCAACCTCAACTCGACCACTCTCTCCCAAATTTTCATAGTGTGACTCAATAACTTAATACTTCGATAATTGTTGCAACACTGAATGTCACCCTTATTCTTATACAGAGGGATCATAGTGCTCCACCCCCATGCGTCGGGCATTTTCGCCGACTTGAAAATGCCGTTAAAACAAATCAGTCAACCACCTTAAACCATTCTCTCCAACAAACTTCCAAAAATCCACAGGGATCTCATCAGGCCCCGTCGCCCTACCCCTTCGCATCCTGCGAACAGCCTCTCAGCGATAGATCAGTAGGTACCTTTAAGCAAAATTGATAATATAGATCAGTATATGAGTTTTCTATATCTCATAGGAGGAAGTAGTTGCATATTTGATGTAGTTCAGTATCTTTTGGTCTTTCTGGAGTCGTATATTTTTATATCCTCTTGGTACCTTTATGATTAAAAAAAAATATAGCTCTTACACCATTAAGTAAATAATTTTGCAATTATACATGAGGCTCTTCAATTAACTTAACTGAGTAAATCATCGAGGTTTATTAGAATGAAAGATAGACTGAAAATCCTTTTTTTTTTTAAAAAAAACTTATTATATAGTGAGTTATTTCATGGACACTTGGAAAACTGTGTTTCTCTTGTGATCCTTTGACCTCTTTCATGGGATTTTCTCAGGAAAAACCTGAAGTTAAGAATTTCCTGCTGCTTAATCTGTATTTGAAGTCGATAAATATGAAATCACAGTGGCAAACATATGAAATCTAAGTCTGAACCACCACTGCGGAGGCGCTTTGTGCAAGTGGTTATTTGCTATTTTTCGTAATGTATCTATATTCTTTCAGGAATTTGTTTTACCCAAGGGTGTGGCCTAGTGGTCAATGAAGTAGGTTGAGAACCTGAGGTCTCGGGTTCAAATCTGGCTGAGGCAAAAAACACTAGGTGATTCTTCCCATCTGTCCTGTCCTAGCCTTGGTGGACAGAGTTACTTGGTATTTGTTGTTGTTGGGAGGTGGCAGGTATCCCATGGATTTAGTCGAGGTGCACGAAAGTTGTGCCGGACACCACTGTTATCTTTAAAAAAAAAAGAAAGATAAAACCTACGATTCCTGCTTCTCCCATGGGAGGAAGGGTGGTAGGCCAATGGTGTACAGTAGAAGCAAAATCGGAACATCTAAGTTACCATTTCATTTGTTAGAGAGCCTTACACCAGAATTTCTACATTGAGGTGTTCTCATTTCGCTGTTTGCTTGAGCAGGCATACACAAATTCATTGCCTAGTACCTTGTTGGCTGCTAATGTTCATGCTGGTCGTGAATCTGATCTTTCATACTCACCATTTTCTGCAACACAAGCAATGGCTATGAAATATGGCAGCTCTGCTTCTTCGATTGGTGGTTCAACAATTTCCATGCCTGAGGTAATGCTATCCTGATGAAGCTAATTGATTCTTCATAGTGAATGTCTATTTACTCATCTCCACTTGGTATATTGCTCATGACTTGCTGCTTGTCAGTATTTTCATGTAATGTCATTAGCATAACATGTAGCTTTTTGTATGCTCTTGAAGTAATTTTAGTGGTTATAGTTGTTTATTTGTGTATGATGAAAATGTTGTACATAATAGATATAGTTGCATCCAACACTTGTGGGATCTCTCAATATTGGGGATGATATCTGCTATTGGAATTAAAAATTTGAATGTCATCTCTCTTAATGTCCATCCAAATGTTTGTGAGCAGCCAACTTTTGCCATTTTGTAAAATCTCTACAGTGAAAAATGTATACAAAGAGAATAGTTACTTGTCATGGATTTGCAGAGTATTTCAAAGGAAGACTTGATATAGTTTTGTGGTACAGTTTAGAGGCTCTTTCTTGCCGAGTGGAGGAAAGGAAAATTGTCCTTCGAAAATTAGGAAAGGAGGCCGAAGTTGTGTATAATTTTCTTAGAATAAAGCTATATTTTGGTTTTCCTTGTCAAAAAGATTTAGTACCTTTGGGTCTTTAGAAAAACTGTCCTTTTGGTTTTGTCATGTTCGATTTTCTTGTGGGTTGTTCCAAAACAAAGGGTAATTAGCTGTCGTCCCTTCGGGGAAATTGGAACGATACAGAGAAAGGGTAATTAGTTGTTAATAACCTGGAATATAAAGACATGACCCTTGATAGGAAGGTGTGGAGGACTCGGATTAGGGTAGAGGGTTAGTGGGTAGGAGTTCGGCCATGTTAGTAGCTATGAGTGATTGGTTTGTATCTGCGCTTGATTTTTATTGTTCGTGGTGTTTCGGTGATGTATATGATTTTGAATAGATAGTTTCTTGTTTCCTTTATTATCTAGCAGTGTGTTATCCCGTTTTGTTGTGTGCTTTTATATTTTTTATTTGTTTGTTTGTTATACTGTTATCTGTCATGAGCCGGGGGTCTATCGGAACTACTTCATCTGAGTAGTGGTATGGACTGCGTACACTTTACCCTTCCCAGACCCCACTTTGTGGGAATACACTGGGTATGTTGATGTTGTTGTAACCTGGAATATAAAGATTCTCAATTGAAGTTGCTAAATTCGATACCTATAAGACCTACATAAATATTGATTCCTCAAAGAGGAGTGTTGGTTGAAATTCAATCGGCGATTCATATAAAAGCTAATGTATAACTCCATTATAGCTTTCCTTTATTATGGAAAGGTGTTGTAAGATAGGACAGAGCGTTTTTCTAACTTGTCTTCCTTTCTAAAGTAGCAGGTTCAATGATTTGCTCTATCTCTTATTTTTGTGGTGTACATCATTGATTTTTTCTTTTGACTTTGCAGTCTTTGAAGACTGCTGGTTTTCCATCAGCACAGCCTACCCAGCAGACACTTGCTGGAACTAGTGCCACCACTGGACCTACTGTGCCGCAACATCTTGCTGTGCATCCATATTCCCAACCATCACTACCTTTGGGACCATTTGCTAACATGATCAGTTATCCCTTTATGCCTCAGAGTTACACATATATGCCATCTGCATTTCAGCAGCCATTTGCTGGTAACAGTAATTATCATCAGTCACTGGCGGCAGTGCTCCCCCAATATAAGAACAGTGTTTCAGTCAGCAGCTTACCTCAGTCAGCCAGTGTTGCTTCTGGGTATGGTGGTTTCGGAAATACAGCAAGTATCCCTGGTAACTTCCCAATGAACCCCCCTGCCGCTGCTCCCTCTGGTACTAACTTGAGTTACGATGATATGTTGAGCTCGCAGTACAAGGATACCAATCATTTAATGTCTCTTCAGCAGGTAAGCATTTCATTTGCTATAACTGTTAATTCTTTGAAGTCAAATAGTATACTACTACAGATTGCTGTTAATTCTCCTTTTTCTTAATAGTTGGTTTTGATGCTAAATGGACTAATAGCTTTTATAGCACTGCTTTGCTCTGGTTAATTTCATTTGTTTAGCTCCACTTTTCCTGAAATGAAGAATGCTTCATTTCTTGTGCTAGCTGTATTCTATTGTTTCAGCATTTGCTCAACAAACCCTCTCCTTCCCTTGCTTGAATTCAAGGGAGCTCATGTATATGTTTTGTTCTCCCTTTCTTTCAGAACGAGAACTCAGCTATGTGGCTTCACGGACCTGGTTCAAGGACAATGTCAGCTCTTCCTGCTAACACCTATTATGGTTTTCAAGGTCAAAACCAGCAGAGTGGTGGATTTAGGCAAGCTCAACAGCCACTGCAAAATCATGGATCATTGGGCTACCCAAATTTCTACCACTCTCAGGGTGGGATCTCATTAGAACACCAACAGCAAAATCCGAGGGATGGGTCATTGGGCGGCGGATCCCAAGGCCAGCCGAAACAGTCTCAACAGCTATGGCAAAACGGCTACTAATCTCCTACTGCCTCCTGCTTTTTTGGAGTCTTGTAGCGAGTGAAAGAGTGGCCTTTCAGGATGTTGCTTTGGAAGTAGTAACTAAAATGCACAACAATCGATTGGATTCTTCCCTGTGCCTCGAGGTTGTACTTTACGTGTTTGTCATCAGTTAAATGTAACGTAGGATGTTAGCTAACGTCGTGCTAGTGGGCTTGTCTTTTTTTTTTTTCCCCTCGTTAACTCTTTGTTACTACACAGTTAACCCCTTTGTTTCTTTATTTATAGTGAGAAGTGTTCTGTTTCCACTAGATATGCGTTGACATCCATCTTTGTTTCACGTTATATGGATTCGTAACTTAATTTAGTGGCTAACGTTAACCTCCTACTTCTGCGGAGCCTAATATTCCTGGCAATACGGGGTGGGATTTGCCAAGATCTCCCTTTGTTTGAAAATATAGTAGTATTGAAGACGTTTAGTTTTATGCTTCAGTCCTTAAAAATGGTGTAGGGGTCCCCTCAAAAATTGCATTTTGATTGTGTCAAATTTTAGAATTGATGAATCCTTTTTATTGTAGTGGAGTTGGGTCAAATTTGCTCGTGCAATATGAAATTGAGTTGCTTTGCCCTCCATTGGATTTTTGGTCTGGGAAGATGTCTTACTTCTCTTGCAAAACAAACCATTATCGCCCTCAAAAGGAACATGGTACCATTTCTTTTTAATTGTTTAGACTCGTTAAGGCTAGGGAGAGGAAGGGCCGTGACCTCGATCAGGTGAGGTGCATTAAGGGGAAGGACAGCAGAGTGTTGATGGAGGACAGCCATATTAAGAATAGATGGAAGTCGTACTTTCATAGGCTCTTGAATGACGAAGGGGATGGAGCTATTGTGTTAGGGGAACTGGAGCATTCAGAGGAGTGTCGGGAGTTTAGTTATTGTAGACGTTTTAGGGTAGAAGAGGTTAGAGAGGCTGTTCGCAGGATGCGGAGGGGCAGGGCGACGGGGTCGGATGAGATACTGGTGGAGTTTTGGAAGTACGTTGGAGAGGCTGGGGTAAGGTGGTTGACTGGTCTGTTTAACGAAATCTTCAAGACGGCAAAGATGCCCGAGGCATGGAGGTGGAGTACCATGATCCCTCTTTATAAGAATAAGGGTGACATCCAGAGTTGCAATAACTATAGGGGGATTAAGTTATTGAGTCACTCTATGAAGATTTGGGAGAGAGTGCTCGAGGGGAGGCTGAGACGGATAGTATCTATTTTGGAAAATCAGTTTGGATTTATGCCTGGGCGCTCGACGACGGAGGCAATTCACCTGGTACGGAGGCTGGTGGAACAATATAGGGAAAGGAAGAAGGACCTGCACATGGTGTTTATCGACCTAGAGAAGGCTTACGACAAAGTTCCCAGGGAGGTGCTTTGGAGATGCTTGGAGGTGAGTCGAGTCCCGATGGCTTATATCAGAGCAGTTAAAGATATGTATGATGGAGCGAAAACTCAGGTGAGGACGGCGGGAGGAGACTCAGAGCATTTCACTGTCTTGACAGGATTGCATCAGGGATCTACTCTTAGTCCTTTTTTGTTTGCTTTGGTGATAGATGTGTTGACGCGGCGTATTCAAGGGGAGGTGCCTTGGTGTATGCTTTTTGCAGACGATGTAGTTTTGATTGACGAGACCCGAAAGAGTGTGAATGACAAATTAGAGGTGTGGAGACAAACTCTTGAGTCTAAAGGGTTCAGGTTGAGCAGAAGCAAGACAGAGTATTTGGAATGCAAGTTTAATGGCGTGAGGTTGGAGGACGAGGTGGTCGTGAAGCTGGAATCGCAGAAGGTATGTAAGAGGGATAGTTTCAAGTATCTCGGGTCCGTGATACAGGATAACGGTGAGATTGACGAGGATATCTCGCACCGTATTGGGGCGGGATGGTTGAAGTGGAAGCTCGCGTCGGGGGTGTTGTGTGATAAGAAGGTGCCGCCCAAGCTTAAAGGCAAATTCTACAGGATGGTAGTCCGTCCGGCCATGTTGTATGGAGCGGAGTGTTGGCCAGTTAAGAACTCCCACATCCAAAAAATGAAGGTGGCGAAAATGCGGATGTTGCGCTGGATGTGTGGGATGACTCGAGGGGATAGAGTTAGGAATGAGACTATCAGGGAGAAGGTTGGTGTGGCTCCAGTGGAGTGCAAGATGCGGGAAGTCCGATTGAGTTGGTTTGGACACGTGAAGAGGAGGGACACGGATGCCCCGGTTCGTAGGTGTGAGAGGCTAGCGTTGGATGGTTTTAGGCGGGGTAGGGGTAGGCCGAAGAAGTACTGGGGTGAGGTGATTAGGCGGGATATGGAGCAGCTACATCTCACTGAGGACATGACCCTAGATAGGAAGGTCTGGAGGGCGCGAATTAGGGCAGGAAACTAGAGCCAGTTTGGGGCGCTAGGGCAGGGAAGTATTTGGTGGGGGTTTTATTCCTGTTATTCTTCCTATTCTTATTCTTATTTTTATTCATATTCCTATTCTTCTTCTTGTTATGCTTTCGGTGTTCCATGTTTTATTATGAATCTGGGTGCTTTCCGATGTTTCCTACTACTTATGGGTGCCGTATTTACGTAATGATATCCTGTTCTGTGCCTTACTTTATATTTGTATGGTGTCTCGTGTCTTGAGCCGGGGGTCTATCGGAAACAGCCTTTCTACTTCTTCAGAGGTAGAGGTATGGACTGCGTACATCTTACCCCCCCAACCCCACTAGGTGGGAATACACTGGGTTTGTTGTTGTTGTTGTTGTCAATTTGATTAAGAAATACATTTTAAAATATTGGTCAAAATTTATATGTTTGATTGTAAAAATAAAAAGGGAAAATTTCAGAAATAGCAACTATAGAGCCTTAGTTATAACTTTTATAGCAACAATTTCATAATTACGAAAAATAACAAATTGTATTTTGTATTTAAGTAAATTGCTGATATACAAATACATATACAACAAGATTTACTTCCCTTGTTTTACTCAAATTAGTTGAGTTAAATAGGGAATAATTAACCATCAAATTAAATTTTCATAAATTACTCTTATTTAAATTAGTAGTTTTCTTTTTCAAATCAAACTCAAATATGAAGATTATTATTTTCATGATCTTCAAAATTTCAAAATATCAGTCTCTTATATCTCTAATTATTTTTTCGTTAGTTTTTTCATTCTTTTTATCTTTTTTTTAATTTCTTTTTCTTTTTTATTTTTTTTCTTTCCACTTTATTTTCTCTTTTCTCATTCTCTTCCACTTTTTTCCTTCTTCTTTTTTTTTTTATTTCTTTTTTCCTTTTCCTATATTTTTTTCGTTTCTTCTTCTTTTAATTCTTTTTCGCTTTTATTTTTACACTTCTATTTCTAGTTTGTATTTCTCTTTCTTATTTTTTTTTGAATTTTTATTTTTCGTTTTTGTTTTTTTTGCAATTTTTTTTCTCTTTTATCTCTATCTTTTATTTTTAAAAGACAAATATCTATATCATATACACATATTAAAAAAATATACAAAATAAATAGATATACAGATCTGCATATGTATTTACGATAAAAAACATACATACATATATATATATCTGCATATGTATTTACAGAAATACATATCTGACTCATATGTATATATAAACATATATGACACAAAATCTCTATAACAGAAATGACAATTATATACATATAATAGGTAATAAAAAATACATATACATATCTTAAAACAGTAAAAGAAAACAAATAAGTACATATGTTACCCTCTAAAATGACATAGTATGTACAATTCAAAGACAAATCCAACACTGTATAAAATACATATAATTCTTCATATGTATTTACAGAATGCATACCTGATCTATATGTATATTCTTATTTTATATGAGTCACATTTGTATTTAGCACATACATATGAAGATATATAGTATAGTTATGTTTATTATTGTTTAATATGAATATAATATGTATTTCGTAAATGCATATAATGTTTTGTACTGTAAACACATATCCAGATCTATATGACTATAGATTTTGTATGTTTTTTGAATATGTGTATGTGATATACATATTTGTCTTTTCAAAAATAAAATTTAGAGATAGAAGAGTAAGAAAATAAAAAAAAAATATAAAAAGAAAAAAATGAACAAAAGAGAAGTGAAAAAGGAAAAAAATGGAAGAAAGAGAAATAGAAGTGAAAAAAAAAATAAAAAAAAATAAAAAAAATAAAAAATAATAGAAAAAAGAAGAAAACGAAAATAGAAAAATAACAAAAAAAAAGATACAAGAAAGGAAAAAAAAAGAAAACGAAAAAGAAAAAAAAAGAGAAATAGAAGAAAGAAAATAAAGTGGAAAGAAAAAAATGAAAAAGAAAAAGAAATCAAAATAAAAAAATAAAATGATAAAAATAAGATGAAAAAAACTAACAAGAAAAAAAAGGTAGAGATATAAAAGAGCGAAAGACATATTTTATTTTAAAATCTTGAAGATCATGGAGATAATTATCTTCAAATATGAAAAAAAAAAACGAAAAAGAGAAAAAAAGAGAAATAGAAGAGAGAAATTAAAGATGAAATAAGAAAATAAAAATAAAATAAAATAAAAACATAAAATGATAAAAAAATAAGATGAAAAAACAGGGTAAAATATATGGTTATATTTGGGGGAGGTGAAATAGTGGAGTGAAAATAGAAAAATGTAAAGTAGTGAGAGTAAAACACGCACTTGCCTAGTTAATGAGTAAAATAATGCTACTCTTGCTATAATTTGTAATTTGACAAAAGTGTTACTATTTATTGTATTTATAGTCTTAAGTATGTTACAAGGGAGCAATTAAAAAGGAACGGAGGGAGTAGGATAACAGACTATTCACGAAATTTAGTTCCAACTTAATTGAATTAAGAGAAATATATAATATGTAATATATAGGGGTAAAGCAGTAATTTAATATATTCTTATTTTACCTAATAATCCAATAAGAAAAAATTGAAATCGAACCAACAACCCAATAAAATTTTGTATGAAATCACTAAAAAATTGTTAACTCAATAACCTAATGCAATAAATCAACATTTTTATTGATTCAATTCATTGGTCGATTTGATTTTTATACACCGCTAATTTAGAGTGGAAAATGAAAACAAGTTTTTGGAGTTTTTCGGATATCAGAATTCAACTGTTTTACAAAATTTTATGGTCAAACACATTTCTAAAATTCAACTCTAGAAAAAAAAGAATATTTGAAAAAAGAAATCAATCTTAGGGGAGACCATTCGAATGGTTTAATTGATGAAGTAATATTCATGTCCAAACGCCTGCATAAGTATCATATTATTACAATAACAACACACCCAGTGTATTCCCACATAATGGGGTCCGGGGAAGGTAAGATGTACAAGTCCATACCACTACCTCAGGAGAGATAGCAAGTCTGTTTTCGATAGACTCCCAGCTTAAGACAGAGAATAATAAATAAATTCATAATAAAAGCATGAAAAAAGATGGCACAACAGAGATAAGACACCCACACATTAATACCCTACACTAACGTACCAAAGGCACCCCCCACATGTACTAGCCTTCTATCCTAATTCGCGTCCTCCACACCTTCCTATCTAGGGTCATGTCCTCGGTAAGTTGTAACTGCTCCATGTCACATCTAATCACCTCTCTCCAATACTTCTTCGGCCTATCCCTACCCCGCCTGAAGCCATCCAAAGCTAGCCTCTCATACCTACGAACTGAGGAATCCGTGCCCCTCCCCATCACATGCCCAAGCCATCTCAGTCGAACTTCCCGTATCTTGTCCTCCACCGAAGCCACTCCAACCTTCTCACGGACAGTCTCATTCCTAACCCTATAACTCCTAGTAAGCCCACACATCCGATGCAACATCTGCATTTCTGCCACATCAGTTTTTGAACATGAGAGTTCTTGACTGTCCAATACTCCGCTTCGTACAACATGGCCGACCGGACTGCCACTCTATAGAAATTGCCTTTCAGTTTGGGCGGCACCTTCTTATCACATAACACTCCCGAGGCGAGCCTCCACTGCATCCAACCTCCCACAATACGATAAGAGATATCTTCATCAATCTCACCATTTTCCTGAATCATCGACCTGAGATACTTAAAGCTATCCCTCCTACAAATAACCTGGGACCCCAACCTCATTACCCCGTCGTCCTCCTGCCTCAAGTCATTAAACTTGCATTCCATATACTCAGTCTTGCTCCTACTCAACATAAACCCTTTAGACTCAAGGGTTTGTCTCCAAACCTCCAATTTATCATTCACACCTCCCCGCATTTCATCCATCAAAACAACATCATCTGCAAAAAACATACACCAAGGCACCTCACCCTTGAATACGCCGCGTCAACACATTCATCACCACCGCAAACAAAAATGGGCTAAGAGTCGATACCTGATGCAACCCTGTTAAAATCGAAAAATGCTCTGAATCTCCTCCGCCGTCCTCACCTGAGTCTTTGCTCCCTCATATATGTCCTTAATCGATCTAATGTACACCACCGGGACCCCACTCACCTCCAAGTATCTCCAAAGAACCTCCGTAGGAACTTTGTCGTATGATTTCTCCAAGTCGATAAACACCATGTGCACGTCCTTCTTCCTTTCCCTATACAACTCCATCAGTCTCCGCACTAGATGAATTGCCTCCGTCGTCAAGTGCCCGGGCATAAATCCAAACTGATTCTCCAAAATATACACTATCCTCCTCAACCTCTGTTAGACCACTCTCTTCTAAATCTTTATCGTGTGACTCAACAACTTAATACCCTTATAGTTGGTGCAACTCTGGATGTCAACCTTATTCTTATATAGAGGAATCATGGTACTCCATCTCTAAGCCTCGGGTATTTTTGCAGTCTCAAAGATGCCGTTAAACAACTCCGCCAACAACCTTACACCAGTCCCACCTGTAAACTTTAAAAAATCCATAGGAATCTCGTCAGACCCCATCGCCCTACCCCTCCTCATCCTGCGAATAGCCTCGCTGACCTCCTCCACCATAAAATTCCTATAATAGCTGAAATCATGACGCCCCTCCGAGTGCTCCAGCTCCCCTATGTAACGACCCAAAATCGCCTCCCGAGACATCACACGGTGTTTAAGGCTACAAGTAACCCCAAGCTAACTTTTTGAGCTGTTTTCTACTAATAACACCCATTTCAAGATGACATAATTCAAACACTAGCATAATCATATCATAAAAAAGGAAAGACGGGGATAAATACTAGGTCCAAACGACCACAATACTAGAAATCTCAACACAACCACAATCTGGTAACTTAGTCTGACGAAGCCTCCACAAATCTAAGAACTAGAGAGCCGTTGGGACAGGTCCCAATTGACTCAGAATGAACTAAAAATAATAATATAGTCTCTCAAATACTGAAAACAACTGAAGATTGGTCCTCAAACCATGAGGACTCACCACTGTAGAAATATAGGCAAGGTACTCGGAAATCACGAATGAGGCTGGGACTGAGCACCTGAACCTACATTATAAGATAATGTAGCACATAGACGTATATGTGGATCAGCCCTTGGAAATGTACTGAGTATATGAGGGTGAATGCATTTATATAAAACAGTACAAAACTTCTTCAATCAATTCATACATGCAATATGGGACGACTCACATGGCTTGAATAAGTATAAAATATAAATCTCATAAATCATGTAGGATGGAACATGCAACACAAATCTCGTGAGTCATCATACTTTAACTTTGAAATTGGAAATCTCCTCTTATTCTCAATACTCAAAGGCTAAAGGATCTTTAAACAATACTTTCAACTCATTCATATGTCTCATGGAGAGTAAACTTCTTTAATGTTCAAGAACTCATAACACTTTTGAACTCCAATACTTGGAATTTGAAATCATATAACTTTGAAACATACCCGAAGGCATTTCATTCACTTTAGGAAAATAACTCATTTCAAGCTTTAGGGAAATCATTCTATCTTAATGGAAAGATACTCTAGTTTAGGGAAATCACTCATCTCAAAGCTTTAGAGAAAATACTATATCAAGGGAGAATACATTCGTTTACAGAAATAACCCATCTTAAGGAAATACTTTATCTAGGGAACAATTTTGCAACTTTACTATTTGGAAAATAGCTTATAGCAAGGGAAATTACTTTAGTTTTCAAGGAAGTAACTTATCTCAAAGCTTAAAGGTCAAGGGACGTTCTCTTAATCGACATAAACCATGCGAGCTATATGGAGTCCAACGTTTGATCCTCAAAGGAAGAGACCCCACGTTGGAAAGGAGCGTCATACTCTTTGACAGGGAGTATAACCTAGGTTCAGTGATCACTAAACAAAACTCGGCTTCGGGACCAATATCAACTCGGCCTTAGGACCAATAATAATAAACTCGGCCTCAGGCCCAACCTATGATGGAACATAGTTCTGGGGTAAGAAACCATAGTAACTTACCCACTCGGTGCTAAATACTACTCCCTTTAAATTATCTGCGCTCATCTCGTAAAAATCCACTTTTAAAAATAATATCATGGTTCACCAAGAACCCAATAATCAAATCTGTAATCTCATGTAGAGAAGTGGATTCCAAAGCTCTATGACCATTGGGTCAAATCATTCAAATCATTTCTCAATAATCTCAAAATACTCAAATCAGGGGTGCTCATAGCATAGGAGCTCATAAAATTGCAAGTTTCAAGTAGGGCTTACTGTCACGACCCAAACCAGGGCTTGGATGTGACGAGCATTTCGAACCATGGAGGCTCGAAACACCCCTATCTGTCTGGTAATCATGCACCTAATTCATATGATCAAAGTAATGCAGAAGAAACATAATAATTTGGAAACATGGTCATAAAAACGAAAAGAAACAATAACGGGGAAATAAGGTTCCCCCAACATCAATCAACCTCTAAACAACTGTTTGCGAAAATCTCTAACAAATGATTGAGTCAAGTAACTGTATATAAACTAGGACAAGACCCACAGTAGACCCCAAAACTAAGTATAAGATAAAAGGACTGCAGGACAAAAGACCTTCCGAAACATAGAAGGCTCACCACTTGTCTCTGTAACTCTGTCTGAATGATCTACTGATTTTCTTGACCCCTAGACTGGGCCTCTGAACCTGAGAGGGTGGAGAGGGGAGGGGGTCAGCACAAAAGTACTGGCACGTAGAGATATCAAAACAAAACATAATATTTTTTTTTTACAAAATATAGTTGAGAGCCATTATAAAGCAATTTCATATCAAATAATTCGAAAACACATGGGCGTAATACAATAGTTTCTCAACAACCATGAAATGCAACTGAGCTAGGTGGAATACCCTACATAATTTACATCAACTGTCAAACCTCTGTTGCCGCCGAGATTAGAGTATAAGTGAGGGAGAGGCACACAAGACCACGACGCATGGTGTCTCGACCCCATGGTAGTGCCCAAGATCACTTAGCCCGGGCTCCTACCTATAGTCCCAATTTGGGAATGACATAAAGTCAAGCACACAAGATCATTTAGCCTGGTACCAAATTTCCGTGTCGGCAAACACGGTTTCCAGCGATGAGCCCTTACACTCAAACGCCTTCTTCGGGCATCCACCTACCTCATGTAAAATCAATGCATTCAAATTTCATCTGATTCAATCACATATCATATTCTGTAGGGTATCTTCATACCCGACTTGCAAGTCATCAATATCACATCCACATATGCGTAATCATGTAAAAACCACGGTGCTTCATCATTTACAAGTGGTGAACAATAATTATTCAAATTCATGCTCTCTTTTGTTGGTCACAATATGATATGGGGCATCAAGACATTATCATGGAAATTTGAAAGCAATTTATCATTCATATTTATCAAACTTCAATGGAAAATCTCAAATCACATATGCATGGTTTCAACCATTGAAGTATATAGGCAAACAATTCCCATGACATAAAGAAAAATGACTTAGAAATCATATTGAAAGCAAGTTATTATCATTTGATTGAAAACCCTCATTTAAAAGCATGCATGTTCATAAAAACTACACCCATGAGATTTTAGAATAACCCCACGTACCTCGATTACTACGAATATTAGATGCTTCTTAAAGCTTACATTGAGAGGATTTCAAATATGCAATTAGTTCCTGAAACCCCCGGTTGAATCTTGAGTTGCTTGGGTTTTTATTTTGAAACCCTAAGGAGAATCCTTGAGCACTTTTGATGAATGAAGGTGTATTTTGGGGTCCTTGGAACTAAATGTCGTGTTTTAGGGCTAAGTAAGGGTGGAAAAGGACCATTTTGCCCCAAAAACGGAGTGTTTAAGTCACATGAATTCTTTATATAGGCGCCGCCCATCCCATCGCCTATGTTCACATAGGCTCCGCCTAGGCTATTGCCTATGTTTACATAGGCAGACCTAGGCTATCGCCTATGTTTACATAGGCGCCGCCTATGCTATCGCCTATGCTTTTGAGTGGCCATAGACGATTGGTTAGGCGACACATATCACTTTGAAAGGCCATAACTTCTTGCTCGGGTGTCGGATTTTAGCAAAATTAGTATTGTTGGAAAGCTAACTCAAAGACCTATCATTTGACATATAGTAGGCCCTCTAATTTGACATATACAGAGAGTTATAGTCGATGGAAGCTGACACAAATTACAACGTCCACTAAAACTTCGTCGATCGAAATAGTTTCAACTCGTCCTTGAGTTGAAGGACCTCTATGGTCTAAATTCAAGCTTGAATGGATTCACATGCTACACAAATAATTAATATGCCGTATTAGCATAGGATTTTATGTCTTCGGGGTTTATCAACACATCGGAATCATGGTCTATATTGTAGCCCGAAATACGGGGCGTTACACTTACTAACCCATAATTCAATCTCAAGTTAAAACTCATCAAAAGCATCATAGATAGCATATAGATTCATAACTCATGTAGAAATCTAGAAGTTAAAATAATTTATCTCAAAATCTTAATATACTCATATACTTCAATATCTCAAACATTGCAAATATTAACTTCTCAAGGATTAAAATCATGGGATATAGACCCAGCTGTAATTTCTCAAGAAAACATGCAGAAATCATGCCATTTGACTCTCAATTCATAGATTACATCAAAGTATTGCAATCAATAATAATGGGTGAAAAACCCTAGTTCACATCCATGTAAAACCTCATAGATTTCAGGAAGATCATGATTTAAATAAGCCTTTGGGCACAAGGGTGAAAGAGTTACCCTTGTTCAAAACCCCACATACCTTAAATTATGAAATTGGATGAACAAGCTTGCTCTAAACTTTCTCTTCTTACTCTTGGGAGAGGGTTCTTTAACCCTTTGAACTTGGGAAACTCAAATCTCAACTCAAATGTAGAATCTATGGTGAGTTCTTAAATTTCTTGGGAAAGGGTGTCTGATTTGATTTAGAGAAGAAAATCCTAGCTCTCTTGTGTTTGAGATGAGTAATGAAGCCAACTGCTTTGTCTAAAATATATATGAGGGCTTAAAAGAGTGGAAAATATCGAAAATTCCTTTTTAAAATGGATTAAAATACTGTAAGGGACCTGCGATGGCGGGCCGCGATGGTTCACCGGAGGTCCGACGGTCGGTTGGTCTTGGCCATCGAACATCGTCCAGAAGATGGGTTTCTGCCTTAACTTGGACAGTCCGTCGGACCTCATTGTCACATCACTCCAGTGAACTCATCCAGTGCCTCCCTACGACGGTGGAGTGCAACGGTCGTCGGAGGCCCGACGACCCGTCGCCCTCTCCGTCGCACTAGGCCAGTGAACCAACTCTCCGCCTTTCTGTGATGGTGGGGTGCAATGATCCGTCGATTGTCCGACGGTCCGTTGGATCCCTCCGTTGCACCTGGGTGACTTCACTGCTTTCTGGAACAGGCCATATATTTCTATTCTGACATTAGATTTTCACAAGAAGGGTATCGTTGGAAAGATACCTCAATTTTCCACACTATAGGAAGTCAATTTCAGGAAGGATCAACAAGATTGAAACTCTACTTTCTTGGGAAACCACTTCCCAAATCTCTTACGGTTGGAATTACACTTCACTTAACACGCTCTACGGCTTAGACTACGAGAGAAATTTATGAGGTATTACAATATCTCCCCCTTGGAAACATTCGTCCTTGAATATCGCTAGGTAGACTCGAAACACAGAGAAAACAGAGTACACAAAGCTGAAGCAACCACTAACCGGCTCAAGATCTTTCTAAACTCATGAATACTCTGGACATTGCAAAGAACTCATTCAAGTGTAGATGCATAGCTCGACTTTAGATTAGAAGGGCTGAATTAAGGAAGAATAATACCTTCGACTTGGTCTGTACTCACGGTAAAGAGGTGCGGGTGCTTGGCTCACATGTCTGCCTCTACCTCCCAAGTAGCACCCTCAACTGACTGGTTCCGCCATAACACTTTGACCAAGGGAACCTCTTTGTTCCTCAGTCTACGGATTTGAAAGTCTAAAATCTCAATGGGAACCTCATCGAATGAAAGACTGTCCTGAATATCAACACTCTCTGAAGGATATACCACAACAGAATCACCAATATGCTTCTTGAGCATGGAGACATGAAAAATTGGATGAACGGCTGACAACTATGAGGGAAACTTAACCTCATAGGATACTCTACCAACACGACTCAAGACTCTATACGGTCCAACATAACGAGGACTCATATTTCCCTTCTTACCAAACTTCTTCACCCTTTTCATGGGTGAAATCTTCAAGTACACCAAATTACCCACCTCAAACTCATCTCCTCACATCGGCATACGACTTTTGGTGACTCTGAGCTATCTTTAACCTTTCTTTAATCAACTTATCTTTTTCCATAGCTTCAAATACTACATCGGGCCCAATCGCGGCAGCTTTACCCACTTCAAACCAACCTATGGGTGATCTACACCTTCTACCATACAATGCCTTAAATGGTGCCATCTCAATGCTAGCATGGTAACCATTATTATAGGCAAACTCTATCAATGGCAAATGCTCATCCCAACTACTTTTAAAATCAAGAGCACACGTCCTCAATATATCTTTTAGGGTCTGAATGGTCCTCTCGACCTGGCCATCTATCTGCGGGTGAAACCCAGAACTCAAAAGAACTTGGGTACCAAAACCCTGCTGAAACGCCCTCCAAAACTGAGAAATAAACTAAGTACCCCTATTCGAAATGATAGACAAGGGAACTTCGTGCAGTCTGACCAACTCTCGGATATATAATCTAGCATAATTCTCAGTCGTATAATATGTATGCAAGAGCAAGAAATGCGCAGACTTAGTCAAAGTGTCTACAACAACCCAAATAAAATCATGATGACAACGCGAAAGAGGCAACTCGGTCTTGAAATCCATATTCACCACCTCCCACTTCCAAGTGGATATCCCAAATTCTTACATCACACCACCAGATTTTTGGTGCTTTACCTTAACCTGTTGGCACGTTACACACTTTGCTACAAACTCAGCTATGTCCTTCTTCATACCATTCCACCAATAGATTTCTCACAAGTCGTGTTATATTTTGGTAGTTCTAGGATGAATAGAATACCGTGCGCCATGCGCTTCAGCCATAATTCTTTGTCTCAAATCGTCAACACACGAAACATACAACCTACCATGCAATCTCAACACACCATCTCCCCCTTCGGAGAAAACCTCTACCTTTTGGTTATGAACTAAATCCTTCAATTTGTCCAAACTAGGATCCCTATCTAGTTTCTTCTTCACTTTTGATACTAAAGAGGATTCAGAACTACTCTGCACCAACGTACTCCCCTCGGCTAAATCAAGCAACCTAACACCCAACCTAGCCAGACAATGTACATCACGAGCTAACTCTTTCTTACCTTCCTCTATATGAGTAACAATACCCATAGACAATCTGCTAAGGGCATCCGCCACTACATTGGCCTTGCCCGGGTGATACAACACACTCATATCATAGTCTTTCAATAACTCCAACCACCTCCTTTGCCTAAGATTCAACACCTTCTGAGTAAATACATACTACAGGCTCTTATGATCAGTAAACACATCAACATGGACACCATAAAGGTAGTGTCTCTATATTTTCAAAGCAAAGACTACAACAGCTAACTCAAGATCACGGGTCAGGTAATTCTTTTCATGCGGTTTCAACTGTCTAGAGGCATAGGATAGAACTTTACCTCTTTGTATCAACACACAACCTAAACCAAATATAGAGGCATCATAATACACCATAAAACCATCAGTACCATCAGGCAAAGTCAACACAGAGGCTAAAGTAAGTCGAGTCTTCAACTCTTGAAAACTCTTCTCACAGGAATCTGACCATTGGAACTTAACTTTCTTTTGGGTCAATCAGGTCATGGGAGACGCAATATAAGAGAAACCCTCAACAAAATGATGATAATAGCCCGCTAGACCCAAGAAACTCCTAATGTCAGACGGGGAGATAGGCCTTGACCAATTTCTCACAGCTTCTGTCTTTTGGGGATCAACTCTAATGCCTTCGGCTGAAACAATATGACCCAGAAAGGATACAGACCTTAGCCAAAATTCACACTTACTGAATTTGGTGAACAACTGGTGATCTTTAAGAGTTTGCAAGACAGTTCTAAGGTGATTCGCATGGTCATACTCATTACGGGAGTACACAAGGATTTCATCTATGAACAAAATGACAAACATATCAAGATACTGCTTGAATACTTGATTCATGAGGTCCATGAAGGCTGTATGGGCATTGTTTAGCCCAAAGTACATGACTAGAAACTCAAAGTGACCATAGCGGGTTCGAAAGACTGTCTTTGGAATATCACATTCCCTCACTTTAAGTTGATGATAGCCGGATCTAAGGTCTATCTTGGAGAAATAACTTACACCTTGCAACTGATCAAACAGGTCATCAATTCTTGGAAGAGGATACTTATTTTTGACCGTAACCTTGTTAAGTTGACGATAGTCAATGCACATACGCAAAGAACCATCTTTCTTTCGCACGAATAAGACAGGTGAGCCCCAAGGAGAAATACTGGGACTAACGAAACCTTTGTCTAAAAGATCTTTGAGTTGCTCTTTCAACTCCTTAAGCTCTGCAGGTGCATACGGTTGTTGACACCTAATTTTTGCCCTCCACGACTAAATTTAATCCTGAGTTTATTTGATTTTTAATAAAATTAAAATATTTATTTCATCCAAATAAAATTTATTAAATATATTTGTACGTAAATTTGTCATTTTAAGTAGTGATTATAATTTATCGTATTCAATTATATGAGATTTTATAATTTTGTTACTTAAATATTTATTTTATAAAGTATGGAATTTTAATCAAGGCTTATAGATTTAAATGATTAAAGTTTTGATTTAAATATAATTTACTCTAAAAAAAATAATTTATTCGGATAAATGTGTATTTGATTTTATAAAGTTAAGAATCCCGGGATTAAAGGAAGTATTAATTCGCATCGAATTTCAATTTAATTTAGCCAATCTATTAGATTTGACCATAATTGAAATCAAATTGGCCATAATTGTAATGCAATCCATCAATTGATTTCTAACTTGGTCAAAATTAAATAAATATGGCAAAATTTTAAATCTCAATTGGGGTTATATTTTAAATAACCTCAAAATTCCCAAAAACTCTCATAACTTCTACCTAATTCCAAAAAAATAATAATTTTAAATTGTACTACATTGTACTATCCCCCTCCCCCCCCCCCCCAATTTTGTCTTTTTCCAATTTTGAAATTCAAAAGTTGTACTACATTGTACAATTTCCCCCATATTATCTTCCACCTCACCTTATCTTTAATTTTAAAATTTCAAAAACACCCTTAATTATTTTTCTCCCACATTGGTGGATGACAAGAAATAAATCCTCATCCTTTCTATAAATACTTTTCTCCCACATTGGTGGAAGAGAGGAAAAAATTTCATTCTCTCCAATAAATACTACCACTACTTTGGTAGAAAAGGGGGAAAAAGGAAGAAAAAAAAAAGTCTAGAAAGGTGAAAAAATCCTTTTTGAGCAAAATAGTTATTTTTATTTAGTAAAAATTTTTTGTTTCATAGAGTTGGTCGACTAATCAAGAATTTCAAGTTGCCGGATGTTTTTTTGGTGGTGGTTGATTCCGATGAAGTTCGTATTCTCGTTTTGCTGCCCCCAAAAAGGTAAACACATCTTTTCCCTTTTTTATTATTATTATCGTTTTCTTCTGCATCTTTTTTCTTCTTCATAGTTCGTAGATATAATTTTATTTGCTGGGATTGTATGTTGTAGATGACATTAAAGGCTCTAGGACGTTGTGGTATTGATATTCTAATTATTTTCAAGTTCATAATATAAAAATAAGTTAACAATAGTTGTATGTGTCTTTTTTTTTAAAATTTATTCTTTGATTATTTTGGATAAAGTTTCAATCTTTTCTTAAAAGATGTATTTATGATTCGTTTAAACTCATTGTTTTTGGATATATTTGTTTTTAGCATGTAATGTTATTTTCTTTATGTTGAAAAGAATAGTTAATGTTGAATGTTTCGCTTTTTCACCTTATTCTTTGATTATTTTAGATAAAGTTTAGATCTTTAATTGAAAAACATAATCATGTCTTGTTTAAACTCATTATTGTTGAATATGTTTATTTTTAGCATGTAAAGTTATTTTCTTTATGTTGAGAAGAATAGTTAATATTGATTGTTTTGTCTTTTGACCTTGTTCTTTGATTATTTTGGATAAAGTTTAGATCTTTACTTGAAAAGTAATACCCATGTCTTGTTTAAACTCATTGTTGGTAGATATGTTTGTTTTTATTCTGTAAAGTTATTTTCTTTATGTTGAAAAGAATGGTTAATATTGATTGTTTTGCCTTTTGACTTTATTCTTTGATTGTCATGTGTGAAGTTTTGATCGTTGCTCAAAAGTCAAACTCATGTCTTATTTAAATTTATTGTTGTCGGATATGTTTGTTTTAGCTGTAAAGTTATTTCTTTTATGTTGGAAAAATAGTTACTATTGTTTGTTTCACCTTAATCAAAATAGTAATTGATTAAATCAAGAATGTTTTATTTACTTGTTAATTATTTTAAGGGATCTCCAAAATCTTAATATAAGAGATGAAGTGCTAGCTTTATTTTTCATCCACAATGTTTATTCCTCTTTTTTTCGCATATTTTACATTTGTCAAAATGATGAGAAAGTTCGAATTTTTGTGGCTAAATAGAATTATTTAGATATGTTTGAGTCATGCATAGTATGATTGTGAAGTAATATTTTACTTTTAGAAATGCTAAACTTTATTCTAATTTTCTTGCTCCCTTTGGATTGTTATATGTGCTCTTTGTGAGTGTAAAGACTTGATTCGTGTCTCTCATTGATTCATAATATCAAAGGAGAATCAACCATGTCTTAAAAATATAAACCATAGGTCATTACACATTTTTTTCATAAAATTTTGGTTGTAATTTAGATGTATGAATTTTTGTTACTGTTGCCTGAATTGAAATTTAAAGATTCTCTTGCTTGAAAAGTTAACCTTTATTTTCTTTGGTTATATGGATTAGTATCTATGTTTGTTCAATTTTAGAAGTCATGAGTATTTTCCTTGTTGCCTCATCCCTTTACTTTCGCAAGCTTACGTTGTTTGTTTCTTGCATTAATTTATTGAATTTGGCCTTCTTCCTTTTACCTTTATTCATTCTTGTATGAACATAAATCATGAGGCATGTAAGTGGGTGTCTTTGCTTTGCATTTTATTTGTGGACTCTCATTCTTGTGCAAGTGTGCTTATCATTGTCATTCAAAAATTGGTTCTTGATATTTTCTTTTGCTTTGAAATATGTCACTTTTATACTTTGAACGTATATTAATTTCTTTATCTTTTCTTTGCATGCAAAAAAATGTCTCGAGGCCAAATAGATTCCTCTCCTCTTGGATTTTGTAATGGGCCAATGAGGTCTACCCCTTCGAGTCAAGTTCGAAGTTTAAACCTGAGATCCATTACATGGCGTACGAGTGCTAGAAGATAGACGAAGAAGGAAAATAGGTCAAAACCCATTGATGAGGTCACTAAGAGACTTGAAAAGTCTCAATTTTTATTATTGTCTTTTTTTTATTTATTCATTTATTCATTTATTTATTCATTAATTTTGGCTTCGAAGCCAAAGTTGTATTTAATATAGGTGGAGCAAGACTCGAGCCAAAGGCTCGAAAAATAGTTTAGGATAGGTGAAATGGGTCGGAAGCCTAACTAGACTAGGACGGGTCTCGTTGATTTGGGCCCAATGGCCTAAATCCTTTACTTTATCCTCCTTGCCCTTTTATGTGTTTATTTGTTTATTAGTTTTGTTTAAACTTAGTTAAAATCCCTACTAAGTCGCCTAAATCTATTTTACACAAGTCTTTTTTTAAAAAAATTAATCAAATCACTATTTCAACAAATTAATCTGTTCAGAAGTTAATCAAAAGATGTTTTCAAACAGTCCGTATAACCGCAAGTTAGCGGACGTTTTAGGTACCTAACACCTTCCTAAAACGTTAATAGGAACCACTTACTCGAAATCTTCAAAACTTAAAACAATTTTTCTATTTTGAATCGTTTGAAGTAACTCTCCAAAGGTTTCTTAATTCCTTTTCAAAATTAAGTGGTGACTCTCAAAAATTCAAAATTTTCGCAAAACAGAAATGACGACTCTGCTGGGAAATTTTAACTAGGTTCTGACCAAATGTTTGATTTTGTCTTTTGAATAACTATTTATGTGTTTATATATGTTTCGATTCTATAAAGTTTAACTATCGCATCTCATGGCATATTCCTGTATTATTGAAACTGTTTTAGGGTTTCATGGATGTCTCAGCCCCTATTGTTCAATTCCAATAATGTATTGGAAATGCGAACGGATTATTAGCACGTGAGTCGTCTGATGGCTGTTCATATTTTCAAACTCAAGTTGTCTGCTTGAGAACTGGTGTTCAAACCCACTCTAGACACTTAGGATAAAACGAAACCAAAACCCTATTTTAGGCATGAGCCTAGGACGACCTAATACCCGAGCAGGGTATTGGGCCCATTAGAAAACCTGCCCTGCATCTATTGACCCTGAGTCAATTATAGATGAACCATATTTATGTATTGAAGAAAATGTATGCCTGTCTAATTCAATCCATTATCTTTTGGGGGTCGGGAAAAGCTTGATTTGCTTACTTTCGTGAGAAGAATTGAAGCAAGTTAAGCAAGAAATTGATCGATTTGGGAGGTTGCATCTAAGACACAGTTTGAACGTCAACGGATGTCACCAATATAAGAAATGAACAAAGCTAAGAAGGCGAAGGCTGATAGAAAAAACATTCAGTAATTAGTATTCCCTGCGTTGGAAATTATTCCCTTTCCCTAAAGATTGTATCCCTATTGTGCATCTTTTGTAGACATTTATGTCATTTATGTATACCTATGAAGGTTTTTGGGGATAATGAATTGGCTTTAAGAAGGCGTATATTTTCTTCAAAATTCGTTAGGCCTAAACCCTTGGCTTAAACGAGTCACCTAATTAGGATGCACATTTATTACAATATGCTTGTGTAATATAATTGTTTATGTGTTTATACGTGTTATGTTGATTTGAATCAAAGGCGAACTGATCCAATCCCATTTTTCATAGAACATCTCTAGGCATAAATATATTCTACTATACAAAAGTCCGACCAAAAGTACTCCAAGTCTCCCAAGTTTCTCAGAAAAGTCCTTAGTCATTCTTAAAACTTCTAAAATGATCGCTACCATTTTTGGAAAGTTGACTTTGGAATCAGAAAATGCCATGAGAACTTTGAACTACGTAGGGCCTTATTTCTCTTCTGTGAGATACGTAGGCAGCCTTTTGGCCCGGTCCATATCTCTAAAAGCTCTGTTGTCCTCCATTTTCTTGAAGGAAGAAGAAGAGTTGAACCTTCCCGACAAATTTCACTTATCCATATCATTGAGCAAAATCCTGTTCATTGAAATCCTCGAGTCATCATTACTTCATGGATCAATTCGCATGAGATGAGAAACAATGCTACATGTTTACTTCCTACCTTATCATCTTGCTTTACTTATTACTAACGAAATCTAACACGTCAATGTTTGAGTTGTTTTACTTTGTAGGTAATAGAAACTACTCTGTGTTGGCACAAAATGACCCTACTTCACCAGATCAAAATGAATAAGAGATCCCCTTCTTTACTATAGCTTTGTTACAGGAAAAGAAAATGACTAGTAATAAAACTGGACTCTACCAATCATTTTTCAACCCTGTAAGTAAAAGTATCGAGGATGGAATAAGGAAAATATGAGGGAAGAATTTTCCAAGACAACCGGGATCATAGAAGATTAATTGGAGAAAACATTGTTGAATTGGACATCCACACCACTCATGGACTCATCGCCCGTCGTATAACAGTAACTGAAAACCTGCCATTGTCATGCCATGTCAAGAAGAAAAATAATGGTAGCCCTAGAACAGTCAACAGAAGAGTCAAAGAGTTCGAGAATCAAAGAAGCCTAATCTAGAGGAAACTGAGGAGGTTAACTAGGAAGGCGATGAATCCATTGGACATTTGATCCTTTGTTCTATCAAGTAAAACACAATGCAAACGTCATATCATCCATAGAAGTACTTATTTATATTCTAGTAAGATGGATAAGAGTATTTTTAGGGCCATTATGAGTAGGTACGAACTACGTTTGACGTGAATTCCCAAAAAGGAATACTTAGGTGGCCTATGTTGGCTTCGGTCAATCCCTTAGGAAAATTTGCCCTTTCCCTTTATGTACGAACTACATTTGACCTGAATTCTCAAGAACGGGATACGTAGGCGGCCTATGTCGGTTTCGGTGAACCCCTTAGAAAAATTTGTCCTTTCCTTTTATGTACGAACTACGTTTGACCTGAATTTCCAAAAAGAGATACGTAGGCGGCCTATGTCGTCTTCAGTCAACCCCTTAGAAAAATTTGTCCTTTTTCTTTATGTACGAACTACGTTTGACCTGAATTCCCAAGAACGGAATACGTAGGCGGCCTATTTCGGCTTCTGTCAACTCCTTAGAAAAATTTATCCTTTTCCTTTACGTATGAACTACGTTTGACCTGAATTCCTAAGAACGGGATACGTAGGTGGCCTATGTTGTCTTCGGTCAACCCCTTAGGAAAATTTGTCCTTTTCCTTTATGTACGAACTACGTTTGACCTGAATTTCCAAAAAGGAATACGTAGGCGGTCTATGTCGTCTTCGGTCAACCCCTTAGGAAAATTTGTCCTTTCCCTTTATGTGCGAACTACGTTTGACTTGAATTCCCAAGAACGGGATACGTAGGCGGCCTATGTCGGTTTCGGTCAACCCCTTAGGAAAATTTGTCCATTTCCTTTATGTACGAACTACGTTTGACCTGAATTCCCAAGAACGGGATACGTAGGCGGCCTAAGTCGGCTTCGGTCAACCCATTAATTTATATATCCCTAACGTAGTCTTGAAGTATGTTTGACCTGATTCCTGCTTCAACGGAATACGTAGGCGCCCCAACGGATCGGTCATATAACTCAAAGAAATGGAAACTGGGGTAGAATTTTTGAGAAGAAATCTCAAAAATTTACAAGAGAAGATCAACATCCAACAAAGAGAATGTAGATCAGCAAAGACTTCAGATCCTCTGGAGATGATATCATCTCAGACTACTTTAAACTGGGGCAGAAATTTTGAGGGAGGCCTAAAAATTTCCACCAAATACTGGAATATATTTCAAATTCCCCGGCACCAGAGGTTAAAGCTAGGCTCTTAAAGTCACCAGCTGCGACAAAGTCTAGGTGGACTCAATTTCTAGCTATGACAGAACTATTTGAAGAACCCTCCAACAATGGTCATGAGTTCTGAAAATCATCCGTCAGATATAGTCAAAGCTACGAGGAAGACGTTTGTTGAGCTAGTACATGACATGACTGACAGAGATTTTCGAAAGCTTTTTCGGAAACTTTCAAAACTATTTGCTAAAAATAAGACTACTTTCAAAAATATATACAAATCTTTTATTTAGTGATTGCCTAGACATCAATTAGGATGGGGAGTCAAGGGTGGAAGATCCAACATGACAAAATACCTAAAAGATGGCGTGGAGCGAACGGAGAATCGAAGAAGGTCAATACGGAGTAATTTCACTCAAACTGATCATTTTTCTGTGGATGCAGGGATCAATACACAAAAATGAGAGTCTCCTTCAAAAATCCCCAAGCAAATTGACAGTCATGTCAGAGCATATAATGCTTAAGAATGGTATTTTTGGGTAGCCCAAAATGGATTTAATACCCATTTATCGAGGACCATTTGAATTTTTCTTATCATTTCTTAAGATCATGAAGGACAGACAAAGGCGTCTTCTTTTATTTATGAACATTGTACTTAAAATTTTTCTAGAAATAGTCACTAGCAAAAACGACTTTGTGTCTACTAAATATTTACCATGAGCGTAGGTACATTCAAGGAAGTTAACGCAATAAATACAACAATCAAATGATTTCTCAATAGGAGGAAGAGCAGAAAGTTATCCTCAAAATTTGCCTTAAGAGAAATGGTACATGCAGAAAGTAAGACGCAGACAAACAAACTCAGGTGAAACTGATTTCAAATTGCCAAAAGGGCCATCTCATATCATTGCCAAGAGGGCCATTTCATATCATTGCCAAGAAGGCCATTGCATATCATTGCCAAGAGGTCCATTTCATATCATTACTAAGAGATCCATTTCATATCATTGCCAAGAGGGCCATTGCATATCATTGCCAAGAAGGCCATTTCATATCATTGCCAAGAAGGCCATTTCATATCTATTGTCACAAAAGACATAAACATTGGCATCGAGGGTATCATCTGCATTCAATATCTGTTGACACGCAAGACATAAATGCTGGCATCGAGGATATCATCACCATTCAATATCTGTTGACACGTAAGACATAAATGCTGGCGTCGAGGATATCATCAGCATTCAATATTTGTTGACATGCAAGACATAAATGCTGGCATCGAGGATATCATCAGCATTTCATATCTATTGACACGCAAGACATAAACACTAGCGTCGAGGATATCATCAACATTTTATATCTATTGACACGTAAAACATAAACACTAGCATTGAGGATATCATCACATTCCATATCTGTTGACACGCAAGATATAAACACTGGTGTCAAAGATATCATCATATTTCATATCTGTTGACACGCAAGATATAAACACTGGTGTCAAAGATATCATCATATTTCATATTTGTCGAGGATATCATCATCATTTAATATTTGTTGACACGCTAGAAACAAATGCTGGCATCGAGAATATCTCATCATTTTATGAATCAGCATCTGAATGTATCAAGAGCACACGATTTGAAGGGACACCTTTAAGTCGGTGTCTAAAGACGGATGGTATATGAGATTTCCTACAAATTGATAATTTGAGGGTCATCTATAAGTCATATTATTTGAAATAGAATAGTGTGCAAGATCACCTATGAGTTGATAGTCTGTAGGTCATCCATAAGCCACAACAACATCCTAACTGGATAGTGTGCAAGATTGCCCAAAAATCTATAGTTCAAAGGTTATCCATAAGTCGCAACTAAATCCTTATCGGAGAATATGCAAGATTTTCAAATTGATTCGTCCAAGGGTTCTCTATAAGCCGCGTCATATCCAAGATCGATTATGTACAGGATTACCCAAAGACTAATAATTTGAGAGATATCTATAAGTCATATTGTATCCAAGGTCGGATGATGTGCAGGAACACCCGAAAGCTAGAAATTGGAGGGATATTTGTAAGTCATCTCTTATCCAAAGTCGGATAATGTGCAGGATTACCTAAAAGCTAGAAATTCAAAAGATATCTATAAGTCGCCTCATATCCAACATCAAATAATGCATAATATTATCCAAAGATTGACAATTTAAGGAAAATTTATAAATCGATCATCGGCTATAATTGGAGAGGTTATCTTTCCACATACAACAAGTGATATAGGTAACCGAAAGGGTTGCCACACCAGCACAAGATTACACGGTTGTAGGGATCATTCTGCATCAAGTATCGCCGGTGTCCAAAAGGGCCACCCCACTTTGAAGACATATTCAGCAGATAAATGTCATAATTATACAACAACCAAGAGGATTGTTGTGTTTGTTGTTGCCAGTTATTTCATTCCAAATAGGTACATGAAGATATGACTCCACTTTTCAGACCACAACTCACGTGGAGATATGGTAAAAGACTACGTACCTCTTTCGTAAATTATGTTTAGCACTAACACTTTTTTCTTGAGATATTTTTGAGAGCATCCGAGGGGATGAAAATCTCAAATCAAAACCACAGGTGTGGAAGACTCCAAAAAGGATGCAGCACAATGTGGAATTCTTTCTTAGCAGCAAAACGGGACATAGTCTAAAGAGGAACGTCAAACTCTTTGGACGCGAGCTAAAGGATGATCACCACCACCGTCCAACCACACCCCTATTATAAGCCATGTGAGAATTCTGGGATATTCTGGTTTCAACTTCACCTTCGGGATATTCCTAAACTCATACCGAGGGTAAATTTCTCTTTCTTTTAAATCTGAGTGACAACACATCTAGAGTTTTGGAAATTATGTCCAGGTAAATTCTTACCTATGGATGTGAAGAGCTCCACGTTCATGGTTAAGAGGTAACAATCCTTTTTTCCGCAACTTAATCAACTTGTCACTCAGACCGAGCCAAAGATCGTCTGAAATAAAAGACTATCTTTTCTACCGATTGAGTCAAACTACAAGTAGTCTGATTTCCTGAGTCTCTGGGATATGTAGGATGGGATCTACATGGAAAACTCGACTGCATTCCAACCTCCCCCAAATCCCTTTATTCCCCAACTTCTCGGTTTAACCAAAAACTCTAAAATTGTGATAGTGGGTGAGTCTTTTTGAAAATTTTGCCTTAAATTAATCATTATGAACTACAAATGACCTGAATTCTCATGTAACCTGAGATATGTAGGAAACCTGATACCAAGGTCCGGTCGTAACTCTATTAACTCACGCGAAAGCCAACCTCATTCAGGTATGAATTTATGGTCGGACAAAAATTAGGAACGTCAACCTCCCTTTGGCCAAGTTTACTTGCATCCACCCTAACAAAAGGGAGGGGGCAGTTGTTGACACCTAATTTTAGCCCTCCACGACTAAATTTAATCCTGAGTTTCTTTGATTTTTAATAAAATTAAAATATTTATTTCATCCGAATAAAAATTTATTAAATATATTTTTACGTAATTTTGTTCTTTTAAGTAGTGATTATAATTTATCGTATTCAATTATATGAGATTTTATAATTTTGTTACTTAAATATTTATTTTATAAAATATCAGATTTTAATCAAGGCTTATAGATTCAAATGATTAAAGTTTTGATTTCAATATAATTTACTCTCAAAAAATAATTTATTCGGATAAATATGTGTTTGATTTTATAAAATCAAGAAGCCCGGGATTAAAGAAAGTATTAATTCGCATCAAATTTCAATTTAATTTAGTCAATCTATTAGATTTGGCCATAATTGAAATCAAATTGGCCATAATTGTAATGCAATCCGTCAATTGATTTCTAATTTGGTCAAAATTAAATAAATATGGCAAAATTTTAAATCTCAATTGGGGTTATATTTTAAATAACCTCAAAATTCTCAAAAACTCTCATAACTTCCACCTAATTCCACAAAAAATAATTTCAAATTATACTACATTGTACTATTCCCCCCAACTTTGTCTTTTTCCAATTTTGAAATTCAAAAGTTGTACTACATTGTACAATTTCCCCCTACATTATCTTCCACCGCACCTTATCTTCAATTTTAAAATTTCAAAAACACCCTTAATTATTTTTTTCTCCCACATTGGTGGATGACAAGAAATAAATCCTCATCCTTTCCTATAAATACTTTTCTCCCACATTGGTGGAAGAGAGAAAAAAAATCTCATTCTCTCCTATAAATACTACCATTACTTTGGTAGAAAAGGGGGGAAAAGGAAGAAAAAAAGGCTAGAAAGGTGAAAAAGTTCTTTTTGAGCAAAATAGTTATTTTTATTTAGTAAAGTTTTTTTGTTTCATAGAGTTGGTTGGTTAATCAAGAATTTCAAGTTGTCGGCGACGTTTTTTTGGTGGTGGTTGATTCCGATGAAGTTCGTAGTCTCGTTTTGCTGCCCCCAAAAAGGTAAACACATCTTTCCCCCTTTTTATTATTATTATCGTTTTCTTCTTCATCTTTTTTCTTCTTAATAGTTCGTAGATATAATTTTATTTGCTGGGATTGTATGCTGTAGATGGCGTTAAAGGCTCTAGGATGTTGTGATATTGATATTCTAATTATTTTCATGTTCATAATATAAAAATAAGTTAACAATAGTTGTATGTGTCTTTTTTTTTTAATTTATTCTTTGATTATTTTGGATAAAGTTTCAATCTTTTCTTAAAAGATGTATTTATGCTTTATTTAAACTCATTGTTGTTGGATATATTTGTTTTTAGCATGTAAAGTTATTTTCTTTATATTGAAAAGAATAGTTAATGTTGAATGTTTTGCTTTTTTACCTTATTCTTTGATTATTTTGGTTAAAGTTTAGATCTTTGCTTGAAAAACATAATCATGTCTTGTTTAAACTCATTATTGTTGAATATGTTTATTTTTAGCATGTAAAGTTATTTTCTTTATGTTGAGAAGAATAGTTAATATTGATTGTTTTGTCTTTTGACCTTGTTCTTTGATTATTTTGGATAAAGTTTAGATCTTTACTTGAAAAGTCATACCCATGTCTTGTTTAAACTCATTGTTGGTAGATATGTTTGTTTTTATTATGTAAAGTTATTTTCTTTATGTTGAAAAGAATGGTTAATATTGATTGTTTTGCCTTTTGACTTTATTCTTTGATTGTCATGTGTGAAGTTTTGATCGTTGCTCAAAAGTCAAACTCATGTCTTATTTAAATTTATTGTTGTCGGATATGTTTGTTTTAGCTGTAAAGTTATTTCTTTTATGTTGGAAAAATAGTTACTATTGTTTGTTTCACCTTAATCAAAATAGTAATTGATTAAATCAAGAATGTTTTATTTACTTGTTAATTATTTTAAGGGATCTCCAAAATCTTAATATAAGAGATGAAGTGCTAGCTTTATTTTTCATCCACAATGTTTATTCCTCTTTTTTTCGCATATTTTACATTTGTCAAAATGATGAGAAAGTTCGAATTTTTGTGGCTAAATAGAATTATTTAGATATGTTTGAGTCATGCATAGTATGATTGTGAAATAATATTTTACTTTTAGAAATGCTAAACTTTATTCTAATTTTCTTGCGCCCTTTGGATTGTTATATGTGCTCTTTGTGAGTGTAAAGACTTGATTCGTGTCTCTCATTGATTCATAATATCAAAGGAGAATCAACCATGTCTTAAAAATATAAACCATAGGTCATTACACATTTTTTTCATAAAATTTTGGTTGTAATTTAGATGTATGAATTTTTGTTACTGTTGCCTGAATTGAAATTTAAAGATTCTCTTGCTTGAAAAGTTAACCTTTATTTTCTTTGGTTATATGGATTAGTATCTATGTTTGTTCAATTTTAGAAGTCATGAGTATTTTCCTTGTTGCCTCATCCCTTTACTTTCGCAAGCTTACGTTGTTTGTTTCTTGCATTAATTTATTGAATTTGGCCTTCTTCCTTTTACCTTTATTCATTCTTGTATGAACATAAATCATGAGGCATGTAAGTGGGTGTCTTTGCTTTGCATTTTATTTGTGGACTCTCATTCTTGTGCAAGTGTGCTTATCATTGTCATTCAAAAATTGGTTCTTGATATTTTCTTTTGCTTTGAAATATGTCACTTTTATACTTTGAACGTATATTAATTTCTTTATCTTTTCTTTGCATGCAAAAAAATGTCTCGAGGCCAAATAGATTCCTCTCCTCTTGGATTTTGTAATGGGCCAATGAGGTCTACCCCTTCGAGTCAAGTTCGAAGTTTAAACCTGAGATCCATTACATGGCGTACGAGTGCTAGAAGATAGACGAAGAAGGAAAATAGGTCAAAACCCATTGATGAGGTCACTAAGAGACTTGAAAAGTCTCAATTTTTATTATTGTCTTTTTTTTATTTATTCATTTATTCATTTATTTATTCATTAATTTTGGCTTCGAAGCCAAAGTTGTATTTAATATAGGTGGAGCAAGACTCGAGCCAAAGGCTCGAAAAATAGTTTAGGATAGGTGAAATGGGTCGGAAGCCCAACTAGACTAGGACGGGTCTCGTTGATTTGGGCCCAATGGCCTAAATCCTTTACTTTATCCTCCTTGCCCTTTTATGTGTTTATTTGTTTATTAGTTTTGTTTAAACTTAGTTAAAATCCCTACTAAGTCGCCTAAATCTATTTTACACAAGTCTTTTTTTAAAAAAATTAATCAAATCACTATTTCAACAAATTAATCTGTTCAAAAGTTAATCAACTCTCGGATATATAATCTAGCATAATTCTCAGTCGTATAATATGTATGCAAGAGCAAGAAATGCGCAGACTTAGTCAAAGTGTCTACAACAACCCAAATAAAATCATGATGACAACGCGAAAGAGGCAACTCGGTCTTGAAATCCATATTCACCACCTCCCACTTCCAAGTGGATATCCCAAATTCTTACATCACACCACCAGATTTTTGGTGCTTTACCTTAACCTGTTGGCACGTTACACACTTTGCTACAAACTCAGCTATGTCCTTCTTCATACCATTCCACCAATAGATTTCTCACAAGTCGTGTTATATTTTGGTAGTTCTAGGATGAATAGAATACCGTGCGCCATGCGCTTCAGCCATAATTCTTTGTCTCAAATCGTCAACACACGAAACATACAACCTACCATGCAATCTCAACACACCATCTCCCCCTTCGGAGAAAACCTCTACCTTTTGGTTATGAACTAAATCCTTCAATTTGTCCAAACTAGGATCCCTATCTAGTTTCTTCTTCACTTTTGATACTAAAGAGGATTCAGAACTACTCTGCACCAACGTACTCCCCTCGGCTAAATCAAGCAACCTAACACCCAACCTAGCCAGACAATGTACATCACGAGCTAACTCTTTCTTACCTTCCTCTATATGAGTAACAATACCCATAGACAATCTGCTAAGGGCATCCGCCACTACATTGGCCTTGCCCGGGTGATACAACACACTCATATCATAGTCTTTCAATAACTCCAACCACCTCCTTTGCCTAAGATTCAACACCTTCTGAGTAAATACATACTACAGGCTCTTATGATCAGTAAACACATCAACATGGACACCATAAAGGTAGTGTCTCTATATTTTCAAAGCAAAGACTACAACAGCTAACTCAAGATCACGGGTCAGGTAATTCTTTTCATGCGGTTTCAACTGTCTAGAGGCATAGGATAGAACTTTACCTCTTTGTATCAACACACAACCTAAACCAAATATAGAGGCATCATAATACACCATAAAACCATCAGTACCATCAGGCAAAGTCAAAACAGAGGCTAAAGTAAGTCGAGTCTTCAACTCTTGAAAACTCTTCTCACAGGAATCTGACCATTGGAACTTAACTTTCTTTTGGGTCAATCAGGTCATGGGAGACGCAATATAAGAGAAACCCTCAACAAAATGATGATAATAGCCCGCTAGACCCAAGAAACTCCTAATGTCAGACGGGGAGATAGGCCTTGACCAATTTCTCACAGCTTCTGTCTTTTGGGGATCAACTCTAATGCCTTCGGCTGAAACAATATGACCCAGAAAGGATACAGACCTTAGCCAAAATTCACAGTTACTGAATTTGGTGAACAACTGGTGATCTTTAAGAGTTTGCAAGACAGTTCTAAGGTGATTCGCATGGTCATACTCATTACGGGAGTACACAAGGATTTCATCTATGAACAAAATGACAAACATATCAAGATACTGCTTGAATACTTGATTCATGAGGTCCATGAAGGCTGTATGGGCATTGTTTAGCCCAAAGTACATGACTAGAAACTCAAAGTGACCATAGCGGGTTCGAAAGACTGTCTTTGGAATATCACATTCCCTCACTTTAAGTTGATGATAGCCGGATCTAAGGTCTATCTTGGAGAAATAACTTACACCTTGCAACTGATCAAACAGGTCATCAATTCTTGGAAGAGGATACTTATTTTTGACCGTAACCTTGTTAAGTTGACGATAGTCAATGCACATACGCAAAGAACCATCTTTCTTTCGCACGAATAAGACAGGTGAGCCTCAAGGAGAAATACTGGGACTAACGAAACCTTTGTCTAAAAGATCTTTGAGTTGCTCTTTCAACTCCTTAAGCTCTGCAGGTGCATACGGTTGTTGACACCTAATTTTTGCCCTCCACGACTAAATTTAATCCTGAGTTTATTTGATTTTTAATAAAATTAAAATATTTATTTCATCCAAATAAAATTTATTAAATATATTTGTACGTAAATTTGTCATTTTAAGTAGTGATTATAATTTATCGTATTCAATTATATGAGATTTTATAATTTTGTTACTTAAATATTTATTTTATAAAATATGGAATTTTAATCAAGGCTTATAGATTTAAATGATTAAAGTTTTGATTTAAATATAATTTACTCTAAAAAAAATAATTTATTCGGATAAATGTGTATTTGATTTTATAAAGTTAAGAATCCCGGGATTAAAGGAAGTATTAATTCGCATCGAATTTCAATTTAATTTAGCCAATCTATTAGATTTGACCATAATTGAAATCAAATTGGCCATAATTGTAATGCAATCCATCAATTGATTTCTAACTTGGTCAAAATTAAATAAATATGGCAAAATTTTAAATCTCAATTGGGGTTATATTTTAAATAACCTCAAAATTCCCAAAAACTCTCATAACTTCTACCTAATTCCAAAAAAATAATAATTTTAAATTGTACTACATTGTACTATCCCCCTCCCCCCCCCCCCCAATTTTGTCTTTTTCCAATTTTGAAATTCAAAAGTTGTACTACATTGTACAATTTCCCCCATATTATCTTCCACCTCACCTTATCTTTAATTTTAAAATTTCAAAAACACCCTTAATTATTTTTCTCCCACATTGGTGGATGACAAGAAATAAATCCTCATCCTTTCTATAAATACTTTTCTCCCACATTGGTGGAAGAGAGGAAAAAATTTCATTCTCTCCAATAAATACTACCACTACTTTGGTAGAAAAGGGGGAAAAAGGAAGAAAAAAAAAAGTCTAGAAAGGTGAAAAAATCCTTTTTGAGCAAAATAGTTATTTTTATTTAGTAAAAATTTTTTGTTTCATAGAGTTGGTCGACTAATCAAGAATTTCAAGTTGCCGGATGTTTTTTTGGTGGTGGTTGATTCCGATGAAGTTCGTATTCTCGTTTTGCTGCCCCCAAAAAGGTAAACACATCTTTTCCCTTTTTTATTATTATTATCGTTTTCTTCTGCATCTTTTTTCTTCTTCATAGTTCGTAGATATAATTTTATTTGCTGGGATTGTATGTTGTAGATGACATTAAAGGCTCTAGGACGTTGTGGTATTGATATTCTAATTATTTTCAAGTTCATAATATAAAAATAAGTTAACAATAGTTGTATGTGTCTTTTTTTTTTAAAATTTATTCTTTGATTATTTTGGATAAAGTTTCAATCTTTTCTTAAAAGATGTATTTATGATTCGTTTAAACTCATTGTTTTTGGATATATTTGTTTTTAGCATGTAATGTTATTTTCTTTATGTTGAAAAGAATAGTTAATGTTGAATGTTTCGCTTTTTCACCTTATTCTTTGATTATTTTAGATAAAGTTTAGATCTTTAATTGAAAAACATAATCATGTCTTGTTTAAACTCATTATTGTTGAATATGTTTATTTTTAGCATGTAAAGTTATTTTCTTTATGTTGAGAAGAATAGTTAATATTGATTGTTTTGTCTTTTGACCTTGTTCTTTGATTATTTTGGATAAAGTTTAGATCTTTACTTGAAAAGTAATACCCATGTCTTGTTTAAACTCATTGTTGGTAGATATGTTTGTTTTTATTCTGTAAAGTTATTTTCTTTATGTTGAAAAGAATGGTTAATATTGATTGTTTTGCCTTTTGACTTTATTCTTTGATTGTCATGTGTGAAGTTTTGATCGTTGCTCAAAAGTCAAACTCATGTCTTATTTAAATTTATTGTTGTCGGATATGTTTGTTTTAGCTGTAAAGTTATTTCTTTTATGTTGGAAAAATAGTTACTATTGTTTGTTTCACCTTAATCAAAATAGTAATTGATTAAATCAAGAATGTTTTATTTACTTGTTAATTATTTTAAGGGATCTCCAAAATCTTAATATAAGAGATGAAGTGCTAGCTTTATTTTTCATCCACAATGTTTATTCCTCTTTTTTTCGCATATTTTACATTTGTCAAAATGATGAGAAAGTTCGAATTTTTGTGGCTAAATAGAATTATTTAGATATGTTTGAGTCATGCATAGTATGATTGTGAAGTAATATTTTACTTTTAGAAATGCTAAACTTTATTCTAATTTTCTTGCGCCCTTTGGATTGTTATATGTGCTCTTTGTGAGTGTAAAGACTTGATTCGTGTCTCTCATTGATTCATAATATCAAAGGAGAATCAACCATGTCTTAAAAATATAAACCATAGGTCATTACACATTTTTTTCATAAAATTTTGGTTGTAATTTAGATGTATGAATTTTTGTTACTGTTGCCTGAATTGAAATTTAAAGATTCTCTTGCTTGAAAAGTTAACCTTTATTTTCTTTGGTTATATGGATTAGTATCTATGTTTGTTCAATTTTAGAAGTCATGAGTATTTTCCTTGTTGCCTCATCCCTTTACTTTCGCAAGCTTACGTTGTTTGTTTCTTGCATTAATTTATTGAATTTGGCCTTCTTCCTTTTACCTTTATTCATTCTTGTATGAACATAAATCATGAGGCATGTAAGTGGGTGTCTTTGCTTTGCATTTTATTTGTGGACTCTCATTCTTGTGCAAGTGTGCTTATCATTGTCATTCAAAAATTGGTTCTTGATATTTTCTTTTGCTTTGAAATATGTCACTTTTATACTTTGAACGTATATTAATTTCTTTATCTTTTCTTTGCATGCAAAAAAATGTCTCGAGGCCAAATAGATTCCTCTCCTCTTGGATTTTGTAATGGGCCAATGAGGTCTACCCCTTCGAGTCAAGTTCGAAGTTTAAACCTGAGATCCATTACATGGCGTACGAGTGCTAGAAGATAGACGAAGAAGGAAAATAGGTCAAAACCCATTGATGAGGTCACTAAGAGACTTGAAAAGTCTCAATTTTTATTATTGTCTTTTTTTTATTTATTCATTTATTCATTTATTTATTCATTAATTTTGGCTTCGAAGCCAAAGTTGTATTTAATATAGGTGGAGCAAGACTCGAGCCAAAGGCTCGAAAAATAGTTTAGGATAGGTGAAATGGGTCGGAAGCCCAACTAGACTAGGACGGGTCTCGTTGATTTGGGCCCAATGGCCTAAATCCTTTACTTTATCCTCCTTGCCCTTTTATGTGTTTATTTGTTTATTAGTTTTGTTTAAACTTAGTTAAAATCCCTACTAAGTCGCCTAAATCTATTTTACACAAGTCTTTTTTTAAAAAAATTAATCAAATCACTATTTCAACAAATTAATCTGTTCAGAAGTTAATCAAAAGATGTTTTCAAACAGTCCGGATAAGCGCAAGTTAGCGGACGTTTTAGGTACCTAACACCTTCCTAAAACGTTAATAGGAACCACTTACTCGGAATCTTCAAAACTTAAAACGATTTTTCTGTTTTGAATCGTTTGAAGTAACTCTCCAAAGGTTTCTTAATTCCTTTTCAAAATTAAGTGGTGACTCTCAAAAAGTCAAAATTTCCGCAAAACGATGGTATGGCAGAATTAAAATAGGTCGAGTGTCGGGAAGAAGGTCGATATCAAATTCTATCTATCTATCGGGAGGTACCCCTGGGAGATCTTCCGGAAAAACATCTGGAAAGTCATTAACAATATCGACTGACTGAATAGTTGGAGTCGCAGACTGAGTGTCTTTGACTCTAACTAGGTGATAGATGCAACCTTTTGATATTAACTTTCTGGCTTTGGGATAGGAGATAAAATGACTCTTGAGAGCTACCGAACTCCTGAACCACTCAAAAACTGGTTCATCAGGGAACTAAAACTTGACCACACGGGTACGACAGTCTATAGATGCATACCAAAATTGAAGACAATCCATACCCAGAATAAGGTCAAAACCCACCATGTCTAACTCTATCAAATCAACATGTATGACTCTATGAAGGGCAGCAACAGGGCAATCTCTATACACTTGTTTAGCAACAACTGACACCCTTACTGGTGTAGAAACTAGGAAAGGCTCGAGAATCTTTTTGGGACTCATTTTGAAATTCACAGCTACAAGTGGGGTCATATAAGATAGGTTTGATCCAGGGTCCAACAACACATAAAAATTAAGATAAAAGACACGGAGCACACTAGTAACAACATCAAGAGAGTCCTCCTTCTCCCGACGGGATAGTAAGGCATAGAATCTGTTCTGGCGCTGACCACCAGCAGTGCTAGATGAAGCGCCCTGAGCAGGGGCGGGATGGGGTACATAAGCTGGTGCACTAGTAGCTTGTGCTTGAGGTTGGGCATCTCTATTTCCCTGTCTAGCATAGGACAATCTCTAAGTCTGTGGCACTGCTTGCCACAACCAAAACAACCTCTCAGGTCTTCGAAAAACTCCCTGAGAAGATTTGTACTACATTTAGCACAAGAAGGATAATGGGGCCTGTTACCAACACTGTTCTGCGACCCAGACATGAAAGACCTACTTCCTTGCTCCGGCCTGCCTCTAGGTGCGGGAGCACTAGCTGATAAAGGCACTGGAATAGATGGACGTCTCTGAAACTGAGGGCGGTTCCCTCCATGGAGCCTAGGCTAACTATACACCTGTTGCTCAGACCTAGCCCTCTTGTTACCCCTTATCCTATCTCTCTCTCTTAGCTTATTTGCCTCAATCTGCTGGGCACACATCATCAACCTAGCCAGATGCATATCCTTATGCAGCATCGCAGCCCTACACTCTTTTAACACCAACCCAGAAACGCCTGTCACAAATTTACTCATACAATTCCGGGCATCAGAAATCAGATAAGGAGCATACTTGTCCAACTGATTAAACTTCAAGAAGTACTCCTTAACAGTCATGGAGCCCTGCCTTAAGTTCATGAACTCCTCAATCTTTGCCTCCCTCATCTTAAGCGGAAAGAACTTATCCAAGAACGTATCTTAGAATATTTTCCACGTCATAGGAGCGACATTCTCACCTCTACCCTTCCTCCACGATTCAACCCAGTCATAAGCAATGTCCTTCAGCCTGTAGGACGCCAACTCAACACTTTTCTCCTCAGAAATATGCATTACCCGAGTGATCATTTTTACTTCCTCCAAGTACAACTGTGGGTCCTCATCTGCCTTGGACCCATAAAACTCAGGCGGATTCATCCGTATAAAGTCACAAATCCTAGCCACGGCCATATCACCTCCCTGTTGATTAGCAACTGGGGCCTGTTTATTGGCTCGAACATTAGCGGTGACTGCTTGGGCTAACGCCTGAAAGGCCGCCTGAAACTCAGCATAGGACACTGTATCATTCAGAGGATCAACAAGTGGGGGTTGCTCATTATTGTTTTCGTGGACATTCGCTCTTTGAAGAGACATTTTCTGAAAATAGAAGCGCACGAATCATTAGTTAAGAGGGACAACTGTAGGCATAATAGAATCTGAAAGAAGAAATAACTTTTTCCTAAAACGTCTCGTAGCCTCTTGCTCATAGATGTGGCACGCTACACACCGATGATCAAGACTCTACTCAACGCGGCTTGTCAGACTTCGTAGGACTCCTTAACAACCTCAGGCTCTGATACCAAGTTTGTAACGACCCAAAATTACCTCCTGGGATGTCACATGGTGCTTAAGAATACAAGTAGTCCCAAGCTAACCCTTTGAGTCGGTTTTTACTAATAACACCTATTTCAAGATGAAATAATTCAAACACTAGCATAGTCATATCATAAGAAAGGAAAGATGGGGATAAATACTAGGTCCAAATGACCACAATACTAGAAATCTCAACACAACCACAATTACACTTCACTTGACACGCTCTACGACTTAGACTACGAGGAAACTTTATATAGTCTTACATCCCAACACAATGTCCCTGTCCCCCTCTTCATTTAAGAGACAATGAAAATATGACTACCATCTTCTCTTAATATGCATGTCCTCCACCAACACACTACCATCCTCTTTCTTAATACACTTCACTTGATCAAGGTCCCGCCCCTTCCTCTCCCTAGCCTTAACAAGCCTAAACAACCTTTTTTCTCCGTCTCTCCCTTGTAACCCCTCATACAAGCTCTTAAATGCTGCCATCTTTGCAGTCATGACTGCTAACTTGGCCTCTCTCCTAGCTAACTTGTACTCCTCCCTATTTACCTGCTTATCCTCTTCATCCTTACTCTCTACCAACTTAGCATACACCCCCTTCTTAGTCTCCACTTTATTCTTAACTTCTTCATTCTACCACCAGTCCCCCTGAATCTGACCAGCCTGGCCCCTAGAGACACCCAACACCTCTCTAACTGTCTCCTTGATGCACCTAGCCACTCTATCCCATATAACATCCATGCCCCCTACACTCCCACACCTCCAACTTTGCCACCTTCTCCTCTATCTCCAGCACACTCACCGACGTCAAGCCACTCCACTTAATCCTAGCTCAGCCTTCCCCACCCATCTCTTCCTATCATTTTTTAAACCCAGGTCCATCACTAAAATCCTGTGCTGGGTCAAAAGGTTCTCACTTGAAATAACCTTACAATCCCGACACAACACCCTATCCTCTTTCTTAAGCAACAAAAAGTCAATCTGGGTCTTACCTATTGCGCTTCGTTAGGTGATCCTCCTTCTTTGGAAAGCTCGAATTCATTACCACCATCCCAAAGGCCCTCACAAAATCCAACAAAGCCACTCCCTCATCATTCTTCTCCCAAAAACCATACCTATCATGCACATCACCATAGCCTCCCGGTAACACCCCTATGTGACCATTAAAATCTCCTGCTATCATAATTTTCTCAGAGCTAGGCATGTCTCTCACCACCTCATCCAAAGCCTCCCAAAACCGCTTCTTCTTCTCTCCATCCAAGCCCACCTACGATGCATAAACACTATACACATTCAGCGTACACCTCCAATGACCAATTTAATAGACATCAACCTATCGTTGATCCTCTTCACCTCCACTACCTGCTCTCTAAGCTCTTCATTTACTAAGATGCCTACTCCATTCCTACGCCTATCGCCTCTCGAGTACCAAAGCTTGAACCCATCCACATCCCTAGCCTTACACCTTACGCACTTAGTCTCTTGGACATATGCAATATTAATCTTCCTCGTTCTAAGAATCTTTACAAGCTCTATGGACTTACCTTGAAGGGTCCCTATGTTCCAAAACCCCATCCTCAACCTATCAACTCTCAAGTTGTATCTACCTCTACCGCCCCTCGCTCCATACCTCAAACTTATCCTAACACCGAACTTAGCCCCCACCCCAAACCAGCCCTTCCCTCAACCCCCACCCCCAAACCCTTTCCACCCTCATCCCCCACCTCAACACCAGCCCCCCAACCCCCTTGGACATGGCCCTACTCTATCATCAATGCCGAAAGCCACTATTCAAAAAGAAATACAAAGAATGATAAAAACATAAACAAAAACAGAACACAAACAAGAACTAACAACAGTAAATATGTAGCACACTGTCAGGTCCAAAAACAACAAAATAAAATAATAAGAATGCAAGGCAAGTCACCAATCCAATACAACAGGCAATCCCAAAAAATTAAAGCAAGTCAAGATACAAAAAATAATATGCGAAAGTAAATAGCAAAGTTCAGAAGTCACTGGATTATCTTATAGACCACTTTATCCTCTCTTGCGTGGTATGCTGGATCCCGGTAATTTATTGCGGAAATTGGTCACCGAAATATTATCAAGAAGGGTATCGTTAGAATCATTAACTTGTACGGGAATAAGCTGAAGGGGAAAGTTCCTCCATCGTTGATCAATTGCAGAAATTTGGAATTCCTTGATTTAGGCAACAATGAGTTGAATGACACATTTTCAATTTGGTTAGGAGGCCTTCCTGATTTGCAGATATTAAGCTTCAAATCAAATAAGTTGCACGACCCTATAAGTGATTCAAGGATAAACAACTTGTTTGCTCAAATTCGAGTAATAGATCTCTCATCCAATGGATTTAGTGGAAATTTACCCATGAGCCTTTTTGAGAATTTTCAACCTATGAAAATCATTGGTGAGAACAGTGGATCCCAAGAGTATATAGCAGATTATTATGCTAGTTATTACGCGAATACTTTGATAGTTACAACAAAGGGACTAGATCTGGAACTTCCTCGACTTTTGACTACATACATGATTATCGATCTCTCAAGGAATAGATTTGAAGGTCATATCCCAAGTATTATTGGAGATCTCGTTGGACTCCGTGTGCTGAACCTATCTCATAATGTCTTGGAAGATGTTATACCAGCATCATTGCAACATTTATCCGTACTTGAATCATTGGATTTGTCATCCAACAAAATAGTCGGTGAAATTCCACAACAGCTTGTATCCCTCAAATCACTTGTAGTCTTAAATCTCTCTCATAATCATCTCGTTGGATGCATTCCCCAAGAAAAATAATTTGATACGTTTGAGAACAGCTCATACCAAGGAAATGATGGGTTACGTGGATTTCCACTCTCAAAAGATTGTGGTAGCAATGATGGGGTACCGCAAGCGACAACTCCAGTTGAGCTAGATAATGAAGAAGAAGAAGAAGGAGGAGATTTGATCAGTTGACAAGTGGTTCTCATGGGTTTTGGTTGTGGTCTGGTTATTGGACTGTCCATAATATACATAATGTTGTCAACTCACTATCCAGTCTAGTTTTCGAGGATGGTTGTAAAATTTGAACATAAAATTGATTCGATAATGAAAAGATATTAGTGCGTAACTTCCAGGTATTCAACTTAAGAAGTTACAAACACAACAAAACTAGAAGCAAAATTTATGCCTAAAATTGACTTTACAAATATATATAAACTAGACAATGAAACTAGCTAAGATGGTCTGCATTTTCCATAGTTGAAGCATATGTTGTGCGTTTTTTTTTGGTTTTGGCATTCCAACAGATTTTCAACATTTTGGGTTGGATTTACCGGTTTGTCTGTCCTACATAACTAATTCTCGTTAACCACCTTTCGTATAGATCATCGAATCAATACCTTATATACTGTATTATGATCACTTCTTATAGATAAAAAGTTCATAAAACTTTATTTTACCGAAAAACAAGAAAGAATTTCTAATTGATGTACACCGTAAAGACCATTCTACTTCCCACCCGAAAGAACAACTCATTAGCTAGCTTGACTAGTGATAGTGAGCCTATGAACTACAATTTGTACTTTTCACTTATGAAATTTAATTTAATGTGTAATTTATTAATTTGGATAGAACCAATATATAAATTATTAAATCGTGAATCAATCGTTACTTTAAACGAGGGATCTTAAGTTTTCTAGCCTTCTCAGCGACAACCTGCATTCGGATATAATAGCACTGTAAGGGATATGTCCAGTTTTTAGTATAGGAATAACCTCTTTGATTTTGAGTCCGTGGAGATTTCTAGTGGTGTCAAGTTGTTCTCCGCTACAATTTTTAAACACTGCATAGCAACTAGTAACTCGATTATGTTGTTAGTTGCGTTAGGCATGTCTCTCATACATCCGATAACCCATTCTCCGATCCCTACTATTCATAATCACACCCGTTGTACCTCCTATCCCATGGTTAGAGAGGGAAGAGCCATCAATGTTAAGTTTCTTTCTATATGTCTAGCTGGAACTGAACTGTCTTCCAGCAGTTGTTCCATTCTTGATTCTTGTTAGTCCCTTATACGTATCTATATATCTCATTAGCATAGAGTTATCCCGTTAGATAATGAAGTCGTTTTCTTTTTTCTTTTTGCAGATAAAAAACTTGCTTCTGATCCCATTTGGCCGAACTTTTTCACTCTAAAATGTGTCCTTTTTCCAAGAAAAAAAGTAACCTTTCTGCACATTATCAAACCAATGATGTTTACCTTAAGAGTATAGGATGTATACACCATCTTTGTGTGGAAAGGTACAACGGTTGTGATTATGAATAGTAGTGATCAGAGAATGGGTTATCGAATGTATGAGGGACATGCCTAACGCAACTAACAACATAATCAAGTGACTAGTTATTATGCAGGGTTTAAAAATTGTAGCGGAGAACAACTTGACGCCACTAGGAATCTCCATGGACTCAAATTAAAGACTGCTAAAAAGGGGACATATCCCTTACAGTGCTAAGAAATCCAGGAGGTATACCGCAAAAACAAGGTTGCTGATATCCTATCATAGGAAAGAGGCAAAGAAGAAACTTTTGAAAATGTTAAGACATTAATTACAGCAACAACAAATGGGGTCTGACGAGGATAGTGTCTACGTATACCTTACCATTACCTTCGCTCACGTGCAACAAATAGTGAAGAAAGCGTAGTAATCAACAAGGAAAGCAGTGTAAAGCCTACAAGAAAAGGACAGTAACAACATCGAAAAGCGAGCACACATAGGCTTGTAGTTTATCTTTGTATACGTGCTTAAGTAGTAATCCCTCCGTTTCACAATAAGTTAATTATTGAATTTAGGCACACATGTTAAGAAAAAAAAAGTAAAGACATAAATTTATCACGTTTTTTCATTTTTACCCTCTTCAAAAAGTAAAGACACATGACATCACTCCCAATGCACATTTAATGGAGGATAAATTTGGAAAAAAATTTCAACATTTATCTTGAATTGTGAACTATTCACTTATTTTGAAACACTAAAATTGCTCTAACAATTTACTTATTGTGAAACGGAGGGAGTAATATCCTTTTAATCAAAAAAACAAGGCTGAAGATTATTTAGGTTAATGCAAGAAAAAATAATTTTCATGACTTATAATGAATAAAGTTTAGTGATCATTCTTGATATTGACCATACTTATTTAAATGTGTTGTTTCAGTTACATTAATTATACAAAAAAAAAAAAAGAATTTCATGACACAAGAATTGAAGCAAAATCAAATTCTCCTACATGCCTAATTTTCTTTTATGGTTGTGTTATCATCAGCTTATGGACAATATTGTACCATGCAGAATAACATCTTGAGGGGAGTCACATATTTAATGACATCTTTGTCTATGATAAGGTGTCAGACAAAATGCATGTGTTATTACAAGTGAGGGACCTTTTGTGGTGTTGCTTGTTTGTCTCTACCTCAAGTGGAGGGACAAATTTAATAATTATATCTATTATAAAATAATTTAATAATTATATTTATTTACTAAATAATCTACTAAAAATATGTAACAAAAGTAAAGAAAAGATGTCTATAAATTGCTCGAAACAATAGAGTAGTAGTGAAATAAAGAATATAATTATTGTACATTTATGATAAATAAATTTTTAAGGTTTTTTGGTTTTACTTTTTTTTTGATTTGTTAAATTTGATCGGTAGACTTTATCAAACATATGTAAATAAAAAGGATCATTTTTAATAACAGTGGATCAAAACTGCTCAAAAGTATATTTGATAGGTTATTTTGAACCTATTCTCAAACATAGGAGATCTATTTTGTTTTATCCCACATTTTAGGTAGTTTTTTAACCAAATTTTGTTAAAGTAACTTTTGTAAAAGATGAAGCAAAGTTTAATAATTTTTATATAACAAAATAAAAAATAATAACTATTGTGCAACAAACCCAAAATTGGATGACCACCCATTAAAATTTACTCCATGGAAAGAGAAGTTAAGAATAAGAGAATAGTTGCGTTTGTGTGTTTGTTAGTTGGAGCCTTGGAGGGTTGGTGAGGGAACCAAAACAAAGAGCTATCTGTCATAATGTTGTCTAAAATTGACTGACAGAAAAATGCATTGACTCGAGATGTCTTTACATTGAATATACAGATCTGATTGACTTGATAAGTTGACACGTCAAATGATTAATTCTAAATTGTCATTTTTGCACTATATATGTATATAACTCATCAAAATCATTGAATAGATACACAAAGCACACATTTCTTATCTGCCAACTTAATTAGTTTTGATCATTTTAGTGCTACAATGAATTGTGTAAAACTTGTACTATTTTTTATGCTATATTCCTTTCTCTGTCAACTTGCTTTCTCCTCATCCTTACCTCATTTGTGCCCCAAACATCAAGCTCTAGCCCTTCTACAATTCCAGCAAATGTTTACCATTAATCCTAATGTATCTCATAATTGTTACAGCCCAACAACTGGTCTTTCATGGAACAAGAGCACAGATTGTTGCTCATGGAGTGGAGTTTATTGTGACGAAACGACGGGACAAGTAATTGAGGTTGACGTTTTTTGCAGAGGACTTCAAGGCAAATTTCATACCAACAGTAGTCTGTTTCAGCTCTCCAATCTCAAACGCCTGGATTTATCTTATAATGATTTTTCTGGATCGCTCATTTCACCTAAATTCGGTGAGTTATCTAGCTTGATGTATCTTGATTTGTCGTATTCGGGTTTTACAGGTCTAATTCCAGCAGAAATCTCTCACCTTTCTAAATTGCAAGTTCTTAGTATACAGACTGTTGGTTGTCTTAGATTTGGGCCTTACAATTTTGAACTGCTCCTTAAGAACTTGACCAAATTAACAGATCTTGACCTTTACTCTGTGAACATCTCTTCCACCATTCCTTTAAATTTCTCTTCTTATTTAGCATCTCTACGGCTTGCACATACACAGTTACGTGGGGTATTGCCCGAAAGGATTTTCCATCTTTCCAACTTGGACTCCCTTGATTTATCATTCAATTCCCTAACTGTTCCAATTCCATCCAACGTAAGTGGGCTTCAAAACCTACAATACATATACTTGTCATCAAACTACTTGAATGGGACAATACCTTCATGGATATTCTCCCTCCGATCACTAGTTATATTAGACTTGAGCAATAACTCTTTCAGTGGCAAAATTCACGAGTTCAAGTCCAAAACATTGGTATCAGTTGTTTTAAAACAAAATCAGCTGCAAGGTCCTATTCCAAAGTCACTCCTAAACCATCCGGGCCTAAATTATCTTATCCTTTCTCAAAATAATTTCAGCGGACAGATTGCTTCAACCGTCTGCTATCTGAAAACACTGAAAGTGCTAGACTTGGGAAGCAATAATTTAAACAGAACAATCCCACAATGTTTGGCTCAGATGAGTGAACTTCAGGTTTTGGATTTAAACAACAATCGTCTCACTGGAACGATTAATACAACTTTTAATACTGAAAATCGACTAATCATCATTAACTTGCATGGGAATAAGCTGAAGGGGAAAGTCCCGCCATCGTTGATCAATTGCAGATATTTGAAATTCCTTGATTTAGGCAACAATGAGTTGAATGACACATTTCCAATTTGGTTGGGAGCCCTACCTAATTTGCATATTTTAAGTTTGAGATCAAACAAGTTGCACGGCCATATAAGCGATTCAAGGACAAACAACTCATTTGATCAAATTCGAGTAATAGATCTCTCATCCAATGGATTTAGTGGAGATTTACCTGTGAGCATTTTTGAGAATTTTCAAGCCATGAAAACAATTGGTGAGAACAGTGGAACCCGAGAGTATGTTGCAGATGAATATTCTGATTTTTACGCGAATGCTTTGATAGTGACAGCAAAGGGACTGGAACTGGAACTTCCTCGAGTTTTGACTACATACATGATTATCGATCTCTCAAGGAACAGATTTGAAGGTCATATTCCAAATATTATTGGAGATTTCGTTGGACTCCGTACGCTGAACCTATCTCATAATGGCTTGGAAGGTATTATACCAGCATCATTGCACCAATTATCCGTACTTGAATCGTTGGATCTCTCATCCAACAAAATAGGAGGTGAAATTCCACATCAGCTTGCATCCCTGACATTTCTTGCGGTCTTAAATCTCTCTCATAATCATCTTGTTGGATGCATTCCCAAAGGAAAACAATTTTATACGTTTGAGAACAGCTCATACCAAGGGAATGATGGGTTACGTGGATTGCCACTCACAAAAGATTGTGGTGGCGATGATGGGGTACCGCAAGCGACAACTCCAGTTGAGCTAGATGAAGAAGAAGAAGAAGGAGGAGATTTGATCAGTTGGCAAGCGGTTCTCATGGGTTTCGGTTGTGGTCTGGTTATTGGACTGTCCATAATATACATAATGTTGTCAACACACTATCCAGTATGGTTTTCGAGGATGGTTGTAAAATTTGAACACAAAATTATTAAAAGAATGAAAAGATATTAACGTGTAACTTCCAGATATTCAACTTAATCTCTTGTTAAGTTCCATTCTTGTTTGTCGCTTAAATGTATCAATCTCATTACTGTATAAAGTTATCCCATTAGATAGTGAAGTCGTTTCTTCTGCAAGTGCAAACTTGCTTCTGATTCCGTTTTGCCTTCAACGCCAACTTTTTCACTCCAAAAGTGTCCTTTTCCCAAGAATGTTATGATAACAAACACAAGCCTATGGGTAAAAAGAGAAATTACGATAGCAAAATTACATTTCATTAACAAGTAAATAAAGAAAAAGTAACCTTTCTGCACATTATCAAACCATTGATGTTTACCTTATCATTCACATTGAAGATGATTGTATCAATCATGAACTTGCTGTGAAAAAAGTTGGATTTTGACTTGGAAGTCAAGGTGTATACACCAACCAACACTATTATTCTAACCAATCAATTTTTTTGGAATTTTGACCTGAAATGTTGTTTTACTCAAATTCTATATACCAATTATTACTCTTTATTCTGACCAATCAAACTTTTCTAAATTTTAGACTTTGACAGGTTTTTGCCAAAGTCTATACACCGGCTAATGCTCTTATAGGCTCTTTTAAGAAGCGGGATCCAGGAGTAACTGGTTAATAAGTTATTGTCAGGTGACTAAGAGATTAGGATTCAAGCCTCAGAAAATAACCCGTGCATAGGGAGAGTTTTAGTGCACCGGACTGTCCTTGCAAAATATAAGTCATGAATTTTCTTCCTTTGTAACTCAGTCAAATTTTAACCAAATGGGGTACCTCTACTATGCTTCAAAAACTAAAAAAATTACCTTTAAGCTGCAAATTCTTGATTTTTTAACCAGGTTTATCTACTATGCTTTTAAAACTAATTTTTTTTTTTTTTTTTTTTACCTTTAAGCTGCAACTTATTGAATTTTAACCAAATGGGGTTTCTCTACTATGCTTTTGAAACTTAAAAAAAAAAAAAAAAAAAAAGTATCCCTTTTTTGGTTCACTGATATCAGTGATTTAATTCGGGTTAGGGGGAAATTGGAATGGTGGTAATTTGGTTATGATAGTAATTTAAATGTTGCATTGGTCCCCAACCTTTTCTTATGTGAAGTTTGTTCCCTAAATAATTGAGATAAGGCACAAGTACCGTCCAAACTATAATGAAATTACTGACATACCTAATTTTTATGGGGTTCGATTACCCCTAAACTCATTTTTTTTTTATTAACGTGATTGTTAAGTAGCAGAATATTTTAATTTACCTTTTAATTTTGGGCATAACTTGGGGTACTTTTGCCTTATCTCATTTTGTTTGAAGAGTGAAACAATGATAAAAGATGATTGCGTTTCCACAAGTAGTGTCTAGAGGGTATTGTGAGAGGTTGAGTAATATTGCTGTCACAATACCGATTGTATTTTCACAAGTAGTGTCTAGAGGGTATTGTAAGTGGTAGAGTGACCATGACCCATTGAGATTCAACCCCTTATCATTTCGATTGGTAAAACTCATCTTTTCTATATTTTGTGCTTCCTTTTGCTGACGTAGCTCTCACGTAGTAGTATAAGTTTGGAAGAAGAAGGGAGGGGGGGGGGGGGGGGGGGGGGGGGCTCTAACAAGACCCTTGTAAAGTTTAGGTGCGTCAATGAATTTTGGGCATAAATTGCCTTATTTCATTTTGTTTGAAGAATGAAACAACGATAAAAGACACCTGTATTTCCATAAGAAGTGTCTAGAGGGTATTGTAAGTGGTAGAGTGATCTTACTGTCACGATCCATTGAGATTCAAGCCTTTGTTGTTTCAATTAGTCCCTAAAAAAGTCCTTTGTCGTTTTGATAGATTGCTTAAAAAAGATAGGGTTATTTAGGGAGGGTAAGTTGTGGGCAGCCTTATACTTATTTTTACGGGTTACAGAACAATTGACTGTCGACAACCTTCTTTCTGTATTCGTATTTGGGACCAACAATGTAAGCGAGCTCACTCATGCAGAGTTTTAAAATAGTTTTTTTATTTTAAAAAGTAAAAAATACATTTTTAATAATAAATTGTGGTTTTTAGTACTTTTATGTAATTTTCCAATTATGTGGAATTTTATTCAAGGAACTTGCGGTCATTCTAGGAACCCATAAACTTCAAATTTTAGATTTGCCTATCGTTGGGTACACAGAAATACATCAAGAACCTGGCACCCAAGCTAGACGCAGAGAAACAAGAAGTGTGTTATATCCTTGAAGTTTTGATGATTCGTAAACTATTTCACAAGGGACCTAATTAATGGTTTATTGTATATCTACGGGACTCGGTCCCATATAAGGTTGTTCTCTGGCGATGACTTGCTTGACCACTGCTGGAAGTTGTACTTTCCTTCAGAAAGTTGGTAGCGTGGTAGTAGAGGAGATGAACCTCGACCAATAGGAAGAAGGCTAGATTTTGTTCTCTCATATAAAAGGATCATCTACATACAATAAAACCTAGTTTTTGAACCTATATCAATCTTGATCTTCTCCATGGAAACAACTGTCCGTTGAACACAACTCATACAACGAACCTGATTAAGTTCTCATTTAAAGTCTTGTAGTATGTTGAGTTTTTGTTTTTATTGCTCTTATATTGTAAATCTACTCCTAATTATAAAGGATAGTATATGTGTTGCTTGTCCGAGTCTTAGCTCAAGTAGAAGCAGCTAGAGTTAGTTGTTCAAGTCGTTAGTTGGCGAAGTGTTTGTTATCATCACTTGTGGTGTTGAGTCCTGGGTAGAGCTGCCTAGAATCCTGGTGGTAGGTCGTAGTTTTTACTTCCCTCAAGCAAGGAAGTTTTCACGTAAAGTTAGTGTCTTCTTTACGTTATTGCATTTAGCTTGATATTATATTAGTTTGTGTAATTAAAAAAAAAGATAACTTCATAAATTTATACTTTGCAGTCGATTCCAATTAGCAAACTAATAATCAGGCTGAACATGTAACAAAAATTCAAACTAAAGAAGTAAAAATTTCCCTTTGCATCCCAGCAACTCAATAGATTTCGTCCTACAAATTTCCAAAAATGAAGAATTAAAGTTGACAGCTTTAAGGTGTTGGGTTCAAGGTATATGTGAATGGAAAATGGAGGAAAAATAGCGGAGAGAAGGGAGACACTAATTTAGAAAGTGTACTCCCCAAATTAGAAAGTTCACTCTTTCTCCCACATTGGTGGAAGAAGAGAGCTTGTGAGTGTTTAAAATAAGGAACACTAACTCCATATGGTGAGGCAAGAAATAAGAGATACCTCACGCTGTCGTCGTCGTGCGCTCGGCTTTGACTTCAAATTTGGAAAATGATCTCTCGATGAGATCTAAAATGTGGGCGCATTTTCAACGCAACGCATATTATGAAGGGATGCGACTCTTCGAGAAGAGGCACACTATTTTGAATTACGGACGCAGTTCAAATACAGAAGCTCACTAGAATATGCAAAATGTCATCTGTGGCTGCAGTTCCAGCATAGTCTGGGTGCGCCTTTCTGCTGAACCAATGCATCCTTTCTGAAAGAATACACTTAAGGCTATAAATACCTGCTATTTTCCTCAGGTACTGTAATCAGTTTTGATAGCAAAAACACTTCTATACTTAATAAAAACTCTGTGTGATCATTAAGCTGTCGAGTGAGTTCGTAGAATCCTATAATTTGAGGTACCACTATTGTTCGGATTGTAGGCCATTTTATCCTGGGAGGAAGATTCCATAACCTCGGGTACAGTGAGGGAAATTATTCCTTAAGGACACTCCGTGAAGTCGGGGGACTTGACCTTAAATTCTGTTTCATCTATTTTTTGAAATCTAACACACTTCTTAAATAGATTATTAGTAATCTTGTGTTGAAGGTGTTAAAGAACTTCAAAGGTGTTCTTGCTTATACATGAACTATTGTTAAAGTTGGTGTTGCATTTATACATATTCTTGTACCCGAAACTACACATAATATAACAATCTTAAGGAATAATTTTTGCAGAATCTGTATTGCTTGTTTTTGGAGATTAAAGCTTTAAGCTTTCTACTCCGTTTGAACTTAACTAGTGATTCGAAGACATAAAATCTTCATCACAAGTTAAAGATCATTCGGTTGAGATTGGAAGTCATAAAAACTTCATCGTTAACTAGAAACAAGGAGAAGAGCTTAAAGTTGCTTAACTTTATAAGTAGTATTCTGATAATACTAAATTTTGTTATCTTGTGGTGACAGGAAAAATGATTAACAAAAGTTAAATGCAAGATATGGCTACGACTGTGGGGGGCAACTAGTATTGCCTCAACAAGTCGAGAAAATGCTCCGCAACTAATGGCACCTGCGGAGAAGCTCAAAAAATTTGCAGGCATTGACTTTAAGCGATGGCAGCAAAAAATGTTTCTTTACCTCTCCACTCTATGGCTTCAAAGGTTCACTAGTGAGGATGCTCTTGAGGTGCCTGAGGGAACCTCGGACAAAAAGCATTTCATTATTGTAGAGGCTTGGAAATACTCGGACTTCCTTTGCAGGAATTATATATTGAGTGGTCTCCAAGACGACCTCTACAATGCTTACAGTGGAACTAAGACATCGAGGGAATTGTGGGGGGCACTAGAACGAAAATACAAGACAAAAGATGTGGGAATTAAGAAATTTTTTATTGCAAGGTTCCTGACTTTAAAATGATAGATAGAAAATCGGTTGTCTCTCAAGTGTAGGAATTGCAAGTAATCATCCACGATCTTCTCGCGGAAGGTATATCTTTGAAAAATACCTTAGTTAAACAAATTGAAAATTTTCTTAGTACTCATATATACTGTTTTGTAGGTTTGATTATGAATGATGCATTTCAAGTAGCAGCGACTATTGAAAAGCTACCACCTATGTGGAAAGACTTTAAAAACTACTTGAAGCACAAATGCAAGGAGATGACTGTCAAAGATCTTATTTTCCGACTACATATTGAAAAGGATAATAAGGCTACCGAGAGAAGGTCAAAAGGGAATTCTATAATTAATGAAGAACATATTGTAGAAGATGACCAAAACAATTCTAAGAAAAGGAAGAAAGTTAAACAAGGAAGCAATCAATCCAAGAAGAAATTCAAGGGAAAGTGCGTCAACTGTGCTAATATTGGACATAAGTCCACGGATTATCGTGCCCCTAAGAAAGGTAAGAAAATGGATCAAGAAAATATGATTGAGTCCAACAAATAAAGTGATGATCTGTGTGTTATGTTTTCAGAATGCAACTTGGTGGGGAATCCTCGCGAGTAGTGGATGGATTTTGGTTCCACCCGCCATGTTTGTGCTAACAAAGATTTGTTTTCGTCATTTACTCTTGCTCAAGTAGAAGAAATAATCTACATGGCTAACTCTGCTATGGCTAAGGTAGAAGAAACAGGAAAAGTAGGATTGAAAATAACTTTAGGAAAGGTCTTGACACTTAACAGTGTCTTGTATGTTCCAGAGTGACATAGGAACTTAATTTTTGTTTCACTTCTAGACAAGAATGGATTCAAATGTGTAACCGTTTCTGGAAAAACTGTAATTAGCAAAGGAAAAGTGTATGTAGGAAAAGGCTATCTCACCGAGGGTCTTTATAAGATGAATGTTGAAATAAATAAAAGTTCAAATTCTTCTTACTTGCTTGAGTCTTATAATTTATGGCATGAAAGTTTAGGTCATGTTAATTACAAAACGTTACAAAAACTGATTAACTTAGAAGTTTTGTCAAACTTTAAGTGCAATAAATCAAAGTGTCAGACGTGTGTGGAATCAAAGTATACAAAGCGTCTTTATAAGTCCGTTGAAAGGAATTCCAATCTCTTAGACTTAATACACACTGACATTTGTGATATGAAGTCAACACCATCTCGTGGTGAAAAAAAGTATTTTATAACTTTTATTGACAATTGCACTAGATACTGCTATCTCTACTTGCTAAATAGTAAGGATGAAGCAATAGATGCGTTTACGCAATATAAAACTGAAGTTGAAAATCAGTTAGAGAAAAAGATCAAAATGATAAGAAGTGATAGGGGCGAAGAATATGAATCTCCCTTTGAGTAAATATGTGTAGAGAATGGAATCGTCTATTAAACTATGGCCCCGTATTCACCTCAATCTAACGGAATTGCGAAAAGAAAAAACCGAACATTGAAGAAAATGATAAATGCCTTACTTATAAGTTCTGATTTACCACAAAACTTGTGGGGGGAGCCTATCCTTATAGACAATCGTATACTCAATAGAGTTCCCATAGTAAGACACAATCAATTCCTTATGAAAAATGGACAGAAAGAAAACCTAACTTGAAATATTTCAAAGTGTCGGGGTGTCTAGCAAAGGTTCAAGTTCCAATGCCTAAAAGGGTTAAGGTAGGACCTAAGACGGTGGACTGTGTGTTCATAGGATATGCTAAAAGTAGTAAAGCATGTCGAGTTTTGGTTCATAAATCCGAACATTCGTATATAAATGAAAATACGGTAATTGAATCAGATAATGCTGGATTCCTTGAAAACATTTATCCGTATAAAACTAGACATGAACAGTTTAGTGGAGGATCTAAACGACCTCGAGATGAACCAAGTGAGAATGTACATAATGAAGAGAATTCAAGATGTATTACACGTCAAAGAACTTCTACTACGTTTGGATCAGATTTTGTAACATTTCTCTTAGAAAATGAGCCTCAAACATTTAAAGAAGCGATGTCGTCTTCAGAATCATCCTTTTGGAAAGAGGCAGTCAATAGTGAGATTAATTCAATCTTAAGTAACCATACGTGGGAATTGGTTGATCTTCCTCCAGAAAATAAACCTTTAGTTTCTAAATGGATCTTCAAAAGAAAAATAAAAATAGATGGTACTATTAACAAATACAAGGCAAGACTTGTAGTAAAAGGCTTTAAGAAAAAAAAAGGCGTTGATTACTTTGATACATACTCGCCAGTAACAAGGATAACATCGATTCGAATGTTAATTGCCTTGGCAGCAGTATATGATCTTGAAATCCATCAAATGGATGTAAGAACCACATTCCTAAATGGAGAATTGGAGGAAGAAATTTACATGAAAAAACCTGAGGGTTTTGTGGTTCCAGGAAAGGAGAATAAGGTGTGTAAACTTATTAAGTCATTGTATGGACTAAAGGAAGCACCTAAACAATGACATGCGAAGTTTGACCAAACCATGTTGGCAAACAGGTTCAAAATAAATGAATGTGATAAATGTATTTATATTAAAGACACTCCAAATAACCAAGTCATTGTGTGTTTATATGTAGATGATATGTTGATCATCAGTAGAGAAATTTCTGACATAAATGGAACGAAACAAATGCTCGAGAGCAAGTTCGATACGAAAGACCTTAGAGTTGCGGATGTGATCTTAGGTATAAGAATTCATAGAAATCCACAGAGGTTGGCATTGTCACAGTCTCATTATATCAAAAGGTACTTGACAAATTCAAGTATATGGAATTCGGTATTGCCAAAACTTCTTTAGATGTGAGCTTTGCACTTCGAAAGAATGAAGGTGAAAGTGACTCATAATTGGAGTACGCAAGATTATTGGGATGTTTAATGTATATAATGAACTATACATGACCAGATATTGTATGCGCTATTAGTAAATTGAGTTGGTACGCGAGTAATCCCACAAAACTCATTGGATAGCAATGAAAAGAGTTTTGGGATATCTTAAATACACTCAAGATCATACTTTGCATTATAATAAATATCTCGCAGTACTTGAAGGATATAGTGATGCAAATTGGATCACTAGATCGAACGAAGTAAAATCCACGAGTGGATATGTATTTACTATCGGTGGAGGTGCAGTCACTTAGAAATCATCCAAACAGATACGTATTGCTCGCTCTACAATGAAATCTGAATTTATGGCATTAGATAAAGCCGATAAAGAAGCAGAATGACTTCAGAATTTCTAGGAAGATATTCCTTATTGGCCTAAACCAGTGGCACCAGTATGTATACACTGTGATAGCCAAAGCGGCAATAGGTAGGGCAAGGAGCATGATGTATAACGGCAAGTCTCGTCACATATGACGGAGACATAATAACATTAGAGAACTTCTCTCTAGTGGAATTATCACTGTTGACTATGTAAAGTCAAAGGATAATATGTCAGATCCACTTACAAAATGCCTATCTAGAGATGGAGTAGAAAGGACATCCAAGGGAATGGATTTTAGGCCTGGACAAGTCAGCATGGCGGTAAATCTACCTAGCAGAATGGAGATCCCAAGAGCTAGGTTCAAAGAGATCAAACAAAGTTGTGTCTTATAGGTTCAACATTGTTGATTACCCAACCCATTCTCATGATGTAGACACCGTTTAGTAAACAAGGATAAGACATAAGGTGAAAAGTCTTTTAATGATTATCCAAGTTTGGCAGATTTGACCAAATAGTTTAATCTATATGATTGAACATTTAGAAGTCATCTATGTGAGGGCGAAGTGGAAGCCTCTTCAAAGAGAATGTTAGTAAATGCCTATTCTCTAAGCTCTCATAAAACCGGGACGTGTTCATGGCTGAAAGGAACAAAACCGTGAGAATCAAAAACAGTAAAAGGCTGGTTGTGTGACATGTGTTGTCTAAGTATACATTAAACCTCGACGGTTCAAAGATATCAAATCTACCGATTGACTGAGTGCATCCGATGCATGTTCACTACTGAAAGTTCAAAGGGAAACCTACTTATCCAGATGCAATTAGTCTTTGCTAAATGATCACATACTAGTCCGTAAATTTTTCAAAAGATAGACATTCCGCATTTATGTGGGGGATTATTCGGTTCAAGGTGTATGTGAATGAAAAATGGAGGAAAAATGGTGGAGAGAAGGGAGGCACTAATTTGGAAAATGTACTCCTAAAATTGGAAAGTTCACTCTTTCTCCCACATCGGTGGAAGAAGAGAACTTGTGAGTGTTTAAAATAAGGAATACTAACTCCACATGGTAAGTGAGGTAAGAAATAAGAGATGCCTCGCGCCGTCATCGTTGTTCGCTCGGCTTTGGATTTGGATCAATTTTTTAGATAAAATTTATTTGGAACTTGTTTACAAGTGATAATTTAATCCAAAATTTCAAAACGCATATTACGAAGGGATGTGACTCTTAAAGAAGAAACACAGTGTTTTGAATTGTGAACACAGTTCAAATGCAGAAGCTCACTGGAATCTGTAAAATGTCATCTGCGGCCGCAGTCCTGGCGCAGTTCCAGTGCAGTCTGGGAGCAGATACGTGCCTGTTACAGAAAGGTGCCTTTCTGCTGAACCAATGCATCCTTTTTTAAAGGATACACTTAAGGCTTTAAATACCTACTATTTTCCTCAGGTATTGTAATCAGTTTTGACAGCAGAAACACTTTTATACTTAATAAAAATTTTATGTGATCATTAAGCTGTTGAGTGAGTTCGTAGAATCCAATAATTTGAGGTACCGTTGGCCATTTTATTCTGGGAGGAAGATTCCATAACCTCGAGTACAGTGAGAAATTATTCCTTAAGGACACTCCGTGAAGTCGGGGGACTGGCCTTAAATTCTGTTTCATCTATTTTCTTAAATCTAACACACTTCTTGAATAAATTATTAGTAATCTTGTGTTGAAGATGTTAAAGAACTTCAAAGGTGTTCTTATTTATACATGAACTATTGTTGAAGTTGGTGTTGCATGTATACAGATTCTTGTACCCGAAACTACACACAATATAGCATAAGGATGATGGGGGTAGAAAATAAATGGATATATAAAATGTAATCTTATGAAGGATAGAGATTAAGTTGAATACCTGCAAGTTACACACTAATATCTTTTCATTCTTGTAACAGTTCTGTGCTCAAATTTTACAACCATCCTCGAAAACCAGACTGGATAGTGAGTTGACAACATTTTGTATATTATGGACAGTCCAATAACCAGACCACAACCAAAACCCATGAGAACCACTTGCCAACTGATCAAATCTCCTTCTTCTTCTTCATCTAGCTCAACTGGAGTTTTCACTTGCGGTACCCCATCTTCGCCACCACAATATTTTGAGAGGGGCAATCCATGTAACCCATCATTCCCTTGGTATGAACTGTTCTCAAATGCATCAAATTGTTTTCCCTTGGGAATGCATCCAACAAGATGATTGTGAGAGAGACTTCAAGTGATGTGAGGGATACAAGCTGTTGTGGAATTTCACCTCCTATTTTGTTGGATGAGAGATCCAATGATTCAAGTACGGATAAATATTGCAATGATGTTGATATAACACTTTCTAAGCCATTATGAGATAGGTTCAGCGCACGGAGTCCAACGAGATCTCCAATAATGCTTGGGAGATAATCATGTATGTAGTCAAAACTCGAGGAAATTTCAGATCCAGTCCCTTTGTTGTAACTATCAAAGTATTCGCGTAAGAACCAGAATAACCACCTGCTATATACTCTCGGGTTCCACTGTTCTCACCAATGATTTTCATAGCTTGAAAAATCTCAAAAAGGCTCACTGGTAAATCTCCACTAAATCCATTGGATGAGAGATCTATTACTTGAATTTGATCAAACAAGTTGTCTGTCCTTGAATCACTTATATGGCTGTGCAACTTATTTGATCTCAAACTTAAAATCTTCAAACAAGGATGACCTCCCATCCAACTTGGAAATGTGTCATTTAAATCATTGTTGCCTAAATCAAGGAATTCCAAATATCTGCAATTGATCAACGATGGCGGAACTTTCCCCTTCAGCTTATTCCCGTACAAGTTAATGATGCGGAGTTGACTTTCAGTGTTAAAACTTGTATTAATTGTTCCAATGAGACTATTTTTGTTTAAATCCAAAACCTGAAGTCCACTCATCTCACCCAAACATTGTGGGATTGTTCCGTTCAAATAATTACTTCCCAAATCTAGCACTACCGGTATTTTCAGATTGCAGACGGTTGAAGCAATCTTTCCGCTGAAATTATTTTGGTAAAGAATAAGAGTTAGAAGGTACGAGGTCTAGTAGTGACTTTGGAATAGGACCTTGCAACTGATTTTGTTTTACAGCAACGGAAACTAATGTATTGGACTTGAACTCCTGAATTTCGCCACTGAAAGAGTTATGGCTCAAGTCTAATACAAATAGTGATGAGAGGGAGAATATCCCGGAAGGTATAGTCCCATTCAAGTAGTTTGATGACAAGGCGAGACTTTGTAGGCTTTGGAGTCCACTTACGTTTGATGGAATTGGACCAGTTAGGGAATTGGATGGTAAATAAAGGTCTTCCAAGTTGAAAAGGTGGAAAACACTTTTGCGTAATACCCCACGTAGCTGTGCGCCTGAAAGCTGTAACATTGTTAAATAAGAAGAGAGATTTTGAGGAATGGTGGAAGAGATGTTCACAGAGTAAAGGTCAAGCTCTCTTAATTGGGTCAAGTTCTTAAGGAGCAGTTCAAAATTATAATGCCCGAGTCTAAGCCCATATGGATCAAAAGTCCATATACGAAGAACATATAATTTAGAAAAGTGAGAGATTTCTGCTGGGATTATACCTGTAAAACTTGAACGCTATAGATCAAGATGCGCCAAGCTAGATAACTCACCAAATTTTGGTGAAATGAGATATCCGGAAAAATCATTATAAGATAAATCAAGCCTTTCGAGATTGGAGAGCTGAAACAGACTATTGTTGGGATGAAATTTGCCTTGAAGTCCGCTGCAACTGAGATAAAGCTCAATTACTTGTCCCGTCGTCTCGTCGCAACGAACTCCATCCCATGAACAACAATCTGTGCTCTTGTTCCATGAAAGAGATGTTGGATTGAAACAAGAAACATTAGGATTAATGGTAAACATGTGCTTGAATTGTAGAAGAGCAAGAGCTTGATCTTCGGAGCACAAATGAGGTAAAGCTGAGGTGAAAGCAAGTTGACAGAGAAAGGGATATAGCATAAAAAATAGTACAAGTTTTACACAACCCATTGCTGCACTAAAATGATCAAAACTAATTTTGTAGAGAGCAAATCAAGAAATGTTTGCTCTGTGTCTCTATTCAATAGTAATTTTGATGAGGTATATATAGCGCAAATTAAGCAAAGAAATTCTTTTAATGAATATTTACTGTTGGAATGCCAATGCATAAGAAGATTCAAATGAAAGCTACAACACAAAGTCCCACCCGCCACTTGTAACAACACATGCATTTTGTCAGATACATTTAGATAAAGACGTCACAAGAGAATATCATTAGATAAACAACCCTCCACACACACCAGGCAAACTTAATTGGTTAGGATAAGAGTTTTACTTGGTGTATAGACCTTGACAACAACATTACAAGTGTGCCAACTCTGAAGACACTCAAGAATATAACTTTATATCATAGGAATAAGACGTTAGTTTGCTAATGCATTAAGGTTGGGATGGAGATCTACTATGAATACAGCATCTTACATAGTGCGCGCCAGCTCTAGCCAATTTCCCACGAGAATTTACCTGCTGATGGAAGACAGTGCAGGAGCCCAGACGTGGCGTCATGTTCTTCATATACCACTGATTCATTAAGTCCAACTAGGTGAGTGTGAGTCTGTTGTTCTTGTCTTTTTAGAGTATAAGTTTTATGCTACTTTTCATTGAAAATAAAACACGTTGTCGTTATAGTCCTCAAAGTTTAGTGATGGAAGTGAGGATATCCAGGATGGAGTAGTTTGATGACGATATGAGAAACAGTAGGTTTTGTTAGGAAATTGATTGAATGATCTGACGATTCAAATTCTGTCCAAATTTCTGTTTTATTTCTACATATTAACAAATGAAAACAGAATTTGGTTGGGTCACAAAGGAAGAAAACTCGTGACGTTATTCATACGCTAACAAACACTTCATGAAACATCAGATACTAAAAAGAAGAAATCCAGTGTAATCCTATGGTTGGGTCTGGGGAGGATCGTGTATACGCAGACCTAACCCTACCTTGAAGGTAGAGAGGCGGTTTCCAACAGATCCTCGGCTCAAAGATAAATGTAAAATAAGGCAGTAGCAATAATCAGAAAAACAAAAACAAGATAATACAATAACAGGAAGTAGTAAAAATCTAAGTTGAAACATCAGAAACTATGAAAATAAAAGCTTGTATTTGCATTCCATCTACTCAGTAGACTGGAACCCATAGTTTCCAAAAATAATAAAAATAAAGAATTAAAGTTAGACACATAGTGGAATCGTTTACGCTTAACGATAAGTCGATAAAAAGATTTAAGAAAATGCCTTCTTCTCTCGAGCATATGTTAATTGGTAGTGTGACAGGTGATGATCAAATAAAAATGCTAATGTTAAGTCAAATCAAAACAATTTGCATAGAGATCAATTAGAATACCTGGAGGTGACTCACTAATATCTCTTCTTGTGCTTTTGCATTCTCGTAATAATTTTGTATTCCAATTCGTCAACCATCCTTGAAAACCATGCTGGAGTTTGTGTTGACAACATCACGTATGTTATAGACAGTACATTGATAAATCCACAACCATAACCCATGAGAACCGCTTGCCAACTGATCATTGGCGAATCTTCTTTTTCTTCTTCTTCTTCGTGCAGCTCAAATGTATCAAATTGTTTTCCTTTGGAGATGCATCCAACGAGATGATTGTGAGAGAGATTTAGAACTTCAAGTGATGTGAGAAATGCAAGTTGTTGCGGTATCCCTCTACCAATTTTGTTAAATGATAGATCCAATGATTCAAGTACAGATAGCTGGTGCAGTGATGGTGGTATACGGCCTTCCAAGCGATTATGAGATAGGTTCAACGTGTGGAGTGCAGCCAGATCTCCAATAATACTTGGAATATAACCTTCAAATCTATTCCTTGAGAGATTAATGATTATGTTTGTAGTCAAAACTCGAGTGAATTCAAGATCCAATCCCTTTGTTGTATTTGTGATCACAAAATCATAAAATATACTCCTACATACCAAGGGTCTCTCACGTTCTCATCGATTATCTTCATGGCTTGGAAATTCTCAAAAAGACGTGCTGGTAAATTCCCACTAAATCCATTAGATGAGAGATCCATAATTTGAAGTTGGGCAAACAACTTTTTGTTCTTTGAAGCTTTGATAGGACCATGCAACTTATTTGATCTCAAGCTTAGAAGTTTCAAATTTGGCAGAGTTCCTATCCATTTTGGAAATGTGTCGTTCAACTCATTGCCGCCTAAATCAAGAAGTTCCAAATACTTGCAGTTGATCAAATATCGTGGGACTTTTCCCTCTAGCTTATTTCCATGCAATTTAATGACGCTGAGTTGGTTTCCAATACTAAAAGTAGTTTTAATTGTCCCACTGAGACGATTGTTGCTTAAATCCAAAACCAAAACGTGTCTAATAATCTCACCCAAACATTGTGGGATCGTTCCGTTCAACTTATTGCTTCCCAAATCTAGCACTATCAGTGTTTTTAGATTGCAGATTGTTGAAGAAATCTATCTGCTGAAATTATTCTGTGAAAGGAGAAGAAATCCTAGGTTCTGCTGGTTTAAGAGTGACTTTGGAATAGAACCTTCCAGCTGATTCTGTTTCAGTGTAACTACGATTAATGATTGGGACTTGAAATGGTTATCGCTCAAGTATAACCAAGATAGTGATGGGAGGGAGAATATCCAGGATGGTATAGTCCCGTTCAAGTTGTTTGATGACAAGTAGAGTGATTGTAAGTTTCATAGCCCACTTACATTGGAAGGAATCAAACCGGTAAAGTTGTTTCCCCAAATTCTTAACCCCCTTAAGTTTCCAAATTTGAAGAACGGGTAAATCGTTCCTTCAAGATTGTTATTTTCAAGGGACAAATTTTCTATGTCGGTGAGATTCCATAGCGGTTTAAGAATAGGCCCCGAAAGATTACCAGAACTCATGTCCAAGTCATGCAGTGAAGTTAAATAGCTCATTGATTCAGGTATCGTACCATTAAACTTCACGCTAGATAGGTATAAGCTCATGAGAGATGTACTGCTATTCCATTTGGTCATCGGTAAGCTAACTGTGAGCTGGGAATTGTACGATAACTCAAGAAGTTTCAAGTTGGGAAGGTGAAAAATTCTTTCGGGCAATGTCCCACATAATTGTCTGTTCAAAAGTTGTATAGTTGTTAAATAAGAAGAGAAATTTTGAGGAATGGTTGAAGAGATTTTCACATCGTAAAGCTCATGCTATCTTAATTGAGTCAAGTTCTTAAGGAGCATTTCAAAATTGTGAGGTCCAAATGTAAGCATATATGGATCTTCACTCCAGATACGAAGAACGTTTAACTTAAGAGATTTCAGAAGGAATTTGACCTGTAAAACTTGACCCACATAGATCGAGATATATTAAGTTAGAAAATCCACCAAATTTAGGAGAAATACGTGATCCAGAGAAATCATTAAAAGACAAATCAAGCCTTTTGAGATTGGAGAGTCGAAAGAATCTATTGTTGGAATGAAACTTTCCTTGAAGTTGGCTGCAACTGAGATCAAGCTCGATTACATGTTCTGTCATTTCATCACAATAAACTCCATCCCATGAACAGCAATCTGTGCTCCTATTCCACAAAAGTGTTTTCGCATAAGATTGAGAGCAACCAGAAGCATCAGCAATCTGTGAAGACTATTGAATTTAACACTAGTCAGGTAAGAAACAGTTAAAAGAGTAACAGTAGAAAAGGGAAACCCGGCTGATACAAGTGAAATGGCCGCCTTAGCTTTCGATGGCATCATTCAAAGTTACTACGTGAAGAATCAAGCTTTCGTCCCATGGAGGACACGGGATCATACTTGTAGGGGTTATTTTGAGCATGCCATCAAACAAACCCGTGTGTGGAACATTGCTTGGAGCCTTGAAGACTAGAGGACCCATGGGTTTGGACCACATTTGATAGTTCACGGTTTTGGCCCCTTTTATTAAGGTCATTTTGGTCACTTAGCCTCAAGGTAATTTTGGTCTTTTAGCTTTGTCTAAATGACACTTCATTGCCACCCACCTCATTAAGGGCATTGGAGTCATTTTATCTTTCTTTTGTAATAGACTATATATAGTCTATTTTAAGTCATTTCTCTTTAGTTAATGAATGGTGAACATTTGAAAGACTTATTCTCTCTTTGGAGAGTGCAACACCTTAGTATAGTTCTTAGTTAGGGCTTGGAAAAGTCATCCTTAGTATAGGGCTTGGAAAAGCCAATATTGTTCTTTGCTTGGAAAAGGTGGATCTTGAGGTGAGTGATTCCCTTGGCGGTCACCTTAAGAGTGTGGTTTTGTTGTTACATTAATTAGGGATTTAGTGTTTGAATCACACTTTGTTCCTAAGTCTTGTAACAAATCTATATCTCACTATTTATCCTTTTATTCTTGTAATCTTGTTATTGTTTGTAATGGACTATTTTTGTGTCTTGTTGAATCCGAAAATTTGTGTTCTTGTTGTCATATTGTTCTTCACAATTTGTGGCTATTTTTGGTGTCAAATACACATTTGTTTCTTGTATTCTTGTTGTATTTGTCGAATCCGAGTGAGGTCTCCATTTGGTCCACGATTTGTTGTGATTTGTAGACTGTTTTGGAGGGTGTATTGGACTGTTTTTGTGGTTGTTTCGTGTTTCTATTGTTTGTCTTGTATCATTTGGTATCAAATCATGGCTTGATCTTGTTCCTACAAGATCAATCTTGGGCTTGGTAGTTGAAAAATACAAAAAAAAAAAAAGTTGTGTCCTTGGCCGAGAAGTTGGATTCTTGTTGTTGTTGTCTTGGCTGAAAAGTTGAGTCTAGATCTAGGTGTTCTTTTGTCTGATTTTTTGTTTCTAGTGTTAGCTTTCTTCTTCTCTAACACTCTTGAGTCTAGATCTAAACTTGAGTTTAAATTGTTGAGATGGTTGTTGTGAACAAGTTAATGGTCGTGTATTGATGTTGTTGTTCTTGGCCGTGTGGTGACCTTTCTTGTGGACTTGGGCTGGACGTTTTTGGTGTTGTTATTGTTCTTGAAAATTTATTGTGTTCTTGTTGTTCATCCCAATCTTCATCCTTTGTTAAGACCAAAACACCACACTAAAGGACTTGGCCGTTTGTTGGAAGTTTGTAGTTGACCTTTTTGTTGCGGAATTGTTGTTGTTCTTGAGAGATTGTTGTTGATTTTCTTGGTGATTGTTGAAGTGTTCTTGATGTTCTTCCAAACCTTCATACCTTGTTAAAATAAAGTGAAAGTTAGATCCAAAAAGGTAAAGGAAAAAGTGTGAGAACTTTGTTAGTCTTGAAAGACTTACCATCACTCACCAACAAGTCAATCACATCTCAATCACTTTTCGAAAAAAACAAGGGTCCATGTTTTAAGAAAAAGTACTACAAAAGTCAAGTCTTGAAATTTGAAACTTGAAAAAAAAAAGGCTCAAGACTTATTCTTCCCTCCTTAAAACAAATTCCACCCATCCAAATTAAAATTGGTCAAGACTTGGGCTTTGAAAAATAAAAATTGTTAGAAACCACAACCAATACGTGGCTGCCACATCATCAAGTTACTTTTCACACATCGAATTTTGGCTCAAATTTTAGATTATTAGTTTCACTTTATTGTTTCCTTAGTTTCCTGTCTTGATTCTAGAATTAATTAACAACTAGTAATCATCTACTTAGCTGTAGATTAATTGTTGAATCCGGTCCTTTCGTGTCTTCGTTATTTGTGTGTTTTTTCTCATTTTTAACTCGGTAACTTCTTTGTTTCAAGTTCGTAATTAAATTTTATTTTTGTGTCTTGAGTCGGTCAAACAGGAATCTATTCCGACCGCCAAGTAGAATTGACATCCTATTAACTACCGGAGTATAGCAACTTTCAATACTCGCCGCTCCAATTGTGAGAATCACAAAGTGAGTGTATACGCGTATTAGTGAGAAGCTTTACTACTAATCTTGTTTGTTCATTCTGTAGGTGCAAAGGTGATATAAGGGGAATATGTCTTCGATAGCCGGGGATTATTGTGACTACAACATGGGAGACTATGATTGTAGTGAGGGATCTTATGGCTACGAAGTTGAGGGAGATTGTGGGGGCTATGAAAATAGCCATGATCAAAACTTGGGCAGATTTGAGGGTCTCGAATTTAGGGGAGAAAATGAGGGGAATGATGTTCCTAGTGCTTATGTTGAATTTAGAGATAATGTAGGACCTCGTGATGGTTCTTATGATTAAGTTGGGGCATATACTTCCCACTCTAAACCTACATTTGGTTTTAGGTGTAACCCTTTCATTCGTAAAGCTTATGAGAGTTATGATGAGAGTACGCGTATGGAGTGTGAAAGATCATATTCTTCACCTTGTAGTACTTCTTATCAAGGTCAATATGGTGTGATTGGTTATACTAGCTATAGTAGAGGTTGTCCCATGAGAAGAAGAGGGAAAGCATCTCCAAAACCGACTGGTACTAGTGTGCCTTACAATGTTGATCCAAGGAGGAGTGTACACTCCGGAAAGGTGACTATTTATGGGATACCGGGCTGCCTTATGGTGTTGAATGATAGGTACTATGGAAACTACATTCTTTCATCCATGGTTGACTTCTTGGGGTTATTTCGAGAGCCTTTACTTGTTCCATACTACTTGGGTGAGTTCAAGGTTACGGAGAGGGTAAAAGTTGTCTTCTCCCAATTTGATTACCATGAGGAGGTGTGGTGCGATGTTTTTACCTTAACCTACGGTCGTATTAGCTTGGGTGCCAATTGGTTTGCACGACATCAAGTTCCTAACGTGCAAAATTAGCCTAATGTTGTAAGAGACCAATGGGGAAATTGCCTCATAACATACTTGTTACCCAAACCGCAAAGAGAAATGCTTACCTACTCCAATCCGATTTATGATGAGAGACAAAAGATTGAGAAGACTAAGGGAGTGCAAGGTGGTAATTCGAGAGTGGAAAAAGGAGAGGATATGTAGAGCAAAGTAAGGGGATTGCCACCAAACCGTTTTAACATTAGCTGTCCTTCCATTTCTAAGGACATTTGTGTAGGTACCAACATGTCAAGCGAAGGCGAACAATGCCAAAATAAAGTTGCGGCCCAAGCTTGTAGAGAACCTTCACCTCACGGCAAGGAAGAGTCTACTCAAGATCTTAAAGGTAAAATAGCTAACTCTTACACTTTAGTGCATGTGAATGACAATTGTGTGGCTAGTAAGCCATTGAGTGTGAGTAGTAGCTTACTTATTATGAGTCTAATGATTTCTTGCCTCTTGTTGATGATGTACATATTGTGAGTTTGGATACACTAGTTGATCCTGTTGATGACTAAATTGACTCTTCTTGTAAGATCAATTTATGTCCACCTAGTGTTGAAGCCTATATGTTGAACGGAAGTACATCGTCTTGTGTAATTGGTGTTGATCAACTTGTTTGTGAAAATTGTCCCCCACTTGAGTATGTGTGTGATGTGATTAATAGAACTCAAGTGAGTGAAGTATTTAAAAATGTTGGTCAACAAATTGGGAGTGAACCCGAGATCTCTTCTTGGGATAATCTTGTGTTTGGAACATCCTTGAAACTTGATATTGATCATTTAGAGTGTAAGTAACTTGCTTATTCCAAATCTGTCCATGAGGTAGATCACACTCTCTTTAGGTGTAATGTCTTATTTGAAGATGATTTAAACACTTCTAATAAAGCTAGTGGTGAAAATGATGGTATAGCTTGCCTTGGAATCTATAGCCTATATGCTAACCCACTTTGGTGTGACAACATTCCTTCTAAAGATGGAAATCTATTCTTGGAAGATGAGAGTACTCTTAGGGGTAAGGAATGTGTAATTGCGGAAGCTACTTCTTCTTTTACTTTGTGTGACTTTATTGTTGAGAGTACTCATGGTTATTATTGGGAAACTAGTAGGGAGTACACACATGAGGGTACCTTGGTAGAATTCGATTTGAGTGATACCTTTCTCTACTCTCTATTTGCTTTGGATGATATGTATGCTATTATAGAGAGTAGTCATTTAGTTTGGGAGTAGACCAGGGGAAAGGAAAGTGTTGTCTAGACCCGTGTCTATGGCCACTTTTCCCATTTGACCCCGGTGCCAAATGTAGAAATGGTGATGTTGGTGCACCCAACTTGTTGCTTGGTCTACATAACAAGCAAAGTATCACTCTTGGTGTATCCCATAACCAAATCCTTTGTACATCTTTCATTGAGTTTTAATACTCACTTCAAAGGATTCTTGGTTATACTTCAAGTATGTACTCCCTTGGGCGTGATGGTGTTTATTATTGTGCTAACCCTAACCCTCATGCCATAAGGATGTTGTGCTTGTTTGTGCTTTCTCTTGTTTTGCAAGGTACGGATTCGAGGTCGAATCCTTTTCAAGAAGGGGAGGATGATACAAGTGTAACACCCCGTAAATTTTTTCGTACACTTATCGCGATTATATGGAGTCCTAAAGGCTTGCGTATGGGTTAAATTAAGTTTATGGTGTTCGGAAGTATCCCGTAAATAGTTGTATGTGTAGGTATTGGAATAAGTTTTCCAACTTTATAAAGTTTACCCAAAACAGAGGAGTATTTCATATAAGCGAGCACATTCGAAATTTCAAAACGGTGGCCGGGAAGCCTGTGAACAGTAAATCTGCAGGAAAATTACTGCAGCTAGGCAATTATTTTTTGGATCAAATTTAGATGATCATAACTCCTTGTACAAAAAGAACTGTGTGAGCTGCTATATATCGACGAAAATCTCCGAGAGTCTTCTTTCCAATGAAATTGGTTTCTTCCAAATCCAATGTATGAGTAAGGAGCTATACCCGTTTTACTACAGCCTATAAAAAAAACAGAATTGTGGGACAGATTTTTGGGTCAACTTTAAACGACCATAACTCCTTGTACAGGAAGAACTGGGTGGTATACTTTACATGAAAATGAAATCCCTTTGAATTATATTTCCAATGCAATTGGTTTCACCCAAATCCGATATCGGAGCAAAGAGTTATGATCGATTTACTTCAGCCTGTCAAAACTGTCCACTGGGGACAGATTCGGATTTATTTAAATTTTTAGGGCAAAATGGTCATTTTCTATTACCTCTTGGACGAAAATGGGTCTTTATAAACCTACACTTAGCCTCATATATATCATATATCATCCAATTATTAAGAGAAGGTGAAACCCTAGCCTAATTTCAACTTCAAATATTTTGTGATTCAACCGTGGAAAATTCGAATTGGTTCCGTAGTTGTGTTCACCATCTCGAAAGCTTCGAGAAGCACCCCATGGTTATGTAACGAGGATTCTAAATGCAAGAGTTCATTGTTAAGGTATGAATATTGTTTATTCTTGATTCTTATCCATGAATAAGTATTGACAAAGGATTATGAGTATTGTCTTGATGTTGGAAGATAACCAGAAACATAGTTATGAATTGTTTTGTATAAATTGTTAGTAGTAAATTATGGAAGTTGTTGTATTGGATTATGGAGGATGAATTGTGGTGATATATCATTATATTAGTGGTTATGTATGCCTAGTGATCATGTTGGTATTGGATGGTGATTAAGAAGGGAAATAAAGGCTAAGAGTGATGTTGAGGGATATTTCATGAAAATGCATGATATGTGAATGTAATAAGAGTATAAGAGGATGTATGTAGCACTCTTATTGATGAGTTAAAGGATTACTTCCTAGACATTATTTGGTGAAGTTAATACCTAAATGGTAAGGTTTGGTTGCTAATACTAGTTTGCCACAAATGACTTATTGTAGATAAGTGTTCGAAGAGTACGGGAAGTCAAGTTGGACTTGTATTGAAGTGGTTATATCAAGGTATGTAAGACATACTCTATCTAATATTTGGCATGAATAATGACCCATGACACTCTCAAGCAAGCTTCCAACATTGTCCTACGACACATGACACATAATAACATCATATGATCTTCGACACTACCAATTGAACTTGTTTTCACTTTTAAGATGTCCGGCTAGTCAAAAAAAATGTCCATATACTATTGTTGACTCCGAAATGGTTTAATGAGGTATCCATGATTCTCTACTTCATTTTCATGATATTGATTACCTATTTACATGTTTTTCCTATTGAGGTATCATGGTTTCAAGTTCCATAAGGTGTGACCACAAAGTAACCAATCTCAAAGATTAATTGAATTAAGAAATGGAATGTTTGTATTTTAAATTGATGATATGATGTATTGTATTAGTACCACTGATCAGTTGGCCATTGTATTATAAAGTTTATGTATATATGCTATTCCAGGGGTGGTCCCTCATGTATTGTATTAGTACCACTGATCAGTTGGCCATTGTATGACATATGTTATGTATTGATAAGGATTACGGGAAGTAATGATATGAAAGTAATGTGCAGGTATCCCATCAGCTCTTTTAAGTGTGGTCTACTCATACTGTTTATTCACTGGTATCTGGGTTCTGTTGATCTTTTGTATCTCATCTTGATATTCACTGCCTTACATACTCAGTACATATTTCCGTACTGACGTCCTTCACGGGGGACTCGTATTCATGCCTGCAGGAACAGGTACTTCAGGTCGTACACCTCTGTAGTAAGAGCCAGGACATTCTGTTGTTAGTGGTGAGCTCCAGTTATTTCGGGGCATCCCAAGTCGTGTCTATATGTATTTTTGGTATTTGTATAAAAGTCTTTTGTGGGCGGGAGTTTGTACCGACCCTAACTCAGTTGTGTATCTATGTAGAGGCTTTTGTAGACATATTGTACAGCCATAGGAGTGTTTGGTTGATAGACGTGATGGCTCTGACGGCCAATTACTATTTATATATATATTTATGCGTGTCTGCTGGGATGATACAGGTACTGTTTTCTTCTATTTACAACGAAGTGCTGCCCAAATTTCTAATTTTCATAAGTAATGTAAATGTGAAAGTATAGGTTATGAACGGGTTCTCCCGGGCCTCCTCGACTACGGGTGCCAGTCCGCTCCAATGGGATTTGGGGTATGACAACAAGTGAAATGGCCGCCTTAGCTTTCGATGGCATCATTCAAAGTCACTACATGAATAATCAAGCTTTGGTCCCATGGAGGGAACGGGATCATACTTGTAGGTGTTATTTTGAGCATACCATCAAACAAATCCGAGTGTGGAGCATTGCTTGGAGCCTTGAAGACTAGAGGACTCATGGGTTTGGACCACATTTGATAGTTCACGATTTTGGCCTCTTTTATTAAGGTCATTTTGTCCAGTTAACCTCAAGGTCATTTTGGTCTTTTAGCCTTGTCTAAATGACACTCCATTGCCACCCACCTCATTAAGGGCATTGGAGTCATTTTATCTTTCTTTTGTAATATATTATATATAGTCTATTTTAGGTCATTTCTCTTTAGTTAATGAATGATGAACATTTGAAAGACTTATTCTCTCTTTGGAGAGTGCAACACCTTAGTATAGTTCTTAGTTAGGGCTTGGAAAAGTCATCCTTAGTATAGGGCTTGGAAAAGCCAATATTGTTCTTTGCTTGGAAAAGGTGGATCTTGAGGTGAGTGATTCCCTTGGCGGTCACCGTAAGAGTGTGGTGTTGTTGTTACATTAATTAGGGGTTTAGTGTTTGAATCACACTTTGTTCCTAAGTCTTGTAACAAATCTATATCTCACTATCTATCCTTTTATTCTTGTAATCTTGTTATTGTTTGTAGTGGACTATTTTTGTGTCTTGTTGAATCCAAAAATTTGTGTTCTTGTCGTCATCTTGTTCTTCACGATTTGTGGCTGTTTGGGGTGTCAAATACACCTTTGTTTCTTGTATTCTTGTTGTATTTGTAGAATCCGAGTGAGGTCTCTATTTGGTCCACAATTTGTTGTAATTTGTAGACTGTTTTGGAGGGTGTATT